>OX424527.1:16641335-17891335 GCA_949152445.1 Cerastis rubricosa
CGACACCCACGGGAAGATATGGGATGGTGCTATTCTTTACGTCCGACACCATACAGAGACACCTGTCATAGAGGAAAGTAATATATCGGACATACAGCCCTTAGGGGGGAGAGCCCCCTCGCAAAATTTGTTGAAGACCGCTAATGTCAATTGATCGGATAAATAGCGCCATCTATAATCGCCATCCAAAAACTTATGACATGTATAGCTATAACTAGCTATAGGTAATACCTATGCAATAATGTCTACCCTAACCTTCCTTACTATTTTACTTGTTTTCAAGTTGATAAAGATTTACTTATTTTTATTTTTTCTTTTTATTAACAAAATCATAGTATTTAAATCGGTTAAGTAGTTAGGCGTCCATCTCGGACAAACAACAAAAAATAGATAACATTTTTTTAAATTTTTGTTTGTTTGTCTGTCTGTTCCGGCTAATCTCTGGAACGGCTGGACCGATTTTGACGGGACCTTCACTGGCAGATAGCTGATGTAATAAGGAGTAACTTAGGCTACTTCTATTTTAGAAAAAATCTAAAATTATTATAATAATTAAATTAAAAATCCAAATAGACGAAAAAAAAACTAAATCACTTTTTTGTTACATTCCACGCGGACGAAGTCTCGGGCACAGTTAGTAGTTAATATAGATGTGGTTTTTATTACGTATTTGAAGCATGTTATCAAATTGGTGTTATATCCTTTCAGAAACTGGTGCCCGCAACGAGCGTCGCGTGTGCGCGGTGCACTGCGGGCGCGCGGCCGGCTTCCAATTTGTGCACGGTCTGCTCGACCGCGTCATGGCGCTGCTCAGGGAACCTTGGAACAAGGACACCGGCTATTACTTGCGGCAGTGCGAAGGTATGGACATATTGCTTGTAGTATAAGCAGTTTAGTGTTTGACACGGAATCGCACTTTTCTGTCGCTCAGAACCGTCATTGGAAACAGACCGTGGTGCCGATTGCTGAAAATGATAGGAGCAAGGAAAAATGCGATTCCGTGCTGCTAGATGAGGCGCAGCCCTTATTGTTTCTATTGCAACGACCTCTCACCACTTTGCCGTACATACGAATTATTGCGACCTTTGAAGCAATCTAATATGCTAAAGAGAGGAGGCGATTTTTATGCGTTTGTTTGTACCTGGAACCTCGGCACCTATTTGAAAAATTCTTTCATCATTTGAAAGGTATATTATTCCGAATGGACATAGGCATTACGCATATTTTACTATGTAGAATAAATATAAATAAGCTAGAGTTATGATGATATCCGTCAATAAAGTCGGAAAAAATCTTGAATTTTGAGAGCTTTCATGGCGTGCACTGCGTGAATAGTTAAAGTTACAAGAAAATAATGTATGCCTGAATTGTTTTCTTAAAAAGTTCTAAATAAAAGTCCACGAAAGCATAACTTTTCATTTTTTTTTTCCTTTTTTTTTTTAGTCTATGATAAGGCTTTAAGTATTTGCGAAAGTGTTTTTACCGACATAGTATTAATCATTCATCATCTGCTTAGCCTTTTCCCTACTATGCTGGGGTCAGCTTTCAGTCTAACCGGATGCAGCTTAATACCAGTATTTTGCATGGAGCGACTGCTTATCTGACGTCCACAATCCAGGTAGAGCTGGAAATACGATACCCTAGGTAAGACTGGTTGTCAGAATTTTGGGCTACTCACTACAGTGACTCTGTCTACCTGTAACGACTGTCAAAGATATACAAATGACAGTCGGTACCCAACGGCTTAACGTGCTTTCCGAAGCGCGGAGGAAACTCGGTATGTAATTGGTGGTCACCCATCCACAAACCAGCCTAGGCAAGCGAAGCTTAACCTGAAGATCGATCCGAGCGGCTGTTATTATTTAGCCACGAGCTCCTCCGGTATTAATCCTTACCTAAATAATTACATGATAAGGTCCATAAGTTACTGGTTTGCAACTTTTCAATTAAGGATCAAAACCCAAACAAAAATGGATTGAAATAAAGGGAGACTATAATGAACAAAATTTTACGTTTTACTGCGGGTAACTAGAGAAAACATCAGTGATTTATTGACATATTTTATATCTCTAAATAATATAATGTATGTAGGCCGGAAACTTTTGGGCTTTACTGGTATGTTAGTAATCTTAAGCATTTAATTATGACGAATATCGTCATCTGGCTAACTATGATGGGGTCGGATTCTAGTCTTACTGGATGCAGTAAATTTAGACGGATATC
Source organism: Cerastis rubricosa (assembly GCA_949152445.1). Lineage (NCBI taxonomy): Eukaryota > Metazoa > Arthropoda > Insecta > Lepidoptera > Noctuidae > Cerastis > Cerastis rubricosa. The sequence continues at coordinate 16,643,559 of OX424527.1, forward strand.
TTAAGAAAGATCACAGAATTAGAAATACTCGGGCAACGAAATAATATCTTGACTACGATGCATAACAGGGCAGCACGTCGAACATAATTATCTCAAATCGATGACGCTGTTAAGTTACAGCTGTACGTAACTACCTGGACAGCTTTGTCATTTGCCTCCTTTAAATCCTTGCAGATGTGGCATATCCTATGTCGGGGCAGTGGGTACAGTATCGTAAGGGGCGTAGGTTATAAGCAGCCTTTTACGATACGGCATCTTTACTTAGCGCTATGTTGACTTCTTTAGCATGGGCGGAACGATTACTATTATTTCCCATGAAATAGGGGCGAGCCGCTGAGCCTATTGCCATCAACCGGGCAAAAATCCAGACCCCCGGCTGCTACTGAGTGACTCCTCAATTCCTGATGGAAAACCTTATAACACTGCCTGACTCTGGAATTAAACACATGACCAACGAAACAGTTGTCCCAGAAATTTGCACATTAAAACTATATACAAAAAATAGAAATTACTCAACTCTACACTATTATAGTAGAAAAACGCAACATAATGGGTGTAAATAAACCCTTAACGAAGCCGAAAAGCAATTGCTCTCCCCGTCACTGCGATATAGTAGATTGTTGCATCGAGCGCAAAGTGAGTAATTAATGCACGAGTGTTATGTTGGTGCCCGAGCGCACGCGAGGGCACTAAATTATCACGAGTGCATTAATTACTCACTTTATCGAGGTAGTAATCTGCTTTTCTTTCAACTACCCTGACAAAATATACCTACTCAAAATAAAAACTCAAGTTAATGAAACAAAGTTTAAGTCATCTTCCCTTCAAACATACAATTATTAGAAGTGCAGTTATTAAAGGTTATTAACAACTTCATTCGCAGCTGTTTTATATTTTCTGGAGTTGAATTCATATCGCTATCGCTGTCAATTTCCATGATTTTTTACCTTTTTATTTGGTAAATAAGAAGTATCAAAGTTTTACAATGGCACAAAATGCGCGCCATTTGTTTTTTTTTTCACCAAGTCAGTTTTATTCAGCCGATTTTTACTTTCAGCCAGTAATCTTTTTGATCTAATGCATACATTTTATTAACCTAATAGGAGACATTACACCTCTGTGGTAAATTGAAATCCAAATTTAAAATTTAAAACAGTGCAGTAATGAAAAACAGTGCAATAATGAGATTTCATATAACTTTTCTGCATTGTTTTGGTTCTAAGCAAAAAAGACATCCTTTGTGATCGATTTTGTAGTGATTAATGATAACATTACTGCGTAGTTATATATAAAAAAATAATTGCGTAGCGTTACTTATTCTGATGTACACGCGCCAGCAGGTCACGCTACCCGCAACTGTAAAATTTTCCCAATCAACCTTGAACCGTATTCTCTTATAATAAGGTTGAAAATCTATAAGTTGACAGATTGTTGTAGCTTGATGTGGTGGCGTCTGTACAGAATGCTGGGTTGACGGCTTCCTGAAGGGTCGGTTTACACCTTGTATTTACCCTTAGCGCACTCTTAAAACGCGAAGTAAAGGTTGATATCGGAGTAGTAAGCTATTCGTGTGATGTGCTGCCCGCTGTCCCTATCCCGTCCATCCACCAGAAGTCATCCAGCTGTAACTTTATGTAAATATTTATTTATTTATGTAAACTTGCTTATTTCACATAGCTTTTATTCCATAGCTGAATTTCTCAAAATTTCTATCATATAATATACATATTCTATATTTCAATCATAATTTCAATCGCAGTAGGTAGGGTTGGGTAGGTAGGGTGGGAGGTAGGCAGGAAAAAGTGCATTGCTACTAGGGCTTGCAAGTCGAATATTCGGCTATTCGAATATTCGCCTCATTTCAATATTCGAATAGTAATATAAACCAATAATATTTTTAAATTAGTTAATATTTCTCATGTAAGTGAAATTTCTTATGGGAAATAAAGACATCTCAAACCCGAATATTTTTAAATCATCTAAATTTAGGTACTCGAATCTTATTTTTGTGTTATTTAAACAATCGCATCGTGGACGCACCCACCGAAGGAGGTGCTGTGACTAGTATGTGAGTATTCAGCTCTACTCGGAATTATCGTTCTCACTCCGCTCTACTCACCCGAACTCGATTGCAGTCGCCGCCGTGTTGCGTAGGTCTGTGCGCGTCTCTGTCTGCGATGGATCAGTTTCGGTCGCAGGACCTGTCTTGAAACACGGTCCTGAAATCCAAGGAGTTGTATGCAAGTCATTCAGATAATGTAAACTACAACTTAAAACTAACTCTAAACTACACTTTAACCCACTACTTCTCCAAAAACGAAGAAAAGACATAGTATGCGAAAGAAATAAGATGTATAATACTAAATTCAGTCAACGGTTTGCCCCCTCTATTGGTCCATTAATTTACATTAGGTTAAACAGAATTCTCAATTTATACCCATTAACAAAAATTCAATGCAAGAAGAAACTTACTGAATATTTGAAAAGTCTTACCTATGAACAGACTGAACTTCTTCTGTACATAGCATCCTAATAGATTGTAATACAATATAACACTCATCTTTCACAACATACACACCAAATACACGCGCGCACGCTCACCTACACCACAACACACAGCAGAACACTAGACATCACACACATCCTCTTACACATCGGACACGTACATCCCCATCTCACACAAATAAGAGGCCTGCATGCTAACACTACACAAACGTCTTTTGTTTTTATATACCTTTTTTAAATTTTTACTATATTTTTTTTTTGTATCTTCTTTCTTTCTATAATCCATAAGTAGAGAAAACATTTTATTTATTGTTAAAATTATATTGTACAAGATACAAATGAAATGCTACTGGCAATTATATCTGTTTAAAAAATTCGAGGGTTATGGCGCTGATAGTCGAAATACAGGCTCTGCCTAGTTCGACTACAGATGACTACTCCACTTATACTGACCTAAATTAGCTTGTTAAAATATCTTGAAATTCCTCACCCTTGCTTTCCATTAAATTATTAAAGGCGAACGTTTCAGCCTGTCCGATTGAGTTTCAATTTAAGCATATAAACCCCATAACAGTAATTAAAGCTTTTAAGGAAATCAAAATCAAATTAACCGAAGATCTATGGGGAATGTCTGTTAAAGTTTGTCAAGCCATTATCGACACTATAGCACCGTACTTAGCCTTAATTTTCAATTTGTGTGTGGACCAGGGAGTCTTCCCAGACCTTATGAAATACAGCAAGGTAATACCACTTTTCAAATCTGGGGACAGTAAAGAGACCAATAACTATAGACCCGTTTCCGTGTTGCCGGTTTTCAGCAAGGTGTTTGAAAAGGTAATGCTTAATCAAATGCTCACCCACTTTAGCACCAATAAAATCTTACATGACAAACAGTATGGTTTCACCAAAGGACGTTGTACGACTGACGCCGGTGTCACTTTATTAAAACATATATATACTGCGTGGGAAGAGGCACAAGATGCCATAGGAATCTTCTGTGACCTCTCGAAGGCATTTGATTGCGTAAATCACGAAACCCTGCTCTTGAAACTTGAATATTACGGTTTAGGTAAACTTGCGCTCAGTTTAGTAAAATCGTATTTGAATGATAGACAGCAGCAAGTACAAGTAAATGGTGTAAATTCAATGGGTTTAAAAGTAAAAATGGGTGTACCACAAGGTTCAATATTGGGTCCTTTCCTCTTTTTAGTATATATTAATGACCTACCCCATTTGTTTAAAAACCAACCACAAATGGTGTTGTTTGCTGACGACACTTCTTTAATATTTAGAATTAACAGACGTGCCACAAACCTCAACGACGTAAATAACGCTCTAATGCAGGTCCATAACTGGTTTACCGCTAATAATTTAGTATTAAATGGGAAAAAAACTAAGTGCATAAGATTTACTCTACCAAATGTCAAATGTAGTGATTGTGACATAGTATTAAATCAAGAGAAACTTGAATTTGTCGATGAAACTGTTTTCTTGGGGATCACGCTCGACTCAAGGCTACAATGGGGTTCTCATTTAACATATCTTGCAGGACGGCTGAGTTCAGCAGCATATGCTGTCAGGAAAATCCGTCAATTTACTGATGTAGATACCGCGAGGATAGTGTATTTTAGTTATTTTCATAGCATTATGTCATACGGTATTTTACTATGGGGACGGGCTGCAGACATCGAGTCTATATTTATTCTGCAGAAAAGAGCTATCAGAGCCATATCTACGTAGGCGCGATTCTCTAAGAGAACTGTTTAAGGAAATTAACATCATGACGGTACCTTGTCAATACATCTATGAAAATATCATGTACGTTAGGAAAAATCTGCATTTATTTAGTAAAAGAAGTGACCGGCACCACTATAATACTAGAAACAGGGACCACCTGGTTCAGCCAGGTTTCAGGTTAGCTAAAGTAGACTCATCTTTCATGGGGTACTGTTTAAAATGTTACAATAAAATACCTCCCCCCATTCTACAACTGAATGAAACGAAATTTAAATCTTGCATAAAGCGCACACTATGTAGGCAAGCATATTATAAGTTGGGGGATTACATTGATGATAAAAATGCTTGGCTCAATGCTGGTCCTGCTCCACAACCATAGGGGCTATCAAATTACCATGTGAAGTTACTGTGGAAGCTGCAGAAGATTGTATAAATATCTTTGCTTTGTATAGATTCAATCTCTTAGTATTATATAATTGCATAGCACATGTGTGAAAACTATGTACTGTAAAGCCACCATTTACTGAGTACCTACATCTTACTTACACTGACGCGAATTTACCCTGGCGGTTGAGTAAATGTCATGCTCACTTAAATGTCACGCTGATGGCGGCGGGTGTGTCGGGTCATTTAGTTCCCTTCAATATGGTTGAGTTGAATGATGGCTGATACATGCGTCATGTTCGTGAACGGGCGCTGTCAGTTGTGCCTGGTCATCTCTTAGCTGCCATGGTTTATTTTAATTATTTTATTTTTAACTTTATTTTCGAATTATTGATTTCGTCTTTTACTCTGGACGCTCTTAACTTGCCCGTATTTCTACATCGTTCTCACATACTAGTACTTCTCAACACGAATGATGTAACCAAGATTCTGTAACATATTTTAATTTAAAAGAGTGTCCATGGAGTTTCTTGCCCATTCTTCTCCATAGAGATCTACGCTTTGGAATGGGCAACTACAGTACTTTCACAAGTTATAATGTCTTGTGACTGGGACTGTAGCTTAGCGTTCTTTTTTTTTTTGTTCTTTTACTTTCAAAAGTGCCTGTAATGGTCTAATTAAAATAAATGCTTTGAGTTTGAGTCTTGTAACTTATGTCTAAGTTTTATTAAATAAAAATTATTAAAAAAAAAAAAAAATGAAACTGAAAAGCGCAACGAAAATGAAGGCGCGTGCTAGCCACTCGCTCAGGGAGGATGGAGCGTCGATCTAGGTCAGTGTTCCGCTAACTTTTTGTGCTCAAGGTATATCTATGAAATCGGAAAATTTTGGAGGTAGGTATATCATAAATAAAAAAAACCGGCCAAGTGCGAGTCGGACTCGCACAGGAAGGGTTCCGTACCATTATTTATAAAAAAACCGGCAAAGTGCGAGTCGGACTCGCGCACGAAGGGTTCCGTACCATTGCTTATAAAAACGACGAACTTTTTTTCATGGCAGCCCCCCTTAAATATTTATATTTTTCTGTTTTTATTATTTGTTATTATAGCGTCAACAGAAATACATAATCTGTAGAAATTTCAACTGGCTAACTATCACGGTTCATAAGATACAGCCTGGTGACAGACGGACGGACGGACGGACGGACAGCAGAGTCTCAGTACCCTTTGGGCACGGAACCCTAAAAACGAGCAAAAAATTAATTTTTTTGTATGGTAGCCCCCTTAAATATTTATTTCATTCTGTTTTTAGGATTTGTTCTTATAGCATCAACAGAAATACATAATTTGTGAAAATTTCAACTGGCTAACTATCGCGGTTCATGAGATACAGCCTGGTGACAGACGGACGGACGGACGGACAGCGAAGTCTCAGTAATAGGGTCCCGATTGACCCTTTGGTTACGGAACCCTAAAAATCTATCACGTATTTGGCGGCTGTTTAATTAGATATTTTTCTCCCGTCTGTTTATTTAATTTTAAGAGAAGAATCTTATTTTTCTGAGGCACACCAACAAATGACCACGTTACAAGAATGTGCCGCGGCACAATCTTTGCGGAACACTGATCTAGGTTAATCTCTCGCACTCCCGAGGCGTCTCATTTCTAATCCCTGAATGCAGGCGCGCTCTGAGCATAAATGCTACAACTCGAAAGATGGTGAACTATGCCTAGTCCGGTTGAAGCCAAGGGCAACCCTTATAGAGGACCGTAGCGATTCTGACGTGCAAATCGATCGTCGGAACTGTATAGGGATGAAAGACTTGTCGAACCACCTAGTTACTGCCACTGTAACGGTTAGGACTACGTAGGGTGGGTGCGCAGGCCGCTAACAAATAGGTAGGTAAGGTTTTAACGGTTATAGTTGAGTGAAACAGCTGGACTAGTTAATACATATAATTAGTAACACTAAGCTAGGTCGCGGGTACGTTGTCACTATGTTCTGTCCGTTCAATATCACAGTAAAAAGGAAGGGTACTGTCCCTTGGCAGCACGTGCAGACGTGGGGGCCGGTCATCACCGGCTCAGCGATAAGCCTCCCGAACGGGAGCGGCTAGGGTTGCGCTGGGTCGGCTGCGCAGGCACCGGCTCGGCGATAGGCCTCCGGAACGGTAGCGGCTAGGGTTGCGCAGGGTAGGCTGCGCAGGCACCGGCTCGCGTGGGGTAGCCAAGGGTTACAGACCTCAGCCTGAGCGAAGAGGTTAGCTGGTTCCGTCCGAAGTTTCCCTCAATATAGCTGGCGTCAATTTGAACAGTCTGATCCGGTAAAGCGAATGATTAGAGGCATTGGGGCCGAAACGAACTCAACCTATCCTCAAAATTTAAATGACCCTGACAGTACTCCGTTTAACTCGAACGGTATAGACGGAGATCTGATGACGATGGCGAGTGCACTAATTTTGGTAAGCAAAACTAGCGCTGTGGGATGAATCAATATTTCGAATGATATTCGAATTTCGCCACCAAAAATATTCGAATAGGTATTCGAATATTTGTAAGCCCTAATTGCAACGCATACAGGTAATACAGGTACAGCTAGTATTTAAAAAATATTTTATTATCATTTATTAAGAATTTCTTTGTTCGTAGTGTCGGCAACGGCAAAACGGCAAGATTTTGCTTTGTGTTGAGTATATTAAACTTAGAAACATAATTTACTTAGTTACCCAATTTAATGTTTGTGTTCACTTAGGTGTTGTGTATTAAAATAAGCATCTTATTCATTAAGGTTATATTTTTTCCATACTAATTTCGGGGTTATTACACGATGCCAGGTGAAACAGCGTGTTTTTTGGCCATGCCCACCGGTGTTTTCGAGCCCGCGACTAGTGCTACCTTAATGTTTGCATGCCATTTTTATGGCGATATCTGTCATTGCACTACATATTATTTTTACCATCTTTTGTGCCACATTTACAGCAAATAAATAATTTTGACTTCGAAATAATTACTGCTAACCGTGCGAAACCGGGACGGGATGCTAGTGGATGAGAAATATCCTCTAAAATACCCCTTTTGCTAATGTGATACGCTGTTGGGATGCTGTTTTATAATTCCAACTGTTCTCCTCAGACCCCGCGTACTTCCCTGGTCGCTGCGCGGCGGTGGTGCTGCGCGGGCAGGTCATCGGCAAAGTGGGTGTCATCAGCCCCGCCGTGCTGGCCGCCTTCGACCTCACCAACCCCTGCTCCGCGCTCGAGATCAACATACAACCCTTCGTTTAAAACAATTATTTATATATAAAAATTATTAAAATTCGATTTTATCTCATAAAAATTGTTTTGTTTTCTGAATTTCCAACACAAAATACAAATGGCCCATAAAAATAAATTAAACCAGGGTGCAGATAGGGAAAGAGAATGTTGATAAACAGTATCCAGTCATTGCAAAATTTTACAAGAAACTACGTGTAGGGATTTAGCATTCTAGAATATCTTGATTACTTAGGTACACTATTTGAACTGGTTTTATATTATAAATGAAGTATCATAATTCGGCGTTATCAATTATTGGTAATTTATAGCCCGTCCATCAAACAGGCAATCGTGATCTATAAAAAGCTTGACCAGATTAGATATCAGATGCATGGGTGTCGTCGGCGCTATTTATTCCTATTTGTATTATCAACTATCTTATACATAAAACACAGTGACTAAGTAGAAAATAATCTTAATAACATAATTACTAGAAGCTACTGTTATGACTGAGGCGTGATTTTTCGTCTAAAACCGCAGTAAGTAATTGTGATTGCAACCTTCAAGCTATCATGAACTTAATCCTTAGAACTGAAATATCTATTAATTTTTAGCGTTCCGTACCTAAAGTGTCAAACGGGATCCTATAACTGAGACTTCCCTGTCCGTCCGTCTGTCACCAGGCTGTAGCTCATGAACCGTGATAGGTAGTGAGCCAGTTGTAAATTCTACAGGTTATGCATTTCCGTTGCCGCTATAACAACAAATACTAAAAACAGCATAAAATAAGTATTTAAGGGAGCTCCCATACAAAAAAAGTTTTTTTTTGCTTGTTTTTATAAATAACTAGCTGCCCGGACAGACTTCGTTCTGTCAAAAGTTAATGCAATGCACTTTTCCTACCTACCTACCCTACGCTACTCTATCTACCTACCTACCCTACCTATCTACCTACCCCACCTTTCTCATCATTTAAACTTTCCCTGGACTACGACAAACATTCGAAAACCAAAATCAGCCAAATCGGCCCAGCCGTTCTCGAGTTATAAGATACAACGAAAAGTGGCATTGATTTTTATATAAATAGATAGAAGATGGTACGGAACCCTTCGTGCGCGAGTCCGACTGGCATTTGGCCTTTTTTTAGTCATCATAGTAAGTTGATCGATGGCGCAAACTAGTTTTTTTTTAAATATGAGGGTAGCCTACTTTGTCATACTTAATTACGTAGGTAAATATTCATTGAATAATATGATGCAACTTGTTGATTAAGCCTTTGAGGCGTATCTATTCCAATCTAATATTTACTTGCACTACATTAATTTTATTCAGTGTAGTGAAGTGGTGGGTGTAAGGTCCAGCGACCACCTTCATGACTACAGTAGCGTTTTCGATTCCCGATCCCGCCAACTTTAACCCGCCATCTAGACATTTTAGGTACCTATTTATTTCCTCGATAATAGACAACTAATACGACATCAATCAAGATTTACAATAAATACAAATAGACTTCCCCATGCGATCTAATTTATATCTTCAACATCTGCTTAGTCATTTCGCAATTATTTTAGGCTCAGCTTCCACTTTCCAGACTAACTGGATAATACTAACTTAACTTCTCTAATTTTCATTCAATCGAACATCAGTGTTAACATTTTCACTATAAAACTGCTTTTACTGCTACGTGCAAAGCGCTGTCAATGGCACTTTGTTACTTACCACTGATGTAGGTACATTATTATGTTGAAGAAAACAATAAAAGCTGTTCAATATATAATTTATTATTCGTACAATAAAACAGCACAAACAAATTAATTAACTAATAAAATCACATCTGATATAAGTAGAGAATATAATAAATAGGTAATTCGCAGAATTTTCAATGAATTTATAGTCACACGCTGCCACATTTTAAAATAAACGTAACAAATACTAAATACCATTAGGTAAATTATTCTAGTACTAAAATCATAATTCATGGGCGCCAGCAGCAGGGTGCAAGGGGGTGCACTTACACCCCCTTTCCAGAAAATAGATTTTTATTTATTAAGTAGTGTGATTTTTTTATTCACACTGTAACTTAGTAAACTTGGAGTCTAGATTGCTGTCCAAATTTGTTCATCACCTTGTCAATAAAATTAGTATCCTCCTATACTCTTTTCCTGTGAATACTGAGCATACACTAGCCGCTTATATACCTACATATATATAGCCGCCATAGACGTTAGGTTAAGTTATGCATGCGCAGTTTTGCCTATACAGTCAAACTGTACTATACTACTACTGTACTACTGTATACATGAACGGGGTAGGAGAAAACTGTATAGTTATCCTTGGGATGGAACTCGGTTATGCATGCACATTTAGAACTATCATGCATAACCTGGCGTGTATGCCTACAATTAGCCTCGCGTCTCCGACTGTCAGGGCCGTAGGCAAGACGGTTACTATACATAGAGCTACCAATGTATTCGAGGCGGAAAGCAAAACTTTTCCTACTCATATTCTGTTTTCTGTGTGTATAAACAAAAATAATCCAATTAAACCGCGCTCAGACATCTTATGTCTTTTGCGTTTCTAAGCTTTTCAGAATTAGCCGTATTTTTATTTTATAATAAAGGACAAATAAAAATTCATTTCAAATTCGAGGTAGGTAGGTGATATAAAAAAATCTAGCTCGCGACACTCGCTCACTTCCTTTTTTTTTCGATTGATGGGCTGTTCTGTATAGATCGAAAAATTACTCCTTGAATCTAACATATCTGAGGTGGAGTGCAAAAATTCCGAGCTGTTTTCATGGAACTGAAGGTGCACCTCCCTGGGAAAATTCCTGCTGGCGCCCATGAATGTATTACAGTTTTTATAAAATGTAGTAAATATAATTTGTTTTTAATAACAATAAAATACCAATGTCTCTGTTAAGAACAATTTAAGTTTAAAGGTCTAAGGAAAATTAGCTTTTGTAATTTCAGTTAAACAGCTTTTTCTTATATGAATTAGAACTTGTGTATAGCATTAATTAGTAACTGGGACATTCAATATCATTCGTTCTTATTATTTCTTATACTGAAATATTTTCGCTGTCTGTCGAAGGAATCTTAATTTGAAAACAGTCATCATTAGTAAAACTGTTAAGGCACTTCATAACGTAATTGACTATGATTCCTAAACAGAAAGCCGGTAGTAAATTAACATTTATGTTATGTAAAATGTCAACACATGTTAAGGTCACCATTACACTGTCAATTAAATAATGACGAGCCTGCATATTTTATTTTTACATCCTCATTTAAGGTACATTTCTAGTAAATAGAATAAAAAAAAACATGTAACACTCATAAAAGCTATATAGCATTGCAATATTTTACCTTGCAATTGTAAACTAATCAAAGTCTTTCTTAAGTGCGGGGTTGCCGTTGCAGCCATGTTAAAGGGTGGATTTAGTGACGGTGTAATAGTAACTTTTATTTCGTAAGAGCATTCAGTCCATAGCTTATTTTAGGTACTTACTTTACTCAATATGCCAGGCAAAACAATCTTTTAAACAAACATCCAGCGGCTATGTACTGAAACCTTAATACAATAAATATCTACTATGTAGATGTATCTAAAAGTTATGTAATACTTCTTAATTTTTAAATACTTAAGGTTGTTTTAAACAAATTATTTGTTGATACATACACCATAACACAACCTACTGACAACGATTTATTTTATCAATCTGGGTTTGATGATTCATAAATAATGGTATGGACAATTTTTTAACTAGAATTTTTTTTTTCAAATTGAAGTAGCTAGTCATTTAATAAGGAAATGCTCTCTTCAAATTGTCATAGTGGTGCAATTATCAATGAAATAATATTAAATGTTAGTTGGACGGACCTAAGCTGCCTTCAGTGTAATCACCACTAATTCAATCAAGTAACAACTGTATTTTAAACATTTTCTCTAGTTCTGATCTGTTGAAATTAGGGGCAATGATAAATGGACACAGATAGAATGAAAGTTCTTTGAGATTGGGTGCACTTGTTTTTATGGCCTTAGCTACCTGTATGGTGACATGGAGACAGCGAGAGAGACTTAAGTATGTCAAGTTTTGAAATGTATTATTAGAAAAATAATTAAGGAGAGCACTTGTTGAAAAGTAACCATGACGTAATTTTAATGAATGCAAATTCTTTAGTCTATATAAGTGCAACAAACTTGAATCAAAAAGGGTTTTGCATGTCATGATGTGTAGTACTTGTAGTACCTTACAGTTAGATATGTTATGAATGATATCATCATTTAAAGTGTCTCCATATATATGTAAAGCTCTTAGTGTAGACTGTTTGGTTCTCAGAAGAGATTCAAGAAAATCGGCTGGAATATTCTTCATTTTCTCCATATTAATACTGACTAAATTGGTGCACTGCAACATGTTGTACAAACTATCATGGGTTAGGGCAAAATTTGACAGAATTAGAGTCTCAAGGTTTTTCAATTTATCAAATGGTAAATGATAAACAAAGTTGCCATTTGCATTTTCTGGATTTTGTACTATGAGTGAGTTACGAAAACTCAAAAACTTCAGGTTTGGCCAGCTTACTAGATCACCAAAGATACAGCTATCAACTTGAGATATACTTATTTCTAAATGAGTCAGATTAGGACAATAACTTATTAAGGAAGCCCTCACTTGCGAATACAACTTGAAATACTGTAGTTTAACATTCTTCACATACTTGGCGACAAAAGGCACAATGTTTTCACTTATCCTCACATAGTTCTTCATACATACTACGAGGCGGGTGTTGTCCCAAACGCAGGGGGTCAGGCATAGTTGTTGCCATCTCATACAAACTTTAGCAACTGCCAATAGGGATTCAAAATCTACCATAGAAAATATGTAAATAAGTATTTCATTAGGCAGGTCGTTTATGGCGAGAGTGTTGGGGTATAGCAGTTGAGCACCTGGCACGTCGAGGTGCACCATGGTGGGCAGCAGAGCGCGCGCCCGCACTTCTGGAAACAGGCGACGATTTGTGTATGCACACACTGACACTTATCTTATCACACAACTCTTCAGACACCACATGTTCACTGGTGGACCTCTAGCTAGTCTATTATCGTTTCAATTGTATTTTAAATATATAACAGGACAAAGAATATTAATTAACCCAGTAAGGTCATGAACCTTGAACAACCGTGATAAGTATTGGAAAAACCAACTTTGGGCACACATATAAAATAATAATACAATTGATGAAGTAATACATGTAATTACCTCAGGTTTACCTTGCTTCCTATTCGAGAAAATTGTAATGTTTGCTTTTGTAGAAACATAACTTATGTCAAATTTTTGATTCAAACGCATACACTACATCCACATGGTTAAATACTCATCAAAAAGTGATACTCTGCATTTACGCTTAAATCGTTCATCCCAAAGTGTGGTACAATAGTTTAAAAATCAATTTTTAAAGAAATATTAAAAATAACTTTCATCTTTGATGCTATTTTTGTATGACGTTATGACGTTTTACATTTGTATGGTTTTGACGTTTGACTGACCGTTGTTTTGCGTTTTGTTTCGTTTCTTCATAACACAAGTGATTGAAAATAACTCAATTTTTAATATTTTATTACGGCTTTTATTTACATCTTTACACACACTTTACATTTTTAAATATTTCTATATAAATAATATAAAAAGAAACATTTAAATATATAAAAAAAATAGTAGCTCACCGTTATCAGCGGTCTGGGCTCCAGAGAATGAAAGCTCCTAGTCCTAGCAATACGAGCCGTGTCCAAGAGTACCGCTTTCTGAATCAGGCCCTTGATCCAAGAGAATCCAAGGCCTGGACTTTGGATTCTTTTGGATCAAGGGGAATGTTGGTATTGTTTTTAAAAACGTAACAATATTTTAAAAAAAAAAAAATTAGAGAAATCAATAATATAACATAACAACAACTTAAAACATAGCATCAAAAAACTCCCCAACGCTGTCAACCGGTTATGCGCCCAAGAGGCTGGCGGCATTGTCACGTTGTATGGCAATGCTTAGCCTTTGAACGTTAAAAAAGCCATCCCAGGGAAGCGTCAACTAAACGATTGTGAATTTCCTTGAAAAGGCTGTGAGCACTCGGTCCGAGGCTTTCCATGCAGGACAGGACGTGGTGTCCGAGAATTTTGACAACTTCCCGACATTGACATCAACAGCGATGAGAACAACAACGGGCTCCTCAATCGTACAAAAGCAGCGAGGCGGACAGCAATGTTCAAAGTTCCTATATTATGTTCGACAGTACCGGTTTAGCACTACCAGCGCCTTGGGCGAAATTTCTACGGCGTCCCCGAACTGTAATTCTAACATAAACGAAAAGAATCGGCCAACTGCGAGTCGTGTGCGAGGAAACAAGGTTCCGTAGCACCAAACTATATAATAACAATATTTTTAACGCTCATTAAATTGTAAAATTTACATTCAACAGCAAAACTAAATTTGTTTTTCATAGAATGTGTGAATGAAAAGCAGAGTTACTGCTGCAGTTCGATGAAAAAGTCCCATTTCTCAAAAATAAAATATCAAATCTATTTCAAACCGTAGTTGAAAGTTTTTCTTACGTTGCACAAACCTATTTTTTTTCTGATTTTTCCTCCTCTTACTTTAGAAATTAGAGGGGGGATAACAATTTTTGTCAATTTTCATGACTTTGGAAGCAAAAATCTCGTCAGCTATTGATTTTAACAAAAATGTATTTTTAGGAACCGTGATATCATTTTTTAAGATCTATAGATTGACACCCTACAAAGTTATATAAGGAGTTTTTTTTTTCACGCTTTAGTTACATGTATTCGTTTCCTAGAAGGCACCTACTCTCCTCAATTGTGTGGTACCAATAGTCTCGGAATGAAAACTGTGTGACATACGGACGGACAGACAGACGGACCTAATCCTAGCCTTTCTATCGGTGAACTCTGTTATTAGGTTATCAAAGTCGATGTTTTCAGCAATTTCATTTTCAATTGACAAAGTTGCCATGTGTGTAAATCTGCATTCGCGTAAGAAACACCACCCTGCGTTCCAAGGGCGTTGCTAGAGGGACCGATTATTTTTTGTTATTATTTTTCCTGCCTGATGCCACATAATTAATAAGTACGAATAAATTACAGCGTATAGTAGAACCACACTCTCAGTATTATATTTTTAAGGCTAAGAATGAGCCTCTGAGTAATCTTACTATCTCTTCAAACTTACACATTTTCTTTGAACTAACGCGCATGGTGCGCGCACAAAACAGATTACCACAGTTAACCACAGCTACTTTTTTCTGCCTTTGGCTTGGTATTCCTATAGGATTTTCGCATGATCGACCAATATAGACTTAGGCTGAAATAAATTAGCAGCCCCTTAATGCCCCGAGGCCTAAATAGGCAATTTTATTTCACACTTACATAAGGCATAAGGCAAAAATCATCTCAAATTACATATCTGACTTAATTCGAGGCAGTGGCGGATGTAGGGGGAGACCTAAGGGGCCCAAGCCCCCACCAAAAGCATCTGAGTCCTACCATGATAAACCATGCGCGGCCCTAGTCACAGGGGTTATGACCCCTGCCAAAATCGTGGTTAAAATATATTGTAGCTATTTTTCGGAAATTGTCTAAATTATTGACTTCCTGCCTCAATCTTTCAACAAGAGAACCTTTACGAGGCAGAATGAAAAAATATGAAAGCTCGCTTCGCTCGCTAATCAATTCTAGCCTTATACACAGTTACTTTTATTCTCATCTCTGTAACCAGATGTGTACAGTACACCCACGTTTCTATAGTTCGGTATGCTAAGTTCCATTTTATTGGACTGCTTAACGTGACGTCGATAAACGGACGGGCGATTAACGCCTGTGCGACAAAACTGTACTGCGACTCACTGTAGTTCGAATGCATGCTTGTGCGACAAACTGAAGTTCGACATCACGCTAGTGCGACAAGACATCACGGTTGACATAGTCAAGTGTGACAAGCGCTAATGCGACACAGCCGTCTGTAGCCGTCAACGAAGCATTATGTACCTACATCAAACCAAGCAGCATTGCGTAACAATTATTGCTGGAAGAGTATTTTTTCACGGTAGCGCTCAATGTAGCACACTAAAACCTTTTGCCGATGGATGCATTGAATAGCACAGAGTTTTTTTTTGTTTGTGTGGTTGAACGCGCTTATCTCGGGAACTACTGCTACGAATTTAATTTATTTTTTTAGTGGATAGCCCACTTATCGTGGAAGGTTATAAGCTATATAATATCACGCTACGACCAATTGGAGCGGAGCATCAATTAAAAAAAATGTTGCAAAGACGGGGAAAATGTGACGTAGACGAAGTTGCGCGGGTGAGCTAGTTCCTTATAAGTCTGATTCCTGGTTTGCCAAATACCACCAATTTTTTTTTTAGTGAGAACTTGTTATTTTGTCTTCTCTCAAATTATTTGACTTTTGATTTAGTTAACACTAGATTCTTGTCTCACTACCGTGATGTTGACCTTCAGTTTGTTGCACTAGCGTGATGTCGATGGCCAGTGTCTCGCACAAGCGTGCATTCGAACTAGAGTGAGTCGTAGTACAGTTTTGTCGCACAAGCGTTAATCGCGCTTCCGTTTGTCACGTTATACAGTCATTTTATTGACACATTACATCATACATACATTCCAAATTTTTCTATGACCAGTTTTTCTCGGTCCAGGCTGTCTGTTTATGAAAAGAAGTCGGTAACACAAGCTTAGATACTCGTTGCTTTTAAAAGCTCAGTTGCAAATCATTTTTACTCACTTTAATCTAGTTTTATTTTTACCATTTAATGTAAAAAACACACATTTAACAATATATATTATATACTTATTTGTGTATTGTATTTATCCATACTCCATACAAATACTACATATAAATGCGAAAGTCACTCTGTTTGTTTGTATGTTTGTTTGTTACCTTTTCACGACTAATCGGCTGATCGGATCTTAATGAAATTTGGCAAGAAGATAGATTTCAACCTGGGGAAGGACATAGGCTATATAATTATCATCACGCTACGACCAATAGGAGCGGAGCAGCAATGAAAAATATTGTGAAAACGTGGAAAATGTGACGCAGGCGAAGTTGCGCGGGACAGCTAGTATTGAATAATTATATACATACTTATATGTAGTAAATGATTTTATTTGTATTGTTTAAAATTTCGGTGTAGTACACCACCGACTACCCCCTTTTTTATTTTATGTCCATAATGTCCATCCAAAGGTTGTCTGGAAGATATCGATATCAGCGATACCGGCCATTGTAACCATAAAATTAATCAGCAATCTTAAATAACTATCCATAAATATTGTGAAATTTTAACAAAATCTCTCCATAATATTGATTTCTAAGATAAATAAAACTGCTTTTTGCTATGTAATTATTGCAAATATTTTAATATATACAACTAAATTAAATGTTATTATAATAATACTATGATTCCACAAAAGTGTTAAAAGAACGACGGTGGTAAGTACGTTGATGCAGGTGTGGACACCGTTCCAGGATTAGTTCCTGATGGCGGAATGTAACCAGGTTGTGGCGCTGGTGCAGGTGCAGGTGCAGATGCCGGCGCCGGCGCCGGTTGAGGGCTGGCATATCCTGGAGACGGCGCCGGTGATGGTGGGGACGAAGTATTTGGTGGTAAATACGCAGAACTTGGTACTGATACTGAAACACCTGTGCTTGTTTGAGTGTTTGTTGATGTTGAAGTCACGGTTTGACCAGACGTCGCAGTATTAGATGTCCCCAACGGTGGCAAGTATGACTCAGAAGGAGTTCCCACTGGTTTAGTTGGTACTTGTCCTGAGCCAGAAGTTACAGAAACACCACCTATGCTCATAGTGCCACCAGTTGAAGAACTTCCACCTGTGCCACCAGCTGTCGGTGGCAAGTATTTAGGAGCGCTTGTTGAGACTTCTGATGAGCCCTGGAGAGTCGGAGAGAGTGTAGGTGATGGAGCGTTGGATGGATAACCTGAGCCACCTTGAGACGAGCCGCTGTTATAGCCAGTTTGTGTGCCGGTTGCAGTAGATTGTGATCCAGTGGTAACCTGAGACCCAGTATTAACCGGAGCCCCAGTTGATGATGTGCCATAGTTGTAGCCGGCGTTAGCGCTACCAGTTGCGGAGGATCTGTAGTTGTACCCGCCGCCGGGGGCGCCAGCGGGAGCGGCGGTCGCAGCAGTGGTCGTGGTTCCCGCAGTCTGTCCTATATTGACGGTGTCGCCGCCTGCTGGCACGGGGTACGCGTAAAACATTTGCTGCGTCAGCGTCCTGTCAACATTCGGTGCTTGAGTGGGTGCAGAAGTGGACCTACTCTGCGGCAGGTCAAATGATACACTCGGCTTGTCGTACACGTACCCGTCTTGTCGCCGCACTCGAACGCGAAGACTTTCTTCAACGAACTCGCTCGTAGCTTGGACAGGAACCGTTGCACTACATTTAAATAATAAAGAAGGGAGCAGAAAATACAAACATTTTAACTTTAACAGCATTTTGTGTTAAAAACTTAAAAGGCAAAGCTATAAATTGTAAAAGACACTTTTTGGTTTGTCTACTAGTATTTATAATAATTTCGAGGAAGTCACGAGACCACGGGGTTTATTTCAAAATCATTCTTTAGTCAACCCTTCTTTTGCTCATAGCGGTAGGAAGAAACTATAGTAGATTGTTGCATCGAGCGCAAAGTGAGTTATTAATGCACTAGTGTTATGTTGGTGCCCGAGCGCATGCGAGGACAATGCATTAATTACTCACTTTAGCAAGTTGCGTAAACTGCTTTTCTTTCAATTACCGTGACAAAATATACCGACTTTGCACTTTTACTTGGAACATTTATTCTATTCTGGAGTTGTATTCATATCGCTATCGCTGTCTATGTCGATATTTTTTTTACTAAATAAGAAGTATCAAAGTTTTACAATGGTACAAAATGCGCGGTACAAAATTTGTTTTTTTTTTCACCAAGTCTTTTTATTCAGCCGATTTTTATTTTCAGCCAGTATCTTTTTGATCTAATGCATATACCTATTTTTTAAACTTAATGGAAGACATTAAACCTCTGTGGTAAATTTATATCTAAATAAAAACCAGTGCAGTAATAACAAAAAAATGCAATAATGTGATTTCATATAACATTTCTGCACTGTTTTGGTTATAAGTAAAAAATACATCCTTTGTGATAGGTTTTGTAGTGATTAATGATAACATTACTACGTAGTTGAAAGAAACACTTCTTCTTCTACGGCAGTGTTTCCCAAATATTATTCTGCCATGGCCCGTTAAATGTCACACTGGCCCTTAGTGACCCACCCACTCAATACTTTAAAACCTCTTCTCTCGCTGATTACATTAAGTAAAATAGATCGGTATCGCCTATTTTGTGAGAATCGAGCAATTCTTTCTAAGGTGGACTGGGAGTAAATGCCCAAGGCATTAAGCCCGCCTATATACAGTTTTTTTGTTGTGTACTTGTGCATTCGGTTTTAATAAATAAATTGATATTTATTTTGAAACAACGCAGAAGGGCTGCGGCCCGGCATTTTATTTGGATGGTCCGGTACCGGGTCGCGACCCACCAATTGGGAAACGCTGTTCTACGGCATACCAAAGGGTCTGTTCAGACGGAACGGAAAAATCATCATTAGCCATTTCCCAACATGTTGGGGTCGGCTTCCAGTCTTACTAGATTCAGCTGATTAATACCAGTATTTTATATGCTACTGCCTATCTGACCTCCACAATGCATGTTAGTTCTGGGTAATACGATACCCCATGGTAAGACTATCTGTACCGACTGTCAAAAGATCAATAAATAACAGCCGGAATCAACGGCTTAACGTGCATTCTGAGTCGCGGAGGAAACTTGGTATGTAATGGGTGCAGTTAGACCAGACCAGAAGTCGGAGTTAAGTAGAGTTATTTAAGTACTTACACTGATTTCATACGGCGAAAGAATAAAGTGGATATGCCTCAAATCCCGAGATTAATTTTAAAGAGCAGAAAAATTCCGTGATTTTTTTAAATAAAAAAGTTATTTACTTTTTCACAATTTAAACCATCCGACATCCGATGTCCGAAGTTGCAAAATTCCAATGCGCACACGCAAGGGAAGATCCGTATTAATATCAACATTTCTATGCAAGTACAGAAATAACTCTACCTAAGTCCGACCTCTGGTGATCACCCATTCATGGACCAAACTATACAAGCGCGGCTTAACCTGAAGATCGACCCCGAGCAGCTGTTATTATTTACCCACGAGCTCCTCCGGAAGAACTGAAAGACGCCTGTCTCAAGTCTCAAGCATGCGCGAGGCGATGCTTGACGTCCGCATCGATGTTCAGAAAACTTTCTACTTTAAACAATGGATAAACGGTCCCAACGGTCCTATTTTCAATGCAGCCAGTTTTCGCGAGGATTTTTCGTTCTGTCTCAAAGTCTCAACTGACCGTAGGCCCGGACTCCACCAAAACGAAGACGAGCGGAGATGTGCGAAACGGAGAGCAGAGGAGATGCATAAAAGCTAGGGTGTATCCACCGAAGCTGTGCGGAGATATGCAAAGCAGACAGGAGAAGAGATGTGCAAAGCGGCACATCACACCAGTCATCGCACGCAGATCACAGTACATAGCTCACCGCACGCCGCACACAGCACACCGCTCACCGGACGCAGCTCACGTCTCTTCTCGTCTCCGCTGGCTTTGCTCAACCGGTTCCAATAAAGCTGCAGATATCGAGAAGTGTAAACAACGAAATTCTACTGATGGTTTACGACACATCGCACATCGCTTCTCTCGCCTCGTCTCCGCTTCGGTGGAGTCCGGGCCTAAGGCTGATGATAGCCGTCGCGCTACATTGGCAATTGTCCGGGTCATCATTGAACAGTGTTATACATAACAACTTGTTGTATGCATATATGTGGGTATATTGCACTTGCACTGCATCTAATCTCATCATCTCATCTCTAAATCAAATCTCTGTTTTCAATTTTCAGTATTTTTACTGAAGGAAAGGTTATGGTTTTTAGGGATATGTTTGTCCAACTTTACTCCACCACTTGCACATAGCAGCCTGCTTAGGGTTATTGCCTAACCCATTATTATGTGGTTTTGTTAAATTACAAAAATGAAAATTAGATTTTCTTCTCTGTTAATACCAATCTCACGACCCTCCGTAGTGTCTAGTCTAGTGAGTAGGTACAGACAGCATCAAAAATAAAATTTACGTTCATGAAGTTTCAAAGAATGTTTCTTAAGGTGGAAGCGACAGCACCCTGTCGCCTGTCGACATTTAATTTAGCCCGCGAAATTCAAATCTTATATTTTTTTTTTTTGCAATTTACCGGCCAGTGTCAAGTTTTATGTTGAATATATTTTTATTATCTTAAATAAATTTATATTTCTTTTTTATTATCTTAAATCTTGCAATCAGTCCTTCCGACTATAAGCAGATGTGTTGAACGGCTATTATTCATAAGGAGATGTACTCCACTAGGAACATCCTCCATATTAGTATATTGATATGTAATCAACCCCGCCGAGATCCAAGGTTCTGCGCCGTTTTACGTGATTTCGACAGTCAGGTAATGTGAGCTTGACTGCGAGCTGGTTAGGAAGGTTATCCAGTCTTGTATTGTATTTGCCTGCGAATATCTTTATCTCATCCTTCACTGTTGGCGTGCTCAGGTATTTGTAGACTTCACAGTTTCTGATGAACCATGGTGCACTGCTAATTTGTTTAAGGATGTAGTTCTGAACTATTTGAATAATATTTATATTGGAATCACAGCAGGCTCCCCATAATTGAATCCCGTAGGTCCAGACTGGTTTTACGACAGCCTTTTAAATTAGGAGTTTGTTGTCCAGTGACAGTTTTGAGTTTCTACCCAGGAGCCAGTAGAGGCCCTTGTATTTGAGGTTGACGATCTATTTTCGTTTTGTTTTCAATGTGTTTCCGCAATGTCAACCTGCGGTCCAAGTGTAGTCCGAGGTATTTAGCTGTGTCACTCTGAGTCAACTTTCTTCTACTAAGGTTAACAGGGGGACCAGTTTCTCTTCGCAGTGTGAAGGTGACCTGCAGTGACTCACTTTTATGCGCCATTTGTCAAACCAGTTGTTTATTTCATCAAGGCTTTGTTGAAGTTTCGCAGTAGCTTCTGCAGAGTCTTTACTACAAGCTAACACTGCTGTGTCATCTGCATAAGTAGCAATAGTAACTCCAGGTGTTAGTGGTAGATCTGATGTGTATATGGTGTACAAAACCGAGCCGAGAGCGGACCCTCGTTGCATACCAGCAAGTATCTCGTGAAAACCTGACGAGGAGTCATCTTCTTTCACTTGGAATATTCTATTGTTGAGGTATGTATGATAGAAAATGTGATGCAGCAGTAACTTCATTTTATAGAGTAATCCCTTATGCCATAACCGGGTATACAAGAATGCCGGAAGGCCGGGAAGGATGGCCGAAGAGCAATATTCCTTCTCCTCAAGACTGTCACTGATACGTCTGCACACTCTGTGTATTTGTTCAATGGTGCTGTGCTCTGGCCTGACCCCAAATTGGTGATCTGGAGTTACGCAGTTTTCGTACATAGTACATGAGAGTCGTCGGAGTAGTATCTTCTCTAGAACCTTAGATATAATAGGGCTAGGCAATAAACTAATTGGCCTGCAAGATGATAATTCATGTGCTGGCTTTCCAGGTTTATAGACCATGATCACTTGTGAGACCTTCCATAGTGCAGGAAAATAAAAGTGTTCTAAAGATACAATTGAATCACGTAGTCAGATATACTATTGCTTTTCGTGGCAATTCTGACAGGATCTTTTTGTGTTTGAGGTCAAATCCTGGGGCTTTTTTATGTTGGTTCTTGTCACTTCTCCTAGTGTCGCTACTTTTAGAGGCAAATAAAGGTGGTGGTCTTGTTGGAGAACGTCGTCTATGTCAGCTACATTAGAGCCAGGCCTGGCTTCGTTAGGAACAAATACTTTGGCAAGGTTTCTACTTTTCTTGTTTCGTTCTGGACCACTTGTTTCTTTCTAGTCTTAAAGGTGGCTTTGGGTTTATTGGCTGGTTCATACTCTTACATGCCTTCCAGTAGAAGGCCGAAGAGCAATATTTCTTCTCGTCAAGACTGTCACTGATACGTCTGCACACTCTGTGTATTTGTTCAATGTTGCTGTGCTTTGGCCTGACCCCAAATTGGTGATCTGGAGTTACGCAGTTTTCGTAGATAGCACATGAGAGTCGTCGGAGTAGTATCTTCTCTAGAACCTTAGATGTAATAGGGCTAGGCAATAAACTAATTGGCCTGCAAGATGATAATTCATGTGCTGGCTTTCCAGGTTTATAGACCATGATCACTTGTGAGACCTTCCATAGTGCAGGAAAATAAAAGTGTTCTAAAGATACAATTGAATCACGTAGTCAGATATACTATTGCTTTTCGTGGCAATTCTGACAGGATCTTTTTGTGTTTGAGGTCAAATCCTGGGGCTTTTTTATGTTGGTTCTTGTCACTTCTCCTAGTGTCGCTACTTTTAGAGGCAAATAAAGGTGGTGGTCTTGTTGGAGAACGTCGTCTATGTCAGCTACATTAGAGCCAGGCCTGGCTTCGTTAGGAACAAATACTTTGGCAAGGTTTCTACTTTTCTTGTTTCGTTCTGGACCACTTGTTTCTTTCTAGTCTTAAAGGTGGCTTTGGGTTTATTGGCTGGTTCATACTCTTACATGCCTTCCAGTAGAGGGTGTAGTCAGAGTTTGCAGTAGCAGTAAGCGTTAATAGTTTTTCCTCAACTGTGGCATTTTCTGTTTTTTTTTATAGTAAAAAGTATGGCCAAGAAGTCCTTTCTCTCTAATAGCTGATATAAGGTTTTTGTAGACATGTGTATCTTCACTTATGATTTTCATTTGGTTTTTGTGAACAATCTTATATTTAATTGTTTCCCTAGCAGGTGCGTCTCATCTTATCTAACATATAAAATTCTCGTGTCACAGTTTTCGTTGCCATACTCCTCCGAAACGGCTTGACCGATTTTGATGAAATTTTGTGTGCATATCGGGTAGGTCTGAGAATCGGCCAACATCTATTTTTCATATCCATAAAAAACCCCGCGAACGAAGTCGCGGGCAGCAGCTAGTATTATATGTATTATTCCAATGTAAATATTAATTGAGTCAATTGATGAAAATATTATAGTAATATAGTAGTTTTAGGTGGGCCCGGATACTGTGGGAAAATTTTAACGAGGTCCAAATAAAAAACAACTGATAATAATTAAGTGCTACCTATTTATTGTAGGTATGATTTCAAATAAATTTCTGAATTATAAAACACAATACCTAAAATTTATGTGAGAAACTGCACCGACGGTCTTGAGCCAGCTTTTTATAGCTTGGTTCTCGAGAAGAACAGCTAATTCGAAGTGTCTTCTAGGTCCTCAAAATTCTCGTGTCACAGTTTTCGTTGAGGAGTATGGCAACGAAAAGTGTGACACGAGAATTTTATATATTAGATGTGGCATTTACGAATCCCTGAAGGAACGAGCAGTGAGTTTATAAGATTAAGTAATCTTATCTTTACATTCATAAACACACTGCTTGGTTGGTCTTGTACCTAAATAAAAACTCTTGCATCTTATTGCGTAACCGTTGATTAAAATTATCTGTTTTCGCTTAGTTGCCAACGAAACGGACTTGTGATATTTAGAACTGTGTATAAAATACCTAAGTCACAGTACATTGTACAGCCTAGCAAGTACTTAGTAGGTACTTAGGTACGTAGCATACATAACAAGCAAGTGAAAGTAAGTAGTTGTTCGCATCGCGAAGGCCGGTCCTCCCACCACCACAGCCACAGTGATAGATTAAGTGTCTGTGTCAAACCCTGAACACGTTCCTCGGAGCTAACCGCTAAACCGGTATGTTTGAATACAATATTTTTAATTACTTGGAATCTATATAAAAATCTTGATGGTAATATTAGGCATCTATATTTTGTTTCTATCTAGTCCGGCAACCTGCGTCAGTTTCTTAGTTTATTAGAAAAGTTTATTAAAGTATTTATTAGTTTATATTTATTGTTGTTATGCTTGTATATGTATTAGGATTTATGGGCCCCAGTTGCCTGAAATAAAGGACATTGTATTGTATTCTTGATATCAATATCAGAAAGACGGATTCACTTTCATAATCCGACGATCCAGAAACTTGTCATCGTCTTTTGATGGTATATTTCAATTAGTGAAAGTACCTTGACTTATCCGAATAGGTTAGCGTAATGTCTCGTTTTGCCAAGAAACAGGAAGGCGACAACCACAATTCAATTGTCACGTAAATTCGTGGTTAAGCACGGCCTTCAGTTTGACGGTAAAATCTTTGGGTATTTTATTACTATATTGAAACGTTAAAAAAACAGACCATTGCTAGTCAGACTCGTCCACCGAGGGTTCCGTACAAAGTAGGTACATATTGTAAATAGTTCAGGAATCGATTCCCGCGGTTTTGTTCCGAGCTTTTTTAATGATTTAATTACAAATGTGTAGTTTTCAGAGTTTTCCCTTACTACTACTACTAATTGTACATTTGTACTTGTAGTAAGTGGGACCCTATACTGAGACTTCGCTGTCCGTCCGTCCTCTGTCACCAGGCTGTATCTCATGAACCGTGATGGTTAGCCAGTTGAAATTTCTACAGATTATGTATTTTTGTTGCCGCTATAACAATAAATACTAAAAACAGAATAAAATAAATATTTAAAAACTTTCAACGAAAACTGGTTTGAATAAGATATGAAGTTTAGATTTTGAGATATGAGACTTTTTCATCAAACTGCAGCAGTAACTTTGTTTTTCATTAAAATACTATGAAAAACAAATTTAGTTTTGCGGTTGAGTGGAAGTTCACTAACTAATGAATAACAGTTCAAAATATTGTTATTATACTTTTTGGGGCTATGGAACCCTGTATGCGAGTAAGACTCGCACTTGGCCGGTTTTTTTACGTTAACTTAGAAATTTGTTTTTTTTTTCATAACTTCACGGGACTTGAGTCCACACTATCCTGAGATAAAGGGTCTTGACAGACAGGTGGACAACAAACTGAGCCTATAGGCTCGGAACAATCTGAACCCTTATAAGGGTTTAGTTTTTTTTTCTTTTGAGGTACGGATCCATAAAAAACACTCGACATTTATTTATCAGACGCAAAAATTGCGTAGGTAGGTTCGCATTGTTCAATAAATATGACCAAATAAAACAAAGATTTAAAGAATACCAGTAAGCAAACAGTTAACGTCAATATTTGTAATTTGCAGAACCATGGTACTAAAGCTATACTACCTGGAGGATGGACCGCCATCTCTATCTTGTAGGCAAGTCCTGGAGGCGTTAAAGGTGCCTTACGAGAGAGTCAACGTCAGCTTTTATAATGGAGAGCATATGACTGAGGAATATGGAAAGGTATGAAATGAAAGAAAGAAAGAAAAAAATACCTATTTATTTGTCGCAGGGACATGACGTGCTACAAAATTAACAAAAATAAAACAATGAACATAGGTACAACGCAAGAAACAAAAATAAAAGTACAAATGGGACGGAACAAAAATGTTTACTGCTAGCACGTCGTGACTGCGACAAGCAGGTTACCACCGAGCATGATGCTATGCCATGGGCCATAGCACAGCGCTGGTTTTCAGTGGTCACCAAATGAAACGTAATGGGCGTTGGTGTACCATAGGAACTAGGTATACCTAGTAGCTAGGTAGGCCGACGACCGAGGCACAGAATTGACCGTTGTCCTAATGGTTGGTTTGGGGCAGGCCAGAATTGGACATATTTGTTTTGATGATTTCTTATGGTGACATTTGTGATAGCAGCTAAGACGGGCACAATGAGGAATTCATTGCTGCTATCACAGAGATTATTGTAGACCGATGTTATATATTAATATCGACATAGAATAAGATGTCAGTAGTTCAACCTAATACGTTGGGCCACAGCACACAAACATGCGATAAGCGGTTCTCTTGTCTTGTTAAACTATCAAACAATTGAGTTCATTGTAATTGAGGCTGAGACCACAGAACTGCCCTAGTCCATATTCTTGCGTACTTACATATAGATTAAATTGATAAAACGTTGACACTGGCACAAATAGCATCGGTTTACTACTGCTATGCAGACAAGTGACTAGTGCTCATTTTGCGAAAGCAAAGTTTTAAAAGATCAAGAATCATAACTATTCATAACAGAATGCTTATGATTGCTCGGTGCATATTACGAGAAGTGCATATTCGCCTGAAACATAGGATTACCTAGTTCAGGCACAAATCAAGAGTGAACTTGACATAGATCTTGTATTTATCGTTATACCTCATATTTTTTGAATAAATTATTATTATATTATATATTATATTGAACGTTCTCAATTTTCAGAAAAACCCTCAAAAGGAAATCCCGGTGCTTGAAGACGATGGGTTCTTCCTGAGCGAGAGTGTCGCAATCATTCAGTACATCTGTGATAAATACAAACCTGACTCTTCTCTGTATCCGAAAGATCCTAAAGCAAGGTAATTAGCTCACCTAGATGGAATGTTATATAAGAGGGTAATCTGCAAGTAACTGTAAAGATTTATCATAACATTTTCTCGGATTGTTACAACCACATTTTGACATGAAACCATTTTGCTAATTTTCTCCCGTTTCATTGGTCGTGTCGTAATCATTAATACAGCTGTAATTTTCTCTTTATTTAAATTAAATGAACCCTATAGGGAAACTATGTCATTTTGAGAGGATTGAAAAGAAAAGAAAACAAAAGAAAGAATTGTAAGGGTGCTATACTCAAAGCATATTCAATTAGACCATTACAGGCACTTTTGAAAGTCAAAAGGCAAAAAAAATAAACGTGAAGCTACAGTCCCAGGCACAAGACATAATAACTTGTGAAAGTACTGTAGTTGCCCATTCCAAAGCGTAGATCGAAACGTAGATCTATGGAGAAGAATGGGCAAGAAACTCCATGGACACTCTTTTAAATCAAAATATGTTACAAAATCTTGGTTACATCATTCGTGTTGAGAATTACTAGTATGTGAGAACGATGTAGAAATACGGAGAAGTTAAGAGCGTCCAGAATAAAAGACGAAATCAACAATTCGAAAATAAAGTTTTAAAATAAAATAATTAAAATAAACCGTGGCAGCTAAGAGATTACCAGTCACAACTGACAGCGCCCGTTCACGAGCATGACGCATGTATCAGCCATCATTCAACTCAACCATATTGAAGGGAACTAAATGACCCGACACACCCGCCACCATCAGAGTGACATTTAAGTGAGCATGACATTTACTCAACCGCCAGGGTAAATTCGCGTCAATGAAAGATGTAGGTACTCAGTAAATGGTGGCTTTACAGTACATAGTTATCATCGTTTTCACACATGGGCTATGCAATTATATAATACTAAGAGATTGAATCTATACAAAGCAAAGATATTTATACAATCTTCTGCAGCTTCTACAATAACTTCACATGGTAATTTGATAGCCCCTATGGTTGCGGAGCAGGACTAGGATTGAGCTAAAACAATTTACTAACTAAAACAATTTAATAATTTTCCACGTTCTATAATTTCAGGGCCATTGTCAACCATCGGCTGATGTTCAACTTGAGCTCGTACTACCCTGAAATACTGTCTTACTGCGTAAGTTTTGTGATAACAACGTAAACACTACTTCAAATACCAAAACATTTTTTTTTATGTGAGTAGATAGCACGGAATGCACGGATTTAAAACATATTTCGCTATCAGGGGACGTAAAAACCAATCAACTAACTACTAAGTTACTCTTTCGCATTCGTTTTACCAAAACAAATCGTTTCAATCCATCGAGATTACCTACCTACCTATTTTTATATTTAATTCCAGATCATGCCCATTTACTTCGACTACAAGCGAACTCCTGAGGGTCTGAAGCGCGTCCACCGGGTGCTGGACTTGTTCGACACGTACCTGGAACGTCTGGGCACCATTTACGCCGCCGCTGACCATCTCACCATCGCTGACTTCCCTCTCATCAACTCCACTATGGCTCTGGAAGTTATTGACTTTGATTTTTCGCAGTACCAAAGGGTTGGTAAACGTTTTATTTCATGTAAACATATAACTAAAATGTTCATTCCAATTTGATGCTGAGTGTACCTATTTTGAAATGGATTAGCTTGGTGCCGGCGCCCACGAAACGTTGCGGCGCCGCACCGCAAAGACTTCGCCGTATCGGCGGGACACACCGGCGTGGTGCCCCAGTAGCGTAAAACGAAATTTGCGAGCGTGTGCCCTTCCTTGAGCGGTGCTTCTACGACGCGACGCGACGCGACGTCGCACGCAACGCATTCACCCCTCCCCAGCGTCGTCGCCGCAGCGCATCGTGTGTGTGACATACCACAAATATTTCTTTATAAGGCGACGCAGCGACAACGCTCCGGCGCCGCAACGCATCGTGTGCTCCGGCTCCTTTTTCAACAATAATCAATCAATTTGAGTGTCATTTTCTCGCAATGAATCAGATACTTTACCATCAGGCTACCACTCCGTTTCCACCTACACAAAGAAAGAGAGTTTGATGAGCTGGGTTTGTCAAAATTAAAAGAAATTAAAAACCAAAAGTATGTACTTACCTTCGTACCCATTTCTTAGATATTCACATATACCTTGTTAATTCACAGGTTACCAAATGGTACAATGACTTCAAAAAGAACCACCCGGATTTGTGGAGTGTCACTGAAGAAGGTATAAGGCTTATGAAGATCTGTGCAGCTAACCAGCCGGACCTATCGCATCTCAATCATCCCCTTCATCCTGCTAGGAAAGCTAAGGAATAGTCTTTCATTATGATTATTCAAGACATTAAAATAACGTACCACTGGCTACATTTATTTTCATTTTATGCCAACAGGGGGCGTTTGTTAATGTGACATTCGTTTTAAATTTTTACTGGAACCGTACGCAGCCTTCATGATCGTATTTAGATATTTATGCAACTTTCTTTATTTAACTACAACTAGGTAGGTGTTATAAAAATAGAACTGACTCAGCAATAGAACATCAGTGAAACGAGACAACTTGGTACTTTTTGCTTACGAAGTATTCAATGTAGTTCCTACCTTCGCCGTCAGA
Organism: Cerastis rubricosa; assembly: GCA_949152445.1. Lineage (NCBI taxonomy): Eukaryota > Metazoa > Arthropoda > Insecta > Lepidoptera > Noctuidae > Cerastis > Cerastis rubricosa. Next base: position 16,673,674 of record OX424527.1, read on the forward strand.
TGGCAGGATTAAAAAAAATGTCACCGTTAGTACTAAGGTAAACATATTTACAGACGTACTCCCCAACAGCTGCATAGGGCCACTTTTTTCCATGGGACTAACTTTTTTTTCTGTTTTTATTATTTGTTGTTATAGCGTCAACAGAAATACATAATCTGTAGAAATTTCAACTGGTTAACTATCACGGTTCATGAGATACAGCCTGGTGACAGACGGACGGACGGGCGGACGGACGGACGGACGGACGGACAGCGAAGTCTCAGTAATAGGGTCCCGTTTGTCCCTTGGGGTACGGAACCCTAAAAACGTGAGAAAATTTTAATTTTCGGGCGTTCCCGTCGCTTCCACCTTAACTGTATTTTCTACTTTTGAATGCTTACGAAAGTAGTTATAGGTAAATCTACATTGCACCAACAGCGGAAGTCAGTGATAGACCGTACTAGGGATGGTTTGTATATTTACGTGACCACAGGCCCTAAGGGGTCCCACACATAAACGCGAAACGACGTCGCGTCGTACAACGATGCAGTGTCGTTCAACGATACGACGTCGCGTCGTGGAAATCTACGACACGACGTCATAACGTGTCGATGCACGATACGACGTCGTCACGTTAGAAACTCACGATGCAATCCTGCGCAGTTGTTATTCGAAAATCAAAGATGACGAATGGTATTGAAGTCGATCATTTAATTACCCTAGTCGATGTTGATGCACTCATTCTAAAGTAATCAAAAAACTTGTTGTGGTCTATTTTTAAGGCATTGTACTTCTTTATAAAGTGACTCCCGTTATTCATGTTTGAAAGAAATGGTTGGATCCAATATCTTCTGAGTATCTGTCTTTTCTTTCTTCGTCTTCTTATTAACAGCAGAAGCAGAATGCGTCTAGAGCGGTCCATTTTTCGGAATGAACTAAAACACCACCCCACTGCATCGATGGAATCGTGCCGTGTATCGTGCGGGGCACATTACGTTATACGATGTCGTGTTTTATTACGATGTTCATCGTAGATTTCCACGACGCGACGTCTATCCTGAAACGACGCCGCATCGTTGTACGACGCGACGTCGTATCGTGTTTATGTGTGGGAGCCCTAATACGAACGCAGGCACGCGCGCGGTATAAACGTATCGTAAATACGTCGTTTTTAAAATCGAAAATACTTGTTTGACATACAATATTTCACAATTTTAAGAATTAATTTCATATCTATGAATGACACTGATTGTGCTTATTGTTAACCATTTTACTAAAATGTTAAAGGATAATTGTATTTTTGATTAAAAAATCGTCATTTTTACGTTACGTTTCCACCGGGCGCTCGTGCTAGGGAACCAGATAATTACGATAGGTAACGGTAATTACCAGATAATTACGGTAGGGATGTACTTGAAAGAATGACAACCGGGTGCACATTTGCTACGTTTATGCGATTGTTCACTTTATTTCTATTAAAGAAAGATCAACGTCATATGAAAGCGCTGCGCCAAATACAATAAAGCTTGCAAACGTATTTTACTTAAACATTAATTCATATTTATGTCATGATAAGCTTTGTAAGTAGGTTAGAAAATAGCCTTTAGCTGAAAGTTAAACTAAATTAAACCCTGTTATCTTTTTGCCCGAACCGCTATAGCAAAAAAACTGATAATAATAATTTCCGTTAGTACAATTTGTTTAATTTTGATTAATGGCGGTTTAATATATTAATGTAAGTTATTTACGTTACAAAACCGCTGTTTATATTTTTGCTCGAAGTGCAATCCAAAAATTTCGTGTGTGTGTGTTCCGTGGACGAAAATGATTCATTCTGAAAAAATATATTACTGTCACCAATTATTTACTTAGTAGGTAACTAAATTTGCTATGTTGCCGATGTTTTTATTCACAAAAACATGTTTTCGTCTTTTTCACCTTTATCCGGTCTTGGAAAATGTTTAATATTTTATTTGGAGAGCTAAGGTCAAGTAAGTCAATACAAGAAAAAAGTTGCTGTTTATGTTTAATACAAGGTTCAAATCTAAAAGCCCCGGACTAATAAACCAAGACGCTTCCCGCCGTCTGTACGCTTGAATCTTTTGAACTACGCAACGGATTTTGATGCGCTTAATAGACAGAATGATTCAAGAGGAAGTTTTTGTATAATTTATCCCTGAAAACACATCATAATTTCCACGCGATAGAATTCGCGGGCAGCAGCCAGTTTATTAAAAAGTAAAGAAAACACACAGATATACATATAAATAATAAACACTTTATTGCTCAGCCCACTGACGATCAATACTTAAATAGGAAGGTATAAGAATATATTTAAAAACCATTAATGCTCACTAAAAGAATTGTTTCTAAATATAGATCAGTAATAATAGCTGACAGATCATACTTTGAGTTCATTCCTTTTCAACAAATTCCTTTGCTGAAACGCATCTCCGCATGTAGCCCAGACAGGCGTTTGAACAACAGTCCTTGTGGCTGATACACTGAAAATTAAATAATAGGTATAGTTAATAGTAATACAGAGGAGCATGATAATAACTAAAGAAAGATAGTTGCAGGTTTAGGAACGAGGGTAGGATAGGTAATACAAATGCAAAGGTGCTAACGAGGGATGAACATCATCTGCATAGCCTTTTCCCAACTGTGTTGGGTTCTGCTTCCAATCATACCGGCTGCAGCTGAATACCAGTATGTCACATGGAGCGTTTGGCTATCTGACCTCCACAACCCAGTTAGTATTGAGTAATACATGGTAAGACTGGTTGTCAAACTTTCGGGCCACTGACTACCCATTACGACTGTCAAAGATCTACATTTGACAGCCGGGACCAACGGCTTAACGTGCATACCGAGGCACGGAGGCACTCGGTATGTATTGGGTGGTCATGGTCACCCAACCACGGACCAACCTAGGGAAGCGCGGCTGAACCAAAAGGTTGGTATTGGTTGTTATTATTTAACCACGAGCTCCTCCAAAGAACTCCGCACCGAGGGAAGAACACGAAGTGGTAAATATAAAAAGATGTAAACGGACTCTTCACAAAGCCGTCAAACAAGCATTCTGTACATCAAACTCTACTCATAGGTCACTGTACGCAAACATGATTACTGGGAAACGATTTTTTTTTGGGTTATAAATCACAGTTACGGTAAGAATAAGACTCAATTATGGGTGGGGAGCCTACCTCATTTGTGTACCTCCTACCTCATGTATTTAAACTAAAATTATAATACCTATTAAACACTTGTATAGTAATAAAATGTATAAACTTGTCAAAAAGTTACAGTTTTGACCTCCAATATTTTCGTACCCAGAAAGTTCCCAAGAATTACCCAGAACGAAAAGAAATATCGGGGAGAACAAGTGTCTTTCGGTTTCGTAAAGAGTCTTACACCCATTATGTTACAACAAGAACCTTTAGATAACTAGACCCATTCAATCCAAATTCTTCTCAATATAAAGAATGAAATTGAATAAATCTATAGCAATCTGCTTATAACAAGGGTAAAGCTTGTGTAAGATCATTAAACAATAATAGCAGTAAATAATTAAATTTACTTATCACAAAGCAGTGTTGAGTCAGTTTCTACAACAAACACTTCGTCCATAACCGGTACAGCTATGGCCGCGTGGCCACAAACAATTCAAATAAATCAACTGACTGCTGTTAGATACTTATAATAAGATTCTAAATCTGCTTTGTAATGATAGATCATAATCATAAAAATCCTAACTTTTAATTGCTTTGTTATTAAATCTCATGAATAACAAAGGTCTAAATTGCCTTTCCTTATGCACTCCATCCAAGCCGAGCTTGCCATCATCGACAATAAAAAAATAAGGAAAATTATTCTAAAAACTTACAAAGTCTCCAACTTTGGCACATGCCACGTTCTCTGTTACACTATTTGGCTGTGCGACTTCATCAAGCGGTGCTGCTGTTGCCACTTCTGGTTCAGCAACACTGTTTTCTCTTTCTACATCTTTCATCGGAACATCCTTCGTGGCTATGCTACATGTCACGTATGTTGAGAGAGCAAGGAACAGAAGAATGGTAATGAAGCGACGCATTGTGGTCAGGTGCAGGTCGATACTAACGGAGCTCAGTGTTCGGGGACTGATATAGGGTCAGCTGACATTCGCATTAACGGCACCCGTATGGCGCCCGATAACGGAGGTATGTCTCGTAAACATTGTTTACAGGACGTTGTTTTTGCCCGTGTTGTATTGGTTCCGTTATTCTTTCTTTTGTTATTTTAGGCAATAAATCATTTATGATTCTTTCTGCACCAGATTACTTGATATTAGCAACACATTATTTAGCTGAGTGCTATAATATCTTATAGCACAATACACGCACAACCTCTTCGTACAAATATGTAACAACATTATAAAAGCTAAAATCTATAAGATTATCACGAAATAAATGAACCTCTTGGTAGATGTCGTCGTATTAGCTACAATTCTTATTTGTAGTCGGATAATCTGAGTCACAAAACATATGGGTACGAATACGTATTAAGAAATACACGATTTAAATTAGATTTTAATTTAGTTTGTCATCAAGAACTTGTAAGCCACTATGAGTAACATCCTTCTAGTTCCCACGATATCTTTTATAGTCTTGCATGCAGGTCCAAAGGTCTATTTAGCATTGACTGTATTCACATTTCGTAACTGGTCTATAATAGAAACCGGATCAAAATAATTCATAACAACAAGAACGCAAAATTTGTAAATTTTTCTTTCCATTCAAGATTTGTTTTTATACTTTATATTGTAGCAGGACCAGTAACTTCGTGTGGCATATGGGCCGATCTGGCTTTACACGGTGCAACCGTTGACAACCCTTTTTTATGCAAATTGGCAAAAGTTGTGTTCACGGTGCCTAGCTATAAGAAAGGCGAGAAGGGATCAGCGAGGTACTTACATCGACAATGGGTAAAAATCTCAATAAGTACCAAAGGAATTAAATAAAAAGTCTCTAGTTTAAAAAATAATCATGTTTATTTATTTTTGGATGTAATTATTTGACAATGGTATGTAAATGGCTTCCGTTAACTCTTTTTCAATCATCGTAATCATCACAGGCGGATTATTCTATTTCTAGAATAAGCAAGGTTAATATTTCTTAATCTTCGTTTGCATGAACATCACTAAGGCATCGTTCACACCAAACATATTGTCCGCCGCCGACTGTGAGTATGCGCTCTGTGTAGAGGTATAAGAGAAATAGTCGGTTCGGTGTAAACGAGATGTTAAATATAATGGTAACGCGTGCTCACAGTCTGAGTCCGATAATACGATTAGTCTGAATAATGCCTAAGTAACACATCTTTTCGCGTAGCCCAGGCAAGCCCGCGAGCAGCAGTCGTTGTGGTAAATACACTGGAAATGAGAAAACAGTAGGTTCAGTCCGCAGTAAACATGTTCAGGAGCAGGTTAAGCATCTTGTCGAGAGACATCAGCCGATGAAGCGGAAAGTCGCCCCGGTAAGGTTACATATTATTTTGAAAGACGTCATCACATCGACGGAAGCTCATCGGCCACGCCGTTTAGTTGTCAGTGAACAAGAACGTTTAATGACAGGTTTACTGTATGAGTAGGAAGATATCAGAGACAGAAAGTCTTTTTTCTAGTTATGCGTTAGAAACAAGTGGCTCAGTTTTAGGCCGACACAATTTAGATTGCCATCGACACGCTAAGAAGAAGTCTTTAGTAAAGAAGACATTTCATTCAATTTAAATATTACACTGACAAGCAGCTCTTCGTTTTCTAATAAATTCTCACCTGGATAGTCCAATATCTTCAGAATAAAATTTGGTCCTTTAATTCGCGATTTGTTTAATTGAGTAGAAAAATATCCAAATTAGATCTGATTAGTCGTTTTCCATCGATGAATGAATAAATAAAGACCTTGGTCAACTAAATAACAGAATAGCAAGTAAACTTTGAACTTTATTTTTAACAAATAGGTACTTATCTTCTATTTGACACTAAAATAACAAAACAACACGTTTGGTATAGGTACTCACAGATTCTCCAATTTGAGCGCATTTCAAGTCACCTGTCAAAGAATTTGGTTGAGATACAGCAGGAGTTTCAGGTACTAGTACAACATCTACCTTCTCGATTGCTCCAACTTCTTCAACATTCTTTAGAATAGTATTAGCAGTGATAATTACATATTGTGTAAATACAAAGAAAAGTACAACTGTAGAAAGTCGACGCATTGTGGAGAAATGAATGTTGATACTAACGGAGTTTCGTGGTTGCAAGTAAATATAGTGTCTGATGAAGTCACATTAACGGTACCCGCATTGACCAGCGATAACGGGCATTTAAATATCCTTTACAGGACGTTGTTTTTCTGTGCAATTAATTTCAAAATCAAAATATTTTTATTTTACATAGGCCTACAGGGGCACTTATAAAACGTCGGCAAAAAGGTGCTCGGTTCGCGTTGGTCGTTTCCTATGGAGAAGAACCGGCAAGAAACTCCATGGTTACTCTTTTAAAAGCATTTGGTTTTACAATATTTCTGTTACAGCATTAGTACTAAAGTATGGGAGGACATCGTAGGCCTGACAATAAGTCGTTGCTTACTACGAAACGTGGAACGAAATAAAAAGTTACCAAGGATCTAGGAATCTATAAGGCCTACAATGTCCACACATTTACAAACAATCGGTAAATAAGAAAAAGATACTATACAACAAAAAAAAAAAAATAGAAGATATCACAAAATGACTAGATCAAATAAGTGACACAAATGTTGTCATCCGTGCTGTAACTATTCTAAACAAAAGGTGTAATGATTTAAAAACTATTGTAAAACATCTGATTAAAAAGAAAGAAGAAAGGAAAAAAAAATAAGATTGAGAATAGTTAGAGACATCCACACATTTGTGCCGTTTATGAGCTACCAGGGAAGCCGCATGTGCGAAGGGGCTAAGGCCAAACTTCTCTATCTTCAACGTAGTCCTTAATTTTGTAATATGCTTTTTTAATTAGGACACGTTTAATATAATTTTTAAACTTTCTCTTCGCTTCTAATTTTGAAAAGTCCTCGGTTTTTGCGGACATATAAAATACATTCTAAAATATAAAGTGAAGGCAGAGTCAGTATATCGATTTCTTTAAATTTTTCTCTGAGGGATTCACGAGGACCCATTTTGTAGATAGCGCGGACTGCCCTCTTTTGCAGTATGAAAATTGAATCAACGTCTGCTGCCGATCCCCACAGCAGAATGCCATAGGACATAATACTATGGAAATAAGCGTAGTATACTAACCTAGCTGTGGCTATATCAGTAAACTGCCTTATTTTTCTGATTGCATAGGCAGCTGAGCTTAACCTTCCTGAAAGAGTTCTAATGTGCTCGCCCCACTGCAGTTTTGAATCGATAGTAATCCCCAAGAATACAGTTGCCGCTATAACATCAAGCTTCTTGCCGTCAAGATTTAAATTTAGGTCACGTTGTGGTACATTTGGTAAAGAAAACTTAAGGCATTTTGCTTTATTCGTATTCAATAAAAGATTGTTGGCTGCGAACCATTTCGAGAGAATAGTTAGGCTTTCGTTAACATGTAAGACGTCCGTATCTTTTCTATCAATTTTAAAGATTAGCGAAGTGTCATCAGCAAATAGAATTATATCCGAAAATTTGGCCATCATATAAGGGAGATCATTAATATAAACAAGAAACAGGAAAGGGCCGAGAATTGAACCTTGGGGCACGCCCATCTTGACTATAGACCCGCAGGACGTCGCCCCATTTACATTTACTTTTTGCAGCCTGTTTGATAAATAAGAGAGAACAAGATCAGCAGCTTGACCACGAATGCCGTAGTGGTGTAATTTACAGATCAGTGTTTTGTGGTCGACGCAGTCGAACGCTTTTGAGAGATCACAGAAGATGCCAATAGCATCCTGGGACTTCTCCCAGGACTCCAAAATGTGACTGATGAGTTTTACTCCCGCGTCCGTTGTCGACCTACCCTTCGTGAAGCCAAACTGCTGACTATGCAGTATCCTATTAGAGTTGAAGTGAGACAACATCTGGTCCAGCATGATTTTTTCATAGATTTTACTCAGTGCTGGAAGCACAGATATAGGCCTATAATTAGAGGGATCACTCTTACAACCTGATTTGAAAATTGGTACTACTTTACTATGTTTCATCAAGTCGGGAAACTTGCTGCTGTCCAAACATTGGTTGAATATGCCTGTTAAGACAGGAGCAATCGTATCAATAATATCTCCAAGAACCTTGACGGATATCCCCCATAAGTCTTCAGTATTTTTTATATTGAGACTTTTGAATGCGTTTTTAATTGTAGCAATACATACTGGTTTAAATTTAAAGTTTGGTATGTTCTTTGTAAAGTTCTCTTTAAGAAGAGCTTCAGTTAATTTAGCTGAAGAGGGGAGAGATTTCGTAACCTCTAACGGAATGTTGGTAAAGAAGTTGTCTAGAGTCTCAGCGACTTCTAGCTTATCACAAATTGTTTTATTATCTATTTTCAAAGACAATTCAGTCTTATCTCGTTGTTGCGTTTCCTGTTTCTCTGTTAATTACCTGCCATACAGTTTTTATTTTATTCTTAGAAACACCGATTTTATTACTTATTATTTTAGATTTTGCTTGAACGCAGACACTTTTGAATATTTTTGAATAGTTTCTAACATAAGTGTGAAAGACTTGATCTGAAGTCAGAGATTTTTCGTGATATAAATTGTATAAAATATCTCTACTTTTTCTTATTCCCGCAGTGGCCCATTCGCTAAATTTGGATTTTGAGTTGACTTTAACATTTTTTACAGGACACGTTTTATTAAATTCCTGGCAAACTGTGGAAAATAATATACTGTAGTTTATATTGGGGTCTTCTAATTAATTAAGTAAAGCTCATCTATTTCATCGCAATAAAATACTAAAGGTTCGCCGTAGCAATATCGTGTCACTAAAACTAATCGTAGCTATAGAGATTTGAAGCTAAAATCTTACAATTGAACAAGGAATATTTGGTGAAAACACTACCACAACTTGAAAAACAGTTGTTATAGGAACTATCTACGTAATCTTCTGTATACTTTGTTTGTGGTCAAACAAACCAAACATAAGTGTACGCTGAAAGTTTATGAATTTGTGAACAAACATAATGTTGTGTAAAATTCTTATTTCCTTATTTCTAGAAAAGTCATTCACGGAAATATTAATTTATGGCTGATGACTACTGAAGTGAAGTACTGGTTTTCAAGGCAGGCATTAACACCTACCCGATTGCACCACAGCTGAAACTTTGTGGAAGCCCCTTAAATCAGGTCACATCTTTCATTTATCTAAGCCACTTCTCTTCTCTTCTCTGGGGTTTTCGAGGACCTAAAAGACACTGAATATTGAGCGTGAGCGCAGAGCGTAGGCGATGGCGGTCCGATGCAATATTTTGGCTCGCAGATTTGCGATATGCTCGACCGACGTAAAGGCGACGCTTTTCACAGCGTATTGTCAGTCGTTCTATAGATGCAGTCTGTGGGCCAACTACACACCGAGGGCATACAGCATCTTGAGCGTTCAATACAACAATGCATTTATGGTGTACATAGAGTTGCCGCACTACAGCAGTGCTTCCAGCATGTTCGCAGAAGCAGGCATAGATGGCTTTCCCGCCATCATGCGCAAGCGATGCGCCTCCATCTTGCGCAGGGTACGCGTTAGTCCCAACAGCATCCTGAGGACTATAGCGGAAAGGTGGAACAGTACAGACTGGGACATTGGATACGCCTACATGCCACTGTGGTGTGGTGTATTAGGCGGCACGGTTGGAGGACTTGGAGGAGCGACTGACTGGTTCGATTGGGATTCGAATTTGTATGGCCTACAGATACTTGTTCCAGGTCTGGCTGTTTGTATATTTGATTTTAAATGTTTGTAAACGCACCCACAAAACAGGAAACGTTTCTAGAGACGCTTCAAAGTTCCGGCTCCTACCTGTGTTGGGTTGGCACTGTTGGCAAACTTGTTCTACCTACCTGCACAGTGGTATTCTTATCTCTTTTTTGCATTTTTGTTATTCACTGAACCACTTTGATCCACACAAAGTTCCGACATGGCACTATTTCAGAGTGACAAGCGTTTCGCTGTGTAGTTAACTCGAGATGAGTTAACTACACAGCATAGGGGTAGTAACTGTACTAACGAACTACTAATTAAATATAAACAACCTGTACACTTTCAAACAAAAAACAGTCAATTAACCTCATCAACATATTTTTCCAACTAATCTGTTAAACAGGAGAGTGTCATCCATAGATTTCTTATCTACTTATGCTAAGTACCTGTGTCACTTTAAAACAATTATGTGTGACAAATTGACCTACATTATAGGGAAAACTAATAGTTTTCTGTGAATCGTCGGACATGAGCTTATCATAATGTTAATTTAATCTATAGGTGCGGTATAGAACAGAGCCTTCAACTGTTTCTCAGTAACCACAAAAAAAATATGTATGTAAGACGATTTATAAACACCGTTACATTTTAATCGTTTTAATCCCTTGGAGGGTCGATTCGGTGCATGAAACACTATCGATTTGTAGTGATAAAATTAAAAATAATTACTTTTTTCGTAACCTCGAACCAATTTTCGCATTAGTGAAAAAGCAATGTAAACCATTAGTAGTACTATTTGAAACTCATTTCGTACCTACCATATGATGTGACCACACACACATTTTGCGAATATTACGTTATCACTTGCTATTTTTAGGGTTCCGTAGCCGAATGGCAAAGAACGGAACGCTTTTAGATTTTTTTCTAAACGACAATGCTGTGTAAGTTGTTTATGAATAGTATTTTGAAAGTTGAATCACCCGTCCAAGGGATTAAAACGATTAAAATTTGACGGTGTATAAGTACTGGACTCGTTGTCTGTGCTGCCGAACTTTTTTCACTCAGGCAGATGTTTTAAGCACTTTTGACCAGTTATAAACAATGTAGTAGTGGTAGGCAATGATATTATTTTAGCACCAAATATACAAATTAAGTGTTGATAATGTTACGAGCTGGGTGTAGGATAAATTAAAACACTACTGTTCGGGCGCCGTCGGCTATCTTCGTCAAACTTCGAGCGGCAGCGCGGGCGACGGAGCGGGCACCTGCGCGGGGGTAGAGGAGCCGAGCGGCACTTCATTAGCGAGAGCAACCGACGACACACGCGCGTCTTATTTCTAATTCTGTACATAACTTTGGATATATTTTTCAGTCTATACAGTCCACTGCTTTTAATTTAAAGTCCGAATTAAGACCCTAACAACTACCGATTGAACACTTTTCTTTATTTAACCACAAAACACTAAGAACTTATTCACAAATTATCTATCACTGATGACTATTTACTTTGAGATTTCGCACTATAGTCCGAGGAATTTATGCCGAATATTAGGCCAACTTTGCATTAATTAAAAACAGCTATTATTTTATTTAATGTTTAGGGTATAGACAGGGGAGTATATTAAGCTGTATCCCGCAAAAAGTGTGCGTATCCATGATGTGAGTCAGTCGACAATCTGAGTCCACTTTGGTTCTGCTTGTCCCTGAATCCTCTAGTACACCGCTAGAGGATCCACTACACAGAACACTGAAAAGGACGCCTTAGGTAGTGGAGTCCTTACAATGCTGACCACAAACCGGACGCAACCCTAGTAATTGACGCTTTTTAAATGCGAAGACCCTCCACAATCGCTAGGTGTGCAGTCTCAGGGAATATTTTTTAAAACCAGAGGTGATATTCACTGTGGTGTGGTCGCAGTGGACAAGGGGCTCGCCCTGCTGTCTTTGGCTAAAGAAAACTAGCACAAACCTGTAGTACTTAATACGAATAACCGCAAGAAAGTATGACAAGTCAAGGAACTTCACGGGCGTTTCTAACGGGGTCTTCATGGGCCCGATGTACATTTGCTGGCTTCCGTGTCCTGGCTACGCTTCGGCGACCTCTTAGGTGAAACTAAAAGTTTTCTCTGTGCGATTTAGTACGATTTTTTTTTGACGGACATATACTGGAAATATTTTATGAGGAACAGGACTGGAGCCCTAACCACCCCGGTAGCGTAATGCCAAACTGTATATTACCACAAACACAGGTTGCTCTGTGCTCGCATGTAGTTTGCTTTAATGAATGAAGAGCATAATACCTACCAGCACAGACAATGTCTGTGTTGAATTACATTTTGCTTTAGAATATTGCTGCAAAATACATACGAGTACAGATCAACCTCTCTCTTACTCCTCTGTGATGCGATCGACAGATTCATGTCACAGTAATCAAGGGCTTACTTATATATAACTAAAATTAAAAAAAAATATAAAGCCAAAAAAAAGGAAATTGACACCAAAGCCATTTAATATAATTTATGCTTATATGACTCACTATATGGTGACATCTATGTAATTTTTATATAAAAAATTACATAGATGTCACCATGCACATCACAATTTACATTATTAATATTTAGGTCTTTACCTATGAAATTGCCGTTTTGTTTGAAAAAAGTTAAAGTATTTTTTTTTTCGAAGTTATTTATTTCTTTTATTCAAAGTAATCACCCCTGCAATCAATGCATCTTTGCCAACGCTGTGGCAGTTTATGGATGCCCTTCTTGAAAAAATCAGCTGGACGGGAGACAACAAACTCTTCAAAGGCGTTTTGTACTGCCTCTCGGGAATTGAATTTTTTTCCCGCTAAAAAGTTGTCCAAATTTTGGAAAAAGTAATAGTCGGAAGGCGCAAGATCTGGTGAGTATGGCGGATGAGGGAGAGCTTCCAAACCCAACTCATGCAGCTTAGAGACGGTCTGTTGTGCAGTATGGGGCCGCGCGTTGTCGTGAAGTAGCAGTGGAGACGACCGATTGACCAAAGCTGGTTGCAGACGTGCGGGTTTCGCCATCATTGTGGTCAGTTCTTCAATGTACACATCTGCAGTAATGCTCTCGCCGTTTTGTAAAAAGCTATGATGAATCACACCAGCACTAGACCACCAAACTGTGACCATCACCTTTCTAGGGGTCATTTTTCGTTTTGCACATTGCTTTGGTACCGAACCAGGATCTAACCAACTTGCTGAGCGCTTTCGATTGTCAAAAAGAATCCATTTTTTTGTCGCACGTAACAATTCGGTTCAAAATTCCTTCATTTCTGTGCCTGTTAAGCAGCGCAAGGCAAGTCTCGACGCGTACGTTGCGCTGGCGATCGTTAAGTTCGTGGGGCACCCATCTATCAAGCTTTTTTATCTTGCCAATCTGTCGCAAATGGACCAATATTGTTTTAATACTAACATCAAAAGCTGCTGCCAGCTCAGCTGTAGATTGAGTTTCATCAGCTTCAACAATCACCTTTAATTCATCATTGTTGACCAAAGTTTCCGGACGACCACGAGGTTCATTTTTCAAGACAAAATTCCCAGAACGGAACCGAGCAAACCAATAACGGGTTGTGCGTTCGTTTGTACAGTTCTCTCCGTAAACGTCGTTGATGTTACGGGTCGTTTGTGCCGCGTTGGTGCCACGACGGAACTCATATTCCATAATTACACGAAATTTCAAAGTATCCATTATGAGGAAAAATGTTGAAATGTAATGAAAATACAACGCTAATCAATAAACAAAAGACTGATTTTGTAAATAGAATGTCATATTTTTAAAACAAAATTAATTTGAATTTAGAACTCATAGCCAATCAAAACTTTTTTTTGTTTGAAAAAGTCTGTACTGCAATACGGCAATTTCATAGGTAAAGACCTATTATTAGTAATTATACATAAATTTTTTAGCTATATAAATTATTACATTAAATTAGAAAATATTGATATAGATTATCGGATTATCACAATCGAACAGTCAGTAAATTTATTAGAATCATAACCAATGTGAACAATTTAAGTTTAAATAAGTACTCGCATATAATAATAATAATAACGTCCAGATGATGCCGCCACTAGTTCATTCTGGCGCAGCATCTGGTCGGTGCTCGTCTGTCACACTGAGGCTGACTGGATGCGAGATGTCGAGCGAGTGTGTGAACCTATACCAGAAATGGATGAAAACGCCGTTATGTTGCCAGAGCAGTTCGTCCGTTACCGAACTGGAAATCTCCGGGACCGGACGGACTGCACAACTTCTGGCTCAAATGGCTGAGTAGTTCACACACCCGCCTTGCATCTCAATTCCAGTCATGCTTAGAGTCTGGGTCGCTACCAGAGTTTCTTACAACGGGTGTTATCCACCTGCTTCATAAGTCAGGTAGTCCTGCGGAACCCAAGAATTATAGACCGATCACGTGTTTGGCGACGGTTTATAAACTTCTTACATCCATTTTCAGAGTGAAAATTAACAAACACATAGAATAGTAATTCCATTATGTCGGCCTCTCAAAATGGATGTAGGAACAGGTCCCGTGGTACTAAGGAGTTACTCCTCATCGATATGGCCATTAGCCAACAGGTTCGTCGATCCCGCAAACATCTGTCGACATGTTGGATAGATTACAAGAAGGCCTACGACTCTGTGCCACATACATGGCTCATGAGGGTGCTGGAGTTGTACAAGATTGATGCAACACTACGCGCCTTCCTTGAGTCGTGTATGAAGCAATGGAGGACGGTCTTTCGATATCCAGGATTTCGACAGATCCAGGGGAACGATGAGCCTGTATGTATTAAACGGGGAATATTTCAGGGCGACAGTCTGAGTCCTCCTTGGTTCTGTCTAGCCCTGAATCCTCTAAGCACATTGCTGGAGGATTCAGGTCTAGGGTACCGGTTGAGGAGAGGTGGTCAGGTCATATCTCACCTTCTTTACACGGATGATCTGAAACTCTTTGCCCCCAGCAAATTGCAACTGATGGAGCTACTGGAAGTAACTGAAAATTTTAGTAGCGCCATCAGGAGGGAATTTGGTGTGGACAAATGTGCAGTCATGTATGTAAAGCGAGGGGAGATTATGGAATCCGACGGACTTCAGCTCTCTGATTCCATACACCTAAGATCCCTTTCCTCAAAGCGAAGCGGTGCTTTAGTCGCCTGAAGAAGGTACTAAATAGCCTTCTTTCGGGCGGGAACAAGGTGCGCGCCATCAACGGTTGGGTCATGCCGGTTTTAATGTACTCTTTCGGCATACTCAAATGGAAGCAGACCGAACTGGACGCCCTGGATAGGAGAGTTCGTACACTGCTGACCGCAAACCGGATGCATCACCCACGATCATCGGTGATGAGACTGTACATCCCGCGGAAGTGCGAAGACCCTCCACAACCGCGAGGTGTGCAGCCTCAGAGAATATTTTTAAAACAGAGGTGGGTATGCACCGAGATGTGGTCGCAGTGGACAAGGCACTCAACCCGCTGTCCATGGCTAAAGAGAACTGGCGCAAACCTGTAATACTGACTACCGATGACCGCAAGGAAATATGGCAAGGCAAGGTTCTTCACGGGCGCTTTTACCAGGCTCTTCATGGGCCCGATATAGGTTTTCTAGCGTCCGTGTCCTGGTTACGTTTCGGCGACCTCTTTGGGGAAGCTAAAGGTTTTGTCTGTGCGATTATGGACGAAGTTATGCTGACGAACAACTACCGGAAACATATTATGAAGGACGGGACGGTGGACGTGTGTCGGGCTTGCCAGCGTCCGGGTGAGTCCATCAGACATATTATTTCTGGTTGTTCTCGTCTGGCTAACAGCGAGTACTTGCAGCGGCACAACCAAGTGGCCAGGATTATTCACTAGCAACTTGCCTTGAAATATAAACTTGTGGAATCTGAGGTACCGTACTACAAGTATGTGCCCGACCCAGTTCTCGAGAAAGACCATATCACGCTGTTTTGGGATCGGCCTAACATTACTGACAGGACTATTGTTGCCAATAAGCCTGACATATAGCCTCGGCGAACATCTGTCGAAGCTCTCACTTGCCAGTTGGATCAAGAGCCAGATTCAGAAGGCAGTACTCCTCGATACGGCCCGCATTGTGAGGAGGTTCCTGTCTCTGCAGCCCTAACCACCTGATTTTTATATTTTTAATTTAAATCTGATGTCGTGTAAGGGGCAATGGACGACAGTCCTTCGTTATCCAGGATGTCGACATAACCAGAGGAATAGCGAACCGATACGGATAGAGCGAGGTGTTTTTCAGGGCGATAGTTTGAGTCCGCTTTTGTTCTGCTTAGCCTTGAATCCTCTAAGCACGCTGCTGAAGGATTCAGGTCTAGGCTTTCGGTTGAGGAGAGGTAGTCAGGTTATATCTCACCTTCTTTACATGGATGACCTGAAACTCTTTGCCCTCAACAATTTGCAACTGATGGAGGATTCAGGTCTAGGCTTTCGGTTGAGGAGAGGTGGTCAGGTTATATCTCACTTTCTTTACATGGATGACCTGAAACTCTTTGCCCCCAACAATTTGCAACTGATGGAGCTACTGAAGGTAACAGAAACTTTCAGTAGCGCCATCAGGATGGAATTTTGTGTAGACATATGTGCGGTCATGCATGTAAAGCGAGGTGGAATTGTGGAGTCTGTGGGAACCCAGCTCTCAGATTCCATAAATCTTAGATCCCTCTCAGCAACCGAAACCTACAAGTATTTGGGTATGTCGGAAGCGCTGGGCATCAATGCTGTTGACATGAAGCAATCGTTGAAGGAGCGTTTCTTTGACCGCCTTAGAAAAGTATTTAATAGTCTTTTATCAGGCGGAAATAAGGCGCGTGCCTTCAATGGTTGGGTCATGCCAGTTTTGATGTACTCTTTCGGCGTACTGAAATGGACTCAAACAGAACTAGACGCCCTGGATAGGAAGGTCCGTACATTGTTGACGGCATATCGAAGGCATCACCCACGTTCTTCGGGTATGAGACTGTATATCCCGCGAAGTTGTGGAGGTCGAGGCTTTTTACATGCCAAGACACTCCACAATCGCGTGATATGCAGTCTCAGGGAATATTTCCTAGAAGCCGACGTGGGGATGCATCGAGATGTGGTCGCGATGGACAAGGCTCTCACCCCGCTCTCCTTGGCTAAAGACAACTGGCGCAAACCTGCAGTGCTTGACACTAATGACCGCAAGGAAGTATGGCAGAGTAAGGAGCTTCACGGACGCTTCTTCAGTGCCCAGCATGGACCTGATGTAGACCATGCAGCGTCCGTAGCCTGGCTACGTTCCGGGGAACTCTTTGGAGAAACCGAAGGGTTTGTTTGTGCAATTATGGATGAAGTTATGATGACGAATAACTACCGGAAATTTATTGTGAAGGATGGCACGGTTGACATACCAGGCCCCTCAGAAAGTATTGCGAAAAAAAGTTTTTATATATGGGAGACTGGCCAGTTATTATGTTTTTCGAAAATATGATTATTTATAAGTAAAAATAAGTAAGTTCCAATTTCAAAATTTCCCTCCACATTTTTTGCGAGTTAATTCAAAGTATTGTGTCTCACTGAAATATGGATCTGCGCCGGGAACATTTTAGAGCTATGATTTTATACGATTTCAAGTGTCGCCTGAAACCGGATGAATCGTACGATAGACTTCAAATGGCATTCATGGATGAAGGCCCTTCCAAGGCAACCGTGTATCGTTGGTATAACGAATTCAAGCGCGGTCGACCAACTTTGGGGGATGACGAAAGAAGCGGTCGCCCTTTGACGGCTGTTACCGAAGAAAACGTGCTAGCAGTGAAAAATTTAATCCAAGACAATAGGCGAATTACATATCAGGAGATTCAACACATATTGAAGATTGGATCGGGAAGCGTTCACGAGATTCTACACAGCCATCTTCGCGTGAGGAGGATAGTATCACGCTGGGTGCCGCACAACCTCACCGATGCTCAGAAGCAGGCCCGGGTGGAATGGTGCCGTGATATGCTTAACAAATTTGAAGCAGGCTCGTCTCGGCGTGTTTACGACATCGTTACAGGTGATGAGTCCTGGATTTATCAATACGACCCAGAAACCAAGCGCCAGTCGACTGTTTGGGTGTTTCAAAATGAGCCAACGCCTACCAAAGTGAAGCGATCTAGAAGCGGGGGTAAGATTTTGATCGCTAGCTTTTTTAATTTGACTGGCCACTTGGTATCAATTCCCTTACGGGATCAAAGAAGCATTAATGCCGAATGGTATACTTCCAAATGTTTGCCAGAAGTTTTCTCTGTTATAAGCAACAAGCGACCAAACACAGGGCTCCGCGGGCTACTGCTCCACCACGACAATGCACCTGCGCACACCGCACTCAAAACGAGGGACTTCCTGGACAGCACGCCAGTCAAACTCCTGGGTCACCCTCCTTACAGCCCTGATCTAGCACCGTGTGACTTCTTTTTATTCCCAAAAATAAAAAATCAGCTCAAAGGGATACAATTTTCGTCGCCGGAAGATGCGCTGGCTGGGTTCGAGCAGGCTGTAAACGAGGTGTCTGCGGCGGACTGGAAAAAGTGTTTTGAAAACTGGTTTAGGCGCATGAATCTTTGTATAGAGGCTGGTGGAAAGTACTTTGAAAAGATTTAATAAAAATATATGTACGTATAGAACAATTTTTTTTAGTTTCGCAAAACTTTCTGAGTGTCCCACGTATGTCGGGCATGCCACCGTCCGGGCGAATCGATCCGTCACATTATCTCCGGGTGTTCTCGTCTAGCTAACGGAGAATACTTGCATAGACTTAGACACATTATATTGAATAGACTTGTAGCCAGGATTATCCATCAGCAACTTGCTCTGAAATACAGCCTTGTGGAATCGGAACTATCGTACTATAGGTATGTGCCCGACCCAGTTCTCGAAAATGGCAATATCACTGTATTGGGATCAAGCCATCATCACTGACAGGACTATTGCAGCCAATAAGCCTGATATAGTGGTGGTGGATCGATATGAGCGGCGCGCAATGATTGTTGACATAACGGTTCCACATGACGAGAACCTCGTGAAGGCTGAGAAAGATAAACAAATCAAGTATATTGACTTGGCTCGCGAGGTTGTCGACATGTGGCATGTTGACTCAGCGAACATTGTGCCGGCCTAATTGCCAAGAGCCTCGACCAATATCTGATGAGGCTCTCGTTAGGCAGCTGGATCAAGGGCTTGGTTCAGAAAGCGGTACTCCTGGACACGGCTCATATTGTTAGGAGGTTCCTTTCTCTGGAGCCCTGACCGCCGGTAGCTTGGACCCTGTTCCCGATACCGGTGGGCTACAATTTTTTATATTTTTAAATGTTTTTTTATTTTTTTATTATTTATACAAAATATTTAAAAATGTATAAAATTTGTTTATAAAGATGAATAAAGGAGACAATAAATCTTTATTCAGAATCTTAAACGGTAAAATACAGAATCTAAAATTAACAATGTAGGTATAATAATGTTAGATGCCTGTACTAGGATAATCCTGTATCTCTCTGTATGCTATATGTAGGACAGTAGTATTTGTTTAATATTTAACATTACATAATGGCAAAATTACTTTAATTTACTTAAACTCTACTAACTTAGAACTAAACACATAATTATAACAGGTAAGTATTTGCGCTAGCAGAATTACACACTAGGTTGCAAAAACACAATCGAGGCACTCTTGTTTAAATTTGATAAAATATCATTAATATTATTATTTTTTAACAATGTGCTTGTACATTGTTAAAAAATAATTAAAATATATATATCATTAATATAATATATATATCATTAAAATATATCGATGGTAACTGTGTCAGTGCAGTGGACTTTTATTGTTGTGTAAGCAACATGCGTTCAACGTGGAAGTTCAACATACAATATGACGCTTTACGCGCCCTCGTAGTCGATGGGGTTGATGTACCTATACTCTGCCATCTTCCTAGCAGGACACTCAACATCTCCCGTTTTATGGTTGTTGGGCTTTTTAAATTGCGAGCACGTTGCACATTTAGGTGTGTCCGCTTTCTTCGCGTACTCAGTCATCGAATGTCCTACTTCTCCACAGTGACCACACGAAGAGTATATCTCCCTACATGATTTTGCTGCGTGACCAAATTGTTGGCATTTGTAGAAACTGGTAACCATGGTGAAGTCTCTAATAGGGCAGGAAGTCCAATTTATAAAAGCCTTGCCTGTCATATTAAGGCTCTACGTATCTTGGCTGAAACTTCGAGAACAAAGTAACGATGCATCTTTCTTCCCTGATTTGTGGCTAAAATTCACTTCGGCCAAAAAGGTTTTCAGTGACATTGCTGGAAATTTATCGGCGATGTTCTGCTCATACATGAACCTGAAGACATCAGCCAAAGAAGTCGGCACTCCAACAACCGTAATTCGTGGTTTGCGCTTGTTGGGCTCGTCAGCGGTGAGTCCTGATGTAGACATCTGGACCGCATGCTTGAGTTTATCAGCATCCTGTTTGGTCTCGGTGCTGATAATAACACCTCCATTTATAGTTTAACGCACACCACGTAAATGAAGCTTCA
Source organism: Cerastis rubricosa (assembly GCA_949152445.1). Lineage (NCBI taxonomy): Eukaryota > Metazoa > Arthropoda > Insecta > Lepidoptera > Noctuidae > Cerastis > Cerastis rubricosa. The sequence goes on from OX424527.1 coordinate 16,694,160, forward strand.
TTTCGTCAGGGCGTATGATGTTTTGCACGAGGTTTTTTGTTTCGTCACTGGACTCAATTTATGGTTGGGCTAAACTGCTACGGAACTTAAATTATTTGGACGAACGAAATCACGGGATCCCTTCTTCACCATATCAGCAAACGAAGCGTTTCCCACAGCACCAGAGTCCTTAATTGTCTGCTTGAGCTCCGAAATTTGTTATGTGCGGTTGCGCTTTTCTTTCAGGGCATCGATTAAATCGAGGGCTTGATGGGCTTTCTGCTTCAGAGCCTGATACAGAACTTCCATTTGAGAGGTGTCAGATTCTACTTTACGGCATAAGTTGGTTACCTTCAATTTCTGCTCTGAGTTGAGTTTGCCATCCGTGGCAATGGAGCAAACCTCAGTTAACTTCTGTTGTATGCATGACATCCATTGTTGGATGTCGGGCGTAGATACAAATTCTATTGAGAAGTTAGGCTGCTGGCTTTTTTCTGGTGAGGCATCGGGTTGCACTCGACTACTTGAATCACCGGCACCGGGGCTGTTATCCATTTCACTATTTCTATGTTTCCATTATATAATAAACCACACACTTAGCAAAATACTTAAGGAGATCACTAATATTGCGTTAAATTAAAACTGCTAACGAGCACGTCTGTATACTGCGAGCGGCCGCGATACAATCAATTATTTATTTATTATTTATTTATTAACACTTACATTTGTTTATACAGGTAAGACCCAAGCTAACAAAAGTAGTCATAAATTACTAATGCCCAGATGCCTAATGTTAATTATGTAATGCAAGCCACCCTACCAATTCGTTTTGGTGTTCTCGGCGTCCGCAAAATTTCTAGTATAAGCTTACCGGCGTTCCTTTCTTCTGTCCACAGCACTGAAAAGCTAACCAGGAACATTTTAACTCTCTCCCTGGTTGATTCGGAAGTGCCGTGCTTGACGGACGCAGAGGACGCCTGGAAAGTGGCTTGCCCGGACACGGATCGGCCCGAGAACCCATTCTCGCAGAGACAGTGGGATGAGCCGCTCTGCAGGTTGGTACGGAATAACCTTATTAATACGTCTACCAATACTGCTAAGCGTGCCCGCCTGCTGGCTGTGGGTGAGTGGGAGTCGGGTCTCTGGCTTCAGGCACTACCGTCACCTAACATAGGCACTTTGCTAGGTGACACAACATTCCGGCTCGCTACATGTCTGCGATTGGGCGCTCCTAGCGGGGCTCCACATCGCTGACGATGAGGTGAAGCAGTCGACGACCTCGGACACCATGGCCTTTCCTGCAGTAAGAGCGCAGGTCGGATAGCACGGCACGCTAGCATTAATGATCTCATTCGTCGTGTTCTTGCCACCGCCGGGGTGCCTGCTGTCTTAGAACCCAATGGTTTGGCACGTGTCGATGGGAAGAGACCAGATGGTATGACCATAATGCCATGGAAGTTGGGTAGGTTTGGTGTGGGATGCGACTTGCGTCGACACCCTTGCGCCATCTCATCTTCCTAGCACGGTGAGCTGCGCTGAGGCGGCTGCTGCAGGCGTTGAAAACCTTAAACGGCGCAAATACAATAATTTAATTGGTAATTATGTATTTGAGCCGTTTGGGGTTGAAACACTAGGGCCATGGGGCCCGAGTGCCCATCTTGTGTTTCGAGATATCGCCAAGCGGTTGGTCGACGCTTCACGGGACCAGAGGGCTGGCCTCTTTTTTGGTCAAAGAATCAGCATTACCATCCAACGTGGCAATGCGGCCAGCCTTCTGGGCACTTTTCCTGTCGACAGCGATGACGACGAATTTTTTGACGCCCTGTAATTTTGATACTTGTACATATTTTAATTTATATTTATTTGTAGTTTGTAAATAATGTACATATGTAATATACAAAATAAAGCTTTGCTTGAGAGATAAAAATTTAACTCATGTCGGCTTAAAATTTAAATAGTCATCAATTGAATAAAAACATCTGTCACCAAGCCAATTCTATAAAGTTAAATTAAATTCTAGGTTATTAAATTCTCTTATGTTTTCCGGTAGTCTAAACTAATATTATAAAGAGGAAAGATTTGATTATTTGTTTGTTTGTTTGCATTGAATAAGCTCCGAAAATGCTAGTCCGATTTGAAAAATTCTTTCAGTGTTAGATAGCCCATTTATCGGAGAAGGCTATAGGCTATACATCACCACGCTACGACTAATAGGAGTGGAGCAGCAATGAAAAATGTTGCGAAAACGGGGAAAATGTTACGCAAACGAAGTTGCGCCGGACAGCTAGTTTATTATATATTTTTACCGCCATGGTGTGACAGTTTTTGGCACATAGCTTTAATCGGCTTCGAGGCACTACTAAAGGTTTTTGCACTATTTTCCTTTTAAGTGGATCCTTGTCATCCTGCTCAAAAAGTGAAAGGTGGTTTCTTACGAATTGTCACATTTCCAAAACGTATAAGGATGGAAATGTAAGCGAACGTTTATCAACAAATATTGATCGGTACGAATCAGTCCACTTAAGACCATAAATTGACCTAATGCATTTTTTCTGGGCTATAAATGCTCTCTGTCCGTCTGTAGAGTTTCCCCATATAATTAACCCATACCTCAGTACTGAACACATGACTGTGGTATACCAAGCCGTTTCTTTATTGGTATTTTTTTATATTGCGAAGTACGAATACGTATTTCTGTTTTTTTTTTTGCAATTTCAACATGAGATTTCCAATTACAATATTTATCAATATTTATGCCTAGAAACTTTATATCATTTACTTCTTCAATTGTATTATTATTATATTTTATTAGCAATTCTATTCTGTCCATTTCATTTCTTTTGTTATTATATGTCCAGTATCTCATAAATTTAGTTTTATCAGTATTCATTTAACCAGTCATGTATGTCCTTTAGGGCTCTATTGGTGACGTTTATTGCCTGATCAATAGTAGCCTCTTTAGTTAAAACAGTGGTATCGTCTGCAAATAATACAGTGTACTGATCCGTTGATTCTGGCAATTCGTTGATATGTACTAAAAACACTATCGGGGCAAGCACAGTCACTTGTGGCACGCCATTTAGATTAGTTAAGTATGGAGACCTATGGGTTACCTGGGTATTAGCCTCAGGGCATTGTTTTCGACCCCTTCAAACCAATTGTAGGCAGGTCCTCTTATAGCATACTGTTCTAATTTATTTAAGAGCACACCGAGCTTCTGGCGGTAGGTATCTATGCGCTCCGTGTATGTGTGCGTAAGACAGAGGCGCACGACGCTCCGGGAAGAGGCGGCTCTAGTTATAATGGGCGGAACGCGCGCTAATTTAGGTATTTCCTGCAAATTATTAAAACCAATACACATTTCGAAAATCTAAAATGTTATAGAAAACATGTAGTTTTGTTATTATTTAAAACCTGATGACCTTCCGTGAAGATTTTACGCCGTACTGAGGATTTATTTTCTTTTTTAGAGATTACTTTGGCATTATTTTCTATAGAGAAAACTATAAGTAATCGTGTTTCTAAAGTGTATGATTTATAGAGTGAATCCTTGAATATCTTACAAATTAATTTCATAATTAAAGGTTAAGTAATAATAACGATGCAGCAAGGGATCATACGAACGGAATTATTTCGAATTTACGTATCGTTCCATCGTTATCGTCATTCGTTATCATGGCATACCATGTCGAATGCTTTGCTCATGTCTAGAAATACTGCAAGGGAATAGGAATTTCCTTTTTATCTATTGACCTGAGGATTTCTGTTATTAGTTTAAAACATGCCAAAGTAGTAGATTTAGTTTTAATAAACCCGTGTTGTTGTTTACTTATTACTTCGTTTTTTTTTTCAAAAAACATCACACCACCTTATACACATTCCCTTATACACATTACTTTCTCAAATATCTTGGAGAAAATCGGTACCAAAGTAAATGGTCTGTAATTCCCCGCTTCTGTTTTTGAGCTCTTTTAATGTAACGGTTTACGAACGAGAATTTTAGTGAATCAGGAAAGATTCCACTTTCCAAAGATAGATTTATTAAATAGGTCAATGGATGTAGTATAGCAAATATATTACATTTCAAAATTTTTATTTTAATTTGTAATACCATCATACCCAGCTGAGTTCGTATTTCGCAACTCCATTGTTATTTTATAAACATCAACATTATCAACTGTTTCAAGATAGATAAAGTTTGCTAACCTTCTTCCCATTTCTGGTTTATTTTTTGGGTGTCCGGTGGCTTTCGTTTTCGCAATATTTATGAAAAATTTGTTGAAGTACGTTGCAATGTCATCGCCACTTTTTAGTATAGGTACTATTGCCATCCGAAATTTCCTTGATTTCATTGGTTTCATTGTTTTTTAGGGTTCCGTACCCAAAGGGTCAAACGGGACCCTATTACTGAGACTTCGCTGTCCGTCCGTCCATCCGTCCGTCCGTCCGTCCGTCCGTCTGTCACCAGGCTGTATCTCATGAACCGTGATAGTTAGCCAGTTGAAATTCTAACAAATTATGTTTTTCTGTTGACGCTATAACAACAAATAATAAAAACAGAAAAAAATAAATATTTAAGGGGGGCTCCCATACAAATAAGTGTTTTTTTTTTCGTTTTTATAAATAATGGTACGGAACCCTTCGTGCGCGAGTCCGACTCGCACTTGGCCGGTTTTTTTTTTCATTGTTCATTTACAATTTTCCATGTGGCTTTACAATTGTTTTTAGCATTTTCTATAGTTTGTTTATTTTTATTGCTTGCAGTATTTGCTACGCATTTTCGTAATATTTTACTATATGTAGTGTATTTTAGTTTATTTTGTCTACTTTTGTTTTAATTATATTCGTTTTGTATTTTTTTCAAACTGCAGCAGTAACTTTACACTTCTTTAATAATATACTATGAAAAACAAATTTAGTTTTGCTGTTGAGTGTAAATTTATGAACGAGCGTTAAAATATTGTTATTATATTGTTGGTGCTACGGAACTCTGTGTGTGAGAGTACGTCTCGCACTTGGCCAGTTTTCTAAATGTAGATTGAACGTAAATGGCAATAATGTTTGTAAACAGCATATCGCCACTGGACGACTGATGGCTTGCCGTTTTTATTCCTCTGCTTTTACAATTACAGGAGTAATTCAATAAAAATACACCGACTCTCAAAGAACAACATAGTCATTCGCACACAATGAACGCATCGCTTATCTTGGATACGCAAACTAGTACACGCCGTACGCGGCACGCTGCTTAGCACTGGCACCGTTCATAGTAATTTAATTTTTACTTTGACAATGCTCAAATCTGTTTGACAACGCTCCAATCTGTTTAGTTCTGGGAGATAAAGGTTTGAATTTATATATTTCGTATTATTAAATGTATTTCAGTTATGTTACATTTTTGCCGCAAGTATTATTTAAGATCTTACGATTTTCTAGATTTTCTGTGAAGTCCAGAGCAGTATTTGTTTAATTTTCATAATAATAGTTGATAATTTGTGTTAATAAGGTTGATAAAAAAAAATGGCATCATTTTTGTCCTGTTAATATTTTTGCGAAGAACTAAGTCAAAAAATAAGAACCTTTAAATAAAAACATTGTTCCGCGGACGAAAAATGTTTAATTTACTGACCTACTTGTAGTACTCAATCTCTTCTATAAATACCTGTTTATATTTTTTTCCACCAAGTTGAATAATATACAAGGTGTTGTTTTGCATCCTCGTCAAATTCAAGGAGGTAACTATCCTAATGATTCTCGACCCGAATCAATAATAAAATGGGTAGGTATTTTTTATTTTTGGAACAAAGTTCCTTATCGCACGTTAAGAAAGGGGGCTAGACAGAAAAAATTAAGACCAAAAGTTGTAACGACACTTTTTTTTCCTTTCGGTTAATTAGTGAAGGAATTGTAATATATATATATTTTTTTAATGTTATAATTAACTTAAAATAAATAAAATTTTCGAAAGTAAAGAGTGTAAGTGTGAGTGTGAACTTCGCTCCATCCGGGTGTCCCTTGACACCTCTCAAGTTTTTTTTCTTATTTACGGAAATCGGTAAGCGGGAACCACCGGTGTTTTAAATGCCGCTTGTTTTCTTTTGGCCCTATAACCGCGCTTTCACACATACAAACAATATCAAACGTTTTCATAAGGTCATTTACATGTCGTTGGGTTTCTAAGATTCAAAGACATTATTAGAATTTCATTGAACATACTCTAGATCAGCCGAATTAAAAAAATATATGGGTGCCAAAATGGTGGTAAATATATTCGCGGGGTTTTGGGTTACAAATATTTCTAAACGTGTATTTGTCGATAGAACTGAGTAGATTTATAGGTTATGTACCCTTAAAGAATCGGTAACAGTTAACCAAACACACTCATCAAAGGATCAGATACTGACGGAGAGAAAAAAAAAATATCGTTGGAGTCATTAAATTTAATCAAAGTTTTACAAGTTGGTCTTTGGATACGGTCTACATAAAGGTTGTAAAAAGACCCCTAACGAAGCCCAAAAGCATTTGATCTTTCTGTCACCGGCCCGACCGTGTAGCTGTGATATTTTTTTGTTCTGGAATATACCTGAGAAGCTTCTATAGTTACGGAGATATATGTATTTAAATACTTGTTTCTAAACTGGTTTCCCAGCAATCATTTTTGTACTGTTACCCACTTAGTTTGAACAGAACAGAATGCTTGGTTGACGGCTTTGTGAAGGGTCCGTTTACATCTTATTTATAACCTAAAAGCAAAAAAGTCCAGTCCAAAATATATCACACTGCTGTTGTGTTTAGGTTATTGTTGTGGTTTGGTAGGAAGATCTATTTTAACTTGACATTTATTGGCGTATTTGTGGCATCGGAGGTTGGCGCAGCATTGACTGTCGACAGTGCACTGTAAAAGATAAATGATTGATTAATACTAGTGTATAAGTTGCTCAGTTACTTGGTAAGGTCCACATACACAATCTTGAACATTGACACATACCGACGCGGCCGAACCTGAAGATCGACCTGAGCGGCTGTTTTTATTTAGCCACAAGCTCAAAGAAAAAAATTCTAGCAAATATTTGAGGACGGAACGAATAATAAAGTACTTACATCGTCTCCATGTTTCCCACAAGTAAGAAGTTCGCCGTACGAAGCCGTCTCGACGAGGTACTGAGTAAACACAAGGAACAAAATAATAGCACAAGCACGACGCATCTTGCTTGATCAATACTGGACTAACACTGAGGTAAAAACAATCTTGCTTCTTGATATAGTTCCATCCAGATGCAGCTAGACTGTTATTAATAGGTACGGTCAACTGATAAACCGGTTTTCCTGTTTTGACTACATCCACAATAGGCAGGCAATTAAAATACCGTGATAACACAGACCGATACTTGGAATTGTGGTCTGAAGATGTGTAGGTAAATAAATGACGTAAGTAAGTATAAAATGTTTTATTAACTTATTCAAAACTTAAATCCAAGATTTTCATTTTGACATGCGTGTATGTAGGAAGTAGGTAACTACTTAAACTAAAAGACAATTTTGTAAATAAAACAAGTGTTTAACATTTTGTACGTATTATGGTAGAATTCCAGTTACCTATCATCTACCTATGGCACCATATTGATTTACGAAATAATGAAATATTATTTAAACAAAAAATCAAAAGGTAGTCTAAAAGGTGCTTGAGTAGTCCGTGGTCTTTGATTCTGTCTTGGAGGAGCTTTGGTTGGCTGCTTGCCAAACGGTCCTGGGACCAATGGCACATTGTTCTGTTGAGGCAACTGGAGTGGCAATTGGTCTTGTAAATTCGGCAGCTGGCCCGGCAGTTGTTGCAGGTTCAGTAAGTTGCCGAGGATATTCTTACATAGAGCCCCTGTTAATCTATCTCCCATGTTGCCCCATAGACCGATTTGACAGAATCTGAAAAAAAAAACAGCATATCTATATATTGAAACGGGAGTTTTACATGATTGTTTCCTTAAGAAGCCTGTGGACCTCACTTATTCATCTTTTGTGTAACCTATTTCTAAGTTTAAAACTTCAGAAACAGGCTCATTAGGTGCACAATCGCAGTTCGAAAATTTAAACTTAACAGTAAACTTTTTAATAAAAGGTGGAAAATAACTTTTGGAAGTCAGTGAGTCTTGTTTGTTTCATTTAGGTTTTTTACCACCAACTTCTTAGTGTTTTTATTTAGTTGTATCCCACACAAATTCGGGTCTTGTAAGTATTTATTTTATATTGTAACTACATAGAAGTTATTAAGAGATCATCATTTCGTCAAAAAGAAGAAAAAAAGCGTAATACGTAGTTAACTCTTAAAGTACCTAAACAAAGTTAGTAATAAATAACATCTAAATATGGGACCACTGAACGAGTTTCCTCAACCAAATAAAAACGAGAATCACTTAAATCGGACAACGGAGAAATCGGTGTATCTTCTAAATAAATTTTAAAAAAAGATGCAAGCGGAATACATAATCACCTCCTTTTATAGAAGTCGGTTATAAAGTGAAAATATTAGTAGGCATATTGTACACACCTGAAATCCTTATCAATTGTTAAAGATTCACTGATCTTCAAAAATTGATCAGCACTCTTAGGGAACAGACCACCAAAAGGATTCGAAGTGTTCTTCCCTTTGGATTCATCTGGTCCATGTGCGAACTTGGCTATAAGCCCCACAAAGTTGTCCCGTACTCGAGCATCAGTACTGGAGACCTCGCCGCCTATGGGCTGACCGTCAGGACCTAGAGGCTCGAAGATATACGCTAGTTCGTCGCCGTGAGAGGGACCTTGTGCTTTCTTGGGCTTTACTATCTCCTCCTCGCTAGGTTTCTCTGAAAACGTGTTAAACCATAAGATAGGTAAGGTTTAGGCAAGTTTACAGTTGAATCCATTGGCAACTCTTTACTATACAAGGTGTAAACGGACTCTTTACGAAGCCGTCAACCACGCATTCTGTACATCAAATTAAGTAATTGTACGTAAAAATGATTGCCGGGAAAATTAGTTTTTTTTTCGGGGTGAACTCTCATTTTACCGTAGACTCAGTGTAACGCACTCAAAAAATGAACTAACTTTGAAAACTTGTATTTATAACCAAAAAAACTTGTGAAAAAGTTGGAACTTTGACCCCCCAGTATTTCTGAAACCAGACGGTTCCCAGGTATGTTCCAGAATAAGAAATAACGCAATGATAGGGAGAACCAGTGCCTGTCGACTTCTTTAAGGGTATTTTTACACCTATTATGAATATTATTATTAAAACACAAACATATGGTCTTTAAAATAAGTTTAAAAGTAGCCTTTGGGATTGCTTTGTAGGTCAAGGAAACACGTTGGACTATGTATTTGCAGGCCCGGGTGCAAGATGGGTCAACTGTGGGCACTGCTACAATAAATAAACTAAGTAATAAAGTCCAACGAGTTACCTTGATCTACAAGCAATCCCAACCGAACCCCAAACAGTCACCTGGCAGGACCGTAGGTAGTAACAAATCGATTGACTCTTAATGTTTCAAAACTGGCTCAATAGTTTAAGCGCTACGGTAATAAATAAGCCTTTATTTGCTTTGTTACCAAATAACGCTTCAATAATATAAATGTTAGTTTGTGATATTGTAGTTTGCTTGTATCTAGTCATCATCATCATCATCAGCCTATAATGTTCCCACTGCTGGGACACAGGCCTCCTCTCTATGGAGGGAGTGGGCTGTAATCTACCACGCGAGCCCAGTGCGGGTTGGTAGATGTCACTTGTATCTAGTAAATAGTTATTAGTTTTGAGTTGAGCTTAGGACACCATCATGGATGAACGCCTCCTCTAGCCATATCCAGTTAGATCGTTCTTTTCCTATTTCCATCTCTTTTTTCCTTTGAGATTTGGACGATATTGTAGATCCATCTTTTGTAACGTCTACCAACCTTCCTCTTTCCTTTTGGTCTTTTCCATTTAGTGGTTTTTGTGGTCCATCTATTTTCTGTTAGACAGACATCACCACTGACTGACCAGCCCATATAGGCATTTGATTTTTAGTGCATGTTTTGACGCACTAAAAATTCTTTTGTTTTGCTTCTGATGACTCCACTTCTAATTTTATGAACTTTTCTTATATTTTAAATTCTCCTTTTTGACAGTTTCTCAGTATCGATTTACTTTAGTTTATACTTATAGACCCAAGTTTGAAAATTATATATGAGACGAGGTAAAAGACATGGTGTCCATTAATATTTTCTTCAAACAGAGGTTGTACCAGTAGTCTCCTTTGAGTTTTATTTTTTATGATTGTCTTTTTTTCTATTAGATATTTTGTGAGTAACACTTGTTTCCCCAGTAATCCCCAGATAGATATAATTATTGACATATTCTAAATCTTGATTGGCGTCTTGTTACTGTTAGTTAGCATTTTGGTTTTATCAGCATTAAATTCTAAACCCACTTTAAAACTTTCTTCACTGGACCGTTTCGCGTTTTCAAAAAATATGGCAATGTCATCAGCAAATCGGAGCTGGTTCAAATAACTGTTTCCTATTCTATTACCTCTCACTTCTGATTGACACCACAAGCTTTTTAAGCTGCCCAGATTGTGTTATGTCTGATGCAGTTAACTGCTTTGCTATAGTCCAAAATAGCGATATAGCGAGGATTTCCGAATTCTTATTTATATTTAATATTTTCCGTAATTTGTTCGACTGTATTAATTTGGTCAACTGTGGGGAATCCCGAACGAAAGCCAGCTTGTTCAACTGGTTGGTCGGGACTCGGGACCAATATTCTTGGATATTCATTGAAGTAATAAAGAAGTTAATAGTTTGTAAATGCTTGATAGAAGACCGATTGGCCTGTAGTTGGCTATATCGAGTGGATTCCCTTTTTATACCGAACTATAAGTATACAACGTGTAACGTTAAATGCGAAAAACCTCAGACACCCCAAATGATTTTTAATTCAATTGACCTAATTCTGAGAGAAAAAAAATCATTAAAAAACGTAAAGGTTTTATGTTGTGCATTTTTAGTTTTACTGGCAATTCTAATCGTTTCTTTCTTTTTTCCCGCGTATGACAAAATTTAAATTGGACGACAAACATTTGTGTTTGTTTACCTATTTTGGCGGGTTTGCGCACGTGATGGCTTGACCTATGAACAAATAGACAGGGCAACACATTTAATGTTTTTTTTAAATGTTATTTATATTAAAAAGTGGTTCAATTGATTCTGCTCGTTATTCTGATCAATCTATTTTCAGGTTTTGCGCATTTAACGTTACACTAGCAGTATTACACAACAAAGTGTGCTATGATGATTTTTTTTACGAATACACATACATACGTATACATAGTCTCCTGAAACCATAACCCTTCCTTTTGCCTTTGCCGTAGTTGGGTGAAAAAAGTAACATTTTTGCCCCTGGAGTTCCGAGGAGGTCAAAAGTACGTCCTTCAGACATTTCTCCTTTCTTAAACAAGTAAGTATGTTCTTTACCTTAGCCGGATAAAAATATTGAATGGTTGAATAAAACACGAACGAAGGAGAATCAATGTCGAGCTTTTCGTGAATGTTGGAGATTTCCAACTGCTGTTACGAGATCTCAATACCTACATAAAATTATAGGTGGTACTGACCAGCTAGAGCTACTCCAGGTAAGAAATGCCATCCTTTAGAGAGGTTTCCAACGTGTTCAAAACTGTAGAGGAAGGCATCGCCGCCATTTTTCCATTGCTGGACACTCTGGTACGCCGGAAAGTTGAACAAAGCATCACCTATGGAATGAAACGTTAATCACAGTTACTTTTCTTTATGGTTATAGTCAGTGGCACATTTGAAAACTTAAGATAGGTATTTTCAGATTTAGGAGTTGGACGGAATATATTGTTTTTTTGACGACATTATGTTCATTTAAATGCTTATTTTTATTAATTAAGTACTTAATTTGTGTTAAATACCTCTACTTGAGCATATTGTTTTCCTATTATACTGTTAATTATTGAATTGGTACCTAATTTGGGTCATCCTTATAATCATATTATCTAATCAATAGTTTTTGTTGGTTTGACCAGATAACAAACTACTTGAAACTAGTTATTTATAATGCTTTGATGTTTTATCTAGAGTACAACCAACGGAAAAATAAATTCCACTTATTCTAAGAAACGCGAGATTTAAAAACAAATTTCGTTCATCTTCATTCCTCTTATATTTTATTATGGGTACTACCTACCTTTTTAGAACAAAAGACATCTTGGAAAGGACTGCCGATTATAAAAATATTTTTTGTATACGCTCATTCCAAATGTATTAAATTACTAAATCATAACTCAGCTAAAATAAGTGATAAGTACAAAATATCGATCGGTTGCTAGGTAGCCCGAACCCTAACAAAAAATCTATTACTTACGAAGGGTAAAAAGGGTCCGACCCTTTGGTTAGGGGGGCTGGATATAGTGTAGGGGTCCGGGAATTATACGTTTTTTTTAATTGGCAGCTGGCGTTCATTTGCTTTCGAAACAAGATTTTAAAAAAAAGTATCTACTTACCTACATTTAGCTGTAGATCTACTTGGTATTATAGCAAAAAATATGCAATCGCTATAATGAACGTGACTGTGATCTGTTTTAACTGTTCTGAGGTTAAGTAAGCCCCAATACCATTTTGTTGACAATTGTTAGATTTAACTTAAAAGTGCCCTACCTAGTACTTTTGACTATTTTCTTTTTTGTTATATAGTATTTCCAATTCAAAGGACCAGTTTAATTTTATAGGTTTTGAAAGTTCTTCAATATTAGGTAGCCATCTAGATTTAATTATTTTGTTACCTGTAGCCTCAGCAACTTCGGAGAGTCCATCGACTATATTGGAGGCCTGTTCGAACAAGCCCTGGTAGTAGTCAGATATCGGCAGCACTGCTTGCACGTTGGATGCTAGAGGGATGAGACCCTCGACTCCTTGCACCACATTCTGAAGACCACCGATCAAGTCTTTCTTTAAGAAGTCCTTCACGGTTTGCAGTTGGTTTGTCAAGAATTTGTTGAATTTGCCTGTCCATAAAAGTATACTTTTTAAGTTATTTATTTGTACTCTTTAAAGTCAGTTCTTCAAAAACCGCATCGAACAATGGTATGATGCTGCTGAGATAAAATTTTACAAATCACAAGTAATTCGAAAAAAAATCCTCACCAAACACAGCTCTTGAGGTCTCGGCAGAAGTCACACCAGTCAGGAGTGGTACACGCTTCTGTTTCTTACTGAGTGACTCGGCTGGAGCTTCAGCAACTAGCGGTGGCAGACCTCGGAGGTCGTCTGCACCTTCGACTCTTGCACCAGCACCTAATCAAGAATTCAACATACATATACGGTCTTTTGTATATATGTATAATATAATGTAATTAATCGGTGTTGCCTAAAATTAATTGGAGGCTTTTTGGTGGGCTCTTAAGGAGAAAGGTGTCCTGGAAAGTATATGCAGTTGATCCGAGCGATGTATACTCGATGTAGAACCCAAGTACGATCTACAGTGAGCACTACCGACAGCTTCAATGTGGTAGTTGGTTTACCACGAGTCGGCTCTAAGCCCGAACCTCTTGGTGATAATGGACGTTCTTGCGTCGGACATCCAGGAAGAGGTTCTCTGGTGTATGCTGTTTAAAGACGGCTTTGTTCCAGTGACCGAAATCGGCCTAGAGGTCTAGACCAGATTAGAGATGTGGTGGCAAAGACTGGAGAATTTATTCCTTAAATCAAGTAGAACCAAAATGGTATACTTGTGTTGTGATTTCGTCGGTCTCTACAGACCTGTGCCTATAACCTTTGCCGGAACGCCCATACCTATCTGCTCCGATTTTCGGTACCTGGGATCACTTGTCCAGGAGGCGTATTGCCAAACTGTATACTGACCCAGACACCCGTAGTCTGTACTGAACTACATCGTGCTCATTAAAATCACAAATAAATTGGAGCAAAGTGCATACGAGCTCAGAGCAATCTGAGAAGGTATGCATTTTGCTTGCAACAAATTGGAGCAAAGTACATACGAGCTCAGAGCAATCTGAGAATCTATGCATTTTACTCGCTTTTATGTAAAGCAAACTGTGACACGCGAATATCTGTTACTAACTTTAAAACGTGTTTCATAATTACCCGTATTTTTTTGTTATGCTGTTATGCCTATTCGTGAAGCTGAACAACTTTTCTTAAAAACATACCTATTGTGAATTAATTTAAGTTTTAACTATAGAAAACCCGTTGTAAGTATGACTAAAAATTAATTTGAACTGTAACAACTATACAGAGTGTTAAAAAAACTATAAGTGTTTCCAATTCCAGTATTTATAAATTTCTCATAAGAAAGATGTACTGACACACAGTTAATTGTACCTATTTGTTATTTCGGTTTATATTCGATTGGCAAATATTTTTTTTATTTGTGAAAGAATAACCTTGACACGTGCGTAATTGCAAATGAAGTCACGGCCACTGGTGAAAAAAAGGAGTCAAGGTCGCAAGCGGCGCAAGTTTAAGAAGACAAGGCAGGCATGATAGCGCACCGCGCGGGAATAAAAGAGATAAAACATTGTTGCACTCGCATGCATTTTGCTCTAAATTATCGATGCCATATTACATACTACACCAGACACTGGAAAGTATGGACGTCTGGACTCGTATGTATTTTGCACTAGTATTTTAAAGCAAAATGTATATTGATTCAGACACTCTCTGAATAGGTATACAGTTTGCTCTTCAACTACAAAGGCAAACTGCGATCAAACTCAGAGCAACCCCGGTCTGGGTCAGTATACAGTTTGGCAATACGCGTCCAGGAGGATGGCAAATTAAACCGGGACGCGGGATGAAATGGCGATAGGTCACTGGATCAACTTTGGACTTCACATATGCCTCTCAAGGTTAAGGGGAAAATATGTCCGTGATTCGATCTGTCGTATTTTATGGATCAGATTGCTGGAGTGAAGAGGACGGCTGAAAACCGATTGTTTGTAGCAGAGACGAGAGTGTTGAGATGCATGTGTGAAGTGACTAAAATAAAGTAATAAAAGAGCATATAAGAGGAAGTTTGAAAGTGATGCCTTTTTCAAAAAAGGTCAAAGATGAAAGAGTCTTTTTTGGTATGGACATGTGATGAGGATGGATGGAATGGAACACATGTGACCAAAGGAGTGATTTATATAAATGCTGATTGATTGAGAAGTAGAGGAAGACCAAAGAAAAAGGAGTAAAAGATGGCGTGATGATTAACAGTGGAGAGTGGATGAAAAAAACGTGTTGCGACAACCCCAAATAAATAACATGGGACAAGGGGAGGAAGAGCTTGAGATACTATTGACTGAAACATGGCATTATTACCGGTATGATATTCTTTGTGGTTTGTCCACGCTATTTCATAATAACTCACCGGAACGTCCTGAGATTTCTTGTAAAAATCTTTGTGTGTCTACCATGTCCATATTCAAATCCTCATCCGCCTATAAACATTAAATATTACATTAATCTGTGTTATATTATTAATGTATTAACTATTGTAGTATTCAGTACAGTACCTGCACAAGTTCTTCCACAGGCAGTTGCCTTAAGCATATAAGTAGACTTTCAGCAGGTTTTTTCGGGCAGCCTGTGCGTTCAGCGAGTGCTTCAGCGTGTTTGGCCGGGTCTGGTCTTACGGCTCCCGGAGACAAGGGTGCTCCGGAAAGGGCAGCCACTCCCGTAGCAGTGCGACCTTCGGGAGACATTGCCAAGAGGGACGCAGCACTGCCGCCAGAACCTTGACCCATCACAATTACTCGTTTTGGATCACCACCGAAGAATTGAATGTAATCTTGGATCTGAAATAAAACCAGAATAAGATCTTTGACAATTTTAAGCATAAGCCCTAAAATTACACTTGTTGCGGTTGCCATTACCCAAAATAACGCAATCCAAAACCTTAATATTTAGGTGAAATCGAGTACGGTCACCGCAAAAAAAGAAATCGCGAAACGCACAGTATAAAGAGTAGGGAATTTGTTGCGTGCATGCAATTATGCAGTGAGAGCGCGGCGGGAGCACATTCAGTCATCAGCTATTTTGCCGCGCCAAAATTGGCTTGGAAACGGTTAATCGTTACGGATGAGTTTTTAACTAAGATTTGTTTTAATTTATACATAGCTTAGTTTGCACTAGGTCTCAAATAACTTACTTTCTCTTGACCTTTCATACAGAAATACCAACAGATTCATTTATCGACTTAAAAAAATAAGGAAACTAGGTACTTATTTTAAGAATTACGTAGGATGTTCGTAAATTTGAATCACTATAGTAACAAGCTGTTCTGTAAAATATGTACAAAGAAACACTATTATAATATGGTCCTTCGAGTCGGCTTTAAAAGCGGAGGACAGATATTTTCTTGAAACACTGAGGAATAAATGGAATGATATAACTTCTGATGTTTTCACATTTACTTTATGGCTTTAGTAATATTTGAATCTTTTTAATTTTAGCCTTACCCAAATCATAGCAGAATGCAGGTCAAAAAGACCAACATTTCCTCCAGCATCTCTTTGCCCCGTGCTGAGATAACCAAGCGATCCCAGGCGATATTGTGCAGTTACCAATATCGTATCCTTCTGCACCAAATGTTGTCCCTTGAAAGAAATTGATATTTAGTACCTACGTTAATTAACATGACGGTTGCTGGCATACCGAACCCGAATGTTTAGCAAGTAGTGTAGTGGTTCCCTACATGAAAGCCTCTATCCTAGCAACCTTTCGATTTATTGTCAGCTTGCAACTTTATGCCTTCTCTTGCTCTGTCTAACCTATCTTTTCTAATATTATAATGCTGAAAGTTTGTTTGTTTGCTTGAACGCGCTAATCTCAGGAACAACTGATCCGATTTGAAAAATTCTTTCAGTGTTAGATAGCCCATTTATCGAAGAAGGCTACAGGCTATATACAAACGTTACGACAAATTGGAGCGGAGCAGCAATTAATAATGTTTCAAAATCTGGGAAAATGTGACGCATACGAAGTTGCGTAATATAAAAATAATATGAATTTGAAATGGAAAATGATGTAAATTTTTATTTCGACTTGTCAGTAGTCGATTATACTTTGGATCAGATCAGTCGCAATTTATTTTTATTTTTATGGTTTTAAGATTTTTTAGAAGTCGTTTCAGTTAAGAAAATGCAGTTTAGTCAATGTGATTTTCCAAGTTAGGGCATAAATAGCTAATCCAAGTTCAATTAAATTTCAATTTCAATTAAAGTCCTGCTAGAACCGTTAACGCGTTAAAATGTTCTTTAGGAGCTTCATACTTCGTTATTTGATACGTATTATAAATGAACTATGAAATTTCCTATATGTCTCAGGTTTATGAAAAGAGTGATACTTAGAGAGGAATATACAACGTGTAACGTTAAATGCGCAAAACCTGAAAATAGTTTGATCAGAATAACGAGCAGAATCAATTGAACCACTTTTTAATATAAGGTCACATTTTTCAAAAAAAACTTCATTAAAAATGTTGCCCTGTCTATTTGTTCATAGGTCAAGCCATAACGTACGCAAACCCGCCAAAATAGGTAAACAAACACAAATTTTTGTCGTCCAATTTAAATTTTCTCATAGGTATAGGACCACAAGGCAAAAAATGAGCTCTTAGTTATTTTACTACTTTTACAAAGTTACTTCAACCCCGTGTCTGAGCTAGTCCGTGTACCGTCAGTAGGAGTCTGCAAATGGGAGTGATCAACGAACTGAACAGTGTGGCTCCTTCCTGGATTCGTACTCAGATAGGATAGGTTACGAACGGAATTATGGTATCTGCCAATCAGCTCCCACTCTGGATCTGTCACATACCCAAAAGGTAGGGACGGTGGCTAACAGACCAAAAATTCAAAAGTGGGCTTGTCAACTGGTTTTCTTATACCTAAGACAAATAGAAAAACGATTACAGACCAGAGACAAAGATCTCTAAGTTTACAATAAAGTTTTATTCTAATTATTCTATATACAACGTGTAACGTTAAATGCGCAAAACCTCAGACACTCCAAATGATTTTTAATTCAATTGACCTAATTCTGCGAGAAAAAAAATCATTAAAAAAAACGTAAAGGTTTTATGTGCTGTTTTAGTTTTACTGGCAATTCTGATCGTTTATTTCTTTCTTTCTTTTTTGCCCGCGTAGGTACGCTATAATTTATTACGTAGGTATCTTACTCATTATATGGCATCAGGCAAAAGTCATAAATTAAAAAAAAAAAAACTCATCCTCTAGGGGGCAGCCGCCCCCCCCCCCTCCCCCCTTGGCGACATATATGAGTAGAATATTAATTTAAGAAAAAACTTACACCATACGATGCCGTGGATCCAGACCTGTAGTTGCCACCATGAATGAAGAAAACAACTGGGCTTCCTGCAAATCAAATATTATAGAATATAGAGTGTAACCCCGGAATATATAGTCAAGTTAAAGTAATAACTCAGCAATTTTTTTATGTAATGGAAACGAAAACAAAGCTAAGAATTCTAACTTTCCAGTTCAAACTGCAAGCAATTACTAAGCTAAATAATAAAAATCATATCTTAAATAATGACATTTACTGTAAACACTTTTACTTGTTTATAGATACGGGTGTAAGACTCGACAAGATTGTTATTTAATAACGGAAAAGAAATTCATGTCCCCACCTTCCTCCGTTGCAGGCATTTTGGGGGCGTACACGTTAAGACACAAGCAGTCTTCATTGCCTATGATCCGTCTTTGCTGGTAAGGGTCTGGTTGGGGGCACGGAAGGCATTGCTGGGTAGCCATCATTTCCCCGGCAAGGTAGCGGCGGATAGGCCGCTGGAACCTTTGGGGTCCCACTGGTGGTTCTGCATATCTGGTAGTTAAAAATAACACCGACTTCAAAAACACAGAAAAGTGAACAATAACTTTAGCTTCAGAAATCGGTGACTTTTGTTACATTGATTCAGTTTATTTGCCACCGACTTCTGAAGCTAATGTTATTGTACAGTTTTTTGTGTTTTGAGGTGGGTTTTATTTTTTGTAAAAAAAGGTTTTTAATTTTCCCTTTTTATTTATACATTGCTAACAATAAAAGTCATGGTAATAGGCGTATCCCCAATAAAATGGAACTTAACATATCTAACTAAAATTGGATCACAATTATTTATCATATATTGTTTTTAGTATTTGTTGTTATAGCAGCAACAGAAATACATAACCTCCAGAAATTTCAACTGGCTAACTATCACGGTTCATGAGATATAACCTGGTGACAGACGGACAGCGAAATCTCAGTAATAGGGTCCCGTTTGACCCTTTGGGTACGGAACCCTAAAAACATTAAAAGTATCGCCACTGTAGGTCAGCAACATGAGATGACGATTACTAGACAAAAATATCTGAATTGCGTCAGAAAGTATCTGAAAAGCATTGTATGAGCCTTTTAAATTTGAGGGTTGGTCTCGATTTCCCTGGGATCCCGTCATCAGATTCTGACTTGGTGACAAAGGTGGTCCCTTTGTCACCAAGTCAGCAGTATAGGCTTTGGAATAAAAAAGAATTTTGAAAATCGCTCCACAATTGGTTGAGAAATCGGTGAACACAGTCGAACATAGAGCCTTCTTCTTTTGGAAGTCGGTTAAAAATTGTTGCGAATATAAATTAGGTAGTGTAATAGGGAACGGATATTATATGTATTTTAAAAATACCCACGGTACCACTGGACCAGTAGTGCAGAAAGGAAAACAAATACCCACGACACCACCAGTAGTGCAGCTTAGTAGTGTGTAAGGGAAGGAGGGGTACGGATTTAGGTAGGAATTTAAATTATGCATAAGTCAATGTGCTTAGGTAGTGGTATCTCTGTGCTGGAGCGAATCGAGTTTCGATTGAATTTAATGTTTTTTGCTGCTTAAAAATGCTATTTTAAAATAAAAAAGGTACATAGTTGAACTCCTCAATAGAATAAGGTAAGCTATGCAGTTGCAGTTTGAGTTGAGGGATAAGCTATAGAACGATGACAAATGCTATATTAGTTACGAAAAATGACATTAAGTACCTATTTAATAGTTTTTTAATATTAAAAATTTCAATGTTTAGTATAATTATTTAAAATGATACACAACCTAACAACAAAAAAATTGAAATCGTTATCATGGCTGTAGGTACAGAATAGGTCTATGGATAATCTGCCGGCCACAAAAACAACGGAAACCACTATCAAGCATCAGCATCCGCCAAACTGTTCGGCTACAATTGGATTTGATAATAATTATTATTGATTGTATTTAAATAGGTACCTACTGCGTTCTTTAGTGACGCTTCATATTTTTTTCATATTCATTGTAGAGTCTATGCGCTGCGACAGAGGTACCTATGCTCAAATGACTACTTATAACTCTTAATATAATTGGAACCTCGTCAATATTTTGATATCATTTTGTAGGGTAACACAAATATTCCTGATTAACCTAAAAAAACATACGCAATAAAGGGGTTAATTTTGCACTAGAGTAGAAAATGTAAAAAATAAGTCATTTTCGTGCGAAATTTCGCAATATGTTATTTTTAACAAAGTTCAAAAAAGGAGGACGTCATCAAGTCGACTGTTTTTTTTTTGTGTCAGCCTTTTTTCGCGAAGTGTAAACCGATACGGATGATTCTTTTTTTTGTTTGGTAGAGTATTATCCCGCGGTGGTCCCGTTTAAATTTTGTGAAGATCGGATGATGATCTTCTTGATTGATGAGACGAATAGTTAGGCGAACATTTAGGCTGCGGTTCCACTGAGGCGTAGCGGAGCAGAGCGGAGACAAGCTGTGCCGCGATTCACCAATCATATGGCTTGAAATCCACATCTCTTCTCCACTCTGCCATCCGCCAACGCTTCTATGATTTTCCATCCCGATGGTTATTACTACGTATGTATTACCTGTCTCCCTCTTCTACAACTACAACGGCATCATTGATCTATAATGGCATTTTAAGTCGATGTTCTAGTCACGATATAATCTGTGGTGTCACCGTGCGGGGTTTCAGCTCGCTTCTTTAATGCCTACTAGCAGATGGCTGCAATTCCACATTATTGGGGTGCTGCAAAGAATTTCGTAAGAGAACTCTGAGTTTTGTTTTGTATTTGAAATGAAAGGATTAAGGAATTCATGGCATCTTCTCAGCAGCTGTTTTACGGTCTAAATCAAACCATTAGACTGAAAAAAAATACCAGGTTGACAACGCAGTAGGACAAGTTACAAGCCAAAAATGGCAAGTTCTCTCAAATCATAATAAGGGATCATCCATAAAGTACGTCAAACTTATTTCGTGATTTTTATACCCCTCCCCCGTCCTTGTCACAGTTGGTTACATTTATGAGACCCAGGACCCTCCCTTCTAGGGTTGCCAACCATACTTTATAATAACGTATCCTACTTTATTTTTGGTAATTATACTTTATACTTTTGCATACAAATAAGGATGTGAAAATAGTTTATTTTCAACCTTTACTGTGATGCGTAAAACAAAACTACTTAACGGGTACTTATAGCTACTTATGCAACTGTTACGTTATGGACGGTGCCATTTTTCGGTACAAGCGTAGCGCGTACCGAAATAGGTGGGCACGGGTTATTAAAAGACCAATAACGTACAGTTGCATACAAGATTTTATCTACGAAGGAAGGAATACAACACAGATATAGACAAATAAGTATTTTTATCTACTTCGGTTTCATAACATTTCTCATATACATGTCTTGATTTTGGTAGTCAATTATTAGTAGCCGCAACTGCTCTATTTGTTATATCTGGTGAAGTATTTTCAATATCACTTGATGTTGAAGACGTTTTTAATAAAATTTCACTCAGAATTCCCGCGTCCACTTTTTTTTATTTTGTTTATTTAGTCTTTAATAAGAATAAGGCAAAGATCTTGTAGCCGCAACAGCCAAATAGTATACGATACTTTTGTTCTAATCTTGTTCCATTTTTAAAACATCATTTACATTGTCTCGATTTCGAAGTAATATTATAGGTACCTGGCTGTATGTTCAAGTGTGCACAAGTTGCATTTTGATTCGCATAATGCAACTTGTGTCGTTATGGGTATCATAATGAAACCGCTGTCAATTTTGTAATTCGAATATAACGAAACCGAAGTAGATAAACTATTTAACGGTACACATTAGTTAAAACGGATGATGGAAACGATTTATAAATAGTGAACGAAATGTTAGATGTCAGATGTAATGTTGTGAATGTGACAGGACAGGAAACATTCTGATATTTGTCACAGATGTCACTATCGACGAAATTGTACAAAAATTGTCCGTGGGTTTTGTTTATAATCGAAGAATGCATTTTAAAGTAATATTAATGCTAAAAATACTCTCCGTTGCCGCTACTTCAGCTTTCACTGAAAAAGTTTTTCAGTAATGAATCTTAAGGTGGCGAGAAGAGAAATCAGAGCGGCAATACATTTAATTAAAAACGAATTTTTTATTTATTTAAATAATGATTGTCAAACTAGCTTTGAAACATTAAAAAATGTTAGCATGTGCTAACAGCACACAAAAGTACGTTTTTAAAGCAATAAAAACATAAAATTTGAAAAATACTTCTTTTTCCTCCAAATACTTTATTATTTTCCTATCCAAACCATTTAATACGTTTTTTTTGTCAAAAAAAGTTGGCAACCCTACTACCTTCCCTAGTGTGACGACAAATATCTTGGAATGGTACATCTAGAAAATATGAAATTAAAACTGCACTTCCAAAATTTGTTTTATTTTCATTTAAGATATGCTAGTAGAGCGAGTGTGAACCTGCCAACAAAAGAATATAAACACTTGCAGATAAAGTTTATGTTTTAAGTTTTTCGTTAAGTTCAAAATCAAAGTGTTCAAATGTTAATGGCATTTTAGCACTTACATGTTTAAGATTTGTTGAATGAAGAAATGTGACGTCACGAAACTTAAGACGGAGGCTGACCTATTGTCTAAATTAGCAGCAACAGAGGGTTCAGGGGGAACAGGGGACTACTTAACAGATTATTGGGAATACATATCTAAATATAAAGTAATTTGTTATAAATCCTGGAAACAACACTTTGATAGTATACGTCAGCAAAAAGGTATATGGTATAGGAGCATACAAGGCGAACCTCCTCAGGTGCCTTGGTTCAATGTCGTTCTACGATTTCGCTCTGGACACTATCCATCAGCGAAGTTTGCATTCCTTATGAAAAAAACTGATTCACCGAATTGCAGAGAATGTAATCAAATTGAAGACGTGCAACATTTGCTGATGGAATGTGTCCGTAACAGGCGCGAGAGGGAGTCACTTTTGAGAGAATTAGACTTAAATATGCTTAACGTAGGATTAATACAATCAAATTTTATCCCAACCAACTTCAGAAGGTGCCAAAAAGTTATGTCATTTAATAACAGTCCTTTATCAGTGACTTCTATCTTAACCCCAAGTGTTTATATAATTGTTTAACTGGTTAGTATAGTTTGTGTTATTTATAAGGTTTAATGTAACAATGGTAAAAGGTACGATGGGGTTGACATATCTGTTTAGATAAAAACCCCAAAACAAATAAAGAGAAAAAAATAAGAAACTTAGGACCCCTCCCAGCCCTCGTCACACAATGTTACACTTCATCGACCCCCTCCCACCCCCTTAACGAGTGACGTACTTTATGGATGATCCCTAAACCCATCAAGGATTGATTATAGGTACTTATATATAAGTACCTACCTACTACATCGAAATAAAAAAAACAATACGTACCAATTTGTTGATTTACCTACCTAATTAAGACTGAGCTCAAGGAATAAGTTACCTCGTCTTATCTCATTCATGCGCCATTGTTCCTTGTTTGTTGCGATCTTGGGATCTCCTAACGCTAAAACTTTGATGACCTGCAGCAGCTTTATCAGATTTTGTCATTCTTTAATTTATTAAGTGACAACACTGACAACTTTAGGCATAATTATACAACTTAACTAAGTTACAAATAAATAAAATTGGCTCCTTGTAGGATTTGAAATTTCAATAGAGTGAATACCTAATATAAATAGTGTGAAAGGGGGGGCATAACACAAAACCATACCTTATTCCAAAGAAGCTGTAATATCCGAGTTTATCATCTTTAATCCCTTCTATACGGGCGCTAAAACCGTACCGCTGGGTGAAGACCACCGCAGCGTCGGGTTCGGGTGGCGAAGCAGGAGCGCCTCCAACCACAGCCTGCGCCGGCACACACCAGAGCGCTACCAGCGCAAGCGCTACACACCACATTCGAAGCCCACACATCACTAACTCCTGTGACAGTAGCAGTCGGAACTAGACAACCCACGACTTTTGGTAATCGACAAACCGTGTTGCTGAATACCTACCAACCAATGATAAATTTTGTTGAATCCTGTCTGTGATCCTGTTTACTGATAAAAATGGTTCCCAAATGCTTTATTTGTAATTTAAAATATTTAAGTAAGTACCTAATTATACGACTTAAAAATTTAGCACCGTAAAACAGGGTAAATTGGGGAGTGTACGAGTACATCATAGTTGCAAAGTGCATTAACGCGGTGTACGTTACAGCTTTTAGCGAAAGTTTACTATCGCGACATTCATTGCTGCGAAAGTTCTTTACTGCTATGTATGCTACTGCGAAAGTGTACCATTGCGACGTACAGTCAGTGAGCAGCATTACCTGACCCATTTGCCTCTTTTTTGCTTTGTGAGAGGGCACTGTACGTTGTCGCGAAAATTCTTAACTGCGATGATCGCAGTTTCGATAACACGCTATTGCGCGATGTAGGTCATGTACGAGGGTTGCTGATACTGCTTTAATTTGCAAGATAATCATTTCAATTCATGTAGGTTACCTATCTAAGTAGACTTGTAATTGGAAAAAAAAACAACCCAATCAAAAATCATGTAGCTACAAGTAAATCGCACATAATCGTACTATGTATGTAGGTATAGTATATCTACAAAAACATTTTTTACAATAAAAAAATGTTTTTACAAAAAAAAAAAATAACCGACCTCCCAAAAAACACTAAAAAGTGGAAAATCATTTTGGGAGGTCAGTGACTTTTTTTTGTTTCTATGACTTTTCTGCCACCGAATTTAATTTCACATCACCCTGCGCTCTATAACTCAAATAGCTAATGTTAGAGCGCAAACTTCCAGGCACAAGTGGGATTGGGCAGGCTAGTCGCACGGATGCACCCGGAGAAATGGGCAAAGATCGTCACACACTGTTCACAGCGTCATAATTCCATGAGAAAAAATTGAAACTACACTACACTAAGTGCTTTTCAAGGCAGATTACTCAAAATAAATGTGTGAAACTTAACGTGCCAATAAAGGGAACGAATTCCTTGTCATAATAGCTTTCAAAAATTGGTCTCAATCAAAATCATAGTACCCACTCCGAGAAAAAGTATGGATGATAAGTAACAACAGTTGTTCCAGACATGGTAGGTTAGTGGTTTTTTTTTACGTTGGGTCGGAATGGGGTAGATTTACAATGAATCACACTCAACACACAAATCTCACTATACTCACTAGCAATTAAGATGCATATTATTATTGCCAAAGTAGAATTTAATTTCATCAATATCACTAAACTTGTTTAATCTTTTATAAAATGTAGTTAAGATGTATGATTGTGTAAGGCAGTCTTCAAAATTCGATGTTTCTTGTGCGGAGGAGAGTTCTTGATAAAATTTTGTAGCGTCTGTTATTTTGTATACTTAATCGTTTTGGTATTTTGTTTAAACGTTTTTTTTATTTTGTTTAAACGTAATTTTCGTTTTGTTATGTTTCGTTCCTTCTGAAATCTCCCTGTTAATTATCTTGCTTATTTGTGTAATGTTACTTTTTACTTCCTTGGTTCTCTTTTCACTGTATAGTTGTTTTCTTTCTTCTAGTAGTTTCTTTACATGGATTGTCTTTCCTTCTCTTTGGTTTTTCTTTGTTTCAGGTATTTGTACAAGCAGTATAGTCATTTCTTGTTCGAAATTATAATATTGTATTTGTATATCCGATGATTTCTTAACTGCAGCAGTGAAATTCTCTTCCCATTGTTTTTCACTCTCTCTCGTAAATATCGGTAGGTCTCTAGTATGTTTGGTGCTTGGTTTGATGTATTTCTTTTCCTTCTTCGTGTCTATGTGGATTTTACATCTTATCATTTTGTGGTCATTATTAAAATTCAGGTTTTGGATTATATTAAAGTAATGTATATCAAGGCTGTGGGTTGCAAGTATATAATTTGTTGGTACTGTATCTAAAAGTGTAAATATCGAAAAAACATCATCAACGCTTGCAGATCATTCACACTTAAATACTTCCACAAAAATATCAATGAAAAGGGATCTAGTCAAAGAAAATAAAATAACTACAGGTAGTAGGTACCTACTCTTGGATGTTATCAATAAAGCAGAACCTTCAAATGTTTGTGTTTTGAAAGAAGATAAGCCATTTGTTTCTACATCTAAAAGTGATATACCAGCGGTGAAGTGTTATTTGCGAAAGTGACATATATTGCGGGGTGGCTTCGGATCCCAATGACTTCAAAATCTTTGATCTCTGATTATTAATTTTAAGGATAACAATAATAGTAAGAAACTCGTGCTATTGACAATTTTTTCAGAAAAAAAAAATAGACGTGACAAGACTTTAATCTAGTGTCTTCTCCAGTTACTTAAATTCAGAAATAAAGGGGTTTGGGTAAAAGTGGCATGATTTTCTAAGTCGGCGGCCACTAATGAAAAATATTTCATTTGTAAAAACACAATAAGACATTTATTTTCTTCTATGAACAATTATTTCCAAAATGCATCGGAGCCGAGGTATACAGGTGAATTTTTCAAGTGGGGGGAAGCCCAAATCCGAAACTATGAAGAATAGCGAAAAACACTCAAAGGAGTCATGAGCCCGATTTTGATAAAAACTAAAACTGCATCCTTGGTTTTTTGAAAAATCAATATTCCTAGCCAGAAATCGCTCCAATATAATTTTCTCCAAAATTATTTTGGGAGTCATTATTATCATATTTATCTAAACTAATATTTTAAAGACGAAAGATTTGATTGTTTGTTTGCATTGAATAGGCTCCGAAACTACCCCGATGGTCCGATATGAAAAATTATTTCAGTGTTAGATAGCGCATTTATCGAGGAAGGCTATAGGCTATATATCATCACGCTACGACCAATAGGAGTGGAGCAGCAATGAAAAATGTTGCGAAAACGGGGAAAATGTGACGCTAACGAAGTTGCGCTGGACAGCTAGTTCCATTATACGTTAGCAACAATTATCTTTGTGGCCGCTGTGAAAAGAAATCATGCCACTGCTCCATACAAACTTACCCAATGCCCTTTGTGATTCAGTAAATGTTCAGTACGACGTTATAATAATAATGAACAAGTGTGATACATAGAAAAAATATGTGTGAGTTATGTTGTTATTGCGGGATGGATTCAGATGAATCACTAGTAGATAAACCCCAAAAACATTAATTTCTGATATAACTTTGTTATGGATAAAAATTAAGAGTAAGAAACTCCTAGTTTTAATATTTTTTTATAAATCTCTACATCATTATGGTTAAGGTAAGTGTAGGTGTTTAAATTTAGAATTTTTTGTTAGCCTGATCGTTCCCACTCCTGGGCAAAGGCCTTCCCCCATTCCTTCCACTTAAATGAAAATGTGTTTATTTTAAATGAAAATGGACTCACTTTTCTCTGTTTGTTGCCTCTTCTCGCCAATTTACAAGAAAGCCATCCAAGGCATCCCGCCATCTTCTTCTCGGTCTGCCGCGACCCCGTCTAGCTGTCTCAGGGCTCCAGTTTTGTGAAATGTGGGCCCACAGATTTGCAGGCACCCGGCAGACATGGCCTGCCCAGTCCCATTTTAGTTTGGCAGCTTTATGAGCAACGTCAGCAATTTGGGTTTTGGAGCGCAGTGTGGTGTTCCTTATACGATCAGTGAGTTAACCATTAAGTATGCTGCGCTCCATTACCCGTTGGCAAACCTTGAGTTTGGACTTCTGAATGTTAGTCAAAGACCAAGTCCGTGCACCATATGTCAGTATGGGGAGAACACACACAATAGCTTGTGTTTTAAGGGGATGGGTAAATCTCCCTTAAATAGCTCTTTCATTGACCAGTAGCTCTTCCAGGCGTTTTCCGTGCGTCTCGCAACTTCCTTGACTTGTCTTGCCTGGAGGTGGCCTAGGTAGAGGTATTCTTGGACATAGTGTATTTTCTCCCCGTCTAAATGTGCACATTTATTGGTGAGCTGTTGGTCATGAGCTTAGTCTTTGACATGTTCATCTTTAGTCCAATCTCAAGGTTTGCATTGCTTAGCTCTTGAAGCATCTCTTCCAGTTTCAGATATTTGAAATATTATTTATTTTCTTTTAATTTCTTTTCTTACTCATAGTTTAATTTTTTTTTAATAAATCTTAAAAAAAAAAACATGTAAGAAAAAGACATTCAAAATATAAAAAGACCCACCAGTATCGGGAACACTAACAATATTTTTTGTTTTTCTATGGTATGAATTAATATAATTTAGTTGACAAATATTTATTTACTAATAAAACTGATAATTTAGTTTTGCTATTAATAATAATAATAAGACATTTATTTCAGACGTAGTCCATATAATGTTAGTAATACAAAAAACCTTATAAAGCTAATGTTAGTGAGTACAAACAAAATCAAAATCAATTAGTGGCACCGCACAGGAGTGCCAGTTTATGCCAAGCCCTGGACGCGACCACCCGCAGTGTGAAGTCGCATCCAGTGCCGCCACATCGGCGAGTCCCAGCGGCCCACGAACAAACTCAGAAGGCTGTTCGAGCTGCCCCGCATGCGCTTCATAAGAGACGCACAGCGCTTCCGCATGACGGCATGAAAACCATCCACACTTTTCAGTGCAAACATTGCTGAAGCGCTGCAATGGCGCGGCAGCCCAAACAATACCCTGAACGCGTTATTGTATTGTACACGCAGAACACTGTATGTACGCTGCGTGTACTTAGTCCACAGGCTGCAGGTGTAAAGGTGTATTAAACTAGAGAACCAACATGTTACTCACGTTTGAAACAAACAGAACAACAATTTACATCTCTCGAGATTTTTCAAGACTTTATTGTGGGGTCAAACAAATACTTGTCGCAGTTTGATGATTTATTCCGTTAGACACGGTCATCATGAGGGCAGAACATGGGTTTCGTGCAATGAAAACACACACAGACGGTACACTGCTTTTATCGAACTAACAAATAACTTCAAATTACAATCCAACACAATAACACTAGGCACCATGAATCGGGTTACAGTTTCGGGACATCTTGACTCCGCCGCGGTCAGACACAGACTGTCCTCCCCGCAGCGAGCCTGAAACATCACGAATCTGTAGTAAGCGCGCTTAGGTGTGGGTAGACTGGTAAGTAGGTCGCTTGACCTTTGGCGCGCTTTCGATTCATAGTCCGTCTCCGACACGGCCATCCTGCTTGCACACGTCCTCGTGTGATGGGTACACTGCAAACAAATACTCCACAACAGAATTTTGTTCCACTCGGTCACTCCTGACCAAACTTTAGATTCAACGGGGTGGTGGAAATAAGAACATTGTAGAACTAGCCGTTTCATTTTAACCGAACCGATTGGAAATAATCGAAAATACAATAATGATGACCCTGGGCCATGTACCATAGTCGTTCAAATCAACCTTTAAAACTCTACTGCAACAAAAAAACTACCAAGCTTATAGAAACCCTCGAGTAAAGCCCCTAACGCCACGGCTCTCTAGCCGACCAGCAATCGCATTGCTCTCACACATCCAGCGCATGGATCAAAACTTCAAAATTCTTCTGATAAAATTAGATCAAACAAACAATTAGGTCTAGATTTAGATCTCTGTAAGGATTTAGTTCACATTTAGATGCATGTTTTTGTTCTGTAGCTCGGCTATTTCTGTTTTAAGTTTTACATTTTCTATCTCAAGTTTCCGTATTGTTTCGTTTATGTGAATAATATTGGTATTTGTTTTTGTTTGTTAAAGAGAAAGTTGTTCGGTTTTCGGGCTTATTTCTTGTTGCAGTTTTAGTACAGCCATTTTTATTTCAGATTGAATTGTACTTTGTATTTTTGACAAGATAGATTGTTGTTGCAATTCTAATTTTCTATCTAAAAGTTGACTAATTTTGTCTAATGTAACTGGCTCTGTGTGTAATACGATGGGTGATGTGGTTGTAGATGTGTCTTTATTTGTTGGTGGCGTGTCACATTTTCCTGTATCTCCCAGTATACTTTGGTCATCTTGTATTTGGTCGTCAATGGACATTATTGTGTCGTCAAGTTTCGGTAGAGATTGTCTCCTAACAGGCGTGTCGTCATTTCTAATCTGCCTTGTAGTAGTTTTGCACGATGTGCAGCGCCATGAGTTAATTAATTTACTTTTATTTTCTACATAATACGATGTCATGTTGATGCATCGGTAGTGGTAAAGTTTTTGGCAAGTACTACATCTTAGCAATTCTCCGCGAGCTATTGATTGTTTACATCCAGCACAATTCATTTTTGCGGGTATATGGTGTAACAAACTTGCTTATTCCTTGATGAGTGAGGAGGAAATAAGCTAATTTGTACATTAAAATAGTAAGTTAAAAAGGGAAAATGATTATTATTAATGATATTATTGATGAGATATGATTACAAATTTCCTTTATTTATTTTCTTAACATATCCTTTACATTTTTAAATATTTTTACAAAACAACATATTAAAAAAAACATTTAAAAATATAAAAAATAGTAGCCCACCAGCATCGGGAACAGGGTCCGGGCTACCGGTGGTCAGGGCTCTTGAGAGAGGAACCTCCTGACAATACGTGCCGTGTCCAGAAGTACTGCTTTCTGAATCAAGCCCTTGATCCAGCTGCCAAGCGAAAGCCTACTAAGATGTTGGTCGAGGCTTTTGGCAATTAAGCCATTGGCCGACACGACTATCGGCACAATGACTGCTGTATTCAAATGAATATATTATTGATGAGATATGATTACAAATTATTATTAAAAAAGTAAAACTCTTAAAACCCACACTTAACGTCTCTAAAAGGCAAACTTGATTGCTGAGGATGACGATTCAGGACCCGCAGGTTAGTTCCCGATGAACATCAGCTACAGACAGCAGCAGCTCCCGTAGATTCAGCAGTTGATAATAGCAGACAAGGCAGCCTCCGAAGTAATATGGAAGGTCCCAGGAGTCCGTAGTGAGATCTCCTGGGCAGTGACCAAATCAGTTAGATTCAGGAATAAGCCTGACTGTGCTTTATTTCCTCTCTCCAGTGTCGCCCGAAAAAGACCTCTGACTCCACTCAGGTATATGCTGGTGATCACTTCAATCTCTGCCTCCACTCTCCTCCTCCGTTTCTCGTCAGTCCTTTTCAAATTTATTTATTTTAAGATTCAAATTGTTGCGCTCGCAACTTGCCAGTATTCAAAACAGCCAGCAACAATCGGTCTAAAACCTTGCCCATAATATTTTTATAAATATAACTTAGAATATATTTACACAGCAAATATTCGTAATTATTTATAAAATACAACAATTGAACTCACGTATTGGTGATAATCAGTTTAGTAATATAAAATCTAAATGAAACCTTCATAGAGAATTTGGCTGGTAACAATTTTAAATTAAAAGTAAATTGTCATTTACTTTTAATTTGCTGCTTAATTATGCTGACATTATTTGATGTAAAAGAAATGTCACAATATTGGACCTACAGAAAATATTTATAAAAATTTGCAACGATTGGTAAAATGCTAATGAAAAACCAATAAAAGTATGAATATGGATGATAATTGTGAGTATAAAGTGTCTGTAGTAAGCCAATACTATAATGGTCAAAATGTTCCGTGCAATAATATTTGAGTTCGTCGCTTGTGTTGTACGTTACGTGGTAACTCACCTCAACGAGCTCTATTTTTCTCCTAACAAGAAAGCGCGTGTCCTGTCGACCACTCATGGACCGGACGGCATCTTTCCCCCAGCAAGAAAGCGTGTGTCCTTTCGACCACTCATGCACTGGACGGCACCTTTCCCCAGCAAGAAAGCGTTTGTCCTTTAGACCACTCATGGACCGGACGGCACCTTTCCCCCAGCAAGAAAGCGTGTGTCCTTTCGACCACTCATGGCCCGGATGTCACCTTTCCCTAAACAGTTAACACCTGGACCGGACGAGAGCATCTCTTCAACCAATCCGTAATGGATCTGGCCCGGACGACACTCTCCTTTCGGCCATACCAACGTTTGAACCGGACAACTGCATCCCTACGACCATACCAGTGTACGGACCGGACAACAGCGTCCCCTCGACCAACGTCATCACAAAAACATCATAAATCGGGCACCTGCGTCCCTTCGATCATCGTAAAGCATGAACCGGAAAACAGTGACATTTCGACTAAACGCACTTTATTTTCAACTGAAACATGTGGACCAGACAAGCGCGTAACTCCAGATGTCAAAGAACTTTTACAAATTACGCCAGCATCTAATAATTCCTTAACTTATTGGCCGACAACCTATTTTATCAAAATATCGCCTATTTTAATGGTACGATCTCCATCGTGCATTTTAAATCATAACCTCCAATAAGGTTTACTGATTATGATGTCACTCATAAACCAATTAAACTAGCCATGTTTAAGCAATGAGCCAGATGACCTACTTATCGAAAAGAAAAGAAACGGTCTCACCCGATGATGTTGTGAGGGTACCCTCTTGATGATTTGTGCTCGCAGGTTTGGACGCTTTCCTTGTTGCTTGACAAATTCATTGGTTATGTTCCTCACTTGGCTTTACTTTCGTGGAGGGCGCGATTCTTTATCCCAATTCTGCAAAAGGCTCTTACCCGCCGCATCGGAATTACTTATGATATGTGCCACCAACCATTGCTCAGTTGCGAAATGTTTATTTTGCCTTAGTTGAGTCCAAGCTGAGGTACAGTATTAAACTATGGGGGAACAGTTATAAATACAATATCAATGCAGCCTTTGTTATGCAAAAAAGAGCCCTCAGAACTATTCTTCGTATAGAGCAAACTGAATCTTGTAGAGAGCATTTTGTGAAATTAAAAATTCTACCTGTGCCTTGTCTTTATATTTTGGTCCTACTAACTAGTTTTCTAAAAAACCTAGAGAAATATGAGACAAAAGAAGAAAGGGAAACTAGGGTGGAAACGCGCAGGAAAGATTTGCCTAATTATTTGCAGCCAAAATTAAATGTTGTCAAACAAAGCTCTAAAGTACAGTCTGTACAAATTTTTAATAAACTGCCATTAGAACTAAAAAAGATTAATAGTCCAAGAATATTTAAATTCAAATTAAACTCATTCCTATTGACGAAGTGCTACTATAGTATAGAAGAGTTTTTTAGGGACAAAAATAATGCCACAGTGTAACTTGTTTATTGTTTAAGTCTAATGCTTGACATGTTTTTTTTTGATTAAGTTGATTTATTATTTTATTTATATTATTGATTGTAACTTTTATTGATTATTCCCTTAATTTTTATTAAGTTGATTTATTATTTTATTTTTGACATTTTATCTATATTATTGATTGTAACTTTTATTGATTATTATTATTGTATTAATCCTGTATTCAACACAAATGTATTTTTGTTCAGAATAAATGACTAATGACTAATTAGATTAAGAAAACAGACGTCGGCGATCCGTCAACGTCTCGTTACGCGCCACCTTCCTTGACAACCACCCAAGTCAATATGGCTTAAGGCGAACGCTACACGGAAGATCCATATTGTGATCCGTCAATATAAAATGTCGGATTGTGATATTTATTGAAGTGTAGGGTAGTGTATTGACGGATCACCATATTTAGGCCGGGACTCCACCAAAGCGGAGACGAGACGAGCGGAGAGGAGATGTTTTTTAAACAACCAATAGAATTGAGTTATTGACACGTCTCCTCTCAGTGGAGATCGCTGTGCGGAGATGTGTAATATTTGTATGTCGCGATGGAAGCGGAGATGTGAGCTGTGCGCGGACGACGCGCAGTGGAGACGAGAGATGTGAGCGGCGTGCAGTGAGCGATGTCACCCTCCCCCCTCTCGCCCGCTAGCAACCCGCAGAACCCCGCGCGCGCGCCGGCCGGCCGGCCATCTTGCTAGTACCGTGCACGCGAGCACACGCTTTTATCGTGAATAATTCGTGCAGTTTGTATTTTTCAACGTAAACAATTAGTTAATTTAAATAAAACGTAATGGATGAACAATTTATTGAATCAGTAAAAAAATATCCATGTCTATGGAACACATCAATAGATACCTATAAACTTACTGACGTCAAAGATGCAGCTTGGGAGAACGTTTTGAAAGAAACTCAATTATCTGACGGTAAGTGCAATTAATTCTTGAATTAATTGCACTGAAATGAAATTCGTTCAAGTAATATTGTAATACGAGTGTCTTGCCATGGAACGGCGCCCTCGTTGTTGAAATAACTACAGAATTTTTCTCGAACTTGATAGGCATCCATATTGTCATTCGATAATAGATTTTCCACGTTTGTGTCGTTAAACATAGTCGTGGCCAAACCCGTTTCATTATTATCTAGATAGCCAGGCATCTTGTCAATTAAAAAGTTGTGTAGAACACACGTTGCTTTTATCACTTTTTCCACTGTTTCTATTTTACATTCAATTTCTTTACGGTATACGTACCATTTCCGTGATAATACACCAAATGTAGCTTCCACAATACGACGAGCTCTTGAAAGTCTATAATTGTATGTTCGTTTTTCGTTATTTAAATTATCGCGTGGATATGGTCTCATTAAGTTAGGCATCAAAGGGAATGCTTCGTCTCCAATAAAAACAAACGGTACAGGTTCTCCATTTTGGTACAAGGGTTGTGGCTGTGGTAGATTTAGTCTGTTTTCTCTCAAACGAATTCCGAATATACTATCAGCAAAAATACCACCATCGCTGAACCTTCCCATTGAACCTATATCTACCATAATTATTCTTCGGGTAGCGTCGGCTACGCACATCATTACAGTTGAAAACCTGTGTTTATAACAGTAATATGAGGACCCAGATTTTGGGGGTGCAAACATGTACACATGCTTGCCATCAATGGCCCCGACGCAGTTTTTGAATTGCCAGATTTCTTCAAATTGCTTTGAAATTTTTTTCCAATCATTTTCATTAAGTTCTGGCATAACCAAAGGTTGTAATACTGTCCACAAGGCATCGCAGACATCTTCTATAATTCTTGGAACAGTCGATTTTCCAATCCTAAAATTTTCAGCTATTTGTGAAAATTTTGAACCAGTCGCCAAATACCTGTGATAATTATAATATAGATTTATATTTGTGTCGTGGTTTCAGTTAGAATAGAAGGGTCATTTCAAAATAATATCTTAATCAGTGTCGTGTTGTTTCCGGAACTATAAAAGATTAGGCATTACTGAAATTATGTATTTACAGAATTTTCACTCGTTCAAAAGTTATAGCCATTTTTAAATAATAGAAAATAAACAATTAAATGTCTAAGATTCACACGAGCACAACACATTGAAATCAAACAAATAAAATGGATTTATCACTCGTTATTTATTAACATTTCAAATTTCGACGCCGCCGTCTGCCGCGACCACGTACGAGAGATACAATCCGTTTTGTATGTTTGATTTCAGATATTTTTATTTATAAATTGGTTTCCCTTGAAACTCTGGTATTTTTTAAATATTTATAATGGTTATAAATTCTGCATGAGTGATAATGCGGTAAGTATATTTTGACTATGGCAATGTCAACATTTAATATTTATAATGATTTCAATTATTTTTATTTCAGTAAAAACGGCTAAATCTAAGTGGAAAAAGTTGAGAGACAGCCACCGGGACGCATTAAAAAGGAAGAATGCCACTAGAAGTGGACAGAGTGGTAAACAAATTCGTGAATGGAAATATGAGAAGGTAATGGAATTTTTGATACCATATATGACGAATAGAAACAGGACTACAAATTATACCTCACAAACAAATATAAATGAACAGGAAACAAATTCATTGGAAAGTAATGTAACCGATGAGTTTTTTGAAACATCAAGCAATCATACAAGAAGCACTCCAGAAGATCGTCCATCTGTACAACATTCGCCGTCACCGACATCAAGCGTCTCAGCCTCGACATGCAGAAATGCAACAAGAAAATCGGATGAAATAAGTAATTTACTTATACAGCACCATGCAAACCGTGAAAGAATACGCCAAGAAAAACTAGAAATACAATCATTGATAGAGAAAAATAATACCCTTGACGAAATGGACACTTTTTTTCTGTCGATATCAAAAAGTGTAAAAAAACTTTCTCAATATATGCAGCTTCAGGCTAAACGTAAAATTTTCAATGTTCTTTTAGAATTGGAAGAACTTGAGCTACAAAACACATGGTATAACACAAATGAAAATAATTGGTATTCCCCCGGTTACACTTCAGCACCGGGTCCAAGTTCGACACCGGGTCCTAGCTCAACACAGGCACCGGTTCTTACATCAACACAGGCCGGTGGTCCTAACTCAACACAGGCACCGGTTCCTAGCTCAACACAAACACCGGGTCCAAGTTCGACACAGGCACCTGTTCCAAGCTTGGAAGATACGCACATGACCGATGAACAGATAGAAGAAGCATTCAGAAACGAAGAAGACACATATGATAATTTGTAACTATATGGAAAAGAAAGCAATATGTCTCATGTGATTTACTGTTATAATTTTTTTGTACGTTATGTTTCTAATATAACCTTACGTTTTTTTTGCTACTCCCAGAACGGCAGTTGATTTTTTTGTTTTCTTTATGAATAAATAAGATAATATATTTGGTTTTTACATAATATGCATCACTCCAGTCTCCCGGAGGGGTAGAAAGAGACAACGGATCTCGATTTCTCGTAATCCTTACATACCTCAGTTTACATAATATTTTTCATGTATTCTCGTACTTCTTGATTCTCGTTTTGAGTACTTCTCACTTAGCCCTTTTACACAAAAAAAAACAAACACTCAAAAAAGACTGATCACATTCAAACGCAGATAACACACATAAACACAAACACACATTAACAAAAATATTAACATAAATAATTAGGTAGGTACTTACTTCAAACATACTGCTAGCCGCTCTTGGGTGCAGATAGATCTCCTGTAGTTAGTATCTTGCTTAAATATATGCGGTTTAATTAAGTTATGTAGTTCATAGAATATATTCCTCGGTAGTCTGTAGGACATGGTAAAACTTTCATCATCTAACTCATTAAACAGAGTAAAAAATTCTCCATGACTGGTATGGTAATACAAGTGACTTCTTTTCCAAAACCGATGTTTTCTTTTGTTTAGGTAGTATAAAGCTATCAATTCTGCTTCTTCAGACTGTAGTTCTTCTTCAAGTAAAAGAAGATACTTTTTTTGTAATAATAGCGACATCGTCTACCTTTCGTGTCAGAATGCGTACTGAGCACTCAACGCCTCGCACCCGAGCTGAAAAACATCTCTTCTCGCACAGCACACAGCACACCGCACACATCTCCGCTTTGGTGGAGTCCCGGCCTTATCGCTGGATTTCTAGAAATCCTTGTGATCTGATCCCAGATCTTGGATCGTGATAATTATCCTGCGTGTAGTGTGTCGCATCAATATTGATCGCGTCAGTACGCATCGAGATGGCAGCGATGGAGGACGTCGGTGACACCACGCCTGCGGGTTCCGCGTCTGCCGCGGTGAACCCGTGCCACGAGCAAGAACCCATGACAGGCGACAAGATTGTTTTGAAAGAGTTTATTCTCAACTTAGAATCCATGCCAAAAGTTTGGAATAGCGCGCATGTAAATTATAAAAACACAATCTTAAAAAACGAAGCGTTTAAAAAGCTACTTACCATATATAAAAGAATTAATAGTGATGCAACTATTGATGACATCAAGAAAATCTCATGTCCATAAAGTTTCTTCCTGTGGCGAAATAGCGCAATGTCAATGCCAATTTATCTCTAGGCGAAATGGATTTCCTCATAACTGTATCCTGTTTACTCAAAAATGGCGTCACCAATTCCAAAAGGTTACCAAAACAGACATCAGGCATCCGACAGTAATTTTCGTAGTCGTCCATTTCATCGTGAAGGCGAATTTCGTCCAATAAATTCAGATGTGTATACTTTTCTCTCTTTTGTAGCCAATTCTTCATCCATCGCTTTCTTTTTACTCGTTTGTTTAAAGAAAGGGCTACAATTATTGCCACACAAGCTCTAATTTTCCTCCGTCTAGGGTCTATCACGTCTGCCTCGTACAAAGAACGCTTCAGTACTGACGCGATCCGTATTGTACGTGAAGGGTGTGCTGTGATCCGGCCCAAGATACAAAAGTAAATATCATGATAATTATCACAATATTTAACGTACGTCAGAACCGTGGGTGTATTTTTCAGATCTGCCTAAATTTATTGCAGTTATTTGGTACCTTCTGTGTACCTTTACGTACCTCTCTTGAAAATCTGTGTACCTACACCCGTACAAAGATATTTTAAAAATTAGGTACACCCGCCATCCTGATGTCAGAACCGCGGGTGTACTGCTAACCAATATATGTAGCTAAGTACATTCTATATGTAGATTTGGTACCTTCTGTGTCCCTTTACGTACCTCTCTTGAAAATCTGTGTACCTACACCAGTACAGAGATATTTAAAAAAATTGGTACACCCGCCATCCTGATGTCAGAACCGCGGGTGTACTGCTAACCAATATATGTAGCTGTGTACACTCTACAAGTAGATTTGGTACCTCTTGTGTACCTGCAGAAACAAGTATTAAATAAACAAAATACTGTCAGGTTGCTGCGAAAAATATTAAAAAAAAAGCATTTTTTTTCTTTGACGTTCTTACTATACTATGAAATAGTAACGACGTCAAAAATTTATAAATAACAATATTCGGTAATCGAACCCAGAACCTCCACGTTAAGCATGTATTGTGGCCATACCAGGAATACCGAATCCAGAACGTCCGCATAACATTAAGGGTAGGTTCAGATGACAAGCGCTCAGCGCGCGTTGAACGCGCGTTGAATTTTTGTATAGTGTTCACATGGTGCGCGCTTGTCAGGCGTTAAACGCGCGTTGTTGCGGCCAGTTTGAGTTCTACATTTGTCGAAGATGGACGTAGAAACAGTTTTATCGGTGATTTTATACAGACGGCAGAAACGACACAACAGAAGACGGAGATATTGGGTTCACCCAATTTTGTCAACCAGGCTGACTGAAAGTCAGTACATTATTTTATATCCTAAGTTAAGGCAATTTGAGCCCAAATTCTTTAACTACTTCAGAATGTCCATCAAGTCATTTGATGACTTACTGACTCTCATAAACGATGAACTCGTAGCAGATAAAAACGCTGTGCGATATAGCATTTCACCGGAAGAAAAACTCATAATTACATTGAGGTAAGTTTTTTAATAATCAACATAATCTATAAATCAAATAAATCAAATCAACTTGTTTAGGAACAATTTTTTTAAAGAAAAAATAACATTTTGTTACTCGCAGAATAACTCTAACTCTGATTCATTGCTGACATTAGTTGGTGCTGGCGATGGAGACCCCATTGCTGTAGTATAACCATAATGTGCAAAATTATTTGACACACTAGACTGCTGTGATCTATAATCATGATAACGAAAGCCTTCAACAGAAGCTGATGACTGATGACGCTGCTCTTGTGATGAATAATTTCTTCGTTGTGATACCGGGTAATTTTGATTTTCATATGTCTGTTGTTGTGGTCCTTGAAATTCATTTTGGTTTTGCAAAATTAAATTATAAATAGCAATTTTAGTTTGAAGTCGCCTATATTCCGGAATTTTTTTAATCTCTTTAACGAGTGACAAACAAAACAGCTTGTCTTCATCGTCATCTTCTTTTGGATGAGACACATTTTTCTGTGCTAAACTCTGCTCTAATATGTTTGCAAATCTTTCATCAGCAGGATTTAATTTTTGTTTTTTTCTTGAAGTAGATTTAGGACTCTTAAAGCCAGAACTTATTTCTACTTCAGCAACCTCTGACGAAGTTGATGCATTATCTGCATCGAAACTACTTTCTGTATCTTTGTTGGCAATTGATGCCTGTAGAAATCGTAGTCTATTATAATGAATATATGTCGAAGTTTTGGAAGCTCCTGATCCAGATTTGACAGTCTTTATTTTCTTCACCTCTCTCATATAATTATCCCGTAAACTCTTCCACTTTTTTTGCAGGGATGACGCTAAAAAAAAAAACAGTATTTAGTAATAGTTTATGTTTGTTTCCAGATATTTGGCCATTGGATGTTCATTTGGGACATTAAGCTACGACTATAGAATTGGCAAATCTACTGTGGCTACTATAATACCACATGTATGTGAAACTATTTGGAAAAAATTAAGGCCCGTTGTTATGAGTGAACCAACGAAAGAAAAGTGGTGTGAAATATCCACGATATTTGAAAATTCCCAATTCCCAATTTTCCCAATTGTTTGGGAGCCTTGGACGGGAAACATATACGGTTAATCCAGCCTGAACACACGGGTTCTATGTATTATAACTATAAAAATTATTTTTCGCTAGTTTTATTGGCGCTAGCGGATGCAAACTATTGTTTTGTGTGGGTTGACATAGGTGCCTACGGTAAAAACAGTGACTCAGGTATATTCAAGAATTCTTCATTGTACAAAAAGCTGACAGAAAGGTCATTAGATCTACCTGAGCCAAAGGCATTGTTAATACAAAATAGACCGACAACGTTGCCATATGTGATAGTGGCTGATGAAGCTTTTGGCATGATGGAGAATTTAATGCGTCCATATGGGGGAAGGTCACTAACTTATGCTAAAAAAATATTTAATTACCGTTTGACATTAGCACGCCGGTATGTTGAATGTACTTTTGGCATAATGTGCAATAAATGGCGCATTTTACACAGGCCGTTAGATGTTAACATCGGTTTTGCAGAAAAGATCGTAAAAGCGATATGTACACTAAATAATTATGTCAGAATCAGGGATGGCTACAATTTTGAAGAAACACTTTATACGCCACCCCTAGAAAATCTAGCCTCACATTATACCGGACGTGCTGTGCGACAGGCGGATAATGTTCGAGTACATTTAACAAACTATTTCATTAATGAAGGAAAAGTAGATTGGCAGGATCGTTATATTTAACTTGTAACACAAACCGATTGTAAATGTAAATAAATATATATACTCACATAATATTTTCTTCTTTTCTTCATTGTCATGTCCTTCACAAAATATAAGGACGAGTTCTTCCCAAGCCCGTCTTCTCAAATTCTTATCTGAATAATCGCTACTTGTCATGTCCCATATCGCAGGACGTTTCTCTATTTCATCAATTAATAATTCCGTATTAAAAGCTTCGGTTTCCATTTCGGACGATTTTCGGACGAACTTGACGAACCCTAAAATACGTCTATCCGCGTCGAAAGCGCGCGCTCAACTGAACGGAAACATAGAAAACCAATGATCTCAAAGCGGCGTTGACGCGCGCTGACAACAGTCGAGCGCTAGCGCAGCGTTGAACGCGCGCGTTACTAAAACGCGCGTTAGCATGTGTACGGCCTGAATAAAATGTATGTAGTTGTAAACGCGCGTTATCAAAACGCGCGTTGAGCGTTTGTCATCTGAACCTACCCTTAGTCAATACTAGCTGCTCCCCGCGGTTCACAAACTTTCGCCTTTATAATATTAGTGTGAGTGTGATTGTGTGCCCATACCGGGAATCAAAATATGAAATTAA
Source organism: Cerastis rubricosa (assembly GCA_949152445.1). Lineage (NCBI taxonomy): Eukaryota > Metazoa > Arthropoda > Insecta > Lepidoptera > Noctuidae > Cerastis > Cerastis rubricosa. The sequence goes on from OX424527.1 coordinate 16,736,054, forward strand.
CGGACACAAATTATACACAGACTCAGGACAAAACTTTGTGTGATCCGCAAATTGTTGTTCTATGTGGGGATAAAACCCACAAAATCGTGTGCAGCAGTCGCATATTACGACCACTGAACCACCGAGGCAGTCGAAAACTATTTTTTTTTGTTGCATTTTGATTACTCTGGTGCAAGAGTGTATAACGTGAGGTCGACACAGGACAACTGTAATGCGACTCACTATAGGTCGAATGCACGCTTGTGCGACAAACTGTAGCTCGACATCACCCTAGTGCGACAATCTGTAGATCGACATCACGGTAGTGCGACAAACGCTTGTGCGACATTTGCTCGACACTACTGAAGTGCGACACTACTCAAGTGCGACAAACGCTTATGCGACGCTGTCGCTTAAATAGGGTGTAATCCTTCACAAGCCATCGATGCTGCTTAGTTTGATGTACTGGATGCTTCGTGCATTAAGTACATCATGTAAGCAGCATCGCTCAAAAATTATTGTTGTTATATAATTATTATTGTTGGACAAATGTGAAATTTCACTATACTTGCACTTTAAAGCACTAAAACATTTTGCAGATGGATGCATTGAATAGTACAGGGGTCACATCGATCACTAAAAAAGAAGTTCTTTATAATTAGTGATCGATGAGGGGTCATGAAGTATTTAAACGTATATTATTTAAAAAAAAGTTGGAACTTTAACTTAAGTATGGTCTGCAACAGAAAAATGATTGCAATGAAGCAGAAAACCAATGCCTTTTGGCTTCGATAAGGGCTTTTATATTTTAAATAAAAATAACTAAACTACAAAATAATAACTTCAGTTTACAAAAAAAAAAAAACAAAATATATTACAAGATAAACAAAATTGATCATTCCAGAAATAGTTAAAGTAAAGACAATTAAAATGATGAACCATTAGCAAATATTTATGTAATATTGTATAAATTCAATGTCTATATTTTCTCAAGATAATCCCAAAACACAGCTATTATAATCAATATTAAAATAAATATAACTTATTATAATACAGAAAGCGCGAAAAGCAGAATAATTTTAAACAAAATAATCGATGAAATACGAAATTATATCAATCGATTGAACGTTGCGAATCAGGTTCCTTTAAATTATTTCTTAGTACTTTTTACTTCCATGATTATTTTACATTTGACTACTCCGGTCATCCACTGACAAATGACAGACAGGTAATAAGCCAAAAAAATGAGCAAGCGCGTGTCGCGTGTACAATGCAGGGTTCCATAGTCGGAATGAATATTTACGCATCATCATCATCATCATTACAGCCCAAAAGACGTCCACTGCTGCACATAGGCCTCCCCCAAGTGTCACCACATTGACATTTTGAGGGGTTTTGCCATAATCGCCACGCTTGGCAGGCGGGTTCGCGATCGCAGTACGGTTGTTACAAAAGCACAAAGAACGCTGCACATGCTGCCCATTCTCTGGCAAGTCCCTTAGTCGCTTCTTACGACACCCACGGGAAGATATGGGATGGTGCTATTCTTTACGTCCGACACCATACATAGCAATGATGAGGGATTTACGCATGCACCGCATTAATTTAATCACAGCAATATTATTTTGTATTTCAGTGTGCACGGTGCACAGAATACTCCGTCTCTCCAATTTTCATCGATGTGGTGCAATCCGAGTGTATAACGTGAGGTCGACACACGGAAGCGCGATTAACGCTTGTGCGACAAAACTGTAATGCGACTCCCTATAGGTCGAATGCACGCTTGTGCGACAAACTGTAGCTCGACATCACCCTAGTGCGACAAACTAAAGACCGACATCACGGTAGTGCGACATGAATCTAGTGATAACTAAATCAAAGTCAGTTTATTAGAGAGAGGACATAATAACAAGTTCTCACTGAAAATTTTGTGAGATTTGACAATCAAGGAATCGACTTATAAGGAATATAGTAAAAGGAAAAGGAATTAAAGAAAACGAACTATTGACGCTTTTTAGGGTTCCGTAGCCGTAGCAAAATGTGCAGTCAGGATTGCACACAGCCGGTTTATTCCGAGCCCATTGGCACCACATCGATGAAAATTGGAGAGACGGAGTATTCTGTGCACCGTGCACACTGAAATACAAAATAATTTTGCTGTGATTAAATTAATGCGGTGCATGCGTAAATCCCTCGTCATTGCTATGCATGGTGTCGGACGTAAAGAATAGCACCATCACATATCTTCCCGTGGGTGTCGTAAGAGGCGACTAAGGGATTAGCCAGAGAACGGGCAGCAGCGTTCTTTGTGCTTTTGTAACAACCGTACTGCGATCCCCAACCCGCCTGCTAAGCTATTATGGCAAAACCCCCCAAAATGTCAATGTGGCGACACTTGGGGTAGGTCTATGTCCAGCAGTGGACGTCTTTTGGACTGAAATGATGATAATGATGCGTATTCATTCCGACTATGGAACCAGGGGGGAGACAGTTAGAACAAGCTCAACTTCAGTAAAGAAAGTGTCGCCATCTACTTTTCTTAACCGAGAAACTATCACCATATTAGTTTAACAATTATCGGTAGATGTTTCTGTAATCGCAACTTAATTGCAAAAAAGAAAAGAAATTAATTTGGTTCTCTAATTTAGTTTAAAGGATTTTTCTAGAAAATAATTTTAATATTTAGGCTCTCTTCTCCCGTATTAGTATTATACTCTTTGTATGGAACCCTGCATAGTACAAGGTGCGACACGCGCTTGGTCATTTTTTTGGCTTATTACCTGTCTGTCATTTGTCAGTGGATGACCAGAGTAGTCAAATGTAAAATAATCATGGAAGTGAAAAGTACTAAGAAATAATTTAAAGGAACTTGATTCGCAAAGTTCAATCGATTGATATAATTTCGTATTTTATGGATTATTTTGTTTAAAATTAAGCTGCTTTTCGCGCTTTCTAGATTATAATTATTTTAATATTGATTATAAGAATAGCTGTATTTTGGGATTATCTTGAGAAAATATAGACATTGAATTTATCATCATTTTAATTGTCTTTACTTAATTTAACTATTTCTGGAATTATCAAATTTTGTTTATCTTGTAATAAATTTTGTTTTGTTTATAAACTGAAGTTATTATTTTCTTTCTTATTTTTATTTAAAATATAAAAGCCCTTATCCAAGCCGAAAGGCTTTTCCCTTCATTGCGATCATTTTTTCTGTTGCGGACCATACTTATGCTAAAGTTCCATCTTTTAAAAAAGTTATTTGTTTTAATACAATTTTTTAATAATATACGTTCAAATACTTCATGACCCCTATACTATTCAATGCATCCATCAGCAAGATGTTTTAGAGCTTTAAAGTGCACTAAAGTACAATTATATTGAAATTTCACATTTGTCCAACAATAATAATTATATAAGAAAAATAATTGTTGAGCGATGCTGCTTAGATGTACTAAATGCACGAACCTTTCAGTACATCAAACAAAGCAGCAGCGATGGCTTGTGAAGGATTATTTTACACCCTATTTAGGCGACAGTGTCGCTTGCGTTTGTCGCACTTGAGTAGTGTCGCACTTCAGTAGTGTCGAGCAAATGTCGCACAAGCGTTTGTCGCACTACCGTGATGTCGATCTTCAGATTGTCGCACTACGGTGATGTCGAGCTACAGTTTGTCGCACAAGCGTGCATTCGACCTATAGTGAGTCGCATTACAGTTTTGTCGCACAAGCGGTAATCGCGCATCCGTGTGTCGACCTCACGTTATACACTCGTGCAATCCTGACTGCAAATTTTGCTACGGCTACGGAACCCTAAAAAGCGTCAATAGTTCGTTTTCTTTAATTCCTTTTCCTTTTACTTTATTCCATATAAGCCGATTCCTTGATTGCCAAATCTCACAAAATTTTCAGTGAGAACTTGTTATTATGTCCTCTCTCAAATAAACCGACTTTGATTTAGTTGAGTGTATAACGTGAGGTCGACACACGGAAGCGCGATTAACGCTTGTGCGACAAAACTGTAATGCGACTCACTATAGGTCGAATGCACGCTTGTGCGACAAACTGTAGCTCGACATCACCCTAGTGCGACAATCTGAAGATCGACATCACGGTAGTGCGACAAACGCTTGTGCGACATTTGCTCGACAATACTGAAGTGCGACAAACGCTTATGCGACACTGTCGCCTAAATAGGGTGTAAAATAATCCTTCACAAGCCATCGCTGCTGCTTAGTTTGATGTACTGAATGCTTCGTGCATTCAGTACATCATCTAAGCAGCATCGCTCAACAATTATTGCTGTTATATAATTATTATTGTTGGACAAATGTGAAATTTGATGCCAATGATGTGGTGCCAATGGTCTCGGAATAAACCGGCTGCGTGCAATCCTGACCGCACATTTTGCTACGGCTACGGAACCCTAAAAAGCGTCAATAGTTCGTTTTCTTTAATTCCTTTTCCTTTTACTATATTCCTTATAAGTTGATTCCTTGATTGCCAAATCTCACAAAATTTTCAGTGAGAACTTGTTATTATGTCCTCTCTCAAATAAACTGACTTTAATTTAGAAATCACTAGATTCATGTCGCACTACCGTGATGTCGATCTTCAGATTGTCGCACTAGGGTGATGTCGAGTTACAGTTTGTCGCACAAGCGTGCATTCGACCTATAGTGAGTCGCATTACAGTTTTGTCGCACAAGCGTTAATCGCGCTTCCGTGTGTCGACCTCACGTTATACACTCGATTTAGTTATCACTAGATTCATGTCGCACTACCGTGATGTCGATCTTTAGTTTGTCGCACTAGGGTAATGTCGAGCTACAGTTTGTCGCACAAGCGTGCATTCGACCTATAGTGAGTCGCATTACAGTTTTGTCGCACAAGCGTTAATCGCGCTTCCGTGTGTCGACCTCACGTTATACACTCCTGGTGCAAGGACGCAGTCACATTTCCTTGTTGCCTGTTTTAGTATCCTGAGCAATAGTAGTAAAATATCAGACCGAAATACACTCTTTTGCAAAATAACCGGCCAAGTGCGAGTCTTACTCGCACACAGGGTTCCATAGCCCCAAACAATATAATATCAATATTTTGAACTGTCATTCATTAGTTAACTTCCACTCAACCGCAAAACTAAATTTGTTTTTCATAGTATGTTAATGAAAAACAAAGTTACTGCTACAGTTTAATGAAAAAGTCCCATATCTCAAAAACTAAACATCATATCTTATTGAAACCAATTTTCGTTGATAGTTTTTTTTACGTCCTACAATCCTAAATATTTTCAGAATTTTCCTCCTCTTTAGAAATTAGACGGGGGGGAGGCACACACATTTTACCACTTTGGAAGTGGCTCTAGCGCAAACTATTCAGTTTAGTAAAAAATGATATAATGATATTAGAAACCTCAATATCATTTTTGAAGACCTATCCATAGACACCCAACACGTAGGGATTTAATAAAAAAAAAAATTGGTTTTCAGTTCTAAGTATGAGGAACCCCCAAAATGCATAGTTTTTTTCTACTTTTGTGTGAATATCTTAATGCGGTTCACAGAATACATCTTCTTACCAAGTTTCAACGGTATAGTTCTTATAGTTTCGGAAAAAAAGTGGCTGTGACATACGGACGGACAGACAGACAGACAGATGGACAGACAGACAGACAGATATGAGGAATCTATAAGGGTTCCGTTTTTTGCCATTCGGCTACGGAACCCTAAAAAACGGGCACCTAAGGAAATTCACGTTCTAAGGTTGATTTGAGTTAATCAAATGAAATTTAATTGTTTAATTGTTTGTTGTGTTGTTGTTTGTTTGTTGGTTTTTTTTAATAAAAATAAATGTAAAGAAAATAATGAAACAGCCAATTTGATTGTTTTTATAATTAAATGCTAAATAACAAAAATAAAGGTTGCAAACCGCGCAATCATAAGTAAAAAAAAATAAAAAACAATCAATAATGAAAAAAAAAACTACCTTTTACATAATAATAATGAGCATCATCTAATTTGTTTCCGTAACCAGTTGCACATAATATATCAATTTTTAATGCATTATTAAGATAAACCCATGGAAAAAACAGTTAATGCAATTTAATCGATGTCTGTCAAAATTGTATGAGCGTGAAACATAAGACAATTATTTTGGATCGGCGGTGTAAGAAAAAGGAGTGTACCACTAAACGCCGACAGACACTACGCCGACAGACCGAACACCGACAAGACTTTATTTCTACGGGACTTTTCTTCGACGGGACTTTTCTTCGATGGGACTCTGTGCCGACAAGACACTTCGCCGACAAGACACTTCAAAGACAGGACATTTCAAAGACAGGGCTCATCAGCAAAGCAACTATCTCCGATAATCAGTTAATATCGTTATGTAAAGACACCCATAAAACAAATGTTTCACCACTCTTCTTCACATGACCTTACCAAAACAAGCGGTTTCCTTTCAACTTTTCTGACACTGTGCTTTAACTACTAAAATAAAAAAAAATATGTACATATTTTATCCAAATAAGGTTTACTTATATGGATTAAATATGTTACATAATTTCGTAATTTTTCCAATGAATTGGAAATTTCCTTTTCATATCCTCTGCGAAAGAAAAATAAAATAAAAATGACAAAATATAATATAAAACGAGACGTAGTGACCTTCCTTTATTTATTTACATATGTATATTTATACTTAGAATTAACTAACCTCGTTTCCTGAACCTCCTAATTTTAAAACATAAATTAATATTTAATTAAAAGGAGTTGTTATTAGAATGATTATCATTTATTGAATGTTTGATTTTTATTGTTATTAGGAGGTTTGTTTAAATAAATTATTTTTGTTTGTTTTTTTTTTTATGCGTTTTTATGGGTGTCTTTACATAACGATATTAACTGATTATCGGAGATAGTTTCTTCGCTGATGAGCCCTGTCTTTGAAATGTCCTGTCTTTGAAGTGTCTTGTCGGCGAAGTGTCTTGTCGGCACAGAGTCCCATCGAAGAAAAGTCCCGTCGAAGAAAAGTCCCGTCGAAATAAAGTCTTGTCGGTGTTCGGTCTGTCGGCGTAGTGTCTGTCGGCGTTTAGTGGTACACTCAAGAAAAAGTGCTTTCGATGCAAATTGCTATCGTTAAAGGATTATTTAGTTCAAGCGTGTTCCGGCGAACCATGACATCGGCAAATCTTGGTATCGGCCAACCATTCATTCTATGTAGCGTTATTCGGCGAAACGTGCTGTCGCTAAATAATGGTATCGACTAATAGTTTTTTCGTATTACCGATCGTCGGTGAACCATGCTTTCTGTAGACAGTTATATCGTTCAAGGGTAATTCGATATACCGTACGGGACTCCGCTTCGTCGTGCAATTTATTAAGGAGAGTGCATAATAGTGATTCTGTCCGGGCCGGACACGAATTCAATAACTTGCTTTTGCTAAAATGTTGTTGTGGTAACTTTGAACGAACAGTTACAATAAAATCATGACTATACCAGAGACGGGTTCCCTACTCGAAATCGATTGACGTTATATCGAATAACACTTGCTCGAGAACGTTAGCTCGATAGTACTTAAAATCGATAAATTATGAGCGCGACAGTTCACCACCTCGATGCATCAAAATCTCGAAAAACTATAAGCTCGAATCGTCGGCAGCGCGAAGTCCATTATCTCGAAACATCAAAATCTAGTATAATCATGAAAAATTATGAAAGTAATATAATATCATTACAAATAAGTACTTGATTTACTTTACTCCATATTTTGTACAAACGCCAGCACATCAAGCTGCAATAATCTGTTAAATTTCTTTAATAGATTTTCAACCTTATCGTTAAAGAATACGGTTTAAGGTTGACTGGGAAAATTTTACAGTTTCGGGTAGCTTGATCTGCTGGCGTTTGTACAAAATATGTATTAAATGTCAATCAAGTACTTATTTGTAATGTTATTATATTACTTTCATAATACCTATTTCATGATTATAGTTGATTTTGATGTTTCGAGATAATGGGCTTCCCGCTGCGCTGCCGATGATTCGAGCTTATAGTTTTTCGAGATTTTGATGCAACTCTCGAGGCGAGTCCCATACGGTATATCGAATTACCCTTGAACGATTATAAATGTCTACAGAAAGCATGGTTCACCGACGTGTGTTCACAGTTGATGTAATTTAATCGATGTCTGTCAAAATTGTATGAGCGAGAAACAATAAAGACAATTATTTTCAAAACAGTATTTTTATGGGTGTGATACGTGTCTTAGAAAAGTGTAACACCGAATAACACGTCCCCTAGATTTAAAATTATCAATACTAGTGGACCCGATACATGTGCCGAAGAATTCGGGAAAAAAAAATTGCACGAATTGTGTCGAAGTTGTATGAGCTGGTAACATTTAAACATAAATGGAAAATCGGCGTACAATCATATACAATATTCCATTGCAATACGGTCTAATTTTGATAAACATTGTCTGTTTGGGAGATGAGAATACTTCTCTCTCTTTCGGTGTAGTGGTAAGGCTTGTGAAAGAACTTTTATACCTTGCTTTAAACTGACGAAGATTTAGCGAAACGAAAAAAGTTACCTAATGGTTGAAAGATATTGTTGACGAAAGGTTCATGGACCAATCGACTGTTAGTGAACCGTTTCAGTTTCTTATTTTTAGTCCAAATACTCGAAATTCCAAGTGCATACGTTTATAAAATGTTTTTGCCATTTAGGTACCTACACTTTTTAGCAATTGAACAACTGATACTAAACGTAAAACAAATAAAATATAACGTTCTAACAACGCTTAGAACTTTTCTTTTAATGCGATACTTTAATTTTTCTTTTTTGGTAATTTTCTGGTAATGCGATTGGAAACGACCTTTTTGATGTAAGTAAGGTAGGTACCTGCTCGAGTTAGGGTAACTCGGATATAGACACTTTCGTAATTATTGTAATATTTTAAGTTTTTTTAAGATGGTTGATTATTTCGAATTCATTATTATACGATTACACTCATCATTTATACGTCCATAGTGTGACGTCCACTCGTCACAGGGGTAAGCACAGATGGTTTAATAAAACAATAGTTTGGTGTCTTTAAATAGGAAACGGGTGCACGTCCGCCCGGTTCGAGTGACAGCTCTCTGTGACACATCTACCCGCGCGTACCTGCCCCCGCACCTGTATTCTTTAATCATCACAAAACCTATTTACTTCTACCTCCATGGCCGCATGGTGCCGAATTGATAATACAACCTTTTTAATTTGTTTATCATCACACCTCTTCCTTTTTTACAAATATAAATATTTCAAATTTCATATACATATATATAAGTGAAAACTCAGAACTTAAACTCATATAAAACTCAATTGGAATTAGACTTATTGTAAGTACTATACGCTAACGTAAGTATGATTTTTAATTTAAATTAATTAGTTAACTTTCAACTTAACGCTAATCAAATAGTTTAAACAGGTTTCAAACAAAAGAAGATTATACATTGTTAATTACAATTACAAGTTTACAAACAGGATTAATAAATAATAATACTATTCGTTGTCTGACTCGCAATCGCTGGTACCATCAGAATCTGGTGAGTTTTCTCCACACACTTGCCATTTACCTTCTACTCTTTTAAGATGGACTATATTCCTCCTCAACTCTTGTCCGGTATTATCATTCTTTATGTAATATTCGGAACCTCTAGAATTTACAACCGTATGTGGTGTGGGGTTAAAATTTGGTGTCAATTTGTTTTCTTTGATTAAGTTTTTTGTATATACTTTCTCGCCGATATCTATTTCTGTGCTCTCCGCTTTCCGTTTCCTGTCCGCATAATCCTTTCCTTTTTCTTTCATTATTCTGTCCCTATCTCTGAACTCTGAAATACATGGTTGGGCAATATCAGTAATTGATGGTATCTTATCCCTAAACTGCCTATTATAAAATAATTCGGACGGTGTTTTTCCGGTAGTCGAGTGTGGCGTACTATTGTACATAATTAGATATTGTAGCAAATCATCATACCAGTCTGATTTTTGACCTTGGCTTATCCGTAACCTCTTGAGAATATCGCGATTTTGGCGCTCGACTTCGCCATTTTGTTGAGGCGAGTAGGGTGTAGTAAAATTAATCTTGATATTTGATTCGCGACAGTACGTTTTAAATTCATCGCTCGTGAATTGTTTCCCATTATCAGCAGTTATGTTGTGGGGAAAACCTAACCGTGAAAATATTTCTTTAAGTACTTTTATTGTTTCTGTAGATGTTATGATCTTCATTGGCTTCACTTCTTTATATCTACTATAATAATCTACTATGACAAACAAATAATGGCCACTAGGAAGTGGACCCAAAAAATCAATCGCAACATCTATCCAAGCTTCGGTTGGTAACTCTCGACGGGTCAGTGGCATTGGGCGATTTGGAGTAGATACCAAAGTACACCCTTTGCAGCTTTTTACCTTTTTTTCAGCATCAGAATCTATTTTGGGCCACCATACTTTGGTACGCAGCCGTCCTTTCATCGCTCCAATGCCAGGATGCCCTTCGTGAGCTGCATCCAAAACTTGTTGGCGTAATTTAAGTGGAATGACGATCTTATTTCCCCTCAACAAAAGGTTATCATGAGTCCATAGCTCTGTTTGAAAAATCCTATATATGTTAATCCTAGGATCCCAAACATCAGATTGCAAGGCTTCTATTACAAGTTGTATTTCTTTATCTTGTAATGACTCCTCCGTAATAACATCCATCCCTATTGCACAAGGCCTTGCATACTGAATGATTTGGTGAATGTGCTGCTCATCCTCAAACGGCTGGATTTTATTTGTTGTACATAACCGCGATAGACAATCAGCGATGTTTGTTTTTCCAGGTTTGTAAACTACCTTGAAATTGTATGCCTGGAGTCGCAACACCCAGCGCTCGATCCTGGCACACGATTTTGATCTATTACCAAATATAACTTCCAGCGGTTTGTGATCAGTCACCAAATCAAAAGTTTCTTTTCCGTATAAGTACATTCTAAAGTGCTCTACAGCCCAAACCAGAGCGAGAGCTTCTTTTTCAGTCTGACAGTAACGTTTTTCAACGTCTGTAAGGCTCTTATTGCCATAAGCAATCACCCGTGGTCCGTTACTATCAGACTGAATGAGCACCGCTCCTAAACCAACCGGACTAGCATCTGCCATTACTGTGGTTTTATCTTTTGGATCATAATATCCAAGTGTATGGATATTACTCAAGGAGTTTTTTAACACAAGGAACGATTCTATTTGTTCAGGACCCCAATGTTGACTAATATCGGCATTTTTTCCTAATTTTAGCGTTAAAAGCCTCCTTAGGGGTTCTGATTTTGTCGCCATATCCGGGATCCATTTGTTGACATAGTTTATTAGTCCTAAGAAACTTTGTATTTCTTCTACAGTTTTTGGCTCCCTAAAACTATCTACAACCTTAACGTATTTGTCAAGGGGTTTAACTCCTTCACACGATAATTCATGTCCCAAAAATTTTATGCTCTTGACATTAAATACACATTTTTCCTGATTTAGAAGAATGTTTTTTTCTTTCAATCTATCCAGGACATGTTTGAGCCTAGCATTGTGTTCTGCGGCATCCTTGCCATATACGACAATGTCATCAATAAAGTTGACGACGCCATCACAGGGAAGAAGTATTCTCTCTACAATTTTTTGAAAATGTTCTGGCGCACACGATATGCCAAACATGAGCCGCTTATATCGGTACAAACCTTGACTCGTTATAAAAGTTGTAATATCTCTTGAGTCCTCGCTGATTTCGACTTGGTGAAATGCGTCTTTAATGTCGAGCTTGGAAAAGACCCTTGCTTTATTAAATTTTGTTAGTAGCTGATCCATTGTCGGCAATGGATGGTTTTCTCTAACGATAGCCTTGTTGGCGCATCGCATGTCTATGCACACTCTTACATCTCCGTCCGGTTTGAGGACGGGCACTATTGGTGAGACCCATCCCGAGGGCTTAGTAATAGGTTCTATTATATCTAATTTGACCAATTGGTCAATCTTTTTGTTAATCTTTTCTTCCAGGGGAATAGGTACTCGTCGATATGGCTGGGCTACCGGTTTGATTGTTTTGTCTATTGAAATCTCAAGTTGCACGTCTTTAATTTTAGGAAAACTTGGATCGCTTACCGAATTGACTCCTACACCGAGTTTGAGTACTTGCATGGAGATAGCGGTGTCCTTTCCTAAAAGATCTCGTGTACCATTCTTAACGACATAGAATGTTCCAGTCTGCTGTTTGTCGGCTACTTGAATATCTGCATCAAATGCTCCAATTACTGTCAACGGTGTGCTGCTGCCATAAGCAACAAATGTTTTATCTGGGTTGGCAATTTGATTACTGACAGTAATTCCGCATTCTTTAAGATAATCCCAAGTTGTTTCGCTTAAAATGTTACACTTGCTGCCAGAATCAATAATCAAATCAACTTTGATACCTCCAATATGACAGTTTAGCGTCGTGTCATCATCAAAGTGAAAAATATAGTCAATATTAGTTTTGATAGGATTCACCTTGACGTTTGGCTTATCGCTGTCTTTCTTTGTCAAGTTAGGCTTTTTGTTAGGAAACTTGTGTGTGTTAGGATTTTTCCTTTTAGACGCTCGAGTTTTGCATTGATTTCTAAAGTGTCCGATGAAACCACATTTTAGACATTGTTTTAGTTTTGCGGGGCAATGGTTACTGTCTCCATTATGACTCACACTACCACACCTTACACATCCTATGTTTCCAGAGGCTTGCTGTTTCGTGTCTATTTTATTGATACTAGAAGCCTGTGGGTCCTGACCATAATCGTTGAGTTGTCTCTCTACTGCTTCTAAAGCATTTGCTTCTGAAATAATTTTAACGAGACTAACCGAGTCACCTAAAGTGAGAACTTTTTTTCTGAGATCTTTAGAACAACATTTTTCGACAATTTGATCAATTAAGTTGTCTTCTTCGCAAGAGAACTTGCATTTTCTACTTTGGTGACGAAGCCGTACTAGAAACTTTTCGAATTTTTCACCTTGTTCTTGTTTTAAAAGTCTGAACAAATGTCTTTCGTATATTTTACTCTGACGAGGTAAAAAGTAGTCGTCAAGTTTCTTTAGAGCTGACTTGTAGACATCTACATTAATTCCCACTGCTACGTCTATCACTTCATCAGGTATATTATAGTATATCTCCTGAAGTGTCAAACCACCCACATGTAGTAGTGTGGCCTTTTTTTTCTCGGGGTCCGATATATTTAATGCAATTAAAAACAATTCGAACCCCCTTTTCCATTTTTCCCATCGCAATCCCACGGACGCTGGATCGCCTTCGCAGTCAAAAGCATCCAAGGGTGGTATATGGGACATTTTGGGGCTATCTACAACAATTTGTTATTGTTAGTACCAACCGACAACGAGACGCGTCAGTTTACTACTCATAGAAACTTATTTTTTTTTTCATTAGTACCAGCCGATCATTCGACTTACTACTTGTGATGGAAACACCTTTTTTATTTTATTTTATTAGTACCAGTCGATCATTCGACTTACTACTTTTGATGGAAACACCTTTTCCACTTACGCCATTTAAACTTTTTATTTTATTTTGTTAGTACCAACTGCAGTGTGCAGTTTACTACTTTGGCGTTTTTAGTACCAGTCTAAAATAGACTTACTACTCGACTCATTAAGAGTGATTTCACATCGCTCGATGCAGTACGTGCTCCACTAATAAAATTCAATACCGAGTTTGAATAAAATAACAAATCACCACTTGCCTAGAATATTATGTAGGTATGAAAAATAATAACCCACTTTTACTTTATACTTTGTCTACGTTGCAGTAATTATATAAAGTCTGATACAACCACAACTAGCTTTTCTTTATTTTGTTTAATCCGACATGTATGACAGAAATTGGATCCGTCAAAACATCTTTATACTACTTTGTAATCTATGGTCAAGTAAGGGATAACATTTCCGTTGGTTCACTCCTTTTCTTGTATTGGTTTTTGTATACTTATTGGTGTACTAACCCACAAACTCGTCGCCACTTGTGACGTCCACTCGTCACAGGGGTAAGCACAGATGGTTTAATAAAACAATAGTTTGGTGTCTTTAAATAGGAAACGGGTGCACGTCCGCCCGGTTCGAGTGACAGCTCTCTGTGACACATCTACCCGCGCGTACCTGCCCCCGCACCTGTATTCTTTAATCATCACAAAACCTATTTACTTCTACCTCCATGGCCGCATGGTGCCGAATTGATAATACAACCTTTTTAATTTGTTTATCATCACACATAGCTATTTAATTAATTAAAGCCAGGTCATTTATGGATTTTCCTCTTTTTATTTCCAATCCTTAAATCTTGTATTTCTCTTTTTTACACAGTTGGTTAACGTACGACATCACGTCGTCTGGCCGCACCACCTAAACGTACAGTTCGCTACTACCTAAATTCGTACATGTCGAAAAAGACAAAATCTTACCAAATATTTGATATCAGCAAATGTGCAAACAAAAATATGATTTATGTTAGTGTCCCAAATTACCCTATTATCTCTTTTTCTTCCTAATCGGCTGAAATACTTTTCGTGCAATTCTTCGTGCAAAACGCTCCGTTGTGACGACACAGTTTACGTCAAGTTTGCGTCATCACATCGTGAACAGCGCTCAAACGGGGAGGACGTGGGATGAAAGTGTGTGCAGTGCTTCATTAGAAACATAGTTTTATTTTTTTATATGTTTCTAATATCGGAATTTTAAAGTACAAAGTTTAGGATAGGTAAATATTTGCAGTTCATTATTTGATGTTCTGGGTTGGTGGTTCTGTTCGTTTTAAAAACAGTATTGATTAATATTTTTGGTTTCAGGTTCCTTTCGGGGTCGCCGCCATCATGGCGTCGGACGAACAATTTTCTCTATGTTGGAACAATTTCCACGCAAACATGTCAGCAGGCTTTCACGGCCTGCTGTCGCGTGGAGATCTAGTAGATGTTACGCTGGCTGCCGAAGGCAGATTATTACAGGCACACAAATTAGTTTTATCAGTATGTTCTCCTTATTTCCAAGAAATGTTCAAAATGAACCCAACTCAGCATCCCATAGGTAAGAGACGTTTCAATGTGATTGCTTCTCTCGAGTGACCTTTTCAGTGTACTAATGATTTCTTTATTGTTTCAGTATTTTTAAAAGATGTTAGTCATTCAGCATTAAGAGACTTATTACAGTTTATGTACCAAGGGGAGGTTAATGTTAAGCAAGAAGAATTAGCATCGTTTATTAGTACCGCGGAACAGCTTCAAGTGAAAGGTTTAACCGGAAATCAAAATGAAGAAAGTTCCACGCCATCCAAACCAAAGCCGACCTCTAGGCCAGGCCCGAGGTCGTCACAACAAAGGCAATCCTCTATAATGACTAAGTTAGAGACTGATTTAGATTCTAAGCCCTCCACCACTCCAGTAGCGGTTAAGCGACCAAATAGGCCATCAATAGCATCAAATAATTCGTCGTCTTCACAAAGTGGACCAGCGAAACGAAAATGCGTGGACCCATTAGAAGCCGGACCATCAGGATCTGCAAAAGAAGAGTTTGTAACGATACCGGATGAGGACGAAAACAACGCCGTGGCACCCAAAATGGAACCTGAATTCGTTAATGAAAGTATGTGGGACGATGACGATGATGGCGCAAATAATGAGGAAACAAATTTCGGCGAAGACGATTCAAATATGGAAATGACTGGTAAATATTTCTCTCTAGTGCCGACATTATTTTTTTTTCCTAAAACCAGTTGTACATGCTTATTCTGTTTTGATTCACAGGTTTTGATGGCTCAACGACTGGTGATGGCAATATAACTGGTGGAGCTGAAGGAGGTGCTGTTGGAGATGCACAAGGTAGGTTAAAACTTCCTAGTGTAAAGACAGTTTGTCCAAGTAATATTCTTGGACAAGCTGTCTCATTGATTCGGCTTATGTAAGATTAGTTTACTATGATTACATAAGTTCTTAGTTGTAGAATGAAATTTGTAAGTTAGTTGTAAGTAGTTTAGAATAGTATTCGTAATTTGATGTGTTCAGGTAATGTGGTTAAGTAAGCTTACAGGCTTGGTACCAACTGGTTATAAAGGTATGGTAAAGGTACAAGAGGTAAGGGTAAATTGATGGTACTGTAAGGTTAAATGTACATGGTTCGGAAGGTAAATCTGAAATGTTACGGTAACAATGTAAACCTGAAATATGGTAACGGTAATCTATTCAGGTAATAAGGAAAATTCACTGATAAAAGGTTAAGGTAATCTGGTAAAAAAACAATTGAAACTTGCACTGTTAAAAGGTCAAGGTAATCTGGTAACCTTGTGCTGTAAGCACATAACTTGCACTGCAAAAAGGTCAAGGTAATTGGGTAACTAAGGTTTGTAAGTTAAATGTAGCTACACTGCAAGAAGGTACTACTGGATGTTGCCATGGTTGGGTTTAGGTCAAAGTAATCATCGGGTAACTACGGTTTGTAAGTTAAATGTAGCTACACTGCAAGGTCAGGATGTTGCCATGGTTGGGTTTGGTGTGCAGAGGTACAAGGGTATTGACCTGATTTGGTATGCGACAATGGTAGGTAGGTACCTGCTGTTCTATGCCCGATTGCGTCATGGTGTGCGACGCTCAAAGGTTTGGTGATGAGGGCTAATGCTATGGTAGGTACCTATACTGCACGCAGGTGGCCTGCGCGCTATGGTATGCTGCACGCAGGTTGACTGTGCCATGGTAGGTATGCTGCACGCAGGTTGACTGTGCCATGGTAGGTATGCTGCACGCAGGTTGACTGCGCCATGGTAGGTATGCTGCACGCAGGTCGCCTGTGCGCCGTGGAAGGTATGCTGCACGCAGGTACCTAGCCTATGCGCTACGGTATGCGTGTTCTGGCGGGCCCCAATGAGATTTATTTCAAAGCTTTTCAAAAAGCTTCGTAAGCGACCAATTGAATCTCGATGGGGCCCGTTTTTTTTTATGAATTGCATCTCTTAGTTCAGCCTCTGAGGCTGGCTACTGTTTAACCGGGCAAACCTGTGGATGCCTAGAATTTAAGGCCTCCAGCCAGGCAAAAAGCTTATAAACTAAGCGTCAGCGCTAAGCGCACCACCTGTGGGGTACGAGCCTCGGCTTAGGGCGTCGCTGAGAGAGGGCAGCAAAGGGACAGGCTGGATCTGATTTCCATTATTTAGGGGCTGATTTATTACTACTGGCTCTGCTTCGCGGGCTGGCTCGAGCAAGGGTCGGTAGTATCAAGCTCCTAATGATATTTTATGAAGGCGCATCCACACTAGCCCGACGGCACGGCCGGCGGCCAGGCCGCCGGCATGCCGCCGGCTCATGCATCTTTTACCTGCGGCAGTTTGCTTGCGGCATCGATACGGAGTGATAGTGTTGTTGCAACTGCATCTGCAGGCCGCCGGTAAAGCCGGTAAAGCCGGTAAAGCTGGCGGCAAATTCAGCGGCAAGGAGGTCTGAAAGCTGGCGGCATGTGTGGATACGCCTATAAATAAAGGAATAGTACCTATTTAAAAAGGGGCCCGCTGGCTGGACGCTCGTTTAAGTTATGAATATAGCCCGTCACAGACTTAGCTGTAATATATATTTTGCCCTCACTCGGTTTGGTCATTAATGTACCAAAATATATTTAATATGTCAAAATATACCGAGCTATATTTGTCGACATATTTTGGTGACGTTATCGTAATATGCCTTGCTATGATTCATATTAATATTTATTATACCTACGTCGGTGGCGGCTTATCTTCGGAAGTATAGCTCGCAAAAAGTCGAAATTTTGTATCTTTAAGGTACATAATACTATCAAGCTACTAATGCTTTTGTATGATTCAAAAGAATAGTACCGCTGGCTGGACGTTTGTTTGAATAACGATTATCTTCTGAAGTATAGCTCGCAGAAAGTCAAAATTTTGGATTTGTAAGGTACATATTTTCTAACTCCAAGCACTTGGGTGAACTATAAGTAGAATAACAAAAAAAAAAAAAACAAAAAAAGACCTGTTAGCTAGACACTTCATAGAAACGTCGTTTAATCAAAAACTGTTGAGGTACAATATATATTAAAAGCTAATAAAAGAATTCTCTTTACAAAAAAATATAAATTTAATGATCTCACAAAAACTTTATAACAACGATTACTGATTTCGGTCTTTATACACACTTAACAACAAAAGAATATTAGTTTTATACGATACGTAAGTGATGCGCCCGTCCGCAGAGCTGTCTCGAGCAAAGGTAGGTGTCGAACGGCTTACTCATGGATTTAGATATTTTTGGTCTTTCTGTCAGTTGATTTTGACAGTTCGGCTAACGTCACATTGTTGAAGTGTCCTTATACGGCCTCTCCTGACATCCTGACGTCCTCGGCGGGGTTTGATGGTCCAGCTTCCTCATCACAGGGTGGAGTGCATTGTACGTTGGACATAGTTTCACCATCTATTAATAGCATGGTCTCATCTGATTGGTCTGCACCTGAAATGTACATCTACTATTAACACACATCCAGATCTAACAGCATATGCTGTAAGGAAGAAAAGAGTGAAAGAATCAGTAGGAGATTACAAAATTCTGTCACTATTAGGCTCACATAAGACTAAACAAACCCATTCACAAGGTCTAGTTTTCTCACAAGACTAGACATAAAACACAAGGTCTAGTGTTTATACAAGACTAGACATAACACTCAAGGTCTAGTATATAAAAAAAAAACTAGACATAATACACAAGGTCTAGTATTAACCTCACTGTCCTTTCGCGCGTAACAGTAAAACCCCGCGTGAAACCCTTCGGGGGCCCCTTGATTACGCCATTGCGTGAGTCATCCGATATCGTAAAGATAAACACTTATAACTCGAGTTATATTAGCTCTAATCTTAAACGGTAAACAGTGTCGGGTTCGTGATGAACGGGGCCATTTATTAATAATAACCAACTCTTTTAGAACTACTTGAGAATTATACATATCCCATAGATATGAGAGAGGTCGCAGCAAATACGTCTGTTTTCGTTGCTTATTTTTGTTTGGTAAAACTACTCATTCAATTTACACAAAAATTTATATCTAACATCACAAATATACAAGTAATCTAATGACAGTGTTTTTTAGGAGTCCTACATACATTATTCTTATAAGATCCTAACGCAAACTTCTTGTTAGAATCGGCCATTTTAGAATTCCGCTGTTCAAAGCATGAAAATACTTGAAATATCAATAAATATGAATAGATATGCCTCGAATACATGAAATAATGAATTATCACTATTATTTCTTTGCTACTATTGTTTCCAAGACCATTTTACATGGTTCAAGAGTCAAATATTTTTTTTTATTTCGACTAACAAACTTCACAACAAAGGATTTTTTGCTGGCTCAAATCATAATTTTTTTGTTATTTTTTCAAGCAAATGACTATCTAAAAAGTTGCATTATACACTTATAACATACTATACATTTACTTACCAAAGTTTTACAACGTATATCTCACAAAAACAACACTTTTCCGAACATAATAACACGGGTTGCCATTGCGTTTGACATTCGACATAGACGAGTTTCTATATTTTTTTTAATAATGTTGTGCCGTTTAGTATTACTAACGATTAATTTTGTTTGAATCGACTACTAGTTGACCATAGAGGTAAATTTTGACAGAACGATTTAGAAATTTACTTTTTTTTATATTAGCGTTTAAGTTTGCTGGTCCCAGCCGTTCCATAAATGGAACGGCTGGGACCTAGAGGTTAAAACAAGACCAGACATAACACACAAGGTCTAGTACTCAAACAAAGCTGAAGGCAACAATACCTCACAGACATTCAATGGCTACTCACACGCAAAGAAAGCAGCACACTCATCTGGAGTCCATTCACCTTTCCAAGACACCATGAACTGCGCCGCGGCGGTTACCTTACCGTAGGTCGCAACAAGTGGTTTACACGAAAACCCTAACACAATGTTTATGAGTCCAGTTGTACCTCAAGACGTTCTCAGGGCAATCAAATCATTGAAGAATAAAAATAGCGTAGGATATGATGAAATAGCAACGAAGGTTATAAAATTTGTGTCAAATAACATAATCGAACATTTAAGCTACATTATTAACTTAGCCTTCAGCACCGGTGTATTTCCTGATGGTTTAAAAACTGTCATAGTCAAACCGCTTCACAAAAAGAATTGCAAGCAGGATATAGCCAACTATAGACCGGTTGCTTTAATTCCTGTGTTTTCCAAGGTGATAGAAAAGATTATATCTGAATCAATAAATAACTTTCTGACAAAATACAACCTTTTATGTAATGAACAAGCAGGATTTAGAAAAAATAAAAATATTAATACAGCAATTTATGATTTTTTACACGAAATAATGATAAATGTTGATAATAAAACACCAATTTGTGCCATATTCACAGACATGACTAAAGCTTTTGACTGTGTCAATCACGAGATTTTATTAAACAAGCTTAATAGCTACGGTCTAAGGGGAAATGTGCTGAATCTCTTAAAATCCTACCTCGATAACCGCACTCAATATACGGAGATTTCCAGAATTTGTTTTAAATCTAAACTTGAACAAAAATATAAATCGGAAGGTAAAATTGTTAAATTCGGTGTACCGCAAGGTAGTGTATTGGGTCCCCCGCTATTTTTGCTGTATATAAATGATCTGCCCCGTCAGATACCATATCCTATGGTTCTATTTGCCGATGACAGCACAGCACTGATAAAATGTACAAATATTAAAAATTATGAACAGGATATTAATGATAACCTTAGAAATATTATTGATTGGCTTGAAAAAAACAACCTGGTAATAAACTTACCAAAGACTAATGTGATGCATTTTCACCAACGTACAATTCCACCGAAAGTCAATGTACAGTACAATGGACAAGTTATTGATCAAGTAAAGGTCGCGAAATTTTTAGGAATTCACATCGACGATCAATTAACATGGAAACCGCAAGCAGAAGAGGTGTGCAAAAAGTTAAGCACTGCAGCATATGTTCTTTATAACCTGACGAAAAAAGTTGACATAAAGACTGCTTTAGTAGCATACCATGGTTTAGTCGCATCGGTCTTGAGGTTTGGAATAATTTTTTGGGGTAATTGTAGCCTAAGAGATAACATATTTAGAGCCCAGAAACGTTGTGTTAGAGCTATGTGTAGTCTTAAACCTAGAGATAGCTGTGAACCTTTGTTTAAATCTTTGAAAATTCTAACGTTTCCGTCGTTGTACATTTTAGAGATGGCAACTTTTGTTAAAAGGAATAAAGCATTATTTGCTAAGTTCTCGGATGCCAAGAAAGGTCCCGTGAGAAGCCAATACAAAAACCTCTTACTTACAGGTGTTTATAACACAGCACTACTGAGGAAGAGTGTTTTCTGCATGGGTCCAGTGATATTTAACAAACTACCAGATAGTATAAAAAATTACACTCTACAACAATTTAAAAATAAACTAAAGTCGTTTTTGATACAGAAGTGTTATTATTCAATAAGTGATTTTTTGAATGACCCTATGTGTGACATTTCAACAGTTTTATAGTTTTTACATTCCTTAATTATTATAAAATAAATATTTGTGTATTTTGTTATCATTTTCTATTTCATAATTTTACTCATAATAATGTAATTCATACTTTTTTTTTATTATTATTCAGAAATTCTGTTATTTGTTATTTGATTATCTTATTTATTTTTAATTTCTCAACTCTGATCCTGTGTGACATTCCAGCAATTTAATATTATTGACATTATTTGAAATCTACTTTTGTGCTCAATCGTTTTTTATTGAAACTGACATTATTTGTTAAATTTTGCATGCCACAATTCAGGCAGAATGTACCCGGCTCACCATATTTTTATAACAACTATAATGTACAATACCTACATTCTACGCGAATAAATGATTTGATTTGATTTGATTTGATTTGATTTGTAGGCTCCAGCAATCAGCTTCAATTCGTATCGGCCATTCTCCAATACTCTTGTCACCTTATATGGTCCGCGCATTCCGGAATCCAATTTCCCTTTGGACTGTGCTTAATAACAAAAGCAAGATCATCTTTTTGAAAAGCACGAGGCGGCTGACGCATTTTGTTGACATACTTGTCTTGGCGACTCTCATTATCCTTAAGACGTTCAGCTGCCCTCTGTCTGTCGAGTTCTCGCAAGGATCGACGATCACTATTCGAACAGTCCATAGCGACATCACGGACCAAGGTTTGTATTAGAGGAGTTGTACCTTTAATACCGATCAACAAATTTAACGGAGACGCTTGAGTGGTCTTTTGATTTGTGATGTTCAGTACAAGCTGCAAGCGCCATAACCGCTTTAGCGCGGTCAAATGTGTCACGTGACGCGCGCTTATGCTCCCGCTCCCGCTCACATATTTTTTGCCGCGCGAGCGCCCCGTGCCACTTCCCATTTAAAGCTTATTTTCTCTTAAACTACTGCAGCTACACCAAAACAAAAAATACGTGTGTATAGCTGAAACTATACAGAATCTTTGTGTTAAAACGAATTACAACAACTAAATATAAGTACTTAGAAAAAAATGAGAACTTGAGAATATGTGTTGAATGTCAGTTTTTCCAGTAAGAATGTTAAGTTTTTCCAACAATAATTGTAGTTTGTGTCAATAAAACCTATTTATAATTAAACTAGACTATATAAGCTTTGTTTTAATACCCATATGTCCTTACTTTGGCACTTTCTTAGTAGCACAATCACCCAAAATAATCAACCCTCCTCTCATTCGATACGACACCTACTGATTTTGTCGTGTTTTCGTAAAAAAATTGCTAAAATTTCGTATTATTTTAGTGTTTTATAGTGCGGAGACACTAATAATTACTTAATTGAACTAATGTTCATATTACGAGCACTATTTTAACTATTTTTGCAATAATTTCTAAAAAACATTATCAAAATACCACGCTCGACATGGCGCCATTTTTACATTTCGATATTATCGTTTCAACAGACTTTGAACCTACGATGTTTTTAGATATTCTTAAAAGTCTTCACTTAGTTTTCTTATTATTAGTCTCGACACGTTACATGTTAAGAAGAGTACGCACGTATCTCTCCACCTGGCCATTTGCATGATGCGTCTCGGGAGTTATGTACCTAATGTATGGTGCATCCTAAATCATTAGTCCATTTTACGAAGTTTGTGGATTCAAACATGCGACCTCGATCAGTAACTATAAGGTGTGGAGTGCCAAATAAGGAACCGAAACAGCGTTTTTGAACGCTTTCTTTAATTCGTCATGGTCCTGTCTGTAAAGGGGATAAGTTAGACAGTACTTCGAAAAAGCATCGACCATTACTAAAATGCGCTTGTAGCCATTTGACTCCGGTAATGGGCCCAGGACATCGGCATGAAGGGTATGAAAAGCAACTTCTGGCTTGGTCCATGACGTAATGGGCTGTAAAGGTGCTCGAGGAATCCGCTTATTAGCCATACAAGTTAAACAGTGTCCTATGTACTTTTTTACAAAAGGATGAAGTCCAGGAAACCAAAAGTGATTTAAGATCAATCCAATAGTCTTATCTACCCCTATATAACAATTCTCATCATGAAAGATTCTAAGTAAACTTAATCTGTGACCTTTCAGTATAAAGCAAATTAACCTTGATTGCTCACCTACAGGCGAATGTCGATAGTAAAGAATCTCATTGTTTTTAACGTAACGACCAGCATCTAACTGTCCGTTTTCTGTTTAATTATTTTTTGTGTTTCTTCATCACCTGATTGTGCAACTTGAGCCCAATTTCGCGGCCTATCTATGTTATTTACAACACGGATGGGGTTG
The DNA here is from genome assembly GCA_949152445.1 of Cerastis rubricosa. Classification (NCBI taxonomy): domain Eukaryota; kingdom Metazoa; phylum Arthropoda; class Insecta; order Lepidoptera; family Noctuidae; genus Cerastis; species Cerastis rubricosa. Next base: position 16,759,939 of record OX424527.1, read on the forward strand.
CGACTAAGATTATCCGCATGGGGCAGTACCTTTTCTATAGACAATTGTAAACGTGAAATCTTGTAGATACACCCACCACCTCGCTACTTTAATGCGTTACAATCTGTAATTACCCGATGAAACGATTACCGTGCCATTGTTTATGAAAGAACGTAGTGTATTGCTAATAATGCGTTGGAAGACAACTGGCGCATTAGCAAGTCCAAAGGGCATTTTCATACATTCATAATGCCCTTCAGGCGTAACGAACCCAGTTAAGGGAATCGATGCATTATCAAGGCGAATCTGATGGAACCCTGATGCCATATCAAGGGTTGTAAAATATTTGCCCTTACCTGACCGATCTATATGGTCCTCGATCAATGGTAAAGGGTACCTATCTTTTACAGTGATTCTGTTTAAGGCACGAAATTTTAAATTTCTTTTTAATTAAAAGTATGAGACTCGCGTACGCAGATTCGGATTCACGGATTATTTCCTTAGCTAGAAGGTCGTTAATTATTTCACGTAACCGCAACTTCTCATTAAAAGATAATTTGTAAAGCCTACAATACGCGGGCGCATCACTATTCAAGCGAATGTGCATGCTACCGGTGGTCACAGTTGAAGTAGCAGTTCCAGTTATCATAAATTCTGGAAATTCATTAATTAGTTGGATAGTTTTTCCTTATCGCTGGCAACAAGCGACGTTTGGATAGGATGCTCATTCGATTCGATAACCGAGACTTTTGCAGAGACAGCACTAAAAGTTAAACGTTGGTAATCCTTTGTGCGTACATACACTAGTCCCTCGCGATTAAGGACGTCTGTACCTATTATGATAGGTGCATTCATACTTTCACTGGGCACAATCAATAGGTCGACTTCAAGTGTAATTTCTTTAAATTCAATAGCAAGTGTCACATATGAAAACACCCGAGTGATAGTATTTCCAACACCTTTTAACTCTCGATAAGTGGTTTTATTAGCGCACGACAAATGATTTACCACAGAGGACGAAATAAGAGAAACATCTAGAGCGCCGCTATCGATCAGAATGTCAATGGGTATCCCTTGGATTTGGAGTTGGAGTAATCCAAGGGATACCCATTGACATTCTACACTCAGCCTAGTGGGGATTTTTGGAAAAATAAATAACAATCCCCACCAATTGTTGTTTCTAAATTAATAAACAAAAATTATTAAATTATCATAATCAACTTTCAATACAAATTGTTTGCATTGAAACTAAAATCAAACATTTTTACAACTACACACTACAACACACACCGGCAAAATTAGGTGAACACAATAAAATATAAATGTTTTTTTGAGATTTAATGTATTTATTTATTGATTTCTCTTTTTTACGTGTATTTGTTTATTTTATGAAAGAAAACAACAAAATGTACGGTTGTTAATTTTATTGATAGAGTAGTGCTAAATTTAATATGCTCATGATGACATCTCCAATCATTTCCTGAGGCAAAATCAAACTCAAACTCAAAGCGTTTATTTCAATTAGACCATAACAGGCACTTTAGAAAGTCAAAACACAAAAAAACGCGAAGCTACAGTCCCAGTCACAAGGCATAATAACTTGTGAAAGTACTGTAGTTGCCCATTCCAAAGCGTAGATAGTAGAAACTCCATGGACACTCTTTTAAATCAAAATAATTATGTTACAAAATCTTGGTTACATCATTAATGTTAAGAATTACAAATATGTGAGAACGATGTAAAAATACGGGCAAGTTAAGAGCGTCCAGAGTAAAAGATTGAATCAGTAATCAAAAAATAAAGTAATTAAAAGTAAACCGTGGCAGCTAGCTAAGAGATGACCAGTCACAACTGACAGCGCCCGTTCACGAAAATGATGCATGTATCAGCCATCATTCAACTCAACCATATTGAAGGGAACTAAATGATCCGACACACCCGCCACCATCAGCGTGACATTTTAGTGAGCATGACATTCACTCAACCACCAGGGTATATTCGCGTCAATGAAAGATGTACGTGCTCAGTAAATGGTGGCTTTACAGTACATAGTACTCACACATGTGCTATGCAATTATACAAGGTGTTGTTTTGCAACCTCGTCAAATTCTAGGAGGTAACTATGCTAATGATTCTCGACCCGAATCAATAATAAAATGAGTAGGTAATTTTCTTTTTTTTTTATGTATTTACTGACATCGGTAACTGTGAACCACCCGTGTTTTAAACAACGGGCCGTCTGATCCCTGCCTTATAACGTCGCTTACACACAAACAAAAAACCTCAAACGTTTTTTCGATAATTTTATAATACCTAAACCACGCTATGGACCCTTATTCTGAAATATTGACAAATTTAAACAACAAAAAGATGCAGTGTTTTTTAATAATTTACTAGGTACCGTAATTTATATTGAATATTTATGTCTTTTGTGACAACATCTTGATTTTTGACGAGGATGCAAAACAACACCTTGTATAATACTAAGAGATTGAATCTATACAATGTAAATATATTTTTAAGTGTTCCATTCTTCAACCTGGCTGGAATTCTTTCTCGGATCCTTCGTCCAATCATGTCCCAGACATTTTCTATTGGATTCATGTCTGGTGATTGTGCTGGCTAGTCCATCTGAAAATTATTTTGCTGACTGCATAGCTAGCTGAGCTTAACCTCCCCGAAGAGTTCCAATGTGCGCGCCCCACTGCAGTTTTGAATCGATAGTATTCCTAAGAATACAGTTTCCGCGATAAGATCAAGTTTTTTGCCGTCAAGATTTAAATTAAGGTCACGTTGAGTTACATTTGGTAAAGAACACTTTAGTCATTTTGCAAAAGATATTTCAGTAAAGTATTTATTCAATAAAAGATTGTTAGCTGCGAACCATTTAGACTTTCATTGACATGTAAGACATCCCTATCTTTTCTATCAATTTTAAAAATTAGGGAAGTGTCATCAGCAAATAGAATTATTTCCGATAATTTGGCCATCATATAAGGAAGATCATAATATAAACAAGAAATAGGAAAGGACCAAGAATTGAACCTTGGGGCACGCCCATCTTGACCATAGACCCAGAGGATGTCGCCCCATTTACAGTTACTTATTGCTGCCTGTTTGATAAATAGGAAAAAACAAGATCAGCAGCTTGTCCACGAATTCCGTAGTGATGTAATTTACAGATCAGTGTTTTGTGGTCGACGCAGTCGAACGCTTTTGAGAGATCACAAAAAAAGCTAATAGCGTCCTGGGACTTCTCTCAGAATTCCAGAATGTGACTGATGATTTTTACTCCCGCGTCCGTTGTCGACCTACCCTCCGTGAAACCAAACTGCTGACTTTGCAGTATCCCATTAGAGTTGAAGTAAGACAAAATCTGGTCCAGATTGTTTTTCCATAGATTTTACTCAGTGCTGGAAGCACAGATATCGGTCTATAATTAAAAGGATCACTTTTACAACCCGATTTGAAAATTGGTACCACTTTACTAAACGAAAACGTTTATTCGCCGAAAAAGTACTAAAAGTTTTGAAACAAATTGTCGGCTAAAATACAAACTATTTGAATTAAACGTAAGGTTATTTGAAAAGTACTAATTAAATGCTTGCAAAATAAAAGTTTTCCAGGTGCATTTCTCATAAAATAACAATAATAAATTATTATATTAGGAATTATTATGATTTATGGTAATATCACGTTGGGATCGACCTATCATCTCTGATGATAGATCGATTGGAGAGTCGCGCAATGATTGTTGATATAACGGTCCCGCATGACGAGAACCTCGTGAAAGCAGTGAAAGATAAGCAATTCAAGTATCTAGATCTGGCTCGCGAGGTTGTCGACATGTGGGTCGTGACAACAGCAGTCATTGTGCCGATAGTCGTGTCGGCCAATGGCTTAATAGCCAAAAGCTTCGACCAACATCTGCGGAGTCTTTCGCTTGACCGCTGGATCAAGGGCTTGATTCAGAAAGCAGTACTTCTGGACACGGCACGTATTTTCAGGAGGTTCCTCTCTCAAGAGCCCTAACCACCGGTAGCACGGATCCTGTTCCCGATGCTGGTGGGCTACTATTTTTTATATATTTAAATGTTGTTTTGTAAAAATATTTAAAAACCGGCCAAGTGCGAGTCGGACTCGCGCACGAAGGGTTCCGTACCATTATTTATAAAACACGAGAAAAAATACACTTTTTTGTATGGGAGCCCCCCTTAAATATTTATTTTATTCTGTTTTTAGGATTTGTTGTTATAGCATCAACAGAAATACATAATCTGTGAAAATTTCAACTGGCTAACTATCACGGTTCATGAGATACAGCCTGGTGACAGACGGACGGTCGGACGGACGGACAGCGAAGTCTCAGTAATAGGGTCCCGTTTGACCCTTTGGGTACGGAACCCTAAAAATGTAAAGGATATGTAAAGAAAATGAATAAAGAGATAACTATAACTAAAAGAAGTACAGTTAAATTATAATATTATAAAGGTTATTGATATAATATGATATTATATCATGTCTTTATTATTATCTTTTTACAGTAAATCTAATTTTTTCTTACATAATTATATTTTTATTATTTCCGAGTGACTTTTTTATTTTTGAAAAAATATAAATCTTATAGTGATTATGTAGAGTTTAATGAACATTATTTTTGTTTTGTTATAATTATTTTGCAGCAGGTAAATCTTGCTCACATATTTTTTTTATTACTTTCGTGTGACTTTTTATATTATTATTGAAAATTGTTTAAGTTTAAGTAAGTGTGTACCTACTTGAAAGGTATTTGTTGATTGTATTTTTAAGAAAATTACCTACGTAAAACCAAAAATCCTTTCATTTTTAGACAATTTTTCCAAATCTCCACTCATCTTAAAAAGTGCTCCTTTTGCGAAGTGCACTAATGGAGAAGTGCACCAGTTGCGAAGTGTGCCATATGAGAAGTGCACCAGTTGCTAAGTTCACCATTTGAGCATGGTGTACAAGTTGAGGTGTGCACCAAATGCGTCAAACCCCGAAGGAGTCATTAACTGCATATATGACACCTTGACTTTTGGGAAAGACGTAGTAGAACACGATCTAAGGCTCAAAAAAGTTATGGCAGTGTTAGAGGAAAATAACGTGATGTTGAGGGAAGACAAATGCATTTTTGGAATGAAGAAAGTCCACTCCCTAGGGCATGAACTGTCGAACATGAAGTTAAACCACTAGACAAGTATATCTTGGCTATAAAGGGATTCAGCGCCCTGACGAATATAGCTGAACTGCAGAGTTTTATGGGGTTAGTGAATTACGTGGGGAAATAGATAAGATAAGATAAGATATTTATTTGTACATAGAAAAAAAAAGCAAGATACATTAAACATGTAGGGACAAGGTTGTACAATCGAGTTTAACATTATTGTCAGATTTCCGGCCCCTAAACTAGGTACGCAGACCTGTGTCTTAGGAGACCCCACTTAGCAACGGTAACAGAACCCCTTAAGCAACTGCTACGGAAAAGAACGGAAAAGCAACACGGACATTCAAGATGATTGGGGAGATGCCTAAAAGAATGCATTTACCGATCTCAAGGCGGCACTCATGAAGGTACCAAATTTAGGTTACTACAATCCTCATGATAAGGCGGTGGTGATTGCAGATGCAAGCCCGGTGGGTCTGGGTGCAGTGCTGGTGAAAATCAACAGGAATGGGCCGAGAATAATTGCATATGGTAATAAAACCCTCAGCAGCTGTGAGCGTTGTTACTGCCAAACAGAAAAAGAGGCCATAACCCTTGTTAAAATGTTCGGCTGCCCAACGGTCGAACATTAAAACATGTTCCTGTACGGCAAGGTATTCGATCTAGTAACGGATCCTAAGCCCTTGGAGGTAATATTTGGCCCGAAAGCAAAATCATGCGCTCGCATTGAAAGGTGGGTAATTTGGTATTAAGGCTGCAATCCTACAATTTCAAGGTGAAATATAGATCACTGAGAGTTCCCTTGGAGATGCAGCGATACAGAAGGTTAGAGAGGTCCTTTACAATGGAAACTGGGATGAAACAGTTAAAGGCCATAAACTTTTCCAGAATGCATTATGTTTTCATGGCGATATGCTCCTCAGGGGGACGAAAATTGTAATCCCAACCAAATTACGCAGAAGAGTTCTGGAAGCTGCACACGAAGGTCACCCGGGGATAGTCGCGATGAAGGGCAGATTGAGGGCTAAGGTAGGGTGGCCTAAGCGCGACAAAGATGCTGTAAAGGATGCATACTAGTCTCTACTGCCAGCGCCCCAAACCCATTAAAAAGAAGAGATTTACCTTCAGAACCATGGGTTGACATAGCAATTGACCTCATGGGCCCCGTACCTATCGGAGATTATATCCTCAAATATCCTGGTAGTTGTGGATTATTACACCAGATATAAAGAGGTGATAACATGCAGAACCATAACAAGCTCTGAAATAATCGAAATGCCTAAAGACATTTTTAGCAGACTTGGCAATCCGGTCTCGCTTACATCAGACAACGGGAGACAATTTTCCACCGAAGACTTTAAGAGTTTCTGTGCAGAGAGGAAAATACGACTCTACAATAACATTCCCTACTGGCCGCAACAAAATGGAGAAGTGGAGCGCCAGAATAGGGACATTCTAAAACGCCTCAAGATTTCGTAAGTAGAGAAAAAAAACTGGAAGGAAGCTCTTCGCGAGTACATGGTGATGTACAATAGTACACCTCACACAGTTACAGGAAAAACACCTGCGAAACACCCGAAATTGTCGTCTAAAGAACAGTTCTTCTTTAGACGACCATTTCGAGACAAGCTGCCTATGATTCAGGATATGACGCATCTATCAGAGGATCCCGAAATGAGGGATAGAGATAAGGAACTAAAAGAAAAGGGGAAGGAATACGCGGATAGGAAGAGAAGCGCCACTAGTTGTGATTGGAAGTTGGGGATAAAGTATACCTCAAGAACATGACTGAACAAAACAAGCTGAGCTTAAACTATATATGAACCCGAAACACATACCGTCGAAGCGAACAAAAGACGACGTAAGTCTACGGAACGATGAAACTGGCCAGCGAATCAGACGGAAAGTCGTACACTTAAAACGAGTGAAGGGACAATGGAAGGTGCTAGATGATGAGAATAATACTAGTGATGCTCAAACCAACGATAATAGTGATGTAAATCAAAAGAAAACGATGGTCAGTAATGACAAAATAAATTGATGATTTAAGGATTAATAATAATTTGTATAAGGATTTGCTGATTGTACTTGATAAAAAAATGTTCATTTAATAACTACATATTTTGGTAATATGAATGTGTTTAATTTGTACGTTAACCTGATCACAGTTCTTTTTTTTTTTTGGAATGGAGATGCCATTCCAAAAAGTCGCAGTTCAACCTAGGAGATTGTCGTCTGCTTAACCGGACAATCCTGTGGGTGCCTTAAGAGTAAGGCCTCCAGCCAGGGCATAAAAACTTACAAACCAAGCGACTACACGCTAAGGCTACGGCTACGGCTAAGGGCACCCCCCGTGGGGTACGAGCCTCGGCTTAGAGCGTCGCTGAGGGAGGACTGCATGGAGGCAGGCTGGATCTGAATGATATCATTATTTAGGGGCTGATTCAAAACTACTGGCACAGCATCGCGGGCTGGCTCGAGCGAGAGTCGGGGAGGTGATCACAGTTCAACTGAATATTTATATTTTTAAAGAAAAACATTAACAAGCGAGGGATGTAGTGTATAGACATTCATACATTCATAGTTGTGTGTAACTCTGTCGTCTCGAGCAACGCACGCACGGTGTCGCGCGGCGGGGGGGGGGGTGCACTCCCCGACCGACCGCTACGGAGGAAAGACGCTGACGCTTGCTGCGAGCCGATATCGGTGTGATTTGCTGTTACTTGTTATTTCTTAATATTTACCCTTGAGGCATAGTGTACATTACAATATGTTTATAACTAATCGTAAAATACCTATATTATTTTATATTAGGCTCTGCAAAACGAAACTGATAAAGAACCTACATGACATGACAAGTAATGACATAGTCTTTTATATAGGGTTTTATATGGTAATTAAACTTGTGTTTTTTCAGGATATTGGGGATGGATGTCTTCGAAGGGTCTTGGAGAGAATGTGGAAGTAGGCACTCGAAATAATGGCGAACGTCACTTGGAGATCTTAATAGACGTGATGATTCCAACAGTGCGCAATGGATACCCTGATGGACTAGGACTGAGGGTATTTATTTTATCCGGTGCGTCGGTCAAGATCGGATAAGGAGTGGTTTTCTACATAAAGAGACATAACTTTGATTGATTGGCCATCTAAAAGCCCTGACTTAAATCCGATAGAAAATTTGTGGGGTCAAATAGTGCTTAATTGGGACTCAAGTAAAGTCAAAACTAGAAAAACATTTGTTATAATATGGTAAATGGAATGAGATCAAGATGAGAGTACAGTTACTTATAGAAAGTGAAGGCTACCCACTCCGTTATTAGTATTTGTTTGATTCCACAAGTTTCAGTTAAGTTTTTTATAGTTGTCAAAATCAAAATCAAAAGTCATTTATTCAAATTAGGCTGATAATCAGCACTTTTTGAACGTCAATACAAATTACAAGAAACAGTCCCCCAAAACGCCCACCCTTCGCCACTTCCTAGTGTTTTAGCTGGGAAGAAGAAGTGGCGGAACAAACTCCTCAGCAACACATCTGTCTGTTACTTAGGTTATAAGAACCAGATTCTACACAATAGTGCTCAAGTTTATATAAACAAAGAATCCATTAAATCAAATTAATGTCATTGTCAGCTAGCACACACCAATAATGAAATATAAATAAAAGCTCAAGTATAATTAAAGCCTCCAGACATAAAGGGCGTGCCCGCTTACACGTGCATACAGACGAAAAAATTATAAAAAAAGTAAAATAAAAAATATAAAGTAGAAAATCTATGCATGAAGTTATATAACATATGAGTAAGCTAATTTGGAGAAAGAACATACACATTGTCTTGAGTTCAACCCAGCGACCAACTATTCTTATCGTTTAAATAGTCGTTAATGGAATAGTAGGCTTTTGAACAAAGGGTAGATTTTACTTTAGCTTTAAACGCCTTTTAAATGGCAAGTCTAAAACGGAAGATGGTAGCTTGTTTTAAAAGGTAATACCTAGCCCTACGAATGAATTATGAACCTTATGAAGCCGTTGTTTATATTGTGATTATCACTGTTTTTACTGTACAAATATTAAATTTAATATTTTGCCTAATATATAAAATGTTAGCGAAGATGAATTGTGAAGCCACCGCGAGAATACCAATCTGTTTAAAAAAATCTCTCAGAGATACTCGTGCACCCAGCTGGTAAATTGCATTGCATTGTCTTTTGTAAAAAGTTTTGTAAAATCTCGAGAGATGTAAATTGTTATTCTGTTTGTTTCAAACGTGAGTAACATTGGTTCTCTTGTGAAATATCGAAACTAAACTATCAGTTTTATCAGTAAATAAATATTTGTTAATCTAAATTAACATAACTTCATACCATAGAAAAATAAATAATATTGTACCTAATTGTTTCCGATACCGGTGGGCTACTATTTTTTATATTATAATGTGTTTTTCTTAGTAGGCTTTTTTTTGAGAAATATAAAACATGTAAACTATGTGAGTAAGAAAAGTAATTAAAGGAAAATAAATATTATTACGTATATGTGAATCTCCTTTTTTCCGAAAGACCCCTTCTTAGCCCCGTCTCAACCGCAACACCCCGCTATCACTCTATAGTAACCACCAGGGCAGCCTAAATATGCTGAGTTGGTTAGCGCATAGCAATTTTGTATCAATAACGTAAACCATTATTGTTATTGGCTTATGGGTATCTTGCAAGCTTACTTGTTGAATCGATGTCGATAACTACAGAACACTAACTTTAATAATGACCCAGGGATGGCGCGCACGTACACGTCGTAGAATCAGATGATCCTTTAATAGATGGCGCTTTTTCTACATTTGTAGGGGGTGACTTCTGGAGCTGGCTGTATATTTGACTGCAAATTGTGTAAATTTAAATGTAATGATAAGCCAGGGTAAATAGTAGGATGAAACTCATTGGAAAAGGAGGAGAATATTATAAAAAGAAAGGAAAAATAATTTACAGGCGATCTGAGTTCGGGAAGGGGTAAGGGTAAAAAACGGTTTATCCCGATTTCCGGCAAAACTATAAGTCATAGGGAAAAAAGACAAAGGGCAAAGTTGTAGGTAATAAAAAGATCTACAACTTCTGTATTACACTTTTTTTCACATAACCTCAAAATGAATGTGAAAAGTTCAAAAAACCAAGTTTTTGGTTTTTTATTTTTATCTTTTACAAAAACATTTTTTTTTCACGAAATTTGGTGAAAACTTACCGTTTTATGTCTCAAATACACTGTAATTTATTTGATTTGAAATATTTATTTTTTCACCTTATTTTGACTTAATAATCGAAAAAGCAACCTCATTTTCAATCGAAAATTTATCCGTCAAAATATCAGCTTTTTTAAAAAAGTGGGTGTGCTTTCTGTTTGTTGAAATCTCTACTTTCCAATGGTGTACAGAAATATATTACTATTGGGTCATTACCATAGATCGGAGTAGGTGGATTGAATTGGGGTCATTGATCCGAAACGTATTGTTAATACGGACATTCCTTCAGAATTGGTTGATTAATCCATTCATTGAAATTTAAGTGCAACAATTTATAAAAAGTTGTGGCCACAAAAAGGCTAAAAATGTAAAAATATATAATGCTTCGATCGGAATTCGATTATTTTTATTATTCAACAGATAAATAATTAAATAAGTTAGTTTTGATACCTTCCTTTTTTTGAATTGAGTAGTAATAATACCAATATTAACATTATTTAATTGAATCCGGAAATACCAGAATTACTTTCCGGAAAAATGGCTTATCCATGTTATTCTTTCTGTGTGCATTTATGATACAAGTACCAAAAATCAATCTACCTACTCCGATCACTGGTCATCATTACATTATGAAATAAGCGTTTTGTAAGGGAGGGTTCCTCCCTTACAAAACGCCAATTTCTTTTTAATTTTAACGTTTTTTTTTTAAAATATAATACATATATTTATTTAATCAAAGTATGTACCACATATTGCTATCTATGCATTTTTGCCATCTCATAGGTAGTTCATTGATCCCTTTACTAAAAAACCATTCGGACGGGAATCAATAAAATCTTTGAAGGCGCTTTGGACTGCCCCATCGGAGTTGAATTTTTTCCCTTGCAAGAAGTTATCCAAATGAGATGGTCCAAAAAAAAAAACCCAGAATCGATTGGGTCTAAATAGGTATCAGTAGGTTCATTATAATGCACAATTTACTCCACCGTAGCGCAATGCTGAAATCAATGGGGTATATGAGCTAGCTAACAAAGTCTGTATGAAAAAATCATGAGTTAATTGTGTTTTTTTCCAGTTTTTACAAAAAGTATAATTATTACTGATAAACAATAATATAGAATTACTGTAAAAGTTATAACAATCAACTGTGTAATCATTATGTCGAGTAGAAATATGTACCTACAACTAGTATAAAGTCGAATACAAGCATTATTAATATTATATTATTACCTATTATATGTTTTTATATCAGTATGTAGTATTTCGGTAAAACGGCGTCATAAAATAACAACTCTTATTTTTTGGTTTAATTCGACAGAAAGTAATTAAAATAAATATTTTTCGTAATTTAATTGCTTTTTTTTTGTGATAAGTAGTATGTAATTATAAACATAAATGGTTGATAGTAGACAATAGTATAGTAATCCTGTCATTATAGTCGTTAGTATCAATATACGATATTGTAAAAACTGATAAAAATCACGAGTAACTCATGATTTTTTCATATACTTGTCAGTCTATAAACCCCATTGATTTTGGCATTGCGGTTTCGGTAGGGTAAATTGATCAATATAATGAAACTACTGATACCTATTTAGTCCCAATCGAATAAAAAAAAAATGGTAATCTGTTTGAACAAGGTCCGGGGAGTACGGTGGATGTCTTAGACATTCCAATTGAAGCTCCTCTAATTTAGTAGCCTCTGTTGTGCAGTGTGTGGTTTAGCGTTGTCCTGAAGCAGCAGTGGCCTACAGCGAGATTGACCAGCCTCAGATGTTTAGCAGCTAGCTTTTCCATCATGGTTTGCAGTTGCTGACAATAGACATCCGCCGTAATCGTCTGGCCAGATTTAAGAAAGTTGTAGTGAACGACACCGGCACTAGTCCAGCAAAGGCTCAGGTAGATTTTTTTTGAGTCAATTTTCACTTGGGGCAGGATTTGGCTGGTTCGCCAGGGTTCAGCCGTTGCGATGAGCGTTTCCGATTATTGTACAGGATCCACTTTTCATCACAGGTAATGATTCGATTTAAAATCCCTGCATTATTGTGCCGGTTGAGTAATGTAACGCGCGTTTGTCGGTTTGCTGCAGTCAATTCATGAGGTAGGTTAAGGTAGGTTTCAAGCTTTTTCACTTTCCCAATTTGCTTCAAGTGGATTAAAACAGTTTTATCACTAACACCGCAGCCTGCAGCTAACTTGGACGTGGTTTGCGATGGATACGCGTCCACAATAGCCTTCAATTCTTCGTTATCAATTAATAATATCAACACCAATTTCATAGGTAAGGACCCAATATTTTGATGCTATGAATGTTGCATTTTCAGTTACTAAATAGATTTCACAATTAAAACTAATATTTGTCTGATGACTTTAACTAATATTTGTGTAATTTTTAGTTACTAAATAATTTTCACGATTATATTTCAAAGTTGTCTACAAAGATACAAATTTTGTTGAAGTTGTGTAAATAGGTTACTACTAGTTTACTACTAGATGGCGCTTGGGAGACTATTGAAGAATTTATGCGACGACTCTAACTTAAATATGACCATAGTTTGGAACTAGTTAGTTGTTTATTCTGAATGAAAAATCAACAAACTTAAAAGGGAGTATAATTGAGTTGATGATTTACTATGATTTTAAGAAAAAAAATCTATTCTGTATATTATTTAGATATTTTGCTATTTACAGTATCATTTAAAGCAACTAATAAAGTTTTCTGCGATCTAACAGTTTTAAATAATATAGAGTGAACCTCCAACAACAATTAACAATTATTTACAAATTTTCTATTTTAAACATTTGATTTATTTGGATCCAGCGCACTCTAACGTCACATTGGCGTACTCAAAACGATATTATTTTTTTCACATGGCAATACGACGTGCAGCTATGCTGCCCTGTTTACTTCACTTTAGATTCGATTTAATTTCAGGCTATGACCAAAAACATAACGGCATTGATAAAATGTAAAATAGGCAGATATATTTTTCAGTACGTTCTACTAAGTACTATTTATTATCTATGAAAGTAACTACGTTCCAAATCAATTTTGCATTTTTTATGCAGATTAGTGGAACAGCAAAATTAAACAGGAAACTTTTATAATCACAATGCTAAAATTATCAAAGGTAACCTATAATTTTCATAGCTGAAGTACCATAGTAGTTTTCGTTCGTTATTAAATTCTTATTTCAAATATTAAAATGTATTTGTAATGCGTGATTTTACCCAAAAGAATAATACGAATCACTTTTAAATCAATCGCTTTCAGCACACAATCAGAATAATAAAGTCCAATGAGTTTATCTATTGCCCAAAAAACAGAAAAATATTATTGAGTTGTAGTTTTTGCTTATCGTGGAACGTAATTCCGTTATTTGTGGTTGTCCGTCTTAACGCCGTGGAATCTATGGTTGCAATTGTGTCACTCGAGGATTGTTTACTATTTTGGGAAATAATAAAAGTTTGTTGTGTTTTTAAGTAGTAATACAGGTAAATAGTCAATGAACTACTACCCTGGACTGCAGTGTCAATATTCTGGATTATAATCTCGTGCTAAGGACACATGTTATACAATCGCATTAAGAGGTGTTTATGTGATGATACGAAATGTTTGGTGCACTAAAAAGTGATGATATAAAGTGAATTTGTGATAAATAGTGGTTTAAATGCTGAATACTTCTGTGGTATGTACAAATTTATTATTCCGATTTCTGAGCACTACGGAAAGTAACACGACATGTAAACTAATGCAGGTTGTCAACTAGAGTTCCAGGTATTACGTTCTTAGATAAAGTCGAAGTAATTCAAATATGTAGTGATTTTTTTTAACGAAAATGGTAACTGATATGTTTCTATTGTAGCTTTTAAAAAAATAAACATGTATTCCACGCACTATTTGGCAGCTTGTAAACATAACCTATAAATTGAATGCAATGTTTAGCATATAATGTGTTTCTTGAATAAAAATTGAGATTCTACTTGAGTAAGCACCAGCTTTGATTTAAAATTGGGAAGATGTAACAAATGTAGAATGCTACCGTAAATTGTATGTCTTTTTAATGTATCTCATCTGAAAAAATTAAGCATGTACAACTACAAAACTTATCATTGAGGAGAGTAATATTCCCTTTTTTGTAAATAAATGTTAATTTATTGATACACAATTATTATACCAGTGTCAAAATATGCTGTATAATCATCATGAGCATGATTAGAAAAGCTTGTTTTATTTCTAAAGGCACCAATTCAAAACACAAAACAATACCCTTGAAATTAACAGTATGTCATTCAAAGAAATTGCTTGAATTTATCCAGTTCCAAGAGTGTTTAATTTACTATGTAATCACCTACTCACAACTACATTTTTGTTGTTAACCTATTTTTGTCTACTACTGGGTCTCCCTGTATCTTCTACTACTACATGCATTTTTAAAATAGTCGCAGTATAATGATCTTATGTATCAAGTATGACTGAAACAATAAGACATGTTTTTTGAGAAAACTAATCCAATTAAAAATGGCGCAGATGCACTTAAAAATTTCTACTTTTTATCAAACAACACAGAATATTTAAACTTCTGCTTTGTTCAAAATTAAAGGCTATGTTCTTGTAGAATTAGTACTTGTATGAATCATACAAAAGTGAAGATTTGAAGTCCTGTTTTATTATTTTTTAGCCTGTACTGCCCTACTGCTGGGTAAAGGCCTCCCCAAATCCTTCCATGAGCTCTTCTTCATCATGGGGTTTTTTGGTTTCCGCACTTAGTCCCTTAAGTGGACCATTGTGCGAGCAACATGTTCCATGAGCTCTTTTTCCTTGCTTCCTCTAACCAGCCCTCATAGTATGTATCCAGACCGTCTCGCCACTTATTTATGGGCACCCATAATATGACCTTTGAGACATTTTCCTAGAGGTCATTGTATATTTTGTTTGTTTCGTAAAAATATATTACAAGAGACATGGCCTCACAATCATTTAAATCTTCATGCTCTTAACACAGATAAAACTGAATTTAAACAATTCACCTAGCAGTATGAAAATACTCATAGTCTTTGAAGATTATTAACCAATATGCTATACTAAGCATTGTATTGTATCCACTAACTGGGATTGCGTATCCAAAAGTTCGTGGAAGCAAAGCCAGCCGCAGCGAACAGACGAAAGCTACAAGCTGACTCACACCACCCAATGCACAGTTAAGTCTCAGTGCCCCAAAGGTTGAAAAGTCGTTAAAGACTTTTTGGTGTGTTGCTCCAGCTAGTCCAGCTGATAGCAACACCTCTACAGCGAGATGTAATCTTTGGCGGGAGTTTTTGAAGCCCCCTGACGACTTCAACGAGCCTTCCGAAAGCTTTGTACCCGGGCATGCTTTAACGTGCCGACTCCGAACCCAAGTCGGCCGTAGCAAAGACAATCTCTATAGCCCATCTATAGAGATTGTCTTTGGTATGGCCGACTTGGACCGGTTCATGGACGGCTCAGATCTTAAGTATGTATGCGGCGTGTCTACACAGACAATGGCCCAGCTTCCATCTTCACTGCTTGCCTTGTCACCTGCGCACTTGAGGATTTTATGTATGACTGCATCAGTGAGTGGAGTTCGCTAGGCTGCAACAATCTGAGTGTGAATGGGAAATCAACCATTCAGTCCACCCCAGCTTCTCAAAAACGGCCAACAACGCCATAGGTTAGGTTAGGGTAGGTTAGCGGGGCTGTTTCCGCACTTAGCCTCTTTATTGGGCCAACAACGCCATGCTGTTACTAACAATCTCGTGGAGAAACCTGTTGTACTGTATGGATCAGAATGCTGGGCTGTTAAGAAGATGGATAAAAAAGGATTGTATGGATCAGAATGCTGGGCTGTTATGAAGATGGATAAAAAAGGATTGCATGTAGCGCGTTAAGAGGGTTGAGATGGATGTGTGGAGTGACAAGAATGGATAAAATATGGAATGAGTATACAGGGTGCTTGCCGCATGTACGCACCGACACAATTGTTACGTCTGGGGACGTACAAAATTTCATACATTTAATATTTTTACACTTTGGCGACGAGCTCCTAACTAACATATATGTCTTCATTAATAATTTTAATCAGTGGTAGTCACAGGCAAATTATGTCACATCAACCAATGAGCAACATTTACTTTATTCACTGTCAAAATCACAGTGATCTTTATCATCAATTCAATAAAGCTGCTATTTGTTTAATGCCACTAAAAATTTGTAAAAATAAAATGCTGTCGGGCTCTGATAATTACTGAAGATATGATTGAAATTATATAATAAAAATGTAAATGTTTTAATATTTCATGGGCAGGATATAGATAAATAAAAAACTTATTCATTAAAAAGGGCACAGTTACAATAAAACATCTTAACAACAATTAAAGAGCACAGTTGCTGATTTGCCTGAACTAAGTTGAACCTGTGATTAAATTAACATTAAGTTAAAAGTAAAGTACTAAAAATAAATCTCATAAAATAAAGATAAAAAACAAAGTGTAAGCAGTTTATTTGCAGACAACAAATAAACCAGGGTCGATAATTTTTGAAAGGAAAAAAATATATAGTAGGATGAAACCCGTTGGAAATGGAGGAGAATATTATAAAACTGAAAGGAAAAATAATTTACGGGCGATCTGAGTTCGGGAAGGGGAAAAGGGGGGCGGGTTTAAGGGAAAAAAACGGTTTATCTCGATTTCCGGCAAAACTACAAGTCATAGGGAAAGAAGTCAAATGGCAAAGTTGTAGGTATTAAAAAGATCTACAACTTTTGTATTTACACTTTTTTCACATAACCTCCAAATGTATGTGAAAAATTCAAAAAACCAAGGTTTTGGTTTTTTATTTTTATCTTTTACAATAACATTTTTTTTTTCACGAAATTTGGTGAAAACTTACCGTTTTATGTCCCAAATACACTGTAATTTATTTGATTTGAAATATTTATTTTTTACCTTAGTTTGACTTAATATTCGAATAAGCAACCTCATTTTCAATCGAAAATTCATCCGTCAAAATATCAGCTGTTTTCAAAAAGTTGCTGTGTTTTCTGTTCGTTGAAATCTCTACTTACCAATGGTTTAAAAAATATATTACCTACCATAGAAAATCTTTTCAGAAAATGCTAAAACTAACTCAACATCAGAGAAAGTTGTAGAATCTTTTTTAAATTAAGTCATTATTAATTCGATTTTCTCTTTTCAGATTATCAGTATGGATGAATCTGTTTGCATAATCTGCAATAAGGCAGATGATAAGCAAGTGTATGAAATAAAAAAGCACCTTTGAATCGTTTAGTGGTGTCTAGCAGGCAAGAATCGAGGGAATTTTTAAAAACGTTATGTTGTAATATTTTTTTTTACATCATCGGAAAGTAGAGATTTCAACGAACAGAAAGACCACCAATTTTAAAAAAAAAAAAAAACGGGTTGCACTCCGGGAGTGCCGGCAGAAGTGAAAACTTGAATAGTAACGTTGTGCATTTTTGGATATGGTTAGGAAATAATTTTGAACGAATTGCTTTAATTATCTAGTTCTATCATTTATGTGGTAAAATACAATATTCATTTATTGCGCTATCATACACAAACATGACAACTTACATTACATAACAAATTTAACACAGAAATATTACGATACGTTTTACGAATTTTACCTCTTTGGAGAAATCGAAGGTTTTGTTTGTGCATAAGATAATTATCCAGTTTTGGAAAACCAAACTCAATGACAGATGTCATAAAGTTCAAATTCCTTCGCAACCTAATGTCAATTCGTCTTACGAATTTTCGATCAGGACACGTGACCTGACGCGAGTTTAAGATTTTATACCCATTACAGAAAAAGTGCTCAACGCCGCTAAAGAAGTTTTCACTTCAAAAAACAGATATTTTGACGGATGAATTTTCGATTGAAAATTAGGGTGCTTTTTCGAATATTAAGTCAAAATAAGGTTAAAAAATAAATTGACACTAGTTAAAAAATAAATATTTCAAATCAATTATTTGATTTGAAATATTTATTTTACAGTGTATTTGGGACATAAAAATGGTAAATTTTCACCAAATTTCGTGAAAAAAGAAAATGTTTTGTAAATAATAAATATAAAAAACCAAAAACTTAGTTTTTTGAATTTTTTATATACATTTTGAGGTTATGCGAAAAAAGTGTGAACACAAAAGTTGTAGATCTTTTTATTACCTACAACTTTAACATTTGACTTTTTTCCCTATGACTTGTAGTTTTGCCGGAAATCGAGATAAACCGTTTTTTACCCTTAAACCCCCCCCCCTTTCCCCTTCCCGAACTCAGATCGCCCGTAAATTATGTTTCCTATCATTTTTATAATGTTCTCCTCCTTTTCCAATGGGTTTCATCCTACTTTTATTTTTTTTCACTTTTTATAAGTTTTAAAGGCTTTCTACCCTGGTCTAAAATAGATCTTCTGTCTGTGCATAAGATAAGGGTTGTAAAAAAAAATTGCTTTTGTACAGTCGGCATCAGAAGTCGGTTAACACTTATCAATATCACACCAAGTTTTGTGCTGATCACTGTGATCTGATGTAATATTGTTATATCTTTTACTCCAGTCTGTTAATATGGATCGTTCTAAAATAAGACGTGTTATAATGTTTGGATATGTATTACGACTTTCGTTGCTGACCGTACAGCTAAAATAGTTCAAGTTAATATATTATATACTTAGTTTGCTATTTAACCTATTGTACAGAAATGGGCCTGAAAATAATAGAAGAATAGTAGGGATAAAAGAACAGGTTTTAGGTTGATGTCAACTTAACACCAGGTGTATAGGTGTATGCCTTTTAGGATTTTTGTATCAAGTAATTACTATACTGTTCCATGCAATAATCTGCTTGGCGCCGTTGTTTTAAAAGAAATTCACACCAGAACGGCAGAAGCAATACTGGTATTTTTATCATGTAGATAAACTTTAAAATTATTTCTAACTGAAAGTGCTCGCCGCGCCGCTGTCAGCCGCTGCTTTCCCGGTGTGAATTGGCCCTTATACCAATACTAAAGCACCCCTACATAACATTCTTGCAGCAGTATGAAGCATTAGGTGATATGACTCAAGTATCTCAGCCTTGTTCACCTCATGCATATTACCTTCCACATTACGGTTTTTTCAAAGAGTCCAGTACACCGACCAAGCTTCAAGTGGTTTTCCACGCATCAGTCGCCACGCACGACTTTCTGGTAAGTTGTTTAACGACATTCTTCTTCTTAGCGTGTCGATGACAATCGAAATTGAATCAGCCCAAAATTTGGCGACGAGTTTGGCACTTTCAGTGGCGTCCATCAGCTCCTGTGATATGCAAGCAATAGGACAAGCAGGACACGATATCGTGAGTCCCATCGTTTGGGGGCAGCATCACATTAACACTCCAGGGCAGAGTCATCTATGAATCATGCCATGGCAACTCGTGTCCAAGTGGGAAATATTCAGCAGGTGGCACAAATGGGTTGGGTAGGGAAAAACTTTCTCGCTACAGCTTGAGTCTCTCAAGCTTTCTTAAACAACATAGTAGGACCTGTAGTTCAGAATGAATAATTAATAATATCTACCTTCATCCATCTTAATATCCATATTGTTGAGGTTTCGCCAGTAAAAATACGTCAAACCGTTAGATATCGAAAAGTTATTTGGACAAATTGTAGGTGACGATTCGGAGTGACATCTATAGCAGGTATTATGGCGCTCTGATCCATCATTACCTCTTAAAACATATGCATTCAACACCGTTACTTACGGAACAGCATCCGGCTCCAAGGACCATAAACATGAATGGGTGATATCCTTCTACCGCCTGGAGGATATCATCCATTCCTGTTTACATATGTATCTACTATTGATATGCATTTAAAAAAGACACACAGGAGCACACTAACTGTAGTAAGGGCGTATTTCTTTGTGCTGAATGTCTAAATTTTAAGGTTTTTTTATGATAACTGTTGATAATTCGAACGTGTGTTTATTAACGCGATATGCAACTTGTTTTTTATATTCCATAACAAAATTAATTCATAAGCAAGGCATATGGTCTAATTTATACCCACCCTGGGTATAAATGAGACCATATCAAAGAATCAACTGGCTTATAAATTATTTTTGTTTGTTTTCATCTAAACTTCTAAACTAATATTATAAAGAGGAAAGATTTGATTCTTTGTTTGTTTGTTTGCATTGAATAGGCTCCGAAACTACTGGTCCGATTTGAAAAATTCATTCAGTGTTAGATAGCCCATTTATCGAGGAAGGTTATAGGCTATATATATCATCACGCTACGACCAATAGGAGTGGAGCAGCAATGAAAAATGTTGCGAAAACGGGGAAAATGTGACGCAAACTAAGTTGCGCCGGACAGCTAGTCTTTCATACAAAAGAATTCGTCAAAGTCATGATTATTAATGTTTAAACATCCTTTCGTGAAATGTGACAACCTCGCATAATAACTTTAAATATGAATGATTGATTTGAATATTAATTGATTTTAATATTAATTTATCAATGAAACACACAAGTTTTGTGCTGATCAGTGTGATCTGATGTAATCTTGTTTTGTGAATTTGTGTAACCATGATGAAAATGTTGCTGTCGTGCAACCGCGCCGTTTGCGCAGCTCAGTACAATTGTAAGGAAATTTGTAAATGTTTCTTGTGTCTTCAACTGTGCCTTTTAGGTTTCCAGTTATCGACACCGAACACTTTTTGATCGGCAACGAGTATATGTGTCTAGTGGAATCAACTGGACAAAAAAATTTGTTTATCGTTGCGCAGAGAAATGTTTACGTCTGCGCTGATTTCATACAGGTTGTATAGAAATTAAATATTCATTGGTAGCTTGTATCCGACACAACACACAAAAGTGTTCGCGTTTGCGCAGCGCCTTAGGTACCTACACACATTGATTTATTTAATTATGCATGATGATATCCTCGAAACAGAACCGATTGTTCTTCGGTGAGTGTGCCCAAAAATTCCACGACCTCAGCCCACCAGCCCCCTTCTACCATCGGACATCTAGACGCACTGCAAGTTACCATCCCTACCTTGGTGTGCGTAGTCGAAGCGGAAAAATGATGAATTTCTTCATTCCAGTTTAGCACATGTTTAGTATATATAATATATTTTTTCCGTCGATAAAATTAAGCATAGATTCCCTCATTTCAATATGTGCACATTATAAAGATTCACACTGTATTGTATGACATTAGATTATAGGATTTTTTAATGGAAAAGCAAAATAAATCAATCCGATTATTAGTGTATTAATCCAACTTTGAACGTGTAAAATTTCAGCTTATTACACTAAATAATTAAAGAGAAATAATGAATATACCAGAACAACCGCAATTCATGGCAATACGTATAAACCGACCAAGTTTTAATGGCTACAAAAAAGTGGCCGTCCAGTATACAGAGCTGCATAAATCAAATTAATAAATTCGTTATTTTCCGCTGCGACTACGCACTACCTTGTTGCTATTCCACCAATTCGCACTAAGCGTTTCCAAACGTCTTTTATAATGCGCACAGCAAAAGAGCTCTCTACCTGCGTCTGCGTTTCCGAACGCTTACAACCCTAATTTCTTCAAAGTTAGAGTAAATAGGCTTTTTCTGGGTAAGCTCGCTCCATCGTCGACTTAGTCTGGCATCTCTGACCTTGACTAGAGTCAATGACAAACGTATCTAAAAAAAATTGTTTTATTTTTGTTGTATTATTTTTATTTACAGAATAAATAAAACCTTAGAACTGTCAGGTTAAAAAAAAAACATGTTGTAAATATGCTGTTGGGTTCTCAAGTCCCAACCCCTGCTACTTCAACAAAATTTTGATCTCCGGTCAAATTCCAGTGCAGTTTGTGCCTAATTGTGTTTGTTCTAGCATTATGCACTTAACAGCCTACAGACTAATAGTGTTCAAATTTGAAGCAGCCTTTTT
This sequence comes from Cerastis rubricosa, assembly GCA_949152445.1. Taxonomy (NCBI): domain Eukaryota; kingdom Metazoa; phylum Arthropoda; class Insecta; order Lepidoptera; family Noctuidae; genus Cerastis; species Cerastis rubricosa. The sequence continues at coordinate 16,782,304 of OX424527.1, forward strand.
TTAGGACCCAGTTACCATTGTAACAATAATATTAAACCTTATGAAATTCTAATACTATTACTTGTCTATATACGTGTTATCAATAAAAATCTCTTAAAAACAATAAAAAATGAAAATGAATTTTATTACCCTGTAATGACACCTACATGAAAATAGACAAAAAAAATGTCATGACCTTAAACTAACAATACACTTCTTTTTCAGTAATGGGTGCGTTAAACAGCAACATAAAGAGTGATCTACATTTCATTCAAACGAAAAGTGGTCATCTGCAGTTGATCTATGAACCTTACATATTTGTGACAGACAGTGTGCGTAGTGGTCGGACTTTTTGGAGGTGTATGGACTACGGGAAACGCTGTCGAGCCAGAATAACGTCTAAAAATAATGTTTTAAGAATAACTAACCCAGTACACAACCATTTAGAAAATCACATGTCGAAAATAACGCGAAAATACGAGTTAGGCGAAGTTGTTACCTGTCCTACAGTATAAAAATTTCGGCTTTAGTAACCAGCAATAAAATCCAAATTATTGTGACATTTTGTGCGTTAGTATTTTTGGCCTAATTTGGATTTACTGCCATATTTCATAGTTTTCTGTTCTGTTACGTTCTCGTTTATTTGTACCCAATCCTCTTTTTAATAAATTCTGAGTAACTTAAATCTCAATTTTTTTTAATGTTGTGTCATATTGGCGAAATTTCATTCTGAATATTAAAACAGCACTAAGGCTACACAGTGAGACAATCCTTTGGTTAAACTACTATTTCCGACTTTTAGACAGATGCATAATTTATTTTAAGTAATAACTTGTTGCAAATATTTGTTTTAAGTTTTCCCAACATTGTGCATACAGTTTTTTAGTTGTGTATTGTAATATAAGTCTATGATTTTAATATTTGCTGTAATTTGATCGTAAATGCATGGGCGATGTGATTCTAGTTTACGTTGATGAAATCGTCATCTAGTAAGTATTGTAATCGATATTATAAATTTTCTAGTTTTGTCTGAACATTGTGATCAAATAATGTAAGTGCGCTAGCGTTTAAGATTTCAATAAATATTTCAGATTTGATTGTTGGTTCCTTTCTTTTCGAATAAAGTTTTATACAGCGGTGCACGCCCTGCATCGGTGCCTCTTAATAAAAAAAACATTTATTATCGCTGATCTAGACTTTTGGTAATGATGGGTGCGACAGGATCAGACGAGGCACAGGTGTGTTACACGGTGACGCGGCGGGGAGCTCCATCGCTGCTGGTGGATGGCTTCGGGTACGTGGCACGCAAGCGTCGCGGACCGCGCGTCTACTGGACGTGCCGCAGCCGCGCGCAGGGCTGCCCCGCACGGGCTCTTACCGCGGACGGCAGACTCGTCGCACGCGCCGGCAGCCACACGCATGTGCGACACGCACCGGTCATCGACGAACATGCGCGCATTGAGAGTCTCATTGAAACCATCGCTGCTAACAATTAAAATGTCTACTACTACTGCTTACTACGTCTACTACTATACTTTGAAATAAATTGTTTTAATAGTGTTTTATTTTAATTTTGTACGCGTGCTGTCATAATAAAATTATGATGTAAACTTGTGTTCGTAATGCAAAACTGATCTAAACTAGAATGCGTAGCTTCCATTTCGAGTTTTCTTTTACTCATCATCATCATTTCTGCCGAAAGACGTCCCCTGCTGGACATACGCCTCCCCCAAGGGGGGTTTTGCCATAATCGCCACGCTTGGCAGTCGGGTTGGCGATCACAGTACGGTTGTTTTGCAAAAGCACAGAGAACGCTCCTGCCCATTCTCTGGCAAGTCCCTTAGTCGCCTCTTACGACACCCACGGGAAGATATGGGATGGTGCTATTCTTTACGTCCGACACCATACAGACCTTTCTGTTACTACTCTAGTACTATCAGAGATAGCTATTCGCTATGTGCTATGTGAGAAAGATGAAGGGATAACTAAAGATTTAACCCACTCGTGATGCCTCAAGTTATGGTATAACGTCGGTAATACATTACATGTTAAGGTGGAACCGATGGTGGCCTGTGGAATTCATATCATGTTTTAATCAACATCAAACCTGACACTGACCGGCAAATTGCACAAAACGTAAGAAAATTTGATTTTCGCGGGCCACCCTGTCGCATCCACCTTGTACAAAAACACGAAGTAAGTTTGGATATCAGTTAGATGTAGAATACATCATTATTACTTACACTCTGGCTAACCATAGAATCGTGTGGCCGACTTGCCCTTCATCCTGACCCTTTTTCACTAGGCTACTAATTCCCCTCGAAACACTCATCTCGTTTGCCCAGCTCTGGTAATTGGTGGACAGCTTTCTTTTCTTTTACGAAATCTATTATATTTTTTATAGATCAGTTTTATTGAAACGAAGTACATATAAATAATCGTGTATATATATCGGCATGCATGAATTACGCGTTATGTAATGGGGTTACGGATAGTCATGGTGATGGTGTTTTACAGTTGAATTCGTCATATCGAACCGTGGGCGGCGTCACATGCGGCTTGATGGGTTCTCCTTTTACGCAGAGAAAGTTTTTCCGGAGAAGAATAAAGTGCGATGGCGGTGTACGCGAAGGACCTGCCGCGCGTATGCACACACGCTGCACGATAAAATTTTCGCCATCAGCAACGTACATTCGCACGAACCTCCAGGCGGGGGCCAGGCCGGGGTCCCTGCTTCCGAGAGGGCCTCGAGCAGAGCCTTCACGAATGCGAACCTCGCCGCTCAAGCCAAGGCTGTGCTCGACGAGTAATACTTTTTTATCTTCCACTAACGGGTCTTAACTAATTGCTAGTAAATACTTAACTATTCTATAATTTATGATAATTTGGTGTAATGATCGAATGTAATGAGTGTTGCTCCGGAATCAGATCGCATTTATAAGATTCGATCATTATTAAGTATTAATGTATAGGGCATGTTGAAAGTAATAAGGGCATGAAGGCGGGCGTTACGTTGGACTGATAGTAATTAAGTAGTTAGCTTGTAATATGTCCCAACTATGTGCACAAATAGGCCATTGTGAAGTTATCTTCGTTTGTTAGTAAGAATCAATCTAGTCACTGAAATATAATGATCTCATTGTGCATAACGGTACAAATTTAATTAAATTAATATTAAATACATTTTGAATTAACGTTTACATGTCACCCATAGCGATAATTTAAATTATATTGTTAAACATAATTGTTTTAACGAAATTTGGCTGCAATATGGAGATTTAAAACTATCTTATTATGTATTTACTAAAATGACGTTGAATATGTATGTATGTAACCATTATTTCAGTTTATATACTTAGTATCACGTTTCACCATAAATAATGAACGTTAATTTTTGTGCTTTAACTAATTACAATATAACATTTTCACATTTTTCACTGTTAATGTTTTTATAAATGCTTGCGAGGGTTCGTAACACTACTAAGCTTACTGCATGTTGCTGACGGTATGACCTCCAATTTATTGTACACAAAATTGATGAAATGTGTGGTTGTGTTGCCAGGCGAAAACAAATACGTTCGGCTTTGCGTGGGGCCGGGCGGGCGGCCGCGGCTGTGGGTGCGCGGGCGCAGCTTCTACGCAGCGCACACGATGCGCTCCGGCGTCGTGCGCTGGCGCTGCACCATGGGCGGTTGCGGCTGCAAGGCCTACACCCAAAAAGGAACCCTACACAAACTGGTCGGCGAACACAACCACGTTGGTCGCTGCGGTCGGCGACCCCCGAACATCAATCCTCCTACGCAGCTGATTACCTCTATTTTAGCACCTCCATCAGGCTCCTCTTCCCCCCCTACTCCTTTGCTAGTCCCTCGTCTGCCAAATTTTGACCCCAACGCTTGGATAGTACGTTATTAGTACTATCTAGTAGAAAATTATTGTTAGACTCATATCAAAAAAGTAGCAATCAGTTCCGACTCGTGGAACTCGTATTAGCTTTCATTTGCATTCTGGTGTTAAAGAGAAAATGATTTTTTATAAGATTTGACTTGTACGTGTAAAGAAAAATGTAGAACAAGGCTCAATTCAATAGAATTGATATGTAGTAGTCTTGAATAGTTAAAGTGATCTCGTTATTTGAGTTCGAATGTGCCATATAAGTTATTCTAGTGAAAACAAGTACAATGATTTACTTACCAAAAATTGTGATAATAAGCTCATACAACTACTTATAATCTATGATCTCAGTTTGTTGTTAGGATAGGCTATGTTGACTTTTATTATTGTGTGTAGGACGTTATTCATAAAATAAAAGATGCTGTTATTTTCAAAGTATCAATTTACCTCATAGATAGATAACATAATAAGTTTAGATAAGAATAGGAGTTAAATTCTAGTCTTCCCAGTTTTTACTTTTTAGTGTTATGTTTGTAAACGTTTCGGTCTCACGAAGTTTGCTCATCGTAAACAGAACTAATGCCAAAGATCTGTGCCAAATATTCTTGCTCATCAAATTATCGTTTCTCCAAGAGAAATATAAAACAGTAATTCATCTCAGAATAATGGTTTATTAAAATATACAAATGATTTAATAGCCGTGTAATGCATAGTATTAAGTGTGTAAATGTGCGAAATAAAAATTATGACACAGTCGGGTTTTTCATTTGCTGTGTATAATAAAGAAATGAACACCACACTTTGGTTTTATTGCTTTCCTATTTTCGGAGTAAAGTCTAGACTATATCTGCAAAAAGGTTTAACGAGTATGAACATTGAACACTTGTTTAATGTTTGGTGATCGATGTATGTTTACGTGAATGCATGCTTAGTTTTACATCTGTTATTTCACGTGAAATGAAATTGTCTGTTGTGTACTAAAGCAATTGGTAAAAGACAAACATTTTACGTGAAATAGCTAATAAGGATAAGGTTTCGGTGGTGGTAAGCAATTACTAACAGTTGTGTTTTTTTGGTTTAGCGCGCTTCATCCGCGCAGGCAAGGGTCGACTTCTTCTTCACCGCGGTTACACTTTCCGTCTGAAGAATAACTTGGCACATGGAAGGAAGCAGTGGTACTGTTCTTCGCGGCTCACATCTCGCTGTTTAGCTGACGTTAACACCGAAGGCCCTGAAGGTCACGAGCGCATCGTACGTTCTCGTTATGCGCACAACCACGCTCCACCAAACGTGCGCCGCTTCGCGGATGGTCGCTACGTGGTGCGCACGCCGCACCAGTCGGGCCACCGCGCGCCGGCGCCGTTGGACCCGCACCACCAGCTGCTGCAGCTGCAGCACGCGCTAGCACTGTATGCTGCCACCGCGCATGCCACCGCCACCGCCAACGCTAGCGCCGCCGGGACCGCGGCGCCCGGCGGCCCGCCCGCGCAGTCCTCGCCCAACGCGCTGCCGCCCACTGCGCAGCACAACAACTCTGCGAAGCCGCTCCTCGTCGACACCCCGTGCAAGGAGGAGGATTAGTTAAAACAAGAGGCATCACACGAACATCGATCGATTTTAATACGAGTTCACGATTAATTTATAAGCGATTTTGACAATGATAATCGAGTATTCGATATTTTCTAACGGCCTTTTGGCGAATGTAGCATAATGGATGTAGATTTAATATGATTAGGTAAGTTAAGAGGGGATAAGGTGTCGTTTACTTAGGATTCAGCGAAGGCTATTGTTGGTTATTCAGTATCGGTAATGTGAATGTATGTCAGCATATAAGTAGGTGTTGTGGTGTATTGGATGTTACGACGACCAGTGACGGGAACACAGGAGACAACCAGTAATACGAGTCAACACGTCGTGGCGTAATAGGTTAGGCGATCTCGTTGAGATCCATAAAGTTATCCGTATAGGTGTGGGCTATTTATCAAATCGAATAGGGCTAATAAGAATGTTATATATATAAGAACTTCTGAATGTATAACGGTGTCAGCTCGTATTGATGTCAGGTTTAGGCAGATGGTTATTATCCGGAACACGGCCGCTTTAGCGTTTGATTTAATGTTAACGATCCGTGCAGTATGCAGTATCATCCAGTAGCGCTAGGCGGACATAGCGCGATATTCACAGCTGGTTATGTCAGGCAGGGCAGGTTGGTGCGCCATGCGAACGCAGCCGAGTCAGCTGTCGACACGAGTGTAAGGTAAGGTTGGCGACCGCATGCTGCGGCCGCTGACGACGCGTCGGTGACTGATTTAGAGAAAACTCGTTCGAAATTAAGCAATATGACGTCCCCTGGACTGTACTTAGAATTACTTAATTTATTTTGAGAATTATAAAATTTACACTTTTCAGATACTTATTGCTACTAAGACATTTAGATGTCCGCCTCTTTAATCTATAAGAATTTTACAGTAGATGTTCGAAAGGCATTTGTCTTGAGCAACCAACGTTTTGCTCTTTAGGATTGATTTAAAAAGTACTTAAGCTCAATCATCTACCTCTTCACTTTTATACGGGTTTTACATATTAGTTTAATTTTTAAATTATACAATTTTATACAAGAATGAATACTCAGAAGCTTTACTCGAGTAAGGTGTCGTAGCGTAAGGTTAGGTTAGCGTTAGACTAGGATCTGGCGCGCCGGGGCGGCTCGCCGCGCAGGGTCCGGTGCGCCTCACTACCTCTAGTTATTATCGAAACTCAACTACCTCTTTACTTAGTTTACACGATCGTTCATTGTTAGCGACTTTAAATTAATTAAACTTTAATAGGCTCTTTTTGAGACTTGTCTGAATATATTTTATGAATTGTTTTTAACTACTTTGTTGCTCTTCGAAAGATAAATTCAAGAACGAAGGCGATGAGAACGAGGATCCGCTTTGTATGTATGACTCTGATTTAAGTACAAATTTTTACTAATTTTAATTGTTATTTAGATGACTTAGTTCTACGGGGGTCTAATGTGTGTGAATTTACTTAATATTGACCATTTTATGTGTTATTATAGACCGTGTCAAATTTTTAACAGTGATGAAATAACGGAAATTTTACACGGATTTATTTCCGAGCGAGAAAAAAATCTTGCACCGAGAGTTTACAGTGTGTACTTACTAAGACTGGCTTCAGATAAAACGATGTCCCAGTGTGTACTGTATCTGTGTGGTTTTGTGAAATGAAATGCTTCTGGGCCCGTTTCGTCTGAAGCTCTGTTGTCATCAATATGGTCATCTTGTACGGTCCGCCAGTGTTGATTGTTTGGCACGCTCTATCGTACCTGATTACTGTCACTAAGCCAAATAATGTGGGCGATATACGTTATTATGAAACCGTGGCGATAGTTAGTAGGTAAATGTAATTATAAATGTAATACTTGTAAGTTTAATATGTATAATATATTTTAGAGCAATGACAATATACGTCAATTATATAAGATACGATTTATGAGTTTATATGTACGTATAAAGGCTATTGTGAGGAGTTTTACATCTTTTGCTGTAAATATTGTTTATTATATTCACGCAATATTTACCTCGCATTTACTGTCTCTCCTTAACTTTTTTGCAATTTTTTCGATGTTCGTATGTTTCGAGGATGGAGTCACGTGCTGTTTCTATGTTTGCTCATGTTGTTAATATTATGAATCTCGTAGGTAGTGCATGATACCCGTGTGTTGATTGTTGACCCTACCGCCACGGCTTCGTCTTATGTACCGCACATCGAACACTCTGCTCCTATTTTAAACTATCTACCTCAAAAACTCTAAAGTGTTAACTACTCATATACAAGTCTTATATAAATTATTAGTGTAATTTTATACTTATACCATTATATCATAGGATTTTTTAGTTCATGTACGGGGTATGTTTTTGTGAAATCATATTAAATTGTACTTATAAATAACCGCTGGTTTATTTTATACCCGAATTTTCCTTATCCTGAGTATCTGTTATGTTATGTTTGGTTTCGGGTCACATCACAATGTGGGTCTACTTCAGCTATCTGACTTGTGCTTCTCCCACAGGTATTAAGTTTCTGAAGTCGCGGCGCGGCAAAGTGATCATGATGGTGAACACGTTCCCCTTCTGCGAGGAGTCCAAGTTGAGAGACAAGGTCATATGGCGTTGTACTTCTAAGAAGACTAACTGTAAGGCGAGGATACACATGTTAGGGTCCAACGTGGTGGCCGTAAAGGGGATGCACAACCACCCGCCGCGCGCCCTCTGTCTGCCTTCTCGGCGACCGAACGCGCGCAAAGGTGTTGAGACCAACTCCGCTCCTGTGGCTGGGGCTACTCCAGTGACGACTCTCGACGCCCTCGCGCTGCAGTCGCCAGAAATTGAATGACCTCTTTTCTAGCATTGTTTAAAAAGGACAGCATTAATTTATCTACTGCTATCGTACTGAGTAAGCTATTTTTAAGTTTATTCAAGCAATTTAGACAATAATTTACATAGCTCTTAATGTAGAGATATGAGTTACGTAAGTTTGAGAGGTACAATGGTTGACTACTGTTTAGGAAACGTCGATTTCCGCGATAATTCCATTCCATATCACAGGTACACTGCCGCTCAATCACTTACTCTGGTGCTTTAGAAATTCATAGATTGTAATTGTAATATGATTTTAAAAATGAACTGAACTATTCATTATTTCAACGTTATTGTTATTAATATGGTATGCATAGATTTGTTATGCAATATCGTTTTAATTGATACGTTTCGATGGTCGCTGAGCGGTAAAAAGTCGGTCACGCAATCAAGCGAGGATTCCATCGAAGCTGTTATAAAGTTCTCTTGAAACGTTAAAAGACATTAAAAAAATACCTACTTTACATGCACTATCAATGCCAACTTGTGATAAGATACGATGATTAGTTAGAATTAGTGTTAAGATTAATTACATTTTTATGTACTTATGGTAAGGTTATAAACTCGAGTATTTATTACACGTTGATATTTGGCGTATATTATACCCTAAATTTAAGAAAAAGTGCCTTGTGTGTAACAACGGGACCATATTGTCAATTAAAATAATTGATGTACTGAACATTCCCTATTGAAAATATTTGCTGTGCTTTATTATTATACCTACTGTAGTTTTGATATTATGGTTATAAATATCGATTTGAAAGACATCGTTACTTTTATCGAGAGTATTACTCCATAAGATTTAAATAATTAAAGTTTATATTTATACATCGTTTTTTTTTTATTTAAATAATACCTACCCATTTTAAAGACATCCATTTTTAAAACGGAACAAACGGACAGCCATTTTAAAGATCCTAAAAAGAAATTGATCGTGCATCTAATGTATTAAATTAATTCCCATGTTACGTCAACTATGCAATTGTAATATTTTATAAGCATCATCAGAAACTCAGCCAACAATTTAGAGAAGCATGTTTTTGTATCGTGTAATGTTTTAAATGGAGCATTTTGTCAGGTTCGAAATCGGAGTTGTCGCAGTTCAAATTTGGGAAGACCTCGCGGCGACAATGTCCAGTGATTTCTACAGGAAAATTTACTTTCATGAAGGATAGAGAATTCCCTAATGGAAAGACTAGATGGAAGTGCTCTCACTCTGAAAAGTGTTCAGCCAACATTTACACTATTGATGCTGATGTGGTATTGTTCTATGATAAGCATAATCATGAGTAACCTGATTTTTAGGGCTACTCTTCTGTTTGTGTTCTTAAACTGACTGGTCCCAAAACAAAACTTATTATGTTCTGGGCACGTGTTAATTAACGAAGGGCTTTCCCTCTAACCGGTGATGCCACTTATAGCGTACAATGCCACAGAAGGGCACACAGATACACACGTTAAACTTCTTATAACACCCCGCTTTTCGCATAAATACATACCCAATGAAAAAAAAAACAATTCTGCTCTTTTGAATGTCATCATCATCATCCTTGTCATTCTGCCTTTATCCCAATTTATTTGGGGTCAGCGCAACATGTCTTCTTGTTCCATACTTCTCTATCTCGACATCTCAGCAGTCATCTCCTTTGTACCCTTTGTATGTAACGCTATTTTATGTTGGTGCGTAATTAAAATGCAAAAAAATTATTACCGGTTAAAGGTTCCGTCGCTCATCATCAACTCATCCGAACATACAAAAAGTATATTAATGATGTAACCAAGATTTTGTAACATATTTTGATTTAAAAGAGTGTCCATGGAGTTTCTTGCCCATTCTTCTCCATAGAGATCTACGCTTTGGAATGGGCAACTACAGTACTTTCACAAGTTATTATGTCTTGTGACTGGGACTGTAGCTTCGCGTTTTTTTTTTGTATTTTGACTTTGAAAAGTGCCTGTAATGGTCTAATTGAAATAAATGCTTTGAGTTTGAGTTATGTTTCGGTGGGACATCTTTAGGAGAAATCGTGATGTTTAAGATTTTTGATGAATTGTCTCTGAATTCGAATATAGAAATATAAGTGTTGGTTTGGCATTCCGACGTTCAAGTTATCCCAGTTGTTAAACAACCAGGATGACGCTAGTCAAACGCGGTCCAGGCTAGAAGTAGGCTTGCCTTACCAAATAACGTGTTTTCTTTATAGCTACGCTTAAGTAGAAAGATATGATCTGTTTTTGTATCCACCATACAAGGTGGAAGGGATACCGACGCGAAAACGGTTACTACATATTCAGTTCATCATTCTGAATCCCCCCCACATAGAAAGTTTTCATCGGTTATTAAACAAAAAACCGGCCAAGTGTGACTCGGACCCGCGCACGAAGGGTTCCGTACCATTATTTATAATAACGAGCAAAAATATCACTTTTTTGTATGGGAGCCCCCTTAAATATTTATTTTATTCTGTTTTTTTTTTGTGTTATAGCGGCAACATAAATACATAATCGGTAGAAATTTCAACTGGCTAACTATCACGGTTCATGAGATACAGCCTGGTGACAGACGGACAGCGAAGTCTCAGTAATAGGGTCCCATTTGACCCTTTGGGTACGGAACCCTAAAAATGGTTAAAATGTATGGACCAGCTGAATTTCTTTTGATTTCCGATGAAAAAAATGTATGTGGGTGGGTTCAAAATAATGTACTGAAATCGTGGTAACTGTTTTCCCGTCGGTGTCCCTTCCACCTTGTATGTTAAACATGATTACTTTAGTTTAGATGCTTATTTTGAGCTGAGATTTTTTAGCTCTTTTTTATGTTTTTTTTTTCGCTTGATTTTTTTGTGAGACTAAGATCAATAAAAATAGGTACTAAAATGAATCTATCACATTTTATTTATCACTTAGCTTTTCAGTACATTTTTCTTGAAAAGAAACCAGTTGCTTCTTAATTCCGTTGTTATTGCAGGCAAGGTAAACGCAGCGTACATACCGACGGGCCGGGGTAAGAAGAACTTGATTCTCGACGGGTTCTCGTTTTCTGAGACACCTCCTGGTTACTGGGTGTGCGCCCGTAGGAAGAACATGAACTGCCGGGCGACGGCCCGTACCAACAAGCGCGGGGAAGTCATCCGGTTCGACAACATGCATAATCACCCGAAACCCAAGTTCTACAGTAAAACTACTAAGAAAATGATCACTCTTTAATTTATCATTAGGGGTAACAAAAAAAAACCATTTTTTATTTTTCGGTATCATTTACTTGATGATTTTGCTTGAAATGTTTTAGTATGAAAATTTTGTTTGAACAGTGGCTGTAATGACTTCTATAATTCGGTTTTGTACCAACTTTCGTTATTTAAATATAAAAACTTTCGTACATTAGTTTTGTTTTTCTTTAGTCAGGCAAAGTGTTCCTACTCACACATTCTCGTTTTTAAAATCATACTTACCGATTAATGCTACAATTTTTTTTCTACGGCAATAAGTTTTGGAGTTAAGGGCGCACCGAGGAAACTTCGAAATAATTCCGTTCGTTTGATCCCTTGCTGCATCGTTATTACTCAACCTTTAGTTATGAAGTTAATTTGTAAGAAATTCAAGGATTCACTCTATAAATCATGCTCTTTAGAAACGATTACTTGTAGTTTTCTCGAGAGAAAATAATGCCAAAGTAATTTCTAAAAAAGAAAATAAACAATCCTCAGTACGGCGTAAAACCTTCACGGAAGGTCATCAGCTTATAAATAATAACAAAACTACATGTTTTCTATAACGTATACATTTTAGATTTTCAAAATGTATATTGGTTTTAATAATATGAAGGAAATACCTAAATTAGCGCGCGTTCCGCCCATTATAACTAGAGCCGCCACTCTTCGCGGAGCGTCGCGCGCGCCTGTCTTACGCACACACACACGGAGCGCATAGATACCTACACGGTGCGCCCTTAAGTGGTGGCCCAGTAAAAGCTCCGGTCTCAAAACGGCGAAAGAAAACTTTGTGAATAGTGACAAACTAAATTAATTTCATCGTTAAAATTATTAGATGTTTATTAAATGATCTCCCCATGTGTGTCGTTTTCTTCATATGAAATTACACATTATTATGTGTTAAAGTTGCTCTTATTGTAACTACTCCTGTAATCTGATTTTTATATTAATATAACGTATTTATTTGCAGAGGCCTTCTTCTTGCCGTCCAGGGCTGGGAAAATGGTTCTGATATTCCGAAACAATAAATTTTGGGTGAATAATCAATATCGGGACAAGCTGAACTGGGCATGTCGTGATAAAGACTCCAAGGGTTGTCTGTGCAGAGTCCAGACTACAATGGAAGGTCGTTTCGTTCGCGTGAAGGGTCACCATACACACAAACCAAATTTTACTCCTGATAACTTTAATGCTACTGGTCTAGTCGAAAGTAAGTTTAAGGAATGGAATGCTCCTTTGATCGGCAAGGTACGCCACGACCTCAACGCTTTTGAGTGATGAAGTCGTTACTGATTGAAAGCATCCTAGAATGTTTATATCAAATTAAGACAATAGGAGAATAGTTTTATAAGTTTTAGATGATATTTTATATAAGCACCGTTGATCCCAGAATGTCGACCAAGAAAGGGCATTGGAAGTCCCGTCCCTGTATGCTGTTATGTGGCATTTTTGGCCATATATGTTTACCCAGTGGCTTCAGTGGCTGTGAAAAACCATGACGTAGTAATCGTGATATTTACAAAATGCATTCCTTTAGCATATACGTGTTTTGTCTTAGCTTATTAATATAATCAACCAATCTGCTATGGAAAAGAATTTCAGGAACCATTTAGTAGTTAAGTCACTGACTGATGTGTATTGCATATAATAACTTTAGTATTTGAAGCAATGCTAGAAAAAGAGGAATTTAAATAGGTGGGTACTTGGTAATTGTAACTGATAAGAATAAATAAGCTCCTAAACACTTTTACTTCAGTATTAATTTAGTAAATCATGTTTATAATCACCGATTTTGATTTTATGATTTTTCAAATAATTAAAACCCTAATTGTCTAGGAGCCGAGAAAACCGTAGACAAATATTTCAGATTTCATAATATCAACGTTTCGGAAATTTTATTTTGGTAAATTTTGGAAAAGGTCTACAAACAGTCTAACCCAAACTGGTTATTTTTATGTGTGAATCAAAATTTTAGTAACAAGTCGTAGCGAGTGGTAGCGTAGCTTAAGGAGAAAATGTTAAGGTGGAAGCGACAGGGTAGCCCGCGAAATTCAAATATTCTTACGTTTTTCCAATTTACCGGTTACTGTCAGGTTTTGTGTTAAATAAAATATAATACGCGGCCGTAAAACGAACGTATTTACATAATTGTAGTCATTAAAATCATCAATACAACCCCTTTAAGTTCATTTAATCCCAATAAATAACTATTTAAGTAATGAAAAAGTCATTCTATGGGGTTAAATGAACTTAAAGGGGTATTGATGACTTTAATGATTATAACTCAGTAAAGCCAAATTAGTTACGGCGGCGTATTATATTTTATTCAACATAAAAACTGACACTGAGCGGCAAATTGCAAAAAACGTAAGAAGTTTTTCGCGGGCCACCCTGTTGCATCCACCTTAAATCAATTAAATATACATCCATCAAAAGTTTTTAAAAAAAGGAGAGTTTTAAACATACATTTTTCTACTGTGCACAAATTGTTTTAGTACTCATAATAAAAATAGGTAAGCTTCATTGAATTTCCGTTGTAACCTTAACTAGTTTTAAAAATTAGGTTCGTAATACACACATCAAAAGTGTCTAGGGATCAACATATATTTTTGCAATAACTTTTCTCCTGATTGATATTAATTAAAATTTTCTTTAAGGATTCATCAAATAAAGTGTTTTCGTTTGTCACGGTAACGATAAACCAAGTCACCTTTGCATTAATAAAGAAATTTGCCATTTTCTAATAAAGGGATTTTTGACATTTGAACCACTAACATTAAAGTTCGAAAAAAAGACTGAAATAACAGTTTTCTTTAAAATTTTATTGGGTAACTTAAACAATTAATAATCCGTGTTTCTACCGCGAACACTAACAACACAAGAACATCGGTTTGGCATACTCAAAATGAGTTCACCCAAATCACGCTGTGGAATGGCCGCCCATGTTCGTTGCAACAACAAAAAAAGGTCTTCTTGCGACTGGATACCCTCCATATTCGGCAGAGCACTTCTCTGTAGCATATCCCATGCATGCTCAATCGGGTTCAAGTCTGGCGACTGAGCAGGCCAGGGCAGGACATTGATGTTAGCTGCGGCGAGAGTCTGTCTTACAACTCTTGCGGTGTGCGGTCGTGCATTATCATGCATTAACTGAAATAAGGGACCGATTTGCACTTGTAGAGGAACGATGACGTCTGATACAATCGTCTCAGCATAAATTTGAGCGTTGAGGTTGCCTCTGATCCAAATCAACTCAGTTCTTCCGCCGATCCAAATACCCGCCCATACCATGATGGTTCCACCACTATAAGGATGGACTTCCTGGCAGGATTTTAATCGCTGTTGGCGTCCAGGGGTTCTCCAGTGTCGTATACGTCTTGTATCCGGTCTCATACCAAAACGAGACTCATCAGAAAAGCACACGAAACGCCATTGTTCTTCTGCCCAATTTCTGTGTTCAAGAGCCCAGTGATATCGAATCCTACGATTGTGCATTGCTATAGGTGGTACCCGTAGCGGTCTTCGGGAATGAAGGTTCACTTCATGCAAGCGGTTTCTGACTGTTTGGTCGCTAATTAAGTTCCCTGAAGAGTGATGAAGCCTCACGGCTAACATCATGGCGGTTATTGTTGGAGCTCTTCGAGTTAAGATTTGAATGTATCGGTCTTGTCTCCGTGTGGTGCAGCGATACCGTCCTCCATGGCGCTCAGCCACGGTACCAGTGCTTCGGTAACGTGTCCAAAGTCGACTGATAACACTCTGACTTGTATTCAGAGCTAAAGCCACAGTACGTTGCCGGGAACCAGCTTCTATCATTCCCACGGCTCTGAGCATTTCTTCCCTGCTTAAATGACGTCGCCGCTCCATAATAACGTTGGTTTTAATCAGTAGTAGGGAAACAGTAGCACTAATAATGTCTTCAATGCGTTGTATGTTTTTATAGGGAAAATATTGACAGCTGATTTTCATCTTTTACTCGAATTTGATTCACAGTTCCTGATTCAAATTATGAAATGCACCAAAAAGGATCCATATAAATTTATAAAATCATAAATTTATTACAAAGCCACATCTCAATCTCAAGAAATCCGCATAAAAATGCTTGATCCCTAGACACTTTTGATGTGTGTATTTTAGTACCTACTAGAAAATTCACTCAAACACTAGTTCGTTTTTGTCAAACACGTATTGACTTTTTTGCCCATTACAATATGAACGCTAGTTTATGTACCTATTTCCAATAGCTTTTTCCTTATGCCCTTGAAATATTATTTAATAGAGAAGGCCCCAGATATTATTATTATTTGATTTCTCACGTAATTTTAATAAACTGTTCTGGTTATTTATACCTATCAATCTTGTAGAATTTATTTGTATTCGGAGAAAACGTGCAAGAAAAATGTGTTATAAGATCTCAAGCAGTATTTTTGAAAGTGTGTGTTTACGATACAAAAATTATAATTTATAGTCAATAAAAATTGTAGAAATAGACGGTAACAATATTTTGAAAATGATGTGTATAAGTAAGTAAATATAAGATATTTTTGTAATAGATCGTTTTATTTTAGCGAGGAGTCCTACCACCTCGATCCTCGATATGATCCGATATGAGTGGTAGCGAAAATATGCTTTCAGCGCAATGGAGTGTGTCTCGATTTGGGAACCCAGTGCTGGTGGTGGACGGCTGGCGGTTCAGGAGGAACGGGAAAGTGTTCGCCGGCCGAACCTCCTGGCTGTGCATCAAGTCCGACCACGGCTGCAAGTGCTATGCCGTCACCAGCAACAACCGCATCGTCGCCATGGGCTACCGGCACGAACATGGCAACATCAAAAAGCGCAAGCGCGTTAAACGGATTAAGAACAAACTGAATTCCATTCAAGTCAAAATGGAACCGTACTTCATGTGATAAGCTAGTCATTAAAATTTGTTTCTTTGTTATATTTTTATTCCAACTGATCGTAACTTTGTAAGTACACCACAGTTTGGCGCTAGTCGAAATTACAAAATTACCTTTGAGGAACCTGAGGTTGTTTTAAGTAGGTAGGTAGACAGTATTTATCGTGCAATATTCAATTATGATTGGAATTATAAAACGAATTATTCAGTGCTTGTTACCTTTTTTATAATTAAATAAATGAAATTTATTTTTTTAACATAAATTTCCTCATTTTTGTTTTATTTGTTCTTATACCTGATGCCACTTTGCGTACTGAGTTTAGTTTTGTCACGATAGTAGGATGCGCATGTGATAATTTATTATTTTCTGGTAATTTTATTTACGAAACGTAGTTTGAAGCAGTAAAACACAGGCAGACATTAACAGTTAGGTGATTAGTTGCAGGACACACAGTAACACCCGCCCCGGAGGCGCCGCCGACGCTGGGTCTGCCGTTTCCGTTCCCGTGCTTCCCGGGGCAGTTCCGTTACTGTTTGAGCAAGAGGGGCAAGCCTGCCATCGAGGTGGGCGCGCACAGGTTCTGCTTCAACGGGCGCGCAGCGAGCGGCAAGGTGTGGTGGCGCTGCTCGCGCAACCCGCGCTGTCGCGCCGCCGTGCACACGTTTGGACTGCGCGTCGTGCAGATGAACAGCGCGCACACGTGTGGCGTGCGTGCTACGCCGCTCACGCCCATGTTCTGAGCACCGCTGTGCGTGACCACGACGGGCAGATCTGATTAGTCAATTTGTCTGTCATTGAAACGACCACCGGCGAACTAAACGAGGTAGGATACGGCACAGATTTTGATCTCAACGCTAGATACGGAAGGAAAACGTAGGTTAGGAGTAATCATGATATGTTGTTTGAAGTATTGAATGTCATTTAGCTGGACTTAACTATTGTTTCAAGTGGAAAGTCAAATTGCTCTTGTGCCTTTCCGCCGGTGGTCTAGACTTGAACATTGTATACGCCTTTGTCGATTACATACATGTATACGCAATTGAGATTTTGCGAACTATAGTTTGCACGTTTACTCTCTTATCTTATTCTCCAAAGAGATTATTATGATGTATAACCTATATTATACTGTATTCAGTAGATACATTTAATTAGTAGATATTTTTGCGCTGTGTAAAGTATACGACTATATAATAAGTTCTAGTGAAGACCGTCTGGGTTCAAATTATTTGAGACTGAATTTGTGGCCCCTAAAAACAAAGGTAGCTCTTAGCAATTTAAATTAAAACAATGTTTGGAAAGTTTCCTCAGGTACCGGTTCGCGTTAACCGCCAAAAGCTCTCTCACAGTTGGCTGAAGTACACTTGTGCAGCCAGCACCTGGTCAGCAGAGGCCGTCTGTCTCAGCACGCTCTTCCGAACCGGACGGTCTAGTTGTAGTGTACTGTACAAAGTGATAGTTCTCTTATGATATCCTAAGTATTTTTATACATTATTTTTACATTTATTTTTTTACAATTTTATTCGTGGATTTGTACATAAAATTTACGATTGTTGGCATCGGAGCGTGGTCTCTGAAGTGGTTGGTTTCGGTTTGAGTATACGAATGTCAGGTTATGTTGTCAGCGGGCGCTTAGGTCATAGAGGGAATGTTACGAAGTCATGTCATGTATACGATTAGGAAAGTAATGTGTAACAACTTGTTAAAGTAGGAACTGCATTTATTGAACAATTGACTAAATAATAATACTCATGTATACGTTGTAGTTGTAAGTTTGTTCTTTAGTGAGATCTAAATATTTTAAGATTTATTTTACAAATTTTTATTTTACACTTTTATATTTTTTTTGAGTACTTATGCGTTTATTAAGCCGTTGATTGTACTTACGGGGAGTGTTGTCACAACAATTAAGTTAACCACACCAGTTATTTTAAGTACCATACGAAATGTATACGATTATAATTATGTTAACCTTGAAGTATTATTTTTAAAGTATTATTTTTATTGTGATAAGATATTTTATTGCTATTATTATGTTTAGTCGTGAAAGTATTATGGTAGCTATAAGCGGCGGTTGTCGATCAGAGAATGTTAATGCTGTGTAGCTGGTAGTAGAGAGACGCGTCTCTTGTGTATAGGTACAAAGAAACGATTATATTGCGCTGAAGTAATTTTGGACTTTCATTTTGACACCTAACTTTCTATTTTTGTGTAGTCTGTCAGTCTGTCATCATCAGCAGGCATCGTACTCAGCACATTCATTATTTACAATCAAAATAGCTCACGGTTTTTTCAACAACAATAAGAACGAATGATTTAATTGGAGATTTTCTATCTTTCCTTTATTTATGAAACTGATCGGATCAGCACATTCGTACTCTATCAAGAACTGGTCAGTTTCAATATTTCTATATCGCAGCATGGTTCTTGTGGCGCTTGACTTTGTCAGGAGGGCGCTGTTGGTAAATATTTTAGTGAAATTATCTGTGGAAATTATAATAAAAAACAATACTAATTCGGCATTAGTTCCGACTATGACCTCCCGCCAAAAGAACTATGCTGCACAGTGTAGAATATTGCTACTGAACATTTTTGAGCGTGGTTTAGTTGTGCAGAACGAGTTCAAATTCATTGGTGAAATTCGCTACGAAGTGTTGAGTGTTTTCTGTAATATCCATCAACATTTTTAGCGTTCAATGCATTTATTCATAGAACACAATGAAGGGATTAAAACAAACACAATTTCAAAAGACAACATTAATATAGTAGGTACTATAAGTAGTCAGAGCTTCATAAAGCACATAAAATAATAGACGACGAGACAAATAGTTTTAAGTTATAGAATACCAGCAGCAGCCATCTAGAAACGTCTGCCATTTTATGCTGGGCCATCGAGATTACAAATAAAAGAATGTAACTAGAAAATTGCTAGAAAATGTAAACTACGTACACTTGAGATTTCACAATCAGAAAATAAATATCTGAACCGATGGCAAAGGAGGAAAACAGGCGTCAATGTAAGGTATTTCTTTTTAAATAATTATTGATTTTCCCACACTCCACAATAATTTGGCAATTTGATAAAAAAAGTAATGAATGTGGGTTTGACGCAACAAGCTCTAACCGTGCCGTCGTTTCAGGATGGTTCTACATCCGCTCAGCGCGCGGAGGCCTGCATTTGGTGGCCGACGGACACATATTCTACGAGGACGGCGGCTCGCACCCTCGCCGAGTCACATGGAGGTGTGCGAGGTCCTACCAGAAGGCAGAGCGTTGTCAAGTTGCCTTATGTTTGAGAGACGGACGTCTGGTATACTTTCGGGGCTCTCACAATCATCCGGCGACGTATAATCCCGCTAAGCATGAGTCGAGGCGTTTCCAAGTGGATCCGATGGGCAAGTACAAGATAGTAGCCAGCACGGCGGTGGCGCCGGCGCCGCTCGTGCCCCCGGCGCCGCACGCCGCGCTGCTGCTGTAGGCCTGGCGCGACCTCCTCGTGCGCGGCCTGCTGGACGGCAGGCACTAGCGCGCGCGCGGAGCGTCGCACCACCGCCCCGTCGCCTTACTGACGACATTTCTTAGTTACTGTTCTTGCGTTATGAACGAACAAAATTGGCTCATACACTTCAAGTACACAAATAAGGAACTGGAGCTTTGTTTCTTTGTAATTTCGGAAGCCTTATTATTTTTACGTAGTTATGCCAAAGGTCAATGTAATTCCTTTATCTATGTATACTATTTATATACTAGGTTTAGTTCGGTAAAATTATTAAACTTTACGAATGATTGAGTTCGAATATTAAAGTAGAGTGGGTCGTTCTCGCTAGCTCTGAATGGATCTCGGATACACACAGTGTCGTGTCGTGAATTGCAATTCGTTTGTCGAGATGTATCTTGTTATTCAATCTTCCATTAAACATAGATAGTACGAGGAACCCTTCGGGTTTGTGTGATATCAAACTAAACGTTGATATAGATTTTTGAGCGTATTTATACTTAACTATTTGGAAACTATTGGAATCAATAAAACAGGTGGCTGTAGACGCTTTAACGTCGCCTTGTTATGCCTTAGCGGCTATTTATTAGGAACACACGATAGTATGTTAAAAAAAAAAACAATGTATAACGTGAATGTGCAATATTCTCTTACCAAAATGTTTAGAAATTATGTATACAAACTGTATAGCTTTAATGATAGCGTAGCCGTCTTGTTGATGCTTTTTTATATAAAAAAAACTATTTATTGACCGCGATGTAGTGTGCGGAACGACTGATAGACGATGTTACGAAGTACTCCAATATTTATGATTTATATTGTATTTAGCCGTAGAGGTAGACTGTGTACCTAGACATAATATACCAGCTTATGAACAAAGTAATACAAGCATAGTTTTTATATTAGAAACTTATACGACCATATATTATTGTAGATATGTACAGTAGGGTGGGAATCGTAGGGCACTGTAACAGGTTTCCCGTAGTAACGTACGTATATTGTATTTACGAAACATAGTAAGTTTAGAATTTATTATTATTTAAATACTCGACTGGAATTTATTAATTAATACTCAGTACCTTTCAAAGATCTTATTTCCTATGCCAAAGTATGTTAGAATTTAGTTATAGTTGTTATACTTTTTTGTTGAAGTAAGAGTAGGTATTATTGTACTGATTATACATTTTATTTATTATCTAAGTTAATTATTGTGAAATTATGTAGTTTTTGTTTCCTATATTTATAAAAGACGTATACTGATCATTATGTTTTTTTTATTTTTGCTCTCAAAAAATCCTTAGGGCTATGTTATTTCCTACGCACATGTATTCAGGGAACAGGAATCGATTTTGTTATCAGTGCTCATAGGAAGCGGGTCCCCATTTGAGTCGAAGCCAATGCGTGCATATGGATTCTATATTGGAATAAGGTTGCCAACTTGCCAAGTGATATAATGTGAATGTAACGTCAATACATCTTGGGGTGTTACCACACCAATCGATTGCTCGTCGATCGATGCCATCGATTAGAACGGATTAGTCGAAGTCGATCGATAGTTTCTTCTAGGCAAACCTATTGATCGACGATCGATCGATTGTAGTGGTAACACCTTTGAACAATCGAATGTTTGACTCTGTAACTTGTGTACACATTCTTGGGCAGTTTTACCATCGACGCCGATTTCGGAGGAGACAGAAGGCGAGTTGCTGAAGATGGGCGGGTACTGGTACAAGCTGGACGGTTGCTACCGGAGCAAACGGCGCTGGGTGTGCGCGCGCGGCTGCGGCGCCCGCCTGCACACCGTCGGCAAGGCACTCGTCTTCACGGAGCTCAGGCATTTCTGTACAACCAACAACTACACCATTTGATGCTCTCGCGCTCTTTACGTTACGACTCACTCTTTAGGAAATAAAATAATAAGCTCTCTGCTGAAACCTTTTTACCTCAATATATTTGCATCAATGTTGCGATCAAATACTTATAACGATTTTTGTTAGCTCTATGAAATGTTTATGTTTTTATTAGTTAAATATTTTTAACAGTTATGGAAAAGAAGTACTTACACTACCCACCGGAGTAACTATCATAGACTTAATTATATTTTAGTGTTAAGTTTAAATGTTTTATAATATTTTTTTTAATAATTTTTAGTAATTCGTTTTATTTGTTACAAATCTTTGGTGTAAGCTGATTCGAAGGTAATTGTTTCTAACTCTTATAAGATATTTAGTAGTTAGGATGACTGTCGAGTTAACTAACAATATTACCATATTCCAGTGAAAGTCATACACACGCACACTGGTTACCCGAAACTATCGTTGAACGGTTACGTGTACCGGCCGCATAACGCGTACAGGAATCAGCCGCGAGTGCTGTGGTACTGTGCAGCCAGGAACAAGTTCCAGTGCCCGGCCACCCTGCGCACCTACAACAACGAGGTGATCGCGGTGTCCGGCGTGCACAACCACGAGCGCTGACCGCAGCCCGCGCGGCCGCCCGCTCGTCCGCGCATGCATGACGTCACGGCGCATCTGCGCACTCTCTTCACACTCTATTGCGAACGTCTCGGCCTGACTAGCAATCAGAGCGCTGTATAGAACAAACTTGTACAGCCAATAAGAGTTGCGCGTCCAGTACGCTACGTCGTGTATAAATTAAAAAAAATATATATACATATATAATATAGATATAAATTGACATACGACGCGCGTTGTTGCAAGAAATTCATACAATTTTACCATCCCAAACTCACCTTGAGTGAGAATAGAGCCGTGTCACAAGACATGCTACATCTTCGGTCCTGCCGGTCTTGCATAACTACCAGCACCCTCCAGGACTTAAATGAGGCAGTTGCTGTCCGGGTTGCTGTTCAAACAAAATTTAAGTAAATATCATGAGAAGAAGACCCATTTTATTTAGAGCGTCCTAAGCGCGGTATACTGGGCACGCACCTTGGGCGCATATTATGCCAGCTAGTTCCAGTTGTGTGAATTGCAAAGAAGATTACGTTCAACCTCCATGATTTATTTTATTATTTACATAAAATATAACTGACGATTAGGCTGCTAGTAATATTGCGAAAGAGAAAAGTGTATACCTATGAGAAGTAGATTAAAAAAAGCTTTTAATGACAGTACATAGTGATTTATTGAATTATATCATAATATAAAGAGGGATAAAAAAATAATGTTAGTCGGAACAATTATTGTTTTCTAAAGTAGATAACATGAATAAGCCTAATAAATGTATCATCATTCATGATGATATTTATATATATTTTAGGTATATTTTTAGTAAATAGATTTTTGAAATAAGTTAAATAACTAGGTACCCATATCTTAATTTTAGGTCATATAAACTGTATGTTCCTAATTGCCATGTTGTTTCTTGTCACTTTAAAAATAATGAAGGTAATGTTAATTTGTTGCTGTGTAGAGACAGTCTTAGAAAAAAATATAATGTAAGATGGTGAGTTTTCATGCATCGCCCGTGCCATCGCCTGTCTAAGCTCGACGCTGCCTCACTGAATGTAATAAAAGTATAGAGATAATAGTAGGCATTTTGATTATTTACACATGTTTAAATCTATATGTATATGCATATAGAATTGTATAATCGAGCAAGTCTAGTTATTCAGCTGTACCTAAAGGCAGTCTAGGAATTGTAGTTTAGGTAAAGGTGTATCTTGTGTATGTCATTTGTGATCTTAGTATTTTGGTCAATATGTAAGTATAATGTAGAGCTAAAAGCAATTTTAAATAATTCCTCAAAGGAGTTACCTACCTAATTTATCGAAATAATTCTATTTCATATTTAAAATGTATCAAATCATATTGAATGTAATCGTAGCTTAATTAATGTAAAAGTAACAAATGATGAAATGATAGAGTATTTATAATATAAAACCGTATTAATACTGAGGTTTTGAGATATTTTTCCTTGTTAGTAATTCTAAATAACAAAAAATAATGATTACTTTTCTATTTTCTACAGCTTTAAACTTTGTAAGTAACATTTATGTGTAAATATTGATTAAATCTTCTACAGATTTGTGACTATTATTCAACTGTAGCAAAAAATGTAGTAATTTGATTAACGAAGTAGCTTATTACTTGAGTCTAGTCGAAGAATGTTTGAGGAGCTTTTAGAATCGCCATGTCTTTGTGTGAGGCTTGGAATGTTCGCGCAACACTGTTGCGGTATATTCAGTCGGAAGTTCATCGGCACATTCGGTTGGCGTGTTCCGAACGCCGTCAACCGAATGTCGGTGGTCACATGTTGGGTTTTGACGCAGTGCCAGCAGTGTACGTGCCGTCGCGGTCGGGCAAGTCGCTGCTGCTGCACGACGGCTACACATTCTACTTGAAGAACTTGCAAGCGCACGGCAGAAAGCAGTGGTACTGCTCGTCGCGCGACATGGCCGGCTGCCGCGCTGACGTCATCACGGCGCCGGCGCGCACCGGCTCCGGAGACGTGCTGTTCCTGGTGCGCGGCCGCCACATACACGCACCCCCCAGCTACTACTTCACGCCCGATGGCAAGTACGTAAGAAAGAAGGACGTGTACCACAGGTATAGGTAGCTCTTATTTATACACGATAACTATACGATTCAATTAAGATTTATTTTTAATTTATTTTTTTACAAAATCGGTTTTCTTTTATTCTTTTTTTTACCATTTTCCTTTTTTTTAAATCAAATTTAATCAATTTTTTTTAATTGTGTTTTTATTTTGTAAATGTGGTAAACTTTTTGTATACATGTTTGTGAAAATTTTGTAAATTGAGGTTCCTAAAGTTTAGAAGACCCGAGTGTTTTTCTGAACATATATTTTGTTGTAACTCCGTACAAGGTAAATGTTGATATTTGTGCTAGCAAAGGGATTGTTTCATAAATGTGTTGTTTGTCGTTGTATAAGGGTGAATCAACTTTTTTTGCTCTTGGTTGAACATAGTTTTTATAATTTTTTCTTATCTGGAGGGCGGAGGCAGACGCTATGTTCCAAAAATCTGCAAACTAGAAACTCAACTTCTCGTCCGTTTAAAATCTCTAGCGATGTTGGTAGTTTAGTAGAATTTATCTTCTTATTTGTTATCAATTTATGGTACCTACAATAATTATAAAGAATATAAGAAAAACATCATTACAACTTTGTATAAAGAAACAATGAGATGGTATGTTTCTTCCAGCTGACCTGCGAAAGGACGAATGAAAATAATAGTGACATAATAATAGTACAAAATAATAATGTGTAAAATATCTAGTAAGTAGGCCTACACATACATACAAGTAAATATTAATGAATACTTGTACAAATACATAATGCTAAAATATGTATCTAAACAAATACGTATAATTAAGATATTTTACATTATTAAAATTGAGAGGAAACGCGAAAGACGCTCTTGAACTCTTTTTTAAACAGTATAGTAGTTTCTAATGCTAGACAGGAGTGAGTTTTGTTATTTAACAGCATGGACAGAGAAGGGAACCGAATAAAAGATGGATTTTATGAGGAAGGGATTAAAGCAGGGATCGAAGATGCGATCCAGCGAAGGCGAATTAGGAGCCTTTAAAGTTTCTTGCGAAGGTAGGAAACATCATACCTACGAAGACAAAAATAAGCAAAAACAGGAAGTTTTGCAAGCGTTGATACTTATTTATCAACTCCTCAGTAGCATCTAGGTAGCAGGGTTCGGCGCAATCTATAATCGGCTGAATAAGACCGCTTTCACATTTAGGCGTCTTTAGCAGCGCGACATTCGCGTGACAGATGCGTGACTGTTAGAATTTCATATTTTAAACGTATGCCGCGGCCGGCGCGTGCACTTGTCGGCAATGAGCCAGTGCTGCAAGCGCACATGATTATAGACTGCACTATGAGCGAGTTTGACACCGAACGATTTATTATTGAAATTCAAATGCGTCCTGTTTTGTGGGACTCAAGAAGCGACGATTACAACAACCCTAAAGTAGAAAAACTAGCAAGAATTATGTGCATTGTTAATTCCTGATTTCGAAAATAAAAGTGGGTCCGAAAAAAATGCAGCAGGTATCTCTTATTATTTTATTAACCGACTTCTAAAAAAGGAGGAGGTTCTCAATTCGGATGTTTGTTTGTTTTTTTTTTTATGTTTGTTCACGCATAACTCTGTCGCTTACCAACCGATTTGAAAAAATCTTTTTTTGTTGGAAAGCGTATACTTCTCAAATGGTCCCATGAAAATTTTATCGAAATCAGAGAAGCGGTTTTGAAAAAATCAACAAAAATCTAAATATTTTAACTTTTCGTTTACTCTGCATTGCGTTTTTTGTTCGCGCATAACTCGGTCATGTACGAACCGATTTAGAAATTTTTTTTTTGTTCCAAGGCCTATGCTTTCCATTTGGTCCCATAGTCACCAAGTCGGGATCTGATGATGGAATCTTGGCGAAATCGAGGGAACTCTTCAAATTTTATAGGAAAACGTACAGCGTAAATGCTTCACTTGTTGTAGAAAACACTAAAATTAGTGTTTTCTACAATAAGTGAAGCATTTGCGTTCAATAAGAACCATTCTACCATCAGATCTGATGATGAAGCCAAGAGACAGGCACCGTAACTCCATAATAAGACAATGCTGTGTTTGGGCTTGTTGGAATTGTAACGGTATGCATTTTCCAGGTGTACCACAGACTTGACTTTCCTTATTCAACCTACGTAACATGTAGGTCCTCTGCTTTGATTGTCTGTTTTCGCGGTGATCAGGGTTCTTATTCAAAATGCGTTGATCATTTCTTTCCCTAATTTCTTTTAATCGTTGTCCTTTTTCCTTTTTCTCAGTTTAAGTTCGACGCCGTTTTCTCATACGAGAAGCCTCTTTACTTGGCCTACCCATATTTTATTATTAGATTTAAAATATGTCACTAAAAATTAACAAATATTGTTTTTTGCAAAAAAAACCGGCTTCAAAAAACCCTAAACGCTCTAAAAAGTTAAAAATAATACTATAACCTACCTATATTAATAAACCTAACCTAACCGACGATTAACCTATAATAAAATTTAATAATTCTTTGGAGTCGGTGCCAAGCAATATACGATACCTGAATGACTATACAAGGTGTTGTTTTGCATCCTCGTCAAAATTCAGGATATTGTCACTAAAGACATAAATAATCAATATAAATTACGGTACCTAGTAAATTATTAAAAAACACTGTGTTTTTTTGTTGTTTAAATTTGTCAATATTTCAGAATAACCCCCTTAACGTGGTTTAGGGATTATGAAATTATCGAAAAAACGTTTGAGGTTTTTTGTTTGTGTGTAAGCGACGTTATAAGGCGGGGGTCAGACGGCCCGTGTTTAAAACACGGGTGGTTCACAGTTACCGATTTCAGTAAATAAATAAAAAAAAGAAAATTACCTACTCATTTTATTATTGATTCGGATCGAGAATCATTAGCATAGTTACCTCCTAGAATTTGACGAGGTTGCAAAACAACACCTTGTATAGACAGACTAAGGCCAGAAAAACAAAACATCTTACAGTTTCTAAATATTAATTAATTAATTAATTCAAATTATTTTGCTTGGCACCGACTCCAAAGAATTATTAAATTTTATTATAGGTTAATCGTCGGTTAGGTTTATTAATATAGGTAGTTTATAGTATTATTTTTAACTTTTTAGTGCGTTTAGGGTTTTTTGAAGTCGGTTTTTGTTTTGTAAAAAAAATTTTTTAGGTACCTAATTATATCATGTTATTCTGCCACTGTACTTTTTCTTCGGGAGATACAAAATGTTTTCCTTTAGTTTTGAAATTTAGTGCGCCACACTGATCTACTCGTAAACAGCGGCGCAGCTGTTCTTATAATGTGAATGCATGTGCTTCTGCCGCGCTGCTAACATCTTAATGTGAAAGCGGCCTAAGTGCAGTCTTTAAAGGCAGGAGACTGGAGGTATTTCAGTGATCGAAGGAATGAGGACAATGTTGTGAAGAAGGTCAGGGGTTTGAATGTAGATAGACACAAGAGTAGAAAAAGAACGAAGAATCGATGGAGAATTATTGTCTTAAAGATGATGCCTGCCATGTTACCACGCCGCTACCCCTGGTTGACTGGTAGAGTATGTACATATAAGCATTAAGTCCGCTTTTGTGCCTTTTTGTGTGTGCGAAAAGTTAAAAAAAAAGGTATGGCTGTGGCAAGAAAGCGACGGAACGCGGCGAAGGGCGACTACTCAGATGACGATAAAGATATGGAAGAAAAATACATGCAGATAATATTCTTGTTGCTAACTAATTCAATTAAAGTTTGTTCGTTAATACATATAGTTACTACGAAACATACGTGCCTAAAAGTGTAGTAATGTGATGATATCACCATTACAAAAATAAGTTGATTCAGCCATAAAATTAAATTTAAAAGTCTGTTATACTTAGTAAAGTTTTAAACTGAATTCTTCTAAAGCATTATGGATTGAGTACTTATAGTTGTCTTACGTTTTATTTTCTTATATTAAAGGAAGACTGGATCATATTTTACAAGAAAAAAAATATTTTGAATTGTACTATACTGACAGTATGCTAAGTTTGTTGTAGAGAATGTCTGAGAAGTAGGTTTACGTAAGTATCGATTTTATGAGTTAAGTTTTTGTGCTGTGAAGTATATTTTTGTGAAATACTTAATTCTAAATCTTAAACGACCCCGTAGTTGGGTATTTTTTGCAGTGTTAATGTTAACTTGTCTAACAATGATAATTATCCTGGGTGGGCCAGGCTTGTATTTTCTTGTTTCAATGTTCCTGTGACTGAGCGCCACTCTATATGACCGACGAAAAATACGTTTCTCTGCATCGGTAGTTTTTCCTTATAATATTATCATGTTTGTGCCCTTCATACAATTCGACGTACTATGTTGTATTGTTTAGGAATGTGTAACCACGTGGCAACGTTGAAAGTTAGAGATAATCCTGTGAGTCATTGTTTTGCGTTAATAATTCAATTCACATTAATTAATCACGATATTACCTAAACTTAGCATGGAATCTCATAAAATATTATGTAATTGGTAGCTAAAGTAGCATGGGATCTCCATGGATACAACATTACTTATGTTGGTTTATCTACCGGAGGGCTTAACCACCAACATTAAAAAACATATTTTGGACTAATCCATTATGACCTTTAATGTTTTATTCGAAAAAGGTGATCTGTAAACTAATAATAAAAGTTAAGTACTTTAGTCTTGTTCCTCTTTTTAGAATCGGATAAAAAAACATTGTGTTAACAAAAATATGTTGGAGTAGCTAAATCGTTTGATCGAAACAATATTTCACTCGTGACTAGCGTGCTGTGAGAGACGACGACTCATAGAGTCGAGCACATAGAGCGGAGCTCACATTTGAACGCCTATTAATTTGTGTTTTGACAATATTATTGACTAAAGTGAAGTTATTATTCTTAAGCAACGACGAAATACTCTGTAATAGACTAGAAAGTTTTATTAAAGGGTATGAATGAATGAACAGTGTTTCCCATTAGGCCCACGCAACGGAACGTGATCGGGGGCGGAGTGGGCGGCTGACGTAGTAAGGCCCTACGACTGCGTATTACGCGAGGACCACGGTTCGTTTTGTTTGTATACAATGCTCGGAAATTGAGAAATGTTTTATGTACCTTTTCTGGTGGGTCTTGGCTTAAGATGGGTAATTAAACACGGTGATCAATGGGGGTTGAGGTGTTGCTTTAATTGACTTTTTTTCTTAGCTTTGCAATAAGTTTAGCTTAAAATGTGTGTAAGTTTTCTTTGGTTTAAAAACTAAATTTTAATTTAAGGGCATGCTTATATTCAGAAAACAAGTTTTTTTAATGTTTTAATTACCTTTCGTGCTCAAACCATACATTTTCAACTCATTAGTATTCTTAACAATCAAGTTATCAAATCTAAATAAGCGTTATTGTATAATTGACTCCATATTATCATCCCAAATAAAGTCTCAAAACAAGCGGTATGATATAATACGCGCGGGCCGTTACTATCGTTGCAGTATCGGATGTATTCGAGAGGACATGAATTGCGCAGTTGTGACGGATCAATACCTACAAAGTTATGAAAGAAGAAAGTTCCGCAGGGCTCGGGGAATCGCATGGGCGTGCCCTCCATCTCCCGCGCTATAGCCTAGTTACGCCCTGTATGCCCTAATTTGACGTACTACCCCCTACCCACCCCACAGGCGCGCCCGGCGCCCGCTGCGTGCGGGGTGCGTGAGTAAACAGCGCTGCGTAGTAACTCGTGACGTAGCGTGTTTTGATACATAATGCTACTATGATTTATTTATAGATTACCGCTCTCCACTACCAACCGATGTTTACGCTTATTAGTTCTGTTGTGGGAACGTAACAGCTCATTCTCAATTAATGAAACATTATAATGAGCATCTAACGGTGCTGCAACCTTCCCGGACTGCATTCGTCCGGCCTACGAGTTTTAGGATTATCTGGTTACGTGAGCGGGTTTTTGAATTTATGTTAGTAATTTACATTAATGCTAAGTAGTCATGGCATGGGAGCGTTCACGGTGAGGTAAGTAGGGTAGCGGCACTCAATACGAACTGGGGTCGTATGGTAGCTCACAAATTACTTGCTGAGCCGATTTTATTAGGTACGTCTCGTAGCCTGGCACGTAGCTATACGTAACTGAAGAAGTGGATCCCCTCGGTTGGATGAATAGTGAATAAAGATGGGAGGTCTATGTGTGCGTGCCCTGAGCGGGGCATGTAGTAGGTCGTTAGATCGGCGGCTAGACCCGGGAGCACGCCGCGGTCGCACGCAGCGCGCCGCGCGCCCCACGCGCCACCACGCGGTTCGCGCCACGCTCCAGACATGCGCGCGGCGCCACTCGCATCCTGGTGATGGTGCCCCAATCGATAATGCCCCAGAATCATTCTCCGAGTGCCCCTTCCCGCTCCTCTCCCAGCCCTAGCTCACCATACCCGTCAAATTATAACATCCCATTGTAGTAATAAGGTCGTTTTTACATCCCCGCTTCCGCTAATGTTTCCGTTATGTTTAATACGCTCTATAAAGATACTTTTGAAGAATACGTTGTTTCTTTGTGTTTCAGTATTTTTAGAACAGAAAATAGCTCATGTTCGTTTTATATGTGCGTATGAATTATTAATGTAATGTTTACTTTTATAGATTTTCAAAGGAAATGTTGAGTTTGTGACTGTGTAATGTAGAATTATAAGTTTTGGAACGGGAGTTGTTTTTGTTTTTCCTTGATGTTTGTTTGTTTGCACTATAGAACGACGATGGTTGGTGTAAAGCGTTTAGTGGAGTTGTGTTGGTTGGCTTCTAGCGTGGGAGACGTGGGAGTCGTGGTCGTGGTGCGTGCGGGTGCGGGTGCCGGCGTGGCGCAACCGGAGCGTGTCCGTGCTGCACGCGCCCACCTGCTACGTCAGCGTCCACAACAGACACCTGTGCGATTGTCTCCTGCGACGACAGTCATCCTCATTTAAATATGTTTCTTCTTTAACCAATAATTAGAGCTATTTCTGTGTTCTATGGCTATTTATTATTATTACTTTATTTTAAAGGAATAGCGCTCTCTCATCTTGAGGGTAACTCTTAACAATTTTGGTAACATTATTGCAAAAGAAGTATGTATTTGCTGTTTTTTTATAGTACAATTATTTCACAGTTAATTAATCACTATGTTTAAGGTAGAGGAAACTTGTTACTAGGGAAAAACACGAGCAATCAAACACGCACATTAATTTATCGAAGGTTATGTAGGTACGTAGGTTTCGACGTTACTGATTAAGCTCTTTTTTAAATGGAAACAGCGTACTTATGAAGTAAAATAAAGTTTATCCATTTAAAAAAGTTTTTGGTAATTTTCAATTAAAAATGAAGGTACACGGTCCAAGTTAATAAGTAGTAGTTCCATCGTTTGCAGTCCCAGAATGAAGCCTAACAACATCAACTAAAAGTCTCATGCGGTCCCATATTTGAGCTTGTATGCGCTCTTTTCGGTCCTCGATAATTTCTCCTTCAACTTTTGACGAAGATTGTGAGATTGTGCCGTGCAATTACCACCTTAAATAAGAGGACTCAAAATAAAATAACAACAAACTCACTTTATCGCGATTTATTCGTTACAGGTAAGTCGTAGGACATCCAGAAAACGCATATAATTTAGCTTAGCCTTTCAAACGAATGAAGCCATTTTTGTTTAATATGTAAATGAGTATTCAAAGTATTTTTTTTTGTATTTTTGCAAATTCCGGGATCACAAATTCAGATAGCTCTAAATG
This sequence comes from Cerastis rubricosa, assembly GCA_949152445.1. NCBI lineage: Eukaryota > Metazoa > Arthropoda > Insecta > Lepidoptera > Noctuidae > Cerastis > Cerastis rubricosa. The sequence continues at coordinate 16,814,505 of OX424527.1, forward strand.
AAAAACTATAAATGTATCCACGGTTTTATTTGTTGTGGAATACTCTATGCCATAAAGAAGTAACATGTCTGATTTTAAGGCAAAAAACCGGCTAAGTGAGCAGGGTTCCGTACCCCAAACAATGTAATAACAATATTTTGAACGGTCATTCATAAGTAAAGTTACACTCAACAGCAAAACAAAATTTGTGTTTCATAGTATTGTAATGAAAAACAAAGTTACGGCTGCAGTTTGGTCAAAAAGTCCCATAACTCAATAACTAAATATCAAAACCTATCGAAACCAATTTTCGTTGAAAGTTTTTTTTTACGTTCTACAAACCTAAATTTTTTCAGAATTTTGAGGGGGAAACACATTTACCACTTTAGAAGTGTCTCTCGCGCAAACTATTCAGTTTAAAAAAAATGATATTACAAACCTCAATATCATTTTTGAACACCTATCCATAGATACCCCACACGTATGGGTAGGATGAATTTTTTTTTTGAGTTTCTGTTCTATGTATTGGGAACCCCCAAAATTTATTGTTTTTTTTTCTATTTTTGTGTGAAAATCTTAATGCGGTTCACAGAATACATTTACTTACCAAGTTTCAACATTATAGTTCTTATAGTTTCGGAAAAAAGTGGCTGTGACAGACGGACGGACAGACAGACAGACAGACATGACGAATCCATAAGGGTTCCGTTTTTTGCCATTTGGCTACGGAACCCTAAAAACACACTGTGTGTTGGTAGCCCGGTACGCACAGCGAATTACCTAATAGATTCTACGATGCCGCCCATATACCTTTCAAAGGTTAAAAACAATGCAATTGTGTAAATGTATAATTAATTAACATGTATTTAGTTGTTATATATAGATTTTTGTCGCTCTACATAAAATATATTGTATTTATTGTTTTGTTAATTAAGTAAATAAGTCATTAATACAAATACAAGTTCAAATTAATGATATTTTAGTTTAATTTAGTAAGATACCAGTGTTCTGCATTAAAAAGACATGCTCTGCGAGTTAGCTCATCATTCATAATCATAACATAATAATATTTGAGTGAGAAGCAGGCGCGCTAATCACAAGCAAGATACGCCGAGAGGTCACAGCTCAGTCCCTACACGCCCTTAGTTCAACGTTCTATTTTTAGTACAAGTGAGGACGTACAGTCGTACAACCGACTGTAGTACCTACGCACTGCGCATGTCTCGCTATCAATGAAATTATTTCTGAACATTTTATAGTACTACGCAGGGCTCCGGACCTGTTTTTTCTATCGTTACGTAATCCATGACTAGCTTGTTACTATACAGATGTGTTTTGTAATATTTAAACATATTTTTCTAACCTTAGATTGGAGTTCTTTCAAACCGGATCTCGGTTTAGCTGTAGGTTTGATAAAGCCATGACATATCTCATCCTATTCCTTAATTCCGTTTTTAGAATTAGAATATTAGGTAGGTACATACCTATTTCTTTAGTATTGTTTGATTATACAATTCTGAAATCAACCATAAATAAACATCAAAAATATTATAGAGTTTAATTCTGTTTCGTCGAAAAGGAAACCAGGGTGACAATGAATATTCTTAATTTATATGCTAGACATCTAGCACAAGTGATGCTTTGATAAACAAAAGAACAGGACAAACACGATTGTAGTGGCTAAACGCACATCATTACTATAGATAGAATGTAAGCTAGTTTGCCATAGAAAAAATCTATAGATAGCAATGTTACCAGAAAGCAATCTGCTTGAATCTTTACCAGCAGGTGATTCACCAGATATCGATAATCAAATTTTTTATACCGTTTATTTCAATCAAAACAATTTTGTTTTCACACGTTTTCCGCACCATGATTCATAGTGTGTAATATGAGAATAAACATATTTTGTTGAACTAAGTTGATTTTTATTTCACCATTTGTATCCTTTTTATTAACCTGCATTCTAAAGAGTAATTTGTGATTGTAAGGTACTCGATACTAGATAACATCGAGTGGATGCTGACTGTTCACATGGGGTATATATATGTATTTCGTAAATTGTAAGAAACGCCACGCGAGCCTCGTATCCTCTTGTGCTGTTTTAGTAGAAGCTCCTAGAACTGTTTCGCTTCAGTGTTGACGTACCACTACACAATCGTTGGACAGCCGCCCGGTTCACTTACCATTTTATTAGAGCTACTGTGTTTTATGATCTGCGCGTGTTTGTGATATTTAGAAGTCTCTAGAAAGGCCTCTAAGCATCTTTATATCCTAGGGCGTTTGAATATAAAATCGACGTACTTAAACCATTCGATAGAGACATTTTATGGGAATCTGACGTCGAAAAAATGTGATAAACTTTAAGCGTGGGGGGGGGGGGGGAAATACCCACCGCACCCCACCGGTCATCAATATCTTCCCAGTAACAAATTTTTTTACCAATTACCTCTCATCAGGAGGAAATTCTGTAAATAAATTTGTACTGATAGGTAGATAGAATTATTAGTCTCTTGTGCCAAAGTTTATGGCAAATACATTGTTCTTTAAATTTATCAATAAAGATTTAAGGGATTCATTTATTTAAATAGCTAATTGTTGATTCCCTCGATTTGTCCCCTTAGGTCAGGCGATGACCTTTTCGATGATAAATGTTTCGATGATAAATACAAGATAAGTATAGTCAGTCACTTATTGACAATTTAGGTATAATAATGTCATGTGGTTGTTAATTCCAATTTTGAAAAGTAGCACATTAACACGCAGTTGAATTGGTCCGAAATTAACAACCTACTGGTAAACACAAAATTAAATCACATATCGAATTCGGCTTGCAACAACTCGCATTAATAAAAGCGTAAACAGCTCCAACGAGAATATTTTAACTAAAGTGAACCAAAATGTATTGTGCCTTATTTCTAACAAAAGTTTTAAACTACTAGCTGGCATTTCTAGTTCGTAATAATACTATCTCGACGCATCGATCCGTACGTCTTTGTACAGATCTCTACCTGCCCGTTCTGGGAACAAAAAAAAGAACGTCTAGACGTCCTGTCTTTTGATGCTTTTTCTATTTAAAACATGTTTTTATGGAATACTTTGATTTCTTTCAATGTTCTAGCGCCAGGTGCAGGTAGACGAACCGGCTTTAAACACTTTTATTTGGATGTAAGGATATCTTTCGTTAGTTTCACGTGCCTAAAGAATTCTAAAGCGTTACTTTTTATGCTAGTCCTTAAACCAGTCCCTTGCTTTCGTATTGTGAGAATTCAACAGACGGAATACATTCAGATAGAGAATTATAAGTTAGTGTATTGTTCACAGGGAGGGGTACATACCGATTTAACAATAATTATGATTAGCATATTGCCAACGGTACGATTATGGCTCTTTTGCCCTTAGAGATTTAAAATAGAAAAAGCGTACAGATCAGTCAACAAAGAAATGGAAAGGCACGACGCACAACGTAATAAGAAAATGGTGTGCTTAGACAGCGGAAGATAAATATTTGTCTAGCTAACAGTTTGTTATTGAAGGAGATATTGTATGTGTCGCAGTTTTCCTCCTCACCTCAGCAGCTTCAAGCGACGCAAACAATCATGAACAAACTGTTTAGAATTTGATTAGTGCAAGTGATTACTTACTTAATTGGAAAAGAGCATTAGTCAGTAATAGTTTTTAACATAGTCCACTGTTTAATTTTTAACGAAGTCTTGCTAAAATTCACTCGCATTCATTGGTATCAAAGCCTTTAAGTTTCATTGAATTAATCAGCATGTGTTATTATTATAGAAGTGCAAGTATGTAAAAACATTTCTTTCTCACATTCAAACTGTTAAAGATAGTAAGCAGCTGATGCATTCTGTTTTACTAACATTCCCAAATTGTATTCAAACATCAAGATAATCGCTATTCACTGTGAAAGAATTTTTAGAAAGCGCTCCGTAATGCACTAGAAGAGTATTGTGATAAGGGCAGACAGTATTCAATTATAAGTACAGTTGTGAAGCTTAATAGCGTAGCTTCTCGAAGTAGTTGTGGAGTGCCTCAGAACGATTGCGTCATAACCCTATTGCCCGTCCAACTAGTAAACACCTGAAGAAGTACCTACAGGCATTCTCCGTACCGTTACGGTGAACAAACTGGACAGCCGACCACTTGTTTAGTTCAATTGCAATGTTAACTTGATTACATTTTTTTCTCAACGGCAACTCTGATGACTTGCTACCATGGAAAAGATCGATTTTGATCTCTATGTAAGGAGTGTTACCGCCTATACGCCTCCACGAACATATTTTTAGCTCGCTGATTCGAGTTTAATGTACTAAAAGATGTTTACTAAGGTTAGTATATATCTAGAGTCATCGTACCGCCGAATCTTGGGTTTTCCGCGAACGCACACGCGTGTTCGTCGCGTACCTATCTATGTAAGTGTAGCAATGACCTTAATGGTTTTCGTTACTATTATGTTGTTTTTTTCGTATGTTAATTTTTAGCCCTTTTAATTCTAACGAGCTTCTATTGTGTGGTCTATCAAATGTAATGAAATGGTCTTGTGATATAAGTACATAGGTACGTTAGAAGTACCTCTGTTTAGTGTAGACAGATGAAAGGGAGTACAGTAAGTGAACACATCGTTATTTTTTGGAAGAGGCGAATGTTTTTCATGCATTATCTTCAACGGAGAAGGATGGCCAGAGCGTGGGCGGCTGCGAGCAGTATAAATTGGTGAATACTCAAGATAAATGAATAAGTTATTGATTACTGCTCTAATAAATTTAATGTATTTTATGAACATCTTGAAAGTACCTACACAAGTTACATTTTAGAGCTATTTAAGAACGTGACTGTTATTGTGTGAATACTATCTGATGGCAACGTTATTTCTTCTAGGCCTAGGGGGAAGCAGATGCTCGTCGATATTATAAGGATGTAAATAGATACACCTACAGCTAGCTACTGTTATTCGGGTGGCATTGGTTGCTAGGCATGCCTCCGCCCTAATATTTTTGTTCACATTAGGGAGCGAGGGGGCATGCAAACCGTCTGCATTTAATAATGCTATACATCATGAATACAAATGGTAGCCAGCTTTAGAGGATCTTGGTTGAAAATAAATGATGAATGACTCTGAAGAAAGAAAAAATCACAAAAGTTAGAGTTAATAGCTGCTGATTGCTGTTAGCTGGTAAAATGTAAGAGTTTTTTCGCTACGTAGGAACGGTTTTTAAATGTGCCATTTTTACCATTGAACTTTTAAGTTACACAATCACAATATTTGTTTTAAAGAAACCTTCTTGCATAACTACGGAAGTTTTAATGGAACTTATTTTAAGCTTGATTTTGCTTGCAGATGTTGTGAGCCCTAATTATTCTGTTTTACCTACGAATATAGATACCTACTTTGGAGTTAAGTCGGGTGTGAGTTGACCATATTATTATATCGTTTATTTTTTACCTCGTGTTTTTTAACTCTAGCTTTAATTGTAGGATGGTGTGTCTAGCTAGTTAATATGCTGAAAGGCTAATTGTTTTGACGTCAATGAAGTAGCGTTAACTTTACTAGTGCGAACGACCTTGTAGACGTAGAAAAAACACTCATATTTTATTTGTTCTTTATCTGGAAGCAGTACTGCGGAGATAGGCTTCTGATAATCAATATCCGGCCTTTCCCATTGTATTGTATCCCATCAAAGTTCGCTTTTTCGTCTTTATTTAATGGGTCCCGTGCGCAATGACTGATATTGCCCCAACGTTAATTGATGGTTGATTCTATCTACTTTGAGTTTTTTTTTTTTATCTTAATGGAACAAGGGATGTTGAAATGTTGTTCACATGAAAGTGTGTACCTAAATAGTAAAAAACCCAATAGTTCAAATTTAAACATGAACTATTAGATACGTTTGCGACTCAAACATTTCCTTAGATACGCAAGCAATAGAAAAACACAATTTTCTTTCAATAACAGAGATCCGTTATTTAATGAGCGCATGATTTGCCGTTTGGCCACAATTCAATAATCCAGTATTGACAGATTCTATGTAGCTAATGATCTGTATTATTCTGTGTATAGAAATTGCTGCTTTCCTGATCTCAGTGTAACGGGATCGCAGAATCATGTCTCCTATTATTCTGACACTGTACAGACAGAAGAAAACAATAAATTATTTATCATGGAAACAGTGTAGACGTGTGTATCGTTCCGTGAGAATGGTCGTGTGCCATTAAAGCCAGGTAGTCGCCCCGTTACTTATTGTTCTGCCTGGGTATCATCTAATAGTGCTTGCGTACATTGTCTTCCATAATTGCTTGACTCAGTTAGGTACTTGGCCGTTGAAGTAGGTTTTTTTGTCGTTGTTCAAAGCTAAATTGGTTTGTTTTAACAATATACTCTTGCTTGGCTTAGAGTTCAAAGAGATAAAATTAGGTTGAGGTTGAGCCCTCACCAGGGGTTAACAATATAATAATGAGACAGTTGAAAGTCTTAATTTGTGATCTAAGAAAGATTACATTCGATTCGATTACTAACGCAAAATACTTATATTAGGAGTCTTTAAAGTCCAAAGTGCTCTACATTTTTTTATCAGCATTTCAACAATTATTTAGGTCGAACTGCACTGCATCATTGTAAACCACATGTTGTAACTTCTTAACCCAAAACTTCGATTCTACAAAATAAAGAACATTTTCCTCAAGCTTAGACTTACTAAAACAGGTCAGCTAAAGCCGCGGTTCACCAAATTCCATTAAAGAAACTAAAGAGCTGCATCTGTGACGGTCGTTAAGTGAAGCATTAAGGTATGATGGTAATCTCTTTAACGGTAAAACTGCATTTTTTCAACTTGTTTCTCGTTTACTACAATCCGCATGTCGGTCACGTAATCCAAGTAATTATAAATACACTGTCATGCAGGCATGTTACATTCAATATGAATAGGAAATCTTGATATTAAATACAGATACTGCTATAGGACATAGTTGGAATATTAAGGAATTTGCGACACTGGCGCCCTCGGACGCCGCGGTGTTAGTTGCTGGAAACTGAACAGAGGAGTGTCTTCGAGTGTCTTAGTGTTTCTCATGGTTCCAATGTAGATGGCGTTGGGTGTTCATAAACTTTTAGTGCGTTAAGACGTTTCAAGTTTCCAAAGATGTATTAGTAGAAGTGTGGGGAGATTTTGGCGCTGCTTTACTACATCTTTTTATGAACAATTTATTTTTGTTCTAATTCGGAAATTCTGGGTTGTTAGTAAATAAGAATAATTAAATGCAAGTAACTAATGTTGATACAGTCACAACGTCAACAATGAAGATAGAAAAGTCTTAAACTTAGCTCCAAGCGTCGATAGATGGCAGTAGTAGTTCTGAAATGGTTATGGTTTCTCACAAAACAATGTTACTTATTTGCTTCTCATATAATATAAGGAAAGTGTCATATAATTTGAATGAATAAACCGGTAAGTAGGTGAGATGATAAATAATAAAATCACCGGTAAAATCCACTTTACTTACCGACGTAATTAAAGTGGATTCCGAACCTACGGAAAGCCCACCACCCGGACCTTCCGGACCTTGTCGTTTGGAATCCGGACCTACATCCGGATTCCGAAACGACACGAGACAAGAGGTGACGCGATGTGTAGTAAACCACCTTTTTGTGAATGGCATCTCGCAGTTCAACCTATGAGGTTGTCGTCTGCTTAACCGGACTATGTTGTAAACCACCAATAGAATAACGTTATTTATACTTCTTGTTTTGAGGAGAGGAGATGTCTCTTAATTGGTTACGGCAGCGGAGACGACAAGGTACGTGAGCGGTGGGTGTGCTGTATACGGCGTGCGGTGAGCGGTGTCCAGTGTGCGGCGTGCGGTGAGCGGTGCGTTGTGTGCGGCGTGCGGTGAGCAGTGTGCTGTGAGCGGGGTGCGGTGAGCTGTGTGTTGTGTGCGCCATGCGGTAGCGGTGTGTTGTGTGCGGCGTGCGGTGAGCGGTGAGCTGTGAGCGGCGTGTTGGTTTGCACGTGTCTCTTCTCCGGTTTTCACATCTTTTCACAGCTGCGGTGGTTAAACCCCAGCTTTTATGCATCTCCCCTCCTGTCACCTTCGCACATCTCCGCTCGTCTCCGCTTTAGCGGAGTCCCAGGATTGTCGTTACTTCTGGCTATTCAGAGATAAAGAAAAAAAGAATTTTGATGTAGTTGTTTGTATAAATAAACAAGTCCAGCAAACCGTGTATTACAAAATGCCGTTGAATATAAAAATGTACTGACTCTTATTCTATGTAAAGTCACCAGCTACGACTGTTTGAGTCCGGGTTCGATCTCTGAGTCGGGCAAAGTAGGCGTGATGCTATATTATTACAACATCAACTCTCTCCAATAAACATTGCAGGTACAATCTTCGTGATGTCTCGTCGAGGTAACCCTATGATCGTATACGAGGGTAAAAACTTCATCAGGGAGAGGTCGCGTGGTCTGCGCACGCGCTGGGTGTGCGGCAAGAAGCGTCGGTTGCAGTGCATAGCGACGGTGACCACTTTCGACGGAGCCGTCATCAAGGAGTATGGTTACCATAACCACAGTTAGCAGTGACTTCGTCTTACCCATTCGTCACAAGCTACGCGGTCAAGCGACGACGCGCGAACCCTCTCGCCATTTGCGACGCAACGTAACTTACGCAAGGGAAGGACGAGCGTATCTCTTGAGTCAGCTTGCGTCGCGACCGCAAGTTTTAACCGCTTAGGTCCTGAACGGTTCATTACACTCGGTTTTTGAAAGAACTTATGTACCGCAACATGAACTAACAAAATTTGTAACCTATGTTGCTGTGAATGGCCGACTGTAATGACAACAGCTAAACTAATCTCGTGACATGAGTTTGACTGCATTTACGTTACGTTAGTTTTTTGTGTTGACAAGCCTTTCAGGCTTCAGGTGTTAGCTATCAATTATTAGGATAGAGGAATGTGAAAAAGTTGGAGTATTTTTCTAAGAATCATACTGAATAGTGAACCTGTTAGCAGGGACTTAAAAACACCTTCATAAAGGTTACAGAATTATAAGTGTTACATGTTGAATTGGTAACAGAATCAAATATGTAACTCTTTTAAATGTGTTTTCAACCGTAACGTATCTGTAACAGATATAAAAGTGTTAACAGTGTTAATAAGTGTAACAGGTAAACGCAGCGTACTAAAGCTATTTGAGTTACACATATTAACACATTTAAAAGGTTACAGTTGGATTCGCTAACATTATTGTATCTGTTACATTTAAAAGTGTTTTTCTGTTATAACTGTTTAAAATAACAGTGTTAAAAACACTTATTACGGTTACAGTTTGAGTCCCTGCCTGTTAGGCATTAATACGTATCTACTACTAAAATTAACACCCTATCATAAAAAAAATACAAAAGCTGTTAGTTCTATAAGAATTACCAGAACTCTTCATAATATAGTTTTACATTCCACAAATGTATTTGAAAAAAAGTTGGTGCTTCGGGTGCTTGTAAGTATAGTAGGTGTAAGTAAGTAACCATGAGCAGATTAATAGGAGAAACATTGAATGGTGGTTGATATTCTCTTAAAAAGTTTATTATTAATAACGGATCAATTATAAAACAGATATTGAAAAAATAAAACAATAATAATAATTGATGTCGATAGTAAAAAATGTTAAAATGTTAAATTTTGTTAATACTTACAGTGGCCTCCAGTTTTTTACTTCAGATTTTAAGTAACATATCATCAATCATAGTTTTGATTGTCAGAAAAAAAAACACTTAATTCATAGGAGGCGCAGTTTTTTTTTTTGAACTTTTTTAATCAGTTAATAAATAATATATCAGTAAGCCCCTTTAAACCGTAAACTCAGCCAGTTAATTTTTAAAACCTAACGTTAGTATACAGTTTAAACATTTGGAATTAGAATTAGAAATGATAATGTGACTTTACCTACATTTGAAGTGAAAAAAAATCACCATTTTTTGGAGGTCACTGTAGGTTCAACTAAGTTATTATAGATTTTTTACAAGTAATTTCTTTCGGTGCTTTATAATACTCAGCGAAAGTGCAGACTTGCTTTTATTTTAATTAGTAATTAAATAAATAATTATTTTAAACCTTAACATAAAATACTTATTTTATTTTTTTCATAATGTCAGCTGGTGATATGATAAAAAAAAATATCATATCACCAGCTGACATTATGAAAAAGAAACATTTTTAGCAGAACAGTATATATAAATCATGAACTGTTCTGCTAAACATTAAGTAGGCACAAACACACTTAACAACACTAAAAATCTCTGATCTGGTATAAAACCATGCAGTCAGCGTTTTCGTATACCCTGGTTTGTAAATAATAATTTAAGTCGAAAGCTTGTTGTAACGGCTCATAGACTCAGATCTGGACCCATTCCGTGTAATAAGTTTGCGTTCATGATGCGAAAAACGAACTGTGTGGAGTTGTTGAAGACTTACACCACTTATTGATGGACTGTGTTCGGTATGAGTCTGGGAGAAATGATTTGTTTAGGGTCTTAAGGTTGAACAGACTTGAAGTAGGCACTTTCCTTAAAATCCTGGCTCAACCAAATGGCGATGATGCGAAGAGTCTGTTTAGGTTCATGGCCCAGATATGAGAAATGTGTATTTAGGGTACGATGGGACTGACATACGTATTGCGATTATAAATGTCCCTAAACAAAGAAAGAAAAAAAAAAAAAAAAACAATCAAGATTCGATTTCACGATTGTCAAACTTCGAGTGAATCGATTCCGTCTAGGTCCACCCTGGGCCGCAACATTGCTTCACTTCAGGCGAGTTGCGGCGAAACGCAAGCCTTTCATCTGCCTAGCCTTTTTCCAAACTATCTTGGGGTCGGCTTCCAGTCTAACCGGATGCAGCTGAGTACCAGTATTGTACATGAAGCGACTGCCTATCTGATCTCTACAACCCAGTAGCTGGGTAATACGATACCCCTTGGTAAGGCTGGATGTCAGACGTTCGGCTTCTGGCTACTTGTAACGACTGTCAAAATCTACAAATGACAGCCGAGACCAACGGCTTTGCTTTCGGAGGCACGGACGAAACTCGGTATGTAATTATGGTCACCCATCCACGAACCAACCTCGGCTAGCACGTGAGCATTTGTAGCATATTAAAAAAATATTGCCTTTATAAAGTACTTGATTATTTTGAGGAGAGTTTAAATATCATGATGCTAATCAAGGCTTCTTTGATAATTTATCCTCCATTTCTAGAATTTAGGACCGCTTTGGGCGCTATTTGGTTAAGAGATAAAAGATATTATATTATTGGATATTATTTTATTATTAATTTATAGGTTTAAAATATTATAATTTTTTGTAATCGACCGAAGGTTCGGTTTCGGTTTCGACCCCACTGAAACGCGGTAGTCGTGAATTGCCGCGTGTCGTTTGGCGAACTTCGGTTGAGTCCGTATTTCCCGATCGCCTATAAATTAAAAAATTCATAAAAAATCAAACTTCTTTTGTTACATACTTTAATTATTGTTTTTATTTTTATCACTTGTTATCTGTCTCCACGAGTGTATATAAATATAATAAAATTTGCTAGATTTTAACAAACAATAAAAACAGTTTTGTTTAAATAATTTCGGCGTCTGCCGATAATCATGTTTCGGACGGACACTAATCATTTTATAATTTAACTATAAAAGCTACTGACCCACTGATCTAATTGCTCTTATCAAAAACCAGTTTTGTTTCTACACGTGAAGGTATATTTCAGATTTCACACGTCCTTTAAAATTACTTATTAAAAAACTAGTTTTGGTTTAACAGACCCAGAGTCGGCCCTATTAATGGATCCTATTATATTTGGTATTACCATATTAATAGTTGTTAATTTGCGTAAACAGGTGGTCCTGTATCTACTTTGAATAATTAACTGATTATTATTTATGATTCAGTTTTTAATAAGATAAGATTTTCAACTCTATTTACGATTTTAAAACAGTTTAAAATGTGATTATCACTTTTTGTTCTAAAATGACTTAACCTAAGACTGATTAGGTACAGGAGTTGTGTGGTCGACTCTTGGTGGAGACCCATGCCCGGTAGGAGGTGATGATTTAATAAAGATTCCACTGTGATTCCTTTTGTATTGGCCACGCATTCATCCATGCGGTGACCACAGATTTAAAGTCACACCGGCTTGAGTTATCTGACATCATGAAAACTCTACTGTTAACAACCATTAAAAGTTAATACCAACTCATTACGAGTAATTAATTAACCTAGTCTTATTAAAATGTAAGTGCCTTCTGATATTCGTCCACATAACCTTATAAAGTAGGTATAGAGAATTAAGTTATCTGTCCATTATGCAAGAAGACTATTATGGTTGCAGTGTTCTACAGCATGCAATGCAGGTTACAAGTTGCAATAAACCTACTTTTATAGAGATAGCGTGCTCTTAGTTCGGTTGGTAAGTTGCATTAGCTAACGATTATTTATTGTAAAATTATTTTTGTATTTAATAAGCAATCGAGATTAACCGTATTTATAGGTCTATGTGTATGTAATAGAATTAAAATAGCAAGAACGTCAGCCAGGCTAAGGTTATTCGTCCACTTAGATCCCGAACTAGACAGTTTGTAGAAAAGATTAAAAGTTACCTGTTGTTGACATTACAGACTGAACGCAGTTTTAAATATAAGTTACCTATGTGTTATAGGTATGATATTTTTAAAATAAATTTTTGTGTTTAATGGTTAAATTTCTGATTCATTAAATTTTAAAGAAGTTTGTTGTTCAATTGCTGTTTCGTCGTTCTGAAAACGTTTTTGGCCAAAATAGGTAATGTTAATGAGAACGGATCTATGAAGCAAAATTTGGTTTTTATTCCTACTTGTCCGTGACAAAAGGTATTATTGAAGAGTGATTTGAGGACTAATAACATATACAGTTAATTTCAAAGAGAAAAGTCTGTTAATCAGTCGCTCAGTACTACTTACACTTAAGTTATTATGTTATTTACTATTTATTTTCAAATTATTTTAATAATATTATTGTTAGTAACGACGTTCAAATGATTTGAATATTATCGAAACAAAATAAAGTCTCATGTAAGTACATCTTTACTTCCTAAAAAATAAACAGAGTTTGTTATGTTTAGAAAAAAATAGAGTTAAAATAATTTCTTATGTTTAAAATATTGACTGAAAAATTGTGATTACCCTGTTGTAATTCTCCTGTAAAATCTGATCAGGTGTCCTTGAAATCTTCAGAATTATATAAACAATTTTGTAATTATATTGTCATACTGAATTAAATTCAGTCTATTAATAAATTAATACAATTTAATGTTTTGTAATAATCCCGTGTTTTTTGCGTTTTAAACGCTTCATGAAATATAGTATTTCATTTATCGTAATGTTAAATGAGTAGCAAAATGTTATACCCAGTGTTGCAAAAAATATTCGTATAATAATATAATAAAAATTATTGAAAACTTTTTATTGTTTTTACTATTTTACTTACGTATACCAAATTAAGACTTTAAAAATTCTTTTAAAATTAACAAATTATTTTATCTATTCTTTTTACAGATGAATTTGAAGGGAACCATGGGGAACCATTTCGCGGCCGATTATACTCGTTCTATGATTTAGAAATTGCGTTACATCATTGTTCAAATGATTAGTAGTGAGCTCTTGGACTAAGTCACAGCGTCTTACAAGTATCTTGCATAGTGAAAATGTTAGCTTGCATACGGAAAATGTTAACTTGCATACCGAAAATGTTAACTTGAATACTAAAATGTTAACTAGCAAACTGATAATATTAATTTGCACATTGAAAATAAATTTGCATGCAAGATGACAGGTGTCCGTGCCCTTGCCTGAAGATTGCAAGATACTTGAAATAAGCAGCTTACGTCCAAGGAAATTACAGAAATGCCGCTTAGCATGCATTGGATTGCGGCTTACAGAAAACGCTATTTTATAAGACTTCTAAAATATGAGATATTTTTGGATTGTAGAAGAAATTATGTCTAAGAAATAAATGTTAGTGTACCAAAGAGAATTGCTCGACAATAGTAGGTACTTAGTACAAATAATGATTAATTTATTATTGATCGATATTTAGACCACTTAAGTATGTCCACTGACCATTTATGGCGCCTTATGTATGATGTAACCGTTTTAAAAATAGCAAATGCAACACTATGGAGTGTGGATGTTCTTGAATTGTCAGAATGAACGGCATTGCTGTTATGAGAGTATTACTCAATTAGGCTGCAATTTTGACATATAATTGCACCCCGGCTATTTACCTGGAACCTGTAGGCATTTTTTTTGGGTTTATTTTTTTATTTTAGCTATAAGACATCCAAGCCAGCCGGCCATAATAGTTAATTAAGTATTATATTAGTATTAATTAATTGACAACCCAGTGACATCACATTTAATTTAAGTTTTTATCTTACAAAGATATAATTTATAAAATTGTTATATGAAATAAATCATGAAAAAGACAGTATATTATTTTTATATTAAGTTTTATTTTCAAAGAATAAATTACTGTTTGGTGTTTAGGCACTGTCAATATAAGTTGGTTATTAATAAATAAATACATTTTGTTCTGTATTTTATCTAGTCACTTCGCAATTTTTATTAGATTTTGAAACATAACAAATAAAATGGTTGCCTTTTATTGTAGATATTTCGGTTGTGTTACATTAACGTTGCTGATAGTTAATTAAAATGACTAGCATGGTTATTCCTAAAATTTAGTATGAAAGTAAAATAATTTAATACTTTGATGTATTTAAATTTTCTCTAAAATATGTTTACAAAGCAAAATCAAATATTTAGAAGTTATTTATGTTTTCAAAAATGTTATTGTAATTTAATTTAAATGTTATTGAAATCCTTAGTTCCTTTAGGGTTGTGAGAAACAAACTTTTTATTGTATACTATTTTATATAATTAATAAATTTAGTTAATTATTTTGAAATGCCATTAATATGCCTCATTTTTTTTTAATATGCAACGATTCTTGTCAGTGTTATTATACAAATGAATGATACAGATAACTAATTTTATGAAAGAAATATTTGCCCCGAAGTAATATAAAACGCCTATTTACACATATTATTGATAGTACCTAGAAAATAATATACAATAATGACTATAGAACAAATATTTTAATGTTTTTCATAGATAAAGAAAAGTAATAAAGTAAGTACTGACCTAGTAAAAGCAATGTTAATAACTGTATTTAGGCACATGCTATTATAGTACATTCAATGTATGTTAATTATGTATGCTTAGTACATCATTGCTTTATTTATTCAGGGTCAAATAAAATTAGCTTGTGTGAATGTAAGGTTAACAATAAAACAAAAAAACGTTTTTCTTTCTTCACTTTCTTTCGCAGCTAATGGAATAAGGCCTTGTACGAGTTTGGTAGTGTAGTGGGGAACGCATATATATGTATTTTACAATTACCCACGGTACCACTGGACCAGTAGTGTAGAAGGGAAGGAGGGGTATATTAGTATTTGAACTAGAGTTAGGGAAATGTGCTTCCATTAATTAAACAATACGGTTTATACAGGTATACGCTTGGATAAGTCTCTACCTAGTAGTTAATACTTATCGCGGTATTAAACATTGTTCCTGTCAATGCATTCAATTGTATTATTTGTTTTATTTTTTGTTGTGTGATTTTAATAAAAGCTGGCCATTAAACCTCTTTTCTTTTCTGCGCCCCAAATTTTGTAGTTTTCAGTTCAACCTTGCACTGAACATGAGTAAAATAATAAAAACTGGGAATAATTAAAACTTTTTTAGAAATGCAACGAATTGATCGCAACCGAAGATGTCAAGGTTCGATTCTCGACAATATTAGTAGTCTAAATTTTAAACCCGACTATGTTATAAAATAGGTAACTTTAGAGGCTCTTTAAGTAATAAGTAATAAATAATCCCAGATCCCTTGAGATCTCGGTAATGTAGGTTACACTGTAGTACACCTATATTTCGCCGATTATGTTTAGGTTCGATGTAATACAGCCGAGACTATTGCCAAAACTCTGGCACACATCTGAAATCCAGACTTCGGGGCTGCTACTGAGAAATTCCTTATGGGATAACCCAACAACAATTAGCACGACGACGGTCAGCAATAATGCTGACGACCACTGACAAGATCACTCGTCTTAATACAAAAGTCCTCCTAACAGTTTTCGGTCAGGGCGTCACGGCGGCCAATCTCTGCAGAGCCATTGGCACGGGATATATTATGTACAAAATGTATTATGCGCAAACACAGGTGCGCTCTTCCTACCTTCATTCTCATAGACCAACGGGACTGTAATCCCTTACGATCGGAGAGATATCAGGCGTAGGCTTATCAGCTTAACGGCTTATCTGGGGTATCTTGCCGCCAACTTCCAAACTCCGGGGTGAAACTGAAAAATTGGCCCAACTCCTGTGTTTGGTCCTGGTTTGATCCCAGGCTAAGCAGCCTGGGATCCAATCGACCAGGATATTTAATCGTCGCGCTCCTCATCAGTCCTAGTCATGCTTCTCACAGACGAGACCCTACAACTCATTGAATGATTAAGGGATAGTTGTGCTGTCGGATGTGACCAGATTTTGAGCCAGTTACTCAAGAGATATGTTCACGTTCTCTCCGTCTAATACCCACATACCGCAGGCGTTTATATTCTCAATCATAAAACCCGTTCATAAAGGTTAGAAAGAAACTATATTAACAACTTTAGACTCTGAGATCTCTATACTTCCAATGCTCTCAAAGATTGAGTTCATGAATTACCGGCTTGCCTGATTAAGTTGCTTGAGGCTAACAACCCTGAATCATTTTCCCAGTTTGGGATCGGCAAGATAAATCGACCAATCATGAGCACATGAATTGGTAAGCTTGGTAATTATCACCTTTGGTAAAAAAAGAAAGAGCTTCATGATGTTTCTAGACTTAGCAAAGGCCTTTGACGCAGTTTCTGTCCCTCAATTATCGCGTCAACTGGAAAAAAAATGGTGCATGCGGTCTTCTCCTACAATAGTTCCAGGGCTTCTTATCGTTAGAGTTGATAGTAGGATGAGCAACGAAATGCTATTATTTTTGGTGTACCTCATATGCTATAGAATACTGCCCAGAATTCTATAGCAGCCGATAACTTTGACACAAGCCTCCTCTCTATGAGAAAGAAGCAGTGCTGGTGATGTAATAATTAAAACAAACTAATGCGCCTGCTTGGGTTCGTGGAACCCTCGACCTACAATTGGTAAGTCGGGTCCGGTAAAACTGGGCCACCACCACTGCTTTACGCACAGTTTAACATTTAAAATAAAAAGTATCTGTGTCTGTATGACAAACTTTTATTCCATTTTTAATTCTTCAACTATCCGTTCAAGTCAATAGATCGCTGAATCCTGAAAAGTAATGAAAATACTAGACCAAATACAGCCGACCTTCAACTATGTCTGCAGTGGCAGTGGGATGGAACCATCAAAACTGTCCAGCGGCTTGGGAATCGGCTACAAATAATTGCCCAAGTATCATATCCGAAATTCAGATTTAATAAAATACGTTAGTTCACTTACTAGTGGTTTGCGCTAGTTCTCTTTAGCCATGGACGGCTTGGTGAGTCCCTTGCATTTTGCGACAACAGCTCCGTGCATACCCACCTCGGGTTTTATAATATTCCCTGAGACATCACACCGCGCGGTTGTGAAGGGGCCTTCCATTTAAAACCTTCGAAAGTACAGTCTCGTCACTGTTGGTCGTGGGTAGTACATTCGGTTTGTAGTCAGCAGTAACCAGACTCCTATTCGGAACGTCGAGTTTGGTCGGAATCCATTTGAGTGTACCGAAAGAGTACATTAAAACCGGCATGAGGCAACCGTTGAACGCGTGCACCTTGTTTCCGCCCGACAGAAGGCTATTTAATACTTTCTGCAGATCACCAAAGAAGCACTCCCCCAGCGGTTGCTTCAAGACCTCAATGATTGTTTGGAAAATCAGTCCTCTCTGTGCTAAAGACCTGTGCCAATCACGAAGGCCAATAGCATGTAACGTTTATGGAATGCTAAAGCTGACTACGGTCCTTTTTGGACGTCGATGTAAGTTCTGTCGTGCCAGCGACACAAAGTGGAATAATTGCTTCGTGTTTATTATTATTTAATAGTAAATTATGAATGGTTTCATACAAGTCAATACCTTCCTACGTCAATTTCAATGTCTTTCGAATTCGTTCACTCATGCAGACATATTACAGAGATTTATTTATAAAGTTACAATCTATGGATAAAGTGGTGGCAAATCTTACCATCTTCTAGGCTGATCAATCGAGGTCTCCCGGAATAGTTTCTAAATGTACACTTGTTACAGACGTCCAGTTCATACCCACGGAGAAGGGGAAATATATCCTCGTGCTTCGCGGCTACACGTACTCACAAGTTGGAGGACGGTTCTTCTACTGTTCGTCGAAGCACATGGGGTGCAGGGCACGGGTCCGGCTGATATCGGGGAAGCTCGTGGCGTCTGCTGATGAACACAATCACGCACCCCCATCACACGCGCGTTGCGGTAACGGCGCCTTCGTGCAACTCCGTCCCAGAGGTCTGGCCAACTTCTCGGGACTATCCTCAGCTATCCTTCCTTCCCCTATTTCTTCCCCAACTGTAGCAGCTCTAGCCCTCCATGCACTCAACTTCCCAAGAATACTTCCCAAAACGGACCTGTGGGCGCGACCTCCTAATCCTGAGGTCAAAAAGGATCCTTTATAAGTTAAGATGAAATTTATTGAGCAATAAAGCGTATGACGTAGAGTCCCTGTTCACTGAAGCGTGTCGAAACCGGATTGTTATAAATGTTATGAAAGATACGATTGTTTAAGAACTTATACTATCGTTGCTTATTGTGTATGACACTAAGTCATTAAATAATCCAATATGCAAAAAAGAAGAAGACGTATAGATTACAAGGGTATTAAAATCTTACTCGAATATTAATATAAGGTCTTAGAATGAGTTATTCATGTTGTAACGACACGCGTCAGTGGACTGTGACGTTTGTTTACTTAATATCAGACTAGCTAGATCGTTATAGAAATCGTATGTTTCTTAAATTTGTTGATCTCTAAAATTGTGTATATATCGAAATGTTATAAGCTTCGCTTTCAGTGATAATTCAACACGATACGTAATTTGGTGATATTTTTAAGTAATAATTATAGTTGTATGAGCCTTATTATATCTACGTTTATTCTATTTATAGTTATTTACCTACATGTTAATACTTAATATTTGTCTTGTTTATTAAATCTTATTTTTTGAATATAGACTGCTACTTTATGAGTGAGTATATGCTGCTTAAATAATGCGGGCTTTTTTTTATTTGGCATCCTGTGTAAAATATACCCTACTAGATGTCCGGCGCAACTTCGTTTGCGTCACATTTTCCCCGTTTTCGCAACATTATTCATTGCTGCTCCACTCCTATTGGTCGTAGCGTGATGATATATAGCCTATAACCTTCCTCGATAAACAGGCTATATAACACTGAACGAATTTTTCAAATCGGACTAGTAGTTTCGGAGCTATTCAATGCAAACAAACAATCAAATCTTTCCTCTTTAGTTTAGAAATAGTAATGACCGACGAAAAATGTATATGTGAATGATTTACTAAATACGTGGTAACCGTGTTAGCGTCAGTCCATTCTGTATACTTTTTGTTGGGGATTGGAGTCGCAACAATTAACAAATCATTAGAGATTATGATAAGATAACAACAAGTGAATAGGTAGGTAATAATAATAATGAAATATGTTAATGTTTTTTTAAAGTTTTGTTTGAAAAAATATTTAAAATGTAATTAGTAAGTATGTAAGTAAATGAATAAACGAGATAAAATATAATTTAAAAACAAGCGGACCATGATAAAGAAATAGTATCCATGGTAATGTGACTTTGTCCAAATATACCACGATACAATTAACCAAAATATTAAAAACTCGAAGAAAGTGAGGACACATAAGCTCAAAATGTCGGTGGTAATCATTTTGATGATCCCCTAAGGCCTGACGCTATTTGAAGAACAGCCCCTATTCGTAATGTAGAAATATTAGCATCTCTTACCCATTCGTGTTCTAATGGACAAGCAATATCTATATTACACATCTATACTCAGTATTTTGCAACCTATGAATAACAGACTTGATGAATGCGACGACATGTTTAGGCTATAAGTGCACTGGATATGACAATGTCAAGTAATACCAATGACGCCCCGGTAGGTAATCTAATGGTTTTTTATAAAAATACACAATACAAATCCGTTTATGCCATAGGTTTACGATTCGCAACGAACCGAATGGGTTCCACGAACTTGCTCGTAGAAGGCTACAGCTTCAGGAAGGAGTATTCCTCAGGGACCAGGGTGTCGTGGAGGTGTTCCAAGAGAGGCTGCCCGGCGACTGCCGTGACTATTGACAATGAACTGCTGTGCACCAGGTACTGGCACAAACACTGACTTACGCTGGAATTAACGATAGACACAATACTTATATAATGTTTATTCCGGCTAGTGTTAGCCGGTCACTTATTTATGATTTGCTGACTTCGGCGCGCTACGGTTGGTCCTGGTTGCGGCCTCAATTTTGGCTACAGAACCTCAGGTCAAGAGACTATTCTTTGAAGTACATTAAACACTTCTGATGGCCGGGCATGTGACTTTTGGTCTGTTCGTTTATGCCACTTATCTAACAGAGTTTAATCATAAAATCTAAAGAGACTTACATTTGTTACAGTTATGCATATTGTTGAAGATTTTAATAAACACTATTTTACATTATTATAATAACATGTTTTTTTCATTTAAGCTGACCACAATTCATATGTATCTCTATGCCTTCTTTATTTTAGGCTACATCAATTGGATGGTAGGCACTAAAATTGAAATGGTTCCTCCTACTCACCAACAGATGGCGTTACTAACAGCGATCAGCCAAACCTCTTAAACTAAAAGTTCACCAATAAAACTGAATGCACGAACTAAATCAGTTTCAGTGACAATATTCCACAACAATGATGCATGAATGCTGTGTTTGTAGAAACGGTGCAGTTTTACACTACGAAATTGTAAACAATACGATTCGAATAGGGAAGTAAAATTTTATAATAATTTCACACAAACGAAAGTAGCGGACAAAAGCTATTTTAAAATAACTTTAGTTGTTTTACAGTGTTATAACTTTTTCTTGATTAATTAAATTCGTCGATAAAGAGTTTAATAATACGTCTTACCATAGTATTTTTACCTGTACGTTATTGCATTAATACTATTTCAAAACCAACTTAATAATTAATTAATAAAGATTTGGGCAAGATGCTATCTACTTAGTTAAGAAATCTTTGTAATACGTAAAAAACTAAAGATATTAAATTATAAACAGATCGGAATTACTATTGTATCTAGTTTTAAAATACAATGCAATTATCTGATTGCAGGACATATGAAATAGGGCTGCAAAATCTATAATCGATTGTGTGATATATTTTATAATAATGGCTGTGTTACGTTTTAGTGGAATATTTATAAGAAAGCTGAAATAAATAAAAAACTAAAATTGTTTTTTTTTTCGTATTTAGCCCAAGAAAACCTTTTACTACCCTCAAAAATAATGTAAAGCAGCAGCTTATAAAAAAAATATGCAAATAAAGTTTCAGGTTTCTTCAGTTCTTCACACCGAAAAACGGGCAGCTTGGGGTCGGAGAAATATTCAAGAAATATTAGAGGAAGGGTGACGTGGTCTTCGGGATCTGTCAGTTCAAGTCCTGCCGCAACCGCAGGATCAGGACTACGTCTTCGGAGTCTCCCAGAAGGAGCACGAAGAGTGTGCGGCGAGTGTGTATGATGAAAAGAGGTTTTATGTGAAGGAGACAGAGACGTGGTGCTGATGGTGTCGTGTTTTGGCTTCGTCTCTCCGAAATTGTTAGCTTTTGGTATAAAATCATTTGTTTGTTGTAATAATTTTAAGCGATTTCGATTTGCGTGAAGCCAACGTTTTTGACACTCCACCATTTTGGCAGGTGCGGACTCCGATGGATCCGAGCATACAGAAGAATATTACTTTGCCACAAGCACACGTGGGAACCCGTTACTGGTGCTATCTGGCCACCGTTTTAAACTGATGAGGGACATGGGAAAGTACAGACGATGGATTTGTATCAAGACTAGGGAGAGATGCAACTCATTCATTATCACTGAGGGAGAAAGCATTGTTAGAATGAATATTCGACATACTCATGAATTAAGAAAAAAAGCTGTAAAGAGCGAGTTAGACTCGTGCATCGAGGGTTCCGTACCTTGGTAGGAAAATCACTTGACCTGAAAGTCATCCCATTTAGACCGGACCGGAACGTATGGTATGGTATGGAGCAGCTTCGGAGGGACCTATGTCCAGCGGTGGACTGCGATCCTTTCTTTACTATTTTGGTACGAAATCCTAAAATGTACCATAAATAGTGTGTGTGTGTTATAAGTGTACCTAGATTATAAATTAATATTTATATGTACGTCATATTGATAGCGAACCGCTTTAAGGTTGTTTGCTATAAATATGTTTGTTTGTTTCTAGATATTTAAAAAAAACCAACAAATACATTGCTTTTGTGCAATTATCGTGTCGTTTTATTGTTTTTCGTTATGATTTTGTAATAATTGGTAAACAATAAGAACACAAAATTATGACGGATGACCCTATTCCACTCCGTATTGCGGGTTTTTCATGGTTCCGTATTATTTGAGTTATGTTGTGCAATTTTTATATTTATTAGGCATATTAATTTAAAATGTTTGATGCGATTCCTAAGCACAGAATTAACTATGTTTTCATGTTTCAGCGGCATCTGTAAATCCTCTTATATTTGGGACTACAAGGTTCGGCAACCCAATCATAACTTGGGGCAGGTATCGGTTTACCAAGAAGCTGGAACGACGTGTGAAGACCTGGTGGGAGTGCACGGCGAGGAAGAGCTCTGGTTGTCGATGCGTTGCTGTCACTGTCAACGATAGACTGGTGAAGCTCAATGGATGGCACAACCACTAGGAATAACCAGTCTGAAGTGGATACCTACTAGACAGTGCAAATGTAAAGGTTTTAGAACAAAATAATGGATGAAACTTGTATGATATCGAGAAGGGTAAAATATGTAGGTTTTATATTTTTGTTTTCTATTGCTATAATATACTACTTAGCTAATAATAAACAATGTCTATCACGTATGATTTCCTAAGTTTGTGTATTATTCATTTTGATATTTCCGCTGTTTGGACATCGTGATTGCCATTTTTTTTGTCTGGTAGTTGTAATGTGATGGGCCTTATAGCCCGAGGCATAACATCCTCATGTTTTGTGGCTGTTTATGTACCCCTGATTGGAAAGTTTTAGTTAAGAATTTAGTTTTTCTTTTGACAAAAATGTCATAGTTGCTACCACTAGTCAAATAACGTGGTTTGTGTATCATAGTTGTTATTGCATTATTGTTACTCATGTTATGTCATGAGAAATAGAATATCCAAGAAAAATTGATTACAGTATTTATCTGTAGGAATACTAAATCAATTAATAAGTTAAATTCGCGTAGCTAACTATAAAATATATTTAGTTAATTCTCATCGGTAAAGTTATGTCTTCATTAAATTTGATTAAACTTTCATTCATATGTAAAGTCCTAAAAAGTCTAAGTTAAAAGTCAAGGTAAGTTTAAGTCTTTAAAATTTACATTGTTTTCAATATGTCTAGGTAAATGTCACTGTAGGGGCTTTCGTTAATTAAGACTTTTAACAATTCTAGGGGTTTCGTAACTATTTCGTTTTTAGGTAAAAGTAATGATTATATTGTCAAAGGTGTGATCGTATACAAACCATAAAGTAGTATACAGGATGTTTAAGAAAGAAAAAATAGAATAGTTGTGTGTGTGGTTTGGGTAAAATTTCGGTGATTGACGTATTTTTAGCTTTTCGTGTCATGAAAACATTCATGAAAATCGTATTTTTTATTAATACTATCTGGGGGGGAACTATTACGTCTTAAAGCAGTATTGTTGTATTCTTATTCCAGTGTGGGAAAGAGACGCAGCTATAGAGGATGTCTAGCGCCATCTCTTTCCCACTCTGGAATAAGATTAAAAATATCCTGTTTTAAGACGTCATGGTAGACCTGTAGACCACCTGGTCTGGAATTGGGTAAAATGGGCACAGTTTTCTTTTAAAACGATTAATATTTTATTGTATAAAGAAAAAATGTATTGGCTTGTTATGAAGTTCCATTTAATATAGTTATTATAATTCCATGTGATCTGTATTTCACTTTATATAAAAAGTTGTAATCTTTATAATTAAAGTTATTTAAACAATTTGTATTTTCTGTTTAATAATCCTGTACTATAATTTTATTTATTTATTTATTAAAACACAAGTATAAAAAACACTGTACAAAGGCGGACTTAATGCCTTGGGCATTTTCTACCAGTCTACCTTATTATAATCGTTACCAAATGCAACCGCAGCAGTAGTAAATGGTTCTATTAATAAAAGTATCTCAGAATTTGAAAGTTTATTTTGCATAAAGATTATCATAAAGTCAAAGTGTTATAAAAGATAGTAATATCTCTGAGTATATTTCAGAGCAATCAGAGCCAACATTTGACTTATCTCAACGCGGGAACCTCGTAGTACAAATAGGGCCGTGGCGGTTCAACAAACATGCGTGTTGGGGGTCCAAGGTTCGCTGGACTTGCATCAAGAAGAAGAACGGCTGTACTGCAGCCATTACTACTGTTGACAATGTCATCGTCAAGACTCTTGGCAAACATAACCATTAACTTTTGAAGATTGTAATAAGGATTTCTTTTAGGCCGTCGGCGGTAGTTAGTCAAACTGCTAGTTTTGACTCAGGGATGGACTGACCAGAAGCCCAGTGTGCCAACCTATTCGATTACGTTAACGTGATCTCTTATTTACGTCATTTTTTATTGATTTTTTATAATTTTCTTAGTTGCCACCAAACAGCGGCTACTTCAGCGTCGTTACAAGTTGAATTTAGTACTCGCACTAGACCTACTGATCATTAGAAGGCAATTATTTAGTTGTTGATTTCTTCCATTGATGATATAGTTGCTTCCATTTCCTCGTCTTCCTTTGGCAGTCGACTCTTTAAAAAAAGAAAGTGATTCTTAGTAAAACCTTCATACTAAAGAATAGTTTAAAGACATACTGCGCCAAAAGAATGGAGATGACGATGACTATGGAATAGTTTCCAAGACGTAGTGTACAATTATAAAGCAAGTAATAGCTTATTTTTTCTAGAATCTAAAAAGGGAAATGTATTCTGTAAACAAAATGATAAAATAATGATAGTAGTTACTATTTCATAAATAGATATTTATAGACCAGCTGATGTTCTAGTTTGGTAGTAAATAATCAAACAAAGTAGAAGATAGAACTTTTTAAAACGAGACTTGCGGTTAGAGTAGCAAAAGTGTTACTTTAAAGCAATAAAATAGGCTGATTTTTTGACATGTTTTCTTTGAGACGATCCTATAAACATGCTTCCAATAAACAAGGGCATCTAAAACGTAGTACTTACGTCAAAGGTAATTATCATTTAACTTAGCGAATAGTGATGACCAGCAATAAAAACTGCCATGTAGCAATTTTACAGCCCATACGCGATTATGATTGTATTCTTAAACTTCAGTAAAAGTATGTTAAATATTTTAATGTGTTGTATTTTAGAATTTACATAATTTCAAATATTTACACTGTATACTCAAGTTTCATAAACCATTGTAAGTTTTCAATAAATTGTCAATATCATTCCATGAAATTGAAATTACGGCATAATAGAATGCATTTTGTTTATGCATTTTTAATGTGACTTTTCCACGATAATGTTAAGATTTCTTTGAATAAGTTTGACTGTATTATCCATAGGTTTAAGACTTTTTGCAGGTTTGCTAGCAGTCAATTAGTTTTCCTAAAGTTCCTAAAATGTTTAAATTAATATGTACCCAGCGGCCCTTTTAAAAATCAGTTAAATGATTTCTTCATGTTTTTATAAATAAATAAATTTAGTTTTATTAATAAAATTATGGTAATCATTATGATTTTTTATATAATTTTAGAAGGTCTGTGACGTAGCTCATATCCTTACCATTAAATGAGCAATATTGTAAAAAATTGAACAAGTTGTCTTCCGTTAGCTCAGTAGTTTTCATTTATATTTTCAGTTCTTAGTGGGTAAGCATACCTATTTCTGAGTGAACAAATAAAAAAATGCGACATTCACGATTTTTACGTCAATAATGAGTAACATATACTACGTAGTAAGTACAGTACCTTACCTGTGCTTAGCTGTAACATTAGCCATAAATTATGTAGAAATCATACATAATCATAGTTTACGCTTTAAGACTTGTATTCATAAAACGTTCCACTGTAGGTGTTCTAAATTGTATTATTAAATATTCAATTTTCCAATCGTGACTTTTATTTGACGTATTGTCCGATGGCCCTATTTTCCTCTTAGCTTTTTTCCAAAGTTCTCTCTGTAGTTCTAACTGGCAGTTTAATAGATTAATCTATAATAAATAAAACTATTATTTACTTTGTTATTTACATCTATTAAATCAGTGATCTAAATCAAGCTGAACCTGTCCCGTTAGTAGTAGTATCCGTCTTTCAGTTTTGACACCTGATAAACATAGTTTATCCCATGTCTAGTGAAATAAATGCGAAAATTATCTGAAAAACCAGCGTTTTCAGATTATTTTATCCGTTAAGGCACGTGACTAGACTAGGTTCTATGTAAGATTCGTTGGCTGCATTTTTTCATTGGCATCTGAATCAAGAATGGATTTCTATCATTATAAGTATTTCCTCAGTGCTTTTGTTAAAAATAATGGTATACCTTTTCTATTATTCTGAGTATTTTTATTTACTCATTCACAACCAGGTACTAAAGTAATGGTTGTTTTCAGATCTGAACCCTGTTTTTGCGCAATCTCAGCGAGGTAACCCGGTCATCATGATCGGTCAGTACCGATTTAACCGAGTTAATAAACACGGCAACAGAACGAGATGGGTGTGCGTCAAAGCTAAGGCTGGCTGCAGAGCGTCCCTACATACCATGGAAAACGCCATCGTCAGAGTGTGGGGGTTCCATGATCCGCTAGCTCACACCACTGCTAATAGATTCTAGACATTCTAGTGCAGTTTTGTATGGAACGTTGTCGGGGCTACAGGCCCCAGATTTAAGGCATGTCTCGTTTTTGCAACAAATTCGCAGTCATTCTTAGAACGTAAGGCGTTGTTGTACCTACATAGAGATATACTTTAATTTAATATTCCGATACAGTACACATTCCTGTTTCGGATATTTAAAATGACGGTTTGGTAGCTCCTACGGGAAACTCGACAATCCTCGGCCGAAAAACTTGCTTTTCACGTGAGTTATAATATATGTTACATCCCGCGATTGGCCTTCGCACTGGGAGATAAATGTTTCATTTAACTAGTTAGCGTTCGTCATTGAATCACGCCGGTCGCCTCGGTCACTAAACGTTCAACCGTCGCGGGTAGTTTGCTATAAAAAAAAATATTTTCAAACTTGTCTCAGGGATACGAACTTGAAAACGAAGCGGCGCGGAATAGTTTGCGACGGGCGCTAAAATACAATCTTGAAAATATCGCTCGGACGATCGAAATAACATTTTATAGTTTGTGATTTAATATACTGTATATTACTTAATATTTTATCCGGTTGTATACGGTTCCATTTGAAAGTACGGAGAGCGATATTAATTCATAAATGTCGAGATGTAATATAAATTTTATCCCATAGTAAAAAGCGAGCTCTAACCGTTTGTTAGTTAATTGACGTTATTATTTATTATAGTAACGATTAAACTCGAGACATGACTTATCCTGCATTCCCGGAAGTTGCATCGAAAGCAATTCTTCTCGAATCAATGGAAATAATTATGACTAAAGGTGCTTCCCAATAGATGTTGCTAGTTGCAAAAGTTTATGTACATATTGAGGGTTATTTTTTTTTCGGCGGATGAAATCAAATTAATTATGATTGAAGTTTATTATATGGCAGTATTTTATAACGTTTTAGGTGGGTTTTAGTAAATAAGTGTTACAATATATAGTTTAAAGTTGTAGCATGCATTGACTAACTTCATCAGTATAAGCTCTCGCACTACAGTTACTAACGTAAATATTACTTAGGTTTCGGTGGTGGATATTATTGATAATCTTTTATTCAGTATTTAATCATGAGTAATGTTTAGGTATTCTCCAATACTTTAGTACTTAAGGCATGATTACACGTTTATTATTTATGATTTTTTACTTTCTTGTTTTATTCAGTCCCCGGTCCCACTTTCCACTGAAAATCTATAAATATCTGGACGAATCAATACAAATACATAAACGTGAAGTGTCTGTGTGTAATTTTCAAAATTATTATAAAAATATTTCTTCCCTATTTGAATCGGATTGTGTTAACAATTACAAGGGTTTTAATTGTTTTGCACGGAACCCTAATTATTTTTCTAAAATAAAAGTAGCCTAAGTTACTCCTTATAACGTTTCAGAACAAACAGATAGACACAAAAAATGTAATGCATTCAAAATTGATTCAGAAAAATTCAAAAGCTGTTGTTTTGAAACTACAAACATACACTAACACAGATTTCAAAATACTTTTGTGTAACGGTATTTAGAAGCCACCTTCTCTCCAAATTTCAATTGTGTGGTGCCAACAGTCTAGGAGTAAAATGGCTGTGATATACCGACGGATAGACAGGCGGAATCTATAAGGTTTCTGCCTCTGCCTTGTGCCTAACGAAACCTTAAAAAAACCCTTCTTTTTAAAGAGAGGTAAGTAGGTACTTCTCAATCTTCTTATGAAATTAATAATATCCTTACTAAACACCGATTCATGTACCTTACAGTACACCCACATTTCGCCAGTTTCTAGACTTTATTAAACACTTTCACTGTCCGCAGTCTGTGTGTACTGTAATGGTTCTTATATTTGTGTAATTTTTCCTGAAAAGAAGCGAATTAAGAATAGTGAACGTAGCAGCCAAGAGTCTCATTGACACCGACTCCTTTGTCAAAGCTAAACTCCAATGTTTTGAGCCTCGCCGCAAAGTTGCCAGCCTATCGGTTTTTTTATCGGATACATTTCGGGGAGTGTGCTTTGGAATTACACAATTTAATTCGCCCATCCCCATTCTATCAGACCCGCTCATGCTTCATATCAGGCGGGTTGCGGCCATACACAAGCCTTTTTAGTATTTTATTGTTAAAGAGTGTTATATTAAAATACTATAATAATAGGCATTTTAAGAGAATAATTTTTAGGCAATAGGCTACTTCCTACATTGATTAATTAACCTACAGTGTCAAGGTACATATCAAACAGAGGCAACCCAATATTAGTGGCGAATGGCTTCCGTTTTCACAAGAAGGCTGTCGGCTCGAAGACAATGGAATTGTGGTTACATGAAGCAATACAAATTTAAGGCTTGCATCACAACCGTCGACGTAGTAGTTATGGAGAAAAGTTTTAGACATAATCACATTTATAAATACATAAATTAACTAAAAAACCTTTTAATTCAAACTAGTACATACTTTAATCTTAAAAAGTACGGTGTTTGCGTTAGGTACACTTATATAATAATATTTTTACAAAACAGATGCGTCCTCTTGGGCCAATGCTAGTTTCATATTTTCATTTGAAAGACAGGCTTTTTCGTATTTCAAAGTTTGATAAGAGTGAAATTAATTGATTTGACATTTCTAAGTGCATTTATTAAGATACACAAGGTTTATATTATATTAAATATATAACATTACTCTCCTTTGTTCCAGTGTCAAGTTACATTTCAAATAGAGGCAACCCAATATTGGTGGCGGATGGCTTCCGTTTCTACAAGGAGAAGGCTATCGGATTAAAGATAAGATGGCAATGTGGGGACAGGAAGCGCTTCAAATGTAAGGCCTTCATCACGACCATCGATGGACAAGTTTTGAAGAAAAGTTTTGGTCATAATCATACGTAACCAGTGCTTGGTCCAAGAGGAAGTGATGATTATGACCAAAAAATTACGTTGGTTTCTTTCATTATGAATATCAATGGTTATGATTTAACCCTGAGCAGACGATGGACTATTTGTCCGCTGGATAGCAATTACCGCTGAAATGAATCCTGTCTATTGGTTGCCTCGTTGTTTTTTTCATTTATTGGTTGCTGCAACTTGTCCGCATCTGCACGAGGGCACACAGTCCATTGTCTGCTCCGCATCTAAGTTTCTTTCAAACAACACATGGCCTACCATGACCTAGCCGTATATTTTTAATCTTAGTTCAGTGTGGGAAAGAAATGTAACGTAACATTCTGTATAGCTCTATCTCTTTCTTTAAAGAGGTGTTGCGGGCAAAATTATATAATTTTAAATGAATATTTTTTGTTTTAGTAAAGCTTAGAAAACATATAATTAGAAAACAAGAAACATCGGTTTCCTGTTTTCTAATTATATCATCATCATCATTTCAGCCCAAAAGACGTCCACTGCTGGACATAGGCCTCCCCCAAGTGTCGCCATATTGACATTTTGGGGGGTTTTGCCATAATCGCCACGCTTGGCAGGCGGGTTGGCGATCGCAGTACGGTTGTTACAAAAGCACAGAGAACGCTGCTGCCCATTATCTGCCAAATCCCTGAGTCGCCTCTTACGACACCCACGGGAAGATATGGGGTGGTGCTATTCTTTACGTCCGACACCATACAGAGCAATCTAATTATATGTTTTTAAAATATTCTTTATTTATAAAAATACAAAGTTTTGACAGTGAACTAAAAGGATTAACGGAAATATAAATTTAACCAATAATAAAATTTAATTACTGTTCAGTAATGCTTATTAGGACAAAAAGAGGTTGTTTGGTGTTGAAAGCTGGCGGTTATAATTTCTACAAATTTAAGGTAACTGGCTGCAAGACTAGATGGCAGTGTTGCACCAGACACATCACTAAATGTAAAGCGTACGTCATCACTATTGACGGTAACCCAGTGAAGACTTATCTTGACCACAACCATCCTGTACCTACATTTTAAACAACACATAGGGTGTAAAAGGACATGGGTCCTTTTTACATGCCCGTCAACTCAGGGTAACCCCTGGGGCAACGTTAGTTGTATGTTGTTGAAGCCTTCTACTTTGAAACCTTACACAACATACGTTGGCACACTGACTGAATTCCAGCTTGTTTTTAATCGACCCTGCGTTTATATAATATATACCAGCTAAATATATATAGCTTTCGAACCATTGAACGGATACCAAGGCTTAAGAGCGTTTACACCCTACGGCATTTCATACAAACTTTCAAGTCGTTATTTTCCGAAATGACTGAACAGATTTTAATGAAACTTCCTACGCACAAGCAGTGTACATAGGTCTAAAAAGTTACTAAAAAACATTTTCGAAATGTCTTTTAAAAATGAAGATAATTGGAAATTTCTGTTTGTATAGATAATTAAAAATCGGTCTAATTTAGCTGTAACATTATTTTTCGAAAATGTTATTTAGTAACTTTTTAGACCTATGTATACTGCTTATGCGTAGGAAGTTTCATTAAAATCTGTTCATTCCATTAGTACCCACCTTTTAAGAGTTTCTGGTCAGACAGCCATATTGTGTGCAATTTTTTGATGTGGTTAATGTTTTTGACATTGGAATTTAATATAAATTGTAATGTGTCATTTTGTGGTTTGTGTGGATGTAGAATTATCAATACAGTTAAATACATCTATCATTTTATTAAGAAAATGTATTTTAACGTATGTATTTGAATAGAATTAATGTTTTTTTTTTTTTAACTCTATTTAAGACTTTTTTGCAGAGGGTTGTGATTTCTGCCTATCCCCCGATAGTTTGATATTAATTTTCTGCATCATGCGCATAAGAAAGAAGGTCGTAATTAGGATTTCTGGAATTAAGAAAAAAAACTTTATTCATTATTTTCAGTGACAAAGTACAGGACAAGTAGAGGCACAGTAATGTTGCTGGTTGGAGGGTATCGCTTTTCTAAGGAGAAAACCAC
This sequence comes from Cerastis rubricosa, assembly GCA_949152445.1. NCBI lineage: Eukaryota > Metazoa > Arthropoda > Insecta > Lepidoptera > Noctuidae > Cerastis > Cerastis rubricosa. The sequence continues at coordinate 16,846,691 of OX424527.1, forward strand.
GGGTGTGAAGATTCGGTGGCAGTGTTCCGTGCGATCCCGGACGAAATGTAAAGCGTTTCTCACTACTATCGATGACCAAATCCTGAAGAGTTATTTGAAACACAATCATTTTGAATAACCATTGTATACGGCATGGCACGGCATTATGTTATATTTCAAGTAATGAAGACACTCGTCAATCTGATCAACTTTTCCCACGGAACAAACTCTTTTATTCCGTAAAAAGGATCTGTTTCGTTAGATTCGATCGGATAAGTGTTGCATTTTGTATGAAAGAGCCGTCTTTTTTTGTTACACGAGTTTTAAGTCAACCTCTTTAGAAACCTTCCTACGTGATAGCGCAGTCAATCGCTGCGAGATACAGAATAGGCTCAGCTCTGTACGTTTATGCTAAGCCTTTTGACTGCTTGAGACCGTCCTCCTAGAGTGATTACTGTCACCAATATTGCCAATATTTGTGATAAAGATGTTATGTGCTTTACGGTGTCTTTGGCACGTGGCTGCAGACGGAACTAAAGTCGCCATCTTGTTTTGTCATAGACAATATCAAAAACGTTCACTAGCACCGTCCTGACAATGTCATCCAAGTGCCAAAAGAACCAAACTGCATTGTTTTGAACCGACTTCTAATATTATGAATTTAAGATTTATTTAGAGTTACTCGGACCGATGGTAAGACATTATTTTCTTAATAAATGGCCATTAACTTTAGACAGTGCAATAATCGCATGGTGAGTATCGCTTGTGCAGATGCTCGCTACAACTGGGCCATAGGCTTTTCTTTTAATTATATTGTTACAATTTTAGATGTGCCTTAATGTCTTTTGACTGTTGTCACGCAGTGAGAATGCTCAAATTCAGTGTTACGTAACTCAGACATAACCGTGGATTCGCACTGGCAATACATTCGCACAAAGCAGTTGTAACTAGTAAGTAAGTATAGTATATTTTTATAAAAGTATTTGATACTAGCTTTATAGGCTATGTTTGTGTCTTTAGTTGATTCTAACGTGATATTAATAAAGGACCATGAGTTAAGAACAATGAATAGTTAAATATTTCATATTTTTTATAGTAAGATGATAATGATAGGCTAAGAAAGTTATAGTTTTCTAATAGTTTATGCCGGCGGTTTCGCCCGCGTGGGTTTAGGTACTTGTCCCATGGGATCGTCCTACCAGGATAATATAGCTTATGTGCTATTCCAGACTATGATATATCTCTGTGCCCAATTTCATCCTGATCAGTTCAGCCGTTGGCGTGATTGAGTAACAAACATCCATTTATCCAAACTTTCGCATGTATCCTAGTAAGTTTTAATATATATTTATTTTACTATAACCATTGATTTTTGTACCTACATAAGAAGGAAATAAAATATTTTTACAAAATTTTCTTTATTTTCATTGAAACATATACGAACGAGCTGAAAGGTAAAGAGATTTTATATACTAAACAATAAAAGAAAAGGAAATGTCGTTTATTTAACACTATGATCTATCTCTGGTCTGTATCTTCTGGCGTTAACCTTCTTCGTATAATGTTTGTAGAATACCTAACCTTGTATCAAAAGGCATGTTTTTGATGTAACTCAATTAACCTAACAACAATTATTTTCTTCATACATACATTTTGTAACTAAATCGTAATTTTATTCAGTTTTTAGACAGAAAGGATAACTTTGCTGAAGTATTTTGGTGGTTCCGCTTTTCCAAAGATGGCATTGTTGGGCGTAAAACAAGATGGCGCTGCTCCTTCAGGTACCGCGCTTTAAATCACGATCGGAGATAACATCAAAGTCAGGTCTTGTCTCGATCACAACCATGCGAAGACGTTCTTTAGAAAAACCTTTTTCACTTTTACCTTAACTAGCTTTTGTCTCAGGTTTTATAGTATGAAGATAACTGAAAAACAAATGTAATTTTTAAATATGAAAGTTGCAATTATTATTTCACGAGATAATGATTTCTTCAAGTAGGTAACAGTCATTGAATTTAATACCTATATTTTGTATACTTTTATGATAATTTAAAGTTTTTATCATGCTTATTTGTGTAGGTACATGTAGGAACCATGACGCTTTAGAAAATTTTGTCTCATACAAAACTTGTTTCTATTGATATCAACGTTTATAAAATGGCGGAAGTTAGGCGGGCCACGGTTCATACCAAAAACTTCCAACCCCTTTTACTATACTACATTTTATCAGGGGGAAGTAAAAAAAGCAAAAGTGTAATGTGTTTTTTTTAAAGTAATAACAAATCTTTATCATTTCTAATAATGTTTTTCTCAGAAGGAAAATAATTATAATATTTGTACATGTTATTTTTTTACAGTCACAGAAGTATTGTCAAGCAGAGGAAAGATTATGTTGCAAGTAGGAGGACACAGATTTTCCCAGCAGAAGAAAGTTTTAGGCAACGGCAAGGTGAGGTGGCAATGTTCTGCCAAGACCAGGACTAGATGTACAGCTTTCATCATCACATACGGGAAACTAGTCGTGAGATGCGGCTTAGAACATAACCATGACATTATTAATTTATAAATTAGAACTGCTGGTTTCGGCTGGAATTCCCTTAAGAATAAAAGCATAATTTTAGTGTTTAATATAATCATTTTAGTTAAAACAGACTGTAAACAAACTTTTCCTTTTAGATATTATTAATTTTTGATAAATGCGATTATTACAACGCGCTTTTTAATTTTATTTTTCCATACTCAAAGAATACCTGGTAATGTTCTTATACAAAAATAAATCAATTTTTATTTTGGACATGCTGTCAGATATGGGAATGTTAATGTGAGAGGGTCGAGGTACCTGATTCTCCAGGAACGCAGCAGGCCTTGGCACATACATTGTTTTAATGTGAACCAAAGAGTAATGGTTTCTACATGCAAGCAACTGTAGTTACTAAATAATTATGAACAATATTTTTCAGCTGATGAACTATTTCGGTGCGCTCAAAGATTACTAAGATTAATTCTTTTTATACTTTAAAACCTATCTAAAATTAGTCCTTAATATTTGCAGTGATGGGAATGTTAACGCAAAGAAGGAACAACACAAATGTTGACATCGGACGGATTTCGATTCTCCAAGTCACACAACAATGGTAAGAAGACTCTACCATCTAGGTAGTGCAGCATTGTACCACAAGGAGTCGAACAAAATGCTCAGCGTTTCTCAGAACCCTTGAGGTTATCGTTATAGAAAAAATAGACTACACAATCGTGTGGATTAAGCAAAGCTAGATATTTTACTAAATAAAAGTTTTACAAGTCTGTCATTTAGAATATCCACTTTAAATATTATTTGACATAGCTTTATCTCAACAGGTGTTTTTCCATTTTTTGTATTCAGTACTGGTTAAGGGTTTATAAGTATATTACTGGAAAGGACCAATTACTTTACTGAACTATCTATGATAATGTAAAATATCGTTATTTTAAGGCCCCGTTTCGGTTTGCACAAGTTTATGAGTTGACTGCGGAATACAGACAAGAACTAAGTCTAAGACTCTCTTGCCTCATTAAAACAAAACATCTTTCTTCTGGAATTCCTGGCTATTCCCGGTATTTTACGATATTATGGGTATCTAAGATACTTTCAGGTACGCATCCAGATATTTCAATATAACAGTAGAGTTCTTTCTTAAGTTTAATCAGTTCAACCTGTATAACTTTTTCAACGAAATGCCTTTAAACGAGAGGGGTCACATGTTGCGAGTACATCATAAGTACAGTAAAGCTAAATGTTGGAGTAATAAAACTCGCTGGGTATTGTCCAGAAAAACGAGAACTAGAGCAAATCGTCTGTCATTACGACAATAGTCGAAAATTATATAGCAAAGAGCTCATTTATCATTAGTTAAATATTTAAAACATGAACACTTGTTGTCGTTGACTTTTCAAGCAGCTGTCTCCGTAAACTGTTTTTATTCATTGCATAAATGCTAGTGAATGTTAATTTTAGCTATTATTTTCTTAATTCATTCATCGTTTGATTTCGTTATTTACTGTGTGACTAAAGAAAGACAATTATTTGACACACGGCTACTTGGAAGATTGTTTTATTTCAGTTGAATGGACACATACCAGAAGGAGTAATCAAATGGTGAAAATAGGGAGACACAGCTTTTGCAAGTCACTACAGAACAACAATAAATACCATTCGTTGGGCATGTCTAAAATGTCCCAAACTGGATGCAAGGCGTCCGTCACAACGGTCAATAATTCAGTAATACACAGTTATTTAAAGCCTAATCATTGAATTAAACATAGTGTTTTAATCCTCACGGTGCTGGTTATTCATTTATTTAAAACCTTTATTATATACTTAAGAGAACTGTGCTTTAACTCCTATTTTATTCCGCCAGTCCACAGAATACTGTCTGATAGGAAAACGGAGCTCCTCGTCGCGAACGGATTTCGCTTTGCTCGCTCCGGGGTCATTGGACGGAACGGCCATGTCCGATGGCAGTGCACTACGAAGACGAGAACCAAGTGTAGAGCCAGGATCACTACCTTCGGGGAACTAATAGTCAAGTCTAATTTAAACCACAACCATCTTTACTAGCCAAATACCTGGTGCCTGCCCGGTAAGTTCTTGGTGCGGTGGTTGAGCAATAATGGTCAATCTGTGAGCGAAACTATTTTGTGTTAGGTTGACGTAGACCTACTTATTCAAAATCGTTTGATTCAAACTGTTGTATGGTTTGTAAAATTTTGAGTGCGACCGCCGACCGCAAAATGCATCTCCGCCTCAACTGACTTCTGTGTTACTCTACTACAGTGTTCCGCAAACTTTTTGTGTTCAAGGTACATCTAGGAAATCGGAAAATTTTGGTGATACACCATACATGAAAAATCAATATTTACATCATATTAATCAACAAACCAATTTTTATATTGCAGAAAAGGTATTTAATGCGAAACGTGAGGTTGTTTAATTGAGCATACGTGCTCCAAAATTGGAGTAATCGTTGACAGGGCTGCTCTCATCTCTCCATCGATCGTCCTGAGGCGTTCCCTTTTTTTGGTTTTTATTGTGGTAAAAGTTGAAAGCCTAATTCACATAAATATGTCGTTGCAAAAGTTTTGCAATAGCATGATTAGAAAGCAGAAGATATTCCTTTTTCATACCAAACTGTCTCTGTTTTTATTTTTATTTTAATGTGCGATCCGTTTTCATTTCCAACAGTATTTCTTGCTTGTTAATCGGTAAGTGTCCAAAAGGGATGCTCTGGAATGGATTTTGAACTCAGTCCCAAGGTTGTAGAACTTATAGATCGCGCTTATGAAAATAGAAATTCATTTTCTCTGCAAGAAGGTTCACGGTAGCGAGACCTAATTTTTCCGTGGCACACCACCTTATGAACACGGTACACCAGTGTCCCGCGGCACACACTTTGCGGAACACTGCTCTACTATAGAGGCTGTTATTTTGCATCCTCGTCAAATTCAATTCAATTGCTATTGATTCTCGACCCAAAATGTTTTTTTTTCTTCTTATTTACGGAAATCATAAATGTGAACGACCCGTGTTGTAAACGCGGCCCGTCTTATCCTCGCCTTATAACCGCGCTTTCACACATACAAACAATCTCAAACGTTTATTCGATAATTTCTTATTCCCTAAACCACGTTAGGGGGTTACTCTAATATACTGTCAAATTTAGACAACAAAAAAAAAGCTGTGTTTTTTAATAATTAACTAGGTACCGTAACTTGAATTGATTTTTTATATGTCTTTTGTGACAACCTCCTGAAATTTGACGAGGATGCAACACCTTGTAGATTGCAATAGACGACACTATTGCAATGAATGGGACGTTTTATCGAGTTATATTAAAAACCAGTAGTCGGTGCGGTCTATCATTGCTATTGGGCGGCTCTACTGCTGCGGTCTGCGGTCACTTTTGAAATTGTATGCTTTTAATAAGATATTGCCTCTAGTTATCATTTCGACCCGCGGCATATGCTTAGAAATAGTTCCAGTGGCGAACCCTTAAAATGGTATCCAACCGTTTGGGTCACGATCTTCAGCACTGAGGGATGATAATAAAGAAAACGTGGCAATTAGTAAAATGTTTTATGTATACAAAGGAATGTTACTTATGTTCTTTGGCCTGTAATGTCCAATTGATAATTTTATTCTATTGAATTATGATGTTGCGTTATCAAAATATATTTTAGCTGCTGTTCATAACAAAGTTTTGTTTAGTAGAGTTATTTTAAGAATAAATTAGTGTTTAAATTTTAAATAATTAATTGTTGACGTCGTGCTGCTATCTGGATATTACAATTTTATATAATATATTAAAAATCACATTTCTTAAATCTGTTTCATTTTCTTAATCGAATCCATTTCAGTTAGCAAGTAGAAAGAAAAGCAAATTAAATGTGCTTTATTCTATTTTTAGTTTTTGCTCAGTTAGGTATTGACTCGAGGTTATTTTAATTCCCAGTGCCTGTGTTTGCTGAAAGTCGATTTGGAAATCCTGTAATAGAGTTGGGACCTTATCGGTTTACGCGACAAACCGTATCTACGTGCGGCCGTCGGCGGCGCTGGACTTGTTCCAAGACATTGTCTGGCTGTCGGGCCGCCATCGTTACTCTCGATGACGTCATCGTAAAGACAACCAATGAGCATCGGCATTAGATGTCATTTCAAGTTTATATGTTTTAGTTCTTAAGCGCATTCCGGTTTGTTGAACTATTTATCATCCTAATTGAACGTGTTTTGTTTATTTCATTAATTTTTTAATATTGAATTGTTTGTGTATTTTCTTTTTAATTTTTCTAGAAGCGAAGCAGTATGATTGATGTTTTTGCTTTCAAAGTTTAATTTTCATATAATAGAAGCGGTTCTGATGCATAGTGCACGATTTATGAATGTATGCTCAATACAGTCGATTAGAAATAAGGTTAATTACGTTTTTTTTATTGAATTTGTAGTTTGCTATTTAGATAGTGAGAACCCAACTTCATCAATCATCCATCAAGGTGTTTATTTTTGACTATGGCGATAACTGATCGTTAAAATGTTTATATAATACAAGTGAAAGCCCAGCTGCAGCTGGTTATTTATTTTTTTGGTTTCGCTATTGTTTCCTAAGGTCTGTCTTTCACTACGTCCCGACGGGGAGCGGTGTTACTCTGCTATAAGTCTCACCGCTTCTCGAGGCACATGTCCAGCAAACCTCCGATGACCAGGTGGTACTGTGTGAAGTCTCACTTGGGGTGTAAGTGTACCCTGTGCACTATCGTCCTGGTGACTTATATCCTGCACCACCATAATTATAACTAGGAACGAAATCAGATAAGGATCATAGAATACTAAATGTTCATTTTTTGTGAAGATTAACATTCTTCAACGATTGATCAGGTATCACGTGTTATTTGAGATAAATGTATCAAAGATAATATTTTCTTATGTTTGTGAAACTGAAACAAATAACTGACCAATTAATAAAACTAATATTTATTATATTTTGCAGTGTTTCCCTGCATGGAAACCTCTATGATATAATTCTACCAATTTACTGGCAGTTTCTTACTTTGTGTTGGCTGGCGCTGTCTAATTAAAATTTTGAATTGTAATTTGATTCTTTTTTCACGACCGAGCCAGTTGGCATTCATTACTGATCCAGAACAGATGTGATTTTTACGTTTAAAATCCAGAAAGAAAAAGTATCCTGATGTTGAATATGATCTAAAACCGCTCAGCTATGGCATAAATAGCCTCCTGTGTGTGTTCCTATTTGTCCAGTTGACGCGTTAAGGCGTTCGAAGTGCTTGATTACGTTATTTTGGTTAAGAAAAATCACCAATTTTACCTTACACCCTACACAGAGGTACATAACATTAGGATCCTGAGGACGACCTCAGAAGATACGCCGATCAGCTCCGGTTTGAAGACACTAATTTATATATACGTACTCCGATTTACGTATTTTGTATTTTTAAATTTGAACGTCTAGTTCTTGTGGTTCATTTCAGCTATTTAAAACCGGGATAGTAATTAGCCATTTCCTGTAAAATTAGCTATAATTCCACTTTTAGGTCTAGAGAATTTCAAATGAGATATAATTTTTTTTAAATCGTAAACTAAAACCGGGACAGTCATATATTGCTCATTTTTTTTTATTATCAAGCCAACTTTTTTCTATTTATTTTGCAGCAAAAGTGTTTTTCTAAACTAATATTATAAAGATGAAAGATTTGATTGTTTGTTTGCATTGAATAGGCTCCGAAACCACTGGTCCGATTTGAAAAATTCTTTCAGTGTTAGATAGCCCATTTATCGAGAAAGGCTATAGGCTATATATCATCACGCTACGACCAATAGGAGTGGAGCAGCAATGAAAAATGTTGCGAAAACGGGGAAAATGTGACGCAAACGAAGTTGCGCCGGACAGCTAGTTTTTTATATTTTCTTTTAAAAGCTGTTTTAATTTATTTTAAAGAAACTCAATATTAGCGGAAGAGTGTCTTTCATTTTACAACGCTACAATTTGTACTATTTTTAAAAGTTATCAAAAGCACGACATTACAGAAGTTGTTTTACAATTAAATATTATGTTCCTAATGTATTTTTTCTGTCTCCAAAGGTCTGTTTTACGCGATGTCTCGGCAAGGAAAAACGGTACTGTGGTATGAAGGACATAAGTACAGGAAACACAGTTCTAGTAAACCTCCTAAGACTCGATGGATCTGTTCAAGAATAATGGAAGGCTGTAAGAAAACCCTTGTAGTGTTCGAAAACAGAATCTGTAGAACTTTACACGAGCATAACCATAGTTGATTGTCAAAACTCTATGGTTTGATGTTTCTTGGCTACATTATGGCATACAGATACTTGTCACTACGGCGGCGGCGTTGCTGGCAAAGGAATTTAGTAAAAACCTGGTAAATTCAGTACTATTTTTTTTTCTTTTATATTTCGATTCATGGTCATATATTCGTATGTGTTTTGCCATGTGAACAATCTTGTTCTTCGATTTTACTTGTTTTATTTTTTTATTATTTAGAACACAATTAAAGCTAGTCGTTAATTTAAAAGGTGTTTAATTGCATTTATTTTGTCATGTTTTCTTAGTAAAATATTTGTAAAGTTTTGTTAGATTTTGTCGTATTGTGAAGTCCAATTTTTTTTTCCTTGGTCCGTTCATCATATTTTCAGTTGATTATTTTTTATTTTTCTTCTTGTTCAAGTTAAAGCTACTTGGACCGTTCAGGATGTCTTATACAGTCGGTATCAGAAGTCGGTTAACACTTATCAATATTACACCAACTTTTGTATTGATCAGTGTGATCTGATGTAATATTGTTTGCGAATTTGTGTAACCATTGATGAAAATATTGTGATGTCTTTTACTCCAGTTTGTTACTATGGATGTTGTAAAACTAAGACGTCTTATAATTTTCTTTTTAATTTGTCTTAAAACTTTCAGGTTTAGTGTTTTTACAGTCAAGGTTTGGGAATCCTGTCATAGAGTACGATGGGTATCGCTACAATAAGCGAAGTGGTAGCAAGGGTCCCAAAGCGAGCTGGATTTGTGTGAAGGTCGCCGTCGGCTGCAAGGCCAGGATCTTCACAATCGACAACGAAATTTACAAAATGGGTGAATTACATAACCATGGTCGTAATGCTAAGTCATTTTAACAACTTTTCTCAATTGAATCTCAAGCTGTGAATTTTTTTCTAAACGAAATGGTTTTTTGTGCAATAAGTTTGCCTGTTTGCCTGAATCTATTAGCGATAAGACCGCCGCTGTATCGTTTTTTCAAAGAAAATATTTTGATGTACAATAAAAGCATATTCGTCTATCTATCTAAAACAATATATTGTTGTTAAAGTTTTCTTTCATTTCAAAATGTTAGGTGGTGCTGTTCGGTGAAGAATGAGAGAGTTGAGAGTATTTCTTACAAAAGAATCAAGAATATCTTGGGCACATTTGCTTTATAGAATTTGGTGTCGTATCTGTACACTGCTAAAATTTATCGTTGTATTGTAGTAGTTCTTTAGTTATGAAATAAAACAAAAGTAACAAACAAAGTTTATTTCACAGGCTGCAAGTTCGAAAGGACACGTTTCGGCAATCCTGTGATAGTAGTTGGGAAGTACAGATTCAATAAGTGGAGTGGCAGCAAAGGTGCCCAGGTTCGGTGGACTTGCGTGAAGAACCAACAAGGTTGCCGAGCCACCATTACAACCATAGATAATATTATAGTCAGGACTAAGAATTATCATACACATTAGTAACTTAAATGCTGAAAGGCGTATCGACATGTATTCTTTTGACAGTTGAAAATACCAAAGTTTACTCATGTGTGCATCGTGTTAGGCTTTTTTGCTTATCAACTTTAAAGTTAATTTAATATGATTATACGTATTTCTCACGTCCAGCATGTAGAGAGTAGTCCGGAATGATTGATTGTAGATGCAATTGGTAAGCGAGTATGCAGTTGAGATTTTTCTGGATTAGAGTGGTACGGCGAAGTGGACAGGCTCTTTTATGAGATTTAAACAGGACGCTAAAAAAGCTAAAAATCTCAAAGCCTCAAAACTTGTTCTACCAAGATAGGGCTAATCGAATAGGTGGCTGAATAAAGTACTAGTATTCAGTGCCTTCCACCTAAAGAGAGGTGAATTAGGAATACATTGCCAAGTTAGATTTTCAAAATGCAATGTCCTTTGTACACAGATGTAATAGTATAAAAAAATACATTTAGTGTTATAGTGAGATCACATGATCATCCAGAAAATTATCTTTGTGTTATATGCTTTTTTTTCCTAGATGTAATATGATATATGTTGATTATATTGAGTTATCTTTCAAGTAGGTAAATTAGGTTTTTTTTGCCTTTTAGTTTCAAATGGGAGCAGCTTTATCTTTGTTTAGTTTTTCAGTATTAAAAGGTGGTCTAAATTTAAAAAAATAGTTAATTATAATTTTAACTTTATTGTGATGTGTGTACTAAAGAGTTTTTGTTTCTGTCATGGAAAATTAAAAAAAGTATTTATTTATTGAAGAGTTTTTTTTATTTCACTGTTATAAACTGATTTAAAGACTTTGATATGAGACTGGTCTCTTAAAAACCATTAAGAGTCACTCATACTCAAATTATATCCAAAATATGTCATTTATAATCATCATGGATTTCAGAAATAAGGTTTGCGACATCTCAACGAGGGTTCCCGCTGCTCCTCATGGGTGGGCATCGGTTCAACAAATGGGCCGGCAGCAAGGAGCCCAAGATCCACTGGGTTTGTGCCAGAAGAGTCGCGAACAAGTGCCGCGCGAAAGTGACAACTATCGACTACCAAGTTGTCAAGGCCATGACTGAGCATAATCACAATTGAACAATGTTTGTAGAATAAGGAGCCATAAAAGATTTTCAAGATTTTGACGAGTTTTCTTTTAGTATTCCGAAACCCCCCAAAATGTCAATGACGCGACACTTGGGGGAAGCCTATGTCCACCAATGGACGTCTTTTGGGCTGAAATGATGATGATGATTCCGAAACTTTGTTTCATAATAATCGTGTAGTTGTGTGCTTATAATGACCTCATATTTAAAAATATAATCAATGTGTACAGAATAAATAAAGAAGATTCAAATGTAGTTGTATGCTTTTATCGCCTTAGCGTGAATTATTATGATAAAACTATATTTTTTTTTCATTTCACTAGAATAAATAATGATCAATCAGGAGATTTTTTATACCACGATAAAATGATTTCAACTCCCCGTCACCTAAAAAAAAAGTAGGTATTTTTAAAATTATAAACACTTTATAAATATGAGGCGGAAGGAACTTTTGCTTTGGGGCCAACACCAAAATCGCAAAAAAGCAACTGTGTCAAATACTTTGAAACAGTTGTTTTTTTTAATGTAAGGACCAATTGATTACTTTCATAGTAAAAGGTGTTCATACTTATTAACACTGATTAATATGATGCTGATGATTCATAGCTAATGCCATAGATATAGTGTCAGGATTGCGTGATTCTGTAATTGCCTTGTGTTTTACTCTCAACGGTTATGGTAATTTAAAATATGTGTATCTTAATTTCAGATGATAGTAATCCAATTTTTTCAACATCTCGATTCGGGAAGCCAGTGATATTAATAGGAAATCATCGTTTTAACAAATGGTGTGGCAGCAAGGGTTCTCGCGCTAGATGGAATTGTGTCAAGACTGGTTATGGCTGCAAAGCTGCCATCATCACCTTCGATGATGCTATTGTCAGATATGTTCACGATCATAATCATTAACTCATCTATGGAAAACATAAAGATTCTGAAGTGATTTCGAATACCATATGATATGTTTGAGTAAAAGGGAACAGCAACACACACATACATTTGATTGGATATAAATTTTATATTTCTCTTTGATGAAGGCAACCATCGTACCTATTGCAATCTGATAAAATCCATCCAGGCATGGTAAAGTGCCCTAAAGTTGACTCTAAAGTTACATCGTGTACTTAATTGTTGCAACATGTTCTCGTTTAATTTCAATATATCTTCTGATCAGTGGCCTTCAAGTGTGTTGAAAATAGATGATGTCATAGATGATTACGTTGCGTGTTTATTGTGTCCATTTGTACGAATGTGTTAATTAATAGAGAAGTCGAAAGATAGAAAAGTTTTTTAAGATAATTATTTGTCTTTCATATTAAGTTTTCCAATAACATATGAATATGTACCTATAAAATTTTTTGCAGTACATACTGCAAAGCAGCTTTCTGCTTTGCAGTTTGTGGTTACTTTGTCAAATTTTGTTTCAGAGCCAATGTTTTCAACGTCTCAGCGAGGTAATCCAGTTATAATAATCGGCAAGTACCGGTACAATAAGTGGGTAGGCAGCAGAGGAGAGCGCGCGCGCTGGATATGTGGCAAAGTTAACGCTTTGAAGTGTTCTGCTTCGCTAGTCACGATTAATAACATTATCGTTAAACAGACGCCTCACAATCATTAGACAGTTGCCTTTGCTTTATTATATCCTGTTATTCGATAAATGGACTAAAAAAACCTAACTAACTAAACTAAAATACCTAGATAATAAAAAATGAGTGGTGAGGTGTTATAGAGTTTAAGGATTGCTCTAGATTTTTATTTTAGAGTTTAACGAAGAGGGAAAAGTTAATAGCTTTTTTCTTTCCCTCAAATCAAATGAAAATAGTTTATTTCAAGTAGGCCAGTTACAGGCACTTCTGAATAGTCAAACAACAATAAAAAATAAGCTACAGTCCCAGTCACAAGACAAAATAACTGTGAAAGTACTGTAGTTGCCTATTACAAAGCATACATCTCTATGGAGAAGAATGGACAAGAAACTCCATGGACACTGTTTTAAATCAGAATCTTGTCACAAAAGCCTTCTCTCTCAACTGAGCCAGTCACCTATGTACAGTCGAGGACTTTAATTGATGAGCCACTTACCACTGTTCGTATTTTAGCCGTGTAATGCAAATCGGGTTTAGTCGGTTATATTCGTACATAGTATGGAGTGACTACCCAAAGTCAACCAATTGCAGGTCTAGCAACCGTTACCTAGCAACAATTGGTTTTAGCGTTGCCATAGTAACGCTTAGCGTACGGAGAAATTATGATTGGTAATTTCAACATCGGAAAAACTCGATCCCACGATTTTATCCGAACTCATGGCGTCCAAGATGACGTTCATGACAATTAATCGATTCACCAAAATTCGTAATAATCGTCTGTGACATCGACACTTCAACTGTCTGAAAACCTATCCAAGGTTTTCAGAAATAAAGAGTATTTAATGAGCTCTAATTCAAAGGAGGTCAAGAAATAAGTTGGATAAGCGTATATACGCGTATATAGCGCATTCTATAGTTTTTTCATTGAGAACTTTTTAGTAATTCTTCAACCTCTTTGAATAAGACTATTTCCGATTATTAGTATTATGACATCTTGTTTACGAGCATGCGGTTTGAGTTCGTGTTTAATCGTGTAACCTCGTGAATGTATAAAACTAGATAGTTGGAAAGTTTGAAAGTGGCTCATCAATTAAAGTCCGTGACATTACATTTATTTTTTATTTATTTATTTATTAAACAATTTTATTACAACTTTCATTTAAAAACTATGCCCCACAAAACCGTTTCCACGGTTTGTCTGTGGGAACGGAACAATATTTTAAAGATAATGTTAATGTAAATCTAAAAATATCTAATATCATAATCTATTCTAAAATATTAATATAATCTTATATAAATTTCCCCCAACAATCTGCAAACCACCTTTTAAAAAAATATGAGAAAAAACATATCTTAAGGTCTAACTCTGAGGCGAAAAAAAATTGTTTTGGTGTACTTACACATGTTAGACTCTTGGTATACAGTATTCAGCTCTTATAATCAAAATTTTATTTTAAACTAGCTGCCCGGACAGACTTCATTCTGTCAAAAGTATTTTTTTTAGTATTAAAACATTCGGTGGACTTTAAGAATATACAAAAAATAAATTAGCCGAATTGGGCCAGCCATTCTTGAGTTAAGCATTTACCAACATTCATTTTTAGGGTTCCGTACCCAAAGGGTCAAACGGGACCCTATTACTAAGACTTCACTGTCCGTCCGTCCGTCTGTCACCAGGCTGTATCTCTTGAACCGTAATAGTTAGCCAATTGAAATTTCTACAGATTACGATAAATACTAAAAACAGAATAAAATAAATATTTACGGGGGTTTTTATCATACAAAAAAGTGATATTTTTGCTCGTTTTTATAGATAATGGTACGGAACCCTTCGTGCGCGAGTCCGACTCGCACTTGGCCTGTTTTTTATTTATATAGAAGGATAAGATAAAACCGTACTGCGATCGCCAACCCGCCTGCCAAGCGTGGCGATTATGGCAAAACCCCCCCTTTTGGGGGAGGCCTGTGTCCAGCAGTGGACGTCTTTCGGCTGAAATGAAGATAAGGTAATAAAATGTATATCTTGAGATAAACTAACAATTGGTAATATCATCGCAATATCTGAATGCATGAAAAGCTAAGCTTACAGAATTTATTTAAATCGGGACACTTGACGATAACTATAAAATAGTAAAGTAATAAGCAAACAGTGAAGAAGGCTGTGTTTTTTACACGACTGCTATATTTTATGCTTCTGTGTATTTTAAAATTTTTAAGTTTTAGAAAGCTTCGATCTATTGTGTAAATGTGAAAAAGGCATGTACCACGATAATAAATGTGATGAAATTGAGTACTTTATGTTTTTCATTTGAATTTTAGTAAACTTACGACTAAACTAACTTACTCTGGCTTATGAGCGTCCACGTTACGATTTATATATTTCTTATTTACTCATAAAAAAAATATCATAATAATTTGGGTTTTCATTATTTTACCGATATTTATTGATAGTTTTGTTCCAGCTCCAGTGTTCACCACTTCTAGGACTGGTAGACCAGTTATACTGTTAGGAGAGTATAGATTTAACAAGAATAGTCACTACAACGGAATCAAGATAAGGTGGAAATGTGTCAGAAGCAGTTACGGGTGCAAAGCATCCCTCTACACCGTTGGAGATGACATTGTGAAACTCGATAATGAACATCAGCATGAGAATCCAGTATACAACCTGCCAATACATTAGTTAATGCTGACCCGCGCAACTTCGTCTGCGTCACATTTTCCCCATTTTTGCAACATTTTTCATTGATGCTCCGCTCCTATTGGCCGTAGCGGGAGCCTGCCTCGACAAATGGGCTATCCAGCACTAAAATAATTTTTGATTGTTCATTCGTCATCATTTCAGCCCAAAGACGTCCACTGCTGAACATAGGCCTCCCTCAAAGCCACATTGACACAAGGGGGGTTTGGCATAATCACCACGCTTGGCAGGTGGGTTGGCGATCGCATTACGGTTGTTACAAAAGCACAGAGAACGCTGATGCCCATTCTCTGGCAAGTCCCTTAGTCCATCCAATAGAACCATACAGAATTTTTCGATTCAGTAGTTCCTGAATAGTGACGAATCGCATGTGACAGAAAAATTGACGAACATAAATGTTGATGGAGATGGAGAGGAAGACCTAGGAAACGATGGATGGATTGTGTGAGAAATGATATTAAAGAAAGAGGCGTAAATGATAGCTTGACGCATGACAGGGGAGAATGGAAGAAAAAAACGTGTTGTGCCGACCCCAAGTAACATGGGACAAGGGAAGGATGATGATGATGATGATTCAGTAGTTCCTGAGATTAGCGCGTTCAATCAAACAATGGCTGGGCTTCCAGTCTTACCGGATGAAGTTAAAAACCAGTATTTTATATGGAGCGTTTACCTATCTGGTCTCCTCAACCCAGTTAGTACTGGTTAATAAGATACCCCTAGGTAAGACTTTTTATCGCACTTTCCGGCCACTGACTACTTGTAAGGACGGTCTGAGATATACAAATGACAGCGGGGTCAAACGGCTTAACGTACTTTCCGAGGCACGGAGGAAACTCGGTATATAATGATGGTCACCCATCCACAGACCGTTCTTGGCAACCGCGGCTTAATCTTGAATATTAACTCGTGCGGCTGTTATTACTTGGCCGTGAGCTCCTCAGTAATCTTTGAATGTGAGCTGTGCACTGCCTTTTGTTATCATTAGGAGTAAGAAATGGCCTTATCACAAAAAGTGTGACAGTGATTAACAGAGGTCGGAATTAGGTAGAGTTATTTGTGTACTTACACTGATTTCATAGAGCGAAAGAATAAAGTGGATATCTCTCACATCCCGAGATTAATTTTAAAGAGCAGAAAAATCCTGTAATTTATTAAACAAAAAAGTTATTTACTTTTACACAATTTAAACCATCCGACATCGGATGTCCGAAGTTGCAAAATTCCAATGCGCACACGCAAGGGAAGGTCCATATTAATATCAACATTTTGATGCAAGTACAAAAATACCTCTAGCTACCTAATTCCGACCTCTGGTGATTATACGATGAAAAAATAGTTACAAGGTACCAAAAAGTAGAAAAATAAACTAGTTCTATTTATCAAATAGAACTACTTAGATTTCTTATCAAATTTATGTTAGTTAACCAAGTGTTGGTAATTACAGTCGTATAAAATAATGGTTTAACACATCGACACGCTACATCAATCAGGCGCTCTATTCACAAACGCTCAGATTCGATTTCGATTCCATAAGTCGTATGTCTATCTTGTTTTGGCATTACAAAAGCGAGCGAGATAGACATACGACTTTCCGAATCGAAATCGAATCCCAACCTTTAGTGAATACGGGGGCTGATATAAATTAGAATCGTTTAATACGAATTACGAGATTAGGTAAGTTGTGATTTGAATTTATGGACAACAATTTGCTAAACAATCATTTTCACGGACTTGAGTACAAAAGTCTGACATCTAGTCTTACCAAGGGTTATCGTATTACCCAGTTACTGGGTTGTGGAGGTCAGATAGACAGTCGCTTTATGTAAAATACTGGTACTGAGCTTCATCCGGTTAGACTGGAAGCCGACCCCAAGATAGTTTGGGAAAAAGGCTAGGCAGATGATGAAGTACGTACAATGTGTTGACCACCACTGATATTACTTTAGCCCATACTCATTTGCGAATGTGTTACTTATTATTCTTAAATTATAAATAAGGGCGCATTTAATTTAATTCGTATCGTACAATTAATATCAATAAAGACGTTTTCACATTATTAAGTTTTTTATTACAACATATCTGGGGATATGTATGTATATGCTAAAATGTATGATACCTTCTTACTTTCAAATAGGTTACCCTGATCACTTGATTTTTTGTTTCAGAGCGGGTCGAGTTTGGCGTGTCAAGGTTTGGGAAACCAGTAATTACTATGGGACGGTTTAGATACAACAGACACGCTAGCACTCCTGGTTCTAGGGCCAGGTGGTACTGTGTGAAGGCGAGGTCTGGGGGCTGTCCTGCCTCACTGATCACCGTTGATGACGTTATAATAGCGATTAAACATGACCACACCCATTGATTTCTGTTAAATGTTAGTGAATAATGGACAACCAAGACAGTAAGACAACCGGGTAATACGCGACCAACCCGCTTGCTTAGCACTTTAAGCCCTTACGAATCCGTCAAATATTTACGGATGACCTTAAGTGGTCCAAAGTGAATGTACAGACAACGTCATTAAGTAGTTACCCTCCTGGCGTACTCGGCCGGACTGTAGACGGGTTAGCACATACTAATGTTGTTTGTACAAGTTCAGATTCTAAATTTACATCAGTGACGGTAGAGAACCGAACATAACTGCGCATCCTGTAATGATACAATTTGTAACAATTACTTGTTTCTGTACAAAATTGAATCTTGCCGCTTTAATTAAATAAGTCGGACAGTAATATGTTTTTTGTACAGTATTGCATAATTTATATCGTGAATGTCGACTACGAAAATATTTGGATGATTTGGATTGGTGGTAATAATGGTTTAATAAAAATATAAAGAGTTCACGAATTAGTATTTATTGGCGAATTTCATGTCCCATTTCTTAAAGTGATGACTGCCATCAGCTTAGTGTCTCATTATGGGTGAGGCCAAACGAGCGTAATTTTGTGAGTCGTGAGTCGCAGAATTTCGGTCGCAGAAATTTTGCCTGGCAGGAATTCTGTTGGGATGCCAGACGAGCGCATTTTATTCAGTTACTATCCAACGTTTATAGCGGATGTTTGTGTCGTGCAATGGAACCGTTAAAAATTTTGTGTATTTACGAAGCATATTTACAAGACGCCTATTTATCACTAAACGCCTTCTCCTATAAGTTCCATAGACATGGCCGTTGTTCAACTTTAATTATAATTTTTTCTGTGTCCAGCATTTTGTGAGTACAAATACGTGTCGACTCTCACGCAATCTGTACCTGACTGAATCTTTGCTCGGCCCGCGTAGGCCCCTCGCCCCCCGCAAACTCAATTCGGTCCGAATAATGCGTGTGAGTCGGCAGACAACTCATTTTGCGTCGCCGTGTGAATGAAACAGGACTTTTGTATGAAACCGAATGCAGTAGAAATTACGCGACCGAAATTACGCAACGCTCAACTCAAAAATTTACGCTCGTTTGGCCTATGAAGTTCAGAAATGGTTGGTGGAGGTGGTTTGATTATGGACTCGAATTTTGTGTAAGTAAATTGCGAAGAGCGGGCGTGGGAGACCCGGACGGGCTCATATAATCCTAATTAGAATAAATCGATTTACATATCGAATGAATCTAAAAAAGTGAAATGTACTATTCTTTCCAGGACTAGTTTTCACAACGTCGCGGTTTGGGAAACCCGTAGTGATGATTGGTCATCACCGTTTCAACAAATACTATCGCTGTACAGGTCCGAAGGCGCGATGGACCTGTACAAGAGGACAAGGATGTAAGGCAATGGTTGTCACTGTCGGTAACCACTTGCTTGCTTATAAGAACTGCTATAATCATGAGTGAAATGATGGCGCAACAGAGAACTGGCGTTATACAAGACAAACCATGATACAAGGATCTTTTGTCGCTTGTATGACGTTGACATAGGGTTAGGGCGCAAATCATGATGTTTGAAACGCGTTTTTTTTGTAGTTTGTTCAAAGTAACCAAAATAATCTGCCAATGATAATAATTTAGTCTTTTTTAAAACTGTTTTGTGTGTGTGAGTTGTGTGTACACCTTAATTAAACTATACTATGTACTTAACTTTCATTCTTTTTATTTTGAGACTAAACCCTAAAACCCGACCCTGTTTTGCAATTTGCATATATGAAATATGTTAAAAAAAAACCCTGTCCTATACGAAAGGGGCATCTAAGTATACTCACTGACATTACCAAATCGAATAAGAAACGTAAAATATTCATGAGAGTGAACACATGATTGAATTTTAAAAACTCGATTTTGGTGCCTAAATTTGTTAAAAGTTTGTTTTTAGGGAAATGATGGTATCATTTCCCTAAAAACAAACTTTTAAAATGTGAAAACACCATCTTTGGTGTTCGATCGTGAGTTGTTTGTTCATTGAATGACGTCGCTACCCGAGAAGCGATGGGAGTGTTGTCCTGTGTTGCCTTCCTCATTTTACTAAATTTTATTTATTTTTGGTCGGGGTATTTTTTTATTACTTGCTATTTAAAAAGGACTACCTAATAAATATAATCTAATCTCCATACCCTAATAACACCAAGTAAGAAAATGTGCCAAGGTTAATAATTCAATCTTTGGCAGTCAACCAATGTTGGTGGAGAGACAACATGGCGGTTGCATATTTTATTTACAGCATCAAGTAGTAGAGAAACTGATCTTTGTTTTTATGTAAAAAAACAAGGCTACTCTAGACGACAAATCGAGGAAGACATGGGTGTACCACAATCGAAATCTGTCTTCTAAAGCTTCCATGAGAACCACGATTTTTTTGGAATTAACATGATAAACTGAGATGAAGGACACTTATAAAGCAAGATTTTTTAGTCACCGTCCAAATTTTTTCTAGGCATTATGTATCATTCACTTACTCCATTTTTGACAAAAATCGATTTGTGAAATTTTCATATTTTCATATGAAATAATTTTCTCGAAAAAATTATGCGCTCTGCTTGGTCACTAAGTTAAACGTTAAAAATACTACACTTGCCGCGCAAACATTCAATGAAAAGGGGGCGGCCAGCCCGCGTAGTTACCCAGCGTGTACTCTACGCACGGCGCGGCGGTGTCCATGATATCTCAATATTTTTGTATTGAGTGATACTAAAAGAAAAAACACGTATTCAATGGTTTTCGCCAAAGATTAAAATGTGAACGGTGACTAAAAAATCATGCTGTATAGTGGGTGTAAAAGCACCCTTAACGAAACCGAAAGGCACTTGTTCTCCCCGTTAACATTGCGATACTTTTTAATATTTTAACTTTACTTTAAATATCTCCTTGACCCCTGTACTATTCAATGCATCCATCAGCACAATGTTTAGAGTGCGTTTATACGTTACATTGTTCATTGTTCGCCCCAAAAAAAGAAGTCTTTTCCCAGCAACAATAATTTGGGTAGAGAAACTTAATTTGATGTACAGAATGCTTGGTTAACGTCTTCGTAAAGGGTCGGTTCACAACTTGTAAATGGATCCATCGCGGCTGAAAAAATCTTTTTTTTTTATTTCGAGTTTTTACGACATCGCGTCGTGGCAACCCTGTAGTCGAGATGGGTAGTTACAGATACTTGCGAAAGCGTTAAGCGTGAAGGAACCTTACGAAGGGGTGAAACGAAGAATATATTCAGGTGCAACCGCTGATCTCGCGGGTGTCGGGCTCTCTTCAAATTGAAGATGAAAATTGTAAAAATCAGTTATGTTCATAATCATTAAATATTGCGTGCTCAATCTAAGCTGATTTTAAAACTGAACAAGAAAAGTTGCATAGCATTAATCTTGAATTTTAGTTGTATCTACCTACGTACTCACTAATTGTACGTGTACATATCATTCTGGTAGATATATGTTACAGTATCAGAATTAAAACAGATACTTAATAATGAAGTAGGACACTTGTATAGTACACGTTGTATATACACTTGTATAGTAAGTAGAACCTATTAAGAATTAGTATACATTTTTGGTTACCAATTTCTTATGTTGTATTATTTGTGTTATATTCAGAACCGGTCTTCATTCTATCGAAGAAAGGAAATAAAATGTTCTCATATAAAGGGAATCGATATAGTCTGAAGGATCCAAGATCGGGTAACAATCAAGTATGGAGGTGCATTAAATGGGGCAAAGGCTGCAGAGCCAGAATTATCACTTACAATGAAGAACCTCATTCTATAAATGATAAACATAATCACTAATATGATTGCCTACTATGTTAAAAATAAGAATGCCTTATTGTGTTAAATGTTTATGTGCCTTATTATGTTAAATCCTCATGTGCCTTATTATGTTAAATTTTTAAGTGCCTTATAATAAAGTTTACTTTTGATAGGTTACCGTGTTCTTAATTCATACTTATTTGGCTAATAATGTTAAGCACAGAATAAACATTAATAACGACGACACGGTTGGCGCAGTGGTTGAGCGATCGACTGCTGCGCTGCGTGTCGCGGGTTCGATCCCCGCACGGAGCAAATATTTGTATGGCCTACAGATAGTTGTTCCGGGTCTGGCTGTTTGTGTATGTCAGTTTAAATGTTTGTAAACGCACCCACGATACAGGAGAAATTCCTAGGGTGGGGCAACGTTTAAAAAAAAAAAAAAAAACATTGCGTGGATGAAATGACGGCAGGTCACGGGAACTATCTGCGACTCCCGCATTCCCCTTAAACAACTTAAGGGGAAGATTTATAAAACAATGGTTGGACCTGCTGCCTTATATGGATCAGAATGATAGGCCACAAAAGGGATGAATTAAAGGTATTTGCATGTGGATGAGATGAGAATGGTATGGGGGATGTGTGGTGTTACGCAAATGGATAGAATAAGGAATGATTACATTAGAGGAATTAAGTCTGAAAGAGGCGCCGTTGACTGAAAAGATGTGTGGTATCCGGTTGTGGTCGTATGGGCATGTGATGGGGAGAAATGAGGAAAATGTCGTGAGGAAAGTTTTGAGTATGTGGATGGTTTAAGAGTAGAGGAAAACCAAAGAAACGATGGATGGACTGTGTGAAGGATTATATGTCAAGAAAGGAGGTATCTCATGAGATGACAAGTAATAGATAAGTATGGAAGAAAAAGACATGCTGCGCCGACAACAAATAAATTAGGATAAGGGCAAGACAATGATGGTGATGAATGAAATTTTTTATTCCACTCTTAAAAGATACAATTATTTGACTAATTTTTTCAATAAATAGGTACGGTAGACCATACCTAATCGCAACCCTAATTATTGCGATTATGGTTTGTAACGCGATTCGCTTCTTTTAACTCAAGATTTGCTTAAACTTTAAGCTCCACATAGCCATTCGTCTACTAAAGTATTGACTTTCTCACCACACTTATTTTTTCAGACTTTATTTTCGCGAAATCGAAGTACGGTAAACCAGTGATCCTGTACGATGGGTTTCGCTTCAACAAGCACAGCAACAGTAAGGGAGAGAGGGGCTTCTTCGTTTGTGTCAAGTGGGGGACGGGCTGTAGGGCGGCCATACGGACACATAATGATGAAGTTGTTACTGTCAGGAACTTACATAACCACCAATATTAGACAAAACCATGGGTCTAATACCCATGTTTCCAAAAAAATACGTACAAAACTGTTTATCGGAAAAGGTACACTTTTAAAGGTTCAGTCAATCCGGTACAGACGTTTTGCATTCTAACAAACAATGCACTTTCACCAATTATCGGTCAGTGTCCGCATTTTAATTAATAGTTGGGTGTGGGTAGAATATGCTAGTCTTCTAATCCTTAACAACTTCTTTCATTTGTTTTCTCCTGCGCTCGCTGTCATTGCACACGTGTCGCTTGAGCGTGGACAAGTTTGTTTTGAGGGAAGTTAAATTGTTATAGATAATGTAAAATTGTATTCGTACCGTACAATCAAGAACGAAAGAAACGGATAGCGAAATTGTTAAACCATGTGGGCTGATTAAAGGTTCGATCAAACCAGTACGGATACATTACAGATGTTACTCGGACACTGGACTTGCACACACACTATTGTCAATTCTACCAGTGTTCGATCTCCGCGCCCGGTCGGTCTTCGGTTTACTTGTCGTCATAAAATTACACGTGATTTAGTTTCGAGGTGAGGTGCTATTAGTTATGAACAAAAACATTTTTTTGGAAGGATATTTTAATTTGTCAACTTATCTAACTATGTGTGATACATTGTTTCACTTTGTACAAAATATTTAAATATTTTATTAATAAAATTGAAATGTTTTTAATATTTAACATTAATCTTCTTGATTTAGTGTTCATGCAAATCAAAATAAAGGAAGATCAACACCAATAATAAATATTTAATGTGATTTAGTAGGAAACCTACTGCTATAGCACTAATATATGAGCATGTGGTAATACAGGTGTGAATTAGCTTCATAATGACAGCTTTGATTATAACAAGTGCAAGTAAAGAATAATATTTCCACCATCGTTTAAATTTAATTTTACCGTTTGACCAAAACTAACTACATACATAAAATAATGTAACAAAAGTCTCGTTTTTACAGGTATTATAAGGACAGTATCACGACAAGGGAAGCCGATGTTACAGTGGGGTTCCTATAAGTACTACCAACATAACTGCTATAGAACTGGGCCTAGAGGCCTTTGGCTCTGTATCAGGAAGCAATATGGCTGCTCATCGATTATTAAAACTATTGACAACGAGGTTGTCCAGTTCATTGATCAACATAATCACTAGACATGCTGGCAGAATAAACGATTTCGGACATGTTAATCATCATCAGTTTATATTACTGCTAGAAACTTTGGCTACTCTCAGCCGAATGTACGATGTAGCACCCTGCAAAGATCGTTGTTCAATTTAGCCTGAGTTTGTACAACCTTTATAAGGCGAGAAACAGACGGGCCGCGTTTAAAATTCGAGTGGTTCACCCTTACCGATTTCCGTAAATAAAAAAATAACTTATCCATTTTATTATTGATTCGGGCCGAAAATCATTAGCATAGTTATCTCTTTGAATTTGACGAGGAGTTAAAAGAACAGCTTGTAGAAACATTGTAGCTAAATTTGAAGAATTAATGGAATCCCACCGAAAACTAAGCATAAAGGATTCAACAAATCTATATCTTTTCACAAATCAATTTTCTACTGGTTTCTAGCAAATTCCCACCATTTCAGGAGTATGGTACTCGGTATCTCGGTACGGCAAGCCTGTCCTGAACCTGGGGAACCACAGGTTCAACCGGCGCAGTGACAGCAAAGGTCTGCGAGCCCTGTGGCTATGTGTCAAGTGGTCCTCGACGCACAACTGCCGAGCCACTGTCACTACTTACGATAACGTTATCATCAGCACTTCTGGTAAAGGACATACTCATCCGTAGCGTAAGGCTAAGGACGGACTCAGAACCAGCGACTTGCAGGAAAACAAATGGCTACATCCCGTTTGGTAACTTTGCCATTTCACCAACTAAACAAAAGACGTGCAAAACAAGTGAAAAATAGTGCCCTTTCGTAACTATTTTAATTTTCATACATTGAGACCCGTTTCGTCATAAATAGGTAATACTACTTATGGCAGTACGTTGGCTGTCAGCGAATGTATGAATTTAAGATTTCTTTGTGACTAAGGGAGAGGGAGATTTTTAAGTGCAATGAAATAAAGTAGAAAGTGAAATTAAAATTATTCCAAAATATATTAAGTTGTACAGTGTTGAATTTTTTTACAAATATAGTTTTAAAATAAATGAAAGAAAAATATTATTATGTGAATTGTATGTTAAATGAGCGTATAAACATATTTTATCCACACGTATAATATATTGTTTGTGTTAACAGAAAAAATATATTGTTTTGCCTTTAACTAATTATTTATTTTAAAAAAAACCTAACCGGATTTTGATTTCTTTACAGCTCCAGTGTTCTCATCATCTAGATATGGTAAACCAGTGATATTATTGAACAACTATCGGTATAACTGGTACAAGCCTCATCATAAACACCATGATCATCGGTTCACCAGGAAGCAATGGCGGTGCTGCAAGTGGACCAGTAACAGCTGTAGAGCCAGTCTCATAACTATTGATGACGCAATAGTCAAATTCAAGAACGAACATAATCATGGAATTACTGCAGAAGAAGTTGCTGAAATGGAATAGTAATTTCTTACATGTTTATTAGGTTTTATCGCAGATAAACTACAATCGCACTAGATCGCGAGAAGTGGAAGGAGGGAAGGGAGGCCTTTGCGCTCCAGTGGGACAATGTAGGCTTATAATAATAAAAAAAAAGATCATGGAAAATAATTAGATGATCATTTAACACTAATTAGGTGATCGTGTTCATAATCAACAAACGGTTATGTAGTAGTATCTATATGACTATCATATTTATGCGTGTTCATTTATTAAAAGAATGTTAACAAATAAATCTTTCCAAATGTCTTTGATGCACCTGGGTCTGAATTGTATTCAGTTTGATTGATTTTTGTTTTAACGTTGCTTTAATTTATTTATTCCACTATTACTTTCAATAGTCAATTTGATTTTTTCATTCTATGTTTTATCGCACTGATCTTGGTCTTTTTTGCCCGAGTAAGTTTACAGCTGCATTGTTTTCTACATCCAGATTCGGAAAGCTGTGATCTGATTCAACAACTATCAGTACAACTTGTACTGATTGTTGTTCTGGTTGTTGTGTTTGTCTGGTACTTCCCGCATCGGTATCAGCATGTTTATCAGTTTAACAAGAGGAAGCAATGGCGGTGAACCAAATTCGTGTCGTGGCCGTTTTGATTTTCGACCACAACGCACTCTGAGCGTTTTTAAGCTGCCAAGATAGCGGGTGAGAGAAATCTCAAAATTTCGTCATGGGTGTGGTTTTCGGAGGTGCTGGTGTTGGCATTGAGGCCTAAATGACAATGTAAGTCGGATGACGGATGTTAACATCTTATAATGTTCGTCATGGAAGCCGACATCCTGGTCAAAAGGTGAATCCTTTTCAAAAGGAGATGAGTACCTGAATCAGAGATTTTATACGATAACTATTGTTACCAAAGGTGTGGCAGAAAACTAAGTCCGTACCCTAAAGTACTTTGGCACTATATTAGATGGCGAAATAAAAATTGTCATGCGAAGCTATAGTCAGTACTGTAACTATAGTACAGTAACTATAGTCCTATAGTGACAACCATCGCATGACATTTAAAAAAAACCGGTCATGTGCGTGTCGGGCCACGCGCAGTGTAGGGTTCCGTAGTTTTTATAACAGCCAAGTACGGGTCGTATTCGCTGACTGATAGTTTCTGCCAAGCTTTAATTTGTTTCTGACAACCTAGCTAATTTGACTTCATATAGAAACAACAACAACTGTTTTTTTTTAATACAAATTATTTAGGAATGAAACTACTATGGAGTTACTTCTATAACTTCTATGGAGTTGTTCGAAATTTTCGAGTCAAATACAGTTGGTCGACTATTACTCGTAAACTTGTGAAGCCCACTTAAGTGTGATAGTTTTCCTTTTAACTTCGTTATATATAGGTACTACTGCCATGACATTTGTATTTCTAAGTACAATCGTTTAGTCTGTAGAGGGGGGGGGGGACACTTGACCCTAACGAAAATTGGTACTTTAAAGCTGGATAAGTCACGAACGGTTTACTTAATCAAAAAACGGTCTTCCCAAACCCCTAATATTTTTGAGAGACCTATCCAGGAATATCCCACACTATGGGACGGAAGAAAAAAAGTTTATCAGCCCCACTTTACATGTAGTGGTTCCTCCATAATTGGCTGGCATTGGCATTCCCTAAATAATTGTATTTTTCAAAATTTTATTTTACCACTGTTTCGGCGTTATTAACGTGTATACTCATGCCAAATTACAACTTTCTAGTACCAATAGTTTTTGAGCTAAACCGCAGACAGACAGACAGACGGACATGGCGAAACTATAAGGGTTCCTTGTTGACTACGGATCCCTAAAAAAACAACTAATTGCATAAGAATTTCTCTACCAAATGTCAAATCTAGTGATTGTGTTACAGTATTGATTTAAGAGAAACCTGTATTTGTCGATAAAACTGTTTTCTTGGGGATCACGCTTGACTCAAGGCTACAATGCGGTCCTCATTTAACATCTCTTGCAGGACGGATGAGTTCAGCAGCATATGCTGTTAGAAAAATCCGTCAATTTACTGATGTATTATAGATACCGCGAGGCTAGTGTATTTTAGTTATTTTCATAGTATAATGTCCACCATGTTAGGAAAAATCTGCATTTATTTAGTAAAAGAGGTGACCGGCGCTATTATAATACTATAAACAGGGACCAACTAGTTCAGCCAGGTTTCAGGCTAGCTAAAGTAGAATCATCTTTCATGGGGTACCGTTTAAAATGTTACAATAAAATACCTCCCCCTATTCTACAACTGAATGAGACGAAATTTAAATCTTGCATAAAACGCACACTATGTAGGCAAGTAAATCACAAGTTGGGGGAGATTCCATTTTCGATAAAAATACTCGACTAAATATGCTGGTCCTGCTCCACAACTATAGGGGCAATCAAATTACCATGTGAAGTTATTGTGGAAGCTGCAGAAGATTGTAAAAATATCTTTGCATTGTATAGATTCAATCTCTTAGTATTATATAATTTGATAACACATGTGTAAGTACTATCTAAGTAACTGTCAAGTCACCATTCACTGAGTACCTGAGTATCTTTCAACGCGAATTTACCCTGGCGATTGAGTGAATGTCATGCTCACTCAAATCTCACGCTGATGGTGACGGGTGTGTCGGGTCATTCAGTTCCCTTCAATATGGTCGAGTTGAATGATGGCTGATACATGCGTCATATTCATGAATGGGCGCCATCACTTGTGACTGGTCATCTCTTAGCTGCCACGGTTTGTTTTAATTACTTTATTTTTAGGGTTCCGTACCCAAAGGGTCAAACGGGACCCTATTACTGAGACTTCGCTGTCCGTCCGTCCGTCCGTCCGTCCGTCTGTCACCAGGCTGTATCTCATGAAGCGTAATAGTTAGCCAGCTGAAATTTTTACAGATTATGTATTTCTGTTGATGCTATAACAACAAATAATAAAAACAGAAAAAAATCAATATTTAAGGGGGGCTCCCATACAAAAAAGTTTTTTTTTTCGTTTTTTTAAATAATTGTACGGAACCCTTCGTGCGCGAGTCAGACTCGCACTTGGCCGGTTTTTTTTTTAATTATTGATTTAATCTTTTACTCTGGACGCACTTAACTTGCACGTATTTCTACATCGTTCTCACATATTTGTAATTCTCAACATGAATGATGTAACCAAGATTTTGTAACAATATTTTGTTTTAAAAGAGTGTCCATGGAGTATCTTGCCCATTCTTCTCCATAGAGATCTACGCTTTGGAATGGGTTACTACAGTACTTTCATAAGGCATTATGTCTTGTGACTGGGATTGGAAAAACAAAAAAAAGGTACCTTCGCTTTTTTTGTTTTTTGACTTTCAAAAGAGTGTAATGGTAACCTGTAATGGTCTAACTGAAATAAATGCTTTGAGCTTGAGATTGAACTTATTAGCATGGTAAGGCGTCACGGATTCTACTAGCGGCATCACTAGTTTTGTCAATGTCAATATGTCAATCAAACATTATAAAATCATTTAATTTACTTGCAAAATATTCAGTTTGTTTACGACCAAAACTATTGCGTTAACAGTATTGTTGTAAAAAACCTCTTTTGTAGTATTAGTTTATTCCCTTGCAGCTGTTTTCTCTACATCTCGTTGCGGCCGGCCCGTCATCTTAATAGGTGTCTACAGGTTCAACCAGAACAATAGATGCCGAGGTGTCAATGGTTATTGGACCTGTAGCAGAGCCAGGAGCAGTGGCTGCAAGGCCACTGTCACCACGTATAATAACGTTATCATCAAGTGTAAAGGAAACCACAATCATTAGTTCACAAACAACAAGTCTGAAATCTTTATTAATTTAAATTATTTTTTAAGGTTTAGCCCGATGAGTCTGTAATACTTAAGTCTTGGCGACACATAGCCACAGCACATTCACCGATCGCCTGCCGCTTCCCGAACTATCTCGCGCGCTTACACCATTCGACACACTGCTCTTTTGGCTGCAGCACCAGCCGATAGAATGAGTATTTATTCAAGAAATTTTATTTGGTTTCATTTATTCATTTTAATACTTATCTGTATACCACGTATCTCATTGAGCTGCACATAAGACGTTTCACGGAATTCACTGCGGTGGTGTATCTTATACTACCTGACCTAATTTTACGAAGTTGCACTACGGCAAACCTGTCATTTTGCTTGGAGACGTCGGTTCAATCACAACACACGTAATGTCCACATTGCCTGGGGTTGCTGTAGTAGAACCAGGAGCACTGGCTGCAAGGCTACCATCGCCAGTTACGACAACGTTATCTACAAGGTTAAAGGATCCCAAAATTATAAAAAGAGAGTAATAAATGAGAGTTTACAAAAATAAATACATCCGAGCTTTGGATTACATTTTACCTATCTACTCAAGAATACACATTTTAGTGGCCAACTTTTTACAGATATCCAGTTTTCGCAAACAAAAACTGGTCGACCGATTTTATTTATAGGCAATTATCGTTACTATAAAAACAATAGATGTCGAGGAGCCAAAGCTACGTGGTTCTGCATGCGAAGCAACAAACGTGGGGAGGACAATGTTGGATGTAAAGCATCCGTCACTACTGTGTATGAGACTATTGTTCAATATAAACATGCTCACAATCATTTGTAGTAGACCGGTGCCGTAATGTGCAAATATTTTATCTCTGAAAACAATTCTAATCCCTTGTGTGGCTTATACATTTTGTAATATATATTTATAAAAACATGATAATAAACAAAATGTGACATCATATACTTCATTTTATGATTACGTACCTATTAATAACTCTAGTAATAGTGATTAAAGTACCTAGAAATTTAGTAATTACTTTTCCTAAAAAAAATACTCAAACAGGCACCTAATAAAGAAGAATCATTTATTTTATTATAGATTGGCTGTCGATTGATGAAGATACCGACGCACAAGATGCAAGCGATTGCTTGTTAGTACCAGAAACAAAGCTAAAAGACACAGCAGCCTATGAAAATTTTATAGAATGGAAAAGCAGATCAAATGCTCGCTCATTTACAGAAGACGTGTTTTTGGCTTACTTCAATGACCTGACAAATAAATACCAACCTAGCACGATGTGGAGTATCTATTCAATGTTGAAAAGCACTATTTGGACGAAACATGGTATTGACATGCAACTTTATTCCAACCTGATAGAATTTCTCATGAGACGCTCAGCCGCCTTAAAAAAACACAAGCCGAAAACACTGTCAGCAAATGACGTTGACAAGTTTTTCAAAGATGCCCCGGACAGTCAGTACTTGGCAACAAAGGTTAATTGAACTGCTTATGGCCAAAACACACGTCGTCGTCGTTATTTACTTCTGCAGAGGATCAGCATCGTCAAACTTTACCTGTTCAGAACTATTTCTGAACGCAATTCTGAACATTTTCTTTAAACTTTTGGGATTAACTAGTGAGTAGTAGTTACAAAGCTTACGGTGAAGCGGCTACGGCTAAGTTGGATTGGCGCCAGATTCATGACAGGATGAGCGAACAAACGCGTTGCTGATCCTCTGCAGTTTTTTGACCGAAGAGAAAATGTGGGCGATGATCTTTATCTACATATCTATGTTATTGTTAATTAGCTTTACGCAATAAGTATTTTGTCTCTTTCCAGGTTGCGTTAATATTCGGAATTGCTGGTGGATGTAATCGTGAGGAACTACGTAACATTACTACAAAAGATATTGACAATCACGGAAAAATGCTTGTAGTTAGGGTCACTAATTCAAAAAAAAAACAACGATCATTTCCTATTCACAGTCCGTTTTATGAAATAGTAAAAAAATATGAAGCTCTACGTACACCAAAAGCAAAAACCGATTTCTTTTTTCAAAACTATCAAAAAGGAAAATGTACAGCTCAACCAATTAGTTTGAACAAATTTAGTACCATGCCCAAGGAAATTGCAAAGTTTTTGGGATTGCCAAATGCTAACTCTTACACCGGACATAGCTTTAAAACAACTTCGGTTACATTGCGCGCTAATTCTGGAGCGATATAATTGATTTTAAAGCGTCATGGAAGGTGGTAATTAATAAAAGACGCAGAATTTTATGTCAGTGACTCCATTACATTCGAGATCTGCTTATTGATTTACTTACTCTACTTTTCAACATCATAATTTTTTGGTGCCTCTTATAATTATTAAGTGAAATTACAGTCAACATTCTGCTGGCTTTGACACTCAAAGTCAACTCAAGTGTAAGCATTGCTAGGGATGGTAATATCTCATCAGCTCGTCGCTGGGCCAAGGTGGCGACAGACCTACTAAAGCGAGACAGAAGTTCGCCGTAAGCAGAGTAATGACCAGCCGTAATTAAGCCATGCTGATCCCGTGCTGTGCTTATACGTGGGTGTCGACCTTTATGTTGAACAAATATGGTTTTAAAAGGTTTATAATTGTTTTTATTTTTATTAAAGCATTCTTATTTAAATATAATGATTATTTCTTAAAGTATTCATTGTCCTCCTCTTTCTGATTACATACGAAATTGAAATAAATTACTTAAAAAAAATACTTTTCTTTTTTCGAATACAAATACATTTTCGGGACAAACATTTCGGTATAAGTTTTAAAACTATTCATTTAATCTTTTTAGTTCTCATATACACTAAGACGCGCTACGGTAAGCCGGCAATCCAGGTGGGGAAGTACAGGTTTAACCGGAACAACCGCAGTTCTGGAGCCAGATCCTTGTGGATATGTTGTAGGAACAGCATGGGATGCAGAGCTACCATCACTACTTTCAATGACGTAGTCATTAAACAAAAATGTGTGCACAACCATTGAGGGCCAAATCACACAACTTTGAAACTGAACGTGATCGGGATACCTAAATCGGGATTAAGAACTGCCAGTGTTAATTATTCAATATTCTAGAACGATTTTGACACTGATGGCTCTTGAGTTTGGTTTAAATGTGTTCTGATCGCATTCAGAATCTTTGGTGAACTTCGCCTTAAGAAAAATTAAGGGCAGAAGCATAGCTTGACCGCTGGACCTTACGTGTGAGTGGTGGCTATTAAAACAACTGGCGGTTCGGTCGCACGTGGGCTGACGCAGTGTATTCTATGTCTTAGGGTCGATATCACCAATGAAACTGAACGCGATATAAAGTAGCTCAAAAGCTGCCAGTGTCGTCGTTGCTATGGAATATTGACACTGACAGCTTTGTACAGACTGGAGGTATCTTGAGCATAATTTTCATGATGAATGATGAATTGCTTATAAAAATTATATTTTACACAGAGAAGTCTCATAGTTTGAACGTAGCTCTTGTCTACACTAATTGCATGGTTTTATTTATATTTTCTTGAAATGTTTGCTTTTTAAGGTAAAATAATACTTTCTATGGACTTAAAAAGTAATATAAGATCGTATTCGGGTACAATTGATTATATAACGTTCTCCCTTTTTATTTATCTTTTGAAAAGTTTACTTTTTTTTATTCATTTGTCAGCAATGCTTTTCATTAGCTCAAGTATTTTGTTTTTATCAGCTTTTTGTTATTTGAATATATTTTTTAATTTCAAATTTTATTTTATTTGTGCACAATCGGTTAGTTCTATTGAAAATTATTTGATCGAAAAATACATTTGAGAAATATAGAGGAAGAGGTAAGATAGGCAGTCGCTCTGTATAACATACTGGTATTCAGTTGCATCCGGTTAGACTGGAAACCTATCTCAACACAGTTAGGAAAGGCACATAATGACGACAAGTCCAAAATATTATCTGAATGATGTAGTGGCTTGCACAATTTGAAATATCTGATTAGCTACACCCTGCTCTCCCAATCGGTCACATAAACTAGAATGCGACTCCGACGAGCCCCCGCGCCACACACACCGCTATCGATCAGTCGCGATTTAACTCCGAAAGCGAGCACACGCATCGCCCGCACTCCGTGCGTCACCACCCACGTGGCTCCTGCGGTCGATAATTAGTTTTCATGTTCTGGCGACCTATCGGCATCGCCAAGGTAACTGAACTGCTGAATTTCATTTTCCTAACACCTATATCCGCTGCAATTAATTTAAGAAGAACTGAGTTTACAAGATTTATGAAAAAAAAAAATATTTTGCAGATGCTAGAATTTCGCTGACTAATAGAGGTACTCCGCTTCTTCAGATCAAAGAGCACAGGTACAATTGTAAACGGAAACTAGGTGGAAGAATCTACTGGGTATGCAATAAGGCCTCACAAGGATGCAGGGTCTCCATCGTTACCTATGATGACTTCATTATCAGAGTTAAAAATGAACACAACCATCCTTAAGGGTCCCTCAAAATCAAAATATTTTATTTTACATAGGCCTACATGGGCACTTATAAAACGTCGACAGAAGAGGCACCTATTCAGTTTTCATGTAGGTATTAATAAATACCAGACTTTTTTGTAAAATTGAATCCATTCTTTAATGTTTCAATGCCATTTCGGCAATTTAGGTTATGTTTTGCATTAAGTATAGAATAGAATAAGTATAGAATATATTAAGTACAGAATATACTTAAGCAAATGTACTATGCCTAGTTATGTTCTGATCAATAATGATGTGGCATCGAGTTGTCGTGTCTGACATACCGCTTAAAAACCCGCGATGGTTTGTGTTGTTTTATCCAAAATGGTTTGTATAAATGTTTATTGTATGTTATTATTAAAAAAATATGTATAGTTTTTAAAGCTATTGGGTAACTGTAAACTAGGAATTGTCCGGCAGTGCGACATGAAAACTCGTGGATTTGGCTACAGTCATGTTGGTCCTCCAGTGGACACATAATCAGCCCATCGTAGCGTTCGTAGTGGTGCGCTACGACGTAGCACGAGGCGTAGCGAGGCACCGCTACGAGAATACGGATGGTTGGACCAATATAATTGTATAGCATTATTATTCTACTTTTTGCCGTGACCTTCAACCGTTGTGGTTAATATCGATTTATTATTAGTAAAAAAATATTAATTATTTATTAAAATATTGTGAATGTCTACTGTATAGTATTTCTTAGCATGAAAAATAAAATAAGTAAAAATAGACTTTTTGCGGTTTGCTTAACCTTCCTTCTCTCAAATGACGAGTTGACGAAATGATCCAAACAAATTCTGACTATTTTTCAATGTCTATAGATTGTATTATAACTAAAGGGACATTTGCTTTGAAATTTGCTTTAATAAATATTTCTTGTTACAGCGGTACCAGGACCATCATCAGCCCCTCCAGACAATCCCAATCGGCTTACCAAAGTGTGGACAGGTGATATACATTGGAAGCGACCTAATAAACCACCAGGTGACAACGTGTCACTGGTGGGTTGTAAAATTTTAGCTGACGAAAGTACAACGGAAGATCTGAAAGTGGACGCTTGGTCAGATTTATTACACCTAGTCCTGTTACCACAGGAAGCACTCAATCGTATCGGACAAAAATTTTTGGAAGACTCTCGGTCTGTGTTGTTTCAAATGAGCCCATCACCTCAACTCCATGAGCTTACTGAGTCTTTGAAGAGTGGAGAGGTCGGATTTACAAGATTCAAATCTACACCTTGCGGCGTCACCAATTGGTTAGTGTTAACATACACAACTAATACGTATCAAGGCATTGTACCCAACGATCAGATCAGGTTTGTCATTGGAATTGAAAACCTGATGAAAGCAGAATATAGAAAATTAAATATTGTGGTGGGAAGAAAAGCATAAAAAACTGATTCAAGTTAATTAAACCCAACCAAACCAAACCAACGGGTTTTATAAAGTTGCCACCAATGTATTTTAGAATGTTGCTACGGATTGACGTATTCTTTAGGTACACAAAAAATGTATTCAAATGTCCAACATGTCTGTAGGTTTAAGTGTATTTTCCTTAAATGGGTTGTTCGAATATCCTTTAATGATACTTTGCGCTTACTAATAACTGGAGTCACTATTTAAATTGGATAACTAAATTAGCGAACATAGTAATATTGCTTTTTACAGTTCAGTTTAGAAACGAAAATAAAATCATTAATACTATACAGTAGATTCTTGAGATATTATGAAATAAATAAATTTCAAACGGTAAATATTAAAGCTTATTCTTAATGGTGATTAAATATTAAGTATCACAACTTTAATATATTGTGAAAATTGTTGAAGAAAATAGTAAAAAAGTCTATTGTTCTTTGGGGATGTGAAAAACAGGGCGTTAAGTGCGTCTTCTCCAAAAGAAAATCTGCCGACCAAACGGGTGTTGTCTGGTGAGCTACTGCCCGACAGTTGTTGTCGGGTTTCCCTATAATTATAGTCATAAGTCGTAGATAACTTTAACTGTTTATAGTTCTTCATTTGTATCTTAGATGGCGCTGTAGTACTTTTTTACTTTTTAGAGTGCCGTTACAACTCTCATAATATTCCTGTTCTAGAAATGTAATACTGTCATTAAAACAAACACCGAAAATGATAAAAAAGCTTTAAATCAATCATTGTTAATGTTTTAGGACTGTTACTTAAAAAACTTCTGTTAATTTATATACCATTAAATGTAAACCTTCTGAGGGCCAATTTTACCGTGGTATTAAAAAAGTACTACATCCACTAAAACATGTTGGGGTTTATTCATAAACATAGATCATAGTTTAAGAGGTATTTGAACATCGAAAAATTTATGGTTAAATAAACAAGATTTTTATATTTCTACCGGATCCAAGATTTTTGTATTACTAGTAATCGTTCGTAATTCATCCATTAAATAATTAGTACCTAAGTATATTTTTTATAACAGACGACTCGCGAAAAGAAACTTTGTAAAAAAGGTCTTTAGGAAAGGGCTCATCCGAGGAAGAAAATCCGCAATTACTGTTTCTTCAGCTTGGATGCCATTTTAGTGATATAACTAATGCCTACGCAGATACTGAAGTTATTGATATTCCTCGGTACAGATTTATAGATAAGTTTACTAGGTACTTATTAGTTTCTTTTAAACTCCTACTCATTCATTAAATCATCTGTGTAGATAAATTTGTGGTAGTTGATATTTGGCAGGACAATGTTACTTTTCGTTAAAAATGTTTCTATCCAATCAGACGATTCTACTTGCGTACACCATTCAGTTCCATAAAGATCAAACTTTTCTTTTCAGTAGCCCCAGTGTTCTCGCAGACTAAGCATGGGAAGCCATTGCTTGATATAAACCATTACAGGTTTAATTTCAAGCATATGTTTGGTGATCGACGTTACTGGGTTTGCAACAAAGCTTGGAAAGGTTGCCGGGTTGCCATCACCACTATAGGCAGTGTCATCATCCATATTAAAAACCTGCATAATCATCCGTGAATACTCAACTATTCAACGATAATATTCGTCGACGAAAGAATCCGAGAATACAGTTAGTCAGTCATGTTTTACGGTTAATGCAGTATTCAAGATATTTTTTCTTGCATATACATATGTTGTTTTATCCTTATCTTTTTACGATTTTGTATGTCATAGTCGAACATACTTCATAATATAACAATACGATTAGAAATAAATCTTTATATTTCCTTTTTTTATGTACAAATAAATTTCTCTTGTAAATTTAAGTTAGTTTTGCGGTAGGTAACGCTTTCAAGTTGATCAGTAACAATAACCTTTGCCACTAAATGAGACATTGAAAGGTTTTTTTTTTTTAAATGATATTTTCTATTTTTCATTCATGTTTATATCTCATGAAAGTGGAACGCAACATTTGTATCATATGGGATATTGTTATACAAGGAATTCGGGCCAGAAATACGGAAAATGTTTTTGGGTTTGCAAGTGGAGAAAATCTAAAAATTGTAAAGCTTTTGCTGTTACCGTACAAGGTTGCGTTGTTAAGATAAAAGGAAATCATACACACTGTCAGTACAGTCTTGTGAATAATATTTAGTTGTAGGGTCGAAGATAATATACCGCCATTTTGTATTAGCAAGTACTTTTTCGATCCTGTTATTGAGGCATTGACATGACTTTATCTGAGATAAATGTCAGATAGTACTAGTAATGTTAACTGTGTAGGTTCTATCGAGTTCACTGACGTTCGACCACTTTTCAACCTTAATATTTAGGGCATACGGGTGAAAACTGGTAGACCGCCAGCGAACTCAGAAGTACGTCTGTCACCACCTTTTCCCGAATAACGCATTATTTACTCCACTTTGTTCAATAAAGTGACGGTCGTCGTAAAGTTACACCTAAGCATTTAGGTTAAAACCATTTTGAAACTTTTCCAATAATTTTGACCACTGTTTTAAAATTTCTGCGCATTATATTAGGTCTTTACCTATGAAATTGCCGTTTTGTTTGAAAAAAGTTAAAGTATTTTTTTTTTCGAACTTATTTATTTCTTTTATTCAAAGTAATCACCCCTGCAATCAATGCATCTTTGCCAACGCTGTGGCAGTTTATGGATGCCCTTCTTGAAAAAATCAGCTGGACGGGAGACAACAAACTCTTCAAAGGCGTTTTGTACTGCCTCTCGGGAATTGAATTTTTTTCCCGCTAAAAAGCTGTCCAAATTTTGGAAAAAGTAATAGTCGGAAGGCGCAAGATCTGGTGAGTATGGCGGATGAGGGAGAGCTTCCAAACCCAACTCATGCAGCTTAGAGACGGTCTGTTGTGCAGTATGGGGCCGCGCGTTGTCGTGAAGTAGCAGTGGAGACGACCGATTGACCAAAGCTGGTTGCAGACGTGCGAGTTTCGCCATCATTGTGGTCAGTTCTTCAATGTACACATCTGCAGTAATGCTCTCGCCGTTTTGTAAAAAGCTATGATGAATCACACCAGCACTAGACCACCAAACTGTGACCATCACCTTTCTAGGGGTCATTTTTCGTTTTGCACATTGCTTTGGTACCGAACCAGGATCTAACCAACTTGCTGAGCGCTTTCGATTGTCAAAAAGAATCAATTTTTCGTCGCACGTAACAATTCGGTTCAAAATTCCTTCATTTCTGTGCCTGTTAAGCAGCGCAAGGCAAGTCTCGACGCGTACGTTGCGCTGGCGATCGTTAAGTTCGTGGGGCACCCATCTATCAAGCTTTTTTATCTTGCCAATCTGTCGCAAATGGACCAATATTGTTTTAATGTTAACCTCAAAAGCTGCTGCTAGCTCAGCTGTAGATTGAGTTTCATCAGCTTCAACAATCACCTTTAATTCATCATTGTTGACCAAAGTTTCCGGACGACTACGAGGTTCATTTTTCAAGTCAAAATTCCCAGAACGGAACCGAGCAAACCAATAACGGGTTGTGCGTTCGTTTGTACAGTTCTCTCCGTAAACGTCGTTGATGTTACGGGTCGTTTGTGCCGCGTTGGTGCCACGACGGAACTCATATTCCATAATGACACGAAATTTCAAAGTATCCATTATGAGGAAAAATGTTGAAATGTAATGAAAATACAACGCTAATCAATAAACAAAAGACTGATTTTGTAAATAGAATGTCAT
Organism: Cerastis rubricosa; assembly: GCA_949152445.1. Lineage (NCBI taxonomy): Eukaryota > Metazoa > Arthropoda > Insecta > Lepidoptera > Noctuidae > Cerastis > Cerastis rubricosa. The sequence goes on from OX424527.1 coordinate 16,885,973, forward strand.
ATTTTTAAAACAAAATTAATTTGAATTTAGAACTCATAGCCAATCAAAACTTTTTTTTGTTTGAAAAAGTCTGTACTGCAATACGGCAATTTCATAGGTAAAGACCTATTATTATACAGGGTGTAACGGAAAGGGTATATACATACTTAAGGGTGTGCTACAGACCATCAAACTGAACATGTTTCTCCACAAACAAACATCGTAATAACGAAAAAATTATTTGCTGCCACATACAAAATTTCAATACCTATTCGACCCAAATGTATGAGACAGCAGATTTTTTTTTCGCTGTGACGATGTTTCTTTGTGGAGAAACATGTTCAGTTTGATGGTCTGTAGCACACCCTTAAGTATGTATATACCCTTTCCGTTACACCCTGTATATTTAAAGGGTAGGCATGTAAATTGTAAAGATAAGTGATGTAACTTCTTCTGTATCTTATTTACAAATAAATTCTTTCGAAAAATATTGCTTGTTGTACTTGTATTTAATGATATATTCTCGGAAAAGGACATTCACGTTAACGTTGGACTTTTTCTGGAACCTAGCATAGTATCTGTACGTAATTCAGGTGAATATTTCATATGATTCAGTCATGATGTTTTGTATTTATGATTTAATGGTTAATGTCTGAACATAGTTAATCTAATATTTTTTTTACGTTATTAATAGAAGATTTAAGAAGACTGAAACTCTCTTAAATCCCAATTCATCAATCTATTTATATCTTTTACAGTTTTCTACAAAAACTACTGCGGTAGGACTTATCTCTGGTACAAAGGTTTCTGGTACCGAAAGTACAAGGAGTTAGGAAGTACCATCTGGTGGGTCTGCTACAAGAAGTCCTCGTTGAAGTGCACCGGCTCCATCATCACTGATGCAGGGGAACTGGCGAATATCTCTCGCCATTCTCATGAGCAGAATATTTGGCAGAAAGCCTTCAATGGGCTTCTGAGTTGAAGATTAGAGTAAACAATTGCAGTTTTAAACGAATTTTTATCGTTATATTAGTATTACGAATTATTTTACTGTTCGAAGTATATGTATTTTTCAGGATCACTCCACTAGTTTTGGACTCAAATGGAACTCGTGCTTCACTCGAGACGCAATTTCGCAATCAGATCATATCGCGTGTTGGATATCGTTGTTGGTTCCGATGGTTTGAGGTGTTCTGACAATATACAGGCTGTTGTTCTGCATCCTCGTCATATTTAAGGAGGTAACTATAATAATTATTTTCGACCCGAATCAATAATAAAATGAGTAGGTAGTAGGAGTATATTTTTTTACTTATTTACGGAAATCGGTAAGTGTGAACAACCTGTATTTAAACGCAGCTCGTCTGATCCTCGCCCTATAACCGCGCTTTCACACATATAAACACTTTCAAACGTTTATTCCATCGGGGTTATTCTGAAAAACTGACAAATTTTGACAAGAAAAGCAGCTTTTTTTAATAAATTAACTAGGTACCATAATTTAAATTGATTATTTCTGTCTTTTGTGACAACCTCCTGAATTTTGACGAGCATGCAAAACAACAACTTGTATAATGTCGAGAGATATTTAAAGTTTTTAAAACAATGTGGTGGGTACATACAATGAATTGAAGTCATTATGGAATATTTATAAAAATTTTCTTCGTGATACTTATATTATTTATATTTGATGGAATCATCAAAATAATTCGAAAAACTATATTGTTGGATCTACGAAGTAGTTTTTAATTGTGTTTTATATCAATACAATTTTGTGTGTCTAGTTAGTACAGTACCTAAGACCAGATGTTACCTATAAGTCTGTGGGAAAGTAGGCAGAGTCAATCTTCTTCTTCTCTAGTCTATTTATGTAGACTTTAAATAAGTAGGTACCTCAACCAATATTTTGCACTGTAGCAATGTTTTTTATGATGTACATATGTTATGAACTTTTGTTAATGAAATGTGTAAGTACCAATTTATTGTCTGTAACTTACAAATGTGTGAATAAACTTTTTCGTGTTTTTCTTTTGAGCGTTTTATTGCTGTATTTAAATTTTAGCTTTACAGGCTGACCTTATGTTTTTGCCAATCATTCAGGGGTTGAAAGTATTCAAGAATTTAAAAAAAGGTTTTCTATAGTAAAACATCTTGTTTCAATAAGATTACTTTTAGTGTCGTGGATTTCTGTAAAGTTTAGGCCTGATTCCATAACTAAAAATATTTTTTTAATACAGTTGCTCAAAATGTGGCGTATTGCAGGGACGTATAGCGTTCGGAATGTGGGCTATTACACATTACATTTTTATTACATTCGAGCTTTTTCTTTACCTTTTCCGAACTCGTGCGTTCTCTTTCCCAACTGTCAAAATAATGTCTATTAAAAAGAAGAAAACCAACCACGGAGTTTTCACAAAAAAATAATCATAGAAGTTTTTATGATTCATGCTGCAAATATTTCTAAAAAGAAGCTACTAATTTGATTCAATATCAGATTTAATGATTTGATTCAATGAGTTAGGTTAGGTTTCATTTTATTTTCATTTCATATCAATAAAAAAATTCTACTGAAGACTTGGCTGTATGGGCATAGTTCCCTTTGCCTACCCAGAATGGGTGAAGAAAACAAAAAAATCTCTGATTATATTCTTTTACGGTTGGCGCCATTTTCCAAAAATGTTCTTTATTAAATTGCTTCATTTTTTCGCAACTGTATTAAAAATAGTTGTTCAGTACACGTGCGGAACCGTCATTGCAACTTGTTCCGACTGTCAACCCTCACCTTCGGCTGCGCCTCGGCTCGGGTAGACATTTGTCGGAACCCTTTGCAATGACAGGCTTTCCGCACTCGTAATGAAATATACTATTTAATACAGTTGCTCAAAAAGTGGCGTATTGCAGGGACGTATAGCGTTCGGGATGTGGGCTATTACATACTCGAGCTTTTTCTTTACCTTTTCCGAACTCGTGCGTTCTCTTTCCCAACTGTCAAAATAATGTCTATTAAAAAGAAAAAAAGTTTTTACAAAAAAAAATCATAGAAGTTTTTATGATTCATGCAAATATTTCTAAAAAGAAGCTACTAATTTGTTTCAATATCAGATTTAATGATTTGATTCAATGAGTTAGGTTAGGTTTCATTTCATTTTAATTTCATATCAATAAAAAATTCTACTGAAGACTTGGCTGGATAGTTCCCTTTGCCTACCCAGAATGGGTGAAGAAAACAAAAAAAACTCTGCTTATATTCTTTTACGGTTGGCGCCATTTTCCAAAAATGTTCTTTATTAAATTGCTTAATTTTTTCGCAACTGTGTTAAAAATAGTTGTTCAGTACACGTGCGGAACAGTCATTGCAACTTTTTCCGACTGTCAACTTGGCTGTATTTTAGTCGGAACTCTTTGCAATGACAGGCTTTCCGCACTCGTAATGAAATATACTATTACATCATGCAAAAGTTATGATGTGCGAAACTTGTTGGAACTACTACTATTGGAAAAACTCGTTATCTATTTTGGTAAACCAGATATGGTTTTTAAAAATTTATTGCTGCCGGTGTGACATGCATGGAGGAGAACCGAATCTGATCAAGCTAAAACAATCCGTCAAATTTCTTTAATAGTTTTTTAACTTTATCGTGAAAAAACTAGGTTCAAGGTTGATTGCGAAAATTTAAGAGTTTCGGGTAGTTTGATGTGCTGGCGTCTGTATTTGCATAATGAAGGTTATAAATACAGGATAAACAATCGGTCTGATGACAAAGTTTGGTGGATATGTACTCAAAAAACCGCTAACACCTACTGTGGCTCTGAGTTGTCACACCAAGGTCACGTTTTCAAAACATCAGCGCACACACTTTGGCAAAATCTTCATTTCTAGATAGACTTATATACAGTATTTCGGATCCAGTCATTAGTACGAATCGCAAGCGCGCTAGTAGTAGTAACATCACGCGACCTACTTACCAGTCTACCCACACCTAGTCTTGATGTTTTGAGTCGAAGTGAAGAGTAGATTCAGTGTCTGATCGCAGCGGAATTAAGAAAAAAAGTCGTTGTAACTCAAAGAGAGTTTCAACGACTTTTTTTTCATTTCATCTCTTTCATTTTTACATCGGTCCCGAAAACAGTATTTTTCGTCATAAGACCCATTCAGACAGTCTTTTTCATTTTGTTATTTTTCTAGGACTGTACTTGACGGAAAACAATGGCAGAACTTACTTACATTGCGATGGATACTCCTACAGAAGAAACAATGTTTATGGTGATCGAGTGTTCTGGATCTGCACTAATAGATACTCCAAAAAGTGCTCTGGATCCGGAGTGACATTTGAAGGATTCTTCACAAAGAAGACTGGTCATACACATTGAGTTTAAGTAGCAAGAGTTTTGTTTGGCCTTGTAATAAATCTGTGATAGTACAATTATTATGTTTTAACTATCAACACCGATGATACTTAATCATAAAAAAAAACTATTAAGCACCGGTCAAACTGGTACGGACAAATTGCGGACGTAGCTCCGTTCACGAACACGCACAGATATTGCACCAAGTATTTGTATGAAGGTATGTCAAAGTGAGTCCACAATTTGTTCGTACAGGTCTAACGTGCTTACAAGTAAGTGAACAAGAGATATCTTGTTCACTTACTTGTAAGCACGTTTGCGTTTACACGTGCTCGTGATACACGTTCAGGTTATCATTTATGCCTCATAATATGTTAATTCACATCACATTATTTGTTGTTTAAGAATTACAGATTATTATTACCTAAAATCACAAGTTACCCGCAAAACATTATTCAAATAAGTTTAACTGTCAAGCTCGCAATCATGGCGCTATCTCCACCTTTTTGGTATAAAACGTCATGCCGCCATCGTTGCGAGCTCTCAGCCCGATCACTATGTACGGTAACCCTATCCCTTGGGAGAAGCAAGCCAAGTACTTAGGAGTCTTACTTGACAACCACATGTCTTTCGCGGCGCACATCAAAGCAGCTCGCGACCGAGCTGCCTTTGCTATGGGTAGGCTTCATTTCATGATTTCGGCAAAAAGCAAGTTGTCACTCAAGTGCAAGTTGCGCCTTTATACCGCGGCGATCCGCCCCATTATGACGTACGCTTGCGTCGTGTACGCTCACACCAAGCCTAAGTACATCCATAGGATGCAAACCTTGCAGAACCGGTTCTTACGTAGAGTCACGGGAGCCCCTTTTTATGTCCGTAATGACCGTCTACACGTAGACCTTAGAATGCCCACCGTCCTTCAGTTTATGAAACGTCTTTCGAAGCATTTCTTCGATAACGCCAGTAAACACCGTAATCCCCTGATCGCAGCGGCCGCCCGTTACGAACCCTCGCGCATTAGTACAGTACGCCGTCCTCGACCCTCGTCACTCCTGATGATGCTATCACCCTCCTCCAGGAGAGTAGCAAAGAGACTAGCACTCTTAAAAAGTTCAGACACAAACCGCCGTCTTTCCGACCTCGCCGTCGAGGTCCGTCGCGACTTCCCGGTCCATGCCCTCCCCGACCCGATCGCTCGAGCCAGCCCGCGATGTTGTGCCCGTAGTTTTAAATCAGCCCCTAAATAATGATATCATTCAGATCCAGCCTGTCCCCATGCAGTCCTCCCCCAGCGACGCCCTGAGCCGAGGCTCGTACCCCACGGGGGGTGCCCTTAGCGTGTAGTCGCTTAGTTTGTAAGTTTTTATGCCCTGGCTGGAGGCCTTACTCTTAAGGCACCCACAGTTGAGAGTTGTGGAGTTATCATCAACCGTTATGAAGTAAGCTGGTCTTGTAATATTAATTTTGATAATATTTAATTTGTATAAATTCATGTTGATTCTTCTTCTTCTTCTTTATGGGGTTTTGGTTTCCGCACTTAGTCCTTTAAGTGGATGGTCCACTTAAAGGACTGTGCGTGTTCATGTTGATTTTGATAAATACTGTTAAATGCTATAAGATTATTTTAAAATAGTTATTGCCACTCTATGATTTTTTTTAATAAATAAACAAAGTATATACTGAACTACCCTTTTATTTTACACACTGTTATATTGTTAGTGGCTTTTTAAAATGTGGCCAACCTTTTAAGTGTTTGTTTTACTTTTGCAGAAGCTACATATGTAACTACAGAAACTGGCAGAAGATATCTTGAATGCGATGGCTATCTTTATAGACAAAACCAAATAAGCAAGGAGAAAACCTGGTGGGTCTGCATTAAGAGAGTCTCGGAGAAATGCTCCGGATCCGGTGTGTCTATGGGCCCGCTATTTTTGAAGAAAAAAGAACACACACATTGACTAGTGCAAGATGTTTCTCATTCTGAGTAGGATCTACAACGTGTAACAAAATGTAAGTGCATGGCGATCTCATTTTAAATAAATAAGATAAAAGCTGTACCTCACTCGCCTTTGTGCTTAAGCTACCTATATTATTGAAAGGTGTATCTATGAATTGAGGGTGCAAAAAAAAGTACATCAAGACTGAATGAAACATTTGATTTAGAAGTTTATTTATTTAAGATAATAACAAGAGTTTGACTTCTCTTCTTAAATTAAGAAGGTAGGTTACCTTCCCAATTTAAAAGAAAAGTAAAAATATTACCATTTTTTCACCAGGACCTGGTGGGTTTGCAGTAGACGCAAGTCTATGAGATACCCTGCGTCCATCGTCACATTTAATGGTCACCCGATACAGATCAGTGTCAAAAAATACACGCATAAGTATTATTGATACTTAGATTAACGTAGTCCATTGTGCATTTCTTTGGCGTAAAAAAATCCTTAGTTTTTGAAGAAACAGTTGCTGGTGAAGAATTAGCTGCTGCTTAGCCAAACATTTTTCAAAGTTTAAGCATCTCATCTTAACTTTAAGTAATATGGGGGAGGGGGTATATAATAAGTGTTGTGAAATAAATAAATCTATGTTTCCTATTAATGAATAATATTTATAACAATATTTGTCATAGAATAAATAATTATTGATTACCCTTATTTATCTTTAATATACATTTTTAAATATTTTTTTAAAACAAAATAAAAACGATCGATTCGCCCGGACGGTAGCATGCCCGAAATATGTCTACCGTGCTATCCTTTACAATTATACCGGAAACACCGGTAGTTATTCTTCATCATAACTTCGTCCAATATTGCGCAGACAAAACCTTCGGTTTCCTGGAAGAGGTCACCGAAACGCAGCCAGGAAACGGACGCTAAGAAGGCTACACCTTGGGGCCATTTAGGGCCAGGTAAAAGCGTCCGTGAAACTCCTGGCTCTGCCATACCTCCCTGCGATCATTAGTGTCTTATACTACAGGCTTGCACCAGTTCTCGTTAGCCAAGAAGAGCGGGTTAAGGCCCTTGTCCAGCGAACACATCTCGGTGCATCCCCACGTCGGCTTCTAGGAAGTATTGCCTGAGACTACATACCTCACGGTTGTGCAGGGTGCTAGCATTTAAGAAGCCACGACACCCACCACACATACATTTTTAGACATTCCACGGGACTTACAGTCTCATCACCGACGACCGTGGGTGATGCATCCGATTTGCGGTCAGCAGTACGCGGCCCATCCTATCTAGGGCATCAAGTTCTGAGTCCATTTGAGTATGCCAAAAGAATACATCAAACCCGGCAGGACCCAACCGTTACAGGCGTGCAACTTTTTTCCGCCTGACAGAAGATTGCATAGCACCTTATTCAGGTGGCCAAAGAAACTTTCCCTCAACAATTGTTTCATGTCAGCAGTATTGATGCCTAACGCTTCCGACATACCCAACTGTAAGTTTCTATTGAGGAAAGGGATTTATGATGTATGGAATCCGAGAGTTGAGTTCCCACGGATTCCATAATCTTCCCTGGCTTCACATGCATGACTGCACATTTGTCCACACCAAATTCCATCCTGATGGCGCTGTTGAAAGTTTATATTAACTTCAGTAGCTTCATCATTTGCAAATTGTTGGGGGCAAAAAGTTTCAGATCATCCATGTAAAGAAGGTGAGATATGACCTAACCACCTCTCCTCAACCAATAGCCTAGACCTGAACCCGCTAGCAGTGTGCTGAGAGGGTTCAAGGCTAGACAAAACCACAATGGACTCAGACTATCACCCCGAAATATACCACGCTCGATCCTTATCGGTTCGCTGTTCCCCTGCATCTGTCGACATTCTGGATAGCGAAGGACCAGTGCCACATACATAACATCAGGAAGGTACGCAGAGTTGCATCTACTCGAATCGTAGGCCTTCTTATAGTCTGTCCAACATGTAGACAGACCCCATCGGGAGCGCCGAACCTTTGGCTAGTGGCCATATCAATGAGGAGCAGCTCCTTAGTACCACGGGACCCTTTCCTACATACATTCTCAGAGGAGAAATGATGGAATTGCTCTCAATATGTTGGTTAATTTTAGCTCTCAAAATGGATGTAAGAACTTTATAGACCGTTGGTAAACAAGTGATAGCTGCGCCGCGATCATTGGCAAAGCAGGCGTAACTGTGTTACTCCGTGAGTCGAGGCGTAGTTATATGCATTGTTATTGTTGTGTGTTGTTGAAGACTAAAGTGAATAAAGATTTATTTTATATTACTTGGGTAATCTGGAAAACAAGACTTTGTCTACAAATTAAATTCCAATGAATATGGCTAGGGTTATCTTTTTTGAAGCATTAAAAAAACCGTGTCTAACTTAATTGGAAAAAAAACGAAAAGAAAATACTGTCCTTGCAAACATTTTGTAACCTAAAAAAGATTTATGATTTAATATTCGTTTCGTAGCAAATGATGACTTCAAAAGACAATGAAGTGAAGTATTGTAATTCTAATAATAATTTTAGGAGTAATTCGCAAATTACATCAAACACTATCATTTCAGAACCTAGATTCGGGAAATCTTTAAGAGGGAATCCAGTGATTCTGGTCGGAAATTTTCGATTCAATAAGGAACGCAGTATTGGCATGAAAATCCGTTGGTCCTGTGTCAAGAAGAGAAGTTTTAGATGTACGGCGTCGCTGACAACCGTGGAAGGAACCATCATCAGGACGAATGGAGTCCATAATCATCAATGATGGATTTATTGTAAACTAGACCTTAATATTATTAAAAAAATACGTTTATATCACGGGAAATATATTCTTTTAAATTATTGTTAGGTATTTTTGGGGATATTTGTGATGGAATAGGTAACAAAATTAAAGTAGCTACAAAAAATATCCGAGGATTATGCATGGTGAAAATGTTCCGGATCTTTTTATTTATTATGTCAACTTTATATATTTGTATATTTATAAACTTTTTAAGCTGTAATATGTGGTTTTTAAGTAGTATTTAGTTGTTGAAGTATAACTATTATTTATGAGTTGTTGGTCTGTAAAGTTGTTTCGTGAACATTTAAATATCTTTTTATGTTTAAGTATCATAATAAATAAATAGTTTTATTATTTATTTCTGGTTTCCAAAAAATATGATGTTACATCCATTCCGTCTAGTGTTTCTTCTCACACCAAATTGAAAGGTTACATATTGTGACAGCTATTTTATTTCAATTGAATTGCTATATTATTCGAAAAGGCGGAATAATGCTTTAGGAATTTTGTCTTTCTCCAATATTCATATTTTTTTTTCTTCCATATTTCAGATTACCCAGAGCCTGTTTTCTCGACGACCTGTTTCGGAAATCCCTCGATGACGATAGGATCTAATCGCTACAATAGAAGAACTTACAGTACGGGCCCCTGAGTTAATTGGGTGTGCGTTAAAAAAAAAAACGACACTGTAAAGCCACTGCCATTACTGTTGATAATAAAGTCATAACCATTAAAATGTTTTCTGATTATCAGTATGTACCATTATCCCGTAAGGTGTAGATATAGATAATTATATAATTCGAAGCCAAATATACTTACTATTTAATTTAATTGAATATGGTAATTACATAATAAGTTAGCTTATTTTTCAAATTTATTGTTTTGTGCATGTGGTGTTTACCTCTAAGTAATTGTTGCTGCTGGAATTTAATTTTAAGAATGTATTATGTAACTGTATTTATTCTGACAATTCTTGGAAAACCTAATGAAATAAAAATAAAATTACCTTGACTTTGATTTTCCAAAATATATGTATATTGTCTTATTGGTAGAAGTTGGCTTGTTTGCATGACAGACCATACGGATACTCGTCGCAGACTACTTGCGCGTGTTTTTGTGTTGATTTAAGATTATTAAAAATAAATCAAAGAAATGGACAATAGTTTTTGTGTTCCTATGCTACGTCATTATCAAGACTGGTTTTACTTCTAATAAGTGCGTTGAAGATTTTTATTCTCATCATCATCATCATCTTGCCTTTGTACCATGCTACTGGGGGACGGCGCAACACGTTTTTTCTTCCTTTCTCGTCTGTCACCCGGATTGAAGATTTTAATTCTATTGTTCAGATTTAGTTTTATTTCCATTGTTCTTGACATCGAAGATTGGGCGTCCGGTCTTAGAACTAGGCGGGTACAGATACAACAAGCGGGTAGACAGACCCGGGCCTTGTGTGAGGTGGTGATGGCAGTGTGTCAAAGGGAGACTGCGCTGTCCAGCTTTCATTGTAACTATACAACAACAGCATCAATCGTTACAACAATAATACCATATCGTGGGTATGGTGGAAATCTACCACAATTTATTTAACATTTTTTTTTAATTGTTTTACAATATACCTAGGTTTTTTTACTGACTTTTGATTAAGTGACGACTTTAATCTGTTAACGCAAAACTCGTCTTAGTTTTCAATAACCAAATTGTTAAAATTCCAGCTTTTTTCGGGACAACAACCTATGGCAAGCGTTGTTTATACATCGGGTTAAACAGATATACTGTACATCAGAATGAGGGTCCGAAGACCAGGTGGCGGTGTGTGAAGAAGAACGACGGCTGCCAAGCGTTCGTGATGACCATCGACAACATCATCATCAGACAACGAGGAGATCATAATCATGAGTAAATTGTCATCACCTACTGTAAAAATCAACGAAGATTGTAGGAACGGAAAAGATCGGTCTTATCTCGTGGCAACACGAACTATGAGGTTATACTCATGCCGTGATAGAAAATATTAACCAGTTAGCGAGGTGGTGAGGCTTGATGCCCGAGGACGTACCTACTCCTAATTTTTTACTAGGTATCGCGACTCATGGAGGTTTTTTTGATCGGTTTCTTAGTATCGATATTTATTTATTGATAGATATTGCAGTTATTGCATAAATACTTTATGAACAAGATGTGTTAAAAACAAATTTTCCCAAATGTGTTCATTGTAATTAACAATTTTGTTTTAAAACATATTTTCATCGAAAAGTTTATTTGTGTCAATAATCGGAACAAGCCCACCAATGAACCAAAACAAGCAATCGTTTAAACTGTTTTAAACTTTTTAAAATGTATTTTGTGAAATAATCGAATTAGTTCAATATCAGTCACTCAGTCACTCGCGCGCCGCGGTCAAGGTCGGCTGTGTTTGGTTCGTGCGCCGCTGTGCTGAGTGCGACGACGCACTTTGTAAACAATGTCGCAAGTGTTAAAATGTAACGTCTGTAATATCGTCATTGATGAACTGTTAGCTTACGTGCAAAACAAAATATCAGTTATTGACGAAGAAACTTTAAAAAGAATCTGTGTGTCTGCGTTCACGAGCAGTGAGATTTGTAAATCCAAGTCTTTATTATTTGAATCCCTGCCGACGGATCAACGGAAGATTATAAGAAAAAGGAAGGGGAAAGAAGAAAGAGACCTAGATGACATTATAAGTGTGTTTAAAAGCACAGATCCTGAAATAATTCCAGTATTTGTGGCGAGAGTGCTCGAAAAACTACCCCCAATTTTATTCGATCATCTCGATTGTACAAAACTGTTAAAAGACTTGACAAGATTAAACTCCGAGATTGAAAATATCAAAAATTCCTATGTCACAATTAAACAATTTGAGGACTTACGAGCAGATATACACGATCTAAAGCACGCATCGCTACCTCCATTTACAACTCCAACCGGATATGTAAACGTGAGAAGAGGCGCTTGGAACGTGGAAAGTGGCCCTGTAGGAATGACATTGAGCCAAGATTATTCCTCAAATGAGCAGGACTTCCAACAGTCGTCTAACAACGCACAGACACATAACAGCCCAGCAACCAAGACAACTACAAATAATTGTCGAGCTGAAGTTAAGGTGTGTAAACCGTTATCTCGAGCCATGCACATAAATGAGTCACCGCCGATCACGAGTGTGCCGGTAGTAGCGGGGGCCGCAGAGACGCAAGCGGTCAGCTGTGAAAAAGTGCAAGTCATACAGACATCTACCGCTGGCTCAAGTATTCCTAAACTACCAATGCAGAAGAACAATTATAATATGGCTCAAAATAATGTTTGTCAAAATCTTGAGTCTAACGTAAAAATAAATAACGAAAAGGAAGACTGTTCTTGGCAAACAGTAAGTAGAAATAAAAGGAAGCAAAAATATAGGTATTTGGGCGAAAGAGGTAAAGCAGCAACGACAATATCATCTTTCAAAGCTGCTGTTAGAAAAATACCTATTTTTATAACGAATGTCCATAATGATACATTAGAGTCTGACATTGTTGATTACATAAAAATGGAAACACAGGAGACGGTATTCTTAGAAAAGATTAATACGAAAAAAGTATTAGATCACAAAGCCTACAAGTTCTTTGTATCCGAGTCTAAAGTATCAATGTTTTTAGACGAAAAAATATGGCCAGAAGGTATTATCTTTAGACGCTTCGTGCATTATAGATATCGAAAAATAGACGGAGAATCCGCTGACATCGGTCCATTGCCTTCCAACTATGGATAATACAACTTACAAGTTTGCCAGTTATAATTGTAAAAACGTGAAGAGCGCTGTGAGCGATATTCGACGCTTATGTGACGAGTGTGTTTTGATAGCACTGCAGGAAACCTGGCTGCTTCCGGAAGAATTGGCTTATCTAAATGGCATAGATAGCGGATTTAGTTGCAAGGGGACATCAGCTGTGGACACGACGGCGGGTCTATTGCGAGGCAGGCCGTACGGAGGCACCGCGCTTCTATGGAATACCCGTGTGTTTCCTAGTGTTACTGTGATAGATTGCGATAATCCGCGAGTGTGTGCTATTCGCATCAATACGGCCGCTAGTCCGTTTGTAGTGGTGTGTGTTTATATGCCGACAAACAAATCGGAGAACTTGACAATGTTTACTGACTGCATGGGAACTGTAAGTGCTATTAGTAATGATTATGAAAACGAACCTATTTTTGTTTTAGGGGATTTTAATGCACATCCCGGTGAATTATTTTTTAATGAGTTGAATATTTTATGTAATGAGTTCAAATGGGTAATTATTGACGTAAGTGAATTAGGATTAACTTCTGATACATTTACTTATATAGATCAAGCATGTGGGTCTAAGCGTTGGTTAGATCATTGTGTTGTGTCGCAATCTGCCGCTGTCACTGTGTGCAATGTGTATGTTAATTATGACGTATTGTGGTCAGATCATTTTCCAGTTATTTGTGAATGTAAGTTGGAGTGTTTGACTCCAGTTAGAATTATTCCGACTGTGTCTAATAATAAAATTGTGTGGGGGGAGAAAACGGACGACTGCATTAGACAATATAGAAATGAATGTCATAAACGTCTTAAACTTATCGATTTTCCTACAGAGTTTAAAAAGTGTAGTGACCGGTATTGTAATGACCCTACTCACAGATTAGTTATTGATAAACTTTACTCCGACATTGTGCTTGCATTATCCCTGGCATCTTTGGGAGGTGGGGGGGGCGGGCGTAAGCAGAATAAACGTAGACCTAAAATCATTGTTGGGTGGAATAAACTGGTCAGCGACAGTCATAGGGTGGCCCGGGCGAGTTTTCGTGAATGGCTATTATGCGGTAGTCCTACCACTGGTAATATGTACGCTAAGATGTGCGAAAGCAGAAAAATATTTAAATCGCGGTTAAAATGGTGTAAAAGTCATCAAGATCAATTGAAAATGGACGTTCTCGCTGCTAAGCATAGCGTGAAAGATTTCAGTGGTTTTTGGAAAAACACCAATCGTTTGGGGCCTCGGCCGGGTCTTCCTGTGAGTGTAGACGGTTCGAATGATTTAAAAAACATTGCTGATAAATTTAAAAATAACTTTACTGTTAGGTCACCCTTAGGACCATTATCGTCGTCTCAAAGTGAGAGTGGGATGAGTGGGGAATATGTTGATACCAGGATTACGGCCAGGGATGTATCAAGGGCGGTGAAATCTATTTCAAAAGGCAAATCACCTGGCCATGATGGATTAAGTGTGGAACATGTGCAGCACGCTGGGCCTCATATGTGCAGAGTGCTGGCCATGTTGTACAACTTCTGCATATCACATTCATACCTACCTAACGACATGATGAGGACTATTGTAGTACCGGTGGTGAAGAACAAGGCGGGAGATTTGTCAGACGTAACTAATTACAGACCTATTTCCTTGGCAACAATAGGTGCGAAAGTGTTTGACAGCATTCTGAATACACAATTAAACAAATACTTAAAATTGCATGATAATCAGTTCGGGTTTCGACCGGGACTGTCCACAGAAACAGCGATATTGTGTCTGAAGAGTGCTGTCAAATATTACACTGACAGAAAAACATCTGTGTACGCCTGCTTCCTTGACCTTTCCAAGGCCTTCGACCTGGTCTGTTATGATATCCTGTGGGATAAAATGAAAGCAGCCCGTATACCAAACGAACTTATCACCATCTTTAAGTACTGGTACGGAAACCAGGTAAACCATGTCAAGTGGGCGGGCACATTGTCAGACCCGTATAGGTTGGAATGTGGAGTGAGGCAGGGGGGGTTAAGCTCACCATCCATTTTTAATTTGTACATAAATGGGCTGATCGAGGCGCTCAGCGAGCAGCATATCGGTTGTTACATAGATGGCGTGTGTTTCAATAACATCAGCTACGCGGACGATATGGTGCTGCTGAGTGCCTCGGTCTGCGGACTCAGAAAACTGATGAGTATCTGTGAGGGTTATGCAACTGATCATGGACTAATCTATAATGTAAAAAAGAGTCAGTGTATGGTCTTTCAGGGCGGGCAGAGAAAAGTTACTGAAATGCCAGCTATAAAGCTGAATGGCACGCCTTTGGAAAGGATAGATATTTTTAAATACTTAGGCCACTTACTTACTCCCGACTTGAAAGACGATGCAGACATTGAACGGGAGCGAAGGGCGCTGTCGGTCAGAGCGAATATGGTGATCCGTAGGTTCGCACGATGCTCAGCAGAAGTTAAAATTACTCTCTTTAGAGCCTACTGCACTACATTATACACATGCAGCCTATGGAATAACTACACGCAAAGGTCGTACAGCGCCCTTCGAGTTCAGTTTAACAATGCGTTCAGGATGTTGTTGGGTCTCCCCCGTTACTGCAGCGCTTCGACAATGTTTGCGGAGGCGCGCGTAGATTGCTTTTATGCAACAATGCGCAAGAGAGGCACCTCGCTGGTTCGGCGAGTGCGGGGGAGCTCCAACAGCATGTTGGCCGCGCTGGCGGAAAGGGTCGATTGCGCCTACATTAATCACTGCTGTAGGTTACACATTGAACACAGGTAATGTGGCACTACTTCAACCAGGTCCAATTTGAAACCTAATTGTTGTTTTGTTTATTATTTAATTTTAATTATTATTATTTTTTTGTCCAATAATTTCATAATTTCTATTTAATTTTAAAGTACCTAATTAATTGATTATTTAATGTGACTGTGTGTGTACTATATCATTTTATGAGTCTGTGAAACTTGAAATAAACGATTATTATTATTATTATTATTATAATATGTTTAGGCCTCTGAATTTAAAACTAATATTTCCTTTTGATTGGCAATAAAACTGAAGCACAGACTGTATTTTATTTATTCACATTTTGTAACTCAGAGCTAACTGTGAATGTACAAAAAGCATCTTAAGATACATTGGTGTATTGTTAACATTCACCATGATGAACGATAACAATTTATTATTTTCAAGAAGATTTCGGTCTTTCGCCAGTTTACCAGTGACCATCACGAATTAATGAAGATCCATTATCTTACTTATGATGACTTCACAGTTATGGAATTAGCCGTAACTTTGCGTAAAATCCACTATATTTAATGTTATGCAAATTATTTCGTTTTAATTTCGTAAATATATGCATCGGGTGGTGGGCGAGCCTCTCTTGAGGTTGCCCCGTACAGGGTCGAAACATGTGTCGACTACTGATTTGGTTGCATCGCTCGCTCTTGCTAAATGAGCAAAATTATATCTTAGTGAACGGGAAGGCGGCGCTGGATCCTGCATCCAAGCCTGGATGTATAAATCATAGCAATGTTAACATTAACATTCCCGAACCCTATTGCTTTTGTCTCTCGATATCAGAATGATACGTATCGTGCTTTGTTACAGATTGTGCGAGAGAAAACAAGAAACATATAGAAATCGTGAGAGAATTAGACATCGAAAGAGTAATTGAATACAACAAACGAATACATTCAGAAACCATGAGGGGAATCGAAATCATTAAAGAAATACAAAAAAGGAGAGAATTAGAAAACATGGCAGGAATGGACAAAAAAACAGAAACGGAAAAGATAAGAGAAAGAGCAAAAATGAGAGAAATTGGAAAGCTAAGAGAAGTCGAAAAAATTAGGGATGCAGAAAATATTAGAGAAGCTGAAAAAAATAAAGAAATTGAAAAAGATAGAGAAACAGAAAAAAATAGAGAAATCAAAAACAAGAAAAATCAAGCAAAACAAACAATCGACGAAAACAAAGTAATAGACGAAGAATTTAACGAAGAAGTTGATGATGAAGATGTAGAAGTTCGAGAGGGACTAATTTTAAACAGCAAATTCGGACGGCAAATGCTCGTTGTTAATGGCAACAAGTATTTCAACGAGAGGGAACGTGGCTGGAAGATTGAATGGAGATGCTCCAAACGAATTTCACTTGGTTGTAAAGCTAATATTGTGACTGTAAGGGAGAGAATCGTTCGTCATCAGGACACTCACAATCATAGCAACGATCCTCACTTTATGAAAGTTGCAAATATTAAAAAGTAACACCTCGAAATATGTATTGTGTTGTAGATCGATGTTTTTCACATCGACATTTTATTTGAATCCCACGATAGTATTACGATCTTATATTATCTTTTGCACATAAGGCTATCCTTCTTGCCTCAAGGAGATGTCAGCAAATCGGAAGGGGTCCGAGAGGGCCGATGCCTGCCAGGGCTGCGGGTTGTTCGAAAGAGATACCGTGCCCCTGGAACGCAAAGGGCTAAGAAGGAACATGGATGGGTTTTAGTCAGTCAAGTCTGACACTCCCTTCCGCTCCGCCCAGAGCGGAAGAAGTCATTTGATGATTTCCCATCCTAAAAAAAAAAAAAAAAAAAGGCTATCCTTCTTTAACCTCCTATACAAAAAAATTGTTCCCAAAATAAATGTCTTCAAACTACCTACGTGTGGTCTTTGTATCCGAATTATATATATTAACAATGGAATTGTAGCAGTTAATAGTTAGTTATGTATATGTTACCGGAAATGTGTGAAACCTAGGAATTGTATACAATTCCTAGGAAATGTATACAATTCCGAGTCTATGTAGGAAATGTGTTAAATAGTATCATAATTATTTTTAACTCCACACATTTCCTAGGAATTGTATGCATTTCCTAGGAACTCTATACAATTCCTATATGACAGAAGGAAATGTATAAAATTAAAAACTATACTATAAGTTAATCTGAAGAATATATTAGATGTTGTGAGACTTTGGGTGAAAATGGTGGTCGTGAACTTGTAGTGCCCCATACATAATTCTAATCAAACCAATTTGCTATAGTTTCTGTAACAATTAAATAATATTGTTGGTTAAAAATTGAATATGCTTTGCAACAAAAGTTAGTGACAGAACCGAATTGCTGCAAAACCGACTCCACGTAGTCTTGTTTGTCCTACCCCTAGAGTGTAATTTAAAATCGCGTAGGCGCGGAGGGGCGAGGCGGCCCGCGGGCTGAGGAGCAGGCGGCTGCGAGCGAGCCGCCGCGGCTGAGGCTGGTCGGCGAAGCCGGCCAACAAGCCGAAGTTGCGGTGGTGAGCGAAAGCCGTCTGCGAAGATTAGCATGCGTGGGGCCGCCGGAGGCCCGCAGCGCCGGAGCCGTGACAGAAACCCTGCCTGCTGCATGTTGCATGCTCGCTTGAATGGAGCGATCGGCGCAGCGATGACTACTGATATACATTTCCTATCACGGTTTTGGAAATGTATAGATTTCCTAGGAAAAGTGTTAATTAAAAAATATTTCATACATATCCTATGGATTTTTGGAATTGTACACATTTCCTAGGAATTTTATACAATGGCGGATTTCATACATTTCCGTTAACATATATACAAAGTGTTTCAGCGTTGATGTTTATATCTAGTAGTATACAGGGACAAATCAGTGTATTGGATAATGAAGCATTAAATTCAAATACAATAGCATTATCATTTGTATCCGCTTGGTATTGTATGTTGCTTTTCATTGGTGTATCAAAGATAATCATTCTTATTTACATAGGTTAATTTATTGCTTGCTGTAATATTAACATAAAGTAAAGAATAATATCACTCTTTGCTAACTTTGACATTCGTCATCCATGTACTCATAAATGTTTCTACAAATACCATGATGAAATAAAAACGTTGATTAAAAACATCTATCACTTTAAATGTAGAGTTATCAAAATAACTTTTCATATGATTCTTTTCCTTATTCAGTTTAACCAACTCCAAGAAATATGTAGTAATTATTTAACTATTTTTCGTTTTAGATTACTTGGTAAACACTTCCCGAGGCTGTTTCCTTATGGTAAACAATCACAAGTTTCATAAGAAAAGGCAGAGAGAACATAGAATTGAGTGGAGTTGCTCGAAGCGAAAGAGCCTTGGCTGCAAGGCTAACGTCACCACCATATATGAGAACATTGTGAAGAGAGCTAATGAGCATAATCATGAATAAAAGTTCATTAAAAATAAGTACTTACATTTAAAGTGTGAGAGAGGAAAAATGATTTACTAGAGATGTCCGTAATAAGGGTCGCATTTTAAAATTTTTTGTTCAAAGCATCAAACCTACTGGAACAAGATTCTGTGATATGTTTCTAAACTCACAACAACATGGGGACTGGTACTGTTGAAAATATTTTCTCTATCTGCCTCGATTTTGACAAGGACTACGAAATTACCTTTCTCTCTTAGAGACTCTCTTAAAAAATGCGGACTGTTTTTTATTGCACTTTGCTGTAGGTATATTGAATATTAAAATATCCCATGAAATGAAATGTAAATTGATCCAGACTGATGTTAAGATAAATTATGGAAAACCTTGAGTTCTAAATCATGGTGATCTGAATCATGGTGATCTTTGTAATGTTTTAAAAATACTGTTTTCTCGTTTTGGATTTAAGTTTTAGGATTATAAGCTTTTAAATAAATAAAATAAATGTAGTGTTGTTATTTACACTTTATTCGTTCTTGCTCAGGTCATCATCTGCCTAGCTTTTTCTCAACATAGTTGCAGTTCCAGTCTAACCGGATGCAGCAGAATACGAGTATTGTACCTGAAGCCACTGCCTACCTGACCTCCACAACCCAGTTAGTACCGGGTAATACGATACCCCTTTGGTAAGACTGGTTTTTAGACTTTCGAGCCTCTGACTACCTGTAAAGACGGTCAAAGATCTTCAATTGGCAGCCGGGATAAACGGCTTTCCGAGGCACGGAGGCAACTCGGTATGTCATGAGTGGTCACCCATCTACAAAACAACCTAGGCAAGCGTCGCTTAACCTCGAAGAAACGAAGAAGACCCATGAAGAAACCCATGAGATGATGTGAAGATCGACCCATGCGGCTGTTAATATTTAGCCACAAGCTCGTTCTTGCTCAAGTAAAGGTAAGATAATCTAGATGAATGCAACAGAACTATGCTTTCTCCTTATAAGCTATTTTAACGTAGACCAAAAACCCTTTACGAAACATAAAGTTAAAATTTTATATATTTCCTGTTCAGAGAAGTATCATTTCTTCATAAAATCTGGGCGGGAAAACGTAGTCCTGGGTGATGTCAGGTACAACAAATGTAAGAAAGCTAAAGAAAAGAGCTACTGGAGGTGTGCCATGAAAACTCACGGATGTAAAGCGTCTGTCATTACCGCGAAGAATGAAGTTTTAGAATTCAAGAATTTTCACAATAACGTGTAGTATCGCTCTCGTTCATAATAATTGTCACTTTCTCTTATCATAACTGTCTCTTCATGATCTGAGAGCCTTTCAAGGAGAGCGCCTTGAAAGGCTCTCAGATCATGAAGAAAATCTAAAAATAATTGGGTTTCTAGCAGATCTAAGTGTCTGAATAATATTAAATCAAAGTAAGATATCATTAGTGTAGTTGTAATAAGTATTGTATTTATCTCTTTTTTATTTATAATGTGCCAGTCATTCTTCTGAAGTGACCGCAGAGGTTTACGTCTCTAAAGTACTTACCTTGTTATCGAGTGTATTCCGTAGTGTGAGTAGTTAGTAGGTAACTTTGTCGAGGCAATAGATGCCTCGACATAGTTCAGTGGCGAACGAAATAATGGTCATCTAAGTTAAACTTATTCTGTGTCTATTTTGAAAGAATTTTGATCCCAAGCGATCTCAATGAATTGTAATTAGTATGTAGTACTATTATTATCATAAATTTTTGTGTGTCCTAAGTCTAGTCGTGGCCGATTATGATCATCATGATTCTATAAATCTCGTCATTGTAATAATTCATTTTGCCCAAGTCGGTACTCTGAGAAACTCCATCATCATCATTTGCCTAGCCTTTTCCCAAACTTTCTTGGGGTCGGCTCCCAGTCTAACCGGATGCAGCTCAGTACCAGTATTTTACATGAAGCGACTGCCTATCTGAGCTCCACAACCCAGTAACTGGGTTATACGATACCCCTTGGTAAGACTGGATGTCAGACTTTTGTCTTCTGAGTACTCGTAACGGCTGCCAAAGATGATGAAAAGGACAGCCGGGACCAACGGCTTAACGTACTTTCCGAGACACGGAGGAAACTCGGTATGTAATCATGGTCACCCATCCACGAACCAACCTCAGCAAGCACGGCTTAACCTTAAAGATCGAGCCGTGCGGCTGTTATTATTTAGCCACGAGCTTCTCTGAAACTCCATATGGCTAATAAAATCAAGACGTATTCTATATATTTATTTATTTATTTAAACTTCACGTACATAGGTGGTACATAGGCGGACTTAATGCCACAAGGCATTCTCTACCAGTCAACCTTTGGGTCAAATAGGACAGCATAGTGGTACAGTACAAAAAAAAGTACCATTTTGCTAACAAAAACTGATATACATGAATTGGTACATACTTATATATTGTGTGTTGCTTGGCATTGGTGTATCAAAGATTATTGTAATTTTTAATTACCTAGGTTAATAAAATTTATTGCTTACTTATTTAATGAGATGAATAACATCACCTCTTGCTATTTTTGAGATTCATCATCATCATCCATGCTCATGTTTCTACAAATAGCAACATGAAATAACACCGTTGATTAAAAACATCCAACACTTTAACTGTTAAGTTATTAAAATAAATTATTAAACGATTCTTTTTCATATTGTGTTCAAGAAATTCCATGCAAACAGTTAGTAACCATTTCACTTGTTTTTCATTTTAGTTAACGTGGTAAACCCTCTCCGAGGCGACTTCCTGATGGTGAATAATCACAAGTTTGATAAGAAATGGCAGAGTGAACATAGAATTGAATGGAGCTGCTCGCAGCGTAAGACCCTTGGCTGCAAGGCTAACGTCACCACCATTAATGGGAACATCGTGAGGAGAACAAATAAGCATAATCATGAATAATAAGTTCATTTAAAATAAGTCCTTACATTCCAAAATGTGAGCGAGGAAAAATAATTTACTAGAGTTTAGATATCCGTAATTAGGGTCGCATTTTAAGTTTTTTTGTTCAAAGATAAACAAACAGTAACAAGATCCCGTGATATTTTTCTAAAGTTACAACAACGTGGAGTTTGGTACTTACTTCTAAAAATATTTTCTCTACTGCCTCGTTATTGACAATGACTGAGAAATGATCATATTATTGTCTCTGTAAATAAATATATAATAAAACTTTTATTTACAAGTGACATTGACTCATATCATAACGTTAGTAACATTTTACTTACAAAACTATACTTCTATACTTATAGACTCTCTTAAGAATTGCGGACTGTTTTTTTTTTGAAATTTGCTGTAGGTATTTAGAATATGACATAATCCCATGTTATGACGGTTAATTCCATTTAACCATGTTCACCTGGATGTAAATGTTAAGATTAACAATGTAAAATCTGGTATTCTTTATAATGGTAGTATTTGTAATGGTATAAAAAATATTCTTTTCTCAATTTAGATTTACAGTTTTAGGGGTTCTTTAATATTTATAAAATAAATATGTGCGAGGTAAGTGTTTTTATTTACACTTGAATTCAATCTTGATGAAAGATAATCTAGGTGAATGCAACAGGATTTTCTCTCTCATCAAAACTTTCTCCTTATTTTGACGTAGACAAAAAACGTTTACGAAACGTAAGGTTAACATTTTATATATTTCCTTTTCAGAGAAGCATCATTTCTTCATAAAATCTGGGCGCGAAAACGTGTTGGTCCTAGGTGATATAAGATACAACAAATATAAGAAAGCTAAAGAAAAGAGCTACTGGAGGTGTGCCATGAAAACTCACGGATGTAAAGCGTCTGTCATTACCGCGAAGAATGAAGTTTTAGAATTCAAGAATTTTCATAATCATTAATATTACAGTACCGTCGAGTATCGCACTCATCCATACTAACATTATAAATGCGAAAGTCACTCTGTTTGTTTGTTTGTAACCTTTTCACGACTAAACGGCTGATCGGATCTTAATGAAATTTGGCAAGAAGATAGATTTCAACTTGGGGAAGGATATAGGCTATATATCCTCACGCTACGACCAATAGGAGCGGAGCAGCAATGAAAAATGTTGCGAAAACGGGGAAAATGTGACGCAGACGAAGTTGCGCGGGACAGCTAGCTTATTATAATTATTATCACTTTCACTTATCATAACTGTCGCTCCCACTGAAAGGTTCTCAGGAAAAGTATCGAGTACGATTACTCGATCCAAAATTAATTGTGTCTCTAGCATAACTGTCTGCATAATATTAAATCGTAGTAAGATATTATTAGTGTATTGATATCAGTATCTTTGTAAGAAGTATGTTATTATTAAGAAATCGGTTTATCTAAAACCCATAATCTGAAGCCTTCCCAAATCCTTTCTTGAACTAAGTCGACCGTTGTTTCCATGACAACAGTTGAAAACATCCACCGAATCGTATTCCTAGAATTTCTTGGCCGCAATTTGATTTTCGAATAAGGGACCTCCTCACACTCGCTATCTTTGTCTAACTCGCGAACGTTTTACGGCACTTTTTCGTTTTTTACACAGTTGAACCACTGGATTCCAGGCTCTTGACAGTTGAATCCCATCCTCCCGGTTGAAGTTCTTATATTTAGTCATTTCAATTGCTTCTCTTACTATTCTGGGTTATGAAACTCAATCCAGTGGTTCGATCCTGATTCAAGGAGATGTTGAGCTATGGCCGATTTTTGGGTGTTATTATTTTTCACCGCCCTGATGTGTTCTGCTATTCGACAAGCTACCGTACGTTTCGTCTGACCGATAAACACTTGCCGCAACTGCAATCTTGAAAGGAGTGAAGACAGTCTTTATGGCGTATTTCCGAAGAATGTTGGCAACTTTATCTGTCACCCCCCTCTGTACGGCAAAAATGCTGGCTGCCTCTCAACCTCGCACTTCCCGTGCTTACAAATAGTTTTACGATTGACTTCCAAGTATATCCGTTTCTCTGTAGGACCGCCTGTACACGTGTCAGTTCAGCACGTAAATGTTCCTCGCCGCATAAATCATATGCACGGTTGGTGAGTGAAGTCACTACAGAGTTCAGCTGTCTGGGATGGTGGTGAGAATCAGCGTGTAGATAACGATCCGTGTGGGTCAATTTCCCGTTATAAGTCTTATGAATAGTGTACGTGACCATGTCTTTAAAAACTTACAATGCTAAAGATGTCATATGTCACTTAAATAAATGTTAAAGATGTTTATAATTAATAGTTTTCCGGTACTTCAAATTTGACAGATGAAAAGTGGACGTTTATATTATGTCAATGTATGAACAAACAGGGCGGAATGTCGGCGTGGTTAGTCCAACTTTAGTTCAGTTCATGATTAATTTATAATAACCAAATTTGACATGTAAAACAATTTTAAATGTAATGCCACTACTTAATTGTTGTATGCCCATTAGGCACGACATATTGAAACTTAAATTTATTGTTTAGACCTATTGTAGCTAACATATGCCCACAATAAAATATTTTGAATTTGAATTTGAATAAGAATACCAGTGTAATTAATATTTTTTACATGTCATTCATTTTGACGGACGCCTAGCTCTATCTAAGCTTTTCTTAATCTCAATTCCAAATTTAGAGTACCTACATCTCTTTTCTATTTATTATGTGCCAGTGATTCTTCTGAAGTGGCCGCAGAAGTTTACGCATCTCAAGTTGTTTACCTTGTTATCGAGTGTATTCCGTAGTATGAGTAGTTAGTAGGTCACTTTGTCGAGGCAGCTATCATAGTTCAGTGACGTAGAAAAAAACGGTCAGCTATGTAATACTTATTATGTGTCTATTTGTAAGAATTTTGAATCCTAGCGATCTCAATGAATTTTAATTAGTATATACTTTATTTATACACATTTTATTGCGTCCTAAGTCTAGTCGTGGTCGATTATGATCGTGATGATTCTATAAAATCTAGTCTTATTATTAATGCAGTTTTCTAAAGTTGGTATTCTGTGAAACTCTATAATTATGATTATTAAATCAAGATGAGATAACCTAGTTGTTTTACTTTTACATGAAGTACCCACATGCCTAGTTTTAAAACTGGAACCCATTCATGGAAATTTTTATTCTTGATACTATAAATACGTCTTTTTTTTCTAGAAATAAATTTGGTTAGAAATCGTCACGGTAACAAAACCCTGGTATTCCAAAATCAACGATATAATAGAGACCGTGAACGGGAAGGACGCGCGTCGTGGCGATGTATCAAGAGGAACAGTGGCTGCAGGGCAGTAGTCATCACATACATGAACAACGTCATACATTTCACAGAACACAATCATGCAGGTCAAGTTAAAAAGAAGGAATAGTTTGCCTTTTTCGTGGTTTAGGATTAGTGCGTGTGAGAAAAGTCGAGGCCAAAGCGCTTTTAGCTGGCAACTGCAACGTTTCATCATTACGTATTCGCAAAAGACGTCCATTGTTTTACAAACGCCACCTCCTGCAAAATTAAAACAGTTTCATCCTATCATGCGTATACGCGGCAGATTGACCTCTAGTTAAAGGTTCAGACAAACTGGCACAAATTGCGGATGTGGCTTCCAACATGGACAATGGATCTTATTTTTTTTTTTAACATTCTCTTTTGCATTGGGTTCACGATGTACCTACTTAAGCGATTTCTTGTCTGTATAGCTAATTTTAATTTATTGAGCCTATTATGCAATTAGTTGTTTTTAATTTAGGTGTGCTGGTATTATAATATTAGAAATCTCGTAATTATTAGAATTAATTTTATAAAATTAGTATTTGAAAATGATGATGATTTTTGTTTGTTTTTGACATAATATGAAGTATTCGCATGTGACTATATTTATTTATAAATATTATATGTAGTTAGATATGTATAGAAGTTAAATTAATGTACACAAAAATATTATAATAAGTAAATTGAATGTTGCGATAACATCAACCGTCCGATTAAAGGTAATTGAAGAATACAATTTTTTTTTCAAATATTTAAGATTAAATAATTTAATGTGGGCCCATTAATTTATTTCAACCCAGTTTGGTTCTGACGTCAAAAATGAGGTACCTAGTATTTTAGGACTTCTAACTTTTGTTGGTGAAATTAATACAAAACCATATTTTTACAGGATATTTGTGGGTTCAGAGTCTGTATACTTTTATGGCTTTCCGATTTTTAAATACATTGCCTTCATAACAAAATAAATGTAAGTCGTTTTAATTTTTATTGTGTCTTGTGATGCATCATTTATTCCGAAACTTGCTTACAGAATTGGTAGCGTCACTACTTCGGGCGCGTTTCTGTGCCAGAGAGACCACAAATATATACATCGGAGGACAGAAATTCTTCAGACACTCTCGATCACTCGTTGGCAACAGGATAAGATGGACATGTGCTAAGAAGCACAAACACAAATGTAAAGCATCAGCTGTTACTATCGACGGTATTGTAGTGTCTACTACAGGCTTGCACTCCCATACTTAGATAGGTTACTGAATTGAGAATTTGCCGTTAAAAACTAGTCATCTACTTAAGCATTACTTAAGATGGTTCCTTCAGCCTACGACTATATCTAACGTTTTTTGCGTAGGAAATTTTGAATTTCAAACAAGTCACATTAAGTAAGAGTTTGACAAATCCTCAACTTCAAATACTCAATTCAGAAACCGCGTGATTGCCTGCTTGTCGACTTGATGCGAATCGATCAATATTTTCGTAAAAAATGAGGTATTATTACACTTATCGTTATTTAATTGATGGAAATCATAATGAATCTATTATAGATTAGAGCTTATGTCGTTTGAATCTTCAAAACAATTGAGTGCTTTAAACTCAGATAAAGTTGAGTTCATAAAATGAAACTTGCTATTTCTATATCATATCCATTTAGATATTATACAAAATTCAGGCGGTTGTCACAAAAGTACACATAAATAATCAAATTAAATTACGGTATTTAGTTAATTACCAAAAATCGCTGTTTTTATTGTCGTTTAGATTTGACAGTATTTCAGAATAACCCCCTTAACGTGGTTCAGGGAATAAGAAATTATCGAATAAACGTTTGAGATTGTTTGTATGTGTGAAAGCGTTTTTATAGTGCGAGGATCAGACAAGCCGCGTTTAAAACACGGGTGTTTCACACTTACCGATTTCCATAAAAAAGAAAAAATAACCTACCCATTTTATTGTTGGTTTGGGTCCAGAATCATTAGCGTTACCGCCTTGAATTTGACGAGGATGCAAAACGACAGCCTTGTATTGTTAAGAGAATAAGGACTACGAGAAGCTACGTGTTGCGGTCGTAGAGACTTTGTTAAGAATTTTGACGTGCCTTGTAATTCCGAATTGTATTTATAAATAAATTTCAAATTACATTATTTATGATAATACGTAGAATTTGTCAAATAAATTAAGATATTAACTACATGGTAAAAACAAAGGGACTTTTAAAATAATTCTAAAGCTGGGAATTGGATTTCATGAAGACACAATATTGGTTTTACCACCTTTATTATTTAATTACGATGTACCTACTATTTCAAAACAGTAGAATTTCAAAGCAGGCAATTTAGAATTGGGTGTATATTTAAGAATCGTGATTTGATCTAAAAGTAATATATTTTATAATATTTAATGTAATCAATTGAATTGCAAATTCCAATTGCATTATCATTTTATCTATGTAAGATTCGTTAAATATTTGAGATAATTTAATCGTTGTTAAGAAAATTATACAGAAATGTTACCAAAGGAGCTTTAAAATTTACTGGTCAACAGAGTCTTCATAAAATTGAAAAAAAAAAACATACAAAATGTTTTTGTTTTCTTTAATGATTATTAAAGAGCAGCGGTGATCCAGTGGTGGCAGCCCCGACTTACTTAGTACTTATTTAGTAAGCCGTGGTGGGTTCGAACCCAGGCAAGCGCATTACTTTGTGTAATTTATTTCATCACCGCTGCTCTCAACAACGGTGAAGGAAAACATCGTGAGGAAACAGGCATGTCCTTGAACAAAAATTGGAAGACTAGTGACATCTACCAACCCGCACCGGGCCTGCGTGGTGGATTACAGCCCACTCCCTCTCATAGAGAGGAGGCCTCTGTCCCAGCAGTGGGAACGTTATAGGCTGATGATGAATGATTATAAGTATTATTTATACCGGACTACCTCGTTGGTCTAGTGGTCTCAAGTGTATCTGCTGACTTGAGGCCCTGGGTTCGACTCGCAGGTCGGGAAAAGTGTTATTGTGTTTTTTAAACATAACTGGCTAAATCTGGGTGTACTACTACGTACACCTCTGCCTAGTCCTTCGGGGATTACAGGCATGATGTTATGTGTTATTATTTCACGCCATTATGGGCGAAATGGATGGGTGAATAAAAACAAAAACCCAACCAATAAAAACAAAACAACAAACACAACAAAAATCTCTCTTTTTCTTTTCTTTTTATAAATGTTATGTGTACATAATAAAGAACATTCTATTCTATTTGTAACTCTTCTATTTATAATCTTGTAATGTTAGATATTCTGGAAAGTATTGTTTTATTGAATTAACTATTGGTATTAAATGATTGTAAATAGTTTTGCTAGTAGGTCTTGTCTTTATATCCGTATGTTTATAGTTGTCTTTGATATTTATTGGTTAAGTATTTTGCACGTTTGTTTTTTGTTTTGAACGGTGCTTTTGTTCTATTATAAGGTCACTTGAATGTGTTATTTTTTACAAACTCTCGCGTGTATTTTCACAATAAATCTTTTAAAACTGTCAGATATTTTTAAACGTTGCCCTTTATTTCTCCTTTGTCGGGGGTACGTTTAAAAACATTTTAACCAGCAAACAGAAAGAGCCAGACCCTGAACAACTACCTATACAAATATTTGTCACATGCTAAATAAAGTTTATTGATAATTGACATAAGGTCACGATCAGAGGTCGGATTTAGGTAGAGTTATATTTCTACTTGCATCGAAATATTGATATTAATATATTCCCTTGCGTGTGCGCATTGGAATTTTGCAACTTCGGACATCCGATGTCGGATGGTTTAATTTGTGTAAAAGTAAATAACTTTTTATTTAATAAATCAGGGATTTTTTCTGCTCTTTAAAATAAGTCTCGGGATTTGAGGCATACCCACTTATTCTTTCGCTGTATAAAATCAGTGTAAGTACACAAATAACTCTACCTAATTCAGACCTCTGGTTATTATGGATAAAATCAAGTACATTATGTAGGTACATATGAATATTAAACTAGCTAGCTCTGTATGGTGTCGGACGTAAAGAATAGCACCATCCCATATCTTCCCGTGGGTGTCGTAAGAGGCGACTAAGGGCTCATTTACGCACACGCGGCGCGTCGGGCGGGGCGGTGCCATAGGCGTTGCGCGGCGCGTCGGACGTTTTTGCCGTTTACGGAGACGCGGCGACCGCTTGAAGCCCAACGTGGGACCATTTGCTTGTATTTGATTTGTTATGTCAAATGGACAATACAAGCCTAAGGCAGTGCCCGGGTTCGATTCCAATACGGAACAAATTTACAATGTCATAGTTTTATCCAACAATAATAACTTTGTTTTTATTTTTTTGTGATTTTTTTCGTAAATTCTGTCCAATCTTTAATTATTATTTACGATTAGTATTTTTTGAATGGTTCAAAAACTAAAACTATATATACATATTATTAAACTAGATATTTTATAATGATTTTAAAATCATACATAATGCATTAAAATAAAACAGTACTTAATACCTAGTTACAAAAGTAATATTTCACAGCAAAAAAAAAAAAACAAAAAAAAAAATTACATACAAAGATTTGATCCTGCAACATTGTGACTTGCAGTCCCGCCGCAACAGTACCAAGCTAAGCATTACGATGACATTTAGTTTAAAATAGACGTTCTAATCTAATGCATGATTTGACAGTTGTCAGTTTTCAAATATTTGAAGAATATGGTCCCACGGTGGGCTGCAAGCGGGCAACGCGGCGTCCGCCGCCGCGTTATGTCAAACGCTCAAACTGAAGGAAATGGTCCCACGGTGGGCTGCAAGCGGGCGACGCCGTGTGCACCGCGGCGTTTTGTCAAACGCTCAAACACAAGGAAATGGCCCCACGGTGGGTTACAAGCGTGCGCCGCAGCGGTCGACGCAGCGTTATGGACAGTACAAGCAAATATTAGTGCCCGGGTTCGATTCCCATACGCAACAAATTTAAAATGTCCTAGTTTCACCCAAAAATTGTCATTTTGTTTTTATTTTAATTTTTTTGGTGATATTTTTCGTAAATTCTGGGCAATTTTTACTTATTATTTACGAGTACTGTTTTTTGAATGGTTCAAAAACTAAATGTATAGGTATGATTAAACTCGATATTTTATAATGATTTGAAAATCATACATAATGCATCAAAATAAAACAGTTATAGGTACCTAGTTACAAAAAGTAATATTTTACAGCAAAAAAAAAAACACAAAAGAAACACAAAAATAAAAATCTAACACACTAGGATTTGATCCTGCAACATGTGAATCGCAGTCCGGCCGCTATACCACAGTCTAGGTAATCCTCTATTCGACGAAAATAGACGTTCAATTCTAATGCATGATATGACGGTTGTCAGATTTCAAACATTTTTGAAGAATATGGTCCCACGGTGGGCTGCAAGCGGGCGACGCCGCGTGCACCGCGGCGTTATGTCAAACGCTCAAACACAAGGAAATGGTCCCACGGTGGGCTGCAAGCGTGCGCCGCGGCGGTCGACGCCGCGTGCACCGCGGCGTTTGGACAGTACAAGCAAATGTTAGTGCCCGGGTTCGATTCCCATACGCAACAAATTTAAAATGTCCTAGTTTCACCCAAAAATTGTCATTTTGTTTTTATTTTAAATTTTTGGTGATATTTTTCGTAAATTCTGGGCAATTTTTACTTATTATTTACGAGTACTGTTTTTTGAATGGTTCAAAAACTAAATGTATAGGTATGATTAAACTCGATATTTTATAATGATTTGAAAATCATACATAATGCATCAAAATAAAACAGTTATAGGTACCTAGTTACAAAAAGTAATATTTTACAGCAAAAAAAAAAACACAAAATAAACACAAAAATAAAAATCCAACTTACTAGGACTTGATCCTGCAACATGTGAATCGCAGTCCGGCCGCTATACCACCAGTCTAGGTAATCCTCTGACAATTCGACGAAAATAGACGTTCAATTCTAATGCATGATATGACGGTTGTCAGTTTTCAAACATTTTTGAAGAATATGGTCCCACGGTGGGCTGCAAGCGGAAAACGCGGCGTCCGCCGCCGCGTTATGTCAAACGCTCAAATACAAAAAATGTATGGAAATGGTCCCACGTTGGGCTGCAAGCGTGCGCCGCGGCGGTCGACGCCGCGTGCACCGCGGCGTTTTGTCACACGCTTAAATACAAGGAAATGGTCCCACGTTGGGTTACAAGCGGTCGACGCGGCGTCATGTCCATTTTTTTTATATTGGGTTTTGTGAAAGCGATTATTCCAATAGATTATTTTTGTAAATTTCGATCAACTCGAGTATTAAATTAAGGAATTAAGAAATCCAAAGATGAAAATTAAAATAAATTTGTTTTAAGAGTACGTGCGTACGAGCGTTTACAATACATTTTAATTATATTCTTTTTTTAAGCTTTTATATTATTAATGTTAATTGTTTTTCGTACATTCTGACGCACCGATTTTTTTTTCCATATTTAAATTTAAATTAGGAATTCGTTCGCTGTTCTAATTTATATTGTATTTATTGTGAATTTTGTTTAAACTATCCGAAGGTTAGTAGAATGGCCAGGATCTCAGTAAGATTAGGAAAAAAAAGAATTCTGTAGTTTGATTATTATTCCGTTTATTCATTTCTATAACATATTTTTTACATTTTTAAATATTCTTACATAAAATCAATAAAAAATATAAAAACATTTAAAAATATAAAAATAGTAGCCCACCGGTATCGGGAACAGGGTCCAAGCTACCGGCGGTCAGGGCTCCAGAGAGAGGAACCTCCTAACAATACGAGCCGTGTCCAGGAGTACCGCTTTCTGAATCAAGCCCTTGATCCAGCTGCCTAACGAGAGCCTCTTCAGATATTGGTCGAGGCTCTTGGCAATTAGGCCATTGGCCGATACGACTATCGGCACAATGATCGCTGAGTCAACAGGCCACATGTCGACAACCTCGCGAGCCAAGTCAATATACTTGATTTGTTTATCTTTCTCGGCCTTCACGAGGTTCTCGTCATGTGGAACCGTTATGTCAACAATCATTGCGCGCCGCTCTGATCGATCCATCACCACTATATCAGGCTTATTGGCTACAATAGTCCTGTCAGTGATGATGGATTGATCCCAATACAGTGTGATATTGCCATTTTCGAGAACTGGGTCGGGCACATACCTATAGTACGGCACTTCCGATTCAACAAGGCTGTATTTCAGAGCAAGTTGCTGATGGATAATCCTGGCTACAAGGTTGTGTCTATGCAAGTATTCTCCGTTAGCTAGACGAGAACACCCGGAGATAATGTGACGGATCGATTCGCCCGGACGGTGGCATGCCCGACATATGTCAACCGTGCCATCCTTCACAATAAATTTCCGGTAGTTTTTCGTCATCATAACTTCATCCATAATTGCACAAACAAAACCTTCGGTTTCTCCAAAGAGTTCCCCGGAACGTAGCCAGGCTACGGACGCTGCATGGTCTACATCAGGCCCATGCAGGGCACTGAAGTAGCGTCCGTGAAGCTCCTTACTCTGCCATACTTCCCTGCGGTCATTAGTGTCAAGCACTGCAGGTTTGCGCCAGTTCTCTTTAGCCAAGGAGAGCGGGGTGAGGGCCTTGTCCATCGCGACCACATCTCGATGCATCCCCACGTCGGCTTCTAGGAAATATTCCCTGAGACTGCATATCTCGCGATTGTGGAGAGTCTTGGCGTTTAAAAAGCCTCGACCTCCACAACTCCGCGGGATATACAGTCTCATAACCGAAGAACGTGGGTGATGCATTCGATATGCCGTCAACAATGTACGGACCTTCCTATCCAGGGCGTCTAGTTCTGTTTGAGTCCATTTGAGTACGCCGAAAGAGTACATCAAAACCGGCATGACCCAACCATTGAAGGCACGCACCTTATTTCCTTATTTGTTAGGAGGTGTGGTTATATTTATTTATGGCCATGAGGTTAAAATGGTTCTTTTATATTCACTGTTTAATTATTTTTTCTATGAGCCTGCTCTGTCCCACATCTGGGCTTGCCATATCTTTCGAATTTTGTTTATCTTTTCCCTTCTTCGACTAAGTACCTAATACTTTTTGATACTTAGAAAGCTTGGTTTAGGAATAGCAACCCAAAAAACTATGAAACCAATGTTTTAACAAAACTACAAAATATATGAGTAAGACTCTTGCCCTGAGTGTTCTGGTTCATAACTGTGCCGGGCTGTTCACGGCTACACTCAAGTGACTCGACCCACGCCACGGCCTATCATCGAAAACCTTTTTTAAACTGGATAGTTACATTTGTTTATTGTTTCAACCGCTTTGAAACAATAACCTATCGTTCCTTGAAGAAAAGGCTTATGAATTGCCGATTTTCAACCATCATCATAATCATCTCTGTTGGCCTAGCCTTTTCCCAACTATGTCGGGGTCACCTTCCAGTCTACCCGGATGCAGCTGCATACCCATAATTGAAATGAAGCGACCTTTGACTGCCTATATGACCTCCACAACCCAGTTAACCGTTGAGGAGTTCCCTCGTGAGAAGACGATCCTGGCTGCAGGATGAGATCATGATAGAATTCATGTTTATCCATCAGATATGAACTTCTATACAAATTTTCGTGTCTGTGCTATTAACCTTTGAGGAGTTCTCTCGTGAGGAGACGATCCAGGCTGCAGGATTAAGTTATGTCTCTCATAAGAATATATTGTGCTTAAAACCAAAGATGTGAGCAAAATTTCAGCTCAATCGGTCATCGGCAAATGGTTCTAATTTAGCTTCCAAGAATGTACCCGAACAAACAGATACATACATTGCAAGTTAAATAAAAGCTTGTAAAAATTGACCAATTTACGAAAAAACTATCACTATAAAATTTAAAATAAAAACAAAATGATTATTTTCGGATAAAACTACGACGTTGTAAATTTGTTCCGTGTGGGAATCGAACTCGGGCACTGCCGTATACTTGTATCTGTCAGAGTGACATAACGCCGCGTCGGCCGCCTACATCTCAAGCAAACGGGCGTCAAACCGCTCCTCCGTAAACGCTTTCATACATCGCCATATGTTTGAATTTAAAGCGGGCCGCCCCGCGCACCGCCCCGCCCGACGCGCCGCGTGTGCGTAAATGAGCCCTAAGGGACTTGCAAGAGAATGGGCACCAGCGTTCTCTGTGATTTTGTAACAACCGTACTGCGATCGCCAACCCGCCTGCCAAGCGTGGCGATTATGGCAAAACCCCCCAAAATGTCAATGTAGCGAAACTTGGGGGAGGCCTATGGCCTATGTCCAGCAGTATGTCTTTTGGGCTGAAATGATGATGAATCTCATCAAAATAGTTTAATATTCATCATCATCAATGATGAATATTAAACTATTTTGATGAGATGAACTTAACTTAACATACATACATGGATTCATGACTTGGACACAAAATAATCATTAACATATTCCACGTAACAGGTCAGATCATAAAACTGGGCAAAGCTGAATATCTTCTCGCTCGTGGATACACTTACAATCGCAAGCAGTACGCAAGGTCACAGCTGTGGCGATGGTATTGTACACGGTACCATCATGGATGCAAGGCAGCTGTCATCTCCAGCGGGGACCTCGTCATCATTGACTGTTTGGGTGAACACGACCATGAGCCTCCGAAAGTATTCCGTTCCTCTATAGGCATTTACTATACTTTAAAGTAACGATTTCATGAAACTATACTGGCGTTATGGGTAATGAGCAAAGATCGGAGTAGGTTGATTGATTTTTGGTACTTGTATCATAAATTCACACAGAAAGAATAACATGGATAAGCCATTTTCCGGAAAGTAATTCCGGTATTTCCGGATTCAATTAAATATTGTTAATGTTGGCAGTAATATTATTATTACTAATCAATTCAAAATTTAAAGGAAGGTATCAAAACTAAATTAAATAATTATTTATCTGTTGAATAATAAAAACAATCGAATTCCGATCGAAGCATTAATAATTTTTTGCCTTTTATGGCCACAACTTTTTCATAAATTGTTGCACTTAAATTTCAATCAAATCAACTAATTCCGGAGGAACGTCCATATTAATATATACGTTTCGGATCAATGACCCCAATTCAATATACTTATTCCGATCTATGGTAATGAGTGTTTTTTTTGTAAATCTCTATTGCTATGTGATCACGGAAACGGTAATGGTACGGTTCATGCTGAGTCATCACTACATAGTATAATACAAAGTCGCTTCCCGCTGTCTGTCCCTATGTATGCTTAGATCTTTAAAACTACGCAACGGATTTTGATGCGGATTTTTTTAATAGATAGAGTGATTCAAGAGGAAGGTTTTTTATATGTATAATACATGCCTAACATAGTAGAGAAACACTGATAATTTTAGAGGTTTCCAATGTGATGTCGACAGACATTCTGTAGTATATTTAGTATCAGCATTGCACCCGTGTGGTGTCGGACGTAAAGAATAGCACCATCCCATATCTTTCCGTGGGTGTCGTGGCGTGGCGATTATGGCAAAACCCCCCAAAATGTCAATGTGGCGAAACTTGGGGGAGGCCTATGTCCAGCAGTAGATGTCTTTTGGGCTGAAATGATGAATTATGATGACTACTTTTGGTACAAGTATTAAATTTTGTTTGATAAAATTAAATATTTCTGTAGTTCGACAAGTTTTGTTGCTTTTTCCATAGTCGCCATTCCATAGTAGTAATTTGTAGTCATTGTTAGTAGTTTATTTAGTAGTAGTAGTAGTAGTAATTATTTTTTTACTGAAGCAATGTTCCTTTCCTATGTTTTGTTCCTTATGTCTTGTCTTAAATATAAGTTTCATACTTTGTTCTGTGTTATTTAGATATACGAGTGAATACAATGAAAACTCGTGTTTCAGACGTGCTACAAATTACTACAAATCACCAAGGACGAGTTCTGATACAGTTAGGACCTCAAAGATTTGACTTACATTACACTGCGGGCATAAAAAGTAGCTGGCGTTGTTTTAAGAAACTGTGGTATTTTCATATTTTGTTTCACGAAAACTCCATGTTTCATTCCATCTGTTTAATTACTGCATATAGTGTTTACTCTACAATCAATGTAAAACCAAGTCTAGTATAGACCTATATAATCTACTTACGTATCGATGCTAATCACGGCGTTGGGTTTCTGTGATTGTGTGCAATAAATAACCTCCAATTCTCTACTTGTGCGTTTGTATCCAATCTCTTCACCCTCCCTGAGCCTCCCTCTTCTCGTCTTCATCTTTTTCTGTCATCTGTGAAATTTGGTCTTTTATGCATTAATAAAGCCTTGTATTGTGTCGTGTTTTATATTCAAAGTGACCTGCGACCTTTTTTTACTGAAACTCCATAGACCTTACTCTAGCTAAGTTTGGGATAGATAAATATTAAACTAACTTTTGTTTGTAATAATGACTGTTTCCATCGTTTATTTTTTAAATAAATAGTAAAAACTTGTATATTAATACATTGAAAACTTGTGTTTCAGCGATGCCAAAATTTATTAAGAATCAGCGAGGCCAGATTCAGTTACAGTTAGGTCCTTACCGATTTGGCAGGGGCGGTAAATCTGTGGACTCGAAAAGTAGATGGCAATGTGTTAGAAAAAACGAGAAATGTCGCGCGGCGTTGTATACCATTGATGATACTATCGTTAGTTTTGTGTCAAACCATAATCATGATTAACTGAAATTAGTATTAGTCAAGAAAAAAAAAATAGAAACCAATAGAAGGTACGTAACATTGTTACTTTAAGTAAATTGTAAAAACAATTGTGAAAGTGATTTTTTTGTTTGGGTAAAATAATAAAGTATTGTATCTAATAAGTTTTGATTTATTAGAAATCATTTGTTTTGGTGCAAGGAGCTGGCGTTGTTTCATACGTTCTACTCCTGCAAAGGAAGCGCCTCCACCTACCAATTGCAGTGAGTTCGGTGGGCGAATTGCCGCGCAAGGTTCATCTCAGTTAAAACCAGTGGATTTTCTAAATTTGAATTACATCAGGATGTCCTGTATAAAGTAGTTAAAGGTTTTGCTTTTACTAATGTACAAGGATGTTTAAGCGCGTGGCTCGAATCGAAACAAACCGTGCCATTTTGTTTTTACAAAACAATTTACAAAACAGCGTCAATGACATTAAAGAGCCACAAGATCTCTAAAATGTTACCATCGACACGAAGAAGAAGGCAACTGGTGTATGTTTGTGTGAGTAGCCAATCATGGTTCAGTCAGCGTTAAACATTAGAAAACGAATAGAATATCATATGTATGATTAGAGTAGGTAAATGAATACTTAGGTTATTTTTAATCAATGAAAACCGAAAAGCGAAATTTGATCGTAAACTTGAAAATACTTGTTAAATAAATTCATTCAAGTTCGTAATGTTGATAAAATATAGTTATAGAAATAAAGTGATTTACATTGACATGGTTTTTTTTTATAATAATACCTGCTACTGTCTGTCAGTTCTATGCTATTTCCAATAATAACACAAATATTATTTTTACAGTGAAATGGTACCTGAAGCCAAATGGTAAAGAGATAGCCGTAGTACAGGGCTACACATTCTGCTTAAAAGCCGGTCCTAGTAAGACAACGAACATGTATGTATGCTCCATGGGAAGCAACAAGTGCAAAGCTCGTTTCGTCGTCACTAAGGACAGGGCTTATATGAAGACTTCGCATTTGGAACACCATCATTCAGCCCATGGGTTTGTTATACGCGACGGAGTGTTTATAAAGATGTGAGAAATGTTTAGATTTTATATTAAAAAATAATACCCAAGTGTAGTGTAGTATATAGTTAATATACTATACACTAAACTGTATATATATAGTTTAGTGTAATGATAACATAATTCACATTAATGCTTTATATAATATTAGTATGCAAAAGCATTTCAGTTCATATTTTTGGTTTGGTTAAGTTTGAGGTTTTATCTAAGTAATAAACTTTATATTTTGCACTAACTAAATATACGTCAATAAGATAAGATTGGACGTGTAATTTAACCGTGTTTTTGCGCCAATAATGTTTAATCATTTCGTAGTATAATGATCACATATGATTACATAGTTCGGCTAAATAATATTTTTGTTTTTGAAGTGAGGTTAAATCAATAAAGTATTTTTTTTTAAATGATTGTTTTACTTGTGTTATTTAAGGCGGACATATCCTAACGTGTCGGGGCGTGTCGTGGTGCTTACTGTCGTGACGGTGACTGTGCACACTAATGTGTCGTGTCGTGCTCTGTGGCGTTATTTTTGAACAGTACAAATCGAAGCTTTGCTGTATTTAAGCGTAGTTAATGTATTCTTCGAATTCGGATAGTGATTTTGATGAAGACCTTCAAGTTCTCTTAGCAATGAAACTTCTTGAGGGCAAAACATAGAAAAGAAGGTACTAGAAGATACTAGGTAAAAAATGAGTCCGCTAGATGTTCGCGCCACGAGCCACGCGGTATAGAAACACATTTGCGTGTTGTGTCGTTTCACTTCACAACCGCCACCACCGCTCTGGCGCATCATCAGTGGCGAGCAGTCGGCGCCACGACAGAATGCTTCGCGATACGATATGACGTACAAATATGTCTCCAACATATGCTTCTGGCGCGTCACGACACGCCACAACACGCAAGTATTTTTCCGCCTTTAAGCATAAATATTTTCGTGGCACTCACGGCACCGATACATTCTCTGAGAGCTATTAGCTTTATTTAACGTATAGATGTAAAATAAAATAAATTGCTCTAAGTATAAGTTTCTACCTTATATTTTATTTATTTATCCACTACGTTACGTTACGTCATTACAGTCATCATTATGGATGACGATGATGATGTCATAACGTTACACATTTACAATGCTATTAATTTTACAGTTCATCAACAGTCATTGCGTTATTGACGCTTTTGAGTAAACGAATTTAAACCATCTGATTAGGTTTTCCTTAAATTCATAATTCCGTGATAGAAAGTGTACTTTCGTAACATTGATAAAGTTTGACTTTATTGTTCCACAGTCGAGTGGTATCGCAAGACGAGTGGGAAAGAGGTCGCCGTGCTTCATGGATACACATTTTCTTGTGACGGTCGTAATAAGACCACCGATTCGTATATGTGCTCGCTTGGAAGAAAATGCAATGCTCGCTTTGTCGTTACAAAAGACAGAGAGTTAAAATCCTATCGTCTGGAACATAATCATCCACCTCCTACATTTATAATACGTAACGGTCTTTATATTAGAACGAATTCAAATAGTTCTACATTTATGAGTTCTTGAGTTTATCAGTGATCATGGCGTTTGTAACAGCTCCGAAATATCGGGAACTTGAATCAAATAATAAACATGGTAAATATCCCTGTACAAATGTTATTGATAGTTCTACATATTTTAAAAAGTTTGTTCATGTTCGAGCAAATATAATATAAGTCCTAGTTTCGATAGTACGTTTGTGACGTATGACACTCGGCTTAGGAATTAAAACTTGTCAAACTATACTTTAGCATTTACATTAGAGAAATAATCGTTGCTTTAAAAAAAAGGTAAAAATAAATAAGTTCGCGATGTGTATTGAAAATTTTTTTTTATAAATAAATAAAATTCTATTAAATTTTATTTTAAATGAGATTAATTATATTATTTTTTTATATTCGTATTAGTTATTCTGCTTTTATATTTAATTATTTAAAAATAAAATGATTTAAAAAATTACCTCAGTTAATGCTAAAGTAGTATTTTGGCAACTTCAAATAATTTTCAACCCAATGCTTAAATGTTGAAGATAAATAAAATATAACTTAATTTACTAATTTGTTTTATTAAGAACCTAATCAAGTTATTTTTAGTTTGTTTTTTAGTCTATCTGCACGGTTCATGTTAGTTCACTTTTCATCCTATTCTTCTTCTTCTTAGTCGCTACGCTCTTGACAGAGCGGTCGTGGTCGTCATTAAGTGTTGTTACTATTTGCGGCAGATGTAATGCGCCTCACGATGTCCCGCCACCTCGCCCGATCAGAAGTCATCCGGGTACATTCGTGCACGGGACCGCCCACAGCAGACTTGATCTGGTCGGTCCAACGCATGGGAGACCTTTCACGCGGTCTAGTGCCCTCCACTTTTCCTTGGACGGCTAACCGCTCTATGGACTGACTGTCTCGCCTTGAAACGTGTCCGAAGAAAATCAGTATTCGCGACTGTACTATTATGGAGAGACGCTGCCTGATGTGAAGTTCTTGGAGTATTGTGACATTTGTGCGGAACTCGGTCCACGATACTCCGAGCATTCTTCTCCAGCACCACATCTCCAGAGCGTCTATCTTTTTTCTTTCCACCTCCCGGAACGTCCACGTTTCTGCAGCGTACAGAAATATGGGTTAAATTTAAGTGCGCACAAGCCTGGTCTTCGTGGCTTTGGTGATGTCTCTGACCTGTTCCTCCATATTTTTTTCATTTTGTCCATTGCAGTTCTCGTGATCGCCATACGTCTCTTTATCTCGTCAATGCATCCGCCGTTATTCGAGATTAAAGCTCCAAGACATACGTAGGATTGGACTACGTTGCAGTTCGCGATAACTGCTGGCGAATTATTGTTGGCACGATCCACAATCATCACTTTGGTCTTACTGCGATTAATCTTTAATCCAAATTCAAGGCTCACTTGTTCCATTTTGCGTAGTAAATCTTCCATATGGCGAGCATCAGATGCAAAAAGAGTGGTGTCATCTGCGTAGCGCAAATTCGCAATATTGTAGCCACCAACTGTAACTCCATCCGTCCAATCTTCCAAAGTTATGCGCATTATAAGCTCTGTATAGATATTAAATAACAGTGGCGATATAATACATCCTTGGCGGACACCTGCATTGGCGTGGAAGTTACTGGACAGAATGTCATCTGTTCGTACTGAGGCTGTGCTTTTTTCGTACAATCTTCTCAGAAGATGAATTAGGTGTTTCGGCGTGCCCATGTCAAGTAAAGTTTTCCATAATACCGGCCATTTTAAAGAGTCAAACGCTTTTGAGAAATCAACAAAGCAGATGTATTTGGCTTGTTGAATTCACGAGCTTTCTCAATAATCTGGCGAACAACAAGAATCTGTTCCCGTGTACCCTTTCCGTTCACAAATCCGGCCTGTTCTGGTGCGATTTCTTTGGACAGATAAGCCTTTAGTCGCTCATTTAGAATATGAAACAAACTTTTGCTGGCGTGGGATATCAGTGCAATAAGGCGATAGATGTTACACTTCTTTGTGGAGCCTTTTTTATGTAAGGGGGCGAAGACTGTATGAGTCTATTCAGATGGCCAAGTTCCTGTCTGCCATACTCTGTTACAAATGGCATGGAAGATATGGACACCACGTTCTCCTAAAGCCTTTTTGGTTTCTTTGGGGATACAGTCTCTCCCTGTGGCTTGTTTTAGTTTTAAGATGTTTAATGCCGGCCCTTACTTCAGACAGAAGAATATCAGGTTCTAGCTCTCCCTCGTTTATCTCTGTATTGGGGAAAACACGCGACTGTGAGTCCTGGAACAGTGATTGACAGTAGTTCTTCCACGTTTACGAGATTTGGTCTATTTCTGTTACAGCTTCGCCTTTATCGTTCTCGATAGCCCAGGTTTTAGTAGGTAGAGTTCTGGTGATATGACGAATTTTGCGGTAAAGATCCCTCGATTCATGTTTCCCTGCGTGTGCTTCAACGTCTTCACATATTTTGCGAAGATATGAGTTATGATCTCGTCTACAGTTAGTTTGAATTTGAGCAGATAGCTTGTTCAGCTCTCTAACATCCGCTCCTCTCGCCTTTTGCTGTCTTCGATCTTCAATTAAAGCAAAAGTACTGTCTGTTATCCAGAGTTGCATGAACCGTGATAGTTAGCAAGTTGAAATTTCCACGGATTCTGTATTTCTGTTGATGCTATAACAACAAATACTAAAAACAGAATAAAATAAATATTTAAGGGGGGCTTCCATACAAAATTGTGGTTTTTTTGCTCGTTTTTAGGGTTCCATACTCAACAAGGAACCCTTATAGTTTCGCCATGTCCGTCTGTCTGTCTGTCTGCGGTTTAGCTCAAAAACTATAGGTACTCGAAAATTGGAATTTGGCATGAGTACACACGTTAATGACGCCGAAAAAGCAGTAAAATAAAATTTAGAAAAAACAATTATTTAAGGTACCACCCCTACATGCAAAGTGGGGATGATAAACTTTTTTTTCGTTCTTGCCATAGTGTGGGATATCGTTAAATAGGTCTTTCAAAAATATTAGGGGTTTGGGAAAACCGTTTTTTGATTAAGTAAACCGTTCGTGACTTATCAAGCTTTAAAGTACCAATTTTCGTTAGGGTCATATGATACAGACTAAACGGTTGTAGTTAGAAATACAAATGTCACGGGAGTAGTACCTATATATAACGAAGTTTGAAGGAAAACTATCACACTAAAGTGGGCTTTACAAGTTTACGAGTAATAGTCGATGAATTGTATTTGATTCGAAAATTGCGAACAACTCCGTAGAATTGTCGATAGATGGCACTAAGCGTCAGTTGTACAGCGCTGTTTCATTCCTAAATAAGTTTTATAAAAAAAAACAGTTGTTGTTGTTGTTTGTATAGGAAGTCAAATTAGGTAGGTAGTCATGTTTGGCTTTTAGTTAGAGCGTGGTACGAAACTATCAGTCAGCGAATACGGCCCGCACTTGGCTGTTATAAAAACTACGGAACCCTACACTGCGCGTGGCCCGACTCGCACTTGACCGGTTTTTATAAATAATGGTACGGAACCCTTCGTGCGTGAGTCCGACTTGCACTTGGCCGGTTTTTTTTAATTTAATATTGTGGCTTGACAATCTTCCCTCCAAAAAAAAAATGTTTGTTATATTGCCTATTGGCTATTAACAGGCATTTTCTACCAGTCAACCTTTGGGATGTTTCATTTTGCTCAAGATCTGATCTATACTACCTATACATAATACAAAGAGGAAAGACTTGTTAATTTGTCACGATTTTACTCAAAAACTACTCGACCGATTTTACTAATAGAAAGCTACATCTTTACCGAATACCATAGGCTATATTATATTTTTAAGTTAACACAATTTTCGCCGACGAAGTCACGGGCGAAGTGCTAGTATTTTATATGCGTTTTTTTGTATGGTTAAAGCTGAATATTGATTGTTTCACTTTTTACAGTAATATGGTACCGAAAGCCGAGTGGGAAAGAGATAGCCATGATACAAGGATACACATTCAGCTTTGACGGCCGAAATAAGACAACCGTTAAGTACAAGTGCTCCTCAAACAGTGCGAAGTGTAGAGCTCGCTTCGTCATTACAAACGATAGAGAATTAATTAAATCAAGTAATCTAGAACACACTCATCCACCTCCTAAGTTTTTGATACGTAATGGTATTTATTTTAAAATTTAAGAACCTTTTTACAAGTTTGTGTATATTGTTAAGTTTTGGCTCCCAAGTAGCCGTCAGTGAATCTATTTACTGTAAGGGAAAACATGTTATTCTTAGACATATTTCTTGTCTGTATGGTGTCGGACGTAAAGAATAGCACCATCCCATGCCTTCCCGTGGGTGTCGTAAGAGGCGACTAAGGGACTTGCCAGGGAATGGGCAGCAGCATTCTCTGTGCTTTTGTAACAACCGTTCTGTGCTTGCCAAGCGTGGCGATTATGGCAAAACCCCCCATGTTATGTCAATGGCGACACTTAGGGGAGGCCTATGTCCAGCAGTGGACGTCTTTCGGTTGAAATGATGATGATGAGACATATTTCTAGGAACATCGTTGTATCGTAGATACATATTTGAATTGGAGGGTTCTCCCTTCCATCTAGACCTAATAACAATGAATGTTCTTTAGCACAAGATGATATATATTGCACAAGATGATAGTATTATCATTTAACGTAACAATGTTGGCAATCATCTGGGTACGTTTACGGACAAAAG
Organism: Cerastis rubricosa; assembly: GCA_949152445.1. Classification (NCBI taxonomy): domain Eukaryota; kingdom Metazoa; phylum Arthropoda; class Insecta; order Lepidoptera; family Noctuidae; genus Cerastis; species Cerastis rubricosa. The sequence continues at coordinate 16,930,295 of OX424527.1, forward strand.
CGATGTGTTACTAAACATCGCTTTTATCCGGAAACGCACTAAGCAACAAAAACGACAAAAATATGTTCTTATGTTTTGAATAATGATAAGATGTTAATTATTCATTTCTATAATACCTATTGTATTTATACCTTTACCAGTTGAATATATTTTGTGAGAAACTGTTTCCTTATGTTTAAATAAAACTTAAGTTTTAAAATGACTTATTTTTAATGTTTTTCTATAAATATAACATACAAAACAACGTCCATCAAAGAGATGGAAACACAGTTAGCTAACTTGTGATTATGCTTAAACTATGTCGTAAGAGTGCTGAGTTAGTCTGTTGACTTAAAGTGCAGTGGTAGTAATTATACTTTATTCATGATCTATCAGAAAACTATGAGTTTTTAACATCCTGAACGGCGTTGGATTCTCACAGTCAGAAGTTAATGGTGGAGAGGTGGACAATTTCGTAAAAACTTTGAAGTTAGATTTCTCCAAAACAAACCAGTTTCAAATAAGTCTAGTATCACTCATTGCAAGGAATGCATGCAATTACCTATCATCCTGTGTAGGCTTAAGTTGCGGATAAGTTAAACTGCACGATTTAGGAATTTGATGTTAGTTTTTCATGTGTATTATAGATGGCGCTGTAGTACTTTTTGGTCTGTGTTGCTGTAGTATTTTTTGTAAGCCCGTTACACAAGAATTATAGTTTTAAGATATGGTGTTACTAACCTGAAACATATATATAAAACAATCTTTGTTTTATTTTCTACAGTCAAATGGTACCGAAGGCAGAATGGGAGAGAGATAGCCATGCTTCAAGGATACACGTTCTGGTGTGATAGTCGGAAAAAGTCAACGGATTGCTATAAGTGCTCCATGAGCAAGTGTAAAGCTCGTTTCATACTCACAAAAGACAGGAGTCATATGAAATCCTACCACCTGGAACACTGTCATCCACCCCCTAATTATGTTATTCGTGATGGTGTCTATTTAAAAATTTGTTAACAGTTGCACGTTACTTATTTATTTGAGAACGATTTCAGGATTTCTTTTAAAATTTTGAATATCAAAAGCTAACGATGTCGTTAGTCGTTGCTTCAAACACTCAACTAAACCCTCGTCTACCCGTATTCCAATTTATTTAATATATTTTATTTTATTATAATCGAATAATTGTGCTGAAAACACCGAAATGATTCGATTTGTGTGATTGTGTTCGATAAAGCTGTCAATGTAATGTAATGCCGGGGGCATTTGAAACTTTATTGTCCTTACGCCGTAGGATGGTGCGGGAGACATTAGCCAAACCGTTTCTTTTCAATAATTTTACTACAGTTATAACCGGTTCGTATTTTAGGACTATGGTATTCAGGATGCAGCTAAAATATTCAGACATGATTGTAAATCAGGTTATCGTTCAAGATTGAAAAGGAACGGTTCATCTAATATCACCCACACCATCCTACGGTGAAAGGACTAAAATGTTTTGTTGATGATACTCGTCAGAGTCTGACGCTCAATTTGTGTACTGCATTTTTTGTTGTATATTTAATAGTAACTATAACTTAGATTATCTTAGTAAGTGATCTGAATATTTTTATCAATGGTAAAGAAATAAATGCGCTTGTTTTTTCCTTGAGTGAAGAGTTTCTGTGGAGAGATTTGAAAGAGATCTACTCGCAGCATTGGGTGGCCAAAGGTTGAAGAAAAAGAAGAAGAGTAATCTCCATTGCAATATTTTTTTAAACCATTCCATTCTTTTAAATAAGAAATCTGTTCTCCACTGTCAAATACTCTCATGTCCTTATTGCTTCTTTTCTCCATCTCAAATATTATTGTTCTTACATAAAGTTGTTTACAGTTAAATGGTACCAGAATCGGAACGGGAAAGAAATAGCTGTTATACAAGGATACACATTTAGTCGTGACCACCAAAGTAAGACAACTTATATGTACTCGTGCTCAAGAGGAAGAGTATGCAAAGCTCGCTTCAGCATTACAAAAGACAGGAGAGTAATAACGTCCGGCTGTTTGGATCACTGTCATCCACCCCTTAATCATGTAATACGTAATGGTGTTTATTATAAAGTCTAAGTACACATGCACCTGTTTTTTTGTAGAAGGTAGATTCTAATTTATATCTGTAAAGCCTACGCCCGTTTAAGGAAAACCATGAAGAAAATAATACTAAGCCTCTTAATAAGTAAAAGTTGGGGTTATTCCAAATCAAGTTAATTTATTTTCTTGTCTATATTCTCCAACAAAAAGATGATATGTAACATAAACATTGTTACATATCATCTTGTTGTTTAGTTTTCATAACATCATTTCAGCCGAAAGACGTCCACTGCTGGACATAGGCCTCCCCCAAGAAGGGGGGGTTTTGCCATAATCGCCACGCTTGGCAGGCGGGTTGGCGATCGCAGTACGGTTGTTACAAAAGCACAGAGAACGCTCCTGCCCATTCTCTGCTAAGTCCCTTAGTCGCCTCTTACGACACCCACGGGAAGACATGGGATGGTGCTATTCTTTACGTTCTGTATGGTTTTCATAACATATTCTGCTTATTTTTGAGTGTTGCCGTAGTGTGTTTTCAATGCGTAACATCATGTACTTTTTTGAGATTGTGTGAGCTACGACATTGTGCATTGTGTCGTCCGGAATAAAGAATCAACCCATCATAATTACTTATTATTTCATAACCTTGTATGACCAGGATTTCATTCGTATTCACTTGTTTCTGAATTCCTGAAACATCACGTTCCCTATTTCACTTACGTAGGTAACTAATTGTTATTTTTTACAGTGCAATGGTTCCGAAAGAAGACTGGGAGAGAGATAGCCATGCTACAAGGATACACATTCTGGTGTGATGGCCGAAGTAGGACAACTGATCTGTATGTGTGCTCTTTCGGAAGAAAATGCAGAGCTCGCTTCAGCATCACGAAAGACAGGAGCCGAATGAAAACCTGCCACTTGGATCACTGCCACCCACCCCCCAGTTATATAATACGTGATGGTTTTTATGTTAGACTTTAGTCTGGAACTCATTTTAATTTAGGGACGAGAGTACTCATAATTTAATTAGAGACTAGGGACACACTCGCACACGCAGCTGCTTTGCACGGTTTTTATGTCTTGATAAAACTACAATACTTTATTTAAATATTGAGGTTATACACTTACTCAACTAGCTTCCGAAATAAATAATAAACCGGCCAAGTGCGAGTCGGACTCGCACATGAAGGGTTCCGTACCATTATTTATAAAAATCTACAAAAAAAAAACTTTTTTTGTATCAGAGCCCCCCTTAAATATTTATTTTATTCTGTTTTTAGTATTTGTTGTTATAGCATCAACAGTAATACATAATCTGTGAAAATTTCAACTGGCTAACTATCACGGTTCATGAGATACAGCCTGGTGACAGACGGACCGACGGACGGACGGACGGACAGCGAAGTCTCAGTAATAGGGTCCCGTTTGACCCTTTGGGTACGGAACCCTAAAAAAGGTCTCACAGAAGGATATGAAAGTGATTTGAAATAAAAAATAATAGGTATACATTTAAAAATAGGTAGAAGACGCAGATAAAATTAAGTTGTTTAACAGCTTTGTACGTGAGTTTCTTTTTTTGTAATATGACATTATTTTTTGTTCTAGTTTAGATACTAACATAGGTAATGGTATGTTTCTAGTTATGTACTTTGATTATTCCCAAATAAATAATTGAGTACTATTACGTTTATTTACTGTGCCTAAATTAGCAGTTTTACAAAACCGTTATTACATTCTTTTTACGCGACTTGAGGGATGTTTGTTTTTTTTTGTATTATATTCACCTCGATTCTCTATTTCCGGAACCAAGCGCCTAAGACGTTGGCTGAGGTTTGGAGGGTGCTGTAGATAGCGTCATGACTGTGGGCAGGGTTATAAATGGCCGTGTCGTCCGCGAACAAGGCTAACTGAGCCTCCTTGCTCTTGGGGATATTGAGAGCTGGAGGAGCACTGAAGCTCCAGGCTGTCGGCTAGGCATTCTGCATTTTTGCATCATGGATTGGATTGCTCCAATGGATTGCTTCGCCCTGAAGCGGTTTGGCGGGTTAAATTGGGTCTCCACCCTCTTGGTTTCGTTAGCAGCTTATGGTTTCCACCAAGAACCTCGAAACAGAGGACTTTTCCCTGAGGGGGCAACGGTACGTTTTGACGGTATTTCCGAAAAAGAAATAAATGAAAAAGGGTTGTCTTGAAAAAGACAGCAATTCTTCTGTGGTGTAGTCGAGGGACTACTGATGACTGAAACAAAAGTCACCGACTTCTGGGGCTATACCTAGTAATTTTTCACATTTTTATGGTTTTGAAGTCGGTTTTATTTTTTTGCGCAACACTTTATTCTATTCATAATGTATTGATATTTGTTTTAACTTTTTTTTTTACACTCATGTACGTAATCTTTTAATTTTCAGCAATCAAATGGTACAAAAAGCAGAATGGAAAAGAGATAGCCATCATACAAGAATACACATTCTATCTCGCAGGTCAAAGTAAGGCAAATGATGTGTTTAGGTGCACAACAAGACACTGCAAAGCTCGCTTCGTCGTGGCGAAAGACAAGAGAATCATGCAATCCTGTAATTTGGAACATTTTCATCCACCCCCTAGTTATGTAATCCGTAATGGTGTTTATATTAGAATTTGAGGGCCTAGCTAGACAGTGTCATTCCATCAGCGATGGACATATAAACAATGTCTTGGATTGACGACTGACGGTAGTAAAAGGCTTCAATCCTGGTGACTGTTGTTGTACAACTGTTTGAAAAGCTTTAAACGCGATTGTCATTTGTCTAAATGTCTGTCTCTACCCTCTCCACACCTAGTAACGTGTCTTGTATAGCTTCTTGTTAGATTTGATATCGGACTTAATAAAGGAAGGGGGAATGAATATCTTACGCAAGAAGTAATATTGCAGGTAGGGTAACCTTTCATCAAACTTGTAGGGGCAGCTTTTATTACCCCACGGTACATGCAACTGTTGTGATTGGTGGAGGTCGTGCAGCTGTCACTCGTGTTCACTCGTATTTACAAAGGTTAGAGTAGTATGGTCAGTCAGTTTGTTATCGTGAGTGATGCAAAGCGCTTGGTTAAAATGTTCAAAGAATAAATAATATTATGTACCCAAATGTGTATTAGTGCTTTCCATAATATAATAGTAATGATGGATATTTCGGTTTATTACTTTTTTTAGTAATGTAAAAATAGTTTTTATTTCTAGTTATACGTACATACATAAACTTACGCCCTTTCCTCATGGAGTTAGGCAAAAGCTACCGAACGCCACCAGCTACGATACTTACATACATCTGTGGCCGCGTCCACGTTCATACATCTGGACATGCCGGTTCCGAGTACTACGCACGTCGCACCTGACCGTTCTGAAGAACCTCACGAATAAGGTCAGTGTATGTCCTTCTAGAATGTCTCCCGCGGCGCTGCGTTGCCACGCTCACATCTGCCTTCTAAATACCTTTTGTTAGTCGCCATTCACGCATCCTCTCGACATGACCAAACCATTTAAGCATACTCGTTTAAATTTTTGTCACTACATCTTCTTTTAAACCGCTACATATAAATTATATACACAATATACAGGTTGTAACGGAAAGGGTATATACATACTTAAGGGTGTGCTACATACCATCAAACTGAACAGGTTTCTCCATCGGACAAAAATCGTAATAGCGAAAAAAATATCAGTTGCCCCATACATTGGTTCGAATAGGTATTGAAATTTTGTATGAGGCAGCAGATATTTTTTTCGCTATTACGATGTCTATCCGGTGGAGAAACATGTTCAGTTTGATAGTCTGTAGCCCTTAAGTATGTATATTTCGCAGGTTTTTCATAAAATTTGGTTTTTGATCAAAAACCTAGGTTTTTGATAAAAAACTGGAAGATGACACATTTTAAACTCAATTTCATCATAACCCTGTAACAATCCAGATATTTGATCAAAAACCTGAACTAGTTTGGGTTTACGATCAATCTGATATTGGTAAAAATTTCTTTATAAATTTTTTTTTTTTTTTTAATTTAGACTCAGTTTAGTCGTAGTATATATGTATTTTTCGTTTTATAGAACCAGGATTAAATTAATTCATGTCAAAACTAAACTTTGTTTTTCAGGACCAATTTTCAGTATGACAAGAAATGGCAATCCTGTCCTCATGGTTGGTCCCCATCGGTATAACCGCTGCAGTGGATACAAAGGGTCCAAACTGCGATGGGTCTGCACGAGATACTCCTTGGGTTGCCGATCGACTATTATAACGCTCGAAAATGTCATCGTTCGTTATAAAAATGAACATAACCATTAAAACGTGTTGTAAATAAAGCCAGGGAAATTGAGCACCAGCTTAAATAGTCCAGTCATTTTAGTTATAATTATTAACATTCTTTAACACGGTAAATTAACGCAGCCTATTAAGATGGAACAGGGGCTGTGATGCTTCATTCTTCGTGGTTTTTGTTTATGGAGTTTTATAAGTGTCAAATTTTTACAGAACTTACAACATGTTTATTCGATGTTTTAATAAACAGCAACTATTTAATGTTATGATTTTATTTTATGCCAGTAGAAACTGAACCCATAAATAATTATTATTGGAAAATATGCCCCACTAAGTTCTCTGTTTCAGAAGTGCCAATATTTATTACGATTTTTTTTTCTTTTGGGAATGGCTTCTCGCAGTTCAACCTAGGAGGTTGTCGTCTGCTTAACCAGACTATCCTGTGGGTGCCTTAAGAGTAAGGCCTCCAGCCAGGGCATAAAAACATATAAACTAAGCGACTACACGCTAAGGCACCCCCTGTGGGGTACGAGCGTCGGCTTAGGGCGTCGCTGGGGGAGGACTGCATGGGGACAGACTGGATCTGAATGATTTTTACTACTAATCAGCGAGGACAACTTAGAGTTCGGAACTCACCGATATCACAGGGAGTACGTTGCGGGCACAAAAACTAGATGGCGTGGTGTTAAAAAACAGTAAATTCCGCACGGGTTTACACACCATTCCAGTTATGTTTCTATCTGAGCATAATTATGACTGACTGATTTGATTTGGCATGACATGTTAATCGATCCCCAAATAATCTCTCAATCAATGATTTCAATAAATTAAAATAAATTTAATTAAATCATCTCAATAATTCTCCTTTTCATTTACTACTCATCGACCATCAATCGGAAATGTTATTTAAATAAGTAAATGCGACCAAGTAGTTGTGTTAATTGAAACTTAACACGTGTTGGTATTATTGTGCTTTCGCTTGGTCCTATTTCATGCTTAACACTCAATAAAAATTACTTATAATTTACTTTTGAAAATAAATAGAAGTTGTTGGAACATCGCTAATGATAGCTGTAAATTAATTGACTCAAAGCAAACAAGACATTGGAAAAAATACTGTTCCTATTCCTAAAGTATTGTCACTCACTGAATTTGATGACAACCTGTATTTTGTTGGTTCCTCAGTGAAGTACGTGCACAACGCTGCTGGCAAGAAGCTGGCGTTGTGTCAAGGTTACACGTTCTACTCCTGCAAAGGAAGTGCCTACACTAATCTATGGCGGTGCACCCGGTGGGCGAAGTGCCGCGCAAGATTCAGCACTAATAACGCCTGTGAAATCATGTCTGCTCAGCTGAACCACAACCACGAAGCTCCTAAATTTGTGTTACATCAAGATGTGCTGTATAAGGTGTAGTCAAAGCACTTTGTTAAAGCTTTTGCTTTTATTAATGTACAAGGAAAACAACACATAACACATGGACAAGGTCATCTAAATGCACTGCAAGTTACCTTCAGTGCGAATTTGCAATAAGCTTTTTCAAACGTCTTTCATACCTAATGCGCACAGCAAAGGAGTGGAACTCTCTGCCTGCGTCTGTGTTTCCGAAAGCTTACAACCTTAATCTCTTCAAAGTTAGAGTGAACAGGCTTCTTCTGGGTAAGCTCGTACCATCGTAGACTTTCTCTGACATCTCTGACCTTGACTAGAGTTAAGAGCAAACTCATCACAAATAAAAAAAAAACAGAGGCAGTCATAAGGACCGCTGACAGAAGTAAAAACTGAAAACAATAGAATTACTGTATTCTTTTTTGAATCTTTTAATCATTCGTGTCCCTAGGCTGGCGCAATACGTCACGAGCATGTCGAAATGATCCATTGGTGACGCAAACCCATAGGCTTTTTTCCCAACCAAAAATCGCTCAACGCGGCTAAAGAAGTTTTCACTTCAGAAATTGAAATGGATGGTGTAATTTAAACGCAATAAAGAGTACTTTTTTCTATTTTTTTAACTTGTGTTGCTAAAGCATATAATATGTTCATAGCACTTACGGCGCTAACACGTTCTCTATTTAACGTATAAATGTAAAATAAAATAAATGGGTCTAATTAGAAGTTAACCTTAACTTTTTTTATTCAGACTACTACATTGCGTTACGTCATCGCAGACGTTGTTCAAAAAAGGTCTGCGATGAGAAAAGGATGACGATGGTATTGTTAAAACGTTCCTGATGTTTAATTGTCAAATTAACGGCATTGCCATTAAGACATTGCGTTATTTTCCCCTCCAATAACGACGAATTAAAACATTTAATTAGGATATCCTTAAATTCATAATTCCGTGATTAAAAGTGTACTTTTGCAGCAGTGATAATGTCTGACTTTGTTGTTCTACAGTCGAGTGGTATCTAAGGACGAGTGGGAAAGAGGTCGCCGTGCTTCATGGATACACATTTACTTGTGACAATCGTAATAAGACCACCGATTCGTATATGTGCTCGGTTGGAAGAAAATGCAATGCTCGCTTCATCGTGACAAAGGACAGAAAGTTAAAATCCTCTCGTCTGGAACACAATCATCCACCTCCTAAGTTTATATTACGTAACGGTCTTTATTTAAAATCGAATTAAAGACACGTTTAATAAAGACATTTTCATTTTCACACACATTTTCCCCGTTTTCGCTCCACTCCTATTGGTCGTAGCGTGATCATATATAGCCTATAGCCTTCCTCGATAAATGGGCTATCAAACACTGAAAGAATTTTTCAAATGGGACCAGTAGTTTCGGATCCTATTCAATGCAAACAAACACACAAACAACCATATTTTTCCTCTTTTTAATATTAGTTTAGATGAATAAAAATTCAAAGAAAAAGTTGTTTTATTTTGAAAAGAGTCAGAGCAAAGAGAAATTAACAAAAAACAAATTATATCAAAAAGTAAACATATGAGAAAATAATAAGAAAAGACAAAAAGAAACTACGCTATATATTATTCGAAATCAAAAGTCATTTATTCATGTTGGGCTGATAATCTGCACTTTTTGGACTTATTACAAAATTACTACTATTATTATAATTATACTATTCGGAGCTTTACGAAGTAGTGGTAGTTAAGTAATTTTTAATCGTTGTTTATTTTTTTATAGTGAAATGGTACCAAAAGCAGAATGGGAAAGAGATAGCCATGTTTCAAGGATACACATTCTGTTGTGATGGCCGGAAAAAGACAACTGACATGTTTTTGTGCTCTTTTGGTAACAAATGCAGAGCTCGCTTCATCCTCACGAAAGACAGGAGCCAAATGAGATCCTACCAACTGGAACACTGTCATCCACCCCCTAATTATGTTGTACGTAATGGTGTTTATTTTAAACTCTAGGGACTTAAGCATCACCATTAAGCATCACCATTAAGCATCACCATTAAGCATCACCATTAAGCATCACCATTAATACGTACTCATGCAACTGTTTTTTATGTGAGGTTGAGATACTAATTTAATGACCTGCGTCAGTTCGGAATGCTATCTATGTTAAGCCATTAAGTAAAAATATAATAAAAATAGCATTAATCATCTAATTAAGTAAAAGTTGTTTTATTCCATCTCCACTTACACTCTGCAACTATATCTTCTTGTTTTTTACTTGCACAACATATTCTACTTATTTTTGAATGTTGTCGTTGTGTGTTTTAATTGCAAAACATCATGTAAATTTTTTAGGGTTCCGTAACCACATGACTATAACGGAACCCTTATAGATTCGCCCTGGCCGTCTGTTTGTTTGTCGAGCCGTATGTCACAACCATTTTACTCTGAGATTGGTGGCACCACATAGTTGTAATTTGGAGTGTAGAGTGTCTTATATGAACCGCTACAGAAATAATTAAATTTATAGAACGTAAAAACAAAACAAATTACAGTGCACTGGTTCCGAAAGAAGAGAGGAAGAGAGATAGCCATGCTACAAGGATATACAAACTGGTGTGACCATCAGGTCGAAGCAGGACAACTGATCTGTATGATGCCCTGGAAGAAAATGCAGGGCTTGCTACAGCATAATGAAAGACAAGATAAAAATGAAATCCTACCACCCCACACTAGTTATATATATATATAATACATGATGGTTTTTATGTAAGACTTTAGTCTACAACAAATGTGATTTATGTTCATCCAGGGATGAGATTACTCACCATTTAATCAAAGGACTTGCGACCCACTCCTGCTTTACACGATTTTATAACTTGACAAAACGCGCAGATATCTTTTTTATATCTAATTTAAATATTAATGTTGTAAACTCACTCCATCTATCCATTCCATCCTTCCTCTTTCCCTTCTTCCTTTTACCTTCTTTCCCTATTGGTTAGGTCGTTGAGTGAGTATAGCTTGAAGATGTGTTTTGTTTATGGAGATTTGGAAGTGCCAAAATGTTGGCATACCACTAGTTTTTTTCTTTTTCGCATAATTTGTTATGTTTTGTTTTTTTTTTTTGTATTGATTAAAATTTGAAATAATATCCATGTAATTAATTTGATAGACTTGCGTTCAGTATAGGCTCATCTAACGTAGTTCACATTAGACAAAACTAACATACATAACACATTATAGACTGTCTCAACACCTTTTTCTATTTCAGAGCCTATATTTAGCACTACGAAAGCTGGCAACCCTGTTCTCATCTTAGGCCTTAGCCGATACAACCTAAGCACAAACTATAGAGGACCCAAATTGCGTTGGACTTGTACTAAAAAGAGGATGGGTTGTAAAGCGATTGTCTTTACTTATGACAATGACATCATTAGCCAGAATAATGAACACAACCATATTGAATGAAAGGATCGTTCATAAACTATGTTCCACCTTTGTGCTGCCGCCGACGACTACGTGGAAATGAGGAAGTTCTGAGCTATTGAAAGAAACATCTACTTTCATTTACTTTTTTTATGTTGCAAACCTAGCATGACCCAAACTGTAATGGTAAACCCGAAAGCCCGAAAACTCGTCTCGTTTTTTCTTCATAAAATCCTTAGATTTACCAACTCATGTTCGTAAATCCTACTGGTACAACCTAAGATGTATAATGGCAAAATAGCTTCCAAAAGAAGAGTCCGGAATATTTTAAGTTTGACTAAATTGCTCACAATTTAGTCATTAGTACTCATACGAAGAACGGAAAAAACTATTTAAAATGATATGAACTTGATTTTATATTTTTTCCATAATGCCTCCATTTGTCGACACATGCATACAATTTGCCATCCGGCTACAAAGAGTCCAACCTGCTTTGAGGACTTCCAAATATCGAGCCCTTTTCATTACTATCGAATACGCCATTATTTTTATACGAATGAACATAACCACTGAACAATTAGTTAGTCAATAGTTTTTATTAAAATGTGCTTGTTATATTTATTGTTAAATAAACAGTTTTGCTGTCTATCTGAGTGTATCTGTTCCAAAATAATTGTTTATTTAAAAAATAATTAAAAACCAATATTTTGTTACCCAGTGTTTTTATTACACTAATAATTAGGTACAAGAAAGAATATTCCTTTTTAATCTGTTGAACTGTTTGCAAGAGAAGGAAAAGTAACTTTATGAAACACTGACACCTTTCTGTTTCAGAGATCGTAACGTTCAGTACGACAAAAAATGGCAACCCAGCTCTCAACGTAGGTCCATATCGGTACAATCGCAGCTCGAGGTACAAAGGAGTCAGGGGTCGGTGGACTTGTACCCGGTACATGTTGGGATGTAGATCAATCATAACTACTGTTGATAACACAATCGTCAGTATTAAAAATGGACATAATCATTAGAACAACAAGAAGTGAAATGGTAATGAGCTAATTTGTCAACAACTTTTTATGTATGTATATTTTTTACATTAAAAAGAGGCCAGATATCAATTCAATTTCACGGATTGAGAATATAGGTTTTCTAATGGTAACCCTTCGGCCACGTTCACATTCACACCAAGTGAATAGACAATCGGTGTCGAAGTTTTAGTTCCTGCATTTTTTCTGGCTGCTATCAGACACTCCCGGAGCGATTTAGAGGCTTAAGTGTGAATGAGGCCTTAATACAATTTTAGTTAACTTGTTGTATTGGGTTAGAAGTTAGATTATATTGACTGTACTATATGTATTATTATAAAGTATTTAGTTTTATTATTAACACATTAGAAACTTAGTTTGCATTTCACTTTTCTTCGCTAATTGCATAATATTGCTCATTACTTTCAAAGACAGTTACATTAGGTACCTTACAATTGTATCAGTGTGTGTGTTGTCAAATAAACTTTCCTTTTGCTTTCAGCCCTAGTGCCAGTGTTCGGCCACACGTCGAGCGGTAATCCAGTAATCACGATAGGATCCTACCGGTACAACAAGGCGGCTAACTGCAAAGGATCCAAAGTCCGGTGGTATTGTACCAGACGAACTTCGTGCGGATGTCGCTCAAGTGTGTTTACTGTTGAAAATGTCATCGTTAGCCATAAGTCGGAGCATACTCATTGAAATGTCTCAAAGTGGTGACGACGCAATTGAACGCGCCCTTTCCTAGGCTGAGATCTCTATACTTTAAAAATTTACTCAAGTTGAGAACATAAATATTAGATACGAAAATGAACCTTATTCGTATGGTAGTTTATTTTCAAAATACTACTGTACTTAGTAAAGTCTTAGTTCGTCCCATAGATCGTAACTTCAGGGTTAACGCAGACAGAGCAAACTTGAAGGCAAAGAGCATCTTCGAACATGGACGGTCAAGGAACTTGTCTCAAAGGACATTGACACACTGTCAAAGTACGACTATACGTTTATTTTTGGAAGTGCGTCTATTTGATAACCGGCTAATATTCCTTGCTTTACTAATAGGATCCGTTACATTGTGGTCGTTCTGAGTGAACATATGTACGAGAATGCTGGAAAACATGCCACATCCCAACTCTTAGCTATTTGGAACTCTGTTATAATCGTGACTTAGTCTATAATTAATTTATACAATGTAAAAATCCTAAAGTAATTTGTAGCGTGCATGTATTTTATAAAACTTGATCAAAATAAATGTATTTATTTGGTTTTAATTGTATTGAATTCGTCCAAACTAAAAAAAAGTAAGCTAGGGTCCTTTTTTTCCGTCGCATTGTATTAATATTTAAGTTTCTATTACAGATTCAGATTCATTTCCAATTTTCAGCACGACGAAGAGTGGGAATCCTGTAATTATTGTCGGATCGTACCGGTATAATCGAGCAGCTAGTTGTAAAGGACCCAAAGTGCGTTGGAATTGTACCAGGTACACCAATGGATGTCGATCGAGTATCGTTACTTTCGATAATGTCATAATCACCCATAAGTCTGATCATAATCATTAATATTTGAAATATATTGAAATACAAAAATAAATATCACAATCGATCAACCCTTTTAGTAGGAAAAGAATTAAAAACATACATTTACCGGAGTTTTGAATACAGCATGTACCTACGGTGGTCATCATAGTATAAGGATCTGGTATAAACTGAACAGCTTTCTCCATGAAATAATCTCACGAAATATCGGTCTAACGAAGAATGTTGTTCTGTTTGATGCTTTATGCCACATCTTTAAATCAAGCTGTTGATTTGCTAATGATTCTCGACCCGAATCAATAATAAACTGTGAAGGTAATACCTACTTTTTTATTTTTTTACGGAAATCGGTAAGTGTGAACCACCCGTATTTTAAACGCGGCCCGTCTGATCCTCGCCCTATAACCACGCTTTCACACATGCAACAATCGCAAACATTTATTCGATAATTTCTGATTTCCTACACAGCGTTAAGGGAGTTTTTCTGAAATACTAAAACAAAATGAATAATTTACTTCGTAATTTAATTAAGTAATGATTATTTATGTATTTTGTGACAACCTCCTGAATTTTGACGAGGATGCAAAACAACACCTTGTGTAACCACATCTTTCTTAAACATGCTGTTAAAGTGTGCAGGTGATGGGGCATGCGTCATCACCTGCACACTTGATGATCTATTTACTGCATCAGTGAGCGGAGTTCGCGGGTCTGAGTTTTGGGCTGAACATACATACTTTTTACCATCAATACGCTAAGAAGAAGAAAATGTTAAAAAAACCATGATCATTTTTTTGTGTCGTAACATAAATCGTGGTTTTATTCACATCCAAGAAAGAGCGAAAGTAGCTACTTATGTAGTAATTAAACATGAATCTTGGCAAAACCATCAGAATATAATTATAATCAATAATAAGCAATACATATTTGTAGTCACATAAATGTAAATACGGAATTCTGATAGAAGAATATAAATACTTTTAGTAATATATTTTTTTGAAGCGTGCATTTATTAAATTAATTATTAAAGCTAGCTAATGCATTATTATTATTTAATCAACCCTAGAAGTCCCACTGCTGTGCTAAGGTCTCCCTCTATTCTATCCACTTTTCAGGGCTGTTTGCTGTTTAGGTCAACTATTTTATGAAACGGTCTTTACTGACTAGAAATGAGCCTTAGAATAAATATCTAAACACCATAGTTTTGTATCAGGTCCAGCGCCAATTATGACCAAAACAAGTAATGGGAATCTTGTGATGACTCTAGGACCCTACCGGTACAATCGATCAAATAGATCGAAAGGGCCCCAAGCGCGATGGTGTTGTAATAAGTACCCATCATTCATAATCATCATTTCAGCCGAAAGACGTCCACTGCTGGACATAGGCCTCTCCTAAGTGTACATAAGGGAGGTTTTGCCAGAATCGCCACGCTTGGCAGGCGTAATAAGTACCCCAGTGGGTGCCAGTGTCGTTACTGTTGATAATTTAATACTGAGCTGTAAGCCTGACCATAATCATTAAGATATCTGCAATGTGTTTAGATGTGCCAAATGTTATATTTCGATATCAAATCATTTCTTCTAAATTATCTATATTCAAGGACCAGTTGTGGAGTGTTTCATGATGTATGACATTTTTATCACCGTTTGTTGAAAAAAACACCATTCTTATATCATTTAATCAGCCTATTTTACAAAAACTGCTCCAGAAGAAGAACTCACTAGTCACTAGTTGTTTAGGAACAGAAGGTACTTTTATGTAATACTTATATGCATTTTGTCTCGTCCACGTTCGTACATTAGTTCGTACAAGCACAACGTCGGTTGCGTACTGAATGTAAAAGCTTCACATCGTCAAAATGTTTAACCTAACTATCATGCTTTATTTTTCAGCTTTATTACCAATATTCAGTACGACAAGTCATGGGAATTCTGTGCTGATACTAGGACCCTACCGGTACAATCAAGCAAATGTTTGTAGAGGGGCTAAACTTCGATGGTATTGTAATAAGTACCCCAGTGGATGCAGATCGAGAATCCTCACTTTAAATTATGTAATTATTCGCCATCAGCCCGAGCATAACCATAAATAAAATATCCGCAATTCATTGATAACTGATTTAGTTTTGTTACCATTTTTTTTACTATATGTAGTGAAGTCGGGTACCTATTTACTCGTTGAGTTATCCTATAGTTGAGTGTTCTACATTAAAAATGGTTCATAAAACCAAACTACATCAAAATTTGTATTCCAGAGCCAGAGCCAGTTTTTGGCGTGACCAAGCATGGTAATCCTGTGATCTTTCTGGGAAGCTACCGGTATAATAGAAGACATAGCAGCAATGGGCCCAGAATCCGCTGGTACTGTACGAGGCACAACAGTGGGTGCCGAGCAAGTGTGGTTACTTTCCATAATCTCGTCATTAGTCGTACGTCCGAGCATAACCATTGATAGTCAAGTCACAGGTTTTTTTGATGGTCTTGTCTTATCAAACCGGATAGATAGCGGACACCACACATCATAGATGCTTGTGTTTCATGTCCAGAGACGCGTCCGCAATTTGTTTGTGCAGGTTTGAACGAATCTCTAGGTCCACGCTACGACATTAAAAATATGCCCAGTAAGACTGGAAGCTGCCCATAATATCTGGCAAAAGGCTAGGAAGATGAGATGTGGTTGTTAGGTACCTATTTTGGATTTAAATAAATATTTTTTTTTAAATGTTAAATCTTTTTTTTTCTATCTTCTTACCTTTTGTGTCTACCACAATTAATTTAACGAGATTATTTCAAATCCCTTCTGTGTCTAATTTAATGAATTAAACAAATTATTATAAAATATGTTAATGTTTAACAGATACACATCCTGTGTTCAGTACGTCAAGGTGCGGCAACGCTGTGATTATCCTTGGTCCCTATCGATATAATCGGATGAATTCTTATAAAGGGGCCAAAGTGCGTTGGACATGTACCCGGGTCGGGACCGGATGCCGATCTATTATCGTTACTATTGACAGTGTGATTGTTAACCATAGGACTGAACATAATCACTAGGATAAGTGCTTTGAATAAAGTTCATTGATCAATGATAATCATATTGCTTGTATTTCACAATCTAATCGTAGGTTAGCTACTTTAACTCATTTATTTTTGAGATTTGTTTGTGTGGATGAATAAAATATTTAATAAATGAAAAGTATCATATTTTTACTCCTTCCATAACTATGAGAATCACAATAATTAATATAACAGGATTACTTAAAACAGTTCCTACGTGGTAACACCGTTTGGTTTCAAAGTGATGACGCGCATCACGAAGGCTGGTTCGAGGTGACGCAGAAGAAGAGTACGTGGAAGGATATAGGGGAAGCCTTTGGCTAGCAGTGGGAAATCCCGAGCCACAAAAGAAAAAAAAAATAGTGGTAACAACTGTCAATTTCGGATACTGTTACTTGATATCCTAAAACAATCTATGTTAACATCAATTAGTTGACAAATAAGATTCAAATTAACAAGTTATGAATGTGTATGATTATAAAGGTTGATTATAAAGGTTGATTGTAAACGTTGATTATAAGGGTTGATTATAAACGTTGATTATAAAGGGTGATTATAAAGGTTGACTATAAAGATTGATTATAAAGGTTGATTATAAAGGTTGATTATAAAGGGTGATTATAAAGGTTGACTATAAAGATTGATTATAAAGGGTGATTATAAACGTTGATTATAAAGGAAGATTATAAAGGTTGACTATAAAGATTGATTATAAAGTTTGATTATAAAGGTTGACTATAAAGATTGATTATAAAGGTTGATTATAAACGTTGATTATAAAGGGTGATTATAAAGGTTGACTATAAAGATTGATTATAAAGGGTGATTATAAACGTTGATTATAAAGGAAGATTATAAAGGTTGAATATAAAGATTGATTATAAAGGGTGATTATAAACGTTGATTATAAAGGAAGATTATAAAGGTTGACTATAAAGATTGATTATAAAGTTTGATTATAAAGGTTGACTATAAAGATTGATTATAAACGTTGATTATAAACGTTGATTATAAAGGGTGATTATAAAGGTTGACTATAAAGATTGATTATAAAGGGTGATTATAAACGTTGATTATAAAGGGTGATTATAAAGGTTGACTATAAAGATTGATTATAAAGGTTGATTATAAAGGTTGACTATAAAGATTGATTATAAACGTTGATTATAAAGGGTGATTATAAAGGTTGACTATAAAGATTGATTATAAAGGTTGATTATAAAGGTTGACTATAAAGATTGATTATAAAGGTTGGTTATAAACGTTGATTATAAAGGGTGATTATAAAGGTTGACTATAAAGATTGATTATAAAGGGTGATTATAAAGGTTGACTTTAAAGATTGATTATAAAGGTTGATTATAAAGGTTGACTATAAAGGTTGATTATATAGGTTGATTATAAAGGTCTTTAAAATAATGAATTATTTTGTGCTCTATTACAGATTACATGCCAGTATTTAGCAAGTCAAGGAATGGTAAAGATGTCATCGTACTTAGTTCCTATCGGTACAATCGGGTTAACAGGTATAAAGGGTCCAAAGTGCGATGGACATGCTCCCGGGTCTCACTGGGATGCCGATCTACTATCGTAACTATCGACAGTGTAATTGTTAGCCATAGAAATGAACACAACCACTAGGATCGTTGTTGTTAGCTGTGACTTATTATTAATGCTATGTTTTATTTGTTTTTAACCAATAAAGTTTTTTTTTTTTGTTAATTATTCTACTCGTCCTTTTCCCAATAAATACTACAGACTAGTTTTAAGCATTGTTATAAGATTTATTGTACGTTTTATTGCAGATTTGGAACCAGTTTTCAGCACGACGTATAGTGGCAATCCTGTCATCGTTCTTGGTCCCTATCGATATAATCGAGTTTTAAGTTGTAAAGGGGCCAAAGTGCGATGGACATGTAACCGGTACCCTACCGGGTGCCGATCGACTATCTTTACTTTTGACAGTGTTATTATTAGCCATAGGACTGAACACAATCATTAGATTAGACGATTTCATTGAACCTCTTTAATGTCTCTGAATACTTATGATTTATATTGGTTTAGCGTCTGTTTGTATTTTTGAGTTGGTATTTTTTTTTGTTATTAATGTTTCATTTTTATTTATTTGTTTCAATTAAAATAATTTTCAACAGTTCCTGTGCAATTATTTCAAGTCGTTCTTTCTTTCTTCTTCGTAATTTTTTTCTGGTTTGTGTGTTAAGAAATCAAGAAGTGCCCATCGATAAATGCTCTTATTGTTCATATTAATCTCCGTGTTGTTACCACTGCTGGACCTTAGGACTAATGCCTGCAAAACATTACGCAGACACTTATGTGGTGGTACACGCAGCAAATAACGGCTAAAAACAATTTGTTATACTTCTCTTTCCAAATGTTACAATGCATTGATGTTTTATTACAGCTACAGAATTTCAGCCAGTGTTCAGCACGACGAGGACAGGCAACCCTGTGATCATCTTCGGTCCCTATCGGTATAATCGGCTTATTAGGTATAAAGGAGCCAAAGCCCGTTGGACATGTACCCGGGTCGGGACTGGATGCCGATCTATTATCGTAACTATTGACAGTGTGATTGTTAATCATAGGACTGAACATAATCACTAGGATTAGCTTTAAACATCGCAAACACCGCAGGGGATCAGTATCGCGAGGCCATGCTGTAACTATTATAGATGTTCGTTACAGTATGCTCCATACTATTAATATTATAAATGCGAAAGTCACTCTGTTTGTTTGTTTGTTTATTTGTTTGTATGTATGTTTGTTTGTTACCTTTTCACGACTAAACGGCTGATCGGATCTTAATAAAATTTGTCAAGAAGATAGATTTCAACCTGGGGAAGGACATAGGCTATATATCATTACGCTACGACCAATAGGAGCGGAGCAGCAATGAAAAATGTTGCGAAAATGGGGAACGGTGGCGCAGACGAAGTTGCGCGGGAAAGCTCGTTTCATATATAACATTCCGATCGGCTCGAGGTAAGTCGATACTGATACCGTGCTGTGCTTGAAAGGGCCATCGTCCGATGTACCTGTAATCGGTACTCGGAAGGACGCCGATCTGTTATCTATACTATCGAAACTTCGAGAGTTAGATTGTTTACCATAAGACCGAGCACAACCACTATAATTAATGTTTTCAAGCTCATTTTACTATATTTATAATACTTGTTTTTTACATTCTGAACTTAGGTGGTAGGTCAGTTAATTGAACTTTTATAATTTTAAGATTTGTTTATGTATGACGAGTAAATATTTTTATAAATGAACTATATTTTATTTTTACTCTTTCCGTGAACATGGAAATCACAACAATACATACAACACGATTGGCTCAAACGCTGTATGTGTGGTGACAACTGTCAATTTCCGAAACGTCGTTGCGTTGAAAAGCCGAAGGTATCGATATTAACCTCAGCTTGTTGACAACTAAAATGAAATGCTAATTCACAATGCCATTATGTAATACTGTTGTCTTTCATTACAGATTACGTGCCAGAATTTAGCAAGTCAAGGAGTGGTAATGATGTGATCATTATAGGTCCCTATCGGTATAATCGAGTTAACAGTTACAAAGGAGCCAAAGTGCGATGGACCTGTACTCGGTATCCATTAGGATGCCGATCTGTTGTCGTAACTATCGAAAATGTTATCGTTAGCCATAGAAGTGAACATAAACACTAGAAATGGTCGCTGTTTACTGTTAGTTATACATGCTGTGTTTTGAAGTTTCAAAATAAACATTTTCTTTAGTGAAATAGTTTTAATTTTGTTAATAAGTCCACCAGTATTTTTCCAGTAAATACAATTCTGTATGGTGTCGGACGTAAAGAATAGCACCATTCCATATCTTCCCGTGGGTGTCGTAAGAGGCGACTAAGACTTGCCAGAGAATGGGCAGCTTTTTTTTTTTTTTTTTTTTTTGGGAATGGCATCTCGCAGTTCAACCTAGGAGGTTGTCGTCTGCTTAACCGGACTATCCTGTGGGTGCCTTAAGAGTAAGGCCTCCAGCCAGGGCATAAAACTTACAAACTAAGCGACTACACGCTAAGGGCACCCCCTGTGGGGTACGAGCCTCGGCTTAGGGCGTCGCTGGGGGAGGACTGCATGGGGACAGGCTGGATCTGAATGATATCATTATTTAGGGGCTGATTTAAAACTACTGGCACAGCATCGCGGGCTGGCTCGAGCGAGGGTCGGGGAGGGCATGGACCGGGACGTCGCGACGGACCTCGACGGCGAGGTCGGAAAGACGGCGGTTTGTGTCTAAACTTTTTAAGAGTGCTAGTCTCTTTGCTACTCTCCTGGAGGAGGGTGATAGCATCATCGGGAGTGACGAGGGTATGCCGAGGACGGCGTACTGTACTAATGCGCGAGGGTTCGTAACGGGCGGCCGCTGCGATCAGGGGATTACGGTGTTTAATGGCGTTATCGAAGAAACGCTTCGAAAGACGTTTCATAAACTGAAGGACGGTGGGCATTCTAAGGTCTACGTGTAGACGGTCATTACGGACATAAAAAGGGGCTCCCGTGACTCTACGTAAGAACCGGTTCTGCAAGGTTTGCATCCTATGGATGTACTTAGGCTTGGTGTGAGCGTACACGACGCAAGCGTACGTCATAATGGGGCGGATCACCGCGGTGTAAAGGCGCAACTTGCACTTGAGTGACAACTTGCTTTTTATCGAAATCATGAAATGAAGCCTACCCATAGCAAAGGCAGCTCGGTCGCGAGCTGCTTTGATGTGCGCCGCGAAAGACAGGTGGTTGTCAAGTAAGACTCCTAAGTACTTGGCTTGCTTCTCCCAAGGGATAGGCTTACCGTACATAGTGATCGGGCTGAGCGCGGGTGGCTTATTCTTACGCGGTTTAGAGAAAAGAACTGCCTGGCTCTTGTCGGGGTTCACCTCGATTCTCCATTTCCGGAACCAAGCGCCTAAGACGTTGGCTGAGGTTTGGAGGGTGCTGTAAATAGCGTCGTGACTACGGCCAGTGTAATAGATGGCCGTGTCGTCCGCGAACAGGGCTAACTGTGCCTTCTTGCTCTTGGGGATGTCACTGGTGAACAGAGTAAAGATAAGGGGAGAGAGCGGGGAGCCCTGAGGGACTCCGGCTCGAATGGGGTGGGGGGAAGACAGTGCCTTCCCGATGCGATAGCGGAAGGTGCGATCCGACAAAAAGTCTCGTAAGATGAGCACGAGACGGTCTGGCACTCCCAGTTTGTACAACTTATATAATAAGCCGTTGTGCCAGACTTTGTCGAATGCCTTTGCTATGTCGAAAAACAATACACCCGTCATCGCTCCACGCTGGAAGCCAGCGCTCAAGTGTTCTACGATGCGGTGGGCCTGTTGAATGCAAGAGTGTCCGGTCCTGAAGCCGAACTGTTCGTTGGGGATGAGACTCTTAGCCTCGGCGAAGTCTTTGAGTCGCTTATACATAAGTCTCTCGTAGATTTTTCCGAGTGCATTCAGGAGACTGATAGGTCTGTAGCTCGAAGGCTCAGACTTGGGTTTGCCTGGCTTTGCGAAACCGATGACCGTGGCCTCTTTCCATATTTGGGGAAACGCGTTGTTGCTCAGGGCGCCATTGAAGATGGCCGCCATTAACACGACGAGCTGAGCGGGGAGGAGTTTGAACACCCTATTGGTGATTCCGTCGGAGCCGGGTGCTTTCCGCGGTTGAAGTTTGTTAATGATGTCTTGCACTTCGTCAGCTGTGACCGGAGGCAGAGGATCATCAGGGTCTTCTTCGGGGGGCAGGGCGGTTCTACGTTCGACGAATGCGTTCACCTCATCGAGATGTCGCTTGTCTACTGATTGAGAGCTGGGGGAGCACTGGGACTCCAGGCTGTCGGCTAGGCACTCGGCCTTCTCAGAGTCGTCGAATGCGACGCTCTTATCGGGTCGGGTGAGGGGAGGCATCGAAGCCTCTTCGGTGGAGCGCAACTTGCGTTGCAGCTGCCAGAAGGCTAGGTGGGTAGGCTCGAGTTCGCTTAGCGTTTTGTCCCATTGATTATTACGAAGCTCACTGGTGCGATCCTTTACAGCACGCTGTAAATTACGCATGTGGGCTTTGTTTGCCTCGCAGGGAAAGCTGCTGTAGGCACGGATGGCCGCGTTCTTTTCGGTTATCAGTTCACGTACGTCAGCGGGTAGTATCCAGCGTTGATCGCTCATTGCTGGGACTTCCCGTGAGCAGTCCTTCAGTACGGATTGCACGTGTTCTGTAAACGAGTTGATGGCGGCCGTCGTGTCTGCGACTGAGACTATGTGGTCGGGGATGGCCTCCAGGTGAGGCGACGTGGTGGATTTCAGCTTTTCGCTGACTTTCCTCCAGTCGGTTATCACTTGGGTCGGCGGGGGCTGGCTGGGGTCAGAAGGACCCGAGCGGGGAACTAAGTGCATGAGCACTGGTCTATGGTCTGAGTTAAGCTCATGTAAAGTCTCGATGGAATGTAACTTAAGGTTGACATTCTTGAGTAGCGCTATGTCGAGAACGTCCGGACGTTGGTCGGGGTCGTGGGGATAGTGGGTGTGCTCCATAGGAGCGATGGGATCGAAGTTGAGGGACTCGCCCAGGTTATACACGTGACGTCCTCTGGCAGAGGTCGTCGTGCTGTTCCAGGCGGGGTGTTTGGCGTTGAGGTCGCCCGCTATGATAACGGAGTCGCTCAAGCCGAAGAGGACGGCAAGGTCTTTGGTGAACAGAGTGTGCTCCTCGGACGTGCCGCCGGGAGGGATGTACGCAGACGCGATAGTGATCGGTTGATGGCCGGTCATGCCTAGTCGACACACTGAGGTCTCGAGTAGAGACTCCATGGGAAGGGGATCTAAGGGGATGCAGTGCAGTTCTTTTCTATAATAGATTAGAGTACCGCCCTTGTGGCAGCGTGACCGATCGTTGCGAACTATGCGATAGTTGGCAATTCTCGGATCGCGGTGACTGGGCTTGAGGAAGGTCTCCTGTACGAGGAGGATATCAATTTGATGGTCGCGGAGGAAGGTGGCGATCTCATCACGCTGGCCTCTAATGCCATTGGCATTAAAGTACCCTAATTTTAGGGATCGGGGTTTGGTGCACGTTAATCTCGTATTATCCATTGGAGTTAGTCAAGATTAAGGTTGCGGAGGAGGTCGCCTAACTTGAGTAGGGACTTGAGGATAATTTTTAGTTTATCGCCACCAGTGTTAGCCGCCCTGAGATCAGCCGCCATGCGGTCTGCTTCGGGGGTGACTAACTCTGCTAGCGTTTCTAAAATTACGTTGTGAGAGGGGTCCACGGCCGCGGGGCCGGGTGGCGTGGGACGAGCGGGCGCCGCACGGTGGGTTGATTTATATACGTAGTGGACTTAGGACATTAAAAAAAAAGTCATCTTATTTTTACTGATTAATGATGCAAATTTGTTCTACTATCTAATACAGTAAATTATTGTTCTATGACTTTTTATTTTACGCATTATTTTTAGTACTACAATTTTTTAAATATTTTTTTGTATAGAAAAAATCATAAAATCTAAAGAATCTCAAAAATCTGAAAACATCTCCAACTGCGATGTATATATTAAAATAGTACTATTTATTAGCTTATTTTTACAACTAGTCAGCTACTGCGCTTTGCTGCGATTTAGGAGAATTTTTTTTTAATTTTTTTTCTTATTAAAATCGCATTTAATTCTACAAAATCTCAAATTTCTTCCAATTGTTGGATAAGTATTTTAATAGTACAATTTATTTGCATCTAATCGTCTACTGTAGTTTACTGTGACTTAGTAGGTAGTTAGACTTTTTTAGATTTTTTTGAACGAAAATATCTTAAAAGTCACCTAAATCTTAGAATACTTAGCAGTGATAATTATTGTATTCTCTATTCCACACCACCCCAGAGGTAGAGAACTAGGCGCGTTTTTTTTATCAGTGGTCTCCCCAATAGGCCTAATCCACGACTACAAATCTGTGTTCTGTATGTGTGAGACTTACAAAGACAAATTCAAAATTCAAATCATTTACCAATATTTTTAGGAGGGGCCTGCACCATGCTCAACACCATGCTCTGACAATAACGGGTCTTCAGTTAAAACCCCTAAATTTTCTTGATCATCATCGTCAACAAATGTATCCTTAACGATCAACAAAGCTGTTGCTTCTTCTGAAAAGGCTTTGTGTTTTCGCACCAGTTTGTGTCGTATCTTTGAAATATGTGGATCAGAGCTGATTAACAAATTGTTCAAAATATCTTCATTAGTAGCTTTTCTACAGAATTTCCTCGAATTATGAGCACGATATCTCCGAAAATCTTTGTTGCGTGCTTCAGCTGCTTCTTCGGATAATTTTCCAATGGGCACTATACCCAAGCTTTCAATAATAGCTGCTCCGTGAGCTAAAACTTTGTGAACACTTGCAGGCATGTAAAACCAATTATATAATTCAATGTATAGTTCCATGGTGGTTTCGGTATAATCTTTAAACTTCAATATATCAATACGGTGACCCGACGAAATTGCTTCTAATATAGTTTTAAATCTTTTTATTAATTCTTCATTTACTCCTGTGATCGAAGCTGCAATATCGGGGTTTTCGAAAAATCTCCTCGCAGTATTCCCATCATTTGTTGTACCATGACCCTGTTTCACAACATCAATTAAAAGTCCTGTTTCGGATTTAAATGCTTCCTGAATATTTCTCTTTTTGCTCTCCATAATAGCTTTACTGTCACCTTTCACCATCCATGTCTTCAAATCTAATCTGTACGCTATATGAAGAATGCATTCCATGAATCGTATCCAGATGTGTAACGACGATAAACCATATTTATATAAATCGACATCAATTTCTTTTGCCAAAACCAAGGACAAATCATTCATTTCCTTTGGAGTAGCTTTACATATGTCACATCTTTGTGTTGATGTATCGCAAAGAACTGCAGTCGCTTTACCATCTATCATGGTTAGTATTAGGTTGTGCGAGATGGTCAAATCATCAACCACTGTCTTAACTAAATTGTTAATCTCTGCCTCAATCGCATTTTTTTCTTGCAAAATGCTGAATTTGTTTTCCTTCATGAATTTAAAAAACAGCGGACGACACCATAATGAGGAATTTGGGGAATCATTTTCCCATATAACTCTGTCACCAGACACTAATTTGATAGGAATCAAACTACCCATAAATACGCTAGAATCGTCAAAGTCCTCATCTTCTTCATTTTCTCTTCCAACTTTCTGCTTATAATTGGCTTGATTCGAAGCTCCGTCAAATCCCCATTTACTAATCAGTGTCAAATCTTTACAAGTTTCACTAATTTCGTTTGACATTATAATTCTCTTCACAGTAATATCCAATAGTGCCTGCAATTCTATCATAGCCGTTTTATCTGTTACTACAATAGCAGTTTTAGGTGGATAACATTTAATTTTTTCATTTTGCAGTGCGTAGTAAGAGGGATATACGTTGGTACCAGTTACTTCTGCGATACTTTTTCGTAGCGTATTATATTGCCATTTTGACAATTTCAAAGACAAAAACAAGCCTAAAGCTTCATCTGGAGAGAATACTGATTTCTTTTTATTTCCAAAAAGACAATCTTTTACTTTTTGCACGTCCTGTGGATGCTTGAGCAGATGCTGTAATATGTCAGCAACATCTTCCTTTCCTTCTGCTTTTAAGTTAAAAACATGGGCATGTGACAACTCCTCTGAAGCAATAGTTTGCGTAGTAAGTTCCGTACGTCTCTTTTTTTGTTTAGGACCTAATTCTGTAAATGGTTTTCTCGGACTTACTTGAGTTGATGTACCAACAGACACCTTTTCATGAGATGTAGTTGATGTGCTAGGAACTGGTTCGTCGTCGTTTTTTGCAAAATCTTTCATAAACTCAGGCCAAACTATCTCCGATGCCAACCAATCACTGTATTTACTTCTAAATGTATGTTCTTTTCGTTTAGCATTTTCCCATTTTTTATAAGTATTATAACAATACTTTGCGCAGAATTCCTTTAGCAAATTATCATTATCTTGATTTAAATCACACAATTTTGACTTGATAGCACTGTATAAAAAGTTATGATCCTTAATACTACCACTTGATTTCAATTTCACAAACATATCAACATTAGTAACTAAATCACTAAACATTTTCACAAAATTCTCGAAAATCAACTTTTAACAAAAATCAAGTAACGAGCGGGTAGTCCGTATGTAAAGGGTGGTTACAACGAACTGATATCATTGTTTTCAACTTGCTACCCCAAATATTTTTTACCTGCAAATTTACTGCCCTCTGATTGGCGCACGTCACTAATGACGACTCGTCTACTGATAAGAAAACCGGTTTTGGTGTTGTGGAAAGAGTGGTGTGGAATGCAGTTGCACAAAATATTTACAACAAACTAATAATAATAATCCTAATAATATGCACCATGCATCGAATTCTTTGTTTTATTCATACAAATTAAATCTCTGAAATTTTAGGGTAATAACCTACTTTAAAAAAAAGTTCCAAAACATAAAAGTATGGTATAAGTATATACAATGCAAATATATATTTAAAAATCCTTAAGTCCCAACTTCGCGATTTCAGCCCACCGTGCGCCGGTGCGCTCGCTTGGGCCGGGGGAGTGGGGATAGGGGCATCTAGTAGCCCGGGGATGGGGCTGGACTTGGCTTTGCTGAGTGCCGGGAAGGCTCTCTGGTGGTTCAGCGTGGTCCAGGGAGAGGGCCTCTGAGGGCTGAGTCTCTCCGGCATCTGGGCAGAGGGTAGCCTCACCGAAGGGCTTTCTCTTTGCTGACGGGCGCTTGCACGCTTCACCAGGTTAGAGGAGGAGCCTTTGGGGGCTTTCGAGCAGCCGCGGTAGTTGGCCGTGTGGCCCGACTGGCCGCAAAGCACACAGCTCGGTGGCTCCGTGCAAAGCGATTTGTCTTTGGGACGGGGGCAGTCTGCCGTGCCATGGTCGCCTAGACACTTTACGCATCTGTGCGGCGCATGGCAGTTGGCTTGGCTGTGTCCATACATCTGGCAGCGGTGGCATTGCCCGACTACGCTTGAGCGGTAGGGCTTCTCTATTGTGATGCCTGTGAGTGAGCATACCGACTTCACTTTGAAGATCGGGTGGTGACCTTCTACTGGGTCACAGATGACCAGTACCATATCGTACTGGTCTCCGCCTCTCGCCTTATGAAGGCGGTGGACGGCTGCGACCGGGATGTCTTGGCCTTGGAGGTCATTGAGGATGTCCTCCGTGGGGATTTCCTTCGGGATCCGCCTGATCACCACGCGGGTGGGCTTCTCCTCTGGAAGGGAGTAGGTATGGAAGGCTATGTGCCTTCCGATCAGCTGGCGGGTAAGTTCCCTAAAGTCCGTGGTCGTAGGAACCACTACTTTGATTCCCTGCTGTGTGCTTTTTGCGCTTGTATATTGTATGCGGCGCTCATTACACATTTTGGACACATCTGTCCATTTCCCTTTGTCCTGAATGAACAACGGGGGAGGGGGCTTCAGCTTCTTTGAAGAAGCGGCTGAAGGTTTAGCCTTAGGGCTGACTGGCCTACTGGTATGAGCAGCGGCGGACGTAGGTAAAGGGACCGGGGAGTTGGGACGGGAGGCCGCGTGAGAGGGGGCATAAGGGAGCGCGACGATCTTTTTGGTCATGGCGGCCTGGGAATTTTTGCCCTTCTTCCTCTTGCCCTTTCCGACGACTTGATAGTCGTCTTCAGAGGATGAGGAGGCAGAGCACGCGTCTAAAATTGACTCTGAGTCGGAGATTGGCTCAGTTGTGTCCATGTTCTCGGAAACGGGAACAATGGACTCAGGTTCGGACTGATCCTTTGTTTGCGAAACAAAAGGTTTCGAAACAATGGGTCTCGGTTTAGCCGGAATCGCGGCGGCGACGGCTGACGGTAAGCCTTTGTCCATGTTCTCGGAAACGGGAACAATGGACGCAGGTGCGGGCTGGACCTTTGTTTGCGAAACAAAGGGTTTCACAAGAATGGGTCTTGGGGTAGCCTTAATCGCGGCGGCGACGGCTGGCGGTAAGCCTCTGTCGGCAGGTGGCGGCGACAAAGGGCTCTCGAGCGCGTCACTGAAGTCAGTGACGGCAATACTGGGTTGCTGCAAGGCAGCGACATCGGACCCATATTTCTTTAAAAAATCTGGGTCTTTCAGGACAACGCTTTTGAAAAACGCAAAAAGGCGTTCCTCATCTGCATCAAGGGCCATGTTATCTGCTAAGAGTTAGCAGACATTTGAGTGAAGCTCAGCGCGCCTAACAACCTAATTCCTTGCACAATTATGTAGGGAATTTACTGGGTCCAGCGACTCACCCGCTTCAACCTTCCCGCAGCCACAGTCCGAGGGTCCGGGCTTGGTAGCAACTCCAACTCCAGTCCAGGGAACTTTGCTTTCAGGAACTTGTTGAAACGGGAAGAATGGGCAGCAGCGTTCTCTGTGCTTTTGTAACAACCGTACTGCGATCGCCAATCCGCCTGCCAAGCGTGGCGATTATGGCAAGACCCCCCCTTATATACACTTGGGGGAGGCCTATGTCCAGCAGTGGACATGTTTGGGCTGAAACGATGATGATGATGAAATACCACAAAATAGTTTCAAGCTATAATTATTTTTTGTATTTTTGCAGATTTGGAACCAGTTTTCAGCACGACGTATAGTGGCAATCCTGTCATCGTTCTTGGTCCCTATCGATATAATCGGGTTTTAAGTTGTAAAGGGGCCAAAGTGCGATGGACATGTACCCGTTACAAAAGCGGGTGCCGATCGACTATCTTTACTTTTGACAGTGTAATTATTAGCCATAAGACTGAACATAATCATTGAGACAATTTCCGAGATTATTTTTAATATTTGAATGTTTATCATTTAGTATACTGGACTGTATGCTGTTATTACTGTTCGGTACTGCATTAGTAAATATTTCTCTTAAATTTATGTTTTATTTACATCTAATCAACTTTTTATCGTATTTTAAAGCATAACATGTACCTACAGGTTCACGTGTAAATAATCGTACTATGCGATTATGAGTTAGTTTGTAAAAAAATGTGACTTTATGAAGGTTTTATTCACTTACAGAGGCAACTTTCACGACGACGCTGAGTGGCAATTCTGTGCTGCACTATGGTGGATATCGATATCATCAGGCCACACCCGGGGATATCATGGGGAAAATGCGATGGAAATGTGGCAGGAAACGTTTTGGGTGTAAATTCGTTGTTGTTACAGTCAACGGAACGGTGATTTTAACTAAGAATGAACATAACCATTAAAATCGAAATAGTTATTTTTGTTACGTATTGAGATTTTCATCGAAATATAAAGTTTTTATTTAATGTAATCTTTCGTGTTCAATATCCTAACCTACTAATTACAAATATAAACTTTGATTATAAAATGCATTACTGTAGGTACATATTTGCCTACCCTTATTTCAGGGAATACACTTTGTGCTATATTACTAACATTAACATTGAGAGATTGTATGAGAATCGTGAATACGTTTATAAAGTCTAAGAACACGCTTTCTTATTACTATTATTTCTTATTATAACCACCTGTAAAGATAGTTATAAGAAAGATTTCAATTAATAAATTACACGTACATTACAGAGGCAATCTTCACAACATCTAGGCATGGAAATCCTTTAATCATCATTGGTTCTTATCGATACAATCAGGCGGGTGCCGGCAGAGGGACGATCAGATGGCGATGTACTAGTAGATCGAGCGGATGTAAACCACTTCTGATCACAGTCAATGATGAAATAGTTAGTTCCAAATATGAACACAACCATTAGATTTATTTATTAAATTATTAAAATTACATATTAGATTTTTCAGTAGCCGTGGCATAAGACTCTATAAAATTTTCCTCGTGAGTGTTTTTGCAATGATTTAAATGATTGTGTAGTTTGGTTTTGGGCTTGTAGTTTAGCAGAAGAAAGAGGACGTATAAACGACGCGTAGAACCTGTGTAGGCACTGCGTAGACCTCGCACACCGCTGTGTAAACCCGTGTAGGCGCAGCGTAGACCCCGCGCGCCGCTTTGTAAACCCGTAGACGTTGTGTAAGCCTTAGATGCCTATGCAAGAACAGAGCTCATTGTGAAATCACACCAAATCCGTCCAGGGATTCAAAAACTGAGAAGATTTTTTTTCACGAGTTGTGTATTTTACTTTAACCATGGACTGCGAGAAAATTAATAGTAGTATACAACAAGAACATAGTTTTAACGACTTTGGCAGCAAATATCTCATTAACCACTGCACAGACAGACAGACAAAAAGACACAAAGACAGGCAGGCAGACAGACAGGCATACAGAAAGACAGGCAGACAAGTAGACAGAAAGTTTTCTAAATTCAGAGTTATTTTCTTATCAGCACGTTTTATTTATTTTTTGTTTACATAATCCGTACTTACGTACATATTGAAAGTTTCTGGTAAGTGGCCAGATCCAGAAATTTTCAGTATACCCGATGTATAATTAGTGCTTGTTCCAAATTTAAAATGTTTTTATTCACTAAAGATTAAAAGAGAGTTTTATTCACTGAAACAAATGCCTTTTTTAGAGCGGCAATGGTAAAAAACATTTATTTCTTACTTCTTTTTTAATGATACGATTTTGTTACAGATTACGAGCCAGTTTTTAGTAAGACAAATACTGGTAACGATGTTCTCTTTTGGGGTCCTTATCGCTATTATCGGGTGAAGAGATACAAAGGGTCCAAACGGCGGTGGCACTGTTCTCGGACAACATCAGGATGTAAATGTAAATCAATAATCGTCACTTTTAACAATGTAATAATTTTACATAAGCGAGAACATACACATACTTAGATTCATAAAGAATGCCCAGACACGGATTCTACCAGCGTTAACGACCATGGAAAACTCAAAAATGTATGACTGACATAAGCTACCGAAAGGCTCTTGCTGAAAGTCGGTGTAGAAATACGAAACGCTATGTAAACGATTGCCACTTGAATAAGCCCTCAGGTGTGTTTCAGAGTAATTACATTTTCATACAGTTTGTTTGGTCAATGATTTGATTTTGTTTCATTTGATTGGATCTACTAGCACTCAAGTAGAGCGGACGTGTGAACCTATTATCGATTTTATTTATTATATGACGTAATAATAGAGTAGTCGAGTGATTTGTGACCTAGATACCGAATCGCATTTTTGTGCTAAGTTTGTGATTTACTTTCGTGAATAACAATAAGTAGTTATGAGTAGTTTCTAAGAACTAAGGAGAAATGTCAAACATCGAAAACGGCCCTCGGAGTATACCCCCACCTAGCAGCCCTGCAACCAAACCTCAACCTCGTCACCATGCGGCAGAAAGAAGATTAGAAGCATTGGAAACCTGCGATAATAGCAACTGGTTAAAGTCCATCGACAAATGCCTAGACGAAGTTAAAGGCTAAAGAATTACTTAATTCTGCTCGTGTTGAAAAAAAACGGGCCCCACAAATTTCCTTGAAAATTTCCAGCAAACAATTCAAGCTAGCAGTCAAGAGAATTGCAACAAAAGAACAATGGTAGAAAAAGTCTCGTTCGCTGTCATGGTTAAAACCAATAAGAATAATTACTTGTGCCCAAACAACCTCAGCTCTATTTCAATTTATCCAACCACTTAATTAAAATCTAGTGACAACACAAAATCTCTGGTCAAAAAAATGGCAATCCTGCCTACTATCCGTCTGTAATCTTAGGTTGCATAATGCAGACATCGTGAACTTATCTATACTAATATTATAAAGAGGAAATATTTGATTGTTTGTTTGTTTGCATTGAATTGGTTCCGAATCTACTAGTCCGATTTAAAAATTCTTTCAGTGGTATATAGCCCATTTATCGAGGAAGGCTATATATAATCACGCTACGACCAATAGGAGTGGAGCAGTAATGAAAAATGTTGCGAAAATGGGGAAAATATGACGCAAACGAAGTTGCGCTGGACAGCTAGTTTATATATAAGTCCAATTCTCACCACAACAAGGAATGGAAATCTTGTAATGACAATGGTAAATGACAACAATATAGTCGGTCAAATATACCCGAAGAGCTGGTAGCGCGGTGGTATTGTACTAAGTATCCGAGTGGGTGTCGCTCCGGTATCGTTTCTGTAATAGTTAACTGTAAGCCAGAACATAACGATTAAAACATCAATGCATGCAATGCATTTAAAAGTGGCATTTATGTTATTTCTGTTTATTTTAATGGCAACCTAATTTGTTTCGTGTTGTCCGATTTTTTATGAACCTTGGCTGAAAATAATGCAATCCTCAGATCAATTAAATAGTAATCAGGTATATTAACATACAATAAGTCCAGCAGAATAAGATGGAAAGAGTATACTTTTTTCTATCTAACGGTGTTGAAGATATAGCTAACAAAATCAAAAAAAAAAAAAAAAAACTGTTACGTAAGTGCCTGACGACAAAGTTATATTTCAATAGAAAAAAAGTAGTAAAGGTTAGAGATACTCAATCTATGGCTGCTGAAAAAAATTAGTGCCTAGTTACTAAGCCCTTTTAAATTATGTTGAATTCATCTTTATCGATTAAAAAAACGTAAGTAATTTTGTTCATTTAAGCAGTACAAGATATGTTTAATAGATGATTTTTTTTTGAAGTTTTTTGATCACGCTTAATACAATGTCATAATTATTAACGGCAAAGTAGCGAACATTCAACAGTCTCGGCACTGTAGTTCGGTACGTAAGTTTTTATTAAGTTTAGAAATTTAGATCAATATTTTTGTGAAACCTTGTTAATAGAAAAAGTGGGCAAATGTTAATTAGAAGACATTTATATATAAATGAGTTTTTAGGCTTTCATAAGAACAAATACACAAATAAATCATTCTGCAAACCATTCAAAAGTGTTTTTCTTTGACTTAGTCCATAACCATACAATGTTGTACTCAAACATTTAATGTACAGCAAATATGTAATTGGAGCTCGTTATAGAATGTGAATAGTGTGATCACTGATTACAAAATGTAATATTATTGATACTACGCTAACAAGACTTACATGAGACTTAATAATATTTCAGATCCAGTGCCAGTTTACGGTGTGACGACAAAAGGGAATCCTGTGATATTTCTGGGAAGATATCGGTATAATCGAAAGAATCGTTATAAAACCGGGCCCAGAACACGGTGGTACTGTACGCGGCACAACAGTGGGTGCCGAGCAAGTGTGGTTACTTTCAATAATCACCTCGTTAGTCGTATGAACGACGTGCATAACCATTGACGGTCAAAATCAAAGATTTTTTGATGAATTTATTTATTTTATTGTTTTTAATTAAATTTGCCATGGTGGTGGTGTGAATTTTAGTAAATAATGTCTACAATCGGACAGAAC
Organism: Cerastis rubricosa; assembly: GCA_949152445.1. Taxonomy (NCBI): domain Eukaryota; kingdom Metazoa; phylum Arthropoda; class Insecta; order Lepidoptera; family Noctuidae; genus Cerastis; species Cerastis rubricosa. Next base: position 16,964,461 of record OX424527.1, read on the forward strand.
CGAAATTGTCTTGTGTTTTATAACCTCTTAAAAAGTGTGTGTGGAATAAAATGATCTTAATCTTTTAATTAGTTTTACTTGTAGGTAGATGGTTGACATCTACCTAATAATAGACACCCAAGAATGCTTATGAGTACAATGTTGAACTATCCTGAACATTTATGCGACTTAGATCTCGCCCGGTCAAGAGCTAGCCCGAACTAAGAAAACAAAACAGAAGTACTTTTGAAAAACATTTGATTAAGCATCTTTTGTCAACATTTTTTCGAAGCTTTAATTTGGTATTTTCATACGAGTAGCCCATTTTCAGCACAACCATTAAAGGGAATCTAATGAACACTTTAGTTATTGTGGAAACTGAAATGGAAATGTACGCAGTACTATTTGGGCTGTCGGGCTTTTCTTGCTACGATAGGAAATAAGATTCTCTAGAAAAATAATTTTGACTGCCTCGTCGTCGGTGTAGTGGTCGCCTATTTGGCGCAGCCGTGAGACACACAAATTATCTTTTTCAGTTTTAGTTTTATTGTGTGCATTTGTGGCATGTGCCAAATAAATATGTTTTCTTTCTTTCTTTTTCTTTCTTTCAAACGCTACTGCTGAGCATAAAGTTCTGATTTCAATTCATCCGTCGGGCAATGTGCTACTGTGTTTTTTCATCAGAAAGTTCTTAGCACCAACCACGGAGTCTGGACTCTGAGCTGGGCTGTGGCCAGCTCATGGCAATAGGCTCGTCCCCTATTACATGGGACTTAAACATAGCTGGCAAAGTGTGGATGTTCAGTTGGGTACACCTCTGCCTAACCCTTCGGGTCTACAATGCGTAATGTTATCGTAGCGAGCTACAAGAAGCAACTTACAACATAAAGTACTACCGCGCCATCTATGAAACGACGGAAGAACTAATATCTCCGTCTGGTCAGAGTATCCTGTCTTTCCTATGGAGTATCGAGGAACGTTACACCCTGTTCCTCATACTCCTAAATTATGATATGTTGTTCGGTATAAAAAAGACTATGTTACCCTAGATTTACTAGTAGATAAAATAACTAAATTAACACCAGTTATGCTAGTAGTGAAATAAAGGAGAGACAGTTGTTGTTGTTGAAGTCCGAGGCCATGTGCTTTCATGGGCCTCGGAATGCGCCACCGTCGGGATCCATACTGACGGTAGGAGGGGTTCCCATCGGCGTCGAGTCGACGCTGAAGTACCTAGGGCTTGTCCTCGACAGCCGGTGGAACTTCGTGGAGCATTTCCGACGTTCGGCCCCCAAACTGGAACGGGCAGGGGCTGCGTTCAAGCGGCTCTTGCCCAACCTGGGGGGTCCATACGCCTTCTGCCGGAGGCTCTACGCGGGGGTCGTGCGGTCCATAGCCCTTTACGGGGCCCCGGTGTGGGCGCGTTCTCTGAGGCGGCGAGCCGCCCATTACCTGAACGCGCCCCAGAAGGTGGTAGCCGTAAGGCTGATCCGGGGGTACCGCACGATCTCCGGCGAGGCGGCGAGCCTCTTGGCCGGATTGCCACCATGGGATCTGGAGGCGATAGTCCTCGCGTGCCTGCACGAATGGCGCGCGGAGACACTACGCCGGGGGGATACTCCACTGCCGCGGCAAATTGTCGCTCAGTGGACAGACCTCCGCGATCTCACGGCGACATGGAGAGAGCGACTGTTGCAACCCCGTGCAGGGCTCGCCACAATAGTGGCGATAAGTCCCCTCTTTGAGGAATGGCTGGAGAGGCGCCACGGCGCCCTCACCTTCCGCCTGACGCAGGTCCTCACCAGACACGGATGTTTCGGGAGGTTCCTGCACCGAATCGGGCGGGAGGAAACGCCCGGGTGTTACCACTACGAGGATCGGCCGGAGGACACGTTAGTATACTTATTTTGTTTACTTTAAGGTGGCAACCGATAAACGTATCATCCTTCTTAACGATCAAGTTTTGTTACAGATTACGAGCCAATTTTCAGTACGACAAAGAGAGGTAATGACGTCATCCTCTGGGGTCCCTATCGGTATAATCGCATGAAAAGATACAAAGGGCCAAAACAGCGTTGGCACTGTACTCGCACGCCGTCGGGATGTAAATCAGTTATCGTCACAATCGATAATGTTGTTATTATACATAAACAAGAACATAATCACACCTAGGGAACAAAGAGGGATACACACTGACATTCTATTAGCGTTAACGATCATGGAGAAGTCAAAAACGTATGACACTGACGTAAGCTACCGAAAAGCTTATGTCACTCGTTTTTTGAAAGCCGGTCTAGAAATACGAAACGCTTTTAAAATGATTTCCATTTGACTACGCCCTCACGTGTGTTTCAGATTAATTGGGTTTTCAAACAGTTATTATAAGTATACTAATAGTATTTTTTCTCATTTGTAATATGGGTAAAGTTAAGCCGTACAAAATAACATCTTGAATTGCTCAATGATTGTTGGTGAAAAACGAGCCTATATTTGTTAGTAAATGTTATATTATGTAATGTGCATTTACTTTACTTTACAGTAGTTGAATTAACATAAGTTAAAAATATTTATGCTTGGTTTACAAACATTGCAAAATCTAATACTAATAATGAAGCTGATGAGTTTGTTTGCTTGAACGAGCTAATCTCAGGTCAACTACTGGTCCGATTTGTTTTATTTTTTTTTAATTGAATTTAAAATTATTTTAGTGTTAGATAGCACATTTTTTGAGGAAGGCTATAGGCTATATACCATCACGGTACGACAAATAGGAGCGGAGCAGCAATGAGCATTTTTTCACCGGGTGAAATCTTTTCTGGTTCATTTACAAGTTTAGTATAAAACAAAGTCGCTTACCGCCGTCTGTACGCTTAAATCTTTTAAACTACGCAACTGATTTGGTTGCGGTTTTCATCAATAGACAGAATGATTCTAGAGGAAGGTTTAAGTATAAGTATAATTTATCCCTAAAAACACAACAAAATTTCACGCGAATATAGGGCGGACAGCAGCTAGTTATCAATCTATGTACCTTTTTTATTGTTTGTTTTTTTTTTTCAATGTTTTGTTTTATTTTTATTCTCATTTTATTACTTTTCGCTTGTAATCATTCAAATTGTACCTATCTTTAATGTAATCATTAGCTCTTAAGATACTGGCATTAAAAGGCGTTTTTATTTTATTAATTTATTACGTACCACTGCAAGAGAATTTTCCTTCCCTGACTGCCCTAACGTCGCATCTTGTCATGTCAGCTGTATGACGTCCACTGCTGAACACTGACCACTCACCGCATTCCTGCAGTCTTCATCACGTCACCTTTCTACTCCAGAATGTTTTGTTTCAATGAGGCGTATGTTTTGCATCCGTGTGCTCTGTCAACAACAATGCCGACGTATCTAGCCATAATAAACCTTTGATTATTTATTTATAGATCCTGTACCGGTTTTCAGTTTGACAAGTTACGGGAATCCTGTGCTCATACTGGGATCCTACCGGTATAACCAGAGAAAAAGTAGCAATAGTGGGACATCAGCATCACGGCGCTGGTATTGTAATAGAAACGCCTATGGATGTAGATCGACTGTTATAACAATAGGCGACGACATAGTTAGATATAATCCAGAGCATAACCATTGAAGTGTAGTTTTCGTATGGCATGCAGACGTGGCTCCGAACAGAGACACCTGATTACAAATACTTAATGAAGAATCAGTCAGTGTCCGTGTTTGTAGCCGTGTCCCAAGTTGTTTGTAATGGTTTGACTACTATCTGAATTGATTCACTTGCTGACAGACAAACCGCAGCCTATATTTCAAAATGTTTTGTGTCCAAGAATTTGCATATCTGGACCTTAACGATCAGACAGGATTTTTATTCCACTTTTTGTATTTCGATAAACACCTGTCCTGTATAATACTTTGTCAATATGCCACTGAATATACGAATTCTAAAACAAATAATCGGAAATTTAATTAAGAATTTAAAGGACTGTCTATAAAGCAATCACATTTTTGTCACATCAAAATCTGAAGTCAAAGTTAAATTGCAGGTCCTGTTTTCGGCACCACAAAGAACGGTACCCCTGTGATCAAGTACGGTTCGTATCGTTACAATAGGTGCAGTGGATACAAAGGGGCCAAACTGCGGTGGACCTGTACCCGGTACCCGTTGGGATGCCGGTCTACCATCATAACAGTCGATAGTGTGATAGTTAGTCATAAGGATGAACACAACCATTGAAGAAAACTGAAGATTATTATAGAATAGCTAAGATTGCTGAAGCCTTTATTATTAGGAGGATATGTAAAAGGCGTCAAATAGTATACATTGGATATACTATTGAAATTATCTTATCTGCAGTTTAAAGTTGTGTGAAACCTAATTGCAATGTATTTTTTTATCTCATAGCTGATAATTTGATGAATTATTATGCTGTTTAGTTTATAAATGCGTACTTATGTTATACCTAAGTAAATATTTACCCAAATATTATATTTTTGATCCTCCCTCTCTACCTTCACCCTTGGCTCGTTTACCACAATTATTTTTTCACGATTATCACAAATTCTTTCTAAGGCATGGTATACTTTTAATGAACTTAAAACATAATACAGTATGTTTATGTTTTACATATACTCGTCCTCCTCGTGTTCAATACGTCACAGAGCATCGCAACCCTGCGATCGTCGTTGGTCCGTATCGATATTAAATCGGTTAATACTTATAAGGGGGCCAAAAATCCATGAATTTGTACCTGGATTGGATTGCGATGACTATCTGCTATCGTAACTATTGACAGTGTGTTGTTGTTGTGTCGCAGTAAACACGAAATTGTTATACCCAAATTTAGATTAACAAAAACTAGCAAGTCATTTCTTATAACCAGTATACGCTTTTAGGTATATTAAGTTGCCAAAGTCAGTTACCTACAGAACTGACCAATTGAAAGTTTAAAAATTACATCAAACGTGTCCTTATTAAAAAAAGCATATTACAAAATTAAGGACAACGTTCCAGATAAAAAAGTTTGGCTGTAGTTCCTTCTGCTCATGAGGCTTCCCTGGTAGCTCATAAACGACACAAATATGTGGATGTCTCTAACTATTCCCAATATTTTTTTTCCATTCTTTCTAGTCAGATGTTTACAATAATTTTCAAATCATTGCACCGTTCATTCATTGTTCAGAATAGTTATAGCACTGATGACAACAAATTGTTTAATTTAGTCTTCTTATAATATTTTATTTTTTCTTTTGTATAGATTCTTTTTTTTCCAAATTTTTTGGGAATGCGTGGACATTGTAGGCTTGTCGGGCCTACGCTGTCCTCCCATACTTAAATACTAACGATTTCATCATCATCATCTGCCTAGTCTTTTTCCCAAACTACCTTGGGGTCGGCTTCCAGTATTGTTTGCAGTACCAGTATTTTACATGAAGCGACTGCCTATCTGACCTCCACAACCCAGTAACTGGGTAATACGATACCCCTTGGTAGGACTGGATGTCAGACTTTAAAATAAATACTAACGATTTATCATTCAAATATTGTAAAACCAAATGATTTTAAAAGAGTAACCATGGAGTTTCTTGCCGGTTCTTTGCCATAAGAAACAACCAATCCGAACCGAGCACCTTTTGGTCGACGTTTTATATGTTCCCATGTAGGGCTATGTAAAATAAAATGTTTTGATTTTGAATCAGAGGACTGAACATAATCACTAGTACCTATACTGCTTTGAATAAAGTTTATTCATCAATTAATAGTTATGTTTATTTAATTCTAGAATATGATTTTAGATAGAAGGTAACCTGCTCCTGTTTTGATCATCGTCCTCCCTCCCTTATCGCATTCTATTTGGGGTTATCGCACCACGTTTTCTTTTTTATTTATTTATATTATTTTATGAAAGGTCATTATCAAGTCGGTATCATTTATTCCTTTCTCCTTCATATTATCATTCCTTACGCCATGCATCCATCTTTTCTTTGGCCTTCCTGTCCCTCTCCATTCTATCCATCACTATTTGAAACCTGCTCCTGTTTTGATGCTTTGTTTTAATTAAAAGGTTTACTAATAATAGGCTGTAGATACGAGTAAATCTAGTAAATAAATTCAAACGTCGTGTTTTATTACAGATTGGAAGCCAGTTTTCAGTAAGACAAGGAGCGGTAATGATGTTATCATCGTTGGTCCTTATCGATATAATCGGGTTTTAAAATGCAAAGGGGCCAAAGTGCGATGGACATGTACTCGGTATAAAAGCGGATGCCGATCTAAAATCTTTACTTTTAACAGTGAAATTATTATCCATAAAATTGAACACAATCATTGAGACGATTCCGTTGACCTTTTTTTAATTTATTTTTTATAGCATTTAGTATTTATTTGCAAACGTCAGTAAAATTTAATAATGGACTAAAATTCATGTTTTTTTTTATATCTATTCGTTTCAAGAGAAATAAAATTTCCTTTGCAGTTATTGCAAGTCGGCGGAAGCAAGAGAAATTGTGTTTAGGTAAATATTTTTGTTTTGTTCATAATCCTCTGGTCTGGTTTGTTAACAAATCAGTTGTTTCCACTGCTGGGTCTAACCTGCAAATTATTACGCAGTCACTTACGAGGTGATACAAGCAGTAAATAATATGTCTTCAAACTTGTACACTTCTTCAATGTGGTCTTTTTGACAAAATACTGCATTATCAACAACACTTGTAACGGGATATTTACCATGTTTATTATTTGTTATGAGTTCCCGATATTTCGGCGCTGTTGCAAACGCCATGATCACGGATAAACTGAAGTTATTGCGGGTGGATGTTTATGAGCAGACAAAACGGTCTACCCTCTTTCTTGTTCGTTTTTTGCGCGCCGTACCACTACCACTGTCACTCACAACTCGATTCTGTTCCCGACACACGAAACTCACTGTGTCCACTCGCGAACTTTTTACGGCAATCATTCGGTTTTTACACAGTTTAACCACTGGATTCCAGGCTCTTGACAGTTGAAACCCATCCTCCCGATTGAAGTTCCTATATTTAGTAATATCAAAAAAAAAAATGAAAAAAAAAACATGGTAAATATCCCGTTACAAGTGTTGTTGATAGTGTTAGTGACCATGTCAGTTTAAAAACTTATAAAATACTGCATTGATTAGATTACAGCTACGGGATTACAGCCTGTGTCCAGCACGTCGAGGTGTGGCAACCCTGTGATCATCTTCGGTCCCTATCAGTATAATTGGCTTATAAGGTACACAAGGGCCAAAGTGCGCTGGGCCGTAATGGACTGACTCGGCATGCAAATCATTTATTGTTGCAATCTACAATAGCATAGCAGTACATAAAAATAGACATAATCACCAACTAAACTCCCATTCATCATCAAGCCACCCTTAGTGAAATTGCATTCACTTAGCTGACTGAGAATGCAATTTAAATTGATTAAAATAGTAAAGTTTTCTTCTTAAGCTTAACACCCACCTAAGCTGAATTTAATTAGGCCGAACGTAAGTGCTTGAAGTTGTAACAGTCTAAAATAACATTGTGTTAAAAATAATTTTGGAAAAAGTTCAGTTGACAGTTTAGTCATTAGCTGGTCTACGATACATTTGGATACAGTTCAGTCTTAAGTGGGTCGCTACTTGTCCAAAAATATTTACCACTAGGTCACCATGTAAGAAGGATAGCTCTGTACCTATACATGAAGCCACAGTTAAAGTTGCTAACTTACTAAGCTATCCTAGCCTAAAGAAACTACCCTCGTGTAACCCAGGCATCATTTGCAATTTTCAGACTGGCTTCGACTCCGGACCACATAATATACAATATAGTAGTGAAGTGTATTTATATTCATGTCGAAATAAATAAAAGGTTAAAGAAACTGAGCATTTCAGCGTTTTCGCGATTTACAGAAGTACCTATTCGGATTCAATCCGAATAGGTACTTCTGTAAATCGTAGAAGAAGAAGTACCTATTCGGATTCAATCCGAATAGGTACTTCTGTAAATCGTAGCAGGCGATAATATGAGTTCGTTAGTATGCAATGTGACTACATGAAGGGTGTATCACTTTCAGAGGCAATTTTCACGACGACGCTGAGTGGCAATTCTGTGCTGCACTATGGAGGATATCGATATCATCAGGCCACACCCGGGGATATCATGGCGAAAATGCGATGGAGATGTGGAGTGGTGTGTGAAACGTTATGGTTGTAAATTCTTTGTTGTAACAGTCAACGGAACTGTGGTTGTAACTAGGAATGAACATAACCATTAAAATCTACCTTTTAATGGTTATGTTCATTTTTAACTATTTTTAATATTAATATTCGTATTTAGGTTATGCGCCAAGACACATTGTAGTTTTTATTTTTAGATGTAAGGATACTTATTTGGTAGACAATAAAGATCCTTACTTTATAATTAAAAATGAAAATTTTGATTACGTAAAACATCACTGAACATATCTGCCTAACCTTATTTCAGGGACAGCTTAGTGCTGTGTAGATTTAATATGTATTGTGAACTCGAAACGTTTATAAAGTCTTCACTTTGTCATTAGGTAGATACGGTTGTAGACGCCGCCGGTACTGAGCTTCACGTGGGTAATAATGGATTGGAAGAATGATGCGAACTTAATTTTTATAATTGGTTTAAAACCAAAAGAAAAAAACAAATAAAAAATAGTGCGTCGAGTCCCTCCGCGCGGAAAAAGTGAAACTTAACGCAACAGTGTTTTCATACCACCTCCATGGGTAGCGTTAAACGTTTAACGCAACCTTCTTAGAAGTCGCATAAGAAGTTTCACTTCAAAAATGTAGGTAAGCGTATGGTGGTTTCAATGATCTGTCGTCGACGCTCGTGGCTGTTTCGGTCGGTGTCGTACGCGTGTGTGCTTGAGCCGTTAAACAACGGCAAAAACCTGTTAAGATAGTCGTAAGAAAATGTTTAATAATTATAATACACTTACATTGCAGAGGCAATCTTCACAACATCTAGGCATGGAAATCCTTTAATCATCATTGGTTCCTATCGCTACAATCAGGCGGGTATCGGCAGAGGGACGATCAGATGGCGATGTACTAGTAGATCGAGCGGATGTAAATCAGTTCTGATCACAGTCAATGATGAAATAGTTAATTATAAATATGAACACAACCATTGAATTGTATTTATTATTAAATGTTTGAAAAAATATGTGATAGATTTTTCAAAACTACCTTGCTGTGGCCTATGACCTTAATATTACTCATGAGTGTCTTTGTACTGAACGATTATTTAGCATATGCGAGCAGAAGAATTTGAACCGAGCAGAAGAAATTTGATAACGCCTAGGCGCTGCGTAGGTGCCTACCTACGCTAAGACAAAGTCTATTCTAAAGGCGCCAACTCCGGCAACCATGGTGAAATAATGGATAGACAGTTTTTTTTTTTTGTTTACTTTTAGGTGGCAGACGATAAACGCTTCTTTCTTTCTTCCTTCTTAACGATCTAGTTTTGTTACAGATGACGAGCCAATTTTTAGTACGACAAAGAGAGGTAATGACGTCATGATATGGGGTCCTTATCGGTATAATCGCATAAATAGATACAAAGGGGCAAAACAGCGTTGGCACTGTACTCGCACGCCATCGGGATGTAAATCAGTGGTCGTCACAGTCGATAATATTGTAATTATACATAAGCAAGAACATAACCACACCTAGAAACGGTAATCAAAGACTAGACACAGTGACATTCTATTAGCGTTAACTATCATGGAAAAGTCAAAAACGTATGGCACTGACGTAAGCTGCCGAAAAGCTTATGTCACTCTTGTTGAAAGTCGGTGTGGAAATATGAAACGCTTCGAAAATGATTAACACTTGACTAAGCCCTGACGTGTTTTTCGGATTAATTATAGAGTATAGAGACAGTAATTATTGTAGGTGTAATAATAGTATTTTTTCTCATTTGTAATATGGGCAAAGTTAAGCCGTGGTACAGTGTACAACACATCTTGCTTTGCTCAATGATTGTTACTGAAAACGCGTCTGTATTGTTATTAAATGTTATATTATGTAATCAGAATAATCTAACTGTAGAATAAGTGCATTAATTTTACAATAGTTCATCATCATCTTCCGAAGCTTTTCCAAACTATGTTGGTGTGGGTTTCCAGTCTAACCGGATGCAGCTGAATACCAGTTAATAATTAATTTTACACTAGTTGATTTAAAATAAGTTAAAAATATTTATGCTTAGTTTTTAAACATTGCATAATATAATAATTGCTATTTATGCAACTGTTACGTTATGGACGGTCTTTTAATACGAGTGCCATTTTTCGGTACAAGCGTAGCGCGTACCGAAAATTCGAAGTATTATTATTGGTACCTGGCTGTATGTTCAGAATGTCTATGTTTGTGTTTTAGAATTTATGACGATTCGCATAATGCAACTTGTGTCGTTATGGGTATCATAATGAAACCGCTGTCAATTTTGTAATTCGAATATAACGAATCCCAGAAAAAGTAGATAAAATAAGTTAAAAATATTAATTTGGTTTGGCTTGGTTTTTAAACATTGCATAATATAATAAAATAAATAATTTTAGCATGATTAATTAACCTGCTTCTTTTCGTTTAAATTTTCCTTTCATTCTTTTTATTAGCGTGTCGATGGTTTTCGTTAAATATGCTTAGCTTAAAATCCAGCTATGCAAACTCCGCTCGCTGTTACAGTCATAAGATCGTCACGGTCACGGTTGCCTGGTTCTTTCATTAGAAAAATGGCATCAATGAACGTCTTGTCACCGGGTGAAACAATTTTTGGATCACTTATAAGAAAAACAAAAATCCTGCGAATTTCGAGTCAGATTCGCACTCAAAGGGTTCCGTAGCACCAAACAATATTACTAACGATTTTTCATAGGTCAATTTACACTCAACAGCAAAACTTAAACTTAATTTATATTTTCATAGTATGTTAATGAAAATCAAAGGTTCTGCTGCAGTTTCATGAAAAAATGACTATGATATTCGAATGGACGGACAGACAGACAGGACAGGATGATATTTTTGCCATTTGGCAACGGATCTAAAACAACACAAACTATGATCTACACCGAGTTTAGTTCTAGCTATAAAGTTGAATTCATAGTCAAAGTTAAAATTAATTAATTTAAATTTTATCACTAAAGGGCACTTTTGAATGTCAAAATGTACGAAATAAGAGTCATTTCATTGAGGAACAAAAGATCCACGATTCGCAGCTGTTTCAAATGTTTCTTCTTAGTTTAGATTCTAAACTTTAGAACATCAAAATATGGAAAAGATTTTGTCTAGTATTAATAAGATATCTGTAAAATTTAATGGAAGTGGTGAAACAGGTCACCAAAGTTAAGAAAATTTATATATTCTTCTATTACTTCTCAGATTCCGAGCTGATATTCGGCTCAACAAATCGTGGCAATCCGAGTCTCAACATAGGTCCATATCGGTTCAATCGAGGTGGTCCGGTGAAAGGGCATAAAACTCGTTGGCGTTGTGTTCGAAGAGCTTCAGGATGTAAATCCGTTGTATTTACCATCAATGGTATCATTGTTTCCTATAAAAACGGGCATAACCATTAAACAAATCTTTTATTTTGCAAAGATTAAAAGTGGTTACCCAGTGGTCCCATGTCTTCCCGTGGGTGTCGTAAGAGGCGACTAAGGGACTTAGCAGAGAATGGGCAGCAGCATTCTCTGTGCTTTTGTAACAACCGTACTGCGATCGCCAACCCGCCTGCCAAGCGTGGCGATTATGGCAAAACCCCCCCTTCTTGGGGGAGGCCTATGTCCAGCAGTGGACGTCTTTCGGCTGAAGTGATGATGATGATGAAATGTGGTTACGGGTCTCTGGCGTTACAAATGTTTTTGTTTGACAATAAATATTTTTTGAATTATATTTAATGTTTTATTACTGTACCTTGGCGTATCCCTGCTTAGAACTAGTTGAACATATGTCGAAATATAAAAAAAAAAATATTTCAGTAAAATGGATGATGAAGAGGAACGGCAAAGAACTGGCGATGGTGAACGGTTACACGTTCTATTGTCACAAGAACAACGCCAAGACGAAGATCTGGACGTGCACCAATGGATGGCTCTGTAAGGCCAGGCTGATCACCGGCAGTGAGCCTGATCCTTTGAAGCGGAGCGTTGTATCTGCTAAGCTGGAGCACAGACATCCGCCGCCCTCGTTTGTGATTGTTGACGGGTTTTATGTTAGAATATGATGGCTTAGAGGCATGTTGCGTAACCTCACAAGGTGGATGACGACTTGGTCGCAGAAACTACTTAATTTACTTTACTGTATCACTGTCTTCAACAGGAAAATACAAATGTTTGAATATGAAACATTTTTCATTACGACCTCGCTTCGTACAGTTTTCTGCTTAATGAAAAATCAAAATTGTTTTTTTAAGCTTGATAATTATGTCATCATCCGTGGGTCTACGGTGTTGTCAGTTCAGATCTCCCAAATGAAGATTTACCTGTAGCACATAATTATAGCCACCCTTGTTATCCTAGCACGCTTAGCGTGTTTTATATGCATGAAACAAACTCAAATGTGTGCTGATCAAATTCTTTCCGTCGTTATTAACACTTCAAAATCTTACAGTAATCTTCATGAAGAGACTCAACGGAAAAGAAGTGGCACTAGTGAACGGCTATACTTACTACTGTCGCAAGCAGAGTTTGAAGAGGTCTACAAAGATCTGGAACTGTACCTATGGAGGGGACTGTCATGCCAGGATGGAGATCACCAAGCACGCGAAACCATCGCGTCGGATTGTGCTGTCAGCGAAACTGGAACACAAGCACGAACCTTCTAAGTATTGTATTAGTAACGGGTTTTATTGTAAACTGTAGTTTCTAGGGTAGGTGGGTTGTTATTAACGTTTGGAATCAGTAGTATATGAGTTGCTATACCGCGTGTAACGCTTGTGACAAAATTAATAGTTACAGCGTGATTCTATGAAAATACCTTCGTAGATAACGATCCTGCTGTTTCAACTCAAATACCTTTTTATTCTAAACGGTTTCAACAGATATATGATAATATGGAGGCCTGTAGATGTCACTCGTAAGTTTCACTTTAAACCATCTTCAAGAAGGAAAAGGGAAGGTTTTGCATTTGACTAGTGTATTGGTCTGTACGCCGCGCATGCTTCTGGAAAGTTACATATACCAACGCCCCGCTGCGCTGTGTCCTTTGCCCCGATGCACTTTATCAGAATGATGACTGCAACGAATCAATTCCCATAAAAAAAGCCGAAAGAGACAAAAATGCGAAGCAGCGTGAGTGTCAACGGAATTGCTTATTATGATAAGAGTGTTGTTAGTTTATATGCAGTCGGTGGTTTTCCAAAACTCTTGTTTAGAAACCTCTCCCTGTTAAGATGGATCGCACTTTTAGGGCCGAACCTAAAGAGCGTTTTGCGCGACTTAAATTGTAGTTTATGCTCATCTGGCCTATCCCTAAATGTGCCCATAATCTTTAAGCACTTTCTGCTTTCTAGCGACTCACATGATCCTTTGAAGTTCCAAACGACCACGATCGTAGGGTAATTTTTATTAGTGAAAAAGTCAGGTGTTTCTAGTAGTATGAAGGATATTTAATCTATTTTAGCTACATTCGTGTTAAAATGTAACCTAGTACCTAATCTAGTCAGATTTACGATACAAAATTACTTAATTAATTATTGATGTCACTTAGTGTAGAGTACAAAATCTAGTCTGGGTACAAATATTGATAATATGGGTACCTATGTTTAATGTTTGAAATAAAGTACAATCAAAGTTTACTTAAAGACAAAGTATAGTCATATTTTTAAACTATTATTGCTCTACATATTAAAGTAAGCTGTACTGTATTTAAATGTAATGTAAAACACTATTTATATGATCTCACATTCCTGTGTGTTGTGTAAACCTTGCAGAACCGGTTCTTACGTAGAGTCACGGGAGCCCCTTTTTATGTCCGTAACGACCGTCTACACGTAGACCTTAGAATGCCCACCGTCCTTCAGTTTATGAAACGTCTTTCGAAGCGTTTCTTCGATAACGCCAGTAAACACCGTAATCCCTTGATCGCAGCGGCCGCCCGTTACGAACCCTCGCGCATTAGTACAGTACGCCGTCCTCGGCATACCCTCGTCACTCCCGATGATGCTATCACCCTCCTCCAGGAGAGTAGCAAAGAGACTAGCACTCTTAAAAAATTCAGACACAAACCGCCGTCTTTCCGACCTCGCCGTCGAGGTCCGTCGCGACGTCCCGGTCCATGTCCTCCCCGACCCTCGCTCGAGCCAGCCCGCGATGCTGTGCCAGTAGTTTTAAATCAGCCCCTAAATAATGATATCATTCAGATCCAGCCTGTCCCCATGCAGTCCTCCCCCAGCGACGCCCTGAGCCGAGGCTCGTACCCCACAGGGGGTGCCCTCAGCGTATAGTCGCTTAGTTTGTAAGTTTTTATGCCCTGGCTGGAGGCCTTACTCTTAAGGCACCCACAGGATAGTCCGGTTAAGCAGACGACAACCTCCTAGGTTGAACTGCGAGATGCCATTCATAAAAAAAAAAAAACTGTGTGTTGTGTTCGTGTTCGTGTGTTTTATGGTTTATCAATAAATAAAATGTTTGAGAAGAAAAACCTCGTGTTAATCAAAGTATACGAAGACTTAAATATATGTATTTGCAAATAAATTATGTTACATGATTCAAAATTTGGCTCATACTGATAATCTTTTCAGTCGAAAACGTCCACTACCGGTCATATACCTCTCTCTCTCCTTCTCAAGTTTGTTAGCATGTCAATTTTAATTGAGACTGCATACAACGCAGGAAAAGATATTAAGTATAGATGGTTTGTGGAGCAGCACAACATTTACTCTACAGGGTAGCATCATCTACAAATCTCTCATTTCAGCTGCTACATCCAATTTCCGAGGCAAAAGTAAGTCGGCAACAGTACCGATGCTAAAATATAAGTAAATTAGTTTCAGTGAGATGGGCGAACAAACTGGACGGGAAGGAACTGGCAATAGTAGGAGGATACACATTCACATGCCGAAGAAAAGATGCCCGCACTAATTGGACTTGGCTGTGCAGTTTAGGCAAGACATGCAACGCTCAGCTGGTTACAACGCCTCATATGATACCGGTGGAAAGGATGGTGGTATCAGCCTCTTTAAACCATACACATCGACCGCCAGCATTGAAATACCAACTGAGATGAAGTATTCAAGCTGCTTTATTGAGATTTAGGAATAAATTATGGACCATGCCATTTGATCAGTATGTAATTTTAGGTCTATAAGTGCATGTGTATGAGGGGTTGGTTGAGACTCAAGATTCTTGCCATGAAAGAAAATTTTATTACCATGATATGACCCTATTCTTATATGTATAACTACGGGAGAGAAAGAATAATGCCTACCATAGTCATTGTAGATTAGATAGGTACGTCCTGCAGTAGAAAGTAAACATGGATCAGTACTTTTTTTATGTGATACTAAACGAGACTTTATGGAACTAGCAGTGGTGAACGGAAATACATTCTTCTGCCACAGATATCTTGCGATCAAAAGTACCTAAAGTTGTACTCATGCTGGAAGGTGCAGTGCAAGGATGTTGGTTACTAACGAAGATTTACCATCAAAGCGTATGCTAAACTGGAGCACAACCACGCACCAGCGTCATTTGTTATTTTTAACGGGTTGCACATCAAGAGTAATCAAGACTTCTCAAATATTTTGTGAACTATTGTTATTCTATGTTTTATAGTTTACTTTATTAGCGCTGTTGGATACCAGCTTCCGGAGCTGAGCCGAGCAATGAAAATCCAAAACGCGCTTTTATTTAGGTGTCACTTACTGTTAGTGAGACCTGTCATGAGTACTATTATATTTGTTTATTTCTTTTATTTATTTATATCGTTAAATGGACTATAGCTGTGGTCATTCAATAATTGTAAAGTATATGAGCTTTCAGTATATTTTGGATACTTCTTTTGGTCTAATATGATTAGTTTTATTAAAAACCTACGCTACCAAGTTAAGTGTATTATTTGCATGTTTTGTATTCAGTAGTTGGTCGCATTTGTTTGAACTAGCATTCAGCGTGTTTATTATTTTCCATTTACCCTGTAATGTAGTTACTCATTTAAGGTAAATAATGGTTTATATATTTTAACGTTTAAGCATGTACAATTGGCGTGTTATTGATCAGTTATTGTTTATTTTAGTACAACTACAATGGGTAAAAAAATCCAACGGCAAGGAACTGGCCATTGTGGACGGATATACCTTCTACTGCCATAAACAGAGTATGCTCAAATGTACCTGGACTTGTACCAATGCGATGAGGTGCAAAGCCAGGATGACAGTCATGAACAAAGCCGACCCAGCACAACGACAGGTCCTGAAATTTAGACTGGAGCACAATCATAAGCCGCCAATGTTTAGATTTACTGACGGGTTTTTTGTGAAGAAACATTCAATTTATCATTGATATTTGTAACGTAGCTACTGCATTTTTGGAAGAGGTGGGTAGAGATGCCATAGATAACCATATTTCTACCATACTTCATACGCATAAGCAGGATACATAGGTCTAAAAAGTTACTAAAAACATTTTCGATAAATAGTTTTACAGATAAATTACAATGATTATAAATTATCTATAGAAACAGAAATCTCCAATAATCTCTTTTTTTTAAATACATTTTGAAATCGTTTGTTAGTAACTTTTTAGATCTCTGTTTATGCGTATTAAGTTTCATTAAAATTGGTAGAGTAATTTCGGAAAATAAGGACTTGAAAGTTTGTTGAGGTTGGTCCGTGGATATTTGACCATAATTACATACCGAGTTTACTCAGTGCCTCGAAAAGCAAGTTATGCCGTTTGTCCCGGCTGTCATTTGTAGATCTTTGACAGTCGTTATAAGTAGTCAGAAGCTGAAATACTGACATCCAGTCTTACTAAGGGGTATCGTATTCCCCAGTTACTGGGCTGTGGCGGTCAGATAGGCAGTCGCTATATGTAAAATAATGGTACTCAGCTGCATCCGGTTAGACTGGTAGCCGACCCCGAGATAGTTTGGGAAAAGGCTAGGCAGATGATGATATTGATCTCATATAATTATGTAGTTAATCCCGATCCCGAAGGATCAGGGAATTAGTGGGGTAGACAATTGTATCGTTACCGATTCATATTATTACATCTAGTCATTTTCATTGTAACTATTGTAGAAGTTTTAATAATAAAACTTGTTTACTGACCCATCTAGTCGGAATGATAACCAAAGAATAATTTCATATCTTACATAAAATGTAAAAAAAGTTTTTTGATTTTATAGGAAATAAATTAAATTTGTCGTAGTTTGTGATTTTTCGTAGAATTCCAATCTATTTCAAAATTCTATTTCAAATTTCTATTTCAAAAATTATAATGTATTTCGTAACAATGTGGTTGTTAAATTTTATTTCGCTTCGCGAATGAATATGTGCCGTAGCACACTTGAAAATGTCTTGTTAAACTTGCAAAAATGAAAATGATCATCAAAAACATGTAGAGTTCAAGATTTCTTTTTTAGGTGATCAAATATCTAGTAAGGTGAGTACAGAAATATAACGGTAAGGAGGCTGCCATCGTAAATTGCTACTTATTCAATCATCACCAATGTTAACACAAGGCTCCTGGTTAAAGCTAAATTGGGACACTATCATGTACCTCCAAGATTTGTCATTAATCAAGGATTGTATGTCAAACTGTAATGGTGTCTAGTGCATGCACCTAGAACCTACATGAAGAGAAGTACCCACTATGATTTTAAAGAAAAAAAAAACTGTCTTGAGATAATAATTGTAGTATGTTGAGTAACACGGAAATATTTTTGAATAGTAAAGTTAAATGATTTTACATTCGATTGGTAATTTAATTAAATTCAGGTATTACTATCCCGCTACCTTGTTGTCTAGAAAAATAAGTGTTTTTGAATATTCTAATAGTATTACGGTTTATACAAGATAACAATACTTAGGATAATCTGCTCTCTTTTTCAGTGATATGGACAAAGAAACGGAATGGCAAAGAAGTAGTTATTGTTAACGGCTACACATTCTATCGTCACTGGCATGGACGATACACCAGCATTTGGAGATGCTCCTTCGGTAAGCCCTGCAAAGCTCAGATGTTCTTCAATAATGAGGACGATCCTTCGTCCAGGTCTTTGATTAAATATAGAATGGATCACACGAGCCATGCGCCCACAAAATATATAATTTCCCAAGGATTTTATATCAGGCTGTACTGAATAAGTTTATGTGATGTAGTTGTATGTCTTTATGATAATAAACTTGTTTGATAGCAAAATTACTTTGTAATGTTCCACAAATAAACAAATTTAAAAGATTTGAATGGCGATACTCAAATGTACGTACTACCACCTCCAACCCCTGCCAAGCTACCATCATGATATGTGGCAAATATTCTTGCCCTTGTGTGAAATATTTGCATGATATCATTTATACGAGGAACGGAAGTTAAGATTTATCTTTTTCTCTTTTTCAGTGATATGGGCAAAGAAACAGGACGGCAAAGAAGTGGTCATTATTAATGGCTACTCTTTCTATTGTCACGAGCAATATAAGTTCTCCAACATTTGGAGATGCTCTTTCGGAGAGCCCTGCTCAGC
Organism: Cerastis rubricosa; assembly: GCA_949152445.1. Taxonomy (NCBI): domain Eukaryota; kingdom Metazoa; phylum Arthropoda; class Insecta; order Lepidoptera; family Noctuidae; genus Cerastis; species Cerastis rubricosa. Next base: position 16,983,167 of record OX424527.1, read on the forward strand.
TTACCTGATCATCACCAATGAGAATACTGTTACGTCCAGGCACTTAGTAAAATCGGAATCTAAATCGGGTCACTCCGGCCATGCGCCTACTAAATTTGTCATTTCCAAAGGTTATTATGTCGACCTGGAGTAAGTGTATGTAGTGTTTTTTTATAAACTTGTACTTTGTAAGTTCTTACGTCGCGCATTGGTAGGTACGGTAAAAAAAAATCTTTCCGGACCGAACAAATATTTTTATCGCCTCTAGGTAGTTGTTCCGGGTCTGGCTGTTTGTATATTTTTTATGTATAGTTTGTGTATGTGAGTTTAAATGTTTGTAAACGCACCAACCAGACAGAAGAAAGGCTTTTGTAAATGAATACTCATTCTACTGTCACTGGTGTCGTCAACTCACTTATACTGGGAATTTCTCTTCCGGAGACATCTCCAAAGCTCAGCTGATCACCACCAATAATGAAACTAGGCTCCTGGTCAGAGCTAAATTGAAACACAATCATGCACCTCCGAAATGTGTTATTCTCATAGGATTTTATGTCAAGCTGTAACGGGCAAGGGTTTTAGTTTTTGAGATATCCTAAATAATTACATGAACGTAATCTGTAACTCGGGAATCTAATTAAATTTTTTTTTTTATATTCCGTGCCTATAATATTAAAATGTCAATTCTATTATGAATATAATATACATGGAGAGCAGCGGTGGCCCAGCGGTGGTGGCAGCCCCGACTTACGAGTAGTAAGCCCGTATCTGGCTGGTACGGCTGGTTTTGGTCGAGTAGCTATGTCACAATTTGGGAATTTGACGTTAGCTAAACGACGAGCCGCTACATCCCCACAGTACAGGACTGAGTGCGTGTGAACGAGGTCTTCGCTATTCTCAAAATTATTCTTGAGTTACGAGTCCAAGGTACACACCAGCCACCTATTTTTCTTATGCATTTGTAACCGTGGTAATCGGGGCCTAAGTTAGGCAAGAGTAGATCAATACTCGTGAAGCGCATCTTCCAGAGCGCTTCTTAAACGTTCGTTGCACGGGCTACTTACCGTGGCAACCCTCTACAGTACCAAGATTGGACCGCGGTGAGATTGCGTCAATAGTTGACGTTTGCACCGCGGTTTGCGCCGGAGCCAAGACGATATGGTTGCTCAGTACCTCTGAACGCAGCCTATCAAGGGCGGCGTCGTCCAACACGACAGTCCGACAGTGGTTGGGCCGAAACGTTGACGGTTGGTTCAAGAACTTGAAAAGGAGACAGCAATAACGGTTGGTTCAAGAACTTGAAAAGGAGACAGCATCTTGACACGGTACGCAGTGAGGTCAATTCCCTCTTCTGTACACACATAATATGCGCGCATGACGTTCTCGTTTATAGACTGAGTCCATCTCATGCGCTGCACACAACCACCGGCAGCGGGGACCCGGCTCGGGGTCGCCAGTTGGCCCCTAAGTCCGAAGCTCTTCGGTGGCCGGCCTCGCCCCGGCGACGTGGCGACGTCGGCGGGGAGAAATTTTCGTGTGAGTCTGTCTGGTGGCCCCCACGAGATTTATCAATAGGTCATACCTTTTCATGAAGACATTTTTTTGTACCTAAAGAAAATAAATAAGATATATTTTGTACCTCAACAGTTTTTGATAAAATGACGTTTCTATGAAGTGTCTAGCTAGCGGTCCTTTTTTATTATTTTTGTTTATTTTTTTGTTGTTATACTTATAGATCGCCCAATAGTACTTGGAGTTAGAAACTATTATGTACCTTACAAATCCAAAATTTTGACTTTCTGTGGCCTATACTTTAGAAGATAATCGTTATTCAAACAAACGTCCAGCCAGCAGGCCCCTTTTTAAATACTATTCCTTTATATCAGTAGTTATAATGTTTGAAAACTGGTTTACTAGCGAGTCGCTTAATTAATTAACGAATACTTTATGAAGCCCATAGGAACTTGAAATTTTGGATTTGTAAGGTATAAGAATATTTTATTTGTAAACATAGGTAGTTACACTGTGTGTGAGATGTTACATTATGCTTAGTTGATTCTCTATGTTTTGCTGTGAAGCGTACAAATATGGACAAATAAATGTCTTAATTTAGAAAGATATTCCAGTAAGTATTCCATGCATAATTTTTAGATTATTATAACATATCTATTACAGATTATAAAAAGTAGCATTACATGCAAAAATAAAATGACAATTAAATTAAAACAATTGTATACATGAGAGGAAAAAAAATCAATTATATAGTTGCTATATAATTGATTTTTTTTTAAGTTTAAGTTAAAAATACTTAATTCAAAATTAAATGTCATACAATAAAGAAAAAAAACATTAAACAGAGCTCATTAAAACATATCAAAAATAGATGTCAAATAATCGGTATGAAGTCGGTAGAAAATCTGTCAAAGATTCATGATGTCAAAGTACACAAACGGATGTCAAACAATAAAATTATAATACCACCATACCATAGGTACTTAATAGCATCAAGCTTCTAATACTAATTGTATGATATAATAAAAGAGTAGTATTTAAAGATGGGGCTCGCTAGCCGGACTTTTGTCTAAATAACGAAAAACTCCTCAAGTATAGCTCTCAGAAAGTCGAAATTTTGGATTTCTAAGTAACATAATAGTTTCTAACTCCTAGCACTATTGGGCGATCTATAAGTATAATAACAAAAAAAATAAACAAAAATAATAAAAAAGGCCTGCTAGACAGACACTTCATTGAAACGTCATTTAATCAAAAACTGTTGAGGTACAATACATATCTTATTTATTTTCTTTAGGTACAAAAAAAATGTCTTTATGAAAAGCTATAACGTATTGATAAATCTCATTGGGGCCCGCCAGACAGACTCACACGAAATATTCGTCACTGGAGCTCTACACGACTGCCGTTGCCGGTGACACAGGTGATCCGGGGTCCGAGTCCGGGGTTGGTGGGCGTACGCGTCGCGAAGCTGCTCATGTTATAATTCCATCATTTATATCGTAATTTTTGTACAAATTTTTTTGTTCACTTTTTTGATTTTTGTGTTGACGTCGCTGACTGATGTCATCTATGATAACGAAAATGAGGTCAAAATGAAAATCCAAGATGGTGCCGAGGAATGTTTCTGTTTTTCCTTAATGGGTGTCGTTTTCGTGGTTTACGGGACGCCGATAGCAACATGAGAATTTTCTTCGGCGCTATTTTGGATTTTTATTTAACCTCATTTTCTAGGTGCAAATAATGAAATCTAAAATACACAATGTCTCAATATCGGAGGATATTGAGACATGACCTAGGCTATTTCTGGCATTGATGTGAGAAATTAACTATTTGTGTTTCTTGATTGAATTGATAAACACGTATTTCGACGCTTTTGGAAATTTCACCCCTCAGACGACAAAAGAGGTGGCGTTTTTATATTTTCGTTTTGAAGTGTTAGCACGTTTGTATGGACAAATATGTTAAAAAAAACTACAAAAGTCGTTTTCGTGGTTTTCGGGGTCGCTGATAACGAAAATGAGGTCAAATTGAAAATCCGAGATGGCGCTGAGGAAAACTTTCTGTTTTTCCTTCATGGGTGTCATTTTCGTGGATTTCGAGGTCGCTGATAACGAAAATGAGGTCAAAATGAAAATCCAAGATGGTGCCGAGGTAAATTTTCTGTTTTTCCTTCATGGGTGCCGTTTTCGTGGTTTTCTGGGTCGCCTATAACAACATGAGAATTTTCTTCGGCGCCATATTGGATTTTTATTTTGACCTCATTTTCTTGGTGCAATAATGATGAAATAATGAAGTAATAATCATGTTTAATGCAAGCTTATTATGGATGATTACGGCAGGCGAATTATAATTGCAATGCAAAAAAGGCCGTTAAGACATTAGCCCTAACATCACAATAACACCAATGAAACGTTATTGCAAGCTAAGTGATTGTCACTTAGTTTGCAATAAACGTTTTGACAAAATATTTTTTATTGTGATGTAATTTAACGTTTAAATGTTCCTTATTGTTTTCACACATTATAATTGGTTTATTTTTCAACAGTTCAATGGGTGAAAAAAGCTGACGGAAAGGAGCTGGCTATCATGGACGGCTACACATATTTTTATAAAAGACAAACTTTGAGGACAAGTGTCTGGTACTGTACCAAAGGATACCCTTGTAAAGCCAGGCTGACCTTTACGAACGGCGCCACACCCTCGGAGCGTCGTATGAGTTCAGTACAAGACACTCATGCACATCCTCCACCGAAGTTTATGATTAGAAACGAACGTTACATTAAAATTTAAGCATAGCGAGGGCAAGGTGACAAAATCAATAAAAATAAAACATTGCGTTGGTTTATTATTTATAGTGAAGGCAAAAATTTTGATATCGAGAAGAAGTAAGTACAATATAAGTGTACTCACGTTTACTTTCAATTATGTTTTAATAGGAGTGTGTGTTTTTTTTTAAATTAATGTGGTTATTTATTTGAAAAGGCAATTAAATAAATTAATGGTATAATACGAAATATTATTTATTTATTTAAACTTAATGTACATACAGACGCCAGCAGGTCAATCTACCCGAAACTATCAAATTTTCCCAATCAACCTTGAACCTAATTCTTTAACCATAAAGTTGAAAATCTAGTAAAGAAATTTGACAGATTGTTGTAGGTTATGTTAGGGAAATATTATTTATTTATTTAAACTTCATGTACAAAAGTGGTTAGTACGTAGGTGGACTTAATGCCACAACGCTTTTCTACCAGTCAACTTTGGGGTCCAATAGACAATATTGTGAAAATTGTATTTAATAAATACAGTTCTACAATGTATCTTTTATTCATGTCGTATTTATAGATTTTAATAAATTTCCACTGAATATAATTATGATTGCATTGTTACGTATACAAAATAAATAACAACCAATGTTATTGAGGTTTTGGTAGCCTTCACTGGCATTAATAATGCTTTCTATACAAGATGTTGTTTTGCATCCTCGTCAAGTTCAAGGAGGTAACTATGCTAATGATTCTCGACCCGAATCATCACACATCACATCTTTACCTTTTGGTTTACCTATGTTCAACAAATAAAAATATTTTGATTTTGATTTTGAATCAATAATAAAATGGGTAGGTATTTTTTTTTCTTATTTACGGATATCGATAAGTGTGAACCATCCGTGTCTTAAACGCGGCCCGTCTGATCCTCGCCTTATAACGGCGCTTTCACTCATACAAACAATCTCGAACTTTTTTTCTTTTTATTCGATAAGTTCTTATTCCCTAAACCACGGTGAGGTGGGTTATTCTGATAGACTGACAAACTTAAACAACCAAAAAAATCAGTGTCTATTAATAATTAACTAGGTACCGTAATTTTAATATATTATTTATGTCTTTTGTGATTACCTTCTGATTTTTGACGAGGATGCAAAACAACACCTTGTATATTGTAAACCAAGCCAGTGCAAGTGGTCATCATCCATTCTGGCTGGTTTGAAAACCCGCAGTACGGGATACTTTCGGAGGCTCTTCAGAGCCAAGATTTGAATTGGAGAATGACTTTCTCACGACTACTTAGCAATGAACCCAGTGGGGTTCGCGTTCGTGTCTAAGTGAACGTTCCGAGGCAAAGTAAAAGTGTAGGAATACAGTGATATTCCTCCACTTTTATACATTAACCAAATATGGTAAGACACAGTCAGACTACGATAGCTTATCCAACATGTCTGTAATAGACAAGTTTTATCAGCTAACCCAGTCTGACTTTCACTAGATAACTAAACTGGTAACTATAATATCTACCCCTACATTCTAGAATAGCATAACATTTCTACTTTACTTTCAGTGCTGCAATGGGTGGAAAAGCAAAATGGAAAGGAACTGGCGGTTGTCAACGGTTACACATTCTATTGTAACAAGAGTAATTTGCTGACACAGGCTTGGAGATGCACTAATGGAGGTGGTTGCAAAGCAAGACTCAATATCACCAATGAAACGAGAGCATCGCATAGGACCGTGGTATCAGCTAAGCTGGAACACAGCCATCCACCGCCAGCATTTGTCATAACAAATGGATACTATGTTAAAGTCTAATCGCACGCTTATATTTATTTTTGCTGTAGAGTAGGGTGGGATAAGACGGCGCGGTCGATAAAACTGCGCGCACGTATATCTCAAAAGCATAGTGACGTTCGTACGTAACTTCCATGTGGTTTTGTTTTTATATTCTGGTAATTGGTGGTTGTTTAATGTGTGTCTTTTAAATGGCAATTAAATAAATGCTATAATTCGAAATACTATTTATACATTTAAACTTCATGTTCAATAGTGGTCCATAGGTGGACTTAATGCCACAAGACTTCTCTACCATTCAATCTTTCGGTCCAATAGACAATTTTGTGAAAATTGTATATAAATATAATTCTACAATTATTGTTTATTTTCTTCATGACGTGAAAAGATGTGCTGGTGTGTATTCATTTTATGGTTGACATCGACATTTTTATAACATTTCGACATATTATGGTTATAGTTGCATTGACAACAACCAATGTTATTGAGGTTTTGGTAGCTTTCATAAGTAAGGCATTAATAACGCTTTCCGTAATATCTGCTTGAAATTACAAACCAGCAGAAGAATCCAATCCCGCAGGATTGGATCAATTTCTTTGGTGCTTTCGGAGGCACTGCTAGATATGAATTGGAGAATGACTTTTCCACGGAACGATTACTTAGCCATGAACCTCACTGTATTCCTACACTATTCTACATTAACTAAATATGGCAAGATACAGTCAGACTACGACAGTTTAACTAACGTGTCTGTAATTGACAAGTTTTATTACCTAACGCGGACTGACTGCAACCACAAATCTAGAAACTATATTATCCTAACTTTTATTATTATTTATTTATAATTTTAAAAATATTTTATATAATTATAATTTGACATTAAAATTATTGCGAAAGTAAGTTTCTTTGTTTGTTACCTCTTCACGCCTAAACCACTAAACCGATCATCCTGAAATTTTGCATAAACGTTGTCAGGTGTACAGAAACAAATATAGGTTACCTTTCATACCGAAAAAAGTACTGATCCCGAAGAAACCAACAATAACGTTCTTATCATAATAGATGGCGCCACGTGTCCGAGACGGTTAAAGCCAAATTCTAATTTTACGCAAGCGAAGCCGCAGGATTAAGTTAGTCTGCCATACATTCCAGAATAGCATAACATTCCTATTTTATTTTCAGTACTCCAATGGGTGAAAAAGCCAGATGGAAAGGAACTGGCGGTTGTCAACGGTTACACATTCTATTGCCACAAGAGAAATTCGAAGACAAAGGTTTGGAGATGCACTAATGGAGGTTCTTGCAAAGCAAGACTCAACATTACCAATGACGTTATAACATCGCATAGGTCCGTGGTATCAGCTAGGCTGGAACACAGCCATGCACCGCCAGCATTTGTCATATCAAATGGATACTATGTTAAAGTTTAATGGCATACTTATGTTTTTATTTTTGGTGTAGGTTAGGGTGGGCTAAGACGGTGCGGTCGATGAGACTGCGCGCACGTGTAAGGTCCAAAAGTTTCCGGTTTTGAGCTATAAAATTAAGGATAAGTCATCATCTGCCTAGCCTTTTCCGAAACTATCTTGGGGTCGGCTTCCAGTCTAACCGGATGCAGCTGACTACCAGTATTTTACATGAAGCTACTGCTTATCTGACCTCCACAACCTAGTAACTGGGTAATATGATACCCCTTGGTAAGACTGGATGTCAGACTTTTAGCTTCTGACTACTCGTAACGACTGTCAAAGATCTACAAATGACAGCCGGGACCAACCGCTTAACGTGCTTTCCGAGGCACGGAGGAAACTCGATATGTAATTATGGTAACCCATCCACAGACCAACCTCGGCAAGCACGGCTTAACCTTAAAGAACGACCTGGGCGGCTGTTATTATTTAGCCACGAGCTCCTCAAAATTAAGGATAAGTATCCAAACAAATATGGATTGAAAAAAAAAGAGTGACTCTAAAGAACAAAAATATTACTTTTTGACTGTGGGTTACTAGAGAAAACTTAAGTAATTTAGTGACATTAATAGTTTTGTATCTTTAATTAATTTAATGTGTGTAAGCCGGACACTTTTGTACCTTATCATGTATCTCAAAAGCATAGTGACGTTCGTAGCTAACTTCCGTGTTGTTTAAAGTGTCAAGGCACTTAATATTATTCGCGAAACATAACTGGTTTACCGTAAAAATACGATATGCCAGGTAAAAATATTTTCTTAAAGTTAGATCCAGTTTTACACCTATTTTAATCTATTGTCTCTACTCACTAATTTTGAAATAAATGTAAAATTATAATAAGATCAGCTTTGGTTAGGGATCTTAATCGGGGCGCTGCACAGTGGAACGAATGTATGGGAGCGGTTGGACGTAGACATGTCCGAAAAATAAGAGTAAAATTATGACAAACTAATGATGCCATCTTATTCGATTACTTAATGCCTTCATAAATTGTGGTGATGAATTTCTTCATAACTCCCATATTTCGGGAGTAATTTGAGAAAATGTGAAATTTTACTATGAAAATGAGTGTATCGAGCTCTCTCCCTCCTGATTCCGGGCTTGTTTCAAGTAGCGGTCTCTAATATCGTAATGCTATTACTAAGAGCTATATTTAATACTAAGACACATAGTGCGCCAAATGTGCACTTTCTGAGATAAAAGGAAATGAAAATTTAAAAAAAAAAAACGTTTTTTCCCCATTTGTATTTACTTTAAACCGCAGACAGACTTATTAAGAGGTCTATAAATATATTATATATATACAGAAATATATATTAACAAAAATATTCACAAGAACTGATGAGAGTATGACTTTTAAGTAAGTTGATAATAAATTACCTAGTTTCATTAAAAGTACAATAAATAATTAAGATGTAAGCTCTAATTTACTAAGTTACACATTTTAAAACAATAACATCATTTAATTATCTTCGTCATCATCATCATCATCAATTAATTCAAATTCAGAATCGATGTCCGCTAAATCATTTATGTTAACAAATTCGATATCACTTTTCTCAGAATCCGTAAGCTCATAAAATTCCTTAAAAGAAGATTTTTTTACAAACTTATTTCCTTTTGGACGGATACTTGTAACAAGTGGATCAGAAGACAGTAAAAGATTGTGCATAATATCTTCATTGCATGAGATACTGCTATGCTTTCGAGAATGCCCCTCTCTATATTTTCTAAAATCTTTATTTCTAGCCTCAGATGCCTCTTCGGATAGAAAACCAATGGGCACAATTGACATGTTCTGAACTATGTCTGGCCCATGCATTAAAATTTTATGAAGTGAAGAAGGCATATAATACCATGGGTATAACTCCACGTAAAGCTTAGCAGTATCAAAGCAGAACTCTCGGAATTTAGTTACGTTGATCTTCTCTCCTGATGAAATACACTGCAAGATCACACAGATTTTTCTTAAAAGCATAGCATCTATTCCGGTCAGTTCAGCAGATTTAGTGTAGTTTTCAAAAAATCTCCTTGCCGAGTTGCCATTGTTGGTGGATCCACTGCCTTGTTTCACAACATCGAGAAGTAAGCCCGTTTCTCTTCTTACAGCCTCTTGAACTCTTTTCTTCCTGTCATCAACTTGCCTTTTTGCTATATCACCCCTTACTTGCCATGATTTTATGTCTAATTTGTAGGAAATGTGTAATAAGCATTCCATTGAGCGAATCCAAGCGTGAAGGGTGCTTAAGCTATATTTATACATGTCCTCGTTTGCGTGTTTATCTTTGATTAACTCTAAATTATTCATTTCTTTAGGACAAGCCTTGCATATGTCACACACTGAAGCTGCTGTATTGGATATAATGGAATGAATTTTACCATCAATCATTGTCAACAGCAGTTGGTGTTTGACACTAATTCCATCAGTGATGGTGGATGGAGTTAAGGCTTCAATCTCTGCTTCGATTTCAGCCATCTCTCTCTGCACATTTTCTTTGGTTTCCTTTATAAACTTAAACAATATTGGCCGGCAAAATGAAGTGGAAGATGGTCGCTCGTTTTCCCAAATTGTTACACCTTTTGAGACGAGCCGCAGTGGTACAAGACTAATCATAAAATTACTAGCAAGATCGATTTGCTCATCTTCACTCGTCCTTTGATGATAAATGCTTTGGCTAGATGATCCATCAAAACCCCATTTGCTGGTCAATACGAGCTGTTGATTGGGATCAACAGGGGTTTCTAACGACCAAAAACGAAATAAGTCTTCTTGAGGTTAAATCCATCAAGGCTTGTAATTTGATTTTTGCAGAGCTCTCTGTAACTGTGAGATCTTCTTTGGCCGGATAGCACTTAATTTTTTCTTTAACCAACATGTAGTAACTCGGGTATTGAAGAGCTCCTTCTTGAGTGTTGAAATCCCGAAGAGTGTTATAGCGCCATTTCGATAAGTTCATCGATACATAAAGAGCCAATGCCTTCAAAGGGGATATTTCCCGTACCTGAATTGATTTACCTTCAATGAAGGCTTTGATTTTTGAGGCCTCTTCTGGATTCTCCGTCAAGTATTTCATAACATAAGCTGTATCGCTTTGTCCTGCCTTTTGAAGCGCCCTTTCGGCCGAAAACATAATTTCAGCGCTGCTACTGCTGCATGAAAGACTATCTTCAGTGCGTCTTCTTTTTTGCCGGTTACTAAGGTCCTCAAAAGATTTACGAGGACTAGGATGTGTACAAGTTGAAGCATCAGATTTAGCAGGAGAAATTATGGGCTCGATGACGTCACTTATATTTTCTGTAGAAGGTTCCATATTTTCATTCTGTAATTCCGGCCATTGAATTGCAGCCTGTAGCCAAATCTCATGTTTCTTCCGAAACTTATCTGTGCTTCTTCCAGACTGTGTCCATTTTGCATAAATGCGGTAGCAAAATCGACGACACCAGTCTTTTAAACTTGTTTCAGCACTTTCACATAACTGAACACAACTGTTATCTTTTAAAACACTGAACAAATAGTTAAAGTCGCGTAAATCTTTATGTGCGCGTGCGCATAAAGCAACGTGAATATCAAGATTTGTATTAAAATTTGGAAAATACATTGCGAGATTAGCTTGGATACAACGAGGTGTAAATCAACACTGATTTTAAAGTTACTAATAGTGACCTATTTATATAAAATCCAGGTATCCCAGGTATCCTTTGTTAAATATTGCAAGGTAATTAGTTATTGTGATAATTAGTAAATGATGCATGCTAAATTAGTGTATTAAGAGCCATTTAGTAATTAAATAATAGCAATGTTCTTATCAGTAATCATTAGTGCATCAGTTTTATATGTAAACCTTAAGTCCCTTATTATATATCCTAATTAGCTTATATCTTCTCTAATTGGCTGCTCAGAAATGTTATTGTAATAAGGTAAACCTTTAGAAAAACGGTTTTAATCAACAAAATAAACAAAAAATAAAAAAATTGTGTTATAAAATAAACATCACTCTTTATCCCAGAAAGTGCACATTTGGCGCACTATGTGTCTTAGTATTAAATATAGCTCTTAGTATTAGCATTATGATATTAGAGACCGCTACTTGAAACAAGCCCGGAATCAGGAGGGAGAGAGCTCGATACACTCATTTTCATAGTAAAATTTCACATTTTCTCAAATTACTCCCGAAATATGGGAGTTTAGGAGTTATGAAGAAATTCATCACCACAAGTTATGAAGGCATTAAGTAATCGAATAAGATGACATCATTAGTTTGGCATAATTTTACTCTTTTTTTTCGGACATGTCTACGTCCAACCGCTCCCATACATTCGTTCCACTGTGCGCTGTGCCGGTGTCATTAGTTTAAGTCATTCAGCATAGTTGCGACAAACAAAACTTAAGAGAGATTTTTCTTAATCTTATGTTTCAGTGATACTAGAAAATTAATCGTTTTTTAGTAGCAATTAAATTTATTTTTGTTGTCATCATCATCATCATCAGCCTTTAATGTTCCCACTGCTAGGACAGGCCTCCTCTCAATGAGAGGGAGTGGGCTGTAATCCACCACGCGGGCCCAGTGCGGGTTGGTAAATGTCACATGTCTTCGAATTTTTAGTTCTAGGACATGCCGGTTTCCACGATGTTTTCCTTCACAGTTATGAGAGCAGCGGTGATGAAATAAATTACACTAAGTAATGCTCCTGCCTGGGTTCGAACCCACGGCTTACTGCTCGTAAGTCGGGGCTGCCACCACTGGGCCACCGGTGCCCCCACTGCTGTATTTTTGTTGTGCATGCGTCTAATTATATTCTGGTAATCGTACATATATAACTTTAAATAAAAGCCCTTGCTGTTATTTCCACATCAGGTAATACTAAAATAATTTGCTTTTTATATGAGCATAGACCAGTTTACTGAGAAGATATAATTTACTTGCTGCCTGCAACCTCGTTCGCGTAGAAATTTGGATGTTGATGTAGCCTTTGTATTAGCCTATTTCAGACTTGACTATCTATCTCTGTGCCAAATTTCATCCAGACCCGTTCAGTTGTTCTGACGTGATTGAGTAACAAACATCCATCAATCCAAACTTTCGAATTTATAACAATAAAAAGTAAGATTTATTATATAGCGCACGTATTTTACTTCGTAGTTAAGGATATAGGCTTGTTTAAGCTTCGGAATGAAACCAGTACTAAAGATTGATTGTACTTACCGCACATCGAATTTATGGTTTCTTTTATATATCTCCCAATAAAATTAACTATAAATGTTTACAAAGAATCTCACGTTTCTAGTTTGAAAATAATGTCATCATTCCGAGACGCAGATTATTGGAATGAAATCGTTGAGGTAAAGTCACAGGAATTAAATTTTTGCACGACAGTGATAATTCATTTGCATGTTAGTTAACACGATTTATTTTGGTTGCTTAATCTAAATTGTAACGCATAAAATGTTGAGTTGACCGTGTATATTAAGGCAATTAACTTATTGAAACGTAAAATTTTACTATTAGAAACGTTAGTCAGACGAGGCCATAAACCTCATGGATAGTATGATTTTAATAAAATTACACGTAGAAAGTAGAATAGATTCCAAAATCTAAGAGTATTTGAATATGTGAATGTTAAAACGTTTAAGTATTCGTAATTCTGTTACATGCATTTTTAATTGTCTTTACATAAAGTTAGAATAATAACTTAAAAGTACATTTAAGATATTTGTAATAAACTTGTGGTGATGAATATTTCGTTTTTTATTGAACGTATTTCAGGGACAATTACATTAAAAAAATGTAGAGGATCAGAGCTTGCTAACAGTTTCATAACAAAGTCTACTCATCTAACTATTGTAAAGGATTCCCTCAGTTCAGAGAACTTTTACTATTGAAGTATTAACTTCATGATTGTGGAGGTATAACGTCGTCTCTCCGAAATTTCGCTAATCTCTTAACTGCCTTTTATTGTTTTAATGTAGATTCTTTGATAACTTTAAGAATTCTAAAGGCTTCGTCAAAATAATAATCAATCGAACTTGGGGTATCTTCAGTGCACATTCTAAGGAAAAGACTATCAAAGTAAATTCCTGAATGATCAATACTCACCAGTTTTTCTTTTCAGTGATTCTGCTGGCGAAATCACGGTACACAGGAAAACATCTAGTCATGTTCAACGACTACACTTATTACTGCAAGAAACAATCCAAGAAGACCAAAAACTTCCATTGGTACTGCTCCACACATAACTGTAGAGGATGTAATGCTAAGCTGAAGTTGGATGAGAAATTCGCCATTGTTGGCCTTGAGAACGAACACACTCATCCTCCAGCTAAGTACTGTATCCACGGTGGTCAGTACATAAAGATATAACACTACAGACAACGTCTTCTGACGTTGATAGTTCGTATGTATGGTAAAACATCACTACATGCTTTACAGAGCGCTTATTAATAATATTTTGTCAAACTCATATAAGCTCTTAAGAGCGTTTACACCTTAGGACATTTCATACAAACTTTCAAGTCCTTATTTTCCGTAGTAATTGAACCGATTTTAATGAAACTTTAAACGCTTAAGCAGGATACTAAGGTCTAATTTAGCTGTAAAACTATACCTCGAAAATGTTTTTTAGTAACGATTCAGAACTAAAACTTTACCAAACCTTTGACCTTTTATAAATTATCTATAGAAACAGAAATTTCCAACAACTTTTTTTTATAGATATTTCGAAAATGTTTTTAGTAACTTTTTAGACCTCTGTACCCTGCTTGTGAGTATTAAGTTTCATTAAAATCGGTTCAGTCATGGACTTGAAAGTTTGTATGAAATGCCGTACGGCGTTAACGCTCTTAAACCTTAGAATTATCATTGTCATTTACTATTTTTTGCTTCTGTTGCTAATTTGATATTTTACTTCTTATGACGTGCATTGAAATAAACTTTACGAAGAATAATACAAGGTGTAAACGGATCCTTCACGAAGCCGTCAACCAAGTATTCTGTACATCAAATTAAGTAACCTTACGCAAAAATTATTGCTGGAAAACGTACGTTTGACACGTTTTACGATAAAAACCTTGTGAAAAAGTTGGAACTTTCTCCAATATCTCCGTAACAAGAAGGTTCCTAGGTAAGGTCCAAAACAAAAAAAAAATTAATGATGGGGAGAACAATAGACCCTTTCGCCTTCGTTAAGGGTCAATTTACACCCTTTATTAATGCGTTTGGGTTGTCATCTATGATCTAAACATCGGCATTGCCTTACTAAATAGCTTATAATTTCCACTTTGCCATATACTGTTTTTACAGTGTCGTTCCTGCTGGTGCGAGTAAACATTGAAGAGCTTTTTGCTTTTTTTGACTTCCCATTTTATTGCATCTTGTTGAAATCAAACTGCTACTCTGAACAATAATAGTTCTTGTGTGGCAGCTATTGTCTCACAAGTAACAAATTGTTAAATCCGGTTACAATAACTAATTTCTAAGTTCTAGAAAATATTTTCTCGCAAGAAACGTAAGTAACGTTTAATTACAAATGAATTAAGAATACGTCAATTTATGAAATAAGATTATTTAAATCTATGGAGATCTATGGATATAGATCTCTATAGATTACAGTATTCTTTATTTGTGTAGTATGTATTTTTTCCCTTTAGTAATATAATGTAGATATCGAAAGGCTAAGGTACCGAAAGGTAAAGCCTCTATTTATTACTGGTTTATGTAAAAATCAGGTTTGCTTCCTACATAAGACGATATTGTTCATTTATATTTTGTAATTTTATTTTAAAATAAAGGGAATTATCATGTTATAATGTTGTTTAACGGATAGTAATCTATACAGGCTGGGGGTAATTCATCAACTCATCACACACGCCCACGGCCCATTTGGGACGACTTGCAGAAAATCAAATTTAACATTATTTTCATTTTGCAACTGGCTTGTGATTCCTTGTGTGCAGAACTGTAGACAATACAATTTTTGAAGAACGTTATTTTATTTATAACGAACACCGCCAAGCGTGTAGCTACTGAATCTACAAATATATGCATTCAAAAATGTAATTAATGTTTGATAGGTGCTGTTATGGACTTGCAAGAACCGTCGACTTCTCATAATCGAGTAGCTTTTGAAACAATTACATCTCGAAAAGGAAAACCTTTACTTCTTCGTGCTGGTTATAGATATAACATGAAAAGAAAAAATAAGGATAAATCAACTGTGTGGCGTTGTGTGAAACGACAGATCTGTCAAGCAATTTTAATAATAACTTGTGATAATACTATCAGAAGAGAAGATAAACATGATTGCTAGCCGGACAGACTCAAAAAATGAATGCAATATTGAGATGGAAAAATGACAAAAAAAATTGTTACCGATGTAGTTTTTCCTATTCCAGCTATTAATGGGGAAACTGTTGGTACTTTAAAAGACAAAGGGCTAGACGTAATAGAAACTATACCAAATTTCAAAATCATAAATATAAGTTGTACCGTAAAAGGAATAAAACATTAGGAAACATTTCTATGTCAAAAAAATAGGTTTATTATTATTAAACCTACGTCTATGAATGTTAATTAATACCTCGTGTATTAGTTGGTGTCAAAGTTGATGTTGTGATGATTAAATATTTTCTAAACAAATTCTTTTTTATCATTTCCACGCTTACAATTTTGCTACTGATTGTACCTTTTCTCCTTAGAAAGTAACGTGGGACGAGTAACACAATGAAAATATTTAATTTGTTTATGTACAAGTCGCCTCAAATGGGCCATAGGCATGTGCGACGAGTTGATGAATTACCCGAAGGAAAGTGTGTGTTCCACCCTGTATTAAATATAAGTTTGGTATTTTTCTAGATTTCTTGTTCTTTTAATTTGGTACATCCGGAGATTATTATCGAATACGATAGCAAAGCTGGAATTGAGATTTTTCTTTGAAGTAGGACAACATCAAGTCGAAGTTGCATCATATAGTGGCAGTAAACAAGGAAAATTTACTACAAGAACACCGCGGGAAAAACCACTCACTGTCGGTGTTCTCGATACTCAATACGCGGCGGCTCCGGCCGGCGCCGGCGGCTGTGTGATCGTCTTCTGTTTGACGAAATTGTTGCAAAGATGGAGTCATAGTCTCGGGCCTGGAAACTTCAAGAAAATAGAGATACGCATTATTTTTATTCCTCGAGGAAGCCAACTTTGTGAACCATAATCTTTCTTCTCTCAAGGCGTATTTTCAATAAAAATATAAATCAATCGTATATTATATTTTTTTTACCTTCAGCATGAAAGCAAAAATAGATACACCTTGGTAAACATGTTTCCTTCATCGTGAAAATTAACCGGACTTTTTATTTATTTCAGATGCCCGTTACGTTAAATCTAAAACAGGCGCAACTATGATTCTCCTGAATCACTACACATTCTGTATGGTACATCGGTCCCCGACCAAAGGCACGACTTATTGGCGATGCTCCTCTCACAATGGCAAGAAATGCAAGGCAAAACTGATCACAAATACTGCGGGAGATATAGAAAGCGGAAATCATGAACATACACATCCTCCTTATAGATATACTGTGACGGAAGGAACGTATTTTAGAATAGGGTAAACAGATAAGATTACGTACTAGCCGAATAAGTAAATTATATAGACAGTTAGTATTGGTGTTACATTTGGCAGATGTGAAGGTGTCGCGTATCCGTCAGTGTGTTGAAATTGTCTTGATCGTTGATATGTATTTTAATTTAAAAAAAAACCTGCGTATAAACGAACATAGGCAATACACATTTTTGAGTTTCTGTCAAGAATTTGAAATTGTCAGCGCGATTTTGCATGAAACAACCAAATTGAATTTTGCAAACAAAAATTATAAAAGTAAAGTCGTTCAATCTGTGCTATGAAATTTAGTAATGGTCGCGAAATTTAAATCTTAAACAACTTTAAAGCTAAGATAATCAATTTGGTTGAATCATATAACATAGTCATAAGTGCTTTAACTGTCTCCTAAGATATTACACTAAGAAACAAAATTATATACAGGGTTATTGGTAAAACACCAACATCCTCTTAAGAGGTCGTTGTACTCATCATTATGAACAACATTTACTATGGATACAAAACTGAAATCACGAAAAAAAATCAGCTGTTCTGTACTTAATGTTCACAACTCGTCAAAATGTAGGGAACAGCTGTTTTTTTTTCACTATTTCGAGTTTGGTCTTATACAGGGTGTAACGGAAAGGGTATATACATACTTAAGGGTGTGCTACAGACCATCAAACTGAACATATTTCTCCATCGGACAAACATCGTAACAGCGAAAAAAACATCAGCTGCTTCATACATTTGGGTGTACACCTTGTATAGTAAAAGTTGTTCATAATGATGAGTAGAATGACCTCTTAAGAGGTTGTTGGTGTTTTACCAATAACCCTGTATTAGTATATTTAATCTAATACTTTGTGCTAAGTACTAGTACTAAGAGTTTGTTTGTTTGCTTGAACGCGCTAATCTCAGAAACTACTGGTCCGATTTGAAAAATTATTTCTGAGTTAGATAGCCCATTTATCAAGGAAGGCTATAGGCTATATATCATCGTATATAGCCTATATATAGCCTAGCATATCATATCATATTGCTACGACCAATAGGAGCGGAAAACTGGGAAAATATGACGCAGACAAAGTTGCGCGGGACAGCTAGTGTATAATATGTAGTTTCGTATTTAGGTAAACCTGTTTTATTTTAATCTCCTGAAGTAAGTATTAAGTGAATTTTGAATAGAGCTTTCTGACTACATATATTTTTGACTACTACACACAATCATGCCATTCATAATATGTTATTTAATAGGTCAGTTGGTACCCACATGGAAAATAAAAATGGGTAATTTGCATTGTTTTGTATGTTAGTGTTTAATAATATTTATGCATTATTTTTTTGATGTATAAATAATAATGATAAATCTATTAGGAAGATAATAAATCTAGCTACTCGTATTTTAAATATTATAACAAAAAAAAAAAAACTTAGGTCATTAGCCTTTAAATTAAGCACCGTTCTATATAGTTCATAAATATTGTTAGATAACGTAAATGTGAAAAAGTATAAATGAATAAATAATTAATATTTTTATCAGAATGACAAACATTTTTATTTCCCGAGCCTGAATTACTTATGAAAACTTTATTTTTTATTTTGTTTCAATCGACTTTAAAAACAGTTGCTGGTTTTTGAATTTAAATGATAAAGCAATGTCTTACTTTTCAGAGGAGTTCCAGTACATCACGTCCCGGTCAGGTTCACAACTTCTTGTTATCAACAACTACAGCTATGCGCGCGGTCGTCAACCGAAAGCGAAAAATGTTACTCCTTGGTACTGTTCCACTCATATCAGTAAGGGATGCAAGGCTAAGCTCGTCATTAATGTCCATAATCAAATTATTTCTGCTAATTACGATCATACTCATCCTCCAGGCCAATACATTGTATGCCAAGGGAAATATATTCGGATATAAGGAATTATTGTACTTTTATTAATTATCTCTTAAAAGCAGTCAATGTAAGCTTTTAACCATGTAGCGTCGAAGGGCCCTGGAGACTTGTACCGCAGCCGTTTGTTGCAATACCAATTTCAGGCACCAGTCGCTCACAAATTAATGTAAACTTTCCCGTAACATAGTTTCTAAGCACTTACTCTGAACATTTGTAAAGAGAAAATAAATATTATACTCACTCATACCATTATTTGTTGTTTTTCTTTCTATTTTTTGTTTATTTTTGCAACAACGGCGAAGATTTCGAATTTTAAAATAATGTTTTAAATTCTTATGTTGTAGAGGACTTTACGTACGTCGAGTCCCGGAGAGGGAAACAACTTATTTTAATTAATAATTACACGTATGGTCGCGCTGCTCATCTACACACTACAAATACTACCCGTTGGAGCTGTTCTACTCACAACAACAGGAAGTGCAAGGCTTGCCTCATTACCAATGATAAAAATAAAATTATTTCTGCTAATTATGAACATAATCATCCACCAGGGAAATACGTTGTATGTCATGGAAAATTCATTCGAATATGAATATGTTCTTGTATTTGTTGTTTTTCTTTCTTTCTTTTGTTTTCTTTGTCTTTGTAACAGTGGTGGAAGCCTTCAAAGAAATGTCTCATTTATCTGTACACTTCAAATACTTCGAGTCCCGGAAAAAGGCGCAACTAACTCTTATTAATGGCGTAAAGTCATTAATAAGTAACTGTGGTCGCTATTGTTAGGTAAATAGCAAGAATCCTAATCGTTGGAACTGTTTCACTCATATGAACAATGACGAACGTGACGTTTGACTCCAGCCTCGTAGTCTGGACTCGTCACTGACGGCAAAAGTAACTTTGTTTCTGCTAATATTAAACATAACCACCCTCTAAGGCTATACATTGTATGTCGAGAGAAATATATTCGGATATAACGAACAATGTACTTTTGTTTATTATTTTCAGTCTCATAAAAGCACTCAATGTAACGTTGAACCTATACTTGGATTTCGTGGGGTCCTGGTGACTTGTACCACAGGCGATGCATGCAATGCCTATTTCAGGCACCAGTCTCTCCCATTTTTCAACTATTCAATAAGCCAGTTTTAAGCATTCCACAATACAAGTGTGAAAATAAAATAAAAATACTGATCTTTTCTATTATTTCTTGATTTTACAAAAAAAAAAACGTGGACACAAAAAAAGCTCACTAATATCGGGAACAAGGTCTATTTATAGTGTGATTTGTTGGTTTTTTTCCTTTCTTTTCTTTGTCTTTGTAATATGGAAAATATTCTCTCTTCTCTCTCTAAGACTCAATTTGAAGAATAACATTTATAGTTGTTTATATTTTTCAGAGGCATTCAAGTACGTAAAGTCCCAGAGAGGGGCACAACTCATTCTCATTAATAACTACACCTACTGTCGCGCTCGTCATGTAATTAATAAAAATGCGACTCGATGGAGCTGCTCTACTCACAATCATAAGAAGTGCAAGGCTATGCTCACCATTGATGACGAAAATAAAATTATTTCTGCTAATTATGTACATAACCATCCTCCAGGCAAATACATTGAATGTAGAGGGAAATATATTCGAATATAACATATGTATTTATTGTGTTCTTTCTTTGTAATTGTAACCGTGGAGAAGATTTTCGAAATGTGAAAGTATAAGTAGTTATAAAAGTAGTTACTTATTTATTTTTTGTTTGATTCATTTGTTTTGTGCACATCTTACAAGAAACTTAACTGTAAAGCGGAACTTCAGTTGGATGCTGATAAGAAACCTGTTTCAAAACGTGGACACCATAATCATCCGCCAGCAATTTATTATTTCTGAAACGGTATTTTTAAGAAATTGTAAATAAAGTAATGAAAAAATGTCAAATAATTTAGTTGTTTCAATAATTACACAAGTTATAAAAAAAATTGAAACTTGACAAAAATTTTAGAAGTTAAAACCATATCCTAGATCTTGAAACAACTAGCCAAAATCTGGATGACGGTACTAAACGAAGGCCTCTGCCTCACCATTCCTGAACATCAGGTGTGATACTATGAAGAAGAGCTATCATCATTCATCATCATTTCAGCCAAAAGACGTCCACTGCTGGACACAGGCCTCCCCCAAGAAGTTAAGTCCGTTAGTCGCCTCTTACGACACCCACGGGCAGATATGGAAGAAGAAGAAGAAGAGCTATAATTTGCGGATTTTCTGTTTTCAGTCATCAAGTTCATAAAATCTCAAAAGGGCAGGCCATTGATAATGCTGAACGAGTTCACCTACACGTTTGCTACTCGATCAGAGAAGAGAGGCACATTCCGATGGGTTTGCACGTCTCACTTCCAGAGTAAATGCAAAGCTAAAATCATATTGGACACTAAACAGAGAATCTTGTCATCACTTTTAGAACATAGTCACCCTCCGCCTAAGTATTATATTCATAATGGGGAATATATTAAATACCGATAGTTTTAAATAGTGGCAAGTTTGTAGGTAATAAAAAGTAATAATGGGTATGAAAGAACAATACCCGCTCAAAAGTTTTAGTTGCTCGTGTTGTTTTATTTTCAATTGTATTGTTGTGTGACTCAATGTTTAACGTTAATACTATGTAAATTAAATGATAGTCTGTAAGCTATAAAGTTGTATTTTTAGGAAACTAGGAATAAAATTAAAACTAACTAATGTTTTAAAACTTGAGTGACTTTAATGTCGTGACTTTTAATTAATCAACAACCCAGAGAAACCCTTTAGCAAAAATTTAAAATTGATAAGATTATTTCAATACTCCCATATATTTTTGCCCACAGTCCTTTATTTACTTGAACTGAAAATTGGATAGTAAAGTGAAAAATCGTCTTTTTTCATAAAAATTAAAAACTTTAAACAAACTTTCAATTTAAAACTACAAGTTCATCAAATCAAGTAGAGGAAAGCCTCAAATATTACATAAAGACATAGCATTATAAACATTTTCCCATAAAAGACACTGACCTCTGACTCGTGAGTTTATTCTATTGTATAACCTGTACATTTTGAGGATCAATTGTCAAACGGTTTTTTAACTCATATTACCAACAAAGTACTTTTTTAACAACTTTTATTTTTTTCGAGCAATGCTTAAACATAACAGCTGATGCTGGTAAAGTATTATTGTTTTACAAGGTTTATTTTTTAGATTTCAGGTATACAACATCAAGAACGGGCAAGGATTTAATACTTCTCCAAGGATACACTTACTTCTTTCAGCGGACACTTCTGTCGCAGCCCATTGATCATTGGATCTGTACTTCAAGTCGCAGTAAGAGTTGCAAAGCGAAGCTAGTTATAGACACGGTCAGGAATATAATCATCACTGGAATATTATGTCATAACCATCAACCACCTCTACTTAAATGATTTTATAAATACTTACCTTAAATATTGGTTTATTAGATTGAAAAATGTTTGTGTTGAATCTTTTAATACATTGTTATAATTTGATTATTACCTCGTTGGTCTAGTAGTCGACTGCTGAGCATGAGATCCCAAAGTGTTATTGGGTTTTTCCATCAGGAATTTCTCTGTGGCAGCCACGGAGTCTTGTTTTGTGCCCAGTTGATGGCAATAGGCTCAACCCCTATTACATGGTGAGTCCCATGTAATGGTAAGTTCCCTGGTGAAATGTGTGTAGAATTCGTTACAAATCCTATCTTATTAATATTATCTATAAATGCAAAATTTACGATGTTTGAATGTTTGTTACGCCGATTACAGAGGTACAACTCTGCCTAACCCTTCAGGGATCACAGGCGTGATGTTATGTTAATAATTGTGAGCGACTGGCATGAAAACAAAAGGCTTTAGAGACAGACGCGTGATACGTACAGTCTCCAAAAGAGATAAGTAACCAGATTCTCTTACTACTAGTATGAGAAACTGGTTACCTTTTCAACAGATTGCGTGCCGATACTAAAAATTACAAATATGAGCAAGTTTTTAATGTACACAACACCCACAGTTTTGGAACTAATATATGTCGGAGTTGGTTGTCAATTATAATTGTGGGTAGTCATCAAATTTTGTTCACATTTAGTTTGTTGATTTTCTTATTGCTAATTTAAGTGATTTTTACTGTAAAGTATTGTCTAATAGATCTAAGCCTTTTTACTAAGTACCTAGTGTACGCACTAATTGATTTTTGGCGACTTATTTCGATAAATGTGACAGTTAGTTTTGTTCAAAACAATTGATGGCCTGTTGCTTTAATTTTAAATGATTTACTTTGTGAATTTACCATTGCTTATTTACGACAGTTATTCTTGTGTTATTTGGTTACTTTATCACGCAAGTCTTATTAGATTTATCACATTTTGTATCAAGTAAGCGCGTGACCTACTTTTGTACGTCAACGGACAGAGTTGTCATGGAGGGATTGCAAAGTGGGGGGCATCGCCGTATAAAACAGCGTGCCCTCTGTAAGCTCGTCAGCCACTCCCGATGATGCTATCACCCTCCTCGAGGAGAGTAGCAAAGAGACTAGCACTCTTAAAAAGTTCAGACACAAACCGCCGTCTTTCCGACCTCGCCGTCGAGGTCCGTCGCGACGTCCCGGTCCATGCCCTCCCCGACCCTCGCTCGAGCCAGCCCGCGATGCTGTGCCAGTAGTTTTAAATCAGCCCCTTAATAATGATATCATTCAGATCCAGCCTGTCCCCATGCAGTCCTCCCCCAGCGACGCCCTAAGCCGAGGCTCGTACCCCACAGGGGGTACCCTTAGCGTGTAGTCGCTTAGTTTGTAAGTTTTATGCCCTGGCTGGAGGCCTTACTCTTAAGGCACCCACAGGATAGTCCGGTTAAGCAGACGACAACCTCCTAGGTTGAACTGCGAGATGCCATTCCCAAAAAAAAATAAAAAATAAGCTCGTCAGTCGATCTTCGGATTCGACTCGATACAGAGCTCCCCTGCTCCCGACAAAACTGTCGGTTTACCTGGTACAGCGCTGCTGTATATTAACAATAGTTGTATTAACTTGTTGATAGCGAGCAATACACTTTGTTATTGGGTGGCTTGGCCACTGTACGAACTGTGGCCTGAAAAGGTCTGTTCGCCTATATACCTTTTTACTGTATTTCTGTGTTATGTCATAATTAATTATCATTTCTTATTGTGTGTCATTTTCTATTGTATCACTTTTATTGTGTGTACCATTTTCTATTGAACCTTGTTGTACTTGTTGTCCCTACTGTAATTAAAAATCTGTAATAACTTATACAGTCTTCTTTATCCCAATAAAATGGGAACGCAAAACCCTGACGAGATACCCCTCGGCACTCCTGATTCTACATATATATATTTATGTTTTTTTTAGAACTTCTCTTATAACTATGGGGTGTAAATATGTACCCCCCCTGTGTGGGGTGTATGTGAGGTGTGTATGTGTATGTATGTAATTATAAGAAAAATTAAAACTTTTATGACTTGTTGTATGTAGTGAATATCATAAACCAGTGTAATTCTTATCATTAATATAACAGACCTACCAACAAAAAATTAATATTTTATTTCTGGTTAACCCTATGCTCTAGTCCAACTTTGCTCGTATCGAAATATACATACTAAAAAGTGTCGCTATGCACGAAATTCTTTGATTCTACGTAAACAATGGAAGGTACAGTTGGAAAGAAAAGTGTTCGAATTCAAGTTAAAAAAAATTATAGCGCCAATCTTATATGCGTGAAAGTCTGTAAGTTAAAATTAATTGAAAAAACAAAGTTCAAGTAAAAAACTAGGACAAACTGTCGACTCGGACAACAGAAAAACCTGTTTGTACAGTCAGATAAAAACTTCCAACGATACCTTATTGTAGCGGCGTTCTAAATACATAATTTTACAAACCCGGTAATAAGGGTTTGTTCAAGTGCCAATAGATGCATAGAAAAGTCACTCTAGAATTTAAAATAACCCAGCAAAGGTACTAGGCTAGCATAAATTTAAGGTAATATATATTATAGAGCTCTCAGAACAGAACCTCTGGTTATGTCAAAATCAAAATATTTTATTTTACATATAAAACGTCGACAATAGGTGCACAGTTCGGGTTGGCCCTTTCATATGGAGAAGAACCGGCAAGAAACTCCATGCTTACTGTTTTAAAATCATTTGTTTTTACATTATTTGAATGTTACAGCGTTAGTACTTAGGTGTGGGAGGACAGCGTAGGCGACAATAAGTCGTTGCTTACTACAAAAGGTAGAACAAGATACTACTGATACTTATCAAGATTATTAAGATACTTATGTTGGCCTAGTATCTTTGCTGGGTTATTTTAATTTCTAAACTGTCTGTCTTCATTGTCTTTTTCAGATATTTACCAGACTGATGATACTGACATTGCATTTAATTATTTTCATGACATTCTAATATTATTTTATAATTTATGTTTTCCCATTATCAAGTTTAAAATAACTATTAAGCCCTTAAAACATAATTGGATGACAAAAGGCATAAAAAAATGTTGTCTTAACAAACGCCGTCTATATCTAAAATATCGTCTCACAACAGCAAATAAAAAACGTCATAAAAACACCTACTGTAAATATACGGCTATCCTAAAAAGATGCATGTTGCAGGCTCAAAAAGGCGAAAACACGCGTTATCTGTCTCAATCCAGCAACAAATGCAAGGCTGCCTGGAAAGTAATAAAAAGTAATACCGGTGAAAAACTAAATTCCCATGACATTCATAAAATTCAATTGGATAATCAAACTTACACTCAACCTGAAAAGATAGCTGACATTTTTAACAACTTTTTTATTGATTTAACGAATGACACCATTGACCCATCTATTGACTACATACCACCAATGACTTATCTTCCAAACACTATGTATTTGACTCCAACTAATGCCACAAATATATATAAAATAATAAACTCCCTAAAATCTACGAACTCCACAGGCTACGATGAAATTAGCACAAAAATTCTAAAATTATGCTCTTCATTTTTATCAATTCACATTAGCCATATTATTAATCTTTCATTTATGCAAGGTTTATTCCCTTCACGGCTAAAATTATCAATTGTGAAACCGATCCACAAGAAAGGTGATAGAAGTGATATGAATAATTACCGCCCTATAACACTCATACCAATACTGGCAAAAATCTCTGAAAAGGCCATGCATGAAAAACTCTCCAGTTTTTTATCCAAATACAAAATTCTTAGTGAAGATCAATTTGGTTTCAGAAAAAATAAATCGACTACAACAGCTTGTTTTGCTCTTTTAAAATTAATAACGAAAAGCCTTAATGATAAACTGCCAATTATCTCCATTTTCCTAGACATGTCCAAGGCATTTGATTTCGTGAACCACACATTGTTAATTTATAAATTAGAGCGATATGGCATAAGGGGTAACGCGTTGAAATGGTTTGAAAGTTACCTTACACATCGACAGCAATGTGTTGAGATTTTGAGACAATCAGGAAATCAGAAGCTCACGTATAGGTCTCAGTATCGTGAAAATAACTGCGGTGTTCCCCAAGGGACTATACTAGGGCCACCTTTATTCTTGCTTTATGTTAACGACTTGCCCCATGTAACTTCCCACAAATGCATATTATACGCTGACGATACGACCCTCAGTATTATAAAAGAAAATGACGACATTGTTGAGTACCAAAATGAAATAAACATGACATTACATAAAATTATCACATGGCTTGAACACAATAATCTTCATATTAACATCAACAAAACAAATATGATACAATTCCAGACATATAACAGTACGCGTCCACAGCTTAAAATACAGTATAGAAATAAGACAATAGAACAGGTCGATTACGCAAAATTCTTGGGGATAATAATTGACAAAAACTGTAACTGGAAATGTCATATTGATGATCTATGTAAGAAGATAGATAGATTCGTATACGTTTTATATAGACTAACACGTGTGGCTAGTGTTAATGCGGCACTATGTGCATACCGTGGCTATGTATCATCCATTTTGCGTTATGGTATTATAATATGGGGTAATTCGGTTGAACTTGAAAGAGTGTTTCGAGCTCAAAAAAAATGCGTGCGCTCAATTTGTGGAGCACACCCACTGGACAGTTGTGTTCCACTATTTAAAAAACTTAGAATACTGCCACTTCCAGTACTGTATATATTTGAAATTTGTATTTTTGTTCACCAAAACAGACACGAATTTGACTTGTTTAATGATGTTGTATCCAGACCCAGCCGAAAAGTGCATATGCTTAATGTTCCTAGGCGTAGAATTAAATTATTTTCTAATAATGTATACTGTCCATTACTGTCTACAACAAATTACCTGATGGCTTCAAAACTCTCAGCCTCAGAACATTTAAATGTAAATTATTTAACCTTCTTTTAAACAAATGTTATTACTTGACTGACGATTTTATGAATGAAAAATTTACCTAAATATTTTAAATTATTGCCTATAAATTATATTTTATCTCCTTGATATCATCGAATTTTGACTTATATAATTAATCTCTTATACATATATTGTTCAATTTATTTAAATTATTTGTATTTCTAATGATGATTTGTAATTCTCAATTTAAATGTAATGATGGACCATAATTTAACAAACCATTTTTGTACGCCGGAAACGGCAGAATATTATGATCGTAATACATAATTCACATAACAGCTTTGCACAATATTCTGACAAATAAATGCATTCTTCTTCTTCTTCTAACTATTTTGACTGGTCTCCCGCCTGTGCGGGATCGTTCACTTAACCGGTCTACCGAGCCAAGATGCCACCTTAAAGCCACCCTAAAATAGTTTTGGTAACACCTTTTTTCCACACATTATTATATTTTAAAACTGTTTTATCTGACTGTACTAAATAGTTTCAATAATTTGATGGTGTCCGAGTGATCAGTGAAAAGAAAAGGATGTTAAAAAGTGTCAACTTTGACTATTTGTCTGAATTCATGTTGTCCGAGTCGTCAGCTACTCAATTAATAAGTTTTGTCTCGTTCTGTCAATCAAAAAAGTCAAAATACAAACGAATTTCAGACTACCTAATCCTAAGTTAAGTAATGTTTATGAATAGAGCTGTAAGTCAATATTGGACCCACAAGATTTAACGAACCACTGTAGACTTCGTTACAAATCCTATCATCATCATCATTCTCTTGCCCTTATCCCAATTCATTTGGGGTCGGCGCAGTACGTCTTCTTCTTCCATACCTCTCTATTACTTGTCATCTCATGAGATACCTCCTTTCTTGCCATATCATTTTTCACACAGTCCATCCATCGTTTCTTTGGTCTTCCTCTACCCTTATACCCATCCACATTCATTCTCAAAACTTTCCTCACGACATTTTCCTCATTCCTCCGCATCACATGCCCATACCACGACAACCTATTTCCACGCATTTTCATTTTCAGTCACCGGTGCCACTTTCAGACTTCCTCTAATGTACTCATTCCGGTCTAACCATTGTTTTATAAATCTTCCCCTTAAGTTTAATTCCTATATTATTAATATTATCTATAAATGTGAAATTTACGATGTTTGAATGTTTGTTACGCCGATTATTCCGATCCGATAAATCGTGATAAAAACTCCGTTCTCAAACTCAAATCACCTGTATAAATTTATAATATTTCAGTCTTAGTCTCTACAAATAAAATACAAATAATCAACTATTTAAATAAAAATGTACTTAGAACCAGGTCGACACATAACAAGCGCAAACCTGACATGTTTTAATATATTTAATGATGATTAAGAATAAGATAACATTCATTTACATCCTAAGTTCTCTAAATTTGGTTATTAAATGGTTAAATAAAATATTACACTGTTACAGTTTTCGTCATCACTGCCCACGAAAGTGATTTCGTGCATAGCGATACTTTTAGTATAATATTTTACGAGTCGAGCATAGCGGGACTATAGCATAGGGGGGGACTAACTGTTTATTTCGCGGTCACATAAACCTAGCTCAAATATTAATAGTTAAGTGTGCATAAACAAATAAATATAAAGTATCTCATTGTATTAGTTTCAGATACAATCAAGTACATAACAACAACGAGGGGAAAGCAGTTGATACTGTACACTGGATACACTTACTACCTCAAGAGGAAAGTTTTGTCGAAAGCGATTGGCTACTGGTTCTGCACGTCTGTCACAAGTATGAAGTGTAAAGGGAAACTAGTGATAGACTTTAAGCAAAATGTAGTCACTGTAAACAATAATCATAATCATGCACCACCAAAGTTTTATATTTCTGATGGCGTGTATTTTAGATTGTAATAATTATGAATGTAAGTTAAACTGCCGCTTGTCGAGGTCGTATCGTGGATGGTGACTATGATCAATAAATGTTATTCACGTCAAGTACAGACTAAAGTTTGATAATAACAAAAAGATTTAAAATCGTTTTCAAAAAACATACTCGTAAATTATGTATTTTCTGAAATATTCTGGATGTACCTATGTAATAGAAGACGAAAAGCACGTTGCATTAATAATCTCATAAACATTAAGTTGAATTAATTAAAGTTAATGATGAAACCAAATTTAGTGCTGTAACTGTTGTAACTCTGTGTTTAGGATAAAATTAAAAAAAAAAGAAAATCAAGGCTTTTATTTTATAGTGTTTATATACAAAATGCTTCCTCTAACTCAAGCTATGTATTTGGGTCTAAATAGTCATTATAAGACAATTCGGTGTTTCGACCGAATGTGATGTAGCTTTACTGGAATCACCATTCAGTCAATTGATTCAGTTTATTGATAAAACGAACCTTTGCTGTCAGAAACTATGGGTATACCCAATTCTTAAAATTTCTCATGTTATCTAAAATAATAAATAACAATTTATTCAGTGCACCTAGTAAGGTACTAAGAACTATTAACAAACGACTATGATCCTTAAGCGCTAGTTTTTTTTTTCATTAGGATACTCTGTGTCGTGGGCTCCAGTCTCTTCTCAAGAACTAATTAAAAACAAACAACAACTAACATTTTCTTTTATTTTTTCAGGTTTCAAGTACATAACATCCATGAAGGGCAATCAGTTAATACTGTTAAGAGACTACACTTATTTCTTGCAGCGCACTGATTCGAGAGGCATTGGACATTGGATTTGCACCTCGAGTCGTAGTAAGCAATGCAAAGCGAAGTTAGTACTTGACTCGGCAAAAAAAATTATCACTGCAAATTATGAACATACTCATCCGTCACCTCAATTTCATGTTAATGAAGGAGGAGTGCATATTAGAATATAGTTGGAAGTACCTAAGTAAAAACAAGTCAAGTTAAGTCGCTTACATCGACGAGTTGCGGCCAAACGCAAGTAGGTATATTATGAATTAAAAAAAAATAAGTGCTATTGCTGAGCACGAGTGACTGTTGTGTATTGGTATATTTTTTTTTGATATTCTAAACATATCTGTAAGTAATTATCATCGAATACATTTTCTCATAAGTGCAAACAAAGAACTTTTATTTCATGTTCTATATTTTGATAACCAAGAAAATGTAATGCCTCTAACATCCCTTGACATCATTATTGATTGTTAATTGTTATTTAGAAAAACTGATCACAGTATCTTATAGAACTCAATGATAAAAGAATCATGTGCAAGTATTTCTTTACAAAAAATGTACATAGAGCTCATAGGGCTACAAAGAAATTCAGCCGCATTGTTGTCAATAGGAAAAGTGGCGAAAAGGCTAGCGGCAGGTGCCACGTTGAATGGTAATATGGTTTCTTAGACCTTATAATGTTTAAAAGTTTTTAATTTCTCGTTCTTAATCTAGTCATCGTAATTATGTCAACACGTCAAAAGTTCTGTGTGATGAGTGTATGGATTTTGTAAAACTATTTTGTCTCTAGTCGTACGAGTAGTAGTATATTTTGGCCGATGGACGTTATATTTTCATCTTTTAGGTTTTTGATTCATAACCAAAAACCGTGTAAAGGTGCTTCAAGTTTACTAAGTACAAATTTGGAACATAAAGGTTGATATAATTGATGTAAATTCCTTTGTTTTCAGAATACAAGTATATAAAGTCTTTGAAAGGCAAGCCTATTATTCTGTACAAAGATTACACATTTTCGCATCGACGGCTGGTCCCGACTAAAGGCACCATTGGCTATGTACTTCAAGTCGGAGCAAGCAGTGTAAGGCGGCACTAGTACTGGACTGTGATCATAACGTGATAGCCGGTGATGATCACCACAGCCATCCACCACCACAGTTTTTTGTCCTAAATGGAGAATATGTTAGAAATTATAATAAAACTCTTCGCGACAATATATGTTGAATGATGTATTTGATATGTTTTTTTTTTTACTGCGAATACTTGTAAATGGCCTTCAAATCCGTATCGTTTGGGAACGTTGTTTTTATAAGCTGTAAGTTTCCCGAACAGCATAAAATAAAATAAAAATATAGAGCATGGGAATTTAAAATGGAATGTCAAAGTGGATTTTAATGCGAAAGCTTTCCTAATTCTATAAATCTTAATGTCTTCATATTTACAAATGTAGCTTTAGAGTTCACACATAAAGTTCATAGTCCTGATTTTTGACGATGTAACTAATAAATAGTAAATTACTACATGAGATACTTTGCACCTCTACACAAAGTTGTTGTTTATTTCAACACCCAATCTTAATCAATAAAATTTTGTTTTTTGTTGTGGCTTTACTAACTTACTTATTCTACTTACTTTAGTAGTCTTTACGTAGTCTAAGTTGATAATTTGATAGATCTTTTTAGGGTTCCGTACCCAAAGGGTCAAACGGGACCCTATTACTGAGACTTCGCTGTCCGTCCGTCCGTCCGTCCGTCTGTCACCAGGCTGTATCTTATGACCCGTGATAGTAAGCCAGTTGAAATTTTCACAGATTAACCTCTCTGAAGTTGGCATGGCAAATATAGCAGGCAAACAAATAAAGTACTGGATAATTAGCCGTTAATTAACCGCTAATTAACCATGGAAACCAAAAATTTTCCGCTCGCCGGAAAACCCGAAAATCGATTTGTATGCCAACTTCAGGTGAAGTTAGCATGCAAACATTTTAAAATACGTTAGGAAAGACCTAGACAACTGTACCATGGCTCATAATTAGCCGTTAATTAGCCGCAAATTAACCTTGAAAACCAAAAAATTCCCGCGTGCCAGAAAACCCGAAAATCGGATTGTATGCCAAATTCAGTGGAAGTTAGCATACAAACATTTTAAAATCGATTATGAAAGACCTCGACAACTGTACCAAGGCTCATAATTAGCCGTTAATTAGCCGCAAATTAATCGTAAAAACTAAAAATTTTCCGCGTGCCGGAAAACCCGAAAATCGCGTTACATGCCAACTACACTAAAAGTTACCATGCAAATTTTGTAAAGTCAGTTAGAATGGACCTAGACAACTTAACCAAGGCTAGATAGCTGATTAGCTGTGAATTAACTAAATAACAAAATAAATTTAACGTTTGATAGATAGTTTTTAAAAGAATTGTTACGTGTTTCATATATGTTGTATAATTACGAGAGCAACTTGAAAATGTGATTTCTTGTTTGTTGAGATATCTTAACGACTTTGGTGTCAAATGAATGATCTAGGCCTAAAACCATTTTATACGTTTGCAACAGGTAAATGGGTCCACGCGTTTAGGAGATAATTAAGAATTAGTATAGTGAAAATGTAAATAACCAGAATTTTTGATGTTTTTGTTTTACGAACTTTTTTATTAATGCAAAATGTGAAAATATTATTATTGTAAGTTAATGAGAAATTTTAAACAAACAGCTTTCTAGGTAGCCTAAAGATTGAAGGTTTGTTTTCATTTGTTAATTACAAATGACGGACTTTAATATTCATTGTCTATCCACCTAATTGACCGTGTAATCATCATACGCACCAAACATAAGATAGATTACGTGGTCAGGTAGATAGACGATGAATATTATAGTAGCAGCGGTTAGCTGACAACCCTAGGGCCACAGCTAGTGTGTCATACCGCGCCAGAGACCGACACAGTTACGCGTTAGAAAAGGGCTAGGCACGAGTCGCTATTTCTATTAATTGTTTCGCGAAGTGCCTCTTCTGTACTTGTACTAATTTATCCGTGACTTTACCAAGCAAAGCTCATAACTAGACGCAAATTAACCACTGTTGATAAAGACTATAATTATGTAGAACAAAAGCATCAAAAATTCTGGTTATTTACATTTTCAATATACTAATTCTTAATTATCTCCTGAACGCGTGGACGCATTTACCTGATTCAAACTTATAAAATGGCTTTAGGCCTAGATCTTTCATTTGACACCAAAGTCGTTAAGATATCTCAACAAACAAAAAATCACATTTTAAGTTGCTCTCGTAATTATACAACATGTATGAAACACGTAACAATTCTTTTAAAAACTATCTCATCATCATCATTTCAGCCGAAAGACGTCCACAGCTGAATATAGGCCTCCCCCAACGCCACATTGACCTAAGGTCCTAAGGACCTAAGGGGTTTTGCCATAATCGCCACGCTTGGCCGGCGGGTTGGCGATCGCAGTACGGTTGTTACAAAAGCACAGAGAACGCTGCTGCCCATTCTCTGGCAACTCCCTTAGTCGCCTCTTACGACACCCGCGGAAAGATCTGGGATGGTGCTATTCTTTACGTCCGACACCATACAGAACCAAAAAAACTATCTAATCAAACGTTAAATTTAATTTTATTATTTGGTTAATTTACGGCTAATCAGCTATGTCAATTCTAAGTGATTTTACACATTTTGCATGCTAGCTTGTAGTGTAGTTGGCATGTAAAGCGATTTTCGGGCATGCGGGAAATTTTTGGTTTTCACGGTTAATTTGCGGCTAATTAACGGCTAATTATGAGCCTTGGTACAGTTGTCTAGGTCTTTCCTAACCGATTTTAAAATGTTTGTATGCTAACTTCCACTGAATTTGGCATACAATCCGATTTTCGGGTTTTCCGGCACGCGGGAAATTTTTGGTTTTCAAGGTTAATTTGCGGCTAATTAACGGCTAATTATGAGCCATGGTACAGTTGTCTAGGTCTTTCCTAACGTATTTTAAAATGTTTGCATGCTAACTTCACCTGAAGTTGGCATACAAATCGATTTCCAGGTTTTCCGGCGAGCGGAAAATTTTTGGTTTCCATGGTTAATTAGCGGTTAATTAACGGCTAATTATCCAGTACTTTATTTGTTTGCCTGCTATATTTGCCATGCCAACTTCAGAGAGGTCACAGATTATGTATTTCTGTTGATGCTATAACAATAAATACTAAAAATAGAATAAAATAAATATTTAAGGGGGCTCCCATACAAAAAAGTGATTGTTTTGCTCGTTTTTTTATAAATAATGGTACGGAACCCTACGTGCGCGAGTCCGCCTCTCACTTGGCCGGTTTTTTTAATTAATAAAGTCCTGTATAAATTACAGTTGCAAATCAATGTATGAAATTGAGTTTGTGTTTCCATAACTCGAAAATAATGTGATAAATACTGCAGTCAATAGGCTAGCATAAAGTCATTACATTAATATTGATAGATCATATAATATCATACCCTTGTAGAGTCATTAATATTTGACTAGCGTTTTTGCTTACATACAAGCTTATAACAAAATCCGAATAGATTAGAAGAGAGCTTTTCAACTTATTTATTTTCAGAATACAAGTTCATTACATCAGCGAAAGGCAGGCCGTTGGTTCTTCACCAAGGCTTCACTTACTGCCATCATAACAAGTTTGAGAAGAAGGGCACTGATCATTGGAAATGCTCCTCTCGAAGAAGTAGAAAATGTCAGGCGAAAGTCGTCATAGACAGTAGTGGTATAATTACATCGAGCATGCATGCCCACACTCACCCACCGCCAACTTTTAGTCTATTGAATGGACAATATGTGAGAAAGTACGATAGATCTGGAAGGAGGAAAAAACCAGTAACTATGTTATTTTGATTGTTGGATACAATATGTAAAATAACTTACACGCAGCATGGAAATTCTTCGGTGGCTGTTGCTAGACGTGACATGGTCAATACTCTCCCACGAACCAAGCGTGTCACCGTTTTCTCTGGCCACTACATTGAAGAGGTATAGAAACTGCTGCGGCTTTGAGTGCGGACCGTGACACAATGTGGGCTCTCAACACACTTTTCGTGGAAAGAATTTTCTTAGTACTGCCGTCTCTGGACCCTGCTCGCGCGTATATTCCGTGTTCTATGGATACTCTAAATCGAATGTATTTGTTTTAAGTGGGTCACTATTATCAAACACTTATTTGCGCTTGTCCATATCACGCTTGTAAATGTCTACAAATCATATTTAAATACTTCATTTTACGTGTACGAGTATTGTTAGAAGACAAAAAAGAAAATTAATAAAAACTTATAAAGAAAATAAATGATTAAAATAGTAGTAGTAATCCTCCAATAATCATTATTGTATTTTTATTTCATTATTGGTATATTCCAGCTTATACAAGGTGTGTTTTGCATCCTCGTTACATTCAAGGAGGTAACTATGCTAATGATTCTCCACCCGAATCAATAATAAAAAGGGTATGTAATTTTTTTTTTTTCTTATTTACGGATATTGGTAAGTGTGAACCACCCGTGTTTTAAACACGGCCGGTTTGATCCTCGCCTTATAACCTGGCTTACAAACAAAAAATACCCTCACGGTGGTGTGAACGCTAAAGGCTGAAGTGGTTATTCTGTAAATACTGACAAATTTAAACAACAAAAAAGCTGTGTTTTTTAATAGTTAACTAGGTACAGTAATTTAACAGAATTCCGACGAGGACGCAAAATAAGACCTTGTATAATTTTTTTATTACTGTTTTTATATTAAGCCCGTATCATATGCTTTTTAGGATTATTGCTTTTATGTAGTAGTCGAAACGCCTCAACTAAAGTTCTAAAATACTGATCTGTACTATTTTTTAGATTACAAATACGAGTATATAACATCGAGAAAGGGAAAACCTTTGGTACTGTATGACGGCTACACTTACAGCCGTGACAAAACGACAAAGGATAATGTCCACTGGAAATGTTCGTCAACCAATAGTAAATCTTGTAAGGCTAGGCTCACAATGCACAGTAGCGGCTACATTGTAAACGTCACTAATAGTCATACCCATCCGAAGCCGGAGTTTCATTTTTGTGGTGGAGAATATATAAGACTGATAAGAAGAAGTTGTAAAGAAGTAGCAGCCTGACCACGCCTCCTAACCAAACCTATCGTACGCGCGATTCTGAGATCTTCGTTTTACGTGATTTTTGCGTGTATCTTTAATAATATTGAGTCTGCAATAAATTAGATACCCTATGAGAACTAGGTATTTGATGAAATATTTTGGTCAATTATAATAACAGTTACGTATCCCTCACCAGCGATTCTATCATCATCATCATCTCAGCCGAAAGACGTCCACTGCTGGACATAGACCACCCCAAGTGTCGCCACATTGACCGGTCCCGTGCATCTCGCATCCAGCGGATCCTCGCAATCTTCACCAGGTCATCGGTCCACCTAGTGGGAGGCCTTCCAACGCAGCGTCTTCCGGTTCGCGGTCGCCATTCCAGAACTTTTCGGGCCCATCGGCCTTCTGTTCTGCGAGCAATGTGCCCTGCCCACTGCCATTTAAGTTTGGCAATTATTCGGGCTACGTCGGTAACCTTGGCTTTGCGACAATACTATCAATTAATAAAATATACAAGGTGTAAACGAACTCTTTAAAAAGCCGCCAAGCATTATGTGCATCAGAGTAAGTAACTCTCTACGTTAAAAATGATTACTGGGAAACGAATTTTTTGTGGGGTGAAAAATCACGTTTTACGGTAAAAATTTATGTAATGCACTCAAAACATTTTGCCGATGGATGAATTGAACAGTAAACGGGTCATGGAGGTACTTAAAGTAAAATTATAACATTAAAAACCACCTAGCTTTTTTGTTAATACTTGGAACTTCGACCTGTTGTATGACTGACAGGCAAGTATCTTACTAGAAAGCGTGTGTGTAACTAGAACTTTCTCAGGCATGGTCCAGAACAAAAAAAATTATCGAAATGATGGAGAGAACAAGTGCCTTTCGGCTTCTTTAAGGGTCAATTTACATCGTTTAGATGTGGGACTTTAACACCAGGACTTTACTAAATTCTAAAAGACACGGAAAGTAACGAGAGCAAAGTTTGTCAACGGAAAGCCATCCATCGTCAAAGTCCTTACTTAGTAGTAAGGACTTTGACACAAGGCAATAAATTTCTACAGGAATGAAACTAGCTTTTTGGTATCTTATGTCAATTAACACATTATTGACTTCTCTAACATCGTTGACACTGATAGAACGTCACTTTGTCTGGGCCTACTAGTTTAGATTTAGTGGAATCGTAATATTCGTTATTATGATTTTTTTACTTCGTTTCAGAACTCAAACCAATTAAATCAACAAAAAGAAAACCCATAATGGTATACAAAGGTTACCCTTTCTGGCACCACAAACATTTTGTAAAAGCTCGTAATGACTTCTGGCGTTGCAAAGCTTACCGAAAAGGATGCAAGGCAATGATCATATCAGACAAGGATAGCAAGATAGCTGGCAGCAGTAACCATAATCACCCGCCACCACCTTTTAGCCTTCATGATGGAGTATATGTTATCAATGATAAGTAGAAGAAGAGGGGAAACTGTGAATTGGAAAATGTAGGGTTGGACGCGGAAAGGCGCGCAATATGGAGCGATGGTCTTTGTTGCTCAACGATAGTGGCCGAGTATCGAACCAAATGACGTGCTATTGTAGAAGATCATGACTAGAAGTTACAGCTACTAGTAGTAAAAGAAGTGGCTGAAGATGCATAGAGGGATGGGAAGATGCCCCAGTAGGTGATAACACGTTCTGACCTAGTGACACCTTTATGCTTAGCCAAAGCGGTGTCAGGGTCATAAGTACAAGCAAGTGGGACGAGAAAAATTAGACTAGAACTAGACGATTAAATTTTTGCATGTTTTTGGAGTTAATAATTATATAATTGTATGATAAGGAAGATACAAGAGAATTCTTTTTTTTTGGATATTTATTATGTCGATACATTATAAATATCCAAAAAAAAAGAATGCTCTTGAAATATAAGAGTGTGAATGAATATAAGAGTTTTTAGTTTCATATACTGGCTATAATTATTAAAATACCTACTAAAATAAAATAGAATTGTTACTATGAAATCTTTTTCTTGACAAACCCCTTTTGTTTATAAATTTTCAATAAAAACAGTTTTCAGAAAATTTAAGCTTGTTTATACCGGGATATGAGCCACTTGCAAGTTTATGTTAAATGACATTATTTTTTCAGATTTCAAATACATCGAGTCGAAGCAAGGTAAGAGGCTGGTTCTGCATAAAGACTACACATACTGCTTCAATAATTATTCTGCTACCAAAGGTCACACACTCTGGATGTGTTCTGGACGCATCAGAAAGAAGTGCAAGGCGAAAATTGTGGTAAATGATCTAGGTAACATTAAATGTGTTGTCGAAGACCACACCCATCCCCCTCCCCAATATCTTTAAGGGACAGTTTATTAGTATTTGAAGAAAGACTGTTCTTCCCTGTGGCAATCGGCATGGCTCCACGGGATCTCTGATGTGTGCAATCAGTGCCCCACATTACACGACCCCTCTCACAAGGAAAAAAAGCTGTCACAAGTAAGGTTGAATGAAGTTTGGAATAAAGTGAGAAGTCGTTTCATAATGAGAAGGACATAGCTAACATCACACGGTGTTCGTCTAACTGCCATTCGACGGGAGCAGGAGACGAAAACTTATTTATTTTAGTAATTTCCATGTTTTTACGTTTATTTTAAAACGATTGTGGTTAATTCTATTTTTCTGATAAGGCAATTAAGTTAAGCTTACATTTTACTTATAAAATTCTTGAAACTGTTTGTATCTTTCACACATCTCACTTTCTCAACACACACAAGACTCCTACAAGTACTTTTAATGAAATAAAATGCAAGTGTTTTATGGAATAAAGCTGTTCTAACCTCCAGCACGTGGCCAAGTTAGATTGACTAGCGGTAATTTACTTCGTCGTGTTTTTGCGTCAAAAATCATTTTTCTTCTTCTTTTCGTGTCGATGTTATATCCATGTTACACAGTTTGTGCCCTGTAGGTGGGTAACTTTTTTCTACGTCAGTTATCTCACATTATTGTTGATAAACCATTTCTTCTTGTATTAAAGCATAAGCTGTGTTTTGCGCTTTTATCTAAATAGAACATGTTTGATTGAAAAACTGTTTCAATTTGTTTGAGATTTATTTTTTTTGTATTTAAAATCAGCTACTTTATACTTACACTTACATTTCAGATGATAGGATCAAGATTATAAATTCGGAGAAAGGCAAGCAGTTAATTTTGCACAAAAAGTACACATACGGCTTCACTAGAAGATATTTATCAAATAAAACTACCGTTTGGCAATGCACCTCAAAGAACTGCATGGCAGAAATGGTTGTAGACAGTTATGGTAACATCATATCTGGTAATCTAGACCATACACATTCCCCACCCCAACACTTCATCAATAGTGGAAGATATTACGCAACGTATGTTAAGAATGCTTGATCTAAATAGTAGGTTTAGTATTATTTTATGAATAAGAATAACATAAGACAGCAATTTTCCAACTTTTGTGTACAAAAGTAGTTTCTTCGTGTTTAATAATTTCATCCGACAGACCTGCGAAAGGAGAAATGTAGACAACATGATGGCAAAATATTTATATTCATTTGAACGTCTAAATATAAGTTAATAAATGTTAAGTTAAGACGTTCACATGAACAATTCTACTTGTACGTAGAAATCGAATCTAATACACAACCAAATTTTACTTACACATTAGATATGTATTAAATGAGCATTGCACGA
This sequence comes from Cerastis rubricosa, assembly GCA_949152445.1. Lineage (NCBI taxonomy): Eukaryota > Metazoa > Arthropoda > Insecta > Lepidoptera > Noctuidae > Cerastis > Cerastis rubricosa. The sequence goes on from OX424527.1 coordinate 17,023,188, forward strand.
GGTACATGGGATGAATGGATATTTATAATTCTATATCTTTTTCAGACCGACTTTTTATGTAATTACGATATTTTTCTAATAAAATCTTTTAAATTACAAACATTTTTACTGGTGGGACAATTTCACATAAGTTCATTTATATTTCAGGGGTATGAGGAATGGGTGTAAAGTTCCTCAATACTCCATTGAAAAGGGAGGGTCCTCCGACCAGACAGGTGTTATGTCTGGCGGGCAACTGCCCGAAAGTTGCTGTCGGGTTTCTCTACATAGTCTTAAGTCGATAGTCAGTTGTATCATAGATGGCGCTGTAGTACTTTATATACGGCGCTGTAGTATGGATATACTTCGAAATCAGCCACCTTATTAATAGGATTTACCGTCACTCGTACAGCAACTTTCAAGCCGCCATAAAGTATGAACAGAACTATACTTAAGTATTTAACCGAGTATTGGATCGATTTTCTCGATGGCTTTTTATAAACTTAAAAATGAAACACTTTTCTTAATAGACTATTACATTTATTTCTGATTTCAAGTACATAGATTCAAAGAGAGGCAAGAAATTAATTCTTCACAGAAACTACACATACTGCTTCGGTAAATACTTTACAAGAAAAAAATCTTCTTACTGGTCATGTACAGCTCGGACCTCAAAGGGTTGTAAGGCGAAAGTGGAAGTAGATATTCATGATAGAATAACGTTTGGTCACCTAGACCATAATCATCCACCACCTAAATACATCATAAATAACGGACAATATATCAGAATCTAATGTTTTTGCTTCGGCAGTATATCTTGAACAAGTCAGCTGACCTGAACTATCCTGCCTATCCTGATGACAACCGATGTGATCGGTGAATCATGTTCGAATCATTTTTTTCAAACAAATACATAATTATTCTTTTTGCGGCCCGGCTGGTGCCGAACCATGCCGTCTCGAACATGACTGTTTGTAGGGCTTCACACAGCTGTTATGTTCACCTTCACCCAAAAGGTGTGGTCACGAATTGACGTCGCGTCTCCGGACACCGTGCACGACGGATACTCTACTAAAGATTCCGTCAATGTCCGGTTTCAGCTTCGGTCCACAATGTGAACGTATATGTTTGACCGAATCTTCACTAGGTGTTGAGTGAGAGGGTTTCTTAAAGTAAGGCTCATTTATTTTAGTTCTAAGGGGTGTTAGTGTACCTACGTTATCCTAATAAAATAATTTAACAATTATCGTCTTTTAGTGATTGGATCGATTTGATGTTACCTTTTATACCAATGAATCAATGCTTTTAAATAAAAGCCTAAATATTGATAGTTTGCTTTATTTCAGATTATACGTACATCAATTCAAGGCGAGGCAAGAAATTAGTCCTGCACAAAGAGTACACTTTCAACTTCACACAATCTTCTTCAACCAAAAAAACAAGCTACTGGCAATGTACAACGGGACGAGCAAATACAAAATGCAAAGCAAAAATAGTATTTGATGCTCATGGTAATATTATATCTGGTAACTGTAGCGTAAATAAAAATAAAAGTCGTCACTGCTACATGTTAAAACGTATAATTTTGCTGTTAAAAAAAAAACCTAATACAATTTTTTATATAAAATTTAAAAGGATCAAAAAAAAGAATTAAATAATGGGCGACATGTAATATTATTTTATGTAAAGCAGCGAAATGGGTTGTTCAGAATTGTATAAAATTTGTAATTTTGAAAATTAAAACAAGGTGAGAAAGGGGTTGCAACACCTACTCAGCCCTAGGCGCGATCAAAATGTATACGAGTTTAAATACTACACCGGAAAAAAATACATTGCGCGACCTTTTGACACGAATAGGGTTTAAATAAATTAAATGATTGTACAAAAAAAAAAGAGAAACTATACTATTGCTAAAGATTAAAAAAAAGGATTAAAACAAAATTTGTTCCCTGAAGGTCCGGATCCTCGCTCGAAATCGGATCTTCGCTGTTGCTCCGGGTCTCAGGCGGCAAGCCTCGGAGCCAACCGCCAGTACGCGTCTCCCGACCCCTGGTCGGCCTTGAGTCGCGGCGCCGAAAGTATACGGGTCACTAGATCTTAGCTAGGATAAAAGTCCTAGAACCGATTCTGAGCGAATCTATGGTGAGAAAAATACAGAAAAATTAACACCATGCTCCGAGAGAATCTTTTAAGCAGAAAAAATTTAAAATGTTCCAAATACATACCGGTTCTTGGTGAAATCACTTATAACCGACTATACAGTACAGCACTACAAAATGTAAATTATCTTTCTTAGGTCTTTTTTGACTTTAGACTACAAATAATTTATCAATTAAATTACGAAACGGAATAATATGTCTGTTATTTCCAAAGATTCGTCGCCCATCTGAGAAAAATTTTCTTCTGTGACATCCCATGGAATCGTCATATTTTTAAATTTGAACCGAAGTAAGAAAAAGTAAATTGATTAGAAATGAGGTCGACTTACACGAACAGAATAGTTTTTATTCAGCCGAAAACAGCGTGATAATGCTGCAATACCCTCTTTCTAAGAAAAAAAGGACGTAAGTACGAGTGAGAAAGAAGAAAAAAACTGGATCAGGCAAAAACAAAAAACAGGCATCATATCTGAATCAAACGATATCGAAGTGCAACAGATACTGAATAAACACGGAGGCCACCACATCTAAACGTTATCCGCGCGAACTCGCGATATCTCAATTACATCTATGGAGAATATGAAAGAAAATAACGAACACCTAAATCTAAATATATATTGTTCAGTTAGAGCCAAATTCTAACCTACCACATCCTTACAATTATGAAGAACAACCAGTGAACTTTAGATCTAAGTAAAACTAACCTAACTTAACATAAGACTTAACTATTACCTATCAACTATAAGAAAAAACTTGGGGATCCCCAAAAATAATTAACGTGAACACGTAAAGTCCGACCTTGGTTATAGAAACAAAAGACAAGTTGGACAAAAAAAAACTAAGTTTAAGAAAGAAAAACTTAAGTCAATTAAGTCAAAGAAGAACTCAAGACATAGAACTTAAATCAGAGAACTCAAGTCATAAAAATCAAGTTTAAATTCAAATTTAAAATTAAATGTTGAATGTCACGCCATCTGTGTAAAACTAAAAGAAACAAAATAACCTTAGAACACAAGTTGACATAACACAGAAATAAACAGATGTCTCTATTAACAGATAATCTATGAAGTTTTTAATCTAATCAAAAAACTATGCAAAGAAATATTCCAAAGAGGAAAAAGGATTAGAAAGCAAATGTCAATGTCAAAATGGAACAAAGAGAATTTAATCCAATTTATTTTAAGATATCTTTGATATGATATTGTCCGGAGTGGACTGAATCACAATCCTGTAGCAAATAGGTGGTCCTTGAAATGACTCTTATTACACGGCACTTAATAAAACGTGGAGCAAGCTTCCCAGAGAAAAAATCACCTCCAGAAGACTTGGAAAAATTCCTTCTCCATACAGTATCACCAACATTTAGAGTGACAGCTGATCGATTAGAATTATATGCACGAGAGTTACGGAGAAAAGCTAAAGAAAGATTATCAGCAACCTTTGCATAAACTTCGCTGAGAGAGGATAGGTTTGAAGCATGACGAGCCCGACTGTCTGCCAAATTAGAGCTTCGAGTCTGACTATTTACATGACTGCTATCCATAAGGACCTCTCTACCAAGCATAAGAAAGTTAGGCGTAAAACCAGTAGCTAGATTAACACAAGAATTGAGGTAAAGCTTAACTTTAGGTAACATTTTAGCCCAACTTCTTTGGTTTTCACCAACCAAAATACCTAAACATGTTATAACGCTTTGGTTGTATCGCTCAACCGTATTTGCTTGGGGTGTATAATATGGCGTAAAAGTAGGTGATTGAATATGGAAAGATCTGAGAAAATTAAGGAATTGATTACTACGAAAAACTGTAGCGTTGTCACAAAGAATAGTACGCGGAACCCCAAAATTAAAGAAAATTTCAGACTCTAACGCTTTTATAACAGAAAGAGCGTCAATCCTTTTCAGAGGAACTAACCAAACATATTTGGAAAAAACATCTACCATAGAAAGGATATATTTATAACCATAATAAGCGCAGGGCAACGGACCAATTATATCGATAGAAATCATCTGTAAGGGCAAGGAAACCTCTTTAGGGTAACACATCTGACCGCGAGGTTGTGTGTTCGAAATTTTATAGGCTTTACAAACCTCACATTGACTTAACGTCGAAGTAACGTCACGGAACATATTTGGCCAGTAGAACAACTCCCTAAGCTTTAGATACGTTTTAGTAACACCGGGATGTATCGAAGGAAAACTATTGTGAATTTCCCAAATAGCGTCTGGAACCTTTTCAGCTGGTAACACCACACGCCATGGTTCAGAAGATAAAGGACTAGAAACAGGCATGCATCTCATAAGGATACCGTTATTTATAGTGTATGCTGGGAACATTTGTGGCGTATCTCGAGCACCTATATATATCTTCTTATACCAACGGTCATTAGTATGTTCAGGACCCTGGTCAAATGACACAGGATTAGCATGGATCCTGGAAAGAACATCGGGGACTATATGTTGCGAACCTTTACGATGCACAATATCAAAAGTATATTGGGAGATAATAGTAGCCCAACGAGCTAAACGACCAGATGGGTTGTTAAGAGAGAGGAGCCACTTAAGGGCCATATGGTCTGTTATGACAGAAAACTTCATACCATCTAAATAACATCGAAAATGTTTATTTGAATCCAAAACTGACAAGAGTTCACGCTCTGTTGTACTACAATTGCGTTCAGTTTGAGAGAATAAACGCGAATAATAGGCGATTGGATGTTCCACATCGTCTATCTTCTGTGTCAGTACCGAACCAAGACCAACAGCTGACGCATCACACTGCAGGATGAATGGCTTCGAGAAATCAGGACATGCCATAACAGGCGTATCGATTAGCGCTTGTTTCAACTTAGTGAAAGCTTGATCGGCTGCATCATTCCAACTTATTGGATCATTACCCTTTCTCTTACCGATAAGGGCAGTAAGCGGAGCAATTATAGAAGAAAACCCTTTAACGAAACGCCTATAATAAGAACACATACCAATAAAACCGCGTAATGACTTAGCTGAAGTAGGAGTAGGATAATCTTTAATAGCATCAAGTTTGCCGGGATCGGTTTGAAGACCCTTTTCATTAACAATATAACCCAAATATTTTAGTTCGCTTTTACAAAACTCGCATTTTTTTAAATTTATAGTTAAGCCTGCCTCTTTAAGTCGAGCAAGCACCTTCCTGAGCAGCGCCATATGACTAGAGAAATCTTTAGACACGATTATCAAGTCGTCGACGTACCCAAAAATACAGTCGTCGCTGGTAGAAGTAAACTCGAAATTAACGATCATATCAGTAAGGCGTTGCATCTCCGAAGCAGCGTTCGTTAGACCAAAAGGCATCCTAACAAACTCAAAGAGACCACGTTGTGGGACAATAAACGCTGTTTTCTCACAACTTTCTCTATCAGCGAGTGGAATTTGCCAGAAAGCACTTCTAAAATCCAATGAGCTAATATATCTAGCACCACGAAGGTTGTCGAGGATATCGTGAATACGGGGAAGAGGATATGAATCTCTAACTGTCACACTATTCAGTTTTCTACTGTCGACACAAAACCGAACAGAACCATCTTTTTTTGTCACCATTACCACTGGACTAGCCCATGAAGAACGAGATGGACGAATAACACCCATATCTAACATTTTGTCAATCTCTTCATTGAGAATCTTCAACTTGACAGGGGATAAGGGATAATATCTTTGACGGATAGGGTAACCCGTAGTATTAATTTTATGGGACAACCAAGATGTTTTACCAAGACCAACTTTTTCCGAAGAGATAACTTCGTACTCTTTAATAACTTGTTGAAGACAAGCCTCTTGATCCGGCGATAGGATGTTACGAGGATGAATATAACGGACCTCGCCGACAGAGGAAACTTGAGGGGAAGAGTGCTGAACAGAAGGGATAAACATATTACCATCAATATTTTTATTAAAAGCCTGACTAAAAATAGACGTCAAACCGAATTTATTCCAAAATTCGATACCTAAAATAACAGAAGATGACATCGAACTTGCAACTAAAAACTCATGAATAAAAGTTGTACCATTAAATTTAACTGGAAGGTACACAGAACCAAGAATATCAATCGGCGAATTATTAGCCGATATAACACGGGGACAAGCGTCTTTTGATGTCAAAGAAACACCAAGTTGCTGAATAAAATTATCGCTAACAAGCGACATCTGAGCACCAGAGTCGAGCAATGCTTTAACAACTCTACCACATAATAATACTTCTATAAACGGTCGGTTATCAAATGAATCTGAAGTAAACACTGGGGATACTGTACGGAAAGAAGCGTATCGCCAGTGGTTTATGCATTTTTTGGATTACATTTCGGACATTCCCTAGTAATAAATCCAGGAGTGCGACACTTAAAACAAATCATGCCTGTGATCTCTGGGCAAGAACGGTAAGAATGACCAACTTTGTTACATTTTAAACAAAGCTGAGACTGACTACAACCAGGACAAATCTGAGGGTTACTAGATGTTGGCTGATGGGAAGTTTTGTTCGGCCTAGGTTTTGGTGGGTTAAATACTTGAGAAGTCGACTGGTCGGCAACACAGTCGAGACTGGCTACCGCCTTTGAAGGTTTTAAAAAGGACTCGAAATGAGTAACGGCCTCGATTAAATTATTGACATCATGGAATTTTTGAATAGACAAGCAAGGAGTATACTTTGGCAACATGTTGTGGGTGATGATCTGCAACAACTCCGATTCTTCAATAGGCTTGCTCAGTTTAGCGTTTAAGTAAGAAACTTCGATAATAAATTCTCTTATTAGCTGTTCCGGTTTCTGCTTGAGGTTACGGACCTCCTGGCTTATCTTAAATTCAAAATCGGTCGTACCGAATGTCTGAAAAAAGGCATCTTTGATCTCATAGAAGGAAAGTCCAGGGCGACGGATCGACCTAAAATATTGAAGTGCGACACCTGACAAGACTTCATGAAATCGCTTAACTAAATAACCATCAGACAAAATGTCGGCCTCCCTGCACTCCTCTAAACTCGTGAAAAATTCCCGTACGCAGGTCTTACCATCGAAAACAATCTTCCACTTAGTAAGAGAGAACTGCCTGGTAAATTGTAGGCATTCCTCAGATCTTATTGGAGAAGGAATGATACTCTGTGAAGAAGCGTGAGAAGGTCTTGGCGGAATAGGAGGAGGTGGTGGTCGCGAAATAATGGGACTAGCACGACGTGGAGTCTCAACAATAGGGAACCCCTCTTCTGACATGATGTAACTAGAATAGACCTAATATCGTATGAAAGAACAGACAAAAGGCGATTGAATCCTAGCGAAAAAATAGGCACGGCATGAACAGACGGATAAAAATAATCCAGCAACCAGCAGTCAGTGAACGCCAAGCTATTAAACAAAGATACAGGCTACATAACCGTTCATACTAAGCTTACCTTGAAAACCGACGCCTATAAATTCATACGTCACCATATATACTCTACGGGTTCTAACTACCGCTAGCTAAGGATATGGAATAAAAATCAGGAGACCTATCGTTATATTTGCTGCGATAAGTGGGTAAAATAAAAGACAGTTATGTGTTATATAGTTCACAAAATTATTTTTCCTTTAAAATAAATTACATTTAATGAAAAAATATATATATATGTCAAGGAAAAATGACAGCTTCACAGATCTGAACTGGTGGTAAAAATCCCAGAATACCTTTCTAGAATGAAAGAATATCCGTGTCCTGAAACAAATAAGCTTAAGAATCATTAGCTCCCGGAGGGAGTGACCATCCTCAATAAGGCAAAAAAGATTTTATGTAGAATCATTCAAATTTCAAAGTTATTAGGTAAAAACACTTACTTTAGTTGTTCGGGCGCCATTTTTGTAGCGTAAATAAAAATAAAAGTCGTCACTGCTACATGTTAAAACGTATAATTTTTGCTGTTAAAAAAAAAAACCTAATACAATTTTTTATATAAAATTTAAAAGGATCAAAAAAAAGAATTAAATAATGGGCGACATGTAATATTATTTTATGTAAAGCAGCGAAATGGGTTGTTCAGAATTGTATAAAATTTGTAATTTTGAAAATTAAAACAAGGTGAGAAAGGGGTTGCAACACCTACTCAGCCCTAGGCGCGATCAAAATGTATACGAGTTTAAATACTACACCGGAAAAAAATACATTGCGCGACCTTTTGACACGAATAGGGTTTAAATAAATTAAATGATTGTACAAAAAAAAAAGAGAAACTATACTATTGCTAAAGATTAAAAAAAAGGATTAAAACAAAATTTGTTCCCTGAAGGTCCGGATCCTCGCTCGAAATCGGATCTTCGCTGTTGCTCCGGGTCTCAGGCGGCAAGCCTCGGAGCCAACCGCCAGTACGCGTCTCCCGACCCCTGGTCGGCCTTGAGTCGCGGCGCCGAAAGTATACGGGTCACTAGATCTTAGCTAGGATAAAAGTCCTAGAACCGATTCTGAGCGAATCTATGGTGAGAAAAATACAGAAAAATTAACACCATGCTCCGAGAGAATCTTTTAAGCAGAAAAAATTTAAAATGTTCCAAATACATACCGGTTCTTGGTGAAATCACTTATAACCGACTATACAGTACAGCACTACAAAATGTAAATTATCTTTCTTAGGTCTTTTTTGACTTTAGACTACAAATAATTTATCAATTAAATTACGAAACGGAATAATATGTCTGTTATTTCCAAAGATTCGTCGCCCATCTGAGAAAAATTTTCTTCTGTGACATCCCATGGAATCGTCATATTTTTAAATTTGAACCGAAGTAAGAAAAAGTAAATTGATTAGAAATGAGGTCGACTTACACGAACAGAATAGTTTTTATTCAGCCGAAAACAGCGTGATAATGCTGCATAACCCAGACCACAGCCATCCACCGCCACAATATTTCGTTAAAGATGGAACATATATCAGAATTTAAAATAGAAACAATTTATATGACACTAGCTTGTATTTTATAAACCTTCATCATTTTTTAAATTAATTAATGAATCAGTAGGGATTGGAATCCAGTATTATTTTCAAGCCTATCGGGTCTGGCCGGTCTTAAGTTTTCATCATCATCATCATCATCATTTCAGCCCAAAAGACTTCCACTGCTGGACATAGGCCTCCCACAAGTGTCGCATTGACATTTTGGGGGGTTTTGCCATAATCGCCACGCTTGGCAGGCGGGTTGGCGATCGCAGTACGGTTGTTAAAAAAGCACAGAGAACGCTGCTGCCCATTCTCTGGCAAGTCCCTTAGTCGCCTCTTACGACACCCACGGGAAGATATGGGATGGTGCTATTCTTTACGTCCGACACCATACAGAGCCAAGTCTTAAGTTTTACCAACCCTTAATGATAAAAGCCCGAACTATTCTGTGATCATCGTTCATTTTGGATCATGGTAAATGTTGTGGGCGAATGACTGTGACCACAACACTGTAATCATAAAAATGGCGATTTGAAAATATGCCCCACCACTAATGGCACACGTCGTGATGAATTGCACAATTATCACAATAATGAGTTTATAACTCATAAGCTTTATCAATTTTCTATAAATAATTAATTATCAAAAAATGTATATTTTTTGGCGCTCTGTATGGTGTCGGACGTAAAGAAGCACCATCCCATATCTTCCCGTGGGTGTCATAAGAGGCGACTAAGGGACTTGCTAGAGAATGGGCAGCAGCGTTCTCTGTGCTTTTGTAACAACCGTACTGCGATCGCCAACCCGCCTGCCAAGCGTGGCGATTATGGCAAAACCCTCCAAAATGTCAATGTGGGGACACTTGGGGAGGCCCGTGTCCAACAGTGGACGTCTATCGGGCTGAAATGATGAATGATGTATATTTTTTACTTAGGTGTATTTAGTTCGTTAGTTTCTTTATGTAATTTAGTCTTTTTTTAATAATTAGTTTTAATTTTTGTATAAGTAAGGTTAGTTATAAATAGATGTATTATACACTTATACCATAAACATTTAAAAAAAAAAACTAGCTACGAGAGTTAGGGTAAAACTAAGCTTGTATAGGTTAAAACTAAGCTTGTGAGCTTGTAACGGTGTCATTGTCAGTATCTAAGTAAATGTGCATTTCACATGCAAATATGCAAAGATTAGTGCGAGTTTTAGGGTTCTGCCTTTAAAATACTTTATGTTGAAACTTGTGAAACTGTGACTAATTTCATATTCTTTTAGGACTGAGTCTAAGCCGCTGGCTAAGTGGCTGAGTCTTTGTTTGCGCTTTTAACCCAATAAAACCTTTTAAACGTCTGCGTCTTTTATTGACTAGTTAAATTTATTTGATGTGTCCTTTTGTTAAGTCTAGCTGTTGTCCCATGTGAACCTAAGTCTTACTTTTGTGTCATTTTGTATTGAAATGTTCAGCTGTTATGACCTTAAAATATAACAGACAAAAAAACCAACGGACGCGCATTATTACTTTTACATTAAAAAAGTGAAAGTAGTAAATATTAAATACGTACGTACGCCACGTACCTATATACGTATGTAATGTTTTATTTCTATTTTTTTCTATTGTGTTTTTATTTGTAATTTAGTTATTCGTGTGGAGGTATATATTTTAACCAACTTTCAATAGCATAATTAATTGTTTTATTTTTCAGATTTAGAGTACATTCAATCAAGTAAAAAAAAATATCAAGTGAAAAGTACTTATATTGCTACAAGAATTTCTAATCTATTTAAAGAGCTAGCTACTGGCAATGTGCATTGTATAGAATATGCTGTAATATTACAGCTATTTTCCAATATTGATTATGGGAAAGTTCTACCTCATGAATTAGTACACTCACATCCGCCACCCAAACTGCACAACGATGGACGATATTATAATATCCGAATCTGAATTTATATTCAGATATAAAACCGAGCGAGCGGAGCGGGAGCGTCGCAAGTCACAAGTATTTTTTTTTTTGAAAAGTACTGCACTGCTTCGGGGTGACAGAGCATCGAGATGTGTTTACTATAGTTAAAATAAGTACATAGTTACATAAGTTTAATATGAATGTTTTATACAAATAAACCTTCCGTAATAAAAAAAATAAAAAGATGAATATCGCATCATAATGAAATCCGTCGCGTAGTTTAGAAAAAGAAAATGCGTCACACACGACCGAACGGATAATTCCAGAAATCCCCACCGACAAATCCCCACCAGTGGGGATCGTTACTTTTTTGTTCCAGACATCCCCACTAGTTACATAAACTCAGCCTAGTGGGGATTTTTGGAAAAATAAGTAACAATCCCCACCAAGTGTTGTGTCTAAATTATTAAACATAAACAAAAATTTATTTCATTATGAATGGATACGAACAGTCACATTATTTTTTAATATGTATGAAATAGGTAGATAAGGACTTATGTGCTAAGTGAGAGAGTCAAAAACTATATTTTTGCGTATGTATGTATTTTCTTTTGAATTTGTTTCGTTGAGGCTAACTCTGTGTTGCTGTGTTTTGGTGTTGTACCTACTTTTATCCTAATAAAATTTTGTACATATTCGGCGTCTTTAAATAAATGGTTGGATTGGCTCAATGTTGCATTTAAGACCAAGAAATAGGTATAATTTATTCACTTTATCTTTATTTCAGATTTCGTGTACATCAAATAATTGAAAGGGAAACAATTAATCCATACAATTAATTTAGTCGTTAACTTTCTTAATCTTAAAAAAGCCGAAGCCGCACAATATGAAACTAGGAAAGTCCAAGGCGACAGTGTTTTTAAATGATAATGGTAAAATTATACCTGGTAACGTGGATCACGGACATCCACATGTTCTGTTTGTAAACCAACAAATTGTCCTTTTTTTCATTTGTCATTGTGGCCACAAAATACTTACTTTTATTAACATCGTGCTGGCCCAGTGGTTAAGGCCTCGCCTCTCGTAAATGAGGTCGTGGGTTCAAATTCAATCACTACATAGAGATACTATGGAAATCACTGACATAGGCGTGGTGTTCACGCCTTCTTTGTATGAGATGAAACCTATGTCCTGTAGTGAGACTATAATTGTAGGCAGTTGTTAGAATAACTTATTTTTTGTTGGTTAATTCCATAACCTCTTATGTTGATTTTTGTTTTTTTGATTCTTATCCCAATAAAATCTTTAAACGATATGCGTCTTTTAGAACCTCATGAAATTGGCTTGATGTGTCATTTCCATACTAAAGCTTATAGCACATTTATAAACGCTGCACGGTCGTCATCACCACAACACATGTTTACTAGCTTGTAGTCTGTTTTCCCAGAATAAACAGTTTTATTTTCTATCTTCTATTTTTGATCTTATGATAACAACCCCCTTCCAATTGTAAAAAAGGTTTCTGTGTTTCAGATTTCCAATTAATCTATTTGAAGCAACGCAAGAAGTTAATTCTGTACAAAGGGTATCCATACTTCTTTAGTAATTACTCTTTTGTGGAAGATACCTCCTACTGGCGATGCTCAAGCCGCACCACAGATAACTGCAAGGCGGCAATATTAGTTGATGATGATGGCATAATTACGTCTATCCAGAACCACGCCCACCCACCACCCAAATTCTACATCAAGAATGGAGAATACATTAGAATCTACCCAAGAAAAGTGTGAAATGTCTCTAATTAGTTTTAGTAGCTTATTCTGGTTCGCTCCTTTTCTGTGTTTCCGCGGTTCGTCTATCTAGCTTTTAGGGAATTCATCAGCTATTAGTTGAATATGTAGCGATGCACTAAATATTCGTATTATTATCTTACAATAATTAGAAATGATTAATCTGAGGCCAATGAATGTTAGGTATTTAGCACGAACAGTGTTTATGTAGTATGCCAGTCACTAACTGTCTCAAATCTGTCAAACTACAATTTCCCGACTCTTGCCCTGTACGGGAGCATGTCTAAATCTAAGCCCGTGGTAAGTAACGTTTATAGATCTCGTTCTCAGCCCATGGCTTGCTGAGACAAATCCCCTAGGTTTAATAGTGTGCTTGCTATTTAGATTAATTATATAAATAGAACTGAAAGATGATTCTTCTAGAGTTTTGTTAAAGATTTTCATCGACAGCGGGTTGATGTTTTGCTCTTTTATCTAGTCTTGAATCTAGTCAAATCAAGTTGTTGTTCCTAGATTTTTTTAACTTGATGTTATTTTATGTTTTAAATCATACCAAAGTTTGTGTTTTATCTTAAATTGTCGAAATATATTATTTTTACTTAATTTGTTAGTTTAGTTAACTTTATTGTGCATGCTGTGGTCTCCTTTAAGTGAAGGCGTACCTAGCAATTCCTTTTGTTGACCATTTAATTATTGATATTGTTATTATTATGGTTTGTTTAAATCTTTTGTTGGCAATCCTGTATACATTAATCTTTACGTTTGTAGTTTCTAAGAACGAGTTTCTTGTAAATTAATATTTACGCTGTAGGCGATTTTTACATATTTATCTACTTCAGAACGATCTCTTATGTCTAGCACTTATGTACTTATATATAAATAAATACCGTGAAACTTAACCTGTCTTTTAATGGCTGGCTAACGATTTTTTTTACTTGAAATGCCAGCCCCCTTTCTGGTATATGCCAGAAAGGGGGCTGGCAATGAACCTTACTATATAGTAAGGTTTATTTATTTCAGATGTCAGTTATACCACGCTACTGCAAAGTATAATGGTACTACTCATATTTGTTTACATTTTAGGATGAAACAATATAGCTGGCGAAAAGTAGGTGTAGGTACTTAAGGTTAATCTCTGCGTTATCTTTCGAGACAATAGCGGCGTGATGATAAATAATGTTGTATGATTGTTACCCTAAACATCGTTTTCAAATAAAATGTTTTTTTTTTAAATTTATCTTTAACTTTGTTTAATTTCAGATTTCAAGTACATCAATTCACAGAAAGTCAAGCGGTTGGTTCTGTATAAAGACTATACATACTGCTTTCAGCATCAATCCGATGATGCTATCACCCTCCTCCAGGAGAGTAGCAAAGAGACTAGCACTCTTAAAAAGTTCAGACACAAACCGCCGTCTTTCCAACCTCGCCGTCGAGGTCCGTCGCGACGTCCCGGTCCATGCCCTCCCCGACCCTCGCTATAGCCAGCCCGCGATGCTGTGCCTGTAGTTTTAAATCAGACCCTAAATAATGATATCATTCAGATTCAGCCTGGCCCCATGCTGTCCTCCCCCAGCGACGCCCTAAGCCGAGGCTCGTACAATTTCAGCGTCAATCTACTAAAAAAAGAACTACGTACTGGCAATGCATAGGAAAGACCGCGTGTCAATGCAGCATGGATGGTCCATCGTCACACATATATTTTAGAAATAGCCTTTCTTTGTTGGAAATCCCTCATTTTTTTCCTCGAATATCGGACATTGTAATACGAAATCGCCGGGATAATAGTAAACTTCGTGTTCAACCATCTAAGACAGCGCTACTGCTTATAAGCGTTGTAGGATGCAGAGCTCCAATAATTTATAATAAAATTTCTAACTGTGTAAAAAAACCTAATACAGACCAGTTTAAGAAAACATTAAAAAATACTGTCAGAAAAAGCTTACTATAATGTCAATGAAGTTTTTACTGACAAATCGCTCTAAATATACTGACTGAATCTATTCTATTTAATTTGAATTGTATGAGTATTCGCCAAATTTTATTTTACTAATGTTAATTGTTGATTTATCTATATTATTTTTCTTAGTTTTTTTATTTTTTGTAAACTTATTGTCTTTCGTTCAAATTTGTACACCAGCCATGGTCAAACGTGTTGAGCCAAAGAAGACCTTCTAAAACCTATTAAGCATTATACTATGGATATTATCTACACATGTTTTTGCAAATAAATTAATCTTTATATTTATCTTATCTTTAAAAGAAAACTGCGAACCAGAGCTGTTATTTACAAGAAATACAAGTAAAAAGCATACCTTAGCAAGAAAAGAAGGGGCAGTAAAGAAAGCTCGGAAATACTGCTCTAGATGCTATAAGATAAATGTACAGACAGTTGACAGAATATATGCCAGAAAAAAGACCAAACAAGTTGTAACTTACTGCCCTCAATGCCCAAATGAACCTCATTTTTGTCTACAATGTTTTAATTTTGAACATAACTAATAATTTTAAATATCTCCATTCTTTGTTCGACATAATGTTTCGCCAAAAAAAATATGATTATCTCAGTAAATAAAATAACTTTAAAGTGTCATTGTATTTATTTTCATTCAATTTTCATAAGAAATACGTGATAACTTTTGTTCTAGATTTAAAAGTAAGAGGCATATTGAATATAATTTCTAATAGAAAAGAACACTATAGTCGTGCCAGGCGGCAAACTGCGGTCATTTGAATTTGATGCCTCGGTGTCAGTCACTGGTGACCGACATGGCTTGATCAGATAGTGAGTCTGTCAGGCACCGGTGCATGACTGATGGCAGTTAACGTGTTAATGCAGCATGCACATCTTTACTCAGTAATAGTGTTAGCATAATTAAGCCTTATTGTAACTAAGACATTTTGCTTTTGTGATTGAATCTCCTGTGTCTATAATTATATGTATATTTTGTGTTCTTCTGTACTCCAGTTTTAGTATCTAGATTTTTTTTTTTTAAATTGAATAAGAAAATGTACACATCAGCGTTCTGAGTTTAATAAAACCTTAAATTTTAATAGTTTGTTTTTTTTTTCAGATTTCAAGTATATAAATTCACGGAGAGGCAAGCAGTTGATTCTGTACAAAGAGCACACATTCTTCTTCATCCACCGTTCTTCCACCAAAAGAACAAATTACTGGCATTGCTGTGTGAAAAAGTGCAAAGCGAAACTAATTGTAGACGATTATGGTAAAATTGTATCTAGTAGTGTTGATCACTGCCATGACCCGCCCAAATACTTTATTAGTAATGGTGAATATTTCAAAATATAATATAGAAAGTCTAAAATTTTGCTGTCGAAAGTTTGAAAACTTTTAGTCATTGGTTCTGGTGTTGGGAGTTTATTATTTAGGGTTAATTAGCTAGCAAACTGCGCAGACTTGTTAAGTATATTTTTTTTAAGTAACGTTTTTTTTTGGTGATGGTTGTCTTTTCTAAAATTTGTTCATATGTTTTAGGTTATTTTTGATTTTATTGACAAGACAATTCAGTATTTCAGGCTTGACTATATCTTTTGAGTTCAGGCTGTTCTTTGTTAACTAATTACTACAATAATTACTACCTGCGGTTGTTGACCCCACAAAAATCACCTTGTCTTTTGGTTATTTTTAGACATCTATAATAATTACTTATTTGGAGTTTCGTTAGCTAATATGATTTTACCGTGCATTTATTTTAACTTTTATTTGTATATTTACTAAATTGATAACATAATTACATGTTCGTCCGATGTAGTTGTAAATCATTAAAATCCTTTGAAATCCTCGTAACTTTTAATACGTAGTTCAATTAACATGAATAAAAAGAGTTCACATACCGCTCTTTTACCAACGCGTGTGCGCAGGATGCTCTAGAAATAACTGCAACGCAAAAATTTGTAGACAGTCATGAAAAAAAAAATATCGAGTAAATAAGAATACAACTAATTATTACAACGATGTACCAATCGACATTTTAATAATTCTTTTTAATAGTTCTTTTCTTTTTTGTCCATACTGCAAAACCGTGTTTTTTATTTGTAGAATAAAATTGATGTATGTCTTGTATGTTGTTTATTTTAATTAAATTCCGAAAGTCTTCCGATAGTTTTACCAACACTTTATAGCTACCTCTTTCTTTTGAGTTATGATGACAGATACTCGCTTTAGATTTTCTTTCAGCAGTATGCACTTACTAATCCTTTTTGTTTTCTAAGAGAGCGAACCCCGAGAAAGAATCCGATATGTTCTTCATTCACTGATTAAAACTATGCCTTTTTTTCGGATGGGATATCATCAAATGACTTCTCCCGCTCTGGGCGGAGCGAAAGGGAGTTTCAGACCTGACTGACTAAAACCCATCCATGTTCCTTCTTAGCCCTTTGTATTCCAGGGCCACGGTATCTCTTTCGAACAGCCCGCAGCCCTGGCAGGCGTCGGCCCTCTCGGACCTCTTCCGATTTGCTGACAACTCCTTGAGGCGCGCGTGGAACACGAACGCGCCGTCGGCACGGCCTGTCGTCATAAGACGGACGGACGGTGAGCTAGCCCATTACTCGCCGTCCACAGGCCCGCGCCTACGGTGGCCGGGGGCCACTGGTTGCCCCCCGACGTCCGGGGCGTCTCCCGCGGTGGCACCCGGGCGTTTCCTTCCGCCCGATTCGGTGCAGGAACCTCCCGAACCAACCGTGTCCGGTAAGGACTTGCGTCAGGCGGAAGATGAGGGCGCCGTGGCGCCTCTCCAGCCACTCCTCAAAGAGGGGACTTATCGCCACTATTGTACTATTGTATTGTGTAAAAAAATACTGTCAGAAAAAGCTTATTATAATGTCAATGATGTTTTAATTGTCAAATTGCTCTAAATATACTGATTGAATCTATTCTATTTAATTTGAATTGCATTTGCCGATTTTAATTTTTAAAATTTTAATATTTATTGTTGATTTATCTAAATTATTATTTTTTGGATTTTTATTTTTTTGAATGTTATTTATTGTCTTGCGACGAAATTTGTACACCAGTATGATCAAACGTGTTGAGATAAAGAAGACCATCTAAAACCTATTAAGCATCATACTATGTATATTATCAACACATGTTGCAAATAAATGAATCTTTATATTTATCTTATCTTTAAAATCAGGCAAACAAAACTGCGAACCAGACCTGTTATTTACTAGAAATACAAGGAAGGAGCATACGTTAGAAAGAAAAGAAGGGACAGTAAAGAAAGCTCGGAAATACTGCTCTAGATGCTATAAGATAAATGTACAGACAGTTGACAGAAAATATGCAAGAAAAATGACCAAACGAGTTGTAACTTACTGCCCTCAATGCCCAAATGAACCTCATTTTCGTCTACAATGTTTTAATTTTGAACATAAATAATGATTTTAAATATCTACATTGTTTGTTCAACATAATGATTTGCCAAGAACACTGTAATCGTGCCAGGCGACACACTGCGGTCATTTGAATTTGTTGCCTCGGTGTCAGTCACTGGTGACTGACACGACCTGAACAGTTAGTGAGTCTGTCAGGCACCGGTGCCTGACATGACAGTTAACGTGTTAATGCGGCTTTAATCAATAATAGTTTTATAATTAAGCCTAATACATAATTATAATTATGTATATTATTCTTACTCGAGTTTTGTATCTAGGAAAAAATAGAAATTAAATATGTATACATACACATCAGCTTTGCAGTTTAATAAAACCTTAAATTTTAATCCTTTGTTTTTTTTTCAGATTTCAATTATATAAATTCGCAGAGAGGCAAGCAGTTGATTCTGTACAAAGAGCACACATTCTCCTTCATCCACCGCTCTTCCACCAAAAGAACAAATTACTGGCATTGCTGTGTGAAAAAGTGCAAAGCGAAACTAATTGTAGACGATTATGGTAAAATTGTATCTAGTAGCGTTGATCATAGCCATGACCCGCCCAAATACTTTATGAGTAATGGTGAATATTTCAAAATAAAATAAAGAAAGTCTAAAATTTTGCTGTCGAAAGTTTGAAAACTTTTAGTCTTTGGTTCTGGTGCTGGGAGTTTATTATTGAGGGTGTAATATAATTAGCTCGCAAACTGCGCAGACTTGTTAAGTATTTTTTTTTAAAGTAACGAGTTTTTTGGTGATGGTTGTCTTTTCTAAAATTTGTTCTAATGTTGTAGGTTATTTTAAATTTTATTGACAAGACAATTCAGTATTTCAGGCTTGACTATACCTTTTGAGTACAGGCTGTTCTTTGTTAACTAATTACTACAATAATTACTACCTGCAGTTGTTGACCCCACAAAAAACACCTTGCCTTTTGGTTATTACTTATTTGGAGTTTCGCTAGCTAATATGATTTAACCGTGCATTTATTTAAACTTTTATTTTTATATTTACTAAATTGATAACATAATTACATGTTCTTCCGATGTAGTTGTAAATCATTAAAATCCTTTGAAATCCTCGTAACTTTTAATACGTAGTTCAATTAACATGAATAAAAAGAGTTCACATACCGCTCTTTTACCAACGCGTGTGTACAGGATGCTCTAAAAATAACTGTAACGCAACAATTTGTAGGCAGTCATGAAAAAATTGTATCGAGTAAATAAGAATATAACTAATCATTACAACGATGTACCAATCGACATTTTAATAATTATTTTTAACAGTGTTTTTCTTTTTTGTCCATCCTGCAAAACCGTGTTTTTTGTAGAATAAAATAAAATTGATGTATGTCTGGTATGTTGTTTATTTTAATTAAAATCCGATAGTTTTACCAACACTTTATAGCTACCTCTTCCTTTTGAGTTATGATGACAGATACTCGCTTTAGATTTTATTTTAGCAGTATGCACTTACTAATCCTTTTTGTTTTCTAAGAGAGCGAACCCCGAGAAAGAACACGATATGTTCTTCAATCACTGATTAAAACTATGCCTAACATTACAAATGTTGACATCAAAATGCTTTAGGAAAGAGACACTGGCCGAAAACTTTTTGGGTTTTACGAAGATTGCCGACTCTTTGAAATTAAGAATGATAGCTGAATATGGTAGATGATTGAATCGTATTCCTTTCGTTTTTACGGTATTTTTAGATGTTATGTCGGACTGTCTGTGTCTTAAGTTGCCATACCATTAAATAAATGGTTTTCTGTCCAGGATACTACCAGTTTGTAAATACAAGTCACGGTGCCCGGATACTCTTGGCCTACGGCTTCACTTTCTGTCACCAACGCAAATACGCGAGAGCTTGCACCAACCACTGGCGATGCTCATCGAAGCAGAGCAAGAAATGCAGAGCTTCAGTCATACTATTTGATGATAATACTATTAAGATGGCCAATCATGATCACAATCATCCAGCACCTCAGTTTATTATTCGCAATGGAAAATATTTTAAATTAAAATAACTTTGTCGACAGAAATTCATTAGTTAAGGTGATTAGGTAGTTGGAAATGAATTCTAATGCCATAAACATAAGACATATTGAATTTCACGTGCTAAAAGAATCGCCATAAGTAATGCATAGTAATGTATAGTTCGACAAAGTTCTGACTTAAAATTGTCAATTAAGCAACCGTATGTCTAAAAATTTTTTATAAAAGATGTTCCAGGTGCCTAGTAAACTTGTTGGAGTACTACAGCCTCCAGTTAAGGGTTTTTAACTAAGTGGGTTATTTTAATTATTAAAATTACCTGTGTCCTGTGTAGTTGACTTTCGTTGTGGACCGTGCACTTCGGTGGTAAGTTTGACTAATAGTGCCTTAATGCTGTATTCATATGAGCGATTTTTGTAGTTTAATAATTATCCTGATTTCAGGATGACTGTATCTTCGTACATAATATGGACATTACTGTTTCATTAAATGAAAATCAATTAACCTTTATTTTACTTGGTAAGATTAAGACCCTGTTTTAATGGTTGTGAAATAAATCAATTTACATAAAGAAATACGTCTTTGACTGAATCAATACTTTTAAAGCAAAAGCTGCATGTACCTAATATGTACCTAAATTGTATTCTATGTACTGACGTTGCTTTTTAACGAGCTTCAAAAAAAATAGAGCATGTACAATTCTGCTGACTACTAAGATACAGGCACATACACGTAGTTTAGGTGTCAGGACATTAACATTATTGTATCTTTATAAGCTTGTGGATCTTGCCCTGTGATGGCTTTTGGTGAAATATATAATTATTCATTTATTTTATTTTATTGCTCCGGTTTGTTCCAGAGTTCAAATTCATTAATTCGTGTAACGCTAAGCAGCTTATCAGGTTAAAAGGCTTCACATTCTGTAAAAACCATAATAATTGTGTACTTTTGTTTTAGAGTTTATGTTCGTCAAGTCTCAAAAAGGAAAGGATATGATACTGCACAATGGTTTCACCTACTGCCGACATACGCATATGCCACAGAAAGGAACATATCATTGGCGGTGTTCCTGTCATAACACCAAGAAATGTCGACCAAGAGTAGTGTTTGATGGAGATCATAGAGTCGTTTATGCTCAGTTTACCCATAGTCATCCGGCACTCACATGCCATCAGATTGATAATAAGTTACAAACTTTTCAATATGCAATTGATGTAGTTTCATCCGAATATGTTTAGCGATAACTGCGTGTAGACCTTTTATTAACCGTGTGATATACCTTCTTAATACTAAGTATATTAAATTTGGACAGCTAAAATTAAAAGTTCTAGAATCACGTAAACAAAATGGTTTATGTCACCTAGTCACTTAGTTTTATATACTATTAAAGTTGAATATTTAAATCTTCCATTGTATCCTATGAAACAAAAATATAATTTGTTGTTAAAAACCTTATTTGTTACATTTAATTTTTATACTCAAAAAAGCGTATCAACATGAAATCTCTAAAATTAGAAATTTATTAATCTTATAGAATTTCAAAGAATATAACACATCAGCTTCAGATTATCTTGTCATTAAGTCAGTAGAAGGCGCTATGAAGCTCATCATGTTCAATGACTACACATTCTGTCACAAGCACCAGAACAAAGGTCTTCATCATTGGAGATGCTCAGCCTGTTCTCACAGAAACTGTAAAGCTACATTAGTATTAGACTTAGACGGAAACATTTTATTCGTACAAGATAACCACAATAATGGAGCTCCGAAATATTATTTTCATAAAGGTGAATGTTTTAAAAGTATGAGCTTGTTTTACAAGTCAATTAATTAATAATTTGACAGTACTGTAGTTATAGATTATTTTGTATTGATAGTTTGTGATACAATAAAGTTTCTCTTAAATGTTCATAAGCATGTGAATTAAAAAAAAAATGGTATTTATATTAAAATATTCAAATGTGTATATTGTGTGTCTTCATGTTAATGTTTATTGTTATTTATAGTATGTTCAGATAAATCAACACTTATGCTAATCAACATTAATGAAAATCAAAATGTAAATGTAAGGACATTTACATTTTGATTTATTTCCTAATGAACATCTTTAACTAAATATAGGCTGCTTATTAAAAAGGAAGATAGTTAATTATCTCACTTTTTTTCTTAAACAATGTTTTTTTTCTGATCAAGCGACTTTTCATAAACAGCGGTACCTATTATAATTCCACCCCATTTCCGTAAAATCCCCTTTCACCGTTTCCTTCCAATGAGATATTTAAAAGATACTTGCATTTTCAGATCTCAAGTACATTCGTTCACAGCGGGGCACAAGGTTACTACTACACAAGAAATTCACTTACTTTCACCTCCGTCACTCCACGAACAGAAAACTCCATTATTGGCTTTGCACGGAAAGCAAACGCACGCGCTGCAATGTTACGTTAGTTCTTGACTATGGTGACTACATTAAACGTGTATCTGGCACTGAACACAATCATGCTCCTCGGAACTATGTAGTCGCTAAAGACGGAAATTACGTCAGGATCAATTAATTAAATCAAATGTTTATTAAAGTTGTGTGCATGTAACAACAGTAGTTTTTTACTCTTACCCAATGACAGCAATCTTTACATAAACAAAAAAAGTATTAAGACATTGACGTGAAAATTAAAAAAAGATAAAAAAGTTTTATAGTAGTTTGCAACCAATTGTTGAATTCCTGTCGCAAAGTGATTTACATCACTATTTGTTTGTTTCAGACCTGCAGTACATAAAATCGCAAAAAGGTTCGCAGATAATTATGCATAATAAATACACATACTGCTACTACAGTGCTAAAGTGGGCACGGGATGCAGCCTTTGGGGATGTAGGTCTCGAACGAGTGAAAAATGCAGAGCAAAGTTATTAATTGACAGCAACAATCGAATTATATCCTGCGACGATGACCACACACATCCACCCCCGAAATTTTGCGTAAATGAAGGTAAAAACACATTCCATTCTAGTCATGTTGTGGTTAACTTGCAATCTGTCTGAACATTACGAGTTCCCTATCTGGCAGAATTTTGATGCTCCGAAATTCATTTGGCATAATATACTTGGCATAATCTTTAAACGAATATTTTTAAGGAATAAAAATGTTTTTTTTTGGCCGTTTGTTTATATGTCCGAATTTACAATAATATATATTACCTTTGGCACAGTTAAAATTCCGCATAATTTTCTTTAGCATAAAGTTTAGTTAGAGCGACGATTATTTGGTACAATTTCACTTGGCATACTATGAAGATGGCAGAATTTCATTTGGCACAATTTTATTAGGTTTATTGCCATGTCTATAAAATAGTATTTTAAACCTTAACTTACAATTTAAGCATTGTCTTAAAAACTCAATGTTGTGCTATAAAAGTTAGTGGCAGAAACGCATCGCTGCAAAACCGACTCCACGTAGTCTTATCTGCCCTACACCTAGAGTGTACTTTAAGCCCGCGTTGGCGCGCAGGGGCGAGCTATGGGCGAGCTGAGGAGCACGTGGTTTTCACGACCGCCGCCGCGGCTGAGGCTGAGCCGAAGCTGCCATGCCAAGCAAGCCATCTGCGACGATTTTCTGCGAAACGAAGTTTATGCTATCCGCTGTTATGCAAAATAATATAATGACATTAAAAATTCTGCTATAAAGGGTAGACCCGAACATTACATTAAACTGCAAAAATGTTCCAATATTTAAGGTAGAAAAGTTGGCATACTTAAGATTGCGACCCAACTACGATTTTATATGACTATTGTACCTATAACAAAAACTTGTAAAAGATAATGTCTAATTTTCAGGTTTTCAATATGTGAAGATGACATCAGGAACGGTATTGATACTCTACAATAACTACACCTTCATCCAAACTCGCTTAACAGGACTCACTCAGGATAGCTGGTCTTGCACCGCTCGCTCTAGCAAAGGTTGCAAGGCGAAACTTGTCATAGGTAAAGATGATAAAATCATGGCAACAAGCTTTGATCATAATCATCCATCACCAATACTGAACGTTTCATCACGGGCGACGAAAAATCTATAAAATTAAAATATACGTTTTGTACATCTTGTGTTGCACAAAATAAATGATTCTAATGCTAAAAATCTTACCTAGTTTTAACTATTTTTATTATGTTCCTGCTAAAATTACTGTAATAGATTAGACTATTGATATTTTACCTACTAGTTTTGACATGTCTTTTTTTACAGATTTTGAGTTCATCAAGTCACAACGAGGGAAACAGTTGATACTATACAAAGGACATACCTACTGCAATGCTCGTTTGAGCAAGGATGCTCACCATTGGAGATGCACATTATGTGCTCATAAGAGCTGCAGGGCAAAACTAGTGTTGAACTTAAATAATTTAATTGTGTCCATTGATGACAATCATTCTCATCCACCTAGGAAATTCATAGTTTCTAACGGGATTTACATTAAAATTTGATGAATAAAAATCTAAAAATGTTTAATACCTAATTACCTATTGTTTAATGCCTCGAAGCATCGTTGAAAAAAACGAATGTATAAAAATGAAGGTTACATGCTAGATACTCGTCCCCCCCCGCCCTTGTTTTTACACGACAAGGCGAAGTGGACCGAATTATCCAAGGCCTGCAACGAAAGGCGGATAAATTATACAAGAGCCCAAGCTGTCCAGCAGGGCATCAAGATCACCGTGGCCTCAGCCACAGATTTCAGGAACCTTTCCAGGCTCCTATCCGACCGAGGACTGTACTATCACACGTACACCTTACAGGAGGAGAAACCAACCCGGGTGGTTGTCAAGAACATCCCCCTCGAAATCCCTGCTTCGGAGATCCTTAGCGACCTCGAATCGCAGGGAATCCCTGTTTCAGAGGTGCACCGCATGCACCGCAAAGGGGGTAACCCCTACAATATGATTCTGGTGGTATGTGACCCCACCGAGGGTCACCACCCAATATTCACTATTAAAACCGTCTGCGGCCTCTCGGGTATCACCATCGAGAAGCCTCGACAGAGTGGCATTGTGGGCCAGTGCCACAGATGCCAACTCTATGGGCACTCGCAGCGAAACTGCTTCGGCAAACCTCGCTGCGTTAAATGCCTGGGTGATCACGGCACCGCCGACTGTCTTCGTCCTAAGGACCGCTCTCTTTGTACAGAGCCACCCAGCTGTGTTCTGTGCGGGCAGTCCGGCCACCCGGCCAACTACCGCGGGTGCAAAAATGCCCCAAAATCGTCGGCCCCTAAGCTGGCTAAGCGCGCCAACGATCGTCAGACTAGGGAGTGTCCTACTCTCTCTGACAAGCCCCCTACCAGCCTAAGCCCCCAGCGCCCCAGTCCGTGGAACGCGCTGAATCATCAAAAAAACTTCCCGGCGTTGAGGCCTACTCAACAACCGGTTATCCCGGCACTAATGGCCAACCCCATCGCCCCTCCCCTACCCCCACCGGGCCCCAGGCCCATCTTGAAGACCGACGCGCCTTCAGCGCCCGGACCCGCCACCGCCCCAGCAGTGAATGTGCCTCATGCACCAACTGCTCACCCCCCTCCCCCCCCGTTCAGGCCCCCTCAAAGCCCGGTCGACAACCGGTTTGACCCCGCTAGGGTCCTTTCGAGCACGTTTAGCGTGTTCTACTCGCCTCGAGCGATTCAGATGTCCAAGGAGATCGTCGCATGCGGCGGCGATTTCTTCAAACTCGCGACTGTCTTCGCAGCGTACGGGGACGTTACGCACGCCATGCAAAACCTTCCTCATAATAACCCATAATGGATAAAGCCCCCCCATGTAGGTTAAAACCGAAGTCCCTTAGAATAGGGTCCTTCAACGCCAACAGCCTGAATGGGCAACGTGATGAGATCGCCAACTTCCTCCGCGACCATCACTTAGATATCCTGTTAGTCCAAGAAACCTTTCTTAAGCCTTCGAATCGAGATCCTAGAATAGCCAACTATCGCATAGTTCGCAATGATAGGACTCGTTGTCACAAGGGTGGTACCCTCATTTACTACAAAGCATCCCTATACTGCATCCCTATGGACCCTCCTCCCCTGACCCACCTTGAGGTCTCTGTCTGTCGGCTTGGCATGACGGGTCATCAACCCATCTCGATCATCTCTGCGTACCTTCCTCCTTCCGGTTCCCCGGCGATTAACGCCGCTCTCAGAAATGATCTCGGCTCGCTTCTCGGTCTCAGTGATTCCGTCATTTTGGCGGGAGATCTGAACGCCAAACACCCCTCCTGGAATAGTCGCGTGACTAACACCAGAGGTAGGGTTCTTTTTGACCTCTGTAGTCCCCTCAACTTTGATGTCATCGCTCCGATGCATCCCACCCATTACCCACTCGACATCAATCAACTCCCTGATGTACTGGACGTCGCGCTCCTTAAGAACGTCAGCCTACGGCTACATTCTGTGGAAGCGATCGACGAGCTTAACTCCGACCACCGTCCAGTCATCTGGGAGCTTGCTCCTAGACTAGGCCCTCTCGACCCCTCTCGACCCCCTCCCACCAGAGTGATCACGGACTGGGGGAAAGTAAGCGAATTGCTGAAATCCACAGACTCTCCTCACCTGGATAAGATCCCCTCCAACATTGAGTCCATCGCTGACACGGAGGTCGCGATCGGCTCGCTCACGGAACACGTACAGTCCGTCCTGAACGAATGTTCAAGGGAGGCCCCAATGACGAGCGATCGTCGCTGGAATCTCCCGGACGACGTGCGTGAACTGTTGACCGAGAAGAACGCGGCTATCCGTGCCTTCAGAGCCTTTTCTAATGACAATAACAAAGCCTTTATACTTAGCTTACAGCGTAAACTAAGCAAACGCGTCAAAGAGCTGCGTGACGGTCAATGGGACAAGATGCTCAGCGAACTCGAACCAACCCATCTGGCGTTCTGGGAATTACAGAGGAAACTACGCGCCTCTGAGATTTCCTCTATGCCTCCTCTCATCCGTCCTGACAATAGCGTCGCTTTCGACGACACCGATAAAGCCGAATGCCTTGCCGACAGCTTAGAGTCCCAGTGCTCACCCAGCTCTCAACCAGTAGACATAGCTCACCTCACTGAAGTGGATGCTGAAGTCGAACGTCGAACCTCTCTCCCACCCACGGAGGATCCGGATTTCCCTCTCCCCCCCGTCACACCAGACGAGGTGGAAGAGATTATCAGGAACCTAAAGCCTCGGAAAGCCCCTGGCTCTGACGGAATCAACAATAGGGTTTTCAAGCTCTTCCCCGCTGCCCTCATTGTACTCATGACCGCTATCTTCAATGGCGCCATGTCCCACAACATGTTCCCACAGTCGTGGAAACAGGCCACTGTCATCGGTATTCCCAAGCCGGGCAAGCCCAAGTCCAACCCTAGCAGCTATCGCCCCATCAGTCTCCTCAACGTTCTCGGCAAAATCTACGAGAGGCTTATTTATAAGCGCCTCAAGGACTATGTCGAAGCGAAGAGCCTCATTCCCGAAGAACAGTTCGGTTTTAGAACCCAACACTCTTGTGTCCAACAGGTACACCGTATAGTCGAACACATCAGCGCCCGCTACCAGCGCGGGATGATGACTGGTGCCCTGTTCTTCGACATAGCTAAAGCCTTCGACAAGGTCTGGCACAACGGGCTGATATACAAGCTGTATCGGCTCGGTGTGCCTGATCGTCTCGTACTCATTCTACGTGACTTCTTGTCGAACCGCACCTTTCGGTACCGAATCGAAGGTGCGCTTTCCTCCCCCCATCCTATTCGCGCCGGAGTCCCCCAAGGGGGAGTCTTATCCCCACTCATTTTCACGCTGTTCACCAGCGATATTCCCAATAACCCCAAGGCTGAGTTAGCGCTTTTCGCTGACGACACAGCCATTTACTGTTCTGGTCGGAGCCCAGACAGTATCGCTCGTAACCTCCAATCCTCCGCAAACGCCTTAGGCGATTGGTTTCGGAAATGGAGAATCGAAGTCAATCCCGATAAGAGTCAGGCGGTTCTCTTCTGTAGGCCACGCCAAATCCTCCCACCCAATCCCATCCCGATCACCATGTTTGGCAAGCCTATTCCTTGGGAAAAGCGAGCCAAATACTTGGGGGTAATCCTTGACCAACGTCTCACCTTCGGGGAGCACATAAAGACGATGCGTTCGCGCGCCGCTTTCGCTCTCGGTAGACTCCATTCCTTACTACATGCACGCAGCAAATTGTCCCTTAAGTGCAAATTGCGTATCTACACCGCGTGTATTCGTCCCATTCTGACCTACGCTTGCCCAGTTTTCGGACAAGCTAAGGCATACCAGATTCATAGGATGCAGACCCTCCAGAACCGTTTTCTCCGAAAGGCCACGGGAGCACCGTGGTTCGTTAGGAATGAACAACTTCATGTTGATCTGAAAATCCCCACCGTCAAGCAGGTCATTAAACGCCTTTCAAAGCGTTTCCTAGACTCTGCTGAGAAACACCCCAACCCACTAGTGGTGTCGGCCGCCCGATACGTCCCCACCAAAATAGGGAAGATTCGCCGACCTAGGCATATCCTCGTCGAACCCGATGACCCCATTACCCTCCGTCAAGAGAGCAGTAGGGAAACTAGCACTATTCGTAAAAACAAAAACAAAAACCGATCCGTGTTCCGGCCTCGCCGCCGAGGCCCCTCGCGACGCCCTTGTAACATCACCCCCCCCCGACCCTTGCTCGACGAGCCAGCCCGCGCCGCTGAGCATGTAACGTTAAATTCCCTAAATAATAATATTATGACCCAGCCTGTCCCTTGCTGCCCACCCCTCAATGACGCCCTAAGCCGAGGTCCGAACCCCACAGGGGGTGCCCTTAGCGAGCGGTCATTTAATTGTACTTAGTTTGTAAGCCCTGGCTGGGGGCCTTAAATTCATTTGAGGTCACCACAGGATTGCCCGGTTGAGCAGAAATAACCTTAGCAGGTTGATCTGCGAGTGGCCATATCAAAAAAAAAAAAAAAAAAAAAAAAAAAAAAAAAAAAAAAAAAAAAAAACTAGATACTACTCCAATTGACCCTATAAAACTATCTGTAATATGCAATGTTTCTGTGCGAGCCCCTCCCAGACCCTTGCTCGACCCAGCCCGCGATGCTGTGCCAGTAGTTTTAAATCAGCCCCTAAATCAGGGCCGTCTTAAGCATATTTGACGCCGGGGTGCGAAAGTCAGCCTGCCCCCCCCCCCCCCACTCTAGCTCTATATAATTTTTATGTGTAATTGATTTATTCCTTGAGCTCGTGACTAAATAATACAGCCGCACAGGTCGGTCTTCAATGATAAGCCGCGCTTGCCGAGGTTGGTCTGTGGATGGTGGGATCTATCTTAGCTAGTTTCCTTCGTGACTCGGAAAACACGTAAAGCCGTTGGTCCCGGCTGTCATTTGTAGATCTTTGGTAGTCGTTACTGTTAGTCAGAAGCCCAAAGGTCTGACAACTAGTCTTACCAAGGGGTAAAATCGTATTTCCCAGTTACTAATAATAATGAACTAGCTGTGCCCGCGGTTCTGCTCGCGTGGGTCGGTGTAGTAGGTACCTATCGAAATTGATGCCGGTCGGCTTGCCCCCCTAGGACTCTGCGCCCGGGTGCACCGCACCCCTTGAACCCCCGGGTAAAGACGGCCCTGCCCTAAATAATGATATCATTCAGATCCAGCCTGTCCCCATGCAGTCCTACCCCAGCGCCGCCCTAAGCCGAGGCTCATACGCCACATAGGGTGCCTTTAGCGTGTAGTCGCTTAGTTTGTAAGTTTTTATGCCCTGGCTGGAGGCCTTACTCTTAAGGATATTCATCACAGGATAGTCCGGTTAAGCAGACCTCCTAGGTTTTTTGTAAGTCATTTTTTGTAATATGCTTTTTTAATAAGGACACGTTTGATGCAATTTTTAAACTTTCCATCGGTCAGTTCTATAAATGACTTTGGCAACTTATTATAAAAACGTATACTGTTTATAAGAAATGACTTGCTAGTTTTTGTTAATCTAAATTTGGGTATTACAATTTCGTGTTTACTGCGTGTGTTTATATTATGGAAGTCGCTTCTAATTTTGAAAAGCCCTCGGTTTTTGCGGACATATAAAATACATTCTAAGATATAAAGTGAAGGCAGAGTCAGTATATCGATGTCTTTAAATTTTTCTCTGAGGGACTCGCGAGGACCCATTTTATAGATCGCGCGAACTGCCCTCTTTTGCAATATAAAAATTGAATCAACGTCTGCTGCCGATCCCCACAGCAGAATTCCATAAGACATAATACTGTGGAAATACGCGTAGTATACTAACCTAGCTGTGGCTACATCAGTCAACTGCCTTATTTTCCTAACTGCATAGGCAGCTGAGCTTAACCTCCGCGAAAGAGTTCCAATGTGCGCGCCCCACTGCAGTTTTGAATCGATAATAATTCCTAAGAATACAGTTTCCGCGATAACATCAAGTTTTTTGCCGTCAAGATTTAAATTCTATTTAAATTAGATTTAAAAAAGTTCTCTTTACCAAATGTAACTCAACGTGACCTTATCACGTTGAGTTTCATTTGGTAAAGAGAACTTTAGACATTTTGTTTTGTTCGTATTCAGTAAAAGATTGTTAGCTGCGAACCATTTCGAGAGAACAGTTAGACTTTCGTTGACATGTATGACATCCGTATCTTTCCTATCAATTTTAAAAATTAGCGAAGTGTCATCAGCAAACAGAATTATAACCGATAATTTGACCATCATATATGGGAGATCATTAATATAAACAAGAAATAGGAAAGGACCAAGAATTGAACCTTGGGGCACACCCATCCTGACTATAGACCCAGAGGATATCGCCCCATTTACATTTACTTTTTGCTGCCTGTTTGATGAATAGGAAAGAACTAGATCAGCAGCTTGTCCACGAATTCCGTAGTAATGTAATTTACAGATCAGCGTGTTGTGGTCGACGCAGTCGAACGCTTTTGAGAGATCACAAAAATGCCAATAGCGTCCTGGGACTTCTCCCAGGATTCCAGAATGTTAGTGATGAGTTTTACTCCCGCGTCCGTTGTCGACCTACCCTTCGTGAAGCCAAACTGCTGACTATGCAGTATCCCATTAAAATTTAAGTGAGACAATATCTGGGCCAGCATGATTTTTTCATAGATTTTACTCAGTGCTGGAAGCACAGATATCGGTCTATAATTAGAAGGATCACTCTTACAACCCGATTTGAAAATTGGTACCACTTTACTATGTTTCATCAAGTCAGGAAACTTGCCGCTGTCCAAACATTGATTGAATATGCCTGTTAGGACAGGCGCAATTGAGTCAATAATGTTTTCAAGAACCTTGACCGAAATCCCCCATAAGTCTTCAGTATTTTTGATATTGAGACTTTTGAATGCGTTTTTGATTGTGGCAATACATACTGGTTTAAATTTGAAGTTTGGTATGTCTTTTGTGAAGTTCTCTTTAAGAAGGCCCTCAGCTAATTCAACCGAAGAGGGGAGAGATTTCGTAACCTCTAACGGAATGTTAGTAAAGAAATTATCTAGTGTCTCAGCGACTTCTAACTTGTCAGAAATTGTTTTGTTATCTATGTTCAAAGACAATTCACTCTTATCTTGTTGTTGAGTCTTACCGGTTTCTCTGTTAATTACCTGCCACACAGTTTTTATTTTATTATTAGAATTACCAATTTTATTACTTATTATTTGAGATTTTGCTTGAGCGCAGACACTTTTGAATATTTTCGAAGTTTCTAACATAAGTGTAAAAGACTTGATTTGAAGTCAGACATTTTTCGTGATATAAATTATATAAAATATTTCTGCTTTTTCTTATTCCCGTAGTGGGCATTCGCTAAATTTCGATTTTGAATTGAGTTTAACTTTTTTAAAGGACACGTTTAATTGAATTTATGGCAAACTGTGGAAAATAATGTATCGTAGTTTATATTAGGGTCTGTTGAATCAAAACTAGCCTTATAAAGGTTGCTAAGAACATTATTATTAAAATAAATTAATTTATTTTTGGAAAGTGGTCTTAATTGAATTGTTTTAACTAAGTGTCACCTTTTTTTTAACTCAAAAGATACAAGTTTACCAGTATGGTCTGACCTGACGCCTCTCATTACGACGACGATAGATAGACGATATAAAACACAGTCATCCCCCACATTATCTGAATCCAATCTTATTATGAACGGATTTGAGTACCTAGTGATCATCTATGTATCATATCGGGATTGAAACGAGAATAATACGTGGTGGGCCTCGGCTAGCCTTGGAGCCTAACATCCTTTCAGCGATAACATCATTCGGCATCATTTTTGTGCTGTTATACTTTTTGAGGTCGGCACAACATGTCTTCTTGTTCTATATGTCTCTATTAGTCGGCATAGCAGTAGTCATCACCTTCCCGGCGTTGTCATCTTCCACACAAGCTTCGATTGTCACTTGTTTAGACCTTTTTTAACCACATCTTTACATTTGTAACTGTAAAATGTTTTTTTGCTATTAATATTATGTAGGTATCTATGAAAGGTGATGACTATGAAATTAAATTCTATAAAATGGTAGCTATTAATATTATTAACTATTTTGGTACCTAGAATTGTTTAAAAATATTTAACTTATAGTGGCATTTACGCTTTTGTCATGATGTTTTTTTATAATGCTAGTACAATTAGCAATCATGAAAAATAACTGTTTTCGGATTTTATTAAAATGGTAAATAGGTATATAAATTATGATATCATGTATGATGTAATTAATATCAAACGGTCACTGTTATGTTCTGTTACAAGCAGTGCAGCACTAGTTTCTTAATATGCGTGAGGATTGTGTTTTCGTATCATAATTTAGAAATAATTGTCCAATATCACTGACATTTTGCGACGCTGTCTTTCATTCCACACAAATAAAAATAACCTATACAACCTAGATATCCTCACATTTAATACTGTAAATCTCAACGACAGTTTTTGGATTGTTATATTTCAATCTCTACTCAATTTCAGGTGTTTCAAAAATAATGCTCTCTCGGTATGAATGTGGTGCTCTAAAATACACGTCTACCTGTTAACTGTTCTGACAGTATCTGAGGTAGCTGAGCGGTGGGGGAGGAGTATGACTAATACTGAGTCTCTAATCAGAGTATTTGAATAGAGAACTGGAGAATTTTTTTGTGCTCATTTACGGAGACGCACCTTACGACGCGCCGCGTCTCCGTAAAAAACACCCTGTATTCTAATTTTTTTCTACATTGATATGAAATGCATATTATCTTTGTTACGTTTGTGAAATCTTTTTTGTAATCATTGTTTCGTTTTCCTTTTTTTCTGTTTCTGTGTAAAGGTGTTTTCTAATGTGTTCTTTCATAGAGATTATAATAAGGCTTTAGTGAGACCAAACACACTACTAATTTTAAAGTTTTTCTTCCATATAACTCTTTTATTCCTTGTTATACTTGGATGCAAATTAAGTTTGAATACATTTTTTGCTTCGTTTTGATAACCGTTTTTGGTTATTTTATGGTGCTGTTAAAAATAAGAAAGACACTACGATATGTCATCTTAGATTTTAAGATTTTTGTTTCTCACTGGTAACGTAAGTTTTTAAGGCGTTACTTTTGAGTAACGTCGTGGACAACTAAATGGGTTAAGAGCTCCGGCAAGCAACCGGCAGTTTAACCGCTTCTAACGGTAAAGAAAAGGTAGTAATATTTTAATCTCTTTCAGCTTTCAAGTTCATCAAATCACAAAAGGGGACCTGGTTAGTCCTGCTCAATGGATTCACATATTACAATACCCATCAATCGAAGGCTGGGTTCAACCGTTGGAGGTGTTCGTCTATGAAAAGCAAAAACTGTAAAGCATCATTATTACTGGATAATAACAATACTATTATTTTAACAGGGAAATATGAACATACACATTCACCACCTACGATTTTTAATCATCCCTAAAGGAAGACGGATCGATAGAAAAATATAAGGCTTTAGGTACTATAAGAATTACTTACTATTAAAATAGGTAACTACAGTATTTGAATAACTGACACCAGAACTTGTCATTAGTGTTAAATTTATTGTACCATCAGTGTATTAAGCGAGTAAATGGTTAGAAT
This sequence comes from Cerastis rubricosa, assembly GCA_949152445.1. NCBI lineage: Eukaryota > Metazoa > Arthropoda > Insecta > Lepidoptera > Noctuidae > Cerastis > Cerastis rubricosa. The sequence continues at coordinate 17,057,458 of OX424527.1, forward strand.
TAAATTGGGTATTTATTGCGTTATTTAGAAAATGAAAATTATTTCTTTTATTTACCTCCGCCATTAAACTTAAAGACAAACACACATTTTGCCCAGCACCAAAAACAAGAAAACATGTGGCATCTGCCAACCTGCTGTACACTTGGCCCACCTGGTGGATTATGGCACCATTCCGCTCATGAAGAGGAGGCCTGGCCTAAAACTTACTGAATACGAACGTATCAGAAATCTAAGTAAAACTATTTTAAGTGCCTGTGTTTTTGTTTTACTTAAATGTGTTTTTTTTTATAAACTGGTGATCGTATTAATACTACGAGTTTCAACAGTACTGGCAAAAACTTTTCCGAAGCTCACTTCATCCGACTGTCACAAGTATACTTGATGTATTCTTGTTTCTATTTTGTTTCAGAATACAGATTAATAAAAACCATATCTGGCAAGGAACTTTTACTGTATAACGGTTACAATTTTACTCTTTACCGTTCCGGGAAGAATGGCTCTCAAACTTGGAGGTGTCCAATGCACAATAGTAAGAAATGCAAAGCAAGACTGGTACTTGATAGTTATAAGAACATTTTTTCTGTCAACAGGCATCATAGTCATCCACCACCACAGCATTTAATTCTCAACGGAAATTATGTTAAATTGGCATGAAATACGAGTATGCAAGTTATAAATAAGTTTTACTGTTTTGTCAATTATTCTAATTAAACTATGCAGCGTATTGATTATTATTTTAGTTTTTAAAACCGCCATTCCTTAATACAATAATTCCAGTTTTCCCAAAGTGGATGCTTCTGTAAGTCAAATTTTAAGATCTTTACACGTGTTATGAAAATCAAGCTATCAAACTATTTTACCTCTGTTTATATTTAAATAGTAGTTGGAGAAATTAATTACTTTTAAGAACCAGAAGTTAACGTCATTTTAACAAATTGGTGATAGAAATATGATTCTAGACACCACAGAAAATAAAACAGTTGCTGATGGCTTGTGTTAAACAGCCAAAATGTAATTGAATTTGCGCGTGAGGAACACACCACCGCCTGCTAATTATCGCTTAGTTGGGGAGAAGTATGTAATGTATGTCAGACTGAGACGTCCTTCGTAAAAGCATTAGGCTGTAAATACAATGTGGCATAACGGTTTGTTAGAAGTTTGCATATCAGTATGCCATACAATCTAAGTCCATCGTTCAAAATATAGTGCGGTGACGATGGCTCTTCACTTGGTATACAGGATGTAAGGCGCCCTGTCAGTTTGCGGAGACTGTCCCCTACACCCTGTATTTGTCTAAACATTCGTGTTATTTTAATTTAATTCTTATGCACTAAGTTAGTAATATAACGATAAGCAATTCAGTTTTAACATTGGTAGTAATGTATATAATATTTAACATCTACGTTTAAGCACATGAGTCATTCTGTGGATAGAACGAGTACTCATTTTCACTTACACTAAGCTATACTTAAATGAATGCCTAAATATGATTGCATGCGCAGAATTGTCGTTTGATTTCGGCGCTGAGCCGAGCGTTAATAATGTCATTAATTTACGTTTCACCTAAGCTTTAGTGAGAACGGACATAAGTGTAAGGATTTAAATTCACTGATATTAACCTTATTTTCAGATTACAAGCTTGTCCCTCTCCCTACTGGAAGCTACTTGCTTAAAATTGGTCACCACACGTACTCCACAAACCGCGTCAACTTCACCGGTCATTGCACCTGGTATTGCTCGAAAAGGATCAGCAAGAAGTGCCAAGTTCGAGTGAAGATGTACAACAAAGAAGTCGTAGGCTGCACAGGAGAACACACACATGACCCTTCAGATTGGCAAAATAAAATAAAAGCGAAAGTTGTTTTCGGCTAAAGAAAACAGAATTTAGTACGTAATTTATTTTACCCATGAAGCATTTAATTATTTAGTACTTAATTTCAAAATTAATAAACACACATAGTACGAACTAGTCGTTGTGCTTTATTCCAATAATAAATATTTAAATACCATTTGCTTCATTTTTAAATCCAAATTACTATTGACCATAAGACCGAAGAGGTTACAGTTAAAGGAGAGCATACTCATAAGCCTCCACAGTTTTATGTGTGCAACGGAGAATATGTACATGTGTGAGGTAGACTGTTATTGTGTCGAATCAATCATCAAGATAGACCACAACGGCTTAGCCCCCAATTGACGACTGAATAACGCAATGACATCGGAAGGACACGGTCTCTATGTAACTCTATGAAAGCGGCAACAGGGAGCAATATCATCACCTAAGAAAGCATTTGCTCTGTATGGTGTCGGACGTTAAGAATAGCACCATCTCATATCTTCCCGTGGGTGTCGTAAGAGTCGACTAAGGGACTTGCCGGAGAATGGGCAGCAGCGTTCTCTGTGCTTTTTGTAACAACCGTACTGCGATCGCCAACCCGCCTGCCAAGCGTGGCGATTATGGCAAAACCCCCAAAATGTCAATGTGACTTCGGGGAGGCCTATGTCCAGCAGTGGACGTCTTTTGGGCTGAAATGATGATGATGATGATGAAGAAAGCATTTTGTATGTTGCTGTGGTTTGTCATAATTATGTCAGTGATTACTGGCTTTGCCTCTGCGGTGTACGGTTGCTCTCAGAATTGCACCTTCAAGGTGAAAAATTGGTGGTTTGGATTTCGCTGCTAGTCAAGAATTACGCTCTGTAATGTATTATTAAAATACACTGGAAAGACCACGACTATCCTCTAACCATCACTATGAATATTTATTAAATACATTAAAATATAAAACGTGTAAGTCGTTTTTTTTAATACGCGGATAGACGTCGTAAAATAAAAAAAAAACAATTGGTGGATGCATCGCCACAAGGGTTGCCTGTTGGTCGGTCTTCTCTAGGCTGTACCTCGGTGAGTATGCCCAAGAACTCCACGACCTCATCTCACCGTCCGCTTCTACCATCGGACATCTAGACACACTGCAATTTACCATCCCTACCTTATTGCTATTCCACCAATTCTCGCTAAGCGTTTTTAATAAACGTCTTTCATAATGCGCACAGTAAAGGAGTGGAACTCTCTGCTTGTGTCTGTGTTTCCGAACGCTTACAACCCTAATCTCTTCAAAGTTAGAGTGTACAGGCTTCTTCTGGGTAAGCTCGTACCATCATCACATTGTCTCTGTCATCTCTGACCTAGACTGGAATCAAGAGCTAACCAATAGAACAAAAAAAAGACTATAAATTTTAAATGGTTTGTAGGTACTGCAGCCTTCCTTGCATGAAAGCCTCTATGCTAGAAACCTATCTATTTACTAGCAGCTTTTTAATTTGTCTTTTCGGGCACTGTTTATTTGAAATTTGAATTGGTAATCAAAGTTTTTTTTTAGTTTTTTTCATTCCGTCAGTTAGTTGTCCGGTACATGACTTGAACCAGATGTGATTTTTACGTTTTATCATCTTTAGTTTGAAATTCAGAATGGAAAGTCGTATCCAGATTTAAAAGTGCAGAGTTATATGGCTTATATAGCCGCTCCCTCAAAAATTCAGTTTCCTGTTTGAACAGTTCATGCGTCGTTAAAAAATTTACTCAATATTTAGCTGAATACGAGTGTTTTAAATTTACTGCGCTACAGTACGTAACAATTTTCATTCGCATTTTGTATTGTATATTTATTTATATGTATTGTAATCCACTATTTCATGAAATTAAAAACTTAAAGCGTATACATTAATATTGAGTATAATCTGTTTACCTTGATTTCTAAATCATTGCTTAAATAGATAACGTATTTAATGTATAACTTTAGATTAATGTTACTGATTATGATTTACCATTGGATTAATAAATTGTCTGGACGTTTTTAATGAAATTACATTTCTTTTTCAGAAAAAATCGAATTTATTAGATCTTATCGTGGGAACTACATGCTGCGTTACGGAGATAATACATTCTTTTCTGATGTAGCCACGAAATCGTTGGAGAATAAGAGACACCGATGGTACTGCTCCATGACAAAGAGTCGACACTGTCCTGCCAGAATTAGGACTTATGGGGAAATGATTGTTGGAGTTCATGGAGATCATACGCATCTCGGGAAACTCTTCAAAACATGAGACGTAAGGCAAAGATATTTTTGCCTAAAGGTTTTGCTGATTTAAAATTACCTACATAAGCTAAAATTACAATAATTTAATTATAAATAATAAAAGAGAACACATATTTGTAATTGACAATATGCGTGGGAGGAGTAATTCAATGAATTAAAATCTTCCGTCCGACCAAGTTTTAAGTAAATAAATACCTTTTTATAATTCACTGGTATTTTTATTGAATGCATCATGATCCTACAAATAAAATTTGCACTGTGAAATAAAACGTAGAAGAAAAAATACAGTTTTTTCTTATAATTACTACTTTCAGTGTTTTTCATAACCACAAGAGAGAATAATGGTATGATATTTAAAAATGCGAAGTACTAACAACAGACTGATAGTTTAGTCGTAAGATGGAGGAGTACCAAGAGAGGTTGCAAGGCCTTCTACTTCGAAACAGATCGAGTTTTAACAAGGAAACACGAGGAGCACACACATCTGATGATGGACGGGAGTGTCGGTCACTATGGGAAGTCATAAATACGCTTCACGTTAAGCTACACTTATACTTGTGACATTCCATCAGAAAATACTCCGCACAAAGCAACGGCACTAGTCATGCTATGTAGACGGTTTACTTGTGCCAGTAAACTGTTGTCAGTGATCCAGCGCATATTTTTTCTAAATAGTATTATACGAGTACCTAATCATATAATATTACAAATTTATACTAGTTTTGCAATTGCGTTGACGCCTAATTTATTGTGTTGAATAACTGAAATAAAATGGCTTTATTAACTAGTTTTCTTTTCTTGCCTTTTTAATGTCAAAATAAAGTATTGGGTGTGTCAACCTTTGTTTAAACTTGGTCTTACATCGGGCTTAAGGTCCACTTTCCCCACAAATGTAAAGATTAACTTTATTCATTTCTCTCAATCGTTTATGAAAGAGGCTGAATAATGTTTTAAGTACGTTAAGTATGTTTGTCGTAGTTCGTTTGATACGTTAATACGTCGTATGTATAATATTAACTGATGCAATCGGGCTGTACTAAATGGAGGGAACATTCTATTTTGCCCAATATTTCTGTATTGACTGGTTTCATTCGTTTTTACATTCCAGGAAGGATTATTTTCACAAAAAGAGGTTATAAGTTACTAGTCCTGCATGGATACACGTTTCATCGAAATTGTGTATCTGAACATAAAATCAGGTGGCGATGTTCCATCCGCTCATGCTCAGCTAGGATCCATACCATTGAAGATGTCATCGTGTACGCTCTTGAAGACCATAACCATCCACCGAGATATGGCAACAAACTGATTGATCTTCAAGAAAATTCTTATGATTCATAGCTGGAATGATTTGTTATCTATCAATGAATAATTTCTATATTCATTTTTAATTAAAATAGTGTTTATAGTTTATTTTTCTGTAGTTCATATAGAGAAACTCGTTTTCTTTTTCAATGTAACTTCCTATACTTGGCCTGTTGGTGATTTTATTGGTGTTTCTAATAATTACACACATACGCCTAGTTTAGGAGTCAGGGCATTAACATTATTGTGACCTAGTTATAAGTCTTATATGCTCTTAGTCTGTGGATCTTGTACTGTGATGGCTTTTGGTGAAATAAAGAATTTATTTATTTAGTTATGTTTCTGTGAATCAAATTTTATATTCCAGTAAATTTTATTACTTCGAAAAGAGGACGTCAGCTGCTACTTCTGAATGGTTACACGTATAATCAACGTTATGGAACAGCACTCAAGATCAGGTGGCGATGTTCGAATAGGACGTGTTCAGCTAGGATACATACTATTAACAACGTCATCGTGTTCGCTCTGGAAGATCACAACCATCCTCCGACAGATATCCATAGGCTTCTTTTGTTTTAAAGTTTTTGATTCATTTTGATGCTATTTGTTTACTAATCTTTGTACAACTGTTTTTTTATTCTGTTTCTCTCACTTCTGGGCCACGATCTCTCCCAAATTTTTTACAGTTAGTAAATGTTAAATAAATATAGTATTTTGAATACTTGTTATGTTATATTTAGAATTTTGCAAAAAAAAACTAGTTCTTTTTCAAATCGTTTTTATTATTCAAACTTTAAGCCCCCTTTTTAGGGTTCCGTACCTCGAAAGGAAAAAACGGAACCCTCATAGGATCACTTTGTTAACTGTACGTCCGTCCGTATGTCTGTCTGTCAAAACCCTTATTCTAAGGAACGCGTGGAGGTATCAAGCTGGAATTTATATCAAATACTCAAGTCTACTGTTCCTTGGAGCTGTGAAAAAATCAAACTTCTAAGCCAACGCAATCAAAAGGTACAGCCGTTTATGCCGCAAATTTCCGCATATTTTCGACACTCGCAAGGAAATCAAAACCGGGTAATTCCCGTGAACACAGAATCTTGAAATTTGGTACGAAGCAACGTCTTATAGCACAGATAAAGGAAAAGTAACGAAAACCGTAAATTTTTAGTTACATCGTATAAAAATATTTTTTGTACGGCACCCTCGGTGTGCGAGACCGACTCGCACTTGGTCGGTTTTTTTCATTAGTATCCTGAAATCGAAATGGTAAAATAATTAATTTATAATTAAATATTGGTAAAATAATTAATTTATAATTAAATGTTGGTAAAATAATTAATTTATATTTAAACATTGGTAAAATAATTAATTTATAATTAAATATTTTACTTTCCAGATAACTTTGTTTGCTCACAAAAAGGACAAAAGTTACTAATCTTGAATGGATATACGTACAGTCGACATTGTGGACCTCAACATAAGATCAAGTGGAGATGTTCAGACAGGTCTTGTTATGCCAAAATCCTTACCATTGATGATGTCATAGTGCATGCTCTGGAAGAACACAACCATCCACCAAAAGACATCAAAAAAAAGAAGAAGATTGAGTTTAACTATGAATTATTTTGAAAATATCATAAAAAAGTATTCATACAGGATATAAGGGACACTTACGCACAAATGGATAAGACGGATTCAGTACATCAGTCTGAAGGGGACATAGAAACTTACGAGTGGAAATATTAAAATAAATCAGCTGTTCCATATATGTTGACGTATTGCCCTTTTGTAGGAAACAGCATAGAAATTTCTATGTCCACATAGAAATTTTCTGAGTTCAGAGTGATGAACTGAATACGTGGAAACCGTTTGTGCGTCAGTGTCCCTGCCACCCTGTAATACTTTCTCTGTGACTTGCTCGTAGTCGAGAGCATTTTATGGATTTTGCGAATATAAAATATCATTTATTTTTGTGTTTAAATTATTTTTAGTCTCGTTAGTATTTTTAATGATAATTATATTTGAAAGAATATAACTTTTACTAAATATATTTTATTGTTATCTTTTCCAGGTCTTTCGTTCACACCATACTTTTTTCGAAGCAGCCGAGGGAAAGACATGCTTATGATTGGTGACATAAAGTACAGAATTAATAGAATATGTTCGGATAAAATAAGATGGCGGTGTGCAACACACGAGCGCTTCGGATGTCCAGCAAGACTACACACAGTCGATAACGATGTTGTTTACTTTATAAATGAGCACAAATTAAGTTAAAATAGGTTGTAGTTAGGTATTTCAATAAGTTTAAGGCATATTTTTTGGCGAACACAAACGACTCATGGTTGCACAATCAGTACCTACGCCTGTCACAGTCGTGCGACTGTCAAACTTGTAGACCCAAATAGAGAGACGGGACAATAATTTTAACGGTCGACCGTATTTTGTTATATTTATTTTACTTGGCCTAAAATAAAACAAAAGTTTAAATTTAAATTTATTTTTAATGAATTTATTACTTGGTTGCGGCTTACGCTCAGTGTAGTAATTTTAGGGTTAGAAACTTACTCACATTATTTTTTCTAATGCTAAATTTTTATTTTAGGATAAAGCACGTTAACGTTGTGACAGTTGTTTATGAAAGACATGTACTTACCAACTTGTTATAAGATTTTACTAATCAATGCATAATAAATGGGCTTATAAATAATTTTCATACAATTTTTGTTTTTATTAGGTACTTAGGAAACACCAAAATTAATCCTTACATAAACGCATACAATTGAATTTTCAATGCTTGGCATAGCGCCGTAATTACAATAGTACGCGTTTCTATCCATGTTGACACCCATTTTTTAAATATTTTTATATAATGTAGTCCGACGAGACGGCAATACGACACGACCGCATAGAGTTAAAAAAAATATATACATAAAGGTAATAGAATTCCACTTAGAATCGAAGTGGATGTAGTTAGGTTTAATTGGTTATAATAAAATGTAATACTACCTACACATTGTCTCCATGGTTTTTTTAGAATAATTAAAGAAATATATCGTGTAAATGATTTTCTTTATGATACCAAGTATACCTACCATAAAATAGGTACATGTTTTAAACTTTCACGATTTTATCTGAACTTATACTATCAGTCTATCACTTACGGGATATCTTCCATGATTATTTATTGTTTTGAGTTCCGATATTTTGACACTGTTGCAAGCGCCATGTTTGCGATACGACTGGAGAATGCGCGATGTAAAATAAATAATTAGGAGCAGCAAAATTTCAATCGAGAGGAGGACTTTAAATTGTCAAATACGTGGTATTCAGTGAAAGGCATGCTCAAAGAAATAGCCGGCGTCATAATAAGGACTCCACAAAACCTAGTGATATTTATTTATTAAAACTTTATGCACAAGTATAAAAAAACATTGTACAAAGGCGGACTTAATGCCTTGATGATAATATTGTGAGTGTGTTTTGCCGTGACTTTGAATCGAGTGCCAGTGGTTCCCCTAGCAAAAGACAAATAAAGTAATTAGGAGTAGACAAATTTGTCTGCTCCTAATTATTTATTTTCCATCCACGCGCATCCTACAGTCATCCCGCGGTCATGGCGCTTGCAACAGCGTCGAAATATCGGGAACTCAAAACAATATTTAATTATGGAAGATATCCCGTAAGTGATAGTATAAGTTTAAATCGGTACCTGTCGAAGATTATAGGAAGATTTCTTCGAGGGTACTGGTGAATAGTTTAGGAGATAGCGAGTTGCCCTGTTTGACTCCTTTCTCTGTTTTAAAACTTGGGCCTGTAGTTTGTAATTTAATTGCGGCATGCGGAATTTTGTATATTATGTTGCGTAGTAGGTGTATCTAAGTTGGTGTTGGTTGCTTAAAGCGTTAAAAAATGGCTGTATGTGAAATGCTGTCGAAGGCTTTGGAGTAATCGACAAAAGCTAAGTGTAGTGGGATTTTGTATTCATGGTGTTTTTCTATTTTTGGCTTACTTTATATAGATGCTTTGTAGTAGAAAGGCCAGGCCGGAAGCCTGCATTTTCAAGAGGTCCACGAGGACCGACGATGCCGATGGATGATGATGTTGATGTTGTTGGGGGGAGGGGGTGGTCTTGGTAATCACCCTTTTTGCGGTGTAGAATGATATCTTAGACACGTATATCAGACGTAAAAGTAATTAATAATTATTATTTTTACAGAAATTCTACTCTTGCGATCACAGAAAGGAAAGCCATTGATCGGAATAGGCCCTTACACTTACTATATAAAAAAGTCTTGTAAGGATAAGATCAGATGGGTTTGTTCGACACACCATAACAAAGGATGCGGGGCTTCGATCTACACAGTGAACGGAACAATTGTTAAAATGAATAACGAACATATTCATTAATTACAAACAGACATGAACTCACGCCTGTTCCTCTAATAGACAACATAACATAGCATCACGCTTGTATTCCCCAAAGGGTTAAGCAGAGGTGTACCTAATAGTACACCCATATTTCGCCAGTTATATTTAAGTCCTATCTTATAGGGGCCTACCCTATTTCCATCAAGCGGGCATAAATCCAGACTACGTGGCTGTTACTAAAACATTCTTGGTGAGGAAAACCAATAACAATTAGCCCGACCCAGGAATAGAACCCGAGACTGTATGTAATGATGAATGAATGTTATCATAATTATAGATTTTATAAAAAGAACTAGCTGTCATGTTATTTGTTTTATTTATTTATTCTTCGTCATGTACAAGTTTTACCCTTTGTGTATAATTTATATTAGTCCACAAGTGAGCACCCAGATGCTTTACGAGCGGACACCACTGTAGAAATTATAATGTGGAGCTATTATTAGGAATGTTAAGAGCATTTACGCCTTACGACATTTCAAACAAACTTTCAAGTTCTTATTTTCCGAAATAACTGAACCGATTTTAATGAAACCTCAAACGCATAAGAATACAAAGGGTCTAAAAAGTTACTAAAAAACACTTTCGAAATGTCTTAAAAAAGAAGATAATTAGAAATTTCTGTTTCTATAGATAATTTATAATCGGTGTAATTTAGCTTTAACACTATTTTTAGAAAATGTTTTGGTAACTTTTTAGATCTATGTATCCTGGTTATGCGTATGAAGTTTCATTAAAATCGGTTCAGTCACTTCGAAAAAATAAGGACTTGAAAGTTTGTATGAAATGTCGTAAGGCGTATACAAGGAGGTAATAAATCGAACAGAATGAATTGTAACTATTCCTTTCTTGAATAAAATCGATATTTATAAAACTTCGTCACTTTTATTTTAATACATAATTATCAAGATCATCAGAACCAATTGCAATGGTCTAAAAATTTGGTTGTAACTTTTGTCTGATCGTACTGAACTGCACCCTCAGCCCAATTTAAGTCTTAAGAGCCATTAATACAGGTGCTAGTGACTTGTACATGAGAATGCAATATTAGTTTGCTCTTCATTGTACCCTAACAGCTTTTCATTGGTGATAACAATGGTACCTATAGGTCACAATGATATTATTATGCAAGCTACTAACATAATAATATCATTACAATGAAATAACCTGTCTAAATGGAGACACATCCACACTGGTCGATCTTTAAGGTCAAGGCGTCCTTGCTAAGGTCGGGTCTGTGGATGGGTGACCATCATTTCATACCGAGTTTCCTCCCTGCCTCGAAAAGCACGTTAAGCTGTTAGTCCCGGATTTAATTTGTAGATCTTTGGTAGTTGTGATAGAAAGTCAGTGGCCCGAAAGTCTGACCACCACCAGTCTTACCAAGGGTCATCGTTTTACCCCATTGTGGAGGTCAGATACTGGTATTCAGCTGCAATCGGTAATACTGGAAGCTCACACCAATACATTTGGGAAAAGCCTAGTTAGATGATATCTAACAAAAACGTTATTTTTACAGACCTAGCTGCTCAATTTCAATACACTGCTCGAGGCAACAGGGTTTTGGTGCTAAACAATATAAAGTTCAGAAACAACGGCGTTTCAGGCGGCAAAGTAAGATGGCGGTGTGCGTCTCATGAGAGATTGAAATGTAAAGCTACAGTGCACACTGTCGACGATATTATTGTTCATGCCATTTATAAGCATGCCCCTTATGAGTGACTAGAATATAATAAATATCCAGTTACGGGGCAATTGAACGAATACTGAAATTCTAGAAAAACTGTTTTTTTTTTAAAGTTAAGTGATTATTAGCAACACTGGAGACCTGTATTGTAAGGAAAGAAGACTTGTGGTTGTCAATTTTTCATGTTATTATAAATGTTTGTGCATATTGTAGTTTTATTTTATTATCCAATTCGTAGTCTTTTCAGCTATTAAAAGGTGTTGTAGGTACTACACAAAAATGTGTAGTATTATTGTGACTATTCCAAAATTAACTTCCTTTCCTATTAAAACCATATTTACTTGTTTTTTACCTGTTTTAGCAACATTCGCGATGTCGCGACGTGGTAGAACGCTCCTACGCATCGGAGGCTTCACATTTTGTAAGCAACACGTGTCGGGCCCGAAAGCTAGATGGGTATGCTCCACACACAACCACAAGCGATGCCGGGCTACTGCTCACACTGTTTATAATGAAATTATTCGAGTTAATAATAATCATATGCATACGTAAAGTGCGTTATGGAAACTAGAGGATTAGTGGGTCTGATTGACATTTGATACGGTTGAAAAAACAAATGACATGTCGCATGCTGTTCTGTATGGTGTCGGACGTAAAGAATAGCACCATCCCATGTCTTCCCGTGGGTGTCGTAAGAGGCGACTAAGGGACTTAGCAGAGAATGGGTAGCAGCGTTCTCTGTGCTTTTGTAACAACCGTACTGCGATCGCCAACCCGCCTGCCAAGCGTGGCGATTATGGCAAAACCCCCCCTTCTTGGGGGAGGCCTATGTCCAGCAGTGGACGTCTTTCGGCTGAAATGATGATGATGATGTCGCATGCTACAAACTCACTCATGTGTCATCCGTCTTGTATTTTATGTTTTACTGTGCTCTAGTGTGACACAGCCTTCTGTATTTTGACAAATCTCACAATTCAATCAAAATTCGTATAGTTACAGAATGAATTTGAAACTTATTAATTTGAAAAAAACACACACATAAAATGGACCAATATAGTCGACTATTTTTGGATTTTTCTTTCATAGTCTTGCCTTTATTAGGTAAATGTATCTTATGAATCTCTGTACAATGAAGATATATTTTAGATGTTTAAGATTTTTTTTAGCCCTCATTGATTTATTTAATTTGAAATTGCATAAATACTTTTCTGTATTTAAATCTTTAAATTTTTCTATTTATTAATTTAGAATTAAAATAAATTACACAGTTATGTACCTAATGGTTATTTTGTTACAAAATTTGACGTTTGAAAATATCCTATAATTTATATAAAATATGAGTAGTAGACGTAGATAGCAGTAAAAAGCTTTTGCAAATATTAGTTTCTTTTAATAATTAATATTTTTTCCACAAAAAATTTCATCCTTCCTAGTGTAAAAAAAAACATTTTTGACAACTTTAGGTTGGGAACAGATTGTGGGAACTGAAAACTTTAGGTACACTACTGGGTCGAAAGCACACAGTGTTCTTCCTCCTCTCTCCTACTTGATCTTGCTGTGCCCGACAGGGTCCATAAATTATGACTTATATAATTAATTTCCTTCCTTCTATGCATATACATTATGGAACGCATTACAGAATTGAGAATTAAGAATAGTGCGTAAGCTGCCTAAGGACGGTATATTGCCATATGACATTGAGTCCTTATGTCATAAATATGTCTCTATTGTATTTAAAAATAAATAAATAGCATTTATCAAACGTGGTTTTTGGCGTCGATCAACGAATTTTTTTATTAATTAATAATATTTGGTTACTTTGGGCAATATTTCGCTTCAATATTTTCATTCACCCTAAGTACCTACTTTTTATGTTTCAGATTGTTTCTTCACGATGTCAAAACGCGGAAATCATTTGCTATGGATCGGGAGCTACAGTTATTGTTTGAAAAGGAACTCACTAGGGTCAGGAAAACAGTTATGGCGATGTTCTACCCATTGCAACAAGGGATGTAAGGCGAGGATCCATACTATAGACCGAGAAATTGTGTTTTGTAAACGTGATCATAATCATTGATTATTACTTGGTCTTTAGGGATAGGGATCTCCTGGCCTAACAGGCATACTCAATGAATATTTAGACAGCGGCAAGTTTCCTAACTTGATGAAACATTGTAAAGTAGTACTAATTTTCAAATCGGGTTGTAAGAGTGATCCCTCTAATTATAGGCTCTAAAATTTAGTAAAACCTATGAAAAAATCATGCTGGACAAGATGTTGTCTCACTTCAACTCAAATGGGATTCTGCGTAGTCAACAGTTTGGTTTCACGGAGGGTGTGTCGACAAGGGTCGCGGGAGTATAACTTATCAATCACATTTTGGAATCCTGGGAGAAGTCCCAGGATGCCGTTGGGATTTTCTGTGTTCCTTCAAAAGCGTTTGACTGCGTCGACTACAACACACTGTATGTATGATATGTAAATGTACACCACTACAGAATTCGTGGACAAGCTGCTGATCTTCTTCTATTTCCTATTTATCTAACAGACAGCAAAAATTAAATGTAAATGGGGCGACGTCCTCCGGGTATCTTGTCAAGATTGGCGTGCCCCCAAGGTTCAATAATTGAACCTTGTACAAGAAATAGAAAATGGCCGAGAATTCATCTCGGCCATTTTCTATTTCTTGTACATTACATTGTTTCTGGTACATCTCCCTTTAATGACAGCCAAATTATCCGATATGATTCTATGTGTTGAGGACATTTCACTATTTTTTTAAATGGATAGAAAAGATACGGTTGTCTTACATGTTGACGAAAGATTACTTGTTTTGTTGAAAAGGTTCGCAGCTAACAATGTTTTACTGAATGCGAACAAAACAAAATGTGTAAAGTCCTCTTTACCAAATGTACACAACGTGATATGAATTTAAATCTTGACGGCAGAAAACTTGATTACGGATTAGGATTACGATTGATTCGAAATTGCAGTGGGGCGCGCACATTAGAATTCTTCAATTCCTTCAGGGAGGTTTAGCTCAGCTGCATATATATTAAACAAAATAAGACAGTTAGCTGATTAGTTAGCTGAGAAGCCACAGCTAGATTAGCATACTACACTTATTACCACAGTACAATATCGAATGGTACTCTGCTGATTGAGGGATCTACAGCTGACATTGATTAAATTTTTAATTTATAGGGCAGTCCGCGCGATCTATAAAATGGGTACCCGCGAGTCCAAAAATTTAAAGAGATCGATATACTGACTTACACTTGTACGCAAAACCCGAGGTCTGTTCAAAATTAGAAGCGACTTCCATAATTAATAAATACACAGAGTAAACACGAAATTTTATTACGCAAATTCAGATTAACAAAAACGTGTCCATCAAAAAAAACATTTTACAAAATTAAGGAATAGGTACGTTGATGATAAAGAAGTTTTGCTTTAGTTCCCTCTGCGCATACGGCTTCTGTGATAGCTCATAAATGGCACAAATACATTAATTATGTGGATGTGATTGTCAATATTTTTTATTTTCTTTTTAATCAGATTTTGTACTATAATTTTCAAATCATTTATAAACTTTTGTTCATAATAGTTAAAGTACTGATGACAACATTTGTGCTACTTGTTTGATTTAGTTATTTTCTTACCTTTGTATACATTCTTTTTTAACGATTGTGAATGTATGAACATTATAGGCCTTGTACATCCCTAGATGTTTGTTAACTTAACTTTTTTATCTTATTTTACGTTTTTCTGTGTACTAAACAACGACAAATTTTCATACTCATATTTTAGTACCAATGCTGTAACATGATAATATTGTAAAACCAAATAATTTTTAAAAGTTAACCATGGAGTTTCATGCCGGTTCTTCTCCATAGGAAACGACCGAGCCAAACCTTGCACCCTTTCTCGGCGGTTTATGTGCACCTGTAGGCTTATGTATGTGAAATAAAATATTTTGATTTTGGAATTTGAACTTTATTTTTAACCTGTTAAGTTTCGATCAAACTGGCATTGACAATTTGTAGACGTCATCGCTCGGTCGGATACTATACTGAAGTATGTCAGACTGCCAGAGCCCGTCCGCAGCAGGTCTGTTAAAAAACTGTTATTTTGGGGTACCTCCCCTACATGTAAAGTGGGGATGGTAATTTTTTTCCTTCGTCCTTCCCATAGTTTGGGATATCGTTGGATAGGTCTTTCAAAAACATTAGGGGTTTGCTAAGATCGTTTTTTTGATTAAGTAAACCGTTTGTGACTTATAAAGCTTTAAAGTACCAATTTTCGTTAGAGTCAAGTGTCCCCCCCTCTACCAACTAAACGGCTGTAGTTATAAATTCATATGTTACGGCAATAGTACCTATATATAACGGAGTTTAAAGGAAAACTATCACACTTAAGTGGGCTTTACAAGTTTAAGAGTAATAGTCGACCAATTGTATTTGACTCGAAAATTGCCTGATTTGTTGGAGCACTTGGCTGTTATAAAAACTACGGAACCCTACACTGCGCGTGGTCCGACACGCACTTGACCGGTTTATTTTTCTATACTACAAGTTTACAGAAAACTGAGCTGCAACATACTTGGGTTGTCCGCTGTTGGTCCGCGATCAGTCCATACATCTTAGTAGAATTTAACTGCATGTACCGATTTTCCATAATAACTGGAACAGACCTTAGATTCATTTTTTTTTGTAGACTCCTGCGAATTCACTGAGTCAAGCACTACTGGAAGGACCATGTTAAGAGTCGGTGATTACCTGTTCACCCAAAAATCATCAAGGGGTTTGAAGGTCCGATGGGTTTGCTCCAGCCACTGTTTTCGAGGATGTAAAGCTACAGTCTACACAATAGGGAACAACATCACCAAAATGAATAACTTTCACAATCATCCGAAAAAGAAACCTTTCATTCCATCTATGTTGTAGCTAAAATACAAAAATGCAATATTTTTTAATATTAAGTCAGCGTTCTTGTTAGTGAATAAAATTAAAGTTATTTAGCGAATTACATGTTAATAAAAAAAAACCGTAAAATATTTAAATACAAGAATATCTAAAATTATATTTGAGTCTTAACTTCGGGAACAATCTTCAAAATGTAATAGCAAATCATTCATGCGTTCAAGACTTAAAAAATGTTAGATTTTTCTTCAACTTCCAACTGTATCAAAATAAAAATAAAAAATGCTAACTTTATTTATTCTAAGATTAATATTATTATAGATAAATAGTTGTAAGTGATACTTGAATTTATTACATAAGTACCTACATAATAGTAGGTATGTACTATTTCACTGATTTTTAACCGACTTAAAAAAGGGGGTTCTATGTTCTATGTATGTATTAATAACATAACTCTAGCTTTAGACTTGGAGTTGCGGAAACCAGCCCGCTATACAATACAATACAAACATAACTCCGTTGGTTATGAACCGTTTGATTCGGTAAAGTGAAAAGTAAAGTAAAGTATGAATGACTAGAAAGCAAAGTCAGTCAGGAATCTGACACTGTATCAGATTCCAGTATTCATAAAAAGATCTAGTCGTTATGTAGCTGTGTTTGTGATCAAGAGTTCGTGTTCAACCATGTTGTTAGTTTTGTATCATTAGTACAAGGTAGTTGTTAATATAGAAGGGATTTATGATTTTTTATCATAGAAATATTATTTGCCTAGCCTTTTTCCCAAACTATGTAGGGGGTTGGCTTCCAACCTAACCTGCGTCCGTACCATGACGTCTTAAATCATTATTGTTCCATTCCTATTCAAGAGTGGGAAAGAGATGGAGCTAGACGACAAGTATAGCTCTGTCTCTTTTTCACTCTGGAATAGGAATGGAACAATAATGTTTTAAGACGTCATGGTACGGACACAGATGTCAGTATTTTACATGGATACAGAAATACAGGATGTAACAGGAAGGGTATATACATACTTAAGGGTGTGCTACAGACATCAAACTGAACATATATCTCCATCGGACAAATTTTGTAATAGCGAAAAAAATATCAGCTGCCGCATACATTTGGGTCGAATAGGTATTGAAATTTTGTATGGGGCAGCAGATAACTTTTTCGCTAATACGATGTTGGTCCGATGGAGAAACATGTTCAGTTTGATGGTCTGTAGCACACCCTTAAGTATGTATATACCCTTTACTTTACACCCTGTATAAGGGATTTATGATTTTTTATTATTGAAATATCATTTGCCTAGCCTTTTTCCCATACTATGTAGGGGGTCGGCTTCCAATCTAACCTGATATCAGTATTTTACATGGATACAGAAATATAAAGCGACAGTATTATCTTAGTTTAGTAAGTGTGTAAGTATTATAAGCAGATGACAAAAACTTATTCAGAATAGTTATTTTAAATGTTGTTGTTCTACTTATAAGATGTGATAAAGTTACTGTTGCAATTACAATGAAAGATTAATAACAATTTCCAACCTTACTTTTTTATCATTATTTTTGTTTTTTTTTTGTTTTACTTTTTTATCATTATTTTTGAACCTTTTGTTTTTGATCTTAACGAAACTGTTTTGAAGTAAAACCCCTGGTATATCATGCATGTTGCATTGAGCTCTACAGAGATAAGTAATTTCAAACATATTCTTTTATTCATTGAACGTGTAAAATCTCAGACTACAAATCAGATATATCGAAACAACGAGTACATATTTCAGAGATATAATGGATACAGTAGATGAAGGACCAACATGTGTTGTCACCATTGCAAAGAGGCATAATCTGTCCAACACAGGGGAGGAGAAAATAATCAGGGTTGTACCATAACCGTTAACCGCAGGTCAAAGTGATAGTTATTTGCACTGATAAAGGCTAACAATTGCTTAACACTTCTTATGGCATGTGACCTTATTGACACCTTTTGTCAAATAATGACGTAGGGCCTAAGTAACTCCTATAAGACTAAGAAGTCAAATAAAATGATCTTGTTGTGGATTGTGCTTCTTAAGTTAGTAACCTGTGATTTGTATTTCAGTCACCCTCATCAGAACGAAGAAAGGAAAGACAAATATAAAAGTGGGTGATAACACATTTTACTTGAAACCTGGAAACTACAAGACGGATAAGAAAAGGTGGTGTTGTACACAGAATAAATATTGTAGAGCATGTATTCACATAGTGGACGACAAAATTATTGCAATTTATAACGAACATAATCATGAAAAGAAATAAAGATTGAATTTGTAATTTATATTTTTTGTGATCATAATAACAAATGAATAACTTTTATTTTCCATCTTAATCAAGATTGCCCTGAAAACGGGTTCTCAAGCTGTTTTCATTAATAGCACTTTAACTAAATGACTGTGTATTTTTTAAGTTTCAGAACCCGCGATTTTTGGACACACACGAAAGGGAAATAAAATGATACTGTACAGAGGCAACAATTTCATAATGATCAGCAATAAAATGGAACAAGAGACATCTTTTAAAACGAGATGGGCGTGCTCTAAACGCATGACAAAACGCTGCAGAGCTAGGCTGACTACCGTCGATGATATGATTATTTCAGTCTATGATATACATTCTCATTTACATTGAATATATGAACTAAAAAACCACCACTCACGTAAAATCTAACTTCATTTTTTTTGTGAATATCTTCAGGAGACACTGATCCCTTGCTAGAGCGCACAACAGTCTAACACATACACTCACTAAGACACACATACACACTCACACACCCATACACTAGCTCACCCATGCACATGAACACATTCCCAAAACCCCGCACTAATCCACTCACTCACATATACATAACACAGATCAAGAAAATCAGCGTTTTTATTTAATTTTGTGTTTATCTGTAATTATAAGTATCTTTCATTTTATCTTTTCGTTTTTAATAATATTCTCCAGCTGGAAGAAACCAAATAAACTTAAAATTTGAAAAACAAAACTACAAACTATTTTTCTTGTGCTTTGGTTTATTTTGTTACTAGTAGTATAATTTATAATAAATACGAAAAAAAAATTTTGGGGAGATCTTTTCTAATTTACTTTTAATCCGACTTTTTTATTATAAAATTCCAGGCACAAAAGCACAATTCGTGGAATCGAAAACTGGAAAAATGAACATATTTGTAGGCGAATTTAAATTTTATAATAAAACTGATTCACGCAGGCGAAGGAAAAAAGATGGAAAGAGCCAATGGGTTTGTACAAAAAACAGACAGGGTTGTAAAGCAAAACTATGGTTAGTTGGCGATACAATTGCTGCTTGTAATAATGATCATAATCATGAGCCTTAGCACATGACGAACATAATTATGTACGCGACTAGCGTCATGCGACACGCGCGCTCGTCACTTGTTTCCCTCGCATTAGTACCACCGCTCCGCAAGTCATCAGATCCGCGGGTTGCTCGAAACAGTCTCCTTCCCCGCAGTGGATGTCGTAAGATGCGTGTATCTCATGAGGTGAAGTGGGAAAAGCTATTCTGTTAAAGCGCTCATTTTATCTTATCTACCGACACTAGATGAGAACAACGAAATTGCTATAGTATCAGTAACTATGGCACTTAGTTTAGTAGTAAGATGTTCAAATGTTTCTATTATTTTTTTCTTTTTCCATTTTTTTTGTGTTTCTATAAATAAACACTTTAATTTAATTATTTGACTTTTAAACCATATTAAATAACAGTCTTCTATGGAAACCAAATTTTAGAGAGATATTTTCGTTAAATTTGTGAACAAAGCACGGGGTACCTGCGACATTGTTTAGTCTATGCGCTGGGTCAGGGCTATGTTCAAATGATTATAACTCTTAAAATAATTGGTGTAGACTCAATATTTTGATATCATTTTTGTAGGATGACTTACATACTTCTGATTAACTTTTTGAACGCCATGGTCACTTATATGTGACAAGTAAGCACGTGCCCTGTACGCCAACGACACAAATATGTGACAAAAACAGTGGTGCACTATAATAAGAAATTAAAAATTTGATCATTACTTTAGTGTGTTTTTATTAACATACCTTATACATATATTTAAGCTCTTGTCGGTATTAGATTGCTTGAAACAAAATAAATTATACCATGGATATTGAGAAGGACACGCGCGTGCGTTTAGGCTCTGGCAGTCAAAAGGTTAAGCATAAAAACATACAACATTCAGTGGTTTATTTTGCACTAGTAGTTTGTAGAAAAAGTATTAAAAATAAAAGCTTTTTGTCTAAAATTTAAGTAGTTTGATAACCCTGGTGTTTACCCTTGCTTTTTGCACGTCTCTAGATCCATTAGATTCAAAGATATTAGCATTTCATTGAACGTACTACATACATACTAGATAAGCCGAATAAAAAAAACAAGATGGAGTATTTATAAACATGTATTTGTCGATAGAAATGATTATATAATATGCCCTGAAAGTATCGGTAACCGTTACCCAAACACTGTTTATTTGCAGGCACAGGAGTACAATTCATTGTATCGAGAAAAGGAAACGTTAATGTAGCTGTCGGTGAATATAAATTTTACAAGAAAAATGACTCACGAAGGCGAAGGGAAGAAGGTGGGTTGAGCCGATGGGTTTGTACAAAAATGCAATTGGGTTGTAAAGCGAAACTAGTGCTAGTTAATGACGATACTATTGTATCTTGTAATAATATTCATACTCACGAGCCTTAAGCTTGTTCTCGACCTCGATGCTACTCGCGTCAAGTGACACGCGCACGCGTTTTTTCTTGCCTCCGCATGAGTTTGATCAGTGACGATAATTTAAAAAAAAATGTGTGATCTGATGTTTTACGACTGTTTATAAGGATCAATGATTTGTCGATCGTATCTTATCCATCTACCTATCTAAAGACTATAATTGACTATTAGTTGATCTCAAGCAAATTGTACTTTCTAATTTATTTTGTGATACTTTGTGGGTTTAAAGAGAGTAGTACGCACGGCGACCAATCAAGCTATACAAAACCAGTTTTTGCTGATCTCTCATTGTATGGGAAATATATACAAAGCCAGGCCAAATTTTAATGGAAATGTTTAGCTTAATGTGTCACCGTGTGTAACTTACTTAAGTAATTTAATTTAGTTGTAAGATGTTTAATATATTAAGTGTTTAACTATTTGCGTGTACATTTAAACTTAAATAAAGTATTTCTGTCTACATAATATTATAAACTAAAATAGTGTTTTGTTTATCACGTATGTTCAAGTCCAGACTTTTTTTTGGTAACCAAAATATGAACGAAATCTTGTGACTATTAACTGTGTACTACAAAAATAAATCTCTCTGTATGGTGTCGGACGTAAAGAATAGCACCATCCCATATCTTCCCGTGGGTGTCGTAAGAGGCGACTAATGGACTTGCCAGAGAGTGGGCAGCAGCGTTCTCCGTGCTTTTGTGACAACCGTACTGCGATCGCCAACCCGCCTGCCAAGCGTGGCGATTATGGCAAAATCCCCCATATTATGTCAATGTGGCAAAACTTGGGGAGGCCTATGTCCAGCAGTGGACGTCTTTCGGCTGAAATGATGATGATGACAAAAATAAATACGAGAACACATTATCACGAGTGGCTTTCTGAATTTGGAAATTTCTCTCTGTCTCACGTTATCGCCCGAAAAGTTAAAAGGTTAATTAAATCACAGATGCTACAAAAGTAAATTTATAAAGTATGGTTATAAATCAGCCAAAAATTGAATTAAAAAAGTATTCGTTCAATTTTTGCTTGATTTATTTATTAACTGTCCCGACTAGACAAAGCAACTATCAGAAACAAAAGCATTATTGGCTGCCAAAAATAAAAAACAAAATCTTATTTTTCTTTATGATTTAATTAATAAACGCGTATAACAAAAGTGAATTTGTACGGAAGCCTCGATGGGCGAGTCCGACTCGCTCTTAAGCTGTTTTTAAAAGAACATCGTCTTTAAATTAAAATTTTCGTTATAATAATTCAATTTAGACGAAGCAATCTAAATCGGCCACACCTAGGTGAATTTCGCGCTTGGCACAAGCTTCAATTGCGCGTGTTGACTGTTGCAAATTATTAGAAAGACACGCGAATGTTGCCGCCAGTTTGAATATCTCTATAACACGGTGTTAATACAATCGTTGCAATCATATTCATAGTCATAGTCATTGTGAATTTTGAACCGCATCTAGCGCATCAGTGTGGGCAGAGCTTCAACCAAGCTCTCTTCTTACCAACATAAAAGTGAATCTATAACATCTCGCCATGTTTTTCAAAGTGAAACAAGTTCTTCAAACGTGTATTATTATTTGATGTAATTTTTTTAATGTTTTATATCGTATCTAAATAGAGATTCATTTCAATAGTATTTTTTGTACTAAACTACCCAGCGACGCTTGAGCGTATGGAGAAGATTCTCTATTTAAATAAAGTTATGATATTTAAGTACTAAAAGGCCTCGATCTCAGCATTTTTTTCAATTGGACCTTTACAGGCACTTTTGAATGTCAAAACAAAAGTATGAAACTAAAGTCCGAGTCACAAGGCATAATAGCTAGATACAAAAAGTGCAGTTGCCTATTCCAAACCGTAGATTTCCATGGAGAAGAATGGGCACGAAACTCTATGGACACTCTTTTAAATAAAAAAAAAAAAATCTACGAGATCTTGGTTGTATCATTCATGTTGACATTAAACAAATATGTGACAACGATGCAGGAAGACGTTCACTTTAAGAGCGGCCGGAGTGCACAGATTAAATAAACAATTCAAAAATAAATTAATAAAATAAACCATGATAGCTAAGAGAGGTGACCGATATAAATGAACCAATCAGTGAAAATGGGGATCTTATTAAAACTTGTTTTCTCATATTTTCCAGCAATCTTCGTAACATCTCAAAGAGGTAACACTATGATCAGACTAAATGGTTACAACTTCTATTACAAGAAGACTGGTGATGGGTCATGCATCAAAAAGCGATGGGTGTGTTCTACTCATTTCTGCAGAGGCTGCAAGGCTGTTATCTACACGATCGATGACGTTATCGTTTCGATTAAAAATATCCATGATCATCCACGTATGCCTCGTGGTTTCAAAGGGAATTATATAACAGTTTGAGATATTTTCAGTTTGAACCAAAACTAGTGAGGGACTGACCTGAAATACTTCAGTCAGTCTGCTTACAGTGATTTCCGTCCTGCGTTCCACGCGTGTTTCGCTTTAGTGAGACGAAGCTATAATGTCTTCTTTATAGCCATGAGCTAAAGTAACATTTAAAAAAAAAATATGATTATGCTCCTGAAGAAGATACTGTGACAGTGAGAAGTAAATAAAGAAATTAAAAGTGAGGAAGTAAAGAAAAAATAAATAATATATTTTGTAAATAAAGTTCATCCATCGTCTTATTTCATTTGATTTGTTTTACTTTTGGCTTGTTCGTATTTTTTTACGGGATTAAACCGTGGGTCAAACTAGTCCGGAACAATCCCGGACGTGGCTCCGGGCCCATGTCTGATAGGTAATGTACTGAAATATCCGTCAACGTCGAGAAGTATCTGTGTATGACTGTGTTTTAATACTGTATTCTTTCTTAACTTTCAGATAAGGTAACCAGAAAAGGAACGAAGAAAAAGACCACACCGCGACAGCGAAAAGGCAGACCTCAATTGTGTGGCTATTGTAGACGGGCTGGTCATAACTGGACCTTTTGTCCCCACCGGACACATGAGGACGATGTAAAGTGGGCTTAGACAACAATATTAAAATTGTATGCTAAATGTTTGGTTTTAATTCCACAAAACCTAGTTCTTCAAGGTTGCAGCACAGCACTTCCTCCCAAAAATATGCACGTGCAATGGGTGTGATAGTAATAATGTAACTTGCAACCTAAACTCCGTTAACTCGGTTCATTCCCAGGATATGTAGACTGTTCGAGCACTTGGAAGAGTCAACGTCTGCTGAAGACACCCCAGCAGAGGGTTGAACACGTGACAAATCTGAAAAAGGTTTGGGTGGATTTCCGCAAAGTTTGTTTTGGCACCTCCTTTAGTAAAACTGTTGATTTATTAATTTCTAAGTTTAAAAAAAAACATACAATCGAATTTAAAACCTTCTCCTATTTTTGAAGTCAGTTAAAAATCGAAATCATGAAAAATCTTTAGTTTCTGCCTATATCGGGCGTGCAGGAAACTAAAGGATGGGTGAATTTACATTAATTAAAGAAAATCGTTTTAATGAATATCGTGGTTTTACTATACTATAACTTTTACTGAATATCTTTGTATACTATACAGTAACCCACCCCTTTTGCATCATCATCATCATCATTTCAGCCCAAAAGACGTCCACTGCTGGACATAGGCCTCCCCCAAGTGTGGCCACATTGACATTTTGAGGGGTTTTGCCATAATCGCCACGCTTGGCAGGCGGGTTGGCGATCGCAGTACGGTTGTTACAAAAGCACAGATAACGCTGCTGCCCATTCTCTGGCAAATCCCTTAGTCGCCTCTTACGACACCCATGGGAAGATATGGGATGGTGCTATTCTTTACGTCCGACGCCATACAGAGCGCCCCTTTTACAAGGTAAATTTAAATGGACATTTTTGTCTGATGGAAGATAATATTTACTTTTGTGTTCATTGTAGTTTATTCAGTTGATGACTTATTTTGGTAGAAACTGTGTATTTGGGCTACTCTACTTTTATTGTGAAATCCTTTTTAATAAAATATTTCACACCTACTAACACAGTAAGTACTGACAGTATGTTAATACATTTCTATTTCCCATTTCCATTCATAATGATATTATAAGTAAGTGATTTACTTTCCCGGTGTGGGTCTATCTAATCTACACAGATGTCCACCCACATAGTCGTAGTGTGTACGTGAAGATCGCATAAAATCTATATATCAGTCTATATATGCATACGAAAAACGAACAAATAGTTAACCTTAGTATTTCTGTTATATTTCAGTTGCATCACACAAATTTTCCTTCGAGGAGTCTTGTAAGGGGAATCAAATGTTAGTCATTGATGGATACCGATACACCATCGCTGGAAAGAAGACTTATGGTTACCAGAATCGCTGGAGGTGTGGCCGTCATAGTCTTGGCTGCAAGGCTACTGCAGTTACTATTAAACATAATTTGGTGAAAGTACGTCAATGGCACAATCATAACCAAAACTCGACCATACGCAGGGTTAATCACCATTAGGATAGTACTGGTAGTAAAAGGAAAGACTTTTACTACCTTTGACTGGTAGGAAGGAGTATTCATACGAATATGAATTTGTAACGCAACAAGCGACGGTTTTATTTTTAATTTCAGTTTAAATGGCAATTTTTATCCTACCTACTGCTACAGTTCAACAATTTTGTTTAAAAAACAGGTTAAATAATTGTTCTAGTACCTATTTAATCACTGCATTCGCAATTGTAACACATTTATGTATCTACACTAATGGAACGATTTATTGTTTGTTAGAATATTTACTAATCAGTTTAAAATATTAAAAGTCAAGGGCTTGATTCAGAAAGCAGTAGTTCTGAACACGGCGCGTATTTTATGAAGTTTTTCTCTGAAGAGCCCTAACCACCGGTAGCTCGGACCCTGTTCCCGATGCCGGCGGGCTACTATTTTTTAATGTTGTTTTTGTCATTTTGTTGTAAAAATATAAATAATATGTAAAAAAAATAAATAAAAAATAAATTATGTAAGAAAATGAATAATTTAGTAAATAGACTGAGTGATAATATAACCCAAATTAAATGAAGATCACTCAAATTACAAGAGAGTGTTAAAAAGTACTTTAAAACATAGCCACGATTTGACATAAGCACCCCATACCCAACCCACATAACATAAAAAAGGGGTGTGTGTGCACACACACACACACACGCGCTCACTACGCGTGACCCCACCTGACATAATACGATATTATGCAAAATTAGGAATTTTGCCACAACATAAGCATTTTTTTTAATTATATAAAATGAAAAAGAAGGTAGTCATTATTACTTGGCGACAATACAAAGTGTATTAAAACAAAATTGTATTGTTATAGTTATTGACTTATCACTAACTATGCTATAGCTATATTTAAAATTAGTTAAGTATATCAATGTTCTGTATGGTGTCGGACGTAAAGAATAGCACCATCCCATGTCTTCCCGTGGGTGTCGTAAGAGGCGACTAAGGGACTTAGCAGAGAATGGGCAGCAGCGTTCTCTGTGCTTTTGTAACAACCGTACTGCGATCGCCAACCCGCCTGCCAAGCGTGGCGATTATGGCAAAACCCCCCCTTCTTGGGGGGAGGCCTATGTCCAGCAGTGGACGTCTTTCGGCTGAAATGATGATGATGAAGTATATCAATATTTAACAATGACAGTATTTATTGTAGATAAATGATGACTGGATTTGTAACTATACCTAAGATATGTTAAACCTAAGCCGTTGGTGAACCTATTTCAATACAAGGTGGGTGGACCATGGAAGACCACTCTAACGATTAAACACTTTTTATTCGTTTATTAACTGGATAAATGAATTAAACAAAATTTTAAGTAATACTTTGTTTTATTGTGCACCATATAAATCACTTTTTTTACCTAACTATGATCACTATTTATTAAACTTAAGTTTTATAAAGCTCTTCCAAATTGCCTTTCAAGGAACACGGCTTCAAACAAGGTCATTATTATACAGCAGTCGTTAAATTTAAAAATAGAACTGTAACAATAAATACATCCAGTTTTACTAAAACTACATAGTTAAGCTCTATCATTTAAGCGAAACATTAAATGCTCAATATATCTTTATCTAAACTAATATTATAAAGACGAAAGATTTGATTGTTTGTTTGTTTGTTTGTTTGTTTGCATTGAATAGGCTCCGAAACTACTGAACCGATTTGAAAAATTCTTTCACTGTTGGGAAGCTACACTATCCGCGGGTGACATAGGCTATATTATATTTTCAAAAAAATTAGGGATCCTTACTAAAACTGCAATTATGTAACCCAAGGTGTAAAAAAATTACCTAAAATATTCTTTACATCGCGTGCGCTGCGAAAACTGTTGATGATAGAATAAAATAATGTATTACGACTTTGCAGAACACATCATTATTTACAAAAAGTGTCGCGACAGCATATGTCTAACTATTATATTTATGCCACAATAAGTGTTCTTTTATTTAAAAAAATATATTTTAATGCCGCCGTTAGAAAAGACTCTGTATTTATATCTTGGTATTAATCCTTATCAAAATAAATTACTTCATATTCAAGACTGCTTCAATACCTCTATATAACTTTTTGAATTATTCAATTCGGACATTCGAAAGATATCAGGAGTTTAAAAATGTAAGTATTAGAAAAAAGTTGCGTGGTCGCCGCTCACCCTGCTCAGCTGGCTAGGCATCACCTTATACGATGTAGGCGTCACTGGGGTACGGGCCGTACGGGAGGGGAATATTCAAACTTTGTTTAGAATTTTTTTTTAGTTCATCATCCTTCATCATTTCAGCCAAAAGACGTCCACTGCAGGACATAGACCTCCCCCAAGTGTCGCCATTGACATAAGGGGGGTTTAGACATAATCGCCACGCTTGGCAGGCGGGTTGGCGATCGCAGTACAGTTGTTACAAAAGCCCACAGAACGCTGCTGCCCATTCTCTGGCAAGTCCCTTAGTCGCCTCTTACGACACCCACGGGAAGATATGGGATAGTGCTATTATTTACGTCCGGCACCATACAGAACCCGACACCATACAGAATTTCACACCACAGAGATTTTTTTTAGTTACCCGACGCAAATAGAAGGGTTTTTTATGTTTGTGTATTGTTAAATACCCGTGCGAAGCCGGGGCGGGCTGCTAGTCATCTATAAAAAACTCAACGAATATTACTTGGACACCATCGTATAACTAAGAATATATTAATAGAAGTTATTTAAAAATAGTAGTAATGAGTACTATATTGGCATCAAATAACTTGACAACGTGTTTTATAATGAAATTAAAACTTTTTTTTTTTACACAACATGGCATTCTTAAGGGTCCGTTCTTTGTAAGGCCAAACTAACAATTATGACTATGACTTTTTCATATTAATTATTATAAAATAATAGGAACTACAGACTACCGTAATTATAAAAAGCCTTGTAGTCAGGAATATTTAAAATCAACTATTCTTAATATTAAAAGACGAAAATGATTATAACAAAATAATGTAGATACTATAGCAAGGCCAACCGTCATATTTTTGATTGGCCTTATAAGGCCACCACCTTCTTTCTTAGGAACACTACCAATATTTTAACTTAAATTGAGGCAAAACTATGTTTTTTTTCTCTAGTACCATAAATATATCCTTATACAATAATTCACAGTAAAAAAATATGAGATAATAATAGGTTATTGACTAAAAACTAACGTTTTGGTGTGCGCGCGAATAACAATTGTAACGTCGACGACCGAAGTCTACGAAGAGTGAGATCGCACGGCCACAATAGCGGCGCGATCAACTTGCCGCCGCGTTTGTGGCCTTATGTTTGATGGATCTTACTATGTAGTAGAAGGAATATGTCTTTACATGTTCATAACTACGACTTTTTAATAGTTGGCCTTCAAAGGAGCATGGCCTTCCATGATCCACCCACCTCATTTTAATTGTAACTATTGAACAATACATTTTCTTCTTATATAAGCTTACTAAAACGTATCAAACCTTCTTAAATCTCTCTGGAAATCCAATTGCATGAATAAAGTTGATTAAACTTTGTTATTATTGTTTTCTAAATCATGACAGATTATATTCTTCACATGACACCTTATTTTACAATAATTTGGCAATATTTTGTTCAATATAGGTACTAACCATTTATTTATTTTTCAGATGGCAGGCGGTGCCGATACGTGTGGTCTAAATGCGGGAACCCAATATTGGTGATAGATGGGTATCGGTTCTGTCTGCAGAAGAAGCGCAGTGATGCAGTCAAGAAGCGGTGGAGGTGCAATAGTCAACACTCACGGTGTAAGGCTACTGCCACCACTGTGAATGATACTGTTGTCATACTGGATGCCCATCATAATCATAGAAAGAGTAATAAGTATCCGTGAACACAAAAGGCGTTCTTTAAAAAATCGTTGCTACAGTACGCAGAGGAAGACAGCCTCTTTGTTTGAGAATTTAATAGAATATCTTTCCGCAAAAATTAAGGCAGATTTATCCCTTTAATGATTGGCTAACCAACGATTAAAAGATTGCTAAAAAACATTTAATTAATTTTGTAAAAGAATAATCTTTCTAGAAAAATTTAAGTAATACATATTTAAAGAGCTTTTTTCTATGTCATAAAATTTGATTGTTTTAAAAAGTTCTGACTGTCTCTTTCTTGCTTTTCATGGTAAGTAGCCAATTTGGCGATTATCCCACTGCACCGTGCTACGTCGCGTTTAATATTGCAAGCATACTTGCTTTAATTTTAAACCAAACTATGTATATAAGAAAGTCATTGAAACATTTTAGGGTAATAAAATATGTTAAATAAGTAACTAGTCACCAGGTTTAAATATCACTAGAAAAATGATGCAGTTTTTTTGCACCCAGGGTGAAACCCTAGTAATAGTAATACGACAGTAGGACAAAAGATACCTTTTATTTAAAAGCCTATAAAGCTTGAGTGTGTTAAACTAAGGAGTGAGTGGTGTGTATGAAAACTGTCATGTTTATTTTTTTTAGAGAAAACTACAAAGTACAATTTATTTAATGTAATGTTATAATATCGATTAATATTCTAGTCAGTTCTGTATGAACATGAATATATTCCATGAATAAATTATTATTGGTGTCACATATTTTTTCTTTAATTTACTACTTATTGCAAAACTGTTATAACCTAAATTATAACTTGCTTAACATGCCTTTTAATATACATTTTGTATTATTTTCGTATCTAAATGTTTAAGTTTAATATTTATAACTCAAAACACAATTTAACAAAATGCCGAATTTCCCGACAGGCACTAAATTTAAAACTTTTAGTTACAGAATATCCGATGTGCCAATATTCTCATTCCAACGTGGGGAACCCAATGTTGGTGATCGATGGATACCGGTTCAACTTACAGAAGAAACGTAGCGATGAGATAAAACAACGTTGGCGGTGCTCTTGCCAACATTTGCGTTGCAAAGCCACTGCCATGACTGTCGACCATCGAGTTGTGGCGCAAAAGGGAACGCACAATCATCGAGAAACGCAACAGCATCATTAACTACGTACACACATTATATAAAATTAATCAATGTATTTACTTCGTGTTAAGTAGTGTAAAAGTATCTAGTCATTGATGTTAAAATCCTGATTATATTTATTGGTGTGAAAACATCCCTAATATTCTTGATATTTAAAAATGAGCTGAGCATAAATGCTGACGGTATAGTCAGCGACGTAATAGTCGGGCGGAGTCTATATTACATTGGATAGTATTGAAACAATCCACTATACATTTAAAATCAGGCTGTCAAAGATACTCATTATGGCGTACTGAATTACTAAGTGAGCGAAAGACTGAGAGCGAACATAAATATTAAAAAAAAACCGGCCAAGTGCGAGTCTTACTCGCACACAGGGTTCCATAGCCCCAAACAATATTTTGAACTGTCATTCATTAGTTAGTAGTATTAGTTGTAAACTTCTACTAAACCGCAAAACTAAATTGGTTTTTCATAGTATGTTAATGAAAAACAAAGTTACTGCTGCAGTTTGATGAAAAAGTCCCATATCTCAAAAACTAAACATCACATCTTATTGAAACCAATTTTCGTTGATAGTTTTTTTTAGGTTCTACAAACTTAAATATTTTCAGAATTTTCTCCTCTTACTTTAGAAATTAGAGGGGGGGGGACACACATTTTACCACTTTGGAAGTGGCTCTAGCGCAAACTATTCAGTTTAGAAAAAAATGATATTGGAAACCTCAATATCATTTTTGAAGACCTATCTATAGATACCCCACACGAAAGGGTCAGATGAAAAAAAACATTTCGGTTTTTAGTTCTATGTATGGGAAAACCCAAAATTAAAAGTTTTTTTTCTATTTTTGTGTGAAAATCTTAATGCGGTTCACAGAATACATCTAATTACCAAGTTTCAAAAGTGTAGCTCTTATAGTTTCGGAACAAAGTGGCTGTGACATACGGACGGACAGACAGACAGACAGACAGACAGACAGACAGACAGACAGACAGACAGACATGACGAATCTATAAGGGTTCCGTTTTTTGCCATTCGGCTACGGAACCCTAAAAACGGCGACTTAATAATACGAATTTGAGGCACAATTTATTCAGAACGATCAGCATAATATTTTTAAATGAACAAACGGGAATGTCCATCAGCCATATAAAAAATGCCTGAAATGCACAACAATAAAATTTGAATAGGTATCGTGTGCAGAAGTAAAATCAAAATCCTTAAAAAATAGCCACAGTCGTCGTTATATCATAAAAAGCGGCTACACTACATAAATACGAAAAACTTTATTCCGATAGTCACAAGGCCGAATTTCAAAATGCCGATTGTCATAATTCCGAATGGTTCAAAATTCCTAATATAACAACTCCGACTTATCATTACTCCTATTTTTGTAATTTCTAATTTGCAATATTCCTAACGTTTATAATAGATACTATGTTTAGTATGAGGAGGTAAAATTAAAAAAATAATGACAGATGCGTTTTCCTACTCATAGTTGCATAGATTGTTTACAGTTATTATCCTTGTAAAAATATTTTGTTTCGAATAAAAATATTTTGTTTCCCTGCTCACAATTCTAACCTAACCTAACTGAAGTGATTCATCAATAATACAGGGGATTTGCAGCATGCAAGCAAGCATGAACATGTAAGCAGGCATGCAAGCAGGCATGCAGCAGGCAAGCAGCAAGCAAGCAGGCATGTGCAACATGCAGCAAGCATTATTTCTGTCACGGCTCCGGCGCTGCGGGGTTTGGGCGGCCCCACGCGAGCTTATCATCGCAGATGGTTTTAACGCTCACCACCGCAGCTTCGACTTGCTGGCCGGCCAAGCCGGCCAGCCTCAGCCGCAGGGGCGGTCCTTCAAACCACCTGCTCCTCAGCTCGCGGGCCGCTCCACCCCTCCGCGCCTACGCGGGCTTAAATTACACTCTAGGGTAGGGCAGACAAGACTGCGTGAGGTCGGTTTTGGAGCGATTCGTTTCTGTCACTAAATTTTGTAGCACAACATATTGACTTTTAGTTTATTCGGAGTATTGAAAATCGGAATGTCGTTTTTCGGACGGTGAACCCTTCGAGCATTTGATTCTTCGAACGTATGAAAATCGGAAAACTAACAAATCGCATTTACGACTTTCGGTAAAATAATTTTTGTGATTTTTAATAATAGACATTATAATTTTTAGGTATTATGAAATTCGGACTTTTGGCACTCGGATCATTGAAATTCGGAATAAAATATTTCGGAGTATTTGGGTGTTCTCCATAAAAAGCAACCCGTGACGCCCCGAAATTTAGGACCGCTCACTTCCCTTGTCACACAAATGTGTGACGTAATTTATGGATGGCCCTTACTGGACTTGTAGTTTTGTGTACGAGTGTTCGGTGTGTTTCTGTGTTGGTGTGCATATGTGTGTTTGCGAGTGTGTGTAGAGATTTAGTGTTGAAATAAAGTTATAATTATAATCAGATTGATTTTATTCTATATTTATATTATCTACCTATATTTATTCTGTATCTATAAATGTTAGTCTATAGGAATTGCAGTTAGGTAATTGATGTGTTTCGCTGTTGTGTAATATAAGAGATATTTTGTACTTATACACATTCTAGTCAATTGTTTAATGAGGATAATGTTTGGTCGTCTTATATACTAGTCACACATCTTAATACCTAGTCATCGAATTAAATATTTTAGTGTAATGTATGTGTTTGAGTCTAGTAGGTATCATACACTGAATTCAAAGTAACAGTTTTCGTGTCGATATGACCCTAACACTCTGTTCTATTATTTTTTTAGTTTCAAGACTACCGATGTTTGTAAGATACGAAATGTCTAACGTTGGGAACCAAATGTTGGTGATAGATGGCTACCGCTACAGCATGTTGAAATTGCGTAGTGATGCCATTAAAAAAAGCTGGAGGTGCAGTAAGCAACGATTAAACTGCAAGGCAATAGCCATAACTGTTGAGGACGAAGTCATTCATCAATTTGGAGAACATAACCATGGTCGTTGAAGGAGAAACAGCAAAATTGGTTCAATAAATTCGGAGAGATTGAGTGATCTAAGTAATTAATATAATAGCAGTCGGTTAAAAGTATGTGATATAATATTATTAGATATAAGTTATAACAATGTAGATTTTTTTTTTTCAATCAATTAAAATATTTACCTTACCTACTTTCCTTTTTTAAATATAATAACAATGCATGGTTAATATTAGAATTTACTGTGACAGACTAGTATCATTTAGACAATAGGTTTTATCCTACCAGAACGGTACTCATATTTTTTTTTGTTTCAGAAAATACTTGGAGTATCGTGAAGTCAAATGTGGGGAATCCGATACTGCAGGTTGGCAAGTACCGCTACTGTTTGCAGAAGTCTCGCAGTGACGCGCGGAGACAAAGATGGCGGTGCAGCAGCCAGCATATACGCTGCAAGGCTACTGCTATCACCGTCGACGATACTGTGCTGACCATGGTCGGAAACCACAATCATTAAAATGTAAAAATAATAACGTTCAATCGTCTGATAGAACGTTATTGTTTTTCCAAACCAACAAACGAACTTTTGTTCATTCATTTCTTGTTGTTCAAATGTCTCGTAAACAACGTTTATTAGTAAAGGGGTTTAAGGGGAGGGATAATGCTAACTAGAATAACACAGTGAAAGGACAATACCAAACACTCCATTATACTGTGGCTCATCAAATAATAAAAATTACAGAGTAACGTAAATATCTATCGAAAAAAACGGATAATAAGTAAGTTTGAGATCTTATTACTGATTAATGTTATCCGCAAGTGGTGAACAATCTTTACTGAAAGTATCACCTGAGCGAATGCTCATAAAAAAACAAATGAACTACAGAAATTGAATAGATTTAAGGTCGTATTATGTTACTAGAAGTCTTTAATGTTGGTATATGTTAGTATGAATATCGTGTCTTTAATTTTTGTAAGGTCTATGTGTAGTGAGCGTAATGTGTCTGTAGAAGTAGATAATTGTTTGTTCAATAACAAATATTATGGGTAAGAAAGGATTTTTGTTGGTAAAGGTGCGAGCACCTGCATAACCACAACACGTCATACCGAAATTCCTTGTCTTATATTACTATTCCTCTAATAATAATGTTCTGTCATTAAAAACCACTGTGGCTAGTTTATATTTAGCAACTACAGTGCGGATATTATACTATGCCAGTACCTTTTGATCCTTTTATTAATTATTACACTTTATTTCTAAGGCACAATTATTATTTTAATAAAAATCTTTGTCGTATCTAGTCAGTATACAAGTAAGAAAAATAATATTAGTGGACTTACCTAAAATATATCTACTTCTGTGTGTGTTTTAAACATTCCATAATAACGTATATGCTAAGAACTATATTGTATTCTAGTCCACTTTCTAGTCAGAATATTTGTCTACCTCATCCTTACTTCTGTATTGTACCTGAATTTTGGATCGATCTCATATAGTTTAAGTCTGTTACGAAAATAAAGTATATGTTGATGTAAATGCGAAAATAAAGAAAAAGAAATATACCTAAATATTCACATATTATATATTTAAACTCAAATAGTGGAACATATTTATATTAACATAAAAGCTTATGATGTAATTTGTCATTGTCAAAATTATTATTAAAAGCTAAGGCTAGAAGGTTTTGTGTGTGTATTTTAAAGCACCTATTGTAATTGTAATTTTAGATGTTCTAGTTATTTGTATGTATCGAGTCAGTCATATGGATGTTACTGGGAAGATAAAGCAACAAAATATGAAATAACTAGATACCAACATAATTCAAATATAGTATATTTTCATATATTATATGAAAATAAATCAAATAACGTAATAGTTTATGATCTAATTTTGTTGCAAAAAAAATATAAAAAGGTAATGTGTATATAACGGTGTGTATGTTTAATATCTGCACTTAATTTAGACTTTACTGTTCTAGTCATTTGTGTCTGAGTTATTTAGATATAAGTCAATAATAAATAAAAATATTTGTCATTTATTGAAGCTTTTTAACCGAGTTCATATCGCAACCCATTTATTTCTGTTACAAATACCTAATGTTCAGAAACATTTATTAAATTAAAAAGAAAAAAAAAAAAAAAAAACTAATAATAGTAACTAAGTGGTCGGAACTTTGAAGTAGGTACCTAATGTTTTTTTTTGTTTCTCAGAATGTATGCCGCCATACAGTTTTGTGGAATCTATGAAGGGTAACAAAGTGTTACAGATTAATGACTATCGATTCTTTATGGATAAAACTCGTAATCATCTCAGAAGAAAACGGTGGCGGTGTATCAATCGAAATCGAGGCTGCAAGGCAAATGCTCTTACCATTGATAATGTACTGTTCGCTCAAATTGGACACCATAATCATGATAAACCAAAACCTTATAAAGCTAAACAGTAATCTAATCGAACCAATAAGTTACATTTTTGGCAAAGAGATTCATAACGACCATTGGATGAAGACAACAACGAATAAACCAACAGACAACTATTTTATTGTTTTTTTCTCACGACTTAGCTCAGTTACATCGACTCACCTTACTGTAGCAACCCTACAGCCTGTAGGTGAAAAGTCAGTAATGACTACAGAAATAAATACTTGTGAATTTTGATAGCCAATCCTGAAGTATTATAGGCAGTCTACCGCACCGCGTCGTGTCACAAGGCACTATTATTATTATTTATTTATTTATTATACAATTTTATTACAAACTTTCATTTAAAATCTATGCCCCACAAAAAAAGAGCCGGGCTAGTGTAGTGCGGAGTTTCAACAGAATATGAGGATAGCTTATATCTACTGGTTTTATTACAACTGCCATGCCATAAACTTCTTATTGTTTTTAATCAAATAACTGTTTTGTTTCTAGAAGTTATAGATGACTCGCAGTTTTCATACGGCACAACTATGAGAGGGAATCCATTGATAACACACAACGGTTACCGATACTGCATGATTGGAAGATACAACAGATCAGCGAATTCAAAAAAACGGTGGCGATGTTCAACCCATCGCGACCACGGATGTAAAGCAGTGCTGTATACTATAGAACAGAAAGTTGTCGCTTTAAAATATGATCACAATCATTGAATGCGGCAACGTGAAACACGTTCGGGTAGCAAACGGAAAGTTTAGTATATTTAAGGTTGTTGAAAAAAAAACGATTTAATGTAAATTCTCCCAAAATTAACAAAAAGTATGTCAGAGTTATTGTAATAACCATTGTACTCATACAAGTTGTTCAAAACACCGATGTACGTACTTTTTTCGCAACCAGCCAGTAAAAATCTGTTTTCCATGCAAGGCAATTATGAGTTCGGAGGCAACTCGTCATTCAGAGATGGACCTTAAAAAAAAATGGCGCATGTCTACCTGATTTGCAGGTATTTGGTTACGGAGCAAAAGAGTTAGACAGCCAATGCAAACGATAACCCAAAAAAGCTAAAAGACGCAAAAATGGTAAAGAAAAATATCGTGAGGAAACTGGCATGTTCTAGAAACAATAATCGAAGATATGTGGACATGTGCCAAACCGCATTAGGCCCGCGTGGTGAATTAGAGTTTACACCTTTTCATAGAGAAGAGGCGTGTTACAGGCAGATTATGTCGTGGAACTGGAATAAAAATATGTTTCGTTCTACACTGGTCTCTTTTGGTTCCACTTATTTCACCCAAATCACTTACCACCACCACCAATGTTTTTTCTCTTATATATAAAAGAGCTTCACTTTTTATTTGTCTTGGTACTACTACTGCTCTCTCTCCTTATTACTAGGGCAATTATAATACTTTTTCAGGGGTTACAGTGTGTAGTATGAAATCCAAATTGTGTACTTAATAAAAAACAACACGTCTTTCCAAAGGCGACAGCGACATTGAAAACTTAAAACTTTTGATTTAAAAATTAAACCTTATTTTCTTGTTTCAGAAAATATATTTAATATACCAAGATTCGAAGCAAATAGAAAAGGAAAACCAGAATTAATACTGGCTGGCTTTAAGTACAACGTTCATGTAAGGAGACACTTTGATTATGGAATCGAAAAGACAAGATGGCGGTGTACTAAGCATAAGAAAGGCTGCAATGGCGTCGTTTACATGATTGATGGGGAATTGTGCAGTCCACTGCCAACACACAGTCATAATCCTGGAACATGAAACACAAATTATAACTGGTCAAAAGTTTTAGAATTGTATATATTATATCATGTTTAGGTGGATCTGTATGGTGTCGGACGTAAAGAATAGCACCATCCCATGTCTTCCCGTGGGTGTCGTAAGAGGCGACTAAGGGACTTAGCAGAGAATGGGCAGCAGCGTTCTCTGTGCTTTTGTAACAACCGTACTGCGATCGCCAACCCGCCTGCCAAGCGTGGCGATTATGGCAAAACCCCCCTTCTTGGGGGAGGCCTATGTCCAGCAGTGGACGTCTTTCGGCTGAAATGATGATGATGAATGATGAGGTGGATGCAGTATCTTAAATTAGTATAATGCTTAACTGTGAAGATAGTTATATTATAGATAACATTGTAATAAAGAAAGGATATTAAAATAAATTGTTTATCTCGCTCAAACTCTCACAATTTAAAAGGTACTTAGGCAAATGGTTATTAGAATAATAAATGTGTTGGATTCGGCGCTAAAAGCTGATTGAGGTTCTTTTTTTTCAGGTAAAACTTACATTCGCATGGAGAAAATGCAGTCGAGAAGAAGAAGAAGAAATATGAGGAGCCAAAGACAGGTATTTGCATTCAGACTTAATAAGGAAAGGTTTTACAAAGAAAATGGCAATTATTAATAAGAAAAATAAAAACTGTAAGTTTATAAAGTACAGTACGGTGAGGATGGTATAAGTACCGAAATTTTGAAAATAGGTAAACCTTCTCCTCTCCCTGTAATAATTAATCTGTTGAACTCCATTCTTAAAACAGGTATATTCCCGAATGGTGTATGCCGCTCCAATATCATACTGCTGCATAAAAAGGGAGATAAGTCGGACCTTAACAACTATCGACCAATCAGTCTTGTATCACATCACTACAAGGCTTTTCCTTAAAGTCATAGACAACCGTACCGCACCTCAATTGTAAAAAAACCAACCTCCTCAACAAGCTGGTTTTCGATCTGGCCTCTTCACTACTGACCAATACTACAAGCAATAAATCAAGTAATAGAAAAATATCAAGAGTTCAATATTCCCATATATCTCGCCTTCATCGACTACTCGAAAGCCTTCGATAGATTGACACACGACGCTATCTATATTCGACGCTCTCAACAACCAAGAGGTTGATCCCACTTACTTCAGATTACTCTGTAACATATATTTAAACAGTACTGCTTAAATTAGATTACAAACAGTCG
This sequence comes from Cerastis rubricosa, assembly GCA_949152445.1. NCBI lineage: Eukaryota > Metazoa > Arthropoda > Insecta > Lepidoptera > Noctuidae > Cerastis > Cerastis rubricosa. The sequence goes on from OX424527.1 coordinate 17,096,623, forward strand.
GACCATCATTCTTCATAGAAAAAGGGGTAAAGCAAGGAGACCCTTTCACCTAAGCTTTTTAATAGCGCTATTGAAGAAGTGTTCAAAAATTTAACAGCTGATTGGGAAAGAAGCGGTATTGAAATCGGTAGGGCGCGGTTAACAAACCTTCGTTTCACTGATGACATTGCCGTATTCTCTTCCACGGCGGCAGAACTAGATCTTATGCGATGAACATGCCGAAGACCAAACTGATGTCAAACACCACTAGGCATAAGATCAGAGTGAATGGTGAAGAATTGCAGTATGTCCATGAATACGTCTACTTGGGCCAGTTAGTCTCTTTACAAGCTTTTACTATCATTTACGGGATATCTTCCGTGCAACTTCAGATAAAAAAAAAACTGTGTAAGTTTGAAACAGTGCAGTTCCAGTCCAGACACAACAAGGAAGTCACAAGACGAACTGAGAATGCCTTGAAGAGCTACTGGTCTATGAAGCATCTTCTGAAAGGGAACCTTCCTTTGTCACTTAAGCGAAAAATCATGGACATGTGCATTCTTCCCATTTTGACCTATGGTTCTCTGTGCTTTTGTGACAACCGGACTGTGATCGCCAACCCGCCTGCCAAGCGTGGCGATTATGGCACAACCCCTCATGTTAAGTCAATGTGGCGAAACTTGGGGAAGGCCAAGCCAGGTGTTATGTTTTCGGATTTCGGCTAGTTCGATTCCCGAATGTGGCAAGCGAATTTTCGAAGATCTTCGAATGCAGATATTTCTTTCTGTTTTACGTTTACGTGTTCTTACGTTTTACATTCACTGTCTCATTTTATTTTTCACAACTGGATCAAACCCTTCATTCCTTATAAAATAATTTTCCGAAACAAAAATGTTTTGTGAAGTGTTATTTACTCTTACATTCGTAATATATTTTTTTAAGAATTATTTATGTACTTAACATATTCTTTTCAGGACCAATGATCTTCACGACCCCTCGGGGTAAGCGCCAGCTGTATTACAATGGCTTCAAATACTCCTGTCGAAATCGCTACGAAGGGAAATCAGACGTCCGTTGGTACTGCTCATCCCACCACTCCAAAGGCTGCAGGGCCTCTGTAAGGACCATAGAATATAAGATAGTTAGCTTATCAGAAATACATAACCACGAAACTACCCAGGGATCCCTTTTTTTCGCATAATATTATATTATGTCTTAAAATTTTATGCAAATGTATAGGGAACTAACTACCCGACATTGCCTACCCAAAAAAGATATTTGAAAAGTAAATTTTATCGTAGTAAGAGGCTCAGTATAGTCATTATGCAAATTATTTCTTAAATAAAACACAGCGCTGTCCATAATATAGGATAGCAATTATTTATATTTATAAGCATAAATAAAATAAATCCTTGGGTGTCGTCCTCAGTTTGAACTCAAAGTAAATTGAATAAAATATTTAAGTGAGAGACGTATGACGTCGACTTTTGTATTTATTAAACTTGTGAGTGCCAAGCATTCGGTGACAAGGGTATGTTATTTTAAGGGCTGATAGGCACTAGTTCTCAACAATTTAAGCATGTATAAGTTCAGAATTTTAAAAGATTGTATTATATTAGTGCTATGGGCGTTGTAGAGTGCTCATGCATATCAGGACCTTGATCATCGTGTTGAATTATGGTGTATTTTTATTTTAGAGATAAAGTTTGGGTTTTTATTTGAAATTTTGTTCATTTTTGTTATTTGTTCTATTCCTACTATTCAATGTTAGGAAAGTTAACAGCCATCTTGTTTTCAAACGTGATTGATTATGTTTTTGTTAAATTTGTAATTTTAATGGGTTTTATAAGTTTTGATACTTGTTATTATTTATTATATATTTATTATTTTATATATATTATTTCTTATTGCATATTTTATTTAAATTTAAACAAATATACTGCTATTTACTATTTTCCTAATTTTTATTTATTTTGCTATTTATGTAGTTCGCTTCTAGTACTATCTTGATAACATTTAGCTGGATTGTGTTTGAATAAGCAAACACACTTTTTTTTAATTTTAACTCTAAATAGTGGGAGAAGAGACTCAAGAAGCCAAAAATTAAAACTAATTTATTTGCGATGGTATATTTTGGTTGTGAATTTACGTTTGCATTAACAATCTTAATACCAGCTGTATTCTAACATTTTCCTTTTTACTTTTCAGCACGATTCATATTTTCCCAGAGAGGCAAGCGTATGATTGAAGTAAATGGATTTACGTACTCATCGCTGCCTTCAAAGACGAAGATTAAAAGATGGCGTTGCTCCACTCATTCGCCAATGGGATGCCACGCTCATGTCGTCACTTTCGATGACCGTTTGATCACTGTGAATGGGGAACACCAGCATCCTCCGCCGGTTCTGAAGAATGTTATCAGTTACTTTAATAATACGAGGGTTGTTAGTTAAAACGAGAAGATTGCTGTCAAATCATGTTTCGACCACTGTTCGAAAACTATAGGCTAGAGATGTAATAAAAAATTGTATGTACAAATAATCACTTAACAATCAAAATTGTTGAATTACACTAATCATATTATACATTTAAAACATGTTAGTATTATTTTTTCAATGCTACATACATTGAAAAAAGAATACTAATATTTTTACATTCTTGCATCTATAGAAAAAAATATTTGAATGTATTTTACTATATTTCTATTTTTTTGTGAGGATATCTTAAGCCCTTGGTGTATACCGATAGATCAAAACCCTTAGATGAGATTAAGAACAATATTCGTGCTGCTACATGAATAGAACAGTACTGTTTGACACCTTAAACTTTCCAGGCGAACAAAATGGCGGGCAACAGCTAATAATAATATATTTTTAACCTTTATTCCAAGGAAACTTATATTGCGAATTGCCCTTTAAAAATACAATTTTTTTTTTCGTATTTATAACGTACCATAATATAATTTAAAAGTAAATAAATTAAAGAAATATTGTGGTTCCTATTTTTGGAAAACTTTTATGTCCCATCATCATCATCATCATTTCAGCTGAAAGACGTCCACAGCTGGACATAGGCCTCCCCCAACGCCACATTGACATAAGGGGCGGGTTTTGCCATAATCGCCACGCTTGGCAGGCGGGTTGGCGATCGCAGTACGGTTGTTACAAAAGCACAGAGAACGCTGCTGCCCATTCTCTAGCAAGTCCCTTAGTCGCCTCATATGACACCCACGGGAAGATATGGGATGGTGCTATTCTTTACGTCCAACACCATACAGAATGTATGTCCCAACACTAATAAATTCTTTTAAAATACAAATTAAGCGGCGTACAGTCATTGCGAGGGTCCTGTCGTAAGTGGTTCGCCACGCATGCTTCACGTTCAATCGCGAAAGCACGAATCGCCACATTGTTAATATCGTTATCGACATCGACAAATGCTCACATTGTTCCCAGTAAGACCTCCCCGCGGAAAAAATATCTTCGCTGTATGCTTCATGTTTAAAGTTATCTGCAGCATTAGACTCACTTACTAATACATCTTAATCTCTTGTGGTTACAGCGGAATTCATACTATCGAGGAAAGGGAAGCGTCTCATACATCTTAATGGATACACGTACTTTGAAAAGCCCTCAAAAACTAACAGGCGACAGTGGCGCTGTTCTACCCACTTAGCGCGAGGGTGCCGAGCAGACATCATCACGGAAAATGAATTAATTATAAGAATACGAGAAGGACACAATCATGCTCCTACTTATGTAAAAAAAGAGGAAAAGCCGTACATCCCATGGAAAAAACCTTAACAATTTACCTTAAACATACTGTTATTGTCATTATGCTTAATCTAGAAGGCCTAGACAAAGTGATACTCTCAAGTCAAAAATGTGTTTGACTGACATAAGCTACTGAAAAGCTTGTGTCAATTCTGTTGAAAGTGGTTGTAGAGATACGAAACACTTAGGAAGCAATTTTAACTTATCAAGGCCCACTTTAAATAATGCTTTAGTGGATAAGATAAAGTATAATATAGACACCAATTAGATGTAGTTCTGCCATAATGTGCCAATAAATCATGTTTCCGAGAAATCGACGTTTAAAACTTTAGTCTGTAATCGATTTTGTTTTGTTTACAGGAACCAAAATGTTAGGTTTAGTTATCAAAGCAAGTATATGGGTAAACCTTTAGTTAGAACTTGTCACCATTTTGTTTGATTTATGGTTAGGGTTTTGGAAATATACGATTCCAAAACACTACGTATTGGTACATTTTGGCAAATTGTATTTCGTATAGTAGTAGATAATTATAGAAACTATCACGTTTTCAAAGCATGCTACAACGCTTAGATTTATTAGACAGAAAAACTGACGTGTTTAAAAATGTGTGCTTTATTGTATGCCAACATTTAAAAATACTGTTTTATGAAATAATTAAAGCTTTTAATAAAACTATTTCATATTTGAACACCAGAATGATTTCACTTCACATTCACGACATTAGTTGTGTCGAGTACGAGCAATCCTGTATACAATTCAGCAGCGTTTTTGATTAGTCACTTCCAGAAAAATGTGACTTGATTTATTTTATCGATTATAATCATTTTTATTTATATCTTTCACAGCGATATTTATACAATCGCAAAAAGGTAATCGTCTGATCCGGTTCAGAGGGTACACGTACTATGGAAGGCCTACAAAATCTAGTAAGCGGCAATGGCGATGCTCCACACACTTATCGCGGGGATGCCGAGCCTACGTCGTCACCGTGGATGAAGAAATTATAAAAATAAGTGACGAACATAATCACGCACCGGCTTCAAAAGCAAGTTTATATAAGCAAACTGTAGCTTTTGATGCCTTGGTCCAAAGACATGATATGATTCATGGGAATAGTGGACATTCTAAAATTGATCGACGCCAGTAGTCCTACGTTGGGCAATTTGTGGAACAAGCCTTAGATCTTTGTAAAGTGAACATAATAAAGTGTTTTATTGTTAACCTCAATATTTCATTTATTTTTAATTTTGAATCTGGTACGACTTTCCCTGTCCTTAACTTTAATCAGTCTTTAATACTAGACTTTCTTTCTTTCCAAGTAGATATTTCAGACCTTTTTCTTCCATAGATTTATAGGTTAATCACGGGTAACAAATTATACGTAAGTTAGAAGGTATTATACCAAAAATTGTTCCATCCATAGTAATGTGAGTCATAGTAGTCAGTCACTTATTCACAACTTTGTTCTCAGGTACAGACAACGAAATAGGACCTATATTCGTTGTATCAATGAAAGGCAAGCGTATGCTGAAATTCAACCACTATACGTACTACGCTACTTCAATGGGACCCAAGATTCGGTGGCGTTGTTCCAGTCAGAACGGATGCAAGGCTACAGTACATACTTATGAAGACCATATCATAAATGTAAATGAGAGTCATACGCATCCTCCGAAGTATATTCGCAAGTCTCGAATGCATCCTCAAAAGTTTACGTATAAGTAAAATTGCATTCACGTCACAATCTGCTAAGCATATTCCCAACCACCTATGTTAGGGTGAGCTTCCTGTCGTACCGGTTGCAGCTTAATACACATTACATTGTGACCGCCTATCTGATCTCTACAACCTAGTTACTAGACTACACGATAACTCGTGGTAAGACTGGTTGTCAGACTTTCAGGCTGACTACCAACGACATACGCGTAAAATTCAAAACAAAGTTGCATGCTGAACGTATTTTGGAAGAAAGTTTCGAAAAAGTCCAAGTCATTACAGAGGACCTAGACGATGTGATATTCTAAGACCAGATCCGAAGATGTTTACGACGCAAGCAGGTTCAGCGAGAAATATTGCATTAAAAAAAATGTGCACATTTAAGTTTAGTTAATCTGCATCTACAAGATAGTAAGATAGTGTTGTTAATCATAAATCAATGTTTATTTTTTAAATATTATTGTTGAGTACAAAACATATATAGATACCATAAAAAATTGGAAAAGGATAAACAGTTAATTTTTAAAAGTGTCAATGTTTCTTGTTTATGCTAATCTTATAGCAATTGTTAACTATTTTAGAAAATAAGTAGATGATATTAAACGTTATTAAATCTTCATAATATTGTTACTGTAGCTGTAAATCGTGTCTCGTATTTCTATTACATTTTAATATTATTGTATTTATGTCGGCCAAAGCTATCTTTGTGTGATTAGGTGATTACACTCCCTTGCTTGTCGTACTTGGTTTTTTACTTACCCTTACAAAACTTACTTTCCAATACTTACAACATTTTTTCGGCACTTCGAACATAATTGACTCTGCGACAAGAAAACTGCGGGTATAAACTTGTTAGCATGTTCCTCAAGCAACACTAAACTCGCTTCCCGATAACTAAATTACATTAGGAATATAATTTGACCCTGTGGAATAAATACTTATGAGTGTTTTTGTTTCAGTTGGCGCCCCGGCGAACTTTGTGTACTCGATGCGAGGATCTAAAATGATATTACTATCAGGATACACATTTCAACGACAAGTGACGTGCCCTAACGGGAAGACAAGGTGGCAGTGTGCGACACATCGGCAGAAAACTGCATGCAAAGCTGGTCTTTTTACATATGACGATTGTATACTGAAAGTGGTGAATATACACAATCATGAACGTCAGATGAATTGGATTTCTAAAAAGCCCATAGAAGTCACATCTGCATCATCAAAATAAGCAGATCACCGAGCATTGAATAATACTCTCTATGTCAATGGTATAAAGTACGAAATTGTCGGATATAGCTGTTTGCCTTTGGAATGCTGCAATGCAAGGCACTTGAAACAATGAAAATAAAGTCTATTTTCCTATGCTATTGAGCAAGTCCAGTGCATTATTTTGTTCTTAGGTAAGATGTTTTATAGTCCCTTTCATTGGCATTTACTTTTGCCAAGTAATTTAATATGTTTAATTTCATTTGGGGTTAAACGCTAGGGTCATGGGGTCAGAGTGTTATAGGATATCGCCATGAGGTTTTTCGACTCGTCACGTGACCAAAAAGAAGGCTGGTCTATTTTTGGCCAAAGAATCAGCACTGCCATCCAACGTGGCATTGCGGCCAGCTGGCATTGCGTGGCGTGGCATTCTGGCAAATCTTCTTGTTGAAAGAGATGTAGTACACGACTTTTTTGACGTCCCGTAATTCTTTTTCCATTTTTATACTTGTACATGTTTTTACTATCATTTTAGATCTATTTGTTTTTTTTAAATAATATAATGTAAGTTGTAGAAATATTAACATGAGTCTTGTATAATTACATAAAGGTCAAATATCTATTTGCCACTTGCTAACCCATCATGGCTTTCATTTTTTCTTTTGAAAGGTAATTGACCAAGGTTAACGTTTTACTTAACAAAGTAATAATAATAAGTAAACTCCTTTACTATGAAACAACGAGTTTTAGAAAGATTCTAACATCGGTATGAGTGCCAAGACGATGCTCTTCAAAACCGAAGTTTTTGAAACTTGACATGCTACATTTGTTTCTGAGTATTGTAGAGATTCTCTTAAAAAACCCAAGTTAATTTGTATCCATTTCCTTACAGAATCATTTAGCTTCGTTAAGAGCAAACGTGGTCAGAATATGTTGGTGATTGCAGGATATAATTTCCACCGACAGAACTTATTGCCGAATCATAGAGCCAGGTGGAACTGCGCAACTCATAGGAAGAAGGGATGCAGAGCTTCTGCATATACTTATAAGGATTTCTTAATAAAAGCAAATAACGAACATAATCATCTGCCTAAACAAATTGAATGGCATTTGTAATTAAAGTAAGTGACTTATGACATCTTTAGCATTGATTGAAGCAGAATGCAACTATGTGTTTGATATAGATAGATGGTTAGAGGAGGTAACTTATTCGAAGATCCGCCAATAGCGGCTAAGAAATTCTATGAATACGATTTGGTGAATGTTTCAACTGTTGTCATGGCAACCACGGTCGACTTAGTTCAAAAATGGATTTGGTAAATCTTTTAGAATATGGGTGTTTTGGTAGTGTGTTTAGCGCTCTTTTATATACTTTACATTTAATTATAATGTAGTTAAATAAAAAAATAAAGACATCAATGAGTTAATGCTACATATAGAATAATTAAAACTTAATATTCACAAAAATTATACATTTATATTGTTAACTCAAAAATGACTTAAGGTATATGTGTGCAGCGCGCCTCAAGGAGATGTCAGCAAATCGGAAGGGGTCCGAGAGGGCCGATGCCTGCCAGGGCTGCGGGGTTGTTCGAAAGAGATACCGTGGCCCTGGAACACAAAGGGCTAAGAAGGAACATGGATAGGTTTTAGTCAGTCAAGTCTGACACTCCCTTCCGCTCCGCCCAGAGCGGGAGAAGTCATTTGATGATTTCCCATCCCAAAAAAAAGAGGCATATGTGTGTAAAGCTAAAATATCTAAACACATTGACTGATATTATTCAATATAAACTGCATAAACATTGATCTGCCTGGCTTAATATATTACCGTGCCTTATTAATTAAATTATAATCCTTTGAAATTTATGTGTAAATCATTCTTTCCATTCTGGTAGTATTTTATATGGAGCAATTGCGACCAGCTTAAACATACAAGCAACAAAAAGGTAATGTTCGCAACCTGGCTTGATTGTATACTGACAATAAACCGTTATAAAATCCATTATTCCCTGCAGGCCTCACTCCTACATACGTCTACTCAAAGCGAGGAAACAAGCTGATCTTATTAGATGGATATTCATTCTACCGCCAAATAACCTACTCAAGCAAAAAGGCAAGATGGCTATGTTCCACCAACTATTCTGAAGGGTGCAGGGCTCGTATCCTCACTCTGGAAGATATAATAGTTTCCATGAAATTAGACCACAACCATCCACCAAAAAGAAACTGGTTAAAAGAAAACCCCTGTCCTGTTTAATCGACTTGAAAAAATAAAAATATTCATTGTTCCCAAGAAATAAAATAAGAATGTTCGCCTGATTTGCGCCATTTTTAAAAACAAATGTGTTTAAATGGTCAATGGCCAAGGACCTTTTTAAATTTTTATTCCGAAATCATTAAGAATCGTAGCAGCTGGCTTTCTGAAGTGTGTGCACTTTGTGGTAGGTGGTGATGTGGGAGTTGTAATAGGCATACAATGGGGAAGGCCGTTAAAAGCTAATTGTAGATGGCACGACTATAGCTGGTTCTCAATCTGACTAATGAGGTCGAGCTATTATGAAATTTAAAATGACATTACCAGTTTTTCAACCAATGACGATGCATGGAACCAGCTATAGGTAGCGCCATTAGTTCCACAAGTTCTATCCCCATTGTTTTATAAGGATGATCCTTATGAAAAAATATAGTATGGTATGTACGATCCATAAAAATATTGAATATTTATAAATGTTTTATTAATCATGTCCCTTACAATTACATCGATTTTCATAAGAAAAGAGAGGAGAAGGTAATTAAGTATCTTTATTTGCGTATTTTAAGTAGCATCCTTTTGTTTGAAATAACTTGCATGTTATTGAACACACGTTCAAACTTTCAAACCTACTTTTTTTAAATAATAATGCAAGTATACATCCATTTTATTTTATAAATAGTATAATATGTACCTACTATTTGAAGTTAGTTAAAGAAAAATGCCTCAAGGCCGTATATTTGGGCCATTGCTAATACCAATAATTCTTCTTTGCAGGCCTCACATACGTTTACTCAAAGCGAGGTTCTAAGCTGATCTTATTGAATGGATATTCTTACTACCTTCAAGAAACTTATTCGAGTAAAAAGTCAAGATGGCTCTGTTCTACTGATTATAGAAATGGCTGCAAGGCGCTCATTCATACAAAAGACGATAAGATAGTATCGAAAAAGATAGAACACACCCACTTACCAAAGAAAACCTGGTTTTTGAATAATCCATACCATGTTAAGGGACCCGCGTACCACCAAAGTATAACCGACTAAACTTCACACCTACTAAGTACTACACATCTAGGAGTCAATATATCTAGCATATATTTAGTAACTTCGATTATGAAAATGTATTTTATAAAATTTTAATACGTAGGTACTAGGCAGTACATATTTAAATTTTGTAAAATAGGTTTTAATGATAAATGTTAATATTTCTGTATTACCTATATTTGTAATAACTTTACAAGATTGATTTTCGCTAAATCGCAATACTACGACAGTTACTATTGTAGTCATTAGTCCCAATGTAAAAAAAAACAATCAAAATAACTATTGACCTTCAGTTACACACCCTACCACCACGTGACGTGACGTCACAGGTTGGCCATTGTTGTGCGGCGACGCTGACAGCTCACATATGACAGGCGACAAACAACGACCGTAAAATGATCAGTAGGTCAGTAACTGACGCCTGCTCACCGAGGTAAGACGTGTGTTTTGTCCCTTAGTTGACCGACTGTTACATAACTGATAAAAATGTGAAATAAAGTGTTTGAAAAACCTGTGACAAGTGTATATAATATGTGAGCAATGAAAAGCACTGATATTCAACCGAAACGTATTTAGTTAGTTATTTTGAATTACTCTATCTTTCTTGTTTATCGTGTGTTTAGTGCCTAGCCTGGTGTCTGAGTTTTTACGCCACCCATGGACCTTTTTACTTGGCTTGGCTTTATATGCCGTCAAGAAATTCCTCTGAGGCATGCTGGTGCTGATGATATTTGTTTGTATTCCTAAAATTATAGATTATAATGATGTCCAATTTGTGTAAAATTTCAATAAAATAAAGTGTATCTGTGTGTATCTATCCTCGTTAAAAACAAAATTTAATTTAGAAACATGATCTGCCTAGATAACAAGGATTCTGTTAATAATAGTAATTTACAAACACTCCGTAGAAACTTGTTACCCTAAGCAAATAACGAGAATAAAAGAGATCCTTAAAAAAATGGTGTCCACAGTGTCGTAAAAAAAAAAGGGGCGCTATACAAAGTAAGGGTCCGTGCGTTAAGTAGTGCAGGTAACTACTTACAATAACCAACTAACGTGTTTCTTTTAGAAAATGGGCCCGACATTTTTTTTTATTAGGAGCAACCGTTGAAGAACAAGATCCATCTAGCCTTTGTATTTCTCGTGAGACGTGGTACACAAATATATTCGATTCGACAGGATAAGGCATAAGCCTGGAGGCAAAATTGATTGATAATTTTGTGCTGGATCAGGCCGACCGAACCCAAAGTTGTGTGTAGCATGTGTGGAGTCCTAATCCTTTTTGTGTTCAATTAAATGTATAAAAGAATAGAATACATAACACACTGTACAGTGTACACTTTCCATAAATATCTGTAACTTTTGTTGTTTCTTTACTGACTTTTATTAATTCATGTAAGTACATTGATTAATGTACTTAAATGAACTAATAAAAATCGCAGTACATTATACCTGTTAAGTTTTGAAACTGACATTGTTTTATTATTAAAGCAGTCAATTGCTTTATTTTCCTTGTCAAATAAAACAATACCTTTATAAGCGTCTTCCATTTGCTCGTGTTTATCCTAACCAGACAAAATATGTCTAAGTTTAGTAATACCAGCTTCCAAATAAGAGGTTTCTTTAACAAGTTCTTCGGGATACGAAAGTGGTTTAGCCGGCACCGTACTCATAGAATACATTTACAAAAGCAAACATGTTTTACGTTTATTTGTTTTTACTAACGAACATAAACTTTTTAGATACGGATGACGATGAGGCCGACAAAATAAAGTACGTTTACTCAATAGCACAAGGAGAGCTATATATTCTTGTGTCTGGCTACTCTTTTCACCGTATGAAGACCTACAGCACCAGGACGATTGCTTGGGCCTGTTCCACACACTTCAAAGAAGGGTGCAAGGCTAAAGTCTATACATCTGGAGATCGAATAGCCTACACGAAGTTCCATCACCACCACGAGCCTTTCAAGAATTGGTCTGAGAAGAAACCGAAAGCCAGGTGTTATAACAAATATCTGTCAAATGACAGCGACGATGACATTTCGGACTTACGCAGTTACAAAAAAAAGTCAGGGAAATTCATTGTTAAGCTACTTAACAACGACTTTTACTATTAAGATTGATACATACTCAAATCAAAACTGCCATTTGTTGACATTTTACATATTAAAACAATGAATTCCCCTGACAAGACATCTACATTTTGGCTGACGAATGTGTGATGCGAATAACCTTAAATGCTTACCTAGCTGTAAAGCTAGGAACAGACCGAATTTTCTAAGTAGGCGTGGATGTCCAAATCTGAAATAATGAGGAATAGCGAAAAATACTCAAAAGAGTCTTCACACTAAATTATCAAGTAGTTGGCACTTATTTATAGTTATAATCTAGAAATTACTGACTACTATAAGTGAATGTCAAAATCTGGAAATATATTGTGTCGTAGTGTGTAATGTCGATGTGTCATATTATGGCTTAAGTAGGTGTAAGTTTATTCGATAATAAATAGTTGATGCTTGTAACTTTATGATTTTTAAATATTGATTGATTGATTAGTAGTGCTAGTGTGTGATGTTGCTTACTTTTGTGACTTGTGTTTAATTTTCTTGTGAAAAACTGTTATGTAGAGAAGCTAATAGTGTTTTTTCTATAGGTATACTGTATTAATTTTTTTAAGTATTTCTTCTTGTTTTGTAACTAACATTTACTATTTCTAGTAAGTAAAATACTTGATGTGCTTTAATTATTTAATATTTTGTGGCAATTGTTATTAAATTGTAATGAAGGCGATTTTAGAACCTCATATGGCTGTGTTTAAAAGGGTGTATGAAATAACAAGTGTATATGAGTTAGCACAGAAAAAGAAAAAGGCATCATATTATAATTTAAAATTAAGTTTTGAAAGACTCAGATTTCAGTGATGAATTAGTGAGCAGTGCGATAGTAATTATTATTATTGTTTGCGGTAATAAAGACAGACAGATACCATAATAAAATAACATTTACGTGCTAATTCTTAAGTACTTACCAACATAAAATAACACCAACATTGTACACTTAGTTCGCAATAAACACTTTGACTTTGACATTTTTGCAGCAACTGACTATGGTGTTTCATTTACCTAAATAAAATATATCCAAACAAACATGCGAAACAAGAAATTGTTTTTCTTCCTTAGTAAGCATAGACGCTTTGAAAATAAGATAAAAGATAAGACTAGACCATCTTAGTATAAACGAGAGCTTCAAAATCAGCTCCAAAACTGTTTATTCTGTACTAAACTGGTTTCAGACAAAAATTCGTAAGAAAACAGAGTTCGGACCACTTACTAAATACGACAAATTGAGACTGGATTAGTCGGCTACCCTAAATAAAGACCACATTTAGCGTAATTTAACTAAAGCTAAAATGTTTTGCGTTGATTTGTATTTACTAACGAACATTCATTTTTTAGGTACGAATGAGGCGGTCGCAGTGAAATACGTTTACTCAATAGGACAAGGAGAGCAATATATTCTTGTATCTGGTTACTCTTTCCAACGTTTGAGGACTTATAGTACTAGGACGACTTCTTGGGCCTGTTCCACGCACTACAAAGAAGGGTGCAAGGCTAAAGTCCATACTTCAGGAGATCGCATACTCTACAGGAAGTTTGGTCACCACCACGAGCCTACCAAGAATTGGACTGAGGAGAAACCGCAATCAAGGTGTTATAACAAATATCTGTCAAATGAAGAAGATTGTGAGGTCTTGGAATGACACAAACACATAAAAAAGTCAGAAGAATTCATTGTAAGGTTACTGGTATTTTAACAATTACCTAACTATTAAAGGAAGGAAAGGTAGAATACTCAAATCACAACTGACTTTCTTTAACAGTTGCATGAGAAGGTTATAATACGGCAAAATGGCGTGGCTGCTTAACAATAAAATTTGCTGTCGGTATGATGAGAAATACCTCAAATACAAATCTGCAAAGCTTGATTATAAAGGGTGTAAATCAACCCTTAACGAAGCCGAAGGGCAGTTGTTCTCCTCGTCATTGCGATCATTTTTTTCTTCTGAACGAATGGAGGAATGTCTCCGTAGGTATCTTCCAGTTACGGAGATATTGGAAGTCAAAGTTCGAACTTCTCCACAAGTTTTTGAGTGCGTTACATTGAGTTTTACGGCAAAAATTGATTTTTCAAACCTCAAAATAAAAAATCGTTTCCCAGTAATAGTTTTTACGTAGGGTTATCTAGTTTGATGTTCAGAATGCTTAGTTGCCAGCTTCGTGAAGGGTCTGTTTACACCTTGTATAATTTACTTTAGTACATCCTTGCTGATAATTGTATCACAGAAAATGTAACGCAACTCGGACAGGTTAGGTTCGAAGGGGATGGCGGGTTCTATGACCGAGTGGATTGAGCGAACTAAGGCCCCGCCATCCACTTCAGGTTTGGTTACTTTAAACCCTGCAGACAAAAGTAGGGCTACGTCGACTTACCCGATCACAAAATATTGATTGTATTGTATTCTTTACTTGTAGATCAAACTTTAGGTGATCCTAAACAGTAAATGAGAGTTCTTTTTACCCAAAAAAAAATGGTACGGTAGTCTTGTTGCTTATGTTTAGTGACTTGAGTTAATTATTTTGTTTTAGGTACATTTTATGATCAATAATTATAGGACAAAAAAAAAGCGTAAAAAATGTATGCTGTAGAATGTTACGCTTAAATATTATTGTGACTAAAGAAAGTGTACACTGTTATGCGTAAATTGAATTAGGAAAAACAATAATAAACAATTAAACTTTAGATAAACAATAGTATGCCATGTTATATTGTGTCTTAAAATTGTATGCAAATGGATAAGGAACCACTTCGCTTAGACTTGAAGCCGTTCCTAAACAGGTTGAAAAAAAGCTAGAAAGACGGTAATAATGAATGATGGTAATAAACAATAATAGTTTCAGTACATTTTAACCGACAAAATATGCGTAACATTTGATTAAGTACAATACTATTTTTAAATTCATATTGGATGACTTACGTACAAAATAAATGGCGGCGGTATGACGATATTTTTCAAGCATGATATTTTTCCTGCCAAGAATATTTGTTATATTTTAGAACCAAACTTACATACTGTGTTAATTTAGTAAAATTTAAAAAATAAATGGTTTTCACAATGTTACTAAATAAATAAATGTTTAAACTATTAAAACAATTATTATAATTCAGTTATGTATTAATAAAACAGTATAACTTACTTAACAAATAATATTTATTACACTCGGTGTTCTTCCTCCTTCCTCTATGCAGTGCCGGACAAGGTCCATAATTGTGACTAATATAATAAGTATTTCCCTACCAACTAGATACATTATGATACGCAATAAATAATTGAGAAATTAGATTATATGAGTGTTACAGCTGTATCTATAAACAAGTTAAAGTGTTTACTCGAGTAAATGTTAGTATTCAAGATAAGATTTTTATTATGTAGCTTAGGAATTGCTTGAAATTAGAACTGCAAAAGTTAGAATTCTTAAGGTTTCTTTCTTTGTTGGTTTTTACTTCGTTTAAATTCTTGTCTATTGCATAAATAAAATTTCATAAATAATTACTTTAACTTGACTATAGATTGACTTGAATATAGGGTTGGTGTTAATTATACAATTGGTGTGTGTATTTGTAGCATTTTTTTTTTAATATTTTGTAAATAAGGTTCTTTTGCAATTTTAAAATTAGGAATAATAATGATTGATCATTTTTGCTTTATTTTAGTATTGGCATAATGTAATTTTTAATCACAACACATTTTTTTTAAATTATAATTCCGGTGCTCTTCTCTCTACCAGTAATAGATTTCTCCCTATAATTACAAAACCGTAGGTACCTACTACATAAACAAGTGGCAATCACAAAGTGTTTTACGTTTTTTCAACAACTTTCGACAGAATCGTTATGACTTTCCGTTTGCTTATGTCAATCCAATACATTTCTGTCCTTTACATCATCGTTTTCACTGAAAGAATGCCACTTTGTTTTGGCAGTCGGATGGGTATCATGAAAGGATCTTTCTTTTAGTACTAGACACTTATTTAGTAAGCTATACATTATAATCTTTTTTAAATGAGATACCTTTGCTTGAGTTTATTCGGCCCGTTGGGTTTTGGAAACCAAGAGAGAGCGTGTTAGTTTACATGAAAATAAGTAATGTTTAGTCTGTAACTTAACAATAATTAATAAATGTTTCTTACTTTAGATAGTTTGTGTTTCATTGTCTGCACTCCTACATAGTCTTGTATTAATAAAATTGTTGACTGCACAGAATAGCTTTTCAAACATACATCGAAATAGGGATTCAGCTAACTAAATCGCTAGATTTTAGATTTTTATTTTACAGCGTTTATGACATTTTTGTAATGCTTAATCACTAATTATTTCTTTCGTACAGTTACTGCCCATGTAATGAATAGGTATGTTATAGGAAAGTTTGATCCTGTGCCAAAGCCACAGAATTAATGCTTTTGTGTAGCATAAGTACGTAAAAATGTGTGGTGTAGATTTTTATCTTATACCTACAGAAAGGTCTAAATATTTTTTTTTTTTTACAGGCATTGCAGATTACGTCTACTCCAAGCGGGGAAATAAACTAATCCTGATATCAGGCTACTCCTTCTACCGACATCGGACTTCTTTCAGTAAGAAAACAAGATGGCTGTGTTCTACTCATCAACGACACGGATGCAGAGCAGTTGTTTACACAATTTACGATGAAATTATTTCCGGCAATTTAGAACATAATCATGCGCCGAAAGTCAATTGGGTGAAGGATAAACCTACAAATTGTCTGCAAGATTTTCAGCAATTACATAGATTTTAAGCTGTTTGTTAATAAATAAAATACTAAGATTAATTTCTTTGTTTTCTATTATAAAGAAAGGGACAGAAAGACCGAAGAAAAGATGGATGGATTGTGTGAAAAATGATTTGAAGGAAGAAGGAGTAAATGATAGCATGACGAATGACAGAGGAGAATAAAGGAAAGAGAAGTGTTGCGCCGACCCCAAATAAAATGGGACAAGGGCAGGAAGATGATGATGCTATTATAAAGAATCGGACGCATTGTCAAACTACAATTCCTGTTTAGATTGGCATCTTCAGGTACCCTGAACGTATGGATTTGATGTTTTCTATTTTTTACAGGCTTTGATGCAACTTACGTATATTCGAAGCGAGGCAATAAGCTGCTCCTAGTAGCAGGATATTCGTTTTACCGTCAAACGACTTACAATAACAAGACAAGATGGGCATGCTCTACGCATTCAAGTAAAGGATGTAAAGCTGCTCTCTATACAAAAGGAGATTGTGTAGATTTAACAGCTACCATAAAATTGGACCATTTACATTCGCCAAAAGTAAATTGGTATTACCAGAATCCTTATATGTTTGAAAGTTTTTTAAAAATAAATAATGTACACTCCGTATATCATACCAATTAAAGTATTGCTTTTAGTCTTTTTGTTTGTTTTAAAACGAATTATTGTATATTTTTAAATAGAGAGAGTCAAGTATAGATTCCTAGGCTTGTGTAATGTTAGTATACAAAATTGTTATGGCTTTACTTTTGTAGACATGTCAAAAGACAAAAGAATAAATAATCGTAAAATTGAATTTTTACTGATTTCGTTTATATCATAATAAGCTTGGCAATTCAGAAAACTTCCGTTTAGGTTATGTTAGGAGGACGATTGTTACTTAGCGAGGTAACTAGGCTTATGCTATCCCCTTTTCTGCGGCTTGTTCTATTCTATCCATTGGTCATAGAAATACGAACCCAGCGAAATGGGATTCCGTCAACTAGTCAAGTATCAATTTGAATGACATATTATAGTTTCTGATTAACATCGAAGAAATTAAACGAGTCGCTGATGCCTCTGACAATATGAACTCGGACCGGACCGCATTATTAAAAAAAAAAAAAACATACAAACAACTTCTACCTACCTACAAATTCTACTAAGATGAACAAATTTATTGATTTATTACAGGCTTTGCAGATTTCGTCTGCTCAAAGCATGGCAAGAAGCTAATCCTGTTATCGGGATATACTTATTACTTGCACTACACTAATCCCAGCAATCAAAAGGCGAGGTGGATGTGTTCAACTCACCGTTCGAAAGGATGCAAGGCTGTTGTTCATACTGTAGAAGATCGAATAATCTTCTCGAAGATAGACCACAATCATCCTGCCAAGGGGCAGTACCAATACCACCAATAGAATGTATAGACGATCCTAAGAATTAAACAAACCGTTAAAAGCTAATCATCATCATCAGCCTATAATGTTCCCACTGCTGGGACACAGGCCTCCTCTCTATAACAGGGAATGGGCTGTAATCCACCACACGGGCCCAGTTGGTAGATGTCACATGTCTTCAAATTTTTAGTTCTAAGACATGCCGATTTCCTCACGATGTTTTCCTTCACCGTTTTCGAGGGCAGCGGTGATGAAATAAATTACACAAAGTAAAACGCCTGCCTGGGTTCGAACCCACGGCTTAATGCTCGTAAGTCGGGGCTGCCACCACTGGGGCACCGCTGCTCTCTAAAGCTAATTGCACACTAATAAGCTCGGATCAGCATCATCTCATCACATTTTAGTAGTGGATCCTGATACGATGTAATGCTGTTACGGTGCTTGTAAGTGTGCGTTGCATTATCGAGTTTCACAGAAAGATTCCGAAACTCACGTTCTGTCCTAGATGCGGCTCTTCCTAGCTTAAAATTCTTTGATCGGACACTAATGTCACGAATAATACTCCCCAATGCAGGAAGATTAGGATCGGTTGTTACCAATCCTTACTACTAATTCCATTTTTTATTTGAATAAATAATACAACATTGCTCGCATATTTTTTTCTTAAGCAATATCTAAATTCATTACCAGATAAAAGTGAACATACGAAATTAGAGACATAGTACATAGGTGTTGGGTACATCTTTAGATACTTGAGCTAAAACGATCATAATAAATTGTTCTAATTATTCACAGGCATGGCACACTACGTCACCTCAAGACAAGGCGGTAAGCTGATCCTACTATCAGGATACACCTATTGCCTGCACAAGATTAACATGAGTCAGAAGGCGAGATGGATGTGTTCCACGCACCATAGGAAAGGGTGCAAGGCTGTCGTCCATACAAAAGACGATCGTGTTGTCTACTGGAAGGGAGAACACAATCATTCTCCTAATGGGACACAATATTATAGCATGTCATGAGCTGCAGAGTCTCGCAACTCGCAAATTGTAACATAGTAATCGGGAGTGGTAACAATCACTCCTTCTGTTTTCTCAATGTTTCTATTGTAATTAAAACAAATAAAATAACTTTACAAGTAGCAGATTAGATTTTTCTTTGCCTTTCATGACTCAAGTCATTAGCTAATTTACTTTTCACATTGCCATCATCCATATGTATTATTTTGGGTATCTATTATTTAAATCTCTTACTTTGCTGTAACCAACAGGGTGTCTACAACGATTATTTGTCTTTGTTTCATTCAACTGTGTGAACTTTCCCAGTTGTACTTAGTATTAAATTACCATATATTTAGAGTTCACTCAACATCGTTCTTTATAATAATAATATTTACAGAAATTGTAAATCATGTCTTGTCAACGTGAGGCACTAAAGTAATCCTAATATCGGTACTCACTTTTTGCCTACACAAAACTTCTAAGAGTCAATTGTCGAATGTGTTCTACGCACCTTTCGAAATGATGCAAGGCTGTTGTCCATATAAAAGTCGATCACATTGTCTTCTTGAAGGATAAACACAGTCATCCTCCCGATGAACTGTATGCATTAGAGATTAGAGACGGTACTGCTACGCGTCATCAAAAAGCCTAGAAACCTTTTTGATTTGTAATAAGGAATGTTTCTGCTTTGAAGCGCAATCGGACCTTGTGGTACAACTGTATCGTTCGTAGTATCTTAGAATACAATAGCAGTACAATTTAGAGACCTCATTACTCCACGCCCATCCTTTGACTGTAGCGAATACAAAAGACATTCCTCTGGCATCTAGCCTATGCCAGCGGAAATGCAAAAAGGGAACGATGGTCGATTCCAGCTTCGTATATATGTTACTCCGATGCAAGATTGATTGGCCCTCCTTGGTTTATCAAAGTTTCAGTTTCGGGCTCCTCCTGGACTCTTTCTTGTTCCTATTACTCCTTTACACCCTCCAATCCGCAGAACAATACTTGGTGCAAACTCTGCCGTTCCTTTACTTTGCTTTACTTGTTGACGTGCATTTTGACTCATAGGCCAAGTTTCGTAGAACCACTATTAGTAGACATTCAATAACAATTAATTAATTTTACTTTTTTTCTGTTTTGTTGTTTGTTTCTTTTGTTCGTTAACAGTTCATGTTAGATTTATATTCCATTACGTAATGTTAGTTTAAAATTATTAGTTTTAGTTAATTAGATATTAATTTTATACTACAGTGCTTGTGGCACACCTAATAATATGTTTATGGGGCATGCGGTGCTAACCTGTAAAAAATTCTAACACTAACTTCAGAGTATGGTAGATAAACACTTTAAATATTTACAGTGTAAACAATTGTTGTTTGGCCATTAAAAAAAAATCTAAATAATACAAAAAGAGTGTACCAACCAGTAAGCGTCACTGGATAGCCAGTGACAATTCTCACAATGTCATGTGACAGCTAATTTATGCTTAGCGTTTCAAAGTGTTTTCCATTTGTATATTGTTTTATTTTGTTTACATGTTGCTCTGTGAACAATAAATATTTCTGCTTTATTTTTCTTTCCATTTCATTTTCAATAATAATAAGCCAAACTCTTGTTCTTCCCAAAACCGTGACGGACATGAGCCGAATCGGAAGCCTTACCTTGTCCGTAAGGCTGTATCTTTTCCGTGCCTCTCACGTGGCACGACTTGGACCCGACTCCTTTGTTATTCTATTTTAGTAGAATTAATAAAACAACACTATCTGCAGCGTTATTATATACTTCTCTGAGATCATCTGAAATCTGCCAGATTAACTTATCTCATTACTGTGAAGTGAGAACTTAAAATTTTAAACGATCAACATGACATGAAAAGGTAACAGATCAAATGGTTTGATAAAAAGATTTAAATACTATAATTATTGCTCTGTATGGTGCCGGACGTAAAGAATAGCACCATCCCATATATTCCCGTGGGTGACGTAAGAGGCGACTAAGGGACTTTCCAGAGAATGGGGAGCAGCGTTTTTGTAGCAACCGTACTGCGATCGCCAACCCGCCTGCCAAGCGTGGCGATTATGGCAAAACCCCCCAAAATTTCAATGTGGCGACACTTGGGGGAGGCCTATGTCCAGCAGTGGACGTCTTTTGGACCGAAATGATGATGATGACTATAATTATTTAGAATCGTCTACTGCCTCGTTGGTCTAGTGGTCATAAAAGAGACTTCTGAGCACGAGCTCCTGGGTTCGATTCCCAGGTCGAAAACCTATTGACGCCTTGTCAATAGGTTTTTCCGTCAGGAATTTCACAGAAGCAGCCACGGAGTGAGGATTTATGCCTGGTTGATAGCCCTCCGACATGAGACATAACTTTTGAAATGTGGGTGTACTTTTAGGTGCACCTCTGACTAGACCTTCGGGGATTACAGGTTTACTATTTTATGTTATTACAGTACTTTGCCTCTGCAGGGCAAAATCGGGATACTAACAAAACGCAGAATCAGATAAATATTCAAAAACACAGACGATAATCGGAAAATTGTTGTTTTAGGCGCAGCAAGTTATATAAACTCAACTCGAGGCAGTAAGTTAATCCTACTATCGGGATACACTTACTACCGGCACCAGACATCCAACAATAAAAAGACGCTGTGGATGTGTTCCACAAACCGCAAGAAAGGATGCAAGGCGGTCGTCCATACAGTAGAAGATATCATTGTCTACGTTAAGGAAAAACATAATCATCCTCCAAACAGACAGCGATTCCCACTACTGCCCACACCTTATTTTCCTACAAGTTCTTGAAAGCAACGTTTGTATGAACGTGGTCTAAGCAATATGAGTATTTAAGGATTGTAGTAGGTGGCGTTCTTTATTTTTATTCTACTCCCATGGGGAAAGGTAAGAGTTTATTTAAGTATCAGAATTTGAATAAATAATACTTTTGCTGCAGTTTTTTTCTTTTTGTAATTTTCGAAAATTGTATGTATAATTTTATACAGGGTGTAACGGAAAGGGTATATACATACTTAAGAGTTTGCTACAGACCATCAAACTGAACATGTTTTTGCATCGGACGAACATCGTAATAGCGAAAAAATTATCTGGTTCCCCATACAAAATTTCAATACCTTTTTGACCCAAATGTATGGGGCAGCTGATATTTTTTCGCTATTACGATGTTAGTAGATGCTAGTTGGTCATAAATGTATTAATCAACATTACGTACATCATCGAATCATTATCCTGCTCTTATCCCAATTTATTTGGGGTCGGCGCAGCATGTCTTCTTCCATACTTCTCGTCACCTCAGCAGTCACCTCCTTTGATGAGCATTATTAATCCATTTGCATCCGCGACTGCATGAATTGTAACTCGACCGCACAACAGTGGTGTCACTTTGTCCTTGACGTAGCCTAGCGTATAAGGTTTTTCATTAGAATAAGAGGCCAGCTGATACTGTTTTTTTACCATTAACTTCGGTTTCATACCTACATCTAATTAGGAATGTGACATTTTTGACACTATGTATAATTTTTTGATTCATATTTGATAGTGTGAGCGCACAGGGTACATTTTTGAGCACTATATTTATTATAGTCTAAAGTGAATATTTTATACGACAAATTTTACATATCTATCTCCAAATAATACAACTAAACAATTTGATTTAAAAAAAAATGAAAAGGAATTAATAACTAACAATACTGGGGGGCTGGGGAACGGTAAATACCTCTCCTTATTTTTCTTTTTTTTAACATTCTTTTTCCAAATTCTAGTTACAATAAATATGACAACATCACCGACTGCATTTTCATTGTTTATCCTTTCTGAGAAACGATCGCGAGGCGATCAGTAGATTAACAGAATACTTTTTACAGGCATGGCAAATCACGTGTTTTCATCGAGAGGCAGTAAGTTAATCCTAATAACTGGATACAAATTTTACCGACAATAGACTTCGGGCAGTCGAAAGACCAGATGGATGTGTTCTACACACCATATGAAAGGATGCAAGGCTTTAGTTCATACAGTAGACGATTTCATTATCTACTCGAAGACGGTCCACAATCATTCTCCAAAAGGGAAATACCAATAAGGTGTAAGCAATGCGATAGAATATTATTTTTTTACAGAATTAAAGCATATTGTTCATTTATCTAGGAAAAACTATTTTAGACAAATTGAGTCGCGTCTAGATAGTTTCGCCGGTAGGCGTTGTAGGTACATTAAAAAATATTTAGGTACATAATCTTCTGATGGATACTGCAGATCGCAGTGGCGTTGAGAAAATCAAAGTAAGCAAAAATGTCGATGCTTCGTGTCGTATGATTTCAACTTCAGACGTCAGCGGCATTTCTCTTCTTCAGTCTCACGGAAGTCATTTGTCAAACGAAAAAATATGTCGTGTCGGTCTGTTAGGCACAGCCACTGGCCGCACCGCACTACCTGTTGGTAGATTGTCTGCTGTCGATGCTCAATCCACGAAAGCGTTTTCATAGAGTTAGGTACATATAGAGCAGTCTTGCTGCTGTGGTCTGTCCTATCTGCGGTTACCTACGGAACTGAACCATTAAGCTATCGTACGTTTATATATGTTTTTTGTTATTAGTTAGTATATTATTAGTAGTTATATGGGTATTTTAGAATCTGTTTTTCACCTGCATCCCGTACTTGACACAGCTCGGACACAGCTAAAAAATAAAACTGATTCTATTTTTTTTTAAGTCATTTTATTCATTTGTATTGAGATCGATTTCAATATAATTTAATGACGTCTTACTTACCGTTTTAAAATTATTCAAATATTGACGGTGTTACCGCTTTATTCTAGGAGATTTTATTGAATCCTTTGGCACGCAACGCAACGCGACACATAATTGATAAGCAAAGTTGCGGCGAAGTCTCTGCATCGTAGCTTTAACCATTTGTCCTACTCATGGAAATAAACACGCAGGCACCTTTTTCCGATCCTTAAGTCCATCCTATTCTATTCCTACCTCCTCCACCTACCTCCTTCGAGGTTGTGGTAAACACCACAACCTCGATCGTGGCAAAAAAGCAAAGTTCTGAATCGACTCTAATCTTTCCCTTCTACTTACAGATATGGAGTTTTCCGAAATCGTATTTATTCGAAAGAAGCAAAAGGTTTCCGCAGTCTGGAAGAATTACCTCAGAAGCAGAGATAAAACTTGTGCTAAATGCAAATTGTGTCACAAAGTGATAAAATGCGAGGCTGGTACTACAACAGGATTACGGAAACACTTGACATCAAATTCACATTTGAGTTTTTTATGAAAATCCATCGTTGTCTAAATTTACAAATGACATACCTAAGTAAATTGTGTGAGGCGACTTACTAACACGTTGTTAACTATACGTTGTTACAAAAGTATCTGAATTTAAAGTTGAGGTTAATTTTAACATCAATTTTCAATTACAGAGTAATGTTATTCAAAAAATACCTTTTATATACCTACGGATAAAATGTTACTAATTTCCTTTAAGGAGTGATTTCGTTTTCGTTTAATAAAATGATTAGATCAATTGCCTTTTTTATGTGAAACAAGTTTTGGGCTCCAAGCAAGAATTCGTAGATAGAAACTAGTGATTATTTCTAACATAACTATATTTTTCTAATCAGTCTTCTTTTTTTCACAGTAAAGGGGAATAACGATTCTGTTGATGAGTTGAAGAAAAACTCAATTCCAGATGTTTGGCAGTATTATGGTAGGGGCAAAGATAAAACGAAAGCAAAGTGCAATATATGTCATGAAGAGATCAAGTACAAGGGTGGATCTACGTCCGAGTTATCTAAACACTTGAAAAAAAAACATGATGTCTTAGTGGATACTTTCCATAATGTTTATTTTGTCGACGTCAAAGTTGAAGGTTAGTAATACAACAATTTTTGACTATTAAATTCATACATACGTACGTAAACAACGACACCTCACGCTTTTCTTCTACGGGGTAGACAGGAACTGCAGAACGCTAACTAATAAGATCCTCATACTGCTTTGGCTTGGTCTACGTCATCATGGTCATGCATGCACGTCGGTTGCGAGTAGTACGCACTTGTCCTTTCTTGGATTTTCATATTAGAATTATCATTATTGATTTAAAACTGCAAATTACATTGGTACAGTATGGGCTCCCTTCCCACTTTTTTAGTGAAAATGGTGATCAGTGCCCTTAAGTGGGATAACATAAGCCTATTTCAATAATATTATATTATTGGAGTTATTTTGGCAAAGAGAATAATTGTATGACTATTATTTTCAGGCGCTGGAGATGAGGAGAAAGAGTTAACTGCAGAAGAAGATGGAGAAGAATTAGATGAAAAGAAAAAAGATTTATCTAAAGAAGAAGATGGAGCAGAAATGGACGAAGAAAAGGAAGAGTTACCTGAAGAAGAAGATAGACAGGAAAGAGCTGGGAAGAAAAAGTTACCAAAAGATTTAACTGAAAACATGAAATTTTCAGAATTCATTCATGATAGAAAGGGCGGTTCAGCAGTTTGGCAGTATTTTCTTGTGAACGAAGACAAAACTTACGCAAAATGTAAAATATGTCTTAAAGTGCTGAAACGACACACAGGTTCTACTTCAGGATTAAAAAACCACTTTTTAACAAAACACCACCCAAAAGGAAAACTTATCAGAAAGAAAAAAAATCCCGCCGAGTTAACATTTAAAGGTGAAGTATATTCTGAACTTTATTAACTTGAATAATAATGATATTCATTGAAAACTGTACGACCAAACAAAATGACGTTTGCAGCTGCAAAAAAAAGCTGCGACTTACGAGTGTAGGTTAGGGTGGGGTTCGAACCATGCCAGGCCACTGTTCTCAAAACTGTGAAAGTGTGGCATCTCTATCATCCCGCACTGAGCCCGCGAAGTTGATTACAACCAACCCTCTGACAGATAGGAGGCCTAGCTGTGTCCCAGCAGTGGGAACATTAAAAAATACTAAATATATTTATTGACATAAACACATTGTACATATTATGTAGATAGTTGAACCTGTGTTGCAGGAGCCAGTGTCCTCCCCTAATGAATAACAATCTTATCTGAAATGGTAGATGCAAAGCAACGTATGTGAAAATGATAAAATCTACCACCGAATTATTTCAAAACAGTATTATTTTTGTTTTATTTTCAGAAAGCGAAGAAGTATGTGATGATGAACAGGTAAACTTCCGGAGGTACACTTCTCCAGTCTGGAAGAGTTTTATCCGAAGCGAAGACAAAAGTTACGCGAAATGTAAACTGTGTGGCAAAGTGATACCATGCCACAAGAGTTCCACTTCAGGACTATCCTCACATTTAGCGAGGAAACATAAAACAACCAACTAAAACAAAACGTTTTTTGAATTTCGTCTTTATAGCAATGTAATTTACATTGTAATTTACACGTAGAAGTAAAAAACAATACATGTGTTTTTCAAATGTCTGCTATGTAACAAGTACATGGACTTTCATGTGAATATTGATTCTGTCACGCTAAATGTAAACACTCGAAATATAGCTTAGAAAAGTAGTTTTCTTGTTACTGTAGTACTGTTACTAGATGAAGATTAATTAATTAATTCCCATTATCTTAAGGACCGTTGTTGGAAGAGTAAATGATGCCGTGACAAAGGCAGGAAGATGATGAATTTTCATTATTGTAAGAGTTTTTAATAGATGGAATGAGACATGTTAGAGTTGCCGTTTTATTGATAGTAATGATTACTATGAGAGCTTGGATACACTCATAATACTGTTTCTACAACTAAGTAGAAATAACTTGTTTTCTCTTAAATATTTATAATAAAATATTATGCTAGTCCATGGCAAGATTTATATAAAATAATTAATCATTATTATAATAAAGAAAAAAATTTGAATAAATTTTCAATCGAAATATAAAATATTGTATTATCTTATCGGTCTATTTAGTGAGGACTCTAATAAACTTATAATTCAGATGCGAAAGTGGTTTTAGACGTTTGGCACACAGATAGACGATGATCTGGGTTAGGATATGCCCTCAACCAGGCCATGGTCTTTATCCTACTTTTATCCCGGTAGCGTAAATACAAAGGCACGTAAGGCAAATTAATAAACTCAACACGAGGCAGATGGCGTGGTCTTAGTTGGCTCGCTTCGCTCGCTCACTAACTCCATCTTCCTTTTCGAGCCTACCCTGTCCGAGTCGGGGTGCCCCAAGTCCCAAAATAAAACGTTACTGCATTTGTCTTTTTGTATTGAATTCTTCAAATAAAATATTATTATACTACGAGTACTATAAAGATTACTGTACTGAAGTAGAATTCGAACGAACTAATGATTATGTTAACAGGATTAGGAACATTTAGAAACACAGACGGAATGGGTGTTTGTGTTCGATCTATCTTTTCATTGCCTTATACAAATAAGTGCGGCTGCAAACCTCTGTGTTGCAGCTGGGTTTGTATTTGCGCATCCCGGTACCTTATATGTATGTGATCATTTCCGACCTACGCTAGTAAATAAACGATAACTATATGCTTTTAATAATGTTGTAGTTCTAGTAATATCACGTTAACTAGTAGCAGTAAAACATAAATAATTAAATAATAAAGCGCGCTTGTCTATATGATCTCCTTATAACATGGAAATTAAATTACTGGCGAAACGTGGGCGTGCTATAGGACGTCTTACACGCACAGTCGTACAGCTCTGCCATCTTTTTCGAAAAAAAAATCTTGATGGTATTTG
This sequence comes from Cerastis rubricosa, assembly GCA_949152445.1. Taxonomy (NCBI): domain Eukaryota; kingdom Metazoa; phylum Arthropoda; class Insecta; order Lepidoptera; family Noctuidae; genus Cerastis; species Cerastis rubricosa. The sequence goes on from OX424527.1 coordinate 17,124,601, forward strand.
TTTGTGTGTTATATATTAATAAAATAAAAATAAAAAATAAACACAAGCCCTTTTTTCTAACACTAACACTTTTTTTCTAGTACAAGGTGGAACCAACGTTGCTGCAAAACAAAACAAACATTGAAACTCCTATCATTAAAACGTAAAATTACTTTGTAACGAATAAGCATGAATAAATAATTAAAATATTTACTTTTGACGAATCTGTAGCTGTCATGCCGTATTAGATCGACATTATTTTTTGTTTTTATTTACCATGTATTTTCTTTTTTTTTTTCAGAGACTGGCTTTGTAGACGTGTCAAAAATTTACAGAAATAATGGTTCAACAGTCTGGCAAGTATTTCTCAGAAGCAAAGACAAACAGTTTGCGAAATGTAAATTATGTCGCAGAGTGTTAAAACTCAACGGTACTTCGTCATTACGACGTCACTTGGAAGCAAAACACCACATACGAGAAGAAACCGAAAATATCGTGTATTTTGTTGAAGCTGAGAACGAAAGTACCGAAAATGAAGGTATGTAAACTATCGATGTAGTGTTTTTACAATTTTCCAAATTATTTTTCGATTCTATTTTTCTTCCTTAACAACACAAAAACACGTCTTTACCATAGCGCAAAAATTACCATTAGCATTCCCTTTGTTTTTTTACGAAGCGCAGGTACATAATAATTATAAGGTGTCATTGAAATATCTAAAAAGGGATCAGTCTAGCAAACGCAAGGAAACTTCTATGGATAAAGATGTTCGTAATGATAAGTTCAATGTCCCTCTTCGTCAGGTTTCAGTTAGCAATATTTGTATTGGTTAAAAACTCTAACCAATTCTCATAGTAGTACCTACCTATATAGAAATATATTAAAAACGCAAAGAATAATGAAATAAGGACTCGTAGCATCATCAATGCTCAGCTGTTACTTCCAAAGTACACGTATTTACGTGGCAAAAGTATTTATATACCTTACTCTTTTAATCAACTACCTATTTTATTGAGGGACATTATAGCTCATAAAAAACATAAAATAACGATTAGAGAGTAACGAACGAATGAACGAGTATTCGAACGAACAAATAATGCTACAAGGATTTCAGCAACACAGACGGCATGGGTGTCTATCATATGTTGGATATGCTTTTTCACTGCCTTAGACAAACAAATTAAAAGCCCAAGACATTTTAGGCAGACATACGGGACAAACAACATCGTACTGTACTGTGTCATCTTGCTATAAGACCTCACTGATGGTGATGAGACACGAGTTAGCAGTTGTACTACGGCATTTCTTCAGAGACACGTTTGGTTTTAGCAAATAATATTTCAGTATAGTTAACCGTACCATAATTTCCCGTGGGTGTCGTAAGAGGCGACTAACGGACTTGCCAAAGAATGGGCAGCAGCGTTCTCTGTGCTATTTTAACAACCGTACTGCGATCGCCAACCCGCTTGCCAAGCGTGGCGATTATGGCAAACCCTCTCCAAAATATCAATGTGGCGACACTTGGGGGAGGCCTATGTCCAGCAGTGGACGTCTTTTGGACTGAAATGATGATGATGATGATAGTTAACCGTTAAGTGGCCACCGTTACTAAACCGTTATGTTTTGGTCAGTTTTGGTGTACAATAGAGTATATTCTATTCTATAGTATGGTTTTTACCGTGATAGTATGTATATTATTTTCCTTTTATTTACAGAAGATGGAGATACAGATGGAGGAGATAAAGAGGGAGGAGAGGAGACAAAGAAGTCAACTGACGTCACGCCTGCTAGTACCCGGAGAAACGCTTCAACGGTCTGGAATTATTTTGTTAAAAGCAAAGACAAATGCCGGGCCTCATGTCTAATATGTGATAGTGTGATGCAGTGCAGGGATGGGTGTACAACACCGTTACGGAATCACTTACAAATGAAACATAATATAGGTATAACGAAGAGAACAACAAAAATATGACTTCACATTATTTTCTAATTTGATCTTTGGAAATACGAGTATGTCATTTTACAATAAAATAACAAAAATAAATTGTTAATTTTATTTCGTAGTTGGTAAGTAATAATAATTTTTTTTATTATATCACTACAAAATAAACAATAGTTTAATAAACAAAACGATTGTTTTAAAATTATAAATTCCCATAAGTAATAATAAATATTAGAGCGGTAACATTTCCCTCTGAAGTACTAAAAGCATTTCTCTGGGACAAAATGTCTTGCGTAGTATAACACTAAGTGAAAGATTAACTTGATGTTCAATAAAGAATATATGTTTGTCGTGTACATTTTCTCTTTCTCTTCGAACTTTAGTATTCAAAATTCATTTAATTATTTTAATCGCTTCTGTTTTAGAAATTAAGTCTTCAAAATACAATTTGGCATCATTTTCTAAAGAGGGAAGACAAATCTTACGCAAAATGTCGGTAAATCATGTCAAAAAGTGGTAACATAATGGCTCCGGTTTTATATTTGGGGTTAAGTAGGTACCATTCGGCAGCAAAACAAAAGCCAATAGAAAAAAGATATGTGGAAGCTGACGTTAAGATTATTAAGTGACTGACTTTTACTTACTTTTTTATAAAAAAAATATATAAATTCTGTTTATTTAGTACTGGTCCTCAACTCCGCTTGTTTTTAAACGAATCAGCGATCGATAGACTATCTGTAAAATCTGAAAATAATAAATGATTTAATATTTAGGAATAAAACAGAAAACTTCCTTTCCTTCCTTCCTTACCCGTTTTCCTCAACCGACATGCGTCTTGCGACTGCGGAAAAAAACAAATGAATGTAGCTGTTAAGAGCATGCCACAAGCCACCATACAAGAAATAAATATTCACAAATGAAGTAGGCGCGTGTCACTTGCCGCAAGTCACATTGCATGAGGTTGTGAACGGGGCGTAAGATAATTTCCTGTATTATTTCATTCGGTTAATAAAAATCCGTGTTTGCCAAGCTGGTCTGTTTACAATGCTATCAAATGAGATTCGAAATACGATTTATTGCATTAACAGATAGTTATTTGCTTTTCGGAAATAAAGTTTTCAGGTGTCAAACAAACTAAATAGCAGGACGAATTTGGCAGAATATTCTGAGGGGCGAAGACAAAGCTCTTGCAAAATGTAAATTAAGTCACAATGTTTTTATATGCAACGACGCGACAGTTGTAACCAGCTGCTTTAAAAAAAAAACTCTTATCATTAAAACATAATATTTTTGTGTAACGAACAATAATAATAAATAAATAATTAAAATAGCATAGCTTCTTAGTGTATTAGATTTACTTTTCTCGAATCTCTATGTTTCGCCTTACGAGACTCATAAAACTACATTACTTTTTGTTTTTATTAGTCATGTATTTTTTTTTTCTTTTACAGAGACGGTCTTTACAGACGTGTCGAAAATGTACAGAAACAATCTTTCCACAGTCTGGCAAGCATTTCTCAGAAGCAACGACAAACAGTTTGCGAAATGTAAACTATGTGGCAAAGTGTTAAAACACAATGGTACTTCGTCATTACGACGTCACTTGGAAGCAAAACACCACATACGAGAAGAAACCGAAAATATAATGTATATTGTTGAGGCTGAGAACGAAAGTACCGAAAATGAAGGTATGTAAACTATCGATGTAGTGATTTTAGAACTTTTCCATTTATTTTACTTCGTCCTTAACAACACAAACATAACAGCAACGGGTTTTTATCACAGCGAACTACTAACCATTAGTATTCCCTTTGCTTTGTTATGAGACGCCGGTACATAATAGGTGGAAGGTGTAATTGAAATAGGTCTCTGAATCTAAAAAGCGATCAGTCTCGAGAAAGAATACTTCTAAATACAAAAAGGTTAATAACGGTAAGATCAATGTCGCTTTTTCAAGTTTCAATAAACAATATTTTTTATTGGTTAAAAACTCTAATCTATCAACGCAGTAGTACCTACCTATATAGAAATCGTAATAATAATAATTCACCAATTACAGCAGACAAGGAGTCATCTAGTGGAGAACAAACTAATATCCGGAAGAAAGCTTCCAAAGACAGTAAAGAAACATGCAAAACTCATGCTCAAGACGATTTTGATGAAATTGAGAGTAAGTAAACTGGGGCAGTACCTGAACCTATTCAACTAATAAAACAAAAATACTTCATATCTCATGAATTTATTCATTGTTCAAATGAGCTCTTGGTTGAAGCTAATTACAGCCGCACAGTCGCATTGAATTTAATACTCTTTTTACCGATTATACGTTTTCTTTTTTTTTCACAGAATTGACGTTTTCGAAATCGACAGGAAATTCAATAGCCTGGCAGTATTTTCTTCGGAGCGATGACTCTTTAAGATCTTACGCAAAATGTACAATATGTAATAAAATACTGAAATGCGAAGCCGGTTCCACTTCAGGATTAAAAAAACATTTGTCAGCAATTCATAACACAATATAAATGACGTAATTAAAAATGTAATCTTATAAAGTATTGGGTTAATCTTCTTGTGTATCGGGTTTATCTTTAATCACATAGTTTTATTTTTGTAATTTTAGTAACTTGATGCCTCAGAAGAAAAATTGAACGTGTCTTAACTGTATTGAATGAAATAAATTAAAGGTAATCTAAACAATTATGTGTTTTTAATAAATTACACTTATTTAATTATATTTTTATTTGTCTTAGTTCCAGCTTTAAAATGAAAATACCTGCATTATCGAATAAACGATAAATATATTAATTACTACTTTTATTTTCAGACGAGGACGATTTCACAGACCCAAAACTTAATCATCCGAATACTGAGCCTTCTCCAGTTTGGAAGTATTTTCTCAGGAGTAAGGACAAACTCCGGGCTAAATGTAGAATTTGTCACAAAGTGATAAAATGCGCTAAAGGCTCCACTTCAGGGTTAAGGACACATTCAAATACACATTCAAATGCTGAAAAAAGAAAAAATAAGGTTGACGTTAATTTTGTCGATGTGGAAAACAAGAAGGACGAAGAAAAAGGTAATTTTATTTTATACAAATTTCTATCGTTTAATATACATATTGATACGTTAATATAAATAACTAAAAATAAGTAATAAGCCATTAAACTCATAATTAAGAACAGTTCTAATACGGACCAACCCGGAATTCGCTTAATTTAAACAAAAAACCGATGCTTCAAACATAATAATTTATAAGTTTTATAAGTGCCCATATAGGCCTATGTAAAATAAAATATTTTGATTTTGATTTTAATGCGTAACTAAAAAAACTAAACCGGTAGGGGACGGTTGCGTTATTTTCAAGTTTTTTTATGGTTTACTATGGAATAAATAAAAAAAACTAAACTTAAAGGTATTTTGAGCAATCCGAATGGAAACATAGACTACCAAACATGGTATAGACTAATTTAGATGATAACGATGAGTCTGTTTGCATTCGGATTGCTCAAAATATTTTGAATTCAGTAAAAAGGTAGATTACTTGTTTTTCTTTTATTCAAGTATTTTCTTTCTTTTTACAGAGACGAGCTTTGCAGACGTGTCAAAATTTTACAGATATAATGGTTCCACAGTCTGGCAAGCATTTCTCAGAAGTAAAGACAGACAGTTTGCGAAATGTAAATTATGTAGCAAAGTCTTCAAACTAAACGGTACTTCGTCATTGCGACGTCACTTGGAAGCAAAACACCACATACGAGAAGAAACCGAAACTATCGTGTATTTTGTTGAAGCTGAGAATGAAAGTACCGAAAATGACGGTATGTAAACTATCGATGTGGTGTTTTACAATATTCCAATTTATTTTCCGATTTTATTTTTCTCTTAAGAGCGTTTACGCCATACGACATTTTATTCAAACTTTCAAGTCCTTATTTTCCGAAATTACAGAACCGCTTTAAATGAAACTTCATACGCATAAACAAGATACATAGGTCTGAAAGTTACTAATGTTCCAGCTAAATTAGACCGATTATAAATTATCTATAGATATTTGATATAGAAATTTCCAACCTCTTTTTAGGGTTCCGTAGCCGAATGGCAAAAAACGGAACCCTTATAGATTCGTCATGTCTGTCTGTCTGTCTGTCTGTCTGTCTGTCTGTCTGTCCGTCCGTATGTCACAGCCACTTTTGTCCGAAACTATAAGAACTATACTGTTGAAACTTGGTAAGTAGATGTATTATGTGAACCGCATTTAGATTTTTATACAAAAATACAAAAAAAGCAATAAATTTTGGGGGTCCCCATACTTAGAACTGAAAACCAAATATTTTTTTTTCATCAGACCCATACGTGTGGGGTATCTATGGATAGGTCTTCAAAAATGATATTGAGGTTTCTAATATCATTTTTTTTTAAACTGAATAGTTTGCGCTAGAGCCACTTCCAAAGTGGTAAAATGTGTGTCCCCCCCCTCTAATTTCTAAAGTAAGTGGAGGAAAATTCTGAAAATATTTAAGATTGTAGAGCGTAAAAAAAACTATCAACGAAAATTGGTTTCAATAAGATATGATTTTCAGTTTTTGAGATATGGGACTTTTTCATAAAACTGCAGCAGTAACTTTGTTTTTCATAAACATACTATGAAAAACAAATTTAGTTTTGCGGTTGAGTGGAAGTTTACTAACTAAAACTACTAACTAATGAATGACAGTTCAAAATATTGTTATTATATTGTTTGGGGCTATGGAACCCTGTGTGCGAGTAAGACTCGCACTTGGCCGGTTTTTTTAAAGACATTTCGAAAAAGTTTTTAGTAACTTTTTAGACCTTTGTATCTTGATTATGCGTATTAAGTTTCATTAAAATCGGTTCAGACAATTCGGAAAATAAGGATTTGAAAGTTTGTATGAAATGCCGAAAGGTACGCTCTTAACAACACGAAAACGGGTATTTACCACAGCGAAACCATTAGCATTCCTTTTGCTTTGTTACGAAGCGTAGGTACTATAACAGCTCGTGGCTAATAACAGCCGCACATAGTATACATATACATACGTAGTACATATAATTGATTAAATAAAAATAATGATTATTTTTTTTCACAGATCTACCGTTCTCGTAATCGACCGGAAATTCAATAGCTTGGCAGTATTTTCTGCGGAGCGATGACTCTTTAAGATCTTACGCAAATTGAACAATATGTAATAAAATACTGAAATGCGAAGCTGGTTCCACTTTAGGATTAAAAAACATTTGTCGGCAATTCATACCAAAATATAAATGACGTCATTAAAAATTTAATCTTTGTCTTATTGTTGTAATTTTAGTAACTTGGTACCTCGGACCCAAAATTTGATCGTGTCTGTAAAAACGAAATTGAAAGGCAATCGAAACACTGATTTTATTTTAATAAACAGCACACTAGTTTTATTGTGTTTTAATTTGTGATACTTTTTGCTTTGATTGTGAAAATAAAAATACTTGCATTATCGAATGAACGATAAATATATTAATGACTACTTTGATTTTCAGACGAGGACGATTTCACAGACCCAAAACTCAACCATCCGAATACTGAGCCTTCTCCGGTTTGGAAGTATTTTCTCAGAAGTAAGGACAAACTCCGGGCTAAATGTAGAATTTGTCACAAAGTGATAAAATGTACCACCGGCTCCACTTCAGGGTTACTGCGACATTTAAAGAGACATTCAAATGATGAAAAAAGAAAACATAAAGTTGAAGTTAATTCTGTCAAAGTCGAAAATAAGAAGGACGAAGAAAAAGGTAATTTAATTTTAAATATCGTTATCTTTATGTGTCGTTCGTCGTATATTTTATGTATCGTTTAAATATCCATATTTATTGAAATAACTGAAAAGAAGAAATAAGTCAGTAAACTCATTATCAAGAACAACTTCTAATAGGGACCAACCCAGAAATCGCTTAATCAAAACATAAAACCGATGTTTCAAACATAACGCGTAAATAACAAAATGTGGGTAACAGTTTCGTTATTTCGAGTTTTTTTTTGGTTTACGCCTTATAATTTCTAGGTCATTTAGGGGGTATGAAGAACAGGGTGTAAATTTCTTCGATACTCCTTAGAAAAGGAAGAATCCTCCGACCAGACAGGTGTTGTGTCTGGTGGGCAACTGCCCGACAGTTGTTGTCGGGTTTCTCTATAGTCTTAAGTCGAAGTAAACTTTGCTTGCGAGATGTAGGGAATTGATGTTAGTTCTTCCATCGTGTCATAGATGGCGCTGTAGTACTTTTTGTAATAAGTTGCTTTTTGTAGGTCGCTAAACTAATAATGATGAGTCTATGTTTGCATTCGGATTAAATAGGTAGATTACTTTATTTTATTTACCATGTATTTTCTTTCTTTAAACAGAGACGGGCTTTGCAGACGTGTCAAAAATTAACAGAAATAATGTTTCCACAGTCTGGCAAGTATTTCTCAGGAGCAAAGACAAACAATTTGCGAAATGTAAATTATGTCTCAAAGTGTTCAAATTCAATGGTACTTCGTCCTTACGACGTCACTTAAAAGCAAAACACCACATACGAGAAGAAACCGAAAATATCGTGTATTTTGTTGAAGCTGAGAACGAAAGTACCGAAAATGAAGGTACGTAAACTATCGATGGGGTGTTTTACAATTTTCTAATTTATTTTTGATTTTATTTCTTCCTTAACAACGCAGAAACGAGTTTTTACCACAGCAAGCAACTTGCCATTAGCATTCCCTTTACTTTGTTAAGAAGCGGGCGTACGTAAAATCATAAGGTGTCAGTAAAATATTTGAAAACTAAAAAGGGTTCTGTCTAGCTCACGCGAGAAAACTTCTATGAATAAAGTTTTTAATGTTCTTTTATGTTCCTTTTTTCAGGTTTAAGTTAACAATATTTTGTAATATTACCTACTTTAATGAAAACCGTAATAATAATTCACCAACTTACAGCAGACGAGGAGTCATCTAGCGGAGAGGAAACTATTATCCGGAAAAAAGCTTCCAAAAACAGGAAAAAAACATGCAAAACTCATACCCAGGAGGACTTTGATGAAATCGAGGGTAAGTATTCTGGGGCGGCGCTGCGCCTATTTAACTTATAAAACAAACATTTTACTTTAAAGCTAATGAGTCCATTTACTATTGAAAAGAGATAGTGGCTTATTACAGCCGCACATACACATAGTAGAGCAACGGTAGAACAACGGGAGAGTAGCGGTGGCCCAGTGGTGGCAGCCCCGACTTACGGTGAAGGAAAACATCGTGAGGAAACCGGCATGTCCTAGAACTAAAAATGCGAAGACATGTGACATCTACCAATCCGCACTGGGCCCGCCTGGTGAATTAAAGCCCATTCCCTCTCATTGAGAGGAGGCCTGTGTCCCAGCAGTGGAAACATTATAGGCTGATGATGATGATGATGATGATACACATAGTATACATATACCAGGGTGAAATTTTCAAGTGGGCGTGGATGGCCAAATCTGAAACTATGGGGAATTGCGATAAACACTCAAAGAAGTCTCGAGCCCGATTTTAATTAAAACTAAAACTGCATCATTGTTTTTTTTTAAATCAATATTCCTAGCCAGGTATCAAATCAGTTGATTCTTTGAAATAAAAAAAACAGCCTGTATTAATACACCATTCGATAGTGTCGCTGTTACGGATCAAATTCTGGGAAGTAATAACATACGGCAAACTCAAGAAAAATACAACATTTTATTTTTTTCATGTCTTACCTGTACCTATATAATTGAATAAACATAAAAATAATAATTTTGTAATTATTATTTTTTCCACAGAACTACAGTTTTCGGAATCGACAGGAAATTCAATAGCCTGGCAGTATTTTCTTCGGAGCGATGACCCTTTAAGATCTTACGCAAAATGTACAATATGTAATAAAATACTGAAATGCGAAGATGGTTCCACTTCAGGATTAAAAAAACATTTGTCGGCAATTCATAACAAAATTTAAATAACATAATTAAAAATGTAATCTTTTAAAAAGTATTGGTTTAATCTTCGATCACACAGTCGTATTTTTGTAATGTTAATCACTAAGTGCCTCAGAACCAAATTTGATCGTGTAGTGTATTGTATGAACTAAATTAAAAGGCAATTAAAGAATCAAGTTATTTCAATAAATAGTTAACTGATTTAATTGTGTTTTTATTTGTCTTACTACCAGATTTAATTAATAATAGAAAGATAAAAATGTTAATTACTACTTTTATTTTCAGACGAGGACAATTTCATAGACCCAAAACTCAACCATCCGAATACTGAGCCTTCTCCAGTTTGGAAGTATTTTCTCAGAAGTAAAGACAAACTCCGGGCTAAATGTAGGATTTGTCACAAAGTGATAAAATGTAATAACGGCTCCACTTCAGGGTTACGGGGACATTTGAAGACACATTCAAATGATGAAAAAAGAAATTATAAGGTTGAAGTTGATTTTGTCAATGTGGAAAACAAGAACGATGTAGAAAAAGGTAGTTTTATTTTATAAAATATCCATAATTTAAAATAACTTTTACTAGGGACCAACCCGAAACTCGCTCAATCAAAACAAAAAACCGATGCATCAAACATAAAATAGAACTTAACCAAATGTAGGGGACGTATAGTTGCGTTTTTTTGAGTTTTTTTTTGGTTTACGCCATAATAATTGTAGATGAAAATGATGAGTCCATGTTTGCATTCGGATTGCTCAAAATATTTTTATTTTAGTAATTTGGTAGATTACTTTTTTTAATTACCATGCATTTTCTTTCTTTTTACAGAGACGGTCTTTGCAGACGTGTCAAAAATGTACAGAATTAATGGTTCCGCAGTCTGGCAAGCATTTCTCAGAAGCAAAGACAAACAGTTTGCGAAATGTAAATTGTGTCGCAAAGTGTTAAAACTCAATGGTACTTCGTCATTACGACGTCACTTGGAAGCAAAACACCACATACGAGAAGAAATCGAAAATATAGTCTATTTTGTTGAAGCTGAGAACGAAAGTACCGAAAACGAAGGTATGTAAACTATCGATGTAGTGTTTTTTTACAATTTTACAAATTATTTTTCGATTCTATTTCTTCCTTAACAAAACAAAAACATGTCTTTACCACAGCGCACAACTTACCATTAGCTTTTCCTATGCTTTGTTACGAAGCGCAGGTACATAATACTCAAAAAGTGTCATTGAAATATTTGAAAACTAAAAACGCGCTGTCTAGCATCCGCGAGAAAACTTCTGTGTATAAAGTAAAGATGTTCATAACGATAAGTGTAATGTCCTCGTTTTCAATTTTTGGTTAACAATATTTTGCATTATTTAAAAACTCTAACCATTTAACGTATCTTTCTTTGTAAAAACTTGAATAAGAATGACTATTCACCAATTTACAGCGGACAAGGACTCATCTGGTGGAGAGGAAACTATTATCCGGAAAAAATCTTCCAAAGAGAGGAAAAAAACATGCAAAAGTCATGCATCAAAATCCTCCTGGGATTTTGATAAAATCGAGAGTAAGTATTCTAGGGCGGTCCTGCGCCTATTCAATTGATAAAACAGTTTTTTTACTCTATATCTAATGAATCCATTCACTATTAAATGGAGCTCGTTACTAATAACAACCGTGCATACACCTAGTATACATATTCCAGGAACATATGTATTTATATGGTGTCACCTTGTTTCGCAGAAAAAAAATTCACAGAATTTCGTTCCCAGAAAATATTTCACATAATATTTAGTCCATGTATTTGTATTTCGAATATTTTTGTTTCAGCTACTATTTATTTGAATGAAACATATTTTATAGAAACACAATTGAATGAATTTTATAATCACATTTTTTTATTTGACAAACTTATCAAACAGTAGAATTATTTTTAACGAATATTGTTTGTTCGATGTATGTTTGCATCGTATTTTCTTTCAACGAAATTTTTTACCTTAAATTAAAATATTGTCTTTAAAAGTCAATATGTTGTGCTACAAAAGTTAGTGACAGAAACGAATGGCTGCAAAAACCGACTCCACGTAGTCTTGTCTGCCCTACCCCTAGAGTGTTATTTAAAATTGCGTGGGCGCGGCGGGGCGATGCGGCCCGCGAGCTGAGGAGCAGGTGGTTTCAACACTCGCCGCCGAGGCTGAGGCTGGCCGGCAAAGCCGGCCAGCAAGCCGAAGCTGCGGTGGTGAGCGTGAAACACATCTGCGACGATAAGCTCGCATGTGACCGCTGGAGCCCCGCAGCGCCGGAGCCGTGACAGAAACCATGCCTGCTGCATGTTGCATGCTTGCTTGCGCGCTGCATGTTGCATGCTTGCTTGCAAGCTGCATGCTTGCTTGCATTCTGCATGCAACATGCAACAGGCATGGACACTATTAGTGAGAATAACAAGATTATATTCCTGCTTCACAAGAATTTACCCGCATTATTTTTGTGAACTCGGTGTTGTAATTTTTTATAGGAGGGTATGCATCTTATTATAGGTATGAATTGAAACGTTAACATTCTATCATTCGATTAAATGTTATTCTTGGTAATAAGTTTAATGTGAAGCAAACAATATGTGGCTAAAGAATATTTCATCTGTTATTCTATGATATGAATATTCTAACATTAAACTTTATTTGAAACGAAATTCGATTAAACAATTAGTGATGAAACAACGCACAACCGTATTTATATATTTGAATAAATAAATAATGTTTGTTCTTTTTTTCACAGAACTAACGTTCTCGGTATCGACAGGAAATTCAATAGTATGGCAGTATTTTCTGCGGAGCAATGACGCATTAAGATCTTACGCAAAATGTAAAATATGTAATAAAATACTGAAATGCGAAGCTGGTTCCACTTCAGGATTAAAAAACCATTTGTCAGCAATTCATAACAAAATATAAATGACGATTAAAAATTTAATCTTGAATGGCAAAGTCTTATTAATTTAATTTTAGTAACTTGCTGCCTCGGAAACAAAATGGATCGTGTCCGTATAAACTAAACTGAAAGGCAATCGAAACACTGATGTTGTTTTAATAAACAGTACACTAATTTTATTATTGTGTTTCATTTGTCTGTGATAAAATAAAATACTTGCATGATCGAATAAATGATAAAAAAATATTAATTACTACTTTAATTTTCAGACGAGGACGATTTCACAGACCCAAAACTTAATCATCCGAATACTGAGCCTTCTCCAGTTTGGAAGTATTTTCTCAGGAGTAAAGACAAACTCCGGGCTAAATGTAGAATTTGTCACAAAGTGATAAAATGTACCACCGGCTCCACTTCAGGGTTACTGAGACATTTACCGAAACATTCAAATGATGAAAAAAGAAAACATAAGCTTGAATTTAATTCTGACAATGTGGAAAACAAGATGGAGAAAAAGGTAATTTTATTCTTAAAAAAAACATCGTTGTTTTATGTGTTTTTATACGTAAAGTAATTGAAATAACTAAAAACCAGAAATAAGTCATTAAAATCATAATTATTAAGAACAATTTCCAAACCGAAAATCACTTACTTAATTGAAAAAAAAAACAAAAAAAATGCTTCAAACATAACTCTTAACGAAATATAATGTAGAGAACGGTTGTGGTTTACGCCATAGTAAATGTAGATAAGTCTATTTCGACGAGTCTATTTTTACATTCGGAATGTTAATTTTTTTTTTATTCAGTAAATATGGGTGAAGAAGGTCGATTGTAGTTGGGATCCTAGTATTTTTTTTAGACATCTCATTATTATAATAAGTATGTGTCACCTGTGTAGAGTCACGAGCAATTACACCTAGCAACTTCTAAAAATAACTTGTCTTATCTTATGCTATACCGAACATTTATTTATTATTTATTTATTCGACTTACCGGTTTCAATTCGGTTCGATAGTGTGTTTATCAACTATTATTAATGACAAATGTTTATTATATAAACTTTTCAAAACGAGATCATGACAAGAAATTAGTAAACTACTAAACGAAATAAAATATTAAAAAAATAAGATTGTTGTCACGTGCCCGGCACATGTGAAACATCTATGTTTTTAATAGAACTAGCTGTCCCGCGCAACTTCGTCTGCGTCACATTTTCCCCGTTTTCGCAATATTTTTCATCGCTGCTGCGCTCCTATCGCCATCTTTTGAATACTTACTCAATCCAGTCAAGAGATACTGCCATCTGTTAGAATCGTTTGAAGCTAACAGATAATTGTGACTTAATTTGCAATAAAATAATATTGCGACTATAAATTGAAATGTAAGCTATCCTATCTTTTAAGTTGGATCAAATTGCACACGGTGTGCATATTTGCTTGAAATTGGTTTAATAGTTTAGGAGTCCATCCCCGATAAACAACGTGACACGTAATTTATATATAAATAGATTAATCGTCAATAAAATACCTTTTATTGAAATATGGAGTCAAAGAAAGACAAAAAAAATAACTCGTCACATTGAAAAATAAACAAGATCAACAATCAATCAAAAACATTAATGGGAATAATAAAAGGTTAATTTACGTGGCATAGGAGTAGGGGTGCAACACCATTTCCCCTCACGGCATACGAGTCGATTTTACTGCCTAGTCGTGCATATAGATGTTTCACCTCAAAAACAATTAAATAAGTATCTTCTCAATTAGTTTTCTAACTACCTATTTAATTAAACATAATATTTTAGAGCCCATATTACTAAGTCTCGTAAGACTAACTAACTAACTAACGAGTTCTGTTTCATACATCTTTAATTTTCAGAAGATGAGGAGTTTGCACAACGAAAACTTGATCACACGAATAAGGAGCCATCATAAGCCTGGAAGTATTGTCTCATAAACACAGACCAATGCTGCGTAAAATGTAAAATTTGTAACAAAGTGTTAAACTGCGACAAAACTGCTTCGGGATTACGGAGACATTTAGCATCAAAACATTGCATATATTTATCTTAATTAAAAAACTTTATAACCCTTTAGATTTAACATCGTCAAAAAAATGTTAAATAATTTAAATATAATGTTCAATTGCGATATTATTTAACTTGTTACCAAGGTAGCTATCTGAAAAACTACCCGCATTTTCTAAATAAAACATTTTTAGTTACTACATTATTTTAATTTGTGTTTTTATTTATCCTATTTTAAATACACATGACCAAAATAAATCATAATATTAGGACATAGCATGCCTATACTGTAACAATGTATCAAATGTTTATTATACCTTTTACTTACAGGTAAGAAGAAGTTTTTAGGCGCAACAATTCATCTGGATATTACTTCACTATGAGAATATTTTTATTTTATAAACAGACAAACGCAGGGCAACATGTAAAATGTGTTGCAAAGAGTTTCATTGCTCCAATAGCACTGCGGGATTACGGAGTCATTTCAAATACTGCTTTTATATAACTTACATTAAGAGCGTTTATACACTACGGCATTTTATACAAACTTTCAAGTCGTTATTTTCCGAAATGGCAGAACAGATTATAATGAAACTTTCTACACATAAGCAGTATACAAAGGTCTAAAAAGTTACTAAATAACATTTTCGAAATGTCTTTTAAAAATGAAAATAATTCGAAATTTCGGTTTCTATAGATAATTAAAAATCGGTCTAATTTAGCTGTACCATTATTTTTCGAATTTTTTTTAGTAAATTTTTATATTTATGTATACTGCTTATGCGTAGGAAGTTTCATTAAAATCTGTTCAGTAATTTCGGAAAACAACAACTAGGGTATAAACGCTCTTAAAGAGTAACCACATAAAGTACACTTTTCAAAAAGTTGTCTACAACCGTTTAATTGTTTAAGCTTACCAGTAACCTAATTAGAGGATTATACTTTTATTTATAATATAACTAGCTGTCCCGCGCAAGTTCGTCTGCGTCACATTTTCCCTGCTTTTGCAATATTTTTATTTGCTAAAACAGCACCATCTATTGAACATTTACCCAATTCAGTTCACAGATACCGCCATCTGTTAGAATCGTTTGGAGCTAACAGATAATTGTGACTTAATTTGCAATAAAATAATATTGCGACTATAAATTGAGATGTAAGCTATCCTATCTTTCAAGTTGGATCAAACTGCACACGGTGTGCAAATTTGATTAAAATCGGTTAAGTTGTTTAGGAGTCCATCCCCGACAAACACCGTGACACGTAATTATACATATACAAGGTGTTGTTTTGCAACCTCGTCAAATTCTAGGAGGTAACTATGCTAATGATTCTCGACCCGAATCAATAATAAAATGAGTAGGTAATTTTCTTTTTTTTATTTATTTACTGAAATCAGTAACTGTGAACCACCCGTGTTTTAAACACGGGCCGTCTGATCCCCGCCTTATAACGTCGCTTACACACATACAAAAAACCTCAAACGTTTTTTCGATAATTTCATAATCCCTAAACCACGTTAAGGGGGTTATTCTGAAATATTGACAAATTTAAACAACAAAAAAACGCAGTATTTTTTAATAATTTACTAGGTACCGTAATTTATATTGATTATTTATGTCTTTTGTGACAACATCCTGAATTTTGACGAGGATGCAAAACAACACCTTGTATAGATTACGACACTGTGCAATACAAAAATGCCTTCAGAGTGATGTTGCGGCTGCCTCGGTTCATTAGTGCATCAGGGATGTTTGCTGTGGCTCATACAGATCATGACGCAACTGTTCGCAGCTGCCTCCGTGATGCTGAGTAGCCGTGTAAGTGTCACTCTGAGGGCAATTATTTTGAAAGTATTTAATGACTATTATTTTTGTTGCTTTAATTTGTAATTAAATGATCTCATTGCTAGTGCATTAGTAACAAACTAATAAAATCTAGAATGTCTGTAAATATTGATATAATTTTATCATATTGAAAAAGTGACCTATTTTAATCAAATGATTTATTGGTATCATGTTATTTAATTGTATGCAAAAATTATATTTATTGATTACCAGATAAACTTGACTTATTTTTAATAAAGTGTTTTAAATAATTGCTAGAAGAAAAAAGTCGTATTAATCTTGTGATGAAATACTCTTTCTATTGTTTTTATTATTTTCAGTTATTGAGCCGCCTATGTTTATGATGTCTAGGAAAGGCAACGTGATGTTAACTTACCGGGGCTACACATACCATCTGAAGTACACAAGAAATATGAAGAAAACCTGGAGATGTTCACAACATTGCTCATATCGTTGTCGAGCAACTTTGACCACTATAGAGAATAGAGTTTGTAAGTCCAAAAACGAGCATAACCATCCGGGTACATATTTAAGGGATACTTAGTGGGAAATGCCTTGCAACGACGACGCTATTTAAACAATTGGCAGTTATGTCGTCATCTGTAGACTATAAAGTAATCATAATTACATTGTATAAGTTCCAAGAATATTGTGTTGGGTAAACATAACATAGTTAATATGTTTCGTTAAATAAACGATTGTGTCAAACACATATACTTAAATTAAGATATAGGTCCCTTAAGATCATAGTAATAATATATGTTTAAAGAAAGTTTAATATATTCAGACACCTATCATAATCCTTAATTTAAATCTATACAAAATAAATTACTTACATTTTTTTTTAAATCCTTAAAACAAAAATAAAAAATTGTAGCCCAGCGGGTCGGGAACAGGGTCTAAGCTACCGGCCGGATGCAATGTAATGTAATGTGACAATGAACATTTAGTATTAACAAATGCTCATTGTACACTGCCCTAAATTGGTGGCCTTTAGTATCAAATTCATAGAGAAATACCTCTCGTTTACCTAGGTGTCGAACCTTAAGAATGAAATTTCTCCTGTGTTAAGAGGTCTCGGGTTTTCGGGAGCTTTCGGGATGAAACTGTTTAAGTTTACCATTGGTTCCTAAAGATCATCAAAGTTAACTTTTGAACCAAATGAATCCTTCTTTTAAATTGCAAAGAATGTGACATAGAGTTTCAACCTAGCCAATCCAACTCTGCGCACTACGGACTTTGACAGATATTTCAGTGCCTTATCAAAGTCAGTAGTCCGGAATCTAGCCTGGAGTCCATTCAGGTCTGTTCAACCAAATTTAAGTGAGTATTTTTTTGCAGCTGTTATCAATTCATAGTTTACGTATTTGTAGATAGGATATATTTTAAAGTATGTAGAAATAAATCTTACACAAAAGGAATTAAAAGTGCCTATTATTAATGAAATAAATGTTTTTTTTCACGACCTTATTGTTTCTTTTTTACCATTAATTTGGTCCTTTTAGTCATATTGAAAGCTCCAGACGCTCCAGTAGAAATTATTGAATTGCCTACTTTTTATAATAGCCACATCTCTGTACCTCCTCTTTCATATTTAGTCAACAACCCTGTTCTTCTATCAGCTCTGTTGTTACTTTCTCTTCTGTCATGATCTGTGTTTCTCATCATCATCATCATCTTCAGCCTATAATGTTCCCACTGCTAGGACACAGGCCTCCACTCAATGAGAGCGAACGGGCTGTAATCCACCACGCGGGCCCAGTGCGGGTTGGTAGATGTCACATGTCTTCGCTTAATTTTAAACTTCGAGATGAGGGCCTAAACAAAGGTTCATCTTATCAGCGACAATGAAAATGAAAAAATCTAAAATGTATGGATTGACATAAGCTATTTAAATGGCTTAATGTTCTGTTGTAATTCGTTAACACTAAACGGTAGACCGGTACGACAAATTGCAGAATCGGACACCGGACTTACAGTAACTAATTGCTTTTTTTTATTTTCAGGTAATTCTGTTATCTACGAAGATGGCAGGTTTCTGTCTTTCAGGGGATACAAGTTCACACGACATAAAGTAAAGGGTCGCAAGATACGATGGCAATGTTCTAGACAGAGACATGCTCGGTGCAGCGCAGTGGTATATACTGTTGAAGAAGTTATTGTAAAGGCCAACACTGAGCATAATCATCCGCCGCCTACTAAATGGTGAAGACTGGAGAATTTAATCATAATCTCATCTCAAAAAGATTGAGCGTTATTTTAATGTAATAATTTTGATGAATGGATTTTGAAATAAAAATAGTTAGAAATTTTTTTCAAGACTGTTTAATTTCAAATGCTTTCAGTAAATTTAGTAATAAGGAAGTATTATAGAAATGGACTGTTTTGTAAGAAAATGCCCTTAATGTTATTAGAATATAAATTAAAAAAAAAAATTGTTTGAGGTTTTGTCTAATCATAGAAATACGTGGAAACATAAGATACTGTATTTTATAGCCATGACTTGTATGTTTCTTCCGAATCGTAATTTTCTTTCAAAGAAACTTACTATTTACTGACAGATTGACTAAAATATTATGTTAAACTTATTAAAACTTAGTTATATGTTTAAATAAGTTCTTAAAAATAGACGTAAACTTTTTTCGCATATTTTAGTACGTGCTAATGTTTTACATTTTTTGTTTTAGGTAGGTCCCTACTTACCTATGTAATAACTTTTTGATAATATATCATTTTCAAATTAAGTCAGGTAGTTATTTATTTTTGGACTACTTTTGATATTTTAAACGAGAATGTGTTTAATATTTAAAAAAAGGAACTAACTACATACATTAATTAAAATAACTATAAAAGAGCGTCAAAAAACTCCCTTTCAACGCTGTCACCTGGTAATGTGCCCAAAAGACTGCCAGCATTGCCACGGCGATGGCAATACTTATCCTCTGGCCAAAGTAAAAGCCAGCGTTTTTGATATTCAGTAATTATATGTTGTTATATTAAAAGTAGTTTTCTTTTTGATAAAGTTTTGCTTAGCATACTCTGAATAAGTTGTTTAGAGCATGCGTGCCGCCGATGATTCTCACGCGTAGGAAACAAAAGATTCGCGTCACGCTTTACGCAAGTCGCATCGCGGGCGTTATTGTTACGTTGTAACAACTTGTCGTTGTTTTACTTTACGGATATGTTTAAAGATTGCATCTGATCAAAATAGTCAGAACTTTCTTGTCTCTTGATTGTTTTTGGTAAATATTTAGTATCGTTTGGCAGGAGGAGGGGTGGTCGTAGGGAGAGAGGGAGAGGATGCCCAATCACCCCTGGCATACTCCCATGAAAATGTAACGCAACGTTCTTGAGAAAAATAAATTATTGTAACTTGACTTCAAAACTTCCTAATTGAATAATTTAATTTGGATACCCCCGAACTGCTGCCAAATATTTTTTACATAAATCAGCTTCCAGCTGCTTTCAGCTTCTTGCTTTTCTTGAATATTTTCCTTCCTTTCAGGCCGTTTCCTTGAATGCAAAGGCCGACAATTTCTCTGCTATCAAGGTTACAAGTTTACCCGGCACAGAGTACGAGCAGCTTACACAAGGTGGCAGTGTTCTAACCAAAGTAGAAGGGGCTGTTGCGCCGCAGTCTATACGAACAAAGAAGGTGTTATTACTAAGGCTTTTGTAGGTCATAATCATCCACCACTTTATAACTAAGTTTTAATAAATAAGAAAACATTTAATTTAAAATCGCTCACCCTGAGGTCCTGGATCCGATTCCTGGGTCAAAGTGTTATTGAGCTTTCAATTAGGAATCTAAATTTTGGTCCATTTGGTGGCAATAAGCTTACTCCCTTATTAAATGGGAATTAAACATAACTACCAAAACGTGAGTGTGCACTTCACAGGAGGAATGTTATATCACGAAATAAGTGTAATGAATTCTATGCGACTAGTCTTTTATTGGTGAATATATAAATGTAAAAATGCCTTATCGTATTATCAAATCGACTTATTTAAAGCTTAATATACCCACATATGTAAGTTATGGTATCTACAAGTCCAACTCATTTAACGTCGTTTTCAGGGCCAATATTCACGATGTCCTCCAAAGGGGGGCGAATTCTTCGTTGGTTAGGGAACCGATATAAACACCAGTACTCAAGGAGCGGTAAAACAAGATGGCGTTGCTCCACACACACGGATAGGGGCTGCAAGGCTTTTGTTTTCACCCTTGACGATGATACAATCATTCGCAGCAATCATTTTCATAACCATGCCTGTCAAAGATATTGGTGACTTTTAAAACAACAATAAATAAATATGTCGTGGATTGATGGCGCCATGGTGCAACAGACAGCGCCATCTAACAATTAGTTTCGTGAGCTAATAATAACGTCACTAGAAACGCAAGCGCGCCCTACCGTTTGGACACCATCGTCGGTAGAGGGGATGCAGTGAACCCTAGCAGAGGGACGGAGTGTTGCGACAGTCTAACTCCAACAGTCTTTGCAGACCCTCAGTTGACAACGCACGTGTTTGTTTCTTGTGAACCGTGACTTTGAATAAAGTTATTGTGATTTAAATTTAAAAGAGTATTTCGTTCGAGTACCCACGACGGTGCCCACATCTACCTAAAACTATGTCGGATCGTGAAGAAGACCCGATGCTTCGCATCTCGGCCACCCATGATGCATGACAAATATAATATATAATTCCTTTTGTGTCTTAGCATCTTTAACTATACTATTATATTACTTATGTTGAGGCTACGACGAGCGAATCTTTAATGTTTTTTTTATCACTTTTGCTAATGATACGACTTTTTCAGGACCAATATTCACGATGTCCTCCAGAGGTGGACGGATTCTTCGTTTGTCAGGTCATAGATTTAGACAACAGTACTCAAAGAACGGTAAAACAAGATGGCGGTGCTCCACACACACGGAGAAGGGATGCAGGGCCTTTGTCTTCACTCTTGACGATGATACGATCATCCGCAGCAATCATTTGCATAACCATTTACCGGTAGAAAATATTGGTGACTTATCACTAACAATAAACAAATCAGAAATTCCTGATGCGTGTTAGTATTTTTCATCCTACCATCTCGGAAAGAGTATTTTTACTCTTCGATATCTGAGTGCAAAAGCCGTTTTTATTCTCTAGAGGATAAAGTAAATTAAATTTAGAACACTAAGTTTGTGAATTAAAAAAAAACATTAAACCTATTTACTGCTACCTCTATGGTGCCGAATATATCATACAACTTTTTTTAATTTGTTAAAAAGTCAGACTCGGAACCTTCTTGGTGTTCTTTTTTCAATTTGCTTTGTACGCGGTTCTTTACGCGGCATTTTTTCACGTCATTGTTAATTATACCGTAATATTATTTTGTTATAATTTAAAGATTATTCTGTAATACTTACCTGTCATAATGTAGTAATTAATACCTAAACTGAAATAAAAGTGTACCTATCTTGTGATTGTAAACGTTATTTTTTTGGATTTAGTCATTTCCTCGCTGAGGTGGAATGAAAAGTTACGTGTTGCACTCGAGTGCAAAGATTTTTCACCTCCTGCTCTTTTGATTCCCTCGCTAACGCTCAGGATTCTAATTTTGAATCACTCGCTGCGCTCGTGATTCAATTTTAGAATCCTTCGCTTGCTCGGTCATCAAAATTGAACTCGCGGTTAAAAAGCAACTTTGCACTCTTGTATAACAAATAACTATTATAACACATTTGCTCGTAAAGGGTCTTTTATTTCACCAATTTCCATATCGTATCGTATCTCATTACGTACTTGTGCGTTATTGTAATGTAAAACGCACGAGTTTCTTTTTAATAGGGTAAAACGCACGGTTTATCAAGATGCTCCGTCTAAAACGAACGGTACTTTTTTAAATCTTAGCAAAGAGTTTTTATGTCAGAAAAGTGGTCAACATTTTATGAATAAAATTAACTTTCCGAGATAAAAATAATAAATAAGTATTTAATTCTTAAATTTAATTAATTTTGACCATAAATTACGATCATTTATCTGTAACAAAACACAAAAATATTACTTTACTTTATTAGTAATACGGCTGTATACGTGCCTTTGCCTTAAAGAAAGCACTGATGCGCGCGCATCGCTAATTTTGTGAACAAGTAAAAGATTTATTCGTTTAAGAAAGTCCGAGTTTTATTTATTTCATCGCAAATATGTTATAAAACGTCGTATGACATACATGTGCTTTGATAATTACAGCCTCTGCTTTCTTGTAGCAATATCGCCTCGGCTGTACTTTTCAACTTACCGCACTTATACCAAAATGTACTATTACCTGTTACTGTTAGCCTGTGTCGTCCCACTGCTGGGCAAAGGCTCTCTCATGACTTCCAAATCCTTGGATCCAGGGCCAATATGGACTACTAGTCGTTGGTTCTGTCCAGCTCATACCGCAATCTCCTGCAAGGTCTACTGCATCGCCTTCTGGCTGTGTCAGGGTGCCACATCGTGGCAGATATGACCAGCTAAGTCCAATGTCAGTAATTCGTTTGGAGTTCAGGTGGTTACGTAATCGGTCGGTTAGTTTGACGCCATCTTTACCTATACTATTATATTATATTACTTATGTTGAGGCAATGACGCGAATCTTTGTTGTTCTTACTAGTCTCACTTTTATTACACCGTTTTCAGGACCAATATTCACGACGTCTTCCCGAGGGGGACGGATTCTGCGTTTGTCGGGACATAGACTCACACAACATTACTCTAGGAACGGCAGAACAAGATGGCGGTGCTCCACCCGCATGAATACTGGATGCAAGGCCTTCGATTTCACCCGTGACGATGATGATATGATTTTCCACAACCAGAATTTGCATAATCATTCCGCCGTAGAAAAAATATGGTCGACCTTAGTACCTAATTTTGATAAACAAATCTGAAAATCTGTATTCGTCTTAGTACTTTTAGAAGTGTACTAGTGGCATTAAATTAAAATATTTTCTTTCGTTCTATTCGATTTTCAGCAATCATATTGCTTAGGGTAAGGTCATAAGAGCGAAAACCAGTGTAATTTGCGTCACTGGTACTGAGTGAAAAAAACGTACCTATTTGGGTACCTCTTACTCATTATCTCTCCTCTCGAGCGGGACGGAATCTTAGATTATCGAGTCACAGACTTGGAAAAGAAAACTCACAGCTCGGTAAAACATGATGGCGTTTCTCCACACACATGAATAAAGAATGCAAGGCTCTCGTTTTCACCCTTGACGATGAAACGATAGTTAAAAGCAGGAATTTGCATAACCCTACCCATGTCGAAAATGTATGGATGGTTTTTGAGGCATAACTGAAAAATATAAAACAAGTATATTAAGAAGCAGGCAGGACCCACTCCATGTTTTAATAATTTTATATTCCGATGGGTCAAATACAAGAATTTGCGTAACCATGCGCCTGTCGAAAGCATGACGACCATTGTAGCTTCTAAACTTCTAATTATTGTAGCTTTTAAAATTTAATAATGTTTAGTATTTTATGTTAAAGACTATTAAAGGAAATGGTATGCGCACTTATTGCGTTGTAGTTTTATTGTAGTGCGTAAAGTCGTTTTTAATTGAACGGAGTAATTACTAATTACGCGAGTTGACTAACTCACCACTTCACTTCATCCTTTCGGCGAAATAAACTTCACCAAAGTTGGAGTACGTCACCCAGATAAATTAGGGTCCAAACTGGATTGTTTTCGAGAACTCCACGGTAGAGAAGATCCACGGTAAACTGCTGTTTGTGTGAAATTTAATCAACAGTTTAGCTATCAATCCAGTAACGACCCGAAGTTATCGGGGTAAATGGTTTAGTATCACCTATTACAAGCAATGCACCCAATTACTTATCACCCACTATGTGATTATCATAATCTGCCTTTTCAAAACTACAATTTTTTATTCAATCAATGCAATCTGAATATCACGTGTATTTTACACAAAGTATTTAACATGGAGCGACTGCCTCTAGGGTTTTCACAACCCAGCCCAACCCCATACGATATTCTTCTGACTACAAGTTACGACTGTCAAACATCTACATGCCATTCTACAACAGAGCTTTCCAGCGCAAATGTAAGCTGTCCCTTGAATTTCAGGATGCAAATTTTGCCTTGTTTTCAGGACCAATGTTCACAATGTCCGCCCGAGGAGGGCGAATTCTGTGTTTGTCAGGTCATCGATTCGGTCAGCAGTACTCAAAGAACGGCAAAACAAGATGGCAGTGTACAAGTGTCAATAAAGGATGCAGAGCTAACATCTTCACGCTGGATGATGACGCGATTATCAAATGCAACAATTTCCATAATCATCCGCCTGTCGATAATAAATAGATCATTGAATAACTTATGTTAACATTAATTATCCTGTATTTATTTTATTTTATAACCAAACGAATAATTCTACCTATTAATTTAGTCGTTTAAGTTAATTGTATGATTTTTTTTTTAATTTATT
Organism: Cerastis rubricosa; assembly: GCA_949152445.1. NCBI lineage: Eukaryota > Metazoa > Arthropoda > Insecta > Lepidoptera > Noctuidae > Cerastis > Cerastis rubricosa. The sequence continues at coordinate 17,149,779 of OX424527.1, forward strand.
AATTAATCAAAATTTAAATTAAATTAATTATTTGATCATCATCATCATTTCAGCCGAAAGACGTCCACTGCTGGACATAGGCCTCCCCCAAGTTTCGCCACATTGACATAACATGGGGGGCTTTGCCATAATCGCCACGCTTGGCAGTCGGGTTGGCGATCATAGTACGGTTGTCACAAAAGCACAGAGAACGCTGCTGCCCATTCTCTGGCAAGTCCCTTAGTCGCCTCTTACGACACCCACGGGAAGATATGGGATAGTGCTATTCTTTACGTCCGGCAACATACAGAGCAAATGACAGCATTGAAGAGTCAAAACGTGAAGGTCAAGCACAAAATGAAGAAATGGAATTTGTTGCATTGTCAAAATAAGTGAGAGTGTTACACTTTAAGGGTCTGTTAGTTTGCCGATTTACCATATTAGTTTTAAACATTTATTGAACATATTAGTTTTAAATATTTCTTCAAACAACAAAACGAGGGGCTCGAGTTTTACTAGTAGGTGGATATTTTGCTCTATCGGGATGGAGACAAGGGGGCGAAGAATCGAAGGTACTGCGCGTCTCACTACCGACGCGGGTGTAAAGCTAAGATATTCACCATCTGAGATAATGTCATTGAGATTTAAAATGAACATTATCATGAATCTGTTGTGGAAAATGATGGCTTGCAAGCAATCGCTTTCAAAACGATACAGTTTCGACTTTTCCAGCATCGTTTTCGCTGATATGTTTTCACTTGGCCTAGACTCTTCATGTCTTTCTTTCTTATCTTGTGCTCTAAAATAATAAAAAAACAGAGGTGTAATAAAAAAAGAACTGAAAATAATTCATTTATGTTTTATTTTACTGGAATATGCACAGAAACCTTGCTTCTCTTCTCATATTTCTTCCATGTTTCAAGCACGGCTTGAGGTACGTAACGTGACATGAAACGTGAGAGGGAGAGAGCCTCACGTCCCGAGGCCGATGCCTGCCAGGGCTGCGGGTTGTTCGAAAGAGATACCGTGGCCCTGGAACACAAAGGGCTAAGAAGGAACATGGATGGGTTTTAGTCAGTACAAGTCTGACACTCCCTTCCGCTCCGCCCAGAGCGGGAGAAGTCATTTGATGATTTTCCATCAAGAAAAAAAAAAGTACAATTCCGAAGATTACTGCAGATCGCAAACTACAAGCGGGTGGGATTGTCACCACTTCTGGCCTGCAATGTTGCCATCCCCGATTTTTACAAGAAATATTGCTGCTTTCTGTCAAAGTTGCATTGTAGCGGTTTGCGTTCTACGCTCCGTTTCGAATTTGTACTTCAAAAAATTTTTGTTTATTCTTTCAGCTAATGCGGTCTTTACAACAACTCAGAGAGGAGCTCGTTTAATCATTTTGTTTGGAAACACATTCACCCGGCATTTGGACTCAGGGATCAAGACACGGTGGCATTGCTCTAATTATAGAAGTGGGTGCCGAGCGGTGATATTCACTGTGGAAAACAAAATCGTTAAAGTCAATAATCAACATAATCATGTACCTAAATATGCACATTTGTAAAGTAAATAGTAGGTATGTGTAGCCGACCAACAGTTTGATCGTGTAGTTCCGATAAAATAACACTACAGATTGAGGGCAGTGTAGGCTTACATTAGGCATACCTAATTAAACAGAATTCCATTAAAGAACAAGTTCACCACCTTTGTACATAACCATGATTTATTTGTACATATATAACAATTTTATTTTCTGAATATACATATATTTTCTGAATAGGATTTTTTTAAATTACTTCTCAAATTCAGATTAAACGCAGCACGCAAATGCTCTTAGAACTCAGTCAGACAACGAAATAATTATTAAACGTTTTTGTTTCAGCAATATTCACAAAATCTATGAAAGGAGCCCCAATAATCAAGCTAGAAGGATATAGATTCAGCCGCCATTACGTTAAAGGTGAAAAAACTCGTTGGTACTGCACCACACATCACAGTAAAGGGTGCAAAGCTGTTATTATAACCCTCGGAGATGAGCTTGTAAAAATTAATACTGAACACTCACATGTCATTGTGAACGAGAAAAACTGTAAATCGCGCCAAATAAACTAACTTTTAAAAATGGGGAATGATTTTTTTCGTTCATCTTTCCCTCGTTCGGATGATAATTCATGCCAGCACATCAAGCTATAAGAATCTTTCATATTTCTTTAATAGATTTTCAACCTTACTGTTGAAGATTACGGTTCAAGGTTGATTGGGAAAATCTGACAGTTTCGGGTAGCTTGAGCTGCTGGCGTCTGTACTCTACCTGTTAGGTGGCAACGATCTGATGAGCTAGTCAGAATCATCTTCGCAAGGATCAGTGAAACTTGTACAGACGAAATTGCAGACACAGCGGACATGGAGGTGTTCGTATCCGTAGTCGCGTCCACAATCTGTCAAAACTGGTTTCACCAAACCTTAAGATTACATAGACGTATAGTTACTTATTATCGGAATTTTAATAAAAACTTTTTTTACTTATTCTTATTTTAACTGTAAAAATACATTATTTCTTTCAGGTGCAGTGTACGTAATATCTAAAAGGGGGGCCCGTATCCTCGTACTAGATGGTTACTCTTTCTACCACCATCGCACCACAGGGCTGAAGGCACGATGGTTCTGTGCCACCCATCAAAACAAGGGCTGCAAAGCTGTTATCTTTACTGTTTGCGATGAGATCATCAAAGCAAATAATACACATTATCACACGGCAACCGACGACGTGTAGGGTTGTGCCTATTTACATGGTGTCATTAAAATTGCGTGGTACTTGATCATCTGCCTAACTTTTTCCATATTACGTTGGGGTCGGCTTCAAGTCTACCCGGAGCCTAACCTCATTCAAATTACTGACCTCCTCAACCCGGTGCCTAAAAGTGGTTGTCAGTCTTTCGGTCTTCTGGTAGCTGGGACCAATGGCTAAGCGTGCTTTACCTCGATGTTCTTATTGGGGTATCTGAGGCTTGGAGTTCTTCAATTAGACCTTGTAGGGTTTAAAACTTTCTTAAAATTATCATGGGAATGATGATGTTTCAGTACGATTATTCTTTTGTGTCTGATTTGTGGACTGGAAAAGTGTTGAAATAATGACATTAAAAAAATTATTTGAGCGTAATAATAAATAACGTACAGCGACCCATCTTTGCTTAGCTTGGGTTAACTAATGAAGAAAATGTTAAAATTTTATTTCATAAAATGTTTGTCCTAAAAATTACGAACACAACAAAACAAATCTGCCGAATCGGTCATGCAGTCCTCACGTGATGCTCCGTCAGACATGAGGCAATTGATTTTTATTGATAATATATATATTATACAGATTATATATATTGTATAATATGTATAATACATATTGTATAATATGTATTATATTGATTTTATAGATATCATAATGCTTTAGTGTAATTATACTGTAAACTTGTGTTATACAATATGTATATATAATTTACAGATGCTCTATTTCTGAAGTAAAACGCCTTTTTTTTTTTTTTTTTAGTATGGGAAATCATCAAATGACTTCTTCCGCTCCGGGCGGAGTGGAAGGGAGTGTCAGACTTGTACTGACTAAAACCCATCCATGTTCCTTCTTAGCCCTTTGTGTTCCAGGGGCACGGTATCTCTTTCGAACAACCCGCAGCCCTGGCAGGCATCGGCCCTCTCGGACCCCTTCCGATTTGCTGACATCTCCTTGAGGCGCGCGTGGAACACGAACGCGCCGTCGGCACATCTAGTATAGTGCTTGATTTACAATTTCTACACTTAAGCAATGCAAGGCTTGAGGTTGGACTAAAGATGAACATGTGAAAACCCCTTACTTCAGAAATAGAGATCTCTAAATTATGTTGAAAATTGCATACCTTATAAAAATTGTTGGTTGATGTAAAAATACTTTTATAACTCGAATCCTAAATAAAACCTATTGCCCCACGATAACTCTGAAAATTATAATCCTTATTACTGATGCTAGCCTTTTTTTGCTAGACTTTGGCGTGGTTTTTTAGATTTCGGTTCTGTTGAAAGGTGCCACTCCGAATTTTGTTGACTAGTTTGCATGTCAAACTCGTAAACCGACGTCTCGTCACCAGTAATAATGCGTTTCATGAATGTTGGGTCGGAATTGACTCGTTCTATTATGTCCTCATGTGACTCTTTTGCGATTGAGTTTTTGGAGAAAATTCAGGTCTTTTGGGACTAGCCGTGCGGCAACATGTTTCATACCCAAGAGAAATTATACGGATTGACTCATGAGACACAGAAAGTTCAACAGCTATCTCTCTCAAACTTGAATGAAGATTTTCAGTCACTGTTTCCTTCACTTTTGCTATGTTAACTGAAGTCGAAGACGTTGATGGCCTACCAGAGCAAAGCAAATCTTCCATTACATCTTGACCGCTTTTGAACGCTTTGTACTACTCATAAGCACGTGTTTTTATAAACGATTCACCGTAAGCCTTCTATAACATTTTAAGGAACTCCGAAAACTAAATTCCATTGGTGATGCAAAATGTAAGACAAAGTCTTTGTTCGATGTTTTAGTCCATTATGAAATTCATACAGATGCAAATCAAATTCCGCGCCAAAATGTAAACCAGTTGTGCCAATCTGACAGAAAAAAAAAAAAACAAAAAAAAAATATTGGGAACTACAAACAAATCACCCATTCCCGATTACTCATTTACTCAATGTAGGTACTTCAATTTTCAACTATATCGCGAAAGTTATGGCTCAATCTAGAATTATTTTCTTCTTCCGCCATCTTTAAATTTTATTCTGTTTTTCAAAAATATTTTGTTCTTTTGTCACTAATTTTCCCTTCTTTTCTCCGGCATTTTTTCTGGGCTTCTTCCCTTTAGCTTGAGCCATAACTTTCGCGATATAGTTGTAGTTGTTTTGGGTCCAACAAGGATCTCCTTGTTGGACCCAAAACAACTAGACCAGCGTCAGACAGCATCACCTGTCTGGCATGAATGCTGAAATGGACCTTTTTGGCGCAGCCGTGAGGCACACTATGCATATTCTCCTTTTTTCTGTAACTTTTTTAATATTATTATTGTGTGTGTGCGTGACTGACGTCAAATAAACATTTTTTCTTTCTTTCTTTTCTTTCTAACTACAACTATATCAATACAACTATTGTACAAAACAACTATTGATACGATTGATAGTTAAGGTACATGTTTGTTATAATTAGGAATAGTATACGGGCGCACTCGAAAAGGGGCCACAGTAGCAGTACAAGATGGACACACGTTCCATCGCAAATATAAACAGACAGCTCGACACTGCTTTGGCGCTGCACTTGTTATGGAAGGACGAAGTGCCCGGCAACCATCGACACCAACAATAATACAATCATCAGAAACCAGAATCTATAAAACCATAATCAAGATACAACAACTTTTTTTTAAAGTTGTTGTATCTTGTTGTTTTATACAAGTACCTACCTACTTAGGTGGATCTAATTATCAAAATTATGTAGTCGATGATCTTGGTGCACGGTAAAACTCGAATGAGTTTATGTTGGCACCATCTCAAATGAAATAAATGTATGTGTACTACTGTATGAATAAATAAATAAATAAGAATCATTTGATATATACTATGAATTATGTCAGTAGTCTATGATGTATTCTTTAAATAAATAAATCGCGAATAGAGTTTTCGAAGTGGTGACTAATATTCCTCTGAAGGATGTGTAGTAGGTACCTTAGTAATAAACAAAAATTATGGCCTCTGGTAATTTCTCAACTATTAACAATAAAGGTAACGGGAAGTGGTCTTAGCACGTGCTTTTTATTTAGACATTATCTCGTCTCTCTTGCACTTGTAGTTTGAGAAACGTACGAAAATTGTGTACCGAATAAATATTTAGACATTTTTTTTTTAATTTTAATTTTTCAGAGGCAGTCTTTACAAATTCTCGACAGGGTTCCCGTTTGATCTTCCTAGCTGGGTATACATTCTCCCGACATTATATTTCCGGAATGAAGACACGGTGGCGTTGTTCCACACACCATAACAAAGGTTGTCGAGCGAAGATATTGACTATCACTGAGAAACTAATTAGAGTACATAATACACATAACCATCCAGTTGCAAATGAACGCAGGTATACGTAGTCATTTACTTTTGGACTGGAGTTTACTTTTGAGAGAAATCAGCTTTGAGGATATCTTATTCAATTGTGATCTTTAAACATAACACTCCTTCAGGAATATTATAAAACATTTTTTCCTTTTTTTTTAGTTTTCTTTTTTCTACCTTTAGCCTATCAACAAAAGCGATCCCTGTAACCAATACTTACTCCTCTATGCGGCAATCCTTTCTTGATCGAGAGTTTTTAATTAGTTAGCGAATTAATTCACCTTATCTTGGATAAAACACAAAATATATTGACGTCGACGAAAATTAGCATTGTATTTGTTTGTATTTTTACCGATGGCACATACCAAAGGGCGCAAGGCTCGTATTAAAACTAAATCTACTTTCTTCCTACAGATGCTGTGTTCACTCGATCCAGAAGCGGGGGCCGTATGATCATAGTTGGTGGGTACACGTTCATCCGGCACCGCACTACTGGAGCTAAGACTAGGTGGTACTGCAACAAGCACCGCACTTGCAGAGCTGCACTCTTCACTATAGATGATCAGATTGTTAAAATTATTAATGAGCATAACCACTGAATTTGACACCATCAACATTTTTTGTAAGTTAGGTTAAATATACCTGGATAATCTTTACCAGAAAATGGAATATGTGAACAAATACAACGGGATTACCTCTGTATGGACAAGCGGAGTTTTTAAAGGTATTTCAGCGTTGGTCTCTTATTAAACTTCACACGTCATTCATATTATATATGACTATACCAACCATCGTCTAGCTGGCCTTAGGCGTTTGGTTTTTTAAAGAATGCTAAAAACGACTGACTATAGATATTTTTAACAGAAACTTTAAGATTGTTTTTTTTTTTAATAACAATTAATAAGATAAATAACCTGAGCATTTTGTTGTTCTTTCATTAAATATAAAGGCTCTTACCCGCCGCATCGGAATTACTTATGATATGTGGTACCAGATTTATTTAGATTAAGCAAACAGACGTCGGCGATCCGTCAACGTCTCGTTACGCGCCACCTTCCTTGACAACTACTCAAGTCAATATGGCTACCCGCAACGATTTGACGTTCCGCCAGAGAGTATTGTAGACCGCTTCTCTCTCGTCTGTGGTAACAGTTTAGTTTGCAACGTGAATCATATGAAGCCTTTTTGCAAAGGCGCCGACACGGCCAGACTGACATACGACCGTCCTCGGGCTTTATTGTATTACTGGAACAAACAATGTCTAATCACCAAGACATCCGCTCTTCCATCCTGACAAACTATGACAAACATTACTCTCATCGTAACAGTAACTGTTTCAGAACAAAAGAAAGCGTGCGTTCTTTCGATCACTCACGGACCAGACGGCATTTTTGTCTTAACAAGAAAGCGCGTGTCCTTCCGACCACTCATGGACCGGACGGCAACTTTCCCCCAGCAAGAAAGCGTGTCTCCTATCGACCACTCGTGCACTGGACGGCACCTTTCCCCCAGCAAGAAAGCGTGTGTCCTTTCGACCACTCATGGACCGGACGGCAACTTTCCCCCAGCAAGAAAGCGTGTGTCCTTTCGAACACTCATGGCCCGGACGGCACCTTTCCCTAAACAGTTAACACCTGGACCGGACGAGTGCATCCCTTCAACCAATCCGTAATGGATCTGACCCGGACGACACTCTCCTTTCGGCCATACCAACGTTTGAACCGGACAACTGCGTTCCTACGACCATACCAGTGTACGGGCCGGACAACAGCGTCCCCTCGACCAACGTCATCACAAAAACATCATAAACCGGGCACCTGCGTCCCTTCGATCATCGTAAAGCATGAACCGGACAACAGTGATATTTCGACGAAACACACTTTCTTTTCGACTGAAACATGTGGACCAGACAAGCGCGTAACTCCAGATGTCAAAGAACTTTTACAAATTACGCCAGCATCTAATAATTCCTGAACTTATTGGCCGACAACCTAGTTTATCAAAATATCGTCTATTTTATTGGTACTGGAGATCTCCATCGTGCATTTTAAATCATAACTTCCGATGCCAGTAAGGTTTACTTATTATGATGTCACCCATAAACCAATTAAACAAGGCATGTTTAAGCAATGAGTCAGATGACCTACTTATTGAAAAGAAAAGAAACGGTCTCACCCGATGATGTTGTGAGGGTACCCTCTTGATGATTTGTGCTCGCAGGTTTGAACACTTTCTTTGTTGCTTGAAAAATCATTGGTTATGTTCCTCACTTGGCTTTACTTTCGTGGAGGGCGCGATTCTTTATCCCACTTATGCTAAAGGCTCTTACCCGCCGCATCGGAATTACTTATGATATGTGGTACCAGATTTATTTAGATTAAGCAAACAGACGTCGGCGATCCGTCAACGTCTCGTTACGTGCCACCTTCCTTGACAACTACTCAAGTCAATATGGCTACCCGCAACGACTTGACGTTCCGCCAGAGAGTATTGTAGACCGCTTCTCTCTCGTCTGTGGTAACAGTTTAGTTTGCAACGTGAATCATATAAAGCCTTTTTGCAAAGGCGCCGACAAATATATATCTGCATCTTCCTCCTTAAACCACAACTTTTAAGTTTATATTCCGTCTTAGATAAGCTCTATCTCGAAAAGGGAGCCGTATGTTATTACTCGTTGAGTTCTGGTTTTCTCGCCATCGCGACCAGGGACGCAATACTCGTTGGCATTGCTTCTCACATCATTGTAAAGGATGCAGTACAATATTATTCACTGTAGGCGATGACATGGTTAGCATCAATAATAATCATTACCATAACATTGAAAAAGTTTGCTGAATTTCTAATATTTAGTGAGGTCATTGAGGTACTTTTCCAGTTTGGTTAATTATTTTAGGTATGCAGTTCTAGAATATAAATAACAGCCTGTTATTTGGTGTAAGAAAATATCTAAATGCTGTAACTACGAAATATATATTTCGGAAACCAATTTCTTGATTTTAATGGACAATTCTGTAGCAAACTGGCGATGTAGTATGACGAATTATTGACACATATTGATAACAACACACACACAGATTGTTTTATTGATTACAGTGCAAGAAAGAGACGGAACTTTACATTACCAATAGCGTCATCCTTTTTTCACAATGGAATCATGATGACATAAGTTTATCATAATACGACCCAGTAAATACTGCCATCATATCCTAGAACCAGCATGAACTCGAAGACATGTGACATCCACCCTCTCGCACTGGAGTGTAAGGTCCACTCCGTCTCGCAGAGAGGAGGATTTCAGCAGTCACGTTGCAAGTGTAGGTTGATGGCTAAGTATTTTTCTATTTTTTTGACTGAGTGTGTTTTTTTTGCAATGAGTTGACGGAATGGTCAAAAGTATGAAAAAGGGGTAAGGTAAACTTTGTCCACCATCATTTTGCCGATATGTATTCATTCAGTCCTGTGGAATTTAGGTGAAACCCCAACTAGGGAACTTGAACTTGAATCTACGTTAAACGTCTTGAAAATGTTTTTAATAACAACAAAACTTGATTGATTGAATGAAGAAATTGATAAAAAGTTTGTCTTTATTAATAAAAATAAAATTAGTCAAAACCAGTTTTCTTATTTTTTAAAGACAACTAGGTAAAAAGTAGGTTTTGACCTACTTTTACCTGTACGAGTCCGTATATTCCTGATCATTGTTAATGCAATCTTTGTTCATAAATCTTTCTTTGCAGGTTTTGAGTACACGACATCGAATCAGGGAAGAAGGATGATATCCAGTGGCGGATTTAACTACAGTCTGCAAACAAAGAAAGGTGACAGATGCCGATGGTACTGTTCTACTCATCACAACAAGGGTTGCAGAGCGAACATACATACATACCAAAACGAAATAGTAAAGATAAATCATATTCATAACCACGCTCCTAAAGAACCTTGTGGAACTATCGTTAATTATAAAACTATGTGATTAAAGGTTCCATATGGAGCTGATCATGTGAAATAGTCTTGAGGTAAATTACTACATAATAATTTGTCATATTTACATGCTAAGGACACACTTATTTTTTTTTGTATTTTGACGTTTTGCAAAACTTATAAATATATTTTGTAGTATTTTAGTTTAAAACGGTAATGGCACCATGATTATTTTATTATATTGATTATAAATAAATTTTTCATTACTCATACTCTGAAGTAGCCTGAGCAGCGGGATGAAAGTAATACTTTTCATCCCTAGGGAGAATCGCTTTCAACTGACAGATGTCAAATTATTAAAAAAAAAACTAGTTCTATTTACACATGTTTATTTAACCATGTTCCAACTTTCTATGCAGCCATGATGTAAAATTTAAATAACTTAAAGTTAAATATTGATTGAAGAATATATATTTTTTAAATAACTTAATTATAATTTAGTTTCAACAATTTCTTTAAAATAACATATAGTTGGGCAAAATATATACCATTTTTTCAATGATGAAAATGAAAAATAATGGCTGATTAGCTGGCTGGCAACAGAAAAAAAACCGGCCAAGTGCGAGTCGGACTCGCGCACGAAGGGTTCCGTACAATTATTTATAAAAAACGAGAAAAAATATAACTTTTTGTATGGGAGCCCCCCTTAAATATTTATTTTATTCTGTTTTTAGTATTTGTTGTTATAGCATCAACAGAAATACATAATCTGTGAAAATTTCAACTGGCTAACTATCACGGTTCATGAGATACAGCCTGGTGACAGACGGACGGACGGATGGACGGACGGACGGACGGACGGACGGACGGACGGACAGCGAAGTCTCAGTAATAGGGTCCCGTTTGACCCTTTGGGTACGGAACCCTAAAAAACAAAACAGGCGGGAAAGCGGCAATCCGAAATAAAATTTACTAATTTTTTCTTTACCTAATTCATGTTTTTATTTTCACTTTCCTTGTATTCGTAATGAAAAGCACAGCGTTTACCTCGGGTTAAAGACTTATTTAGTCCCGAGACGGGGGCGCCAATAGTTCGAGGGACTAAATAAGTTACTTTCACCCCTGGGGTAACAATGTACTATTATAATAAAATTATTTGAATAAGTTTACTGTTTCATGCTTGACGTTTTTTTGGTAAAGACAACCCTTGACAATAAGGCAATAAGCAATAAGGTCATATTATTAAAAAAAAAAACGTGGTAAAATATTAATGAAGTTTTTCTTTTTCAGGTACTTCAACAAGACCGGATATTTCAGTATTGGTTTAAATTTTACGCCTGCTTGCACCACGAATAATTAAGCACGCTTTATGTCAGCCCAAAAGACGTACACTGTTGGACATAGGCCTCCCCCAAGTGTCGCCACATTGACATTTTGGAGGGTTTTGCCATAATCGCCACGCTTGGCAGACGGGTTGGCGATCGCAGTACGATTGTTACAAAAGCACATAGAACGCTGCTGCCCATTCTCTGGCAAGTCCCTTAGTCGCCTCTTACGACCACGGGAAGATATGATATTAAGCACGCTAAGCTAAGTTAAGTTTTAAGCAATTCATAAACATCATTGTGATTTGAAGGTAGGAGTAAAACGTATTCAGGCCATAACATACGCTAATCGTGGAAACTGTACTGTACGTGGAACCGTGGAACACGGGTGTGGACGGTGTAGTGGTACTCTTCTTAAAAAAAGAAGCCTGAAGAATTGCCAAACTTAAGTGGCTGTAGGCAGGCCACTTTACTCGCAGAACGGATGGCCGATGGGTCCGAAAACTTCTGGAGTGGCGACCGTGAACCGGAAAACGTTGCGTTAGAAGGCCTCCCACTACGTGGACCGAAGACCTTGTGAAGGTTGTGGGGATCTGCTGGATGTGAGTCGCACAGGACCGATCCATATGGCGACTCTTGGGGGAGGCCTATGTTCAGCAGTGGCCGTTTTGCAGCTAAAATTATGATGATGATACGCTAATGACCTTGATCAAATATTCCAGTTCAAAAAGCTCCTATAAATATGTGCGATAGCTCCTTCTATTCGGAATGACGTATAGAAAAATAAACTTCCGAAAAACTTACGTCGTGACGTCATTCTTTGGTATCCAAGTACCCTCCCACTTACGCGGAAGTACGGCGTTATTAGTTAGAATTATCGGAACGAACTAAAAATAATCACAGTTTCCTCGATTAGCAAAATAACACTTGCATAGAAAACCTTATGACTAGAATATAGGGAATCTTTAAAGTACAGACGCCAGCACATCAAGCTACCCGCAACTGTCAAATTTTCCCAATCAACGTTGAACCTAATTCTAAAACGATAAAGTTAAAAATCTTTTAAAGAAATTTGACAGATTGTTGTAGCTTGATGTGCTGTCTGTACCTAGCTGTCATTATTGTTACTTTCAACGTTTTTGTTTTCTTCTACATGGAACGGTACAATACCTTATTAATTAGCAAATCATGTTACAGGTTTGGCAACACTAAAACGCGTAGGTTTTACATCCGATGATGAAAACGTAGCTAAGCGAAAGGAACTACGAAGAGTAAAAAGAGCGATTTCATACAAGAAACAACAATAATAAGGCTTACTTAAAACCATACGTAATTATCAGAGGTCGGAATTAGGTAGAGTTATTTGTGTACTTACACTGTTTTCATACAGCGAAAGAATAAAGTGGATATGCCTCAAATCCCGAGATTAATTTTAAATAGCAGAAATATCCCGTGATTTATTATAAAAAACTTTTACACAATTTAAACCATCCGAAATCGGATGTCCGAAGTTGTAAAATTTCAATGCGCACACGCAAGTGAAGATCCATATTAATATCAACATTTCGATGCAAGTACAAAAATTACTCTACCTAGGTAATTCTGACCTCTGGTGATTATACACCTAAAGAACAAGTAAGAATGAGGGAAATCAGGAAGGTGAAGTCAAAGAGATACAGGGCAAGAAAAGCGATGCGTAAAAGAGAAGCCGAGGCTAAAAAGTTGATAAGAATTTGCTGATTTCATTTAATTTGGTTGATACGTGCAGACCGAAATATTGTTTTATGTTTTTTAGTTGAGTCACGATTTAGGTGCTGTGTAAATAAATAAGTTTTAAGACTGTTTAAACTCTCTTAACTCATTTTTTTTTCGCTAAGTATGATTAAGAAAATAAGATTCTGAATTGTATAATGTTGATTAGGGAATACTTATAAGTGTAACTTCATTTATAAATATTTATTATTTTCTAGAAGCCCAATTCATCACAACGTCGCGCGGGGCTCAGACGATTGTTGTAAGAGGGTACAAGTTTCTTCGCCATAGAACCACGGAGCTGAAAGTGCGGTGGCACTGCGGAACCCATGGGACTAGAGGATGCAGAGCCTTCATGTACACCAGCCGTGGAACTAATGAGATCATCAGCTGTTTCAACGAGCATTCTCATCCGATTCCGATTATGTTGAATTTATAGTATTTTTTTTTATTATGTTATGTTTTAGGTTTTAAATAATGATATTAAATAGATACAAAAGAGAGTACTTCTATATGTTTTGGCCAGTTTGTAAAGATTATATATAGATGCATATTTTTACGTGACTACGTCAAAGGCAAAATACTATGTTTAATTGTATTTTTATCATTATTTCTAAGGTTTCAAGATTTACGTGGATTTTAAAGCATGTTCAAAACTTATTGATTCTATTAGAAATAAAAACATATTAAATTGAATGTGTAGTACTTTATCTAACCCAAAACTGTTGTTAGCGGGAATTGAATAATACTCGAGCAAATACATATTATCGTCTGTATGGTGTCGGACGTAAAGAATAGCACCATCCCATATCTTCCCGTGGGTGTCGTAAGAGGCGACTAAGGGGTTTGCCAGAGAATGGGCAGCAGCGTTCTCTGTGATTTTGTAACAACCGTACTGCGATCGCCAACCCACCTGCCAAGCGTGGCGATTATGGCAAAACCTCCCCTTCTTGGGGGAGGCATATGTCCAGCAGTGGACGTCTTTTGGCTGAAATGATGATGATGAAATACATATTTCTGAAATGCATAAACCGTACTATCACAATCATTATTTTAAGTCATTTTTATTCTTCGGTTTCAGTGCAATACATCACGACGTCCCGGGGTCGTCCGGCGATTAATATCGACGGCCACAGGTTGTTGAAACAAAGCTCTAATAACGTTAAAACCAGATGGGTGTGTCGGAAACCAGCTTGCACAGCCGTAGCTGTCACTATCGACGATTGTATCGTTAGGTACAAAAATGAGCATAACCATCCACCTGATCTTTCATAATCTGTACTTATATTATAATGTTCTGATTTCCGATACTCATTCTCAGTGAGAGACCACATCTGTCTTTAAATGGTCTTATTCTTCTTGATGTCGATGGCACGAAGTTTTTTTTAATATTTTGTTAGCCCAGAACTTTTACAAGTAAGTGACTAATTAAATTGCACGTTTTAAAGTATTGTTGCTGCTCCCACGCTATGTGTGCGTTTTTGTTCGTGTGCGAATAAATAAAAGGTGTATAAATTAATAAATGTAATTAAAGTTTTGCAACAATCTTAATTTTTGTCGTCAGTAAAGCCTGTAATAAATAAAAATGTATTCAAAACTTTGTGCAGTTTTAATAGCTCGATTTGGCTTGCACCTTCAGCCACGAAGAGGACTTAAAGGCGAATAAGAAAATCATGCTGGATTATGATGGACCATAGAAATTGAATCGTGTAAATAAATATAAAAATGAATTATTCAATGCCACAAATATCAAGTGATGAATTTGGAATAGGTTTTCCTAAAATATTTTGGAGGTGGTAAAATTAAATCCATTTATTTCAAATACATGATTCTTTTTCTATGGTAAAAATAATGTCAATCATTACATTTTAAAAGTAACTTGTGAGAGACTGTAAATCAGATAAGTAGTATGTACAAATAACCTTATTACTTACTTATATTATTTTTTTTTCAGTGGATCGTCCGATTTTCTTCAAATCCGAGATTGGCGCGAAAATCATGAAGATTCGCGGCTACAGATACACGCGTCACTCTGTCTGCTCATCTCGAGTGAGATGGTTGTGTGCGGACAGTAGGTCACGGGACTGTCACGCCATCGTGGTCACTATAGGACACACAATGGTGGACAAGCAGAACAAGCATACACATCCTCCTAGCTAAATAGTTCTTGTGCAAAACCCGTATTCAAAGGTTTCAGTTAACTTACGTACAATAGCCGATTTTGCAAGCTGTTAGTAGTGACGTCATCCGGCAACATTTGCAAGATTTTATCAGTATTTAGACTTACTTGAGTACGTTACGTAACTTAGCCACCAGCAGTATAAATTACTTCATTGTCTAAAGATAGAACAGAAAAAATATGTTTGTACTTATAAATATCTTGTGTAAAGAAGCTGTTAACAATATACATTTTTGCAAACGCTAAATTACATTGGCATATTTCTTATAAAAACTACGGTTAAAAGTTACTATTCGTTATGTTCCTTATATACTTATTAATGGATGTCTGTTTAAATATTATGAATGTATTTATTATTCGTTTAAGTAAGTTCTACATTATGTATCTTGGCATTTATTCTCAGATTTTAGAATGAAGAATACATCAAATGTTAAAGAGCTAATTTTCTATTGTTTTTTTTTTTAATTTTATTACTATGATCCTATAATGTGACTCAAAACTTTTACCTACCTATATGAGAACCTTTTCATCGATGTATCTATAGAAAATCATAATCTGTGCAAGTTTTGAGTGCAATGGTTGTGAAAATTCAGGTAATTGAAGTACTCGTATATGAAGTCGAAATAAATATATCCGCTACTTGACCCAATATTATTATTCTATTCGATTTTCGTCTCTATTTTGTTATCTTTGAAATCTTGGACGATATTTAGTTATATTACCATCGTCTGCCGAACTATGTTGGGGTTGGCGTACAGTCTAACCGGATGTATCTGAATAGTACATGAAGCGACTGCCAATTTACCCAACAACCCAAATACTGGTACGATTTATTAGATTGGTTGTTAGACTTTCGAACTTGCAAAATTTACCTATTATTTATTTTACAGATGAACCGATATTTATAAAGTCAATGCGAGGAAAAGAGAACCTTATCCTACACGGATACAAGTACATTCTTGTCTTGAACAAAGGCCGGAAACTGATGGATAAAAAAAGATGGCGATGTTCAAAACAAAGATCAAGAAATTGTAACGCAACTGTTTTTACAGTAGAAAGTGAGATTACTGGTTTTAAACATTCCCATAGTCATCCTCCTGCGGGAATGATGATTAACAATTATTATGAACCTGCAAACTACTAATGTTGTTTAATTACACTCAACAACACTAAGGAATAAACAAATCAATATCGATTTAATACTAGCTGTCCCGCGCAACTTCGTAAGCGTCACATTTTCCCCGATTTTGAAACATTATGAATTGCTGCTGCGCTCCTTTTTGTCGTAGCGTAATGATATAGCCTTTAGCCTTCCTCGATAAATAGGCTATCTAACACTGAAAGAATTTTTCAAATCGGATCAGTAGTTCCTGAGATTAGCGCGTTCAAGCAAATAAACAAACAAACTCTTCTGCTTTATAATATTAGTATAGATTAGTATAGATTTAGCACCCTAAGGGGCAATTAGTGTATATTTATATATATAACGTATTTTGTGAGAATTATTAAATGAAACTCTTGTTAGATTGTATGAAAGTTTATTTTTAAACTTATGTGCAAATTATACAACAAATAAATTATAAACTCCTTATTTATATTAATAAATTTAAAGATTTTTTGGCCTGTTTGTTAAGCCCAAGATCAGAAATATAAAAAAGAAACTAATACCTATTTGTTCCGTGCGGGGGATCTAACCCGTGACACGCAACGCAGCTACTAAATAGCAGATACTAAAAAAAAAACTATAAAAGGATTTGATTCTTAGAGGTGAAAAATATATATAATAATACCTTGATAAGCAAAGAAGAATTTTTTACCAAGAAGTGGAGATGCAGTGCGAGAGCTTATAGTAGAGAAAAACCATGATAACAGACATGAGAAATATTCACAATCATCTTCCAATACACAACCCCCCGCAGCACCCAGCAGGGCATCAAAGTGGTGTTCCCTACGACCACCAACCACAGGGAGATAGCTTGCAACTTATTAGAAGGGACATAGCCTTCCACACCTACTCCCTCCCAGAGGAGAAGCCCACCCGCGTGGTGATCAGGCGGATCCCCAAAGAAATCCCTACTGAGGACATCTTGGATAACCTCAAATGCCAGGCCACCCTAGCCACAGCTGTCCACCGTCAAGCCGAGAGGTGGCGACCAGTACGACAAGGTCGTCTGTGTCCCAGTCGAAGGACATCACCCGATCTTCAAAGTGAAGTCGGTATGCTCACAGGCATCTCAATTGCGATTCCCTACCGCTCGAACATAGTCGGGCAATGTCACAGATGCCAGCTATACGGACACAGCCAAGCAAATTGCCATGCGCCTCACAGGTGCGTTAAGTGCCTTGGCGACCATAGTACGGCCGACTGCCCTCATCCCAAAGATATCTCCCAATGCATGGAGCCACCTAGCTGTGTGCTGTATGCTATGTGGTAAGTCGGGTCACCCGGCTAATAACTGCGGCTGCCCTAAAGCCCCCAAAGCTTCCTCCTCTAAACTGGTGAAGCATGCAAACGCCTGTAAGCAGAGAGAAAGCCCCACTGTGGGGATACCTTTCGCACAGATGCACGAGAGACTCAGCTTTCAGAGGCCCTCTCCCTGGACTACGCTGCGCCAACCACCAGAGAGTTTAACCCCATCCCTGGGCTATTAGATACCCCTGTCCCCCAACCCGAGGCCCAAGTGAGCGCAACTGCGCCCTCTCTACCCGCGCCTCTCGGCCACATGGCCGAGGAATCATCCAATATAATCCTTGAGACTTTCGCAGCGTCAGCCACCCTTGAAGCAGACTGCATGGCGGCTGATCTCATGGCGGCCAACAAATGTGGCGACAAGTTAAAAATTATACTCAAATCCCTATTCAAGTAAGCAAACTTAATCTTAGTTAATCCAATGCATAATACGAGATTAACATGTACCAAACCACGATCCCTTAAATTAGGGTACTTAAATGCCAATGGCGTGATGAGATCGCCACTTTCCTCCGCGACCATCAAACCTGTATCTAGTAGCGAAAATAAATGATGTCTTGTAATAGGGACGCATTTGTATGTTTTTTCTAATATCAACGATACCACTGGACCAGTAGTGCAGAAGGGAAAAAAATACCTACGAAACTACCAGTATTGTGGCTTTGTAGTGTGGAAGGGAAGGAGGGAGTAGATCAATCTTCAGCATTTTATAAACAAAAATACATCTGTTTATGTCATAGGTGTCCGATTCTCCACGAACCGACTGGGTTCCACGAACTTGCTCGTCGAAGGCTACAGCTTCAGGAAGGAGTACTCCACAGGGGCCAGGGTGTCGTGGAGGTGTTCCAAGAGAGGCTGCCCGGCGACTGCCGTGACTATCGACAATGAACTGCTGTGCACAAAAAACTCTCACAAACACTGACTTACGTGGACTGAACGAGAGATTCAATAGAAATATGGATACTTATTTTATTGGCTGTACCCGTTAGTGTCCCTTAGTGACCGGAACACTTATTAATTTAGGACCTTGCCCTCGGCGACTTGTGGTGGTCTCAATCTTGACTGCCGTGACTATCGACAATGAACTGCTATGCACCAGATATATGTCATTCAGTGTCCCAGAGAACATGGCAACTGTTCAGTATATTTTATGATGTAGAGTCTTCGCACACTCACACAGATTGAGATAACGAGAAGTCATTCTCGTTATCTCAATCTTGGCCACAGAAACTTTGACCAAGATGTTTTTCTTTGAAATTTGGCCGCAGTTTAGCTCTTCTACTGAGCATGAGGTCCTTAGTTTCCTAGCTCAAAAAAAGTTGTGAGGTGTTATAAAGTGTTATGAGGTTTTTCCATTCCATTTCATTTCCATCACTACCAAACAACCGGGTTCAAACGTGGCTGGCTTAGGAGCAGCCACAGTGTCTACATTTGTACCCGGTGGGTGGCTATAGGCTTGCCCTCTATATCATGGATAAACATAACTGGAGAAATACGGGTGTGCCATAAGCTTTACTTCTACCTAATCCTTTGATCCTTTTATATGCTTGATTTTATGTTATAGTAGGACCGGTGCCGCGCGCCCTTCATGTAACTTTTAGTCGGTATGATCAAATACGCGGTGCGCATTGAAATAGTTTAGGCCTATGGGTTTACGAAGTGACAATCTATCAGCGGTAACAATTATGAAAAAGTGAAAAATGTATTGGTTTGACATAAACGACCGCAAAACTCTTGTATATTTCAAGTCTATTGAAATTAGTTGTACACTAAACGCTTTAAAAACAATTGCCATTAGCCAAACCCCGGGGCACTCGACCATTTTTCGCCTACTATACTGGTTTAATAATTATTGATTTGATGAGTAGAAGGTTGTGTGATATGAATATATACAAATTCATATATTTTAGTGTTATGGATTTTGAAGTGTTATATAAAAACTATATTATTTTGTGACTTGCTTTTCATTGTTACCTTTTAAAATTCATCTGTGTCTTTAAGCTGTCTTTAGTTCAGTCTTTGAAATTATATGTATAAATGTTGTGCTTTTAGAAACAGTGGAGTTTTATACTACGGGTCGTGGTCAGATAGGGGCACTGTTCAATGGTCAGAAATACAACAAAAACTACCAGGGGACTGATGGAACGGTGTCATGGATCTGTCGCAACAGGCATAATTTTTACCATCGAATTAGAACCAAGGGACGTTATATTATCGAAATGTCTGAAAAGAGGCATTCAAAACAACACTGAATGGCCTATGAAATACTTGAGATGTAACTTACGCGGTAGGAGTAAAGTCGTTCACGCGTGTATGGTGGTAACAGGTAGTTCTCTATTGTGTTCCCTAACTTTTTTATCCATAGTCTAAAGTGCCATATTTCTTTTTGTCTCAATCATCATTTGTCCGAATGATAACTAGCCCGAAATTAATGTCACATAATATCACATGTCATAAAATTGATATTCCTAAATACAATTTGCCAAATCCGTTTGTCATAAATAAATATTTTAAAGTGGATAAGTCCTAAATTAAAATTATTTTATTTTTGTAACGGCTCCGGCGCTGCACGTATAATATTATCACTCAATAGAACAGTTGATTCTGAACATGTGGTTTTATTTCCCTGTAAGAAACATACAAACAAGCATGCATACACCATGCATGCAAGCAAGCATAGAGCATGCAGGTAAGCTTGCAGCATGCAAGCAAGCATGGAGCATGCAGGTAAGCTTGTAGCATGCAAGCAAGCATGGAGCATGCAGGTAAGCTTGCAGCATGCAAGCAAGCATGGATCATGCAAAATGCAGCAGGCATGGTTCCTGTTACGGCTTCGGCACTGTGGGGCTCCGGCGGTCCCACGCGAGCTTATTGTCGCAGATCGTTTTACACTCACCACCGCAGCTTCAGTGCCTCAGCCGCGGCGGCGAGCATTACAACCACCTGCTTCTTAACTCGCGGGAAGCCTCGCCTCTCCGCGCCTACGTGATTCTAAATTACACTCTAGGTGTAGGGCAGACAAGACTGCGGGGAGTCGGATTTACAGCGATTCGTTTCTGTCACCAAAAAACTAATTCTTAGCAAATGTTTTAGGACTAAATTTTTTGTAATAAATGAACATTCGAAATAAAACACATTATAATATAATACAATGCTTAGGACGTTTGACTTTATTTCATACAAAATTGCACTTTTGTGATGGTATTTTGTTAAGTTGTTGATATGGAAAATTTACCAAACGGGATGTACTTGTTATTCTTGGTAATAAGTTTTAAATTAAATAAACATTAAACACATAAAGAATATTTGATTTGTTATCTTATGATATAAATATTCCATAAGTAAACTTTATCTGAAACACAAATCAATGATTTGAATTTCTTAAAAGTAATTATTCTTGATTATTCTATGAAATGATGCTATGAGAAAAAAATATGAAACGAAATTCCATAAAACAATTAGCTATAATACAACGCACAACCATAAAATATATTTAATTGTTACCAGATGCCAGTGTATGTCGTTTTAAGGTGATTCAAATGTAATTGTTATCCTATTATCCTATGTAAACTGCACATAAAAAAATCTGTATCGTAGTTAAATATTTTTTATTTAATAAACAATTTATATACACACTTAATACAGAAAAGAAGTAAGTAACACAAAATTGGTACAAAAGCGATGCGTAGTTCTAAAGAAATCTCTTCCAGCATACCAAGCATGCATAGCTTTATGTGTTGTTTGTGTGATATTTTTATACATAAAATCTGTGTGAGGAATATTTAAGTGAAAAACTTATATTAATAAAAACAAGAATAACATAAAATAATGTTTTAGGTATTCTTGAGTTCTTCACAACGAAGAAAGGGCAGCTTGGAGCCGAGTTTGAAGGTAAAAGGTTCCTCAGGAACTATCAGGGGAAGGGTGACGTGGTCTCTTGGATCTGTCAGTTCAAGGCCTGCAACCGCAGGATCAGGACGAGAGGGCACCACGTCATCGAAGTCTCTCAGAAGGAACACTCAGAAGAATGTTTGGCGAGTGTGTATGATGAACAGAGATTTTATGCGGTGTGATCATTAATTGTTGATTAGATTTTTGATGAAGGACTATATACCTGCATACTTGTAGTGAAACTGATTGTTGAAACTATATTACATTATCCAGACTGTGTCCTGCCTTTTCGCCGAAAATTGTTTGGCAGATTATCACTTGCCAACCAACGTTTCACCGATGTTTCACTTTGCCAACTAACGATTAGCAAATTTTTGTATGACAACGTTTCATTTGGTAGAATTTTTGTTAAGCTGATTATTATGATGACACAAAACGTTTAGGACATTTATCATTTGACAAACATAGCGTTTTTATAACCACCTAAAAAACCCCAATGAAGCCACACTGATTGTATGTGTGTACAATAGGCAATGTTACTTTTGCTACCAGGAGAATTTGGATGCAAGAGTGAGCGAAACCAGCTCTGGACTTGGAGCATCCCGACTCGGACAAGTTAGGTTCGAAGGGGATGGTGGGGTCTAGTGAGCGAGCGGAGCGAGCGAACTAAGACCCCGACATACCCTTCGTGTTAGGTGACTGTAAACCTTGCAGACAGAAATAGGAGCCCCGCGTAGCGGTGCTACGTCGACCAAACGTACAGTTGGTAACTGTGAGGTTGGGAAATAAAACAGAATTATATGATACGTTGGCAAATGATTATTTGGCGAAATAAAATTCTGCGAAACGTTAGTTGGCAAGTGAAAATATGGTAAACAATTTTCGTCGAAAAGGCAGAGAACCTATCCAGACATTGGTGGCAAATAGAGAATGTGTAAGGATCGTAACAGGCTTTTTTAATATTCTCTCTAGCCTCGTAAATAACGAGGCCTGAGTTCGTGTATGTGTGAATGAACATTTTGAAATATTATTTTACTTTGTGTGCACGTATTTTTTTGTTTGTTTTTTTTTGTTTTTTTTTTTGTGTGCAAGTATTATGCAGTCACATCTAGTCAATTCCTAGTCTTTTTAAGTAAGTACTATTATTTAGTACTTACTTAAAAAGTAGTAGTAGTATTTTTATTTTGTATAAGTTCGTAAGAATAAGATTTTAGTTCAACGATTTAATAAAGTGCCATAATAAAGCATCAATATTTTAATGTAGTGGAAAGAGCTCACGCCTGTCTTATGTAATTTATTGAGCGTTATTTCAAATAAACTATTCTTTCAATAAAAATATCTGTGTAGTTTGGTAGCAAAATCACTTGACCCATCCCATTTTAAAACATGCGTACCGTCCGGCCTAAATAGTATGTCCATCGGACGGTAACTGGTGTTATGGAGCACCTTCGGAGAGATTTATGTCCAGCGGTGGACTGCGATCCCTTCTTTACCATTTTGGTATGTGATCCTAAAATTTACCACAACACAACACTTGTTTGCGTGTGACCCTTATAAGTGTGCCGATATTATAAAAAGATATTTATACATCTTGATTTTATAAATTCCTAGAAATAAATTAATTTGTAACAATATTTGGTCGTTTTATTCCGTTTTCCATTATGATTTTGTAATAATTAGTATACAGTAAGTCATCAAAATAATGACGGATGACCACCCCGATGGATGGGTAACCCCGTGTTGTGAGGTGTTTTTCATGGTTTCTTATTATGTCAGTAATGATGTGTATTTTTTTTTATTTTTAAGCTTTACTTAAAAATATTTCTTGCGAGTCGTAACTATAGATAACTATGTTTTCATATTTCAGCGGCATCAGCTAATTGCCTTATATTTGAGACTACAAGGTTTGGCAACCCTATCATAATTTGGGGCAGGTATCGGTTTACCAAGAAGCTGGAACGACGTGTGAAGACCTGGTGGGAGTGTTCGGCGAGGAAGAGCTGTGGTTGTCGATGCGTTGCTGTCACTGTCAACGATAGACTGGTGAAGCTCAATGGATGGCAC
Organism: Cerastis rubricosa; assembly: GCA_949152445.1. NCBI lineage: Eukaryota > Metazoa > Arthropoda > Insecta > Lepidoptera > Noctuidae > Cerastis > Cerastis rubricosa. Next base: position 17,173,486 of record OX424527.1, read on the forward strand.
AACCACTAGGATACCACCATGCTAAGGAGGATACTAGACATTGCGCATATGCAAAGGTTATGGGACAAAATAATGGTTGAAACTTTTATGAAATCATGATGTGTGCAAAAGTGGTGTTATGTGCTATTGTTTTCTATTGCTATATTTTATTAGAAATCTTTTGAAAGTAACTAAATAAAGTCATTAATTGATGATTTCCGAAGTGTTTGTGGACTATTTTGTGCTGTTGGACAGAAATATTCTAGAAATATTCATAATTGGAACACCAAGTTAAGTTTGCGTTCCTGTTATATCCTTAGAAATAGAAATTCTACAAACAATAGAATTTAGTATTTAGCTTTAGGAATACTAAATAATTAATATTTATGCACATATAAAATATAAAAATGTAAGTAAATGAGATATTCATCGAGAAAATTGTGACAAGATTATATTTTATCAAAGTCAATACAAAACAATACATCTTCTATATCTCTAGTTAAATGTCACTGTTACAGATAGCTCAAATTAGTTAGGTCATGTAACTATTTTAAGGAATCATCAGTAGTTAGCTGAAGTTTCTGAGACTACATATAGTCTAGTCTACTAACGCCATTTTGACGAATTCAAGTTCGGGTACTCAGAAAATAATGATCTTAGTGTCATTCGATTTATAATTCCATCGTTTTTGAAAAAAATGAAGTTCGTAAACAAATTGCAAAGGTTATAAACAACGAATTAAACAAATAGAGGGTTTCGTTTATTGCCAATATCTCAGAAACTATTGCAGATATCGGGATTTGGAAAAAAGATTCTTAAGGAGCAGGAAATATCCTAAAAAAAATCTCACGTCTCGACACTCCACAACCAATATTTATAAATGAAATTACGAATCGAATGATGAACTAATCTATTTCTTTTCAAAACATGATTTTATAAATCAAATGTCACCAAGATCATAATTTTCTTAGAAAATTAGTACGATAGTAGACTAGACTGTTAGGTATAAATAGTGATTGTAATGTCAAAAGTGTGGTATTAAATATAACATAGAGTACACAGTTCTTGTGATCTGTATTTTACTTTACACAAAACTTGTTTTAGCTTTAATGCTTATTATTAAAGTTTGCACTATATGGACTTTTTCTATCTCTTGTTATCCAAAATTTATAAATCATCTAGGATCTTTCATTTTAGAGCTCAAAATTTTATAAAAGATACTCATACCTCTGAGTATAATTTCAAAGCAATCAGAGCCAACATTTCCCTTATCTCAACGCAGAAACCTCGTGGTACAAATAGGGCCGTGGCGGTTCAACAAACATGCGTGTTGGGGGTCCAAGTTTCGTTGGACTTGCATCAAGAAGAAAAATGGTTGTACTGCAGCCATTACTACTGTTGACAATGTCATCATCAAGACTCTTGGCAAACATAATCATTAGGTTTTGTTTTGTCATTAGTCAGTCGCCAGTTAAACTGTAGGTAATACCAGTAATTGAATAATTGTTGTTCCCATTCCATCGTATGAGAAGAGAAATTTAATTACTCCAGATAGCGCCATTTAAGTTTTTAGTACAAATTGACATTTCCGTTATCGCGATCAAACTGCATGGTGTCTAATTCTATTATATATTATTATATATTAATAATTCTATGTCTAATTCTGTATGGTGTCGGACGTAAAAAATAGAACCATCCCATATCTTCCCGTGGGTGTCGTAAGAGGCGACTAAGGGACTTTCTTTCCAGAGAATGGGCAGAAGCGTTCTCTGTGCTTTTGTAACAACCGTACTGCGATCGCCAACCCGCCTGCCAAGCGTGGCGATTTTGGCAAAACCCCCCATATATATACTTGGGGGAGGCCTATGTCCAGCAGTGGACGTCTTTCGGCTGAAATGATGATGATGATGATGATCAATCTGGCATAAAACTCGCAATACACCTACTGGTCACTAAAAGTCAATTATTAAGTTGTTGATTTCTTCCTCCCTTTTCTTTGGTTATATCCACATATAACCAAAGAAAAGGGATATAATTTACCAGGGGCAAATTTTGTACTATCAAAAAATTTGTATGCGCGTTCGTGTTCCACGCACGACTCAAGGAGATGTCAGCAAATCGGAAGGGGTCCGAGAGGGCTGATGCGTGGGGTCATTTCATAACTTACCATTCTTAAAAAAAAATGGGCAAATTTTGTAATAACCAAAAAAATTATTTTAGCGGTTAATTTGTCTTTTTTAATTTTTTTCAATATGATGGAGACTTTATTGTAATTATTTGAGTTATTTAACCCATTATTATTACTTCTTAGTAATTTTATTGATAGAATAGAGCAAACTCCCCTTAAAGTTTTTACAGTCCAAAACCAAACATGTTGTATACTCACACGTGTAGTTTTAAATGCGCAATACTAATTCTGCCATTCTAACATGTTGCCATCCCATGCACATCAGCGATTGCCTCCAAGTCATTGATGCACGAACACTGGACTCGCAACTCGGCCTGCATTTGTATGTGAGTCATGATTGTACATCCCTTTTGTTTTAATAACATTACACAGTTGTAACAATATTCTAGTGTTTCTGTAAAAGTTATGGTATTTTCTTTCTATTATACCGTCTACAAATATTTAATAATTCACTAGAAACTAAAATAAAGATTGTTTTCAGGTCTGAACCCTGTTTTTGCGCAATCTCAGCGAGGTAACCCGGTTATCATGATCGGTCAGTACCGATTTAATAGAGTTCATAAACGTGGCAACAGAACAAGATGGGTGTGCGTCAAAGCTAAGGCTGGCTGCAGAGCGTCCTTGCACACCGTGGACAACGCCATTATCCGAGTGTGGGGTTTCCATAACCCGCTAGCTCACACTAGTGCTAATAGATTCTAGTGAAGAATTTGTATCAAACATTGTCGGGGCTGCAGTCCTCAGATTATAACTAGGGTAATCTTATGATTACCAGAGTATAAACGTACGCGCGTGCCCTCCACGCCAAGCAAAAATTTTACCGCAAATACTTATAATTAAAAATAGAGATTCCAAAATTTGAATAATCAAATTTGAACTTATTTCTTGATTAGACATTTAATATTGGTCAAATTAAGATATATTAATTTCACACTTTCCTATCTCGGTAAATAAGAAAAAAAGTAAAAATTACCTACCCATTTTACTATTGATTCGGGACGAGAATCATTTGCATAGTCACCTCCTTGAATTTGACGAGGGTGCAAAACAACACCTTGTATAAATCAGCACACACAAAATGAACGATTTAAATTGTTTATTTCGTGTTATAATGCACCATATGTGACAATTGCCTTCAAAAGGTTAAAGATGTCTTGTTTTTTCAATAATTCTTTTCATACTAAGGGGCCGTGTTATGAAAACGGTTGAAAAACTGCTGTAGTATATAACTACATTCAAGCAAAGGATATTTAAATTGACGGTTTGATAGTTCCTATGGGTGGGTCACTTCAATATAGAATAGACCATGACTTATTAAACCAATAAATAACACTGACACTGCCAGTCTGTGAAGTTCAAACTAAGCATTACTTTTCATTCATCGTTCTTATAAACTGGGAACTGAACTAAGATTTTGGATCTGAGATGAATTTCAAACAAAATAGATAATGCTAGTTGCAAAAGCTTACATTTTGCTTATAATGTTTTTCAGTGGATGAAATGAAATTAATTATGATTGAAGTTTACATTATGAACAGAATTTTATGACGTTTTAGGGTGGGCTTTAGCAAATAAGTGTTACAATATAGCTTTAAGATGAATTTGTAGTATCGACTAACTTCATCAGTATAAGTTAGTAAGTACTACTTTGGTGGTGGATAAATTTGAATTTTTTTCATTCAGTATTTTTAATCATGAGCAATGTTTATCTCCAACAGTTTACTACTTTCGATAAGATTATACGTTTATAATTTATGTTTTTTTACTTAGTCGTTTTATTCAGTCCACGGTCCTTCTTTTCACAAAAATCTACAATTAACTGGATAATAAATTAAGCATGCCAAGTGCACATAAGTACGAACAACTTTTACAATGCAATAATTCTTAAGATATTAAGGTTCCTTCCTACCTTGATTTATAAACCAACTATAGGTAAGTAATATTTCATCTCAATCCTTTCAGTGGTAAGTTGCATATCAAACAGAGACAGCCCAATATTAGTGGCGAATAGTTTTTGTTTTCACAAGGAGAAGGCTGTCGGCTCGAAGATAAGGTGGAATTGTGGTTACAGGAAGCGATACAAGCTGCGGGCTGTCCAGGGCTGCGGGCTGTTCGAAAGAGATCCCGTGGCCCTGGAACACAAAGGGCTAAGAAGGAACATGGATGGGTTTTAGTCAGTCAAGTCTGACACTCCCTTCCGCTCCGCCCAGAGCGGGAGAAGTCATTTGATGATTAACCACCCGAAAAAAAAAATGCCTTTTCACAACCGTTGACGGAGTAATTGTGAAGAACGTTTTTTTTGCATAATCATGTTATAAATAAATACCTAAATTTAATTAAACAAGCCTTTTAGTCCCCAAACCAGGTTATAATAACAACAACAACAGTTTGTACTGTTGTTGTTGTAGTTGAGTTGAGTAGTTGTCTACTATAATTCGATATTATTAACACTAAATCGAAGCCGCGTTTATATAGAAGGTACGAGTAGTGTTTCTTTGAAAGACTAGATTCTACTAATATTTATTTTAAATCCTTTCAGTGTCAAGTTTCTTATCAATTAGAGGCACCCCCATATTGGTGGCGGATGGCTTCCGTTTCTACAAGAACAAGGCTATCGGACCAAAGATAAGATGGCATTGTGGGTACAGGAAGCGCAGCAAATGTAAAGCCTTCATCACGACCATCGATGGAGAAGTTGTTAAGAAAAATTATGATCATAATCATACTTAGCCAACCATAATATGCACAGTCCCGTCACCGTCATAAAACATCAGTTGCACAATAGTAGATTGTTGCATCGAGCGCAAAGTGAGTCATTAATGCACGAGTGTTATGTTGGTGCCCGAGCGCATGCGAGGGCACTAAATTATCACGAGTGCATTAATTACTCACTTTATCGAGGTGCGTAATCTGCTTTTCTTTCAACTACCCTGACAAAATATATCTACTCAAAATAAAAACTCAAGTTTATGAAACAAAGTTTAATTCATCTTCCCTTCAAACATACAATTATTAAAAGTGCAATTATTAAAGGTTATTAACAACTTCATTTGCAGCTGTTTTATATTTTCTGGAGTTGAATTCATTTCGCTATCGCTGTCAATTTCCATGATTTTTTACCTTTTTTATTTGGTAAATAAGAAGTATCAAAGTTCTACATTGGTACAAAATGCGCGCCATTTGTTTTTTTTTTTTCACCAAGTTAGTTTTATTCAGCCGATTTTTACTTTCAGCCAGTAATCTTATTGATCTAATGCATACATTTTATTAGCTTAATAGGAGACATTACACCTCTGTGGTAAATTTAATTCCAAATTTAAAATTTAAAACAGTGCAGTAATGAAAATCAGTGCAATAATGAGATTTCATATAACTTTTCTGCACTGTTTTGGTTCTAAGCAAAAAAGACATCCTTTGTGATCGGTTTTGTAGTGATTAATGATAACATTACTGCATAGTTGAAAGAAAAGACATTTTACTGCACTGGCTCCTCGCATCTATAACATTGTTGCTATAAAACTTAACACTAAGAAACTACACGTAAATCAACTTAAAAAAGTGATACTGCCTTGGCTTAAAAACTTACTATGATGTTACAGAAAATTTAATTAAAGTTGTTAAGAAGAGAAAAAAATACTCACACTTGCCAACGCACACACATACCACACTCACACATCCCACCCCCCCCGCACACACACACACCCCACAAATACCCTCACACAATACACACACTCATACTCCCTTACTCCATACAAATTCAATTTCGATTTATTGTTAAAATTGGTTTCGTTATATTCCAATTACAAAATTGACAGCGGTTTCATTATGATACCCATAACGACATCGGGTTGCATTATACGTATCGTCATAAATTCTAAAACACAAGCAAAGACATTCTGAACATACAGCCAGGTACCTATAATATTACTTCGAAATCGAGACAATATAAATGATGTTTTTAAAAATGGAACAAGTTTAGAACAAAAGTATCGTATACTATTTGGCTGTTGCGGCTACAAGATCTTTGCCTTTATCTAATAAAGACTAAATAAAAAAGCGGACGCGGGAAAAAAAATCTAAGGTTTCATTTTTTTTTCAAAAACAAGTATATATATTTTTTTTTAAATTCTGTCTGAAATTTTATTCCAAATTGTATTAAATGTCTTCAACATCAAGTGATATTGAAAACACTCCATCAGATATAACAAATAGAGCAGTTGCGGCTACCGAAGTAGATAAAAATACTTATTTGTCTATATCTGTGCTTAATTCCTCCCTTTGTAAATAAAATCTTATAAACAACTGTACTTTATTGGTCTTTTCATAACTCGTGCCCACCTATTTCTAAATATTATATATTTCTATTTAAAAATGGCACTCGTATTAAAAGACGTAACAGTTGCATAAATAGCTGTAATTTGTATCATTGTAATAAGGGGAAGACAATAGCTCCTGTAATACAGTGTACACTAGCACAGGAGCTAGGGAATTTCATAAAAATGTTTGTATAATTAATGCCAATAAAGATTGTTATTATAATTCCGTTTATTCATTTACATACAACATATTTTTTAATTTTTTTAAATATTTCTATATAAAATCCATAAAAAAAAACAGTTAAAGATATAAATATAGTTGCCCACCGGTATCGCGAACAGGGTCCAAGCTACCGGCGGTCAGGGCTCCAGAGAAAGGAACCTCCTAACAATACGAGCAGCACCAGCAGCAGTACCGCTTTCTGGATCAAGCCCTTGATTTAGCTGCCTAACTAGAGCCTCATCAGATATTGGTTGAGGCTCTTGGCAATTAGAGCATTGGCTGATACAACTATCGGCACAATGATCGCTGAGTCAACACAAATGTCGACAACCTCGCGAGCCAAGTCAAGATACTTGATTTGCTTATCTTTCTCGCCTTTCACGAGGTTCTCGTCATGTGGAACCGTTATGTCAACAATCATTGCGCGCCGCTCTGATTTATCCACCACCACTATATCAGGCTTATTGGCAACAATAATCCTGCCAGTTATGATGGGTTGATCCCAATACAGTGTGATATTACCATTTTCGAGAACAGGGTCAGGTACATACTTAAAGTACGGCACTTCCGATTCCACAAGACTGTATTTCAGAGCAAGTTGCTGATGGATAATCCTGGCTACAAGGTTGTGTCTATGCAAGTATTCTCCGTTAGCTAGACGAGAACACCCGGAGATAATGTGACGGATCGATTCGCCCGGACGATAGCATGCCCGACATATGTCAACCGTGCCATCCTTCACAATAAATTTCCGGTAGTTATTCGTCATCATAGCATCATCCATAATTGCACAAACTAAACCTTCGGTTTTTCCAAAGATGTCCCCGGCAGTTTTAAACGTTTCTAGCAAATGTCCTGCACAACGGCAAACACTAGACATAGTGCTGTACAGTCCTTTGGCGCGTGGCCTTAATTGGAACTACAGTCGTCTTTGGCAGCTGGTCCCAAGCATCATCATTGGTTGAAGAACTGGTAATGTAATTTTACATTTCAAAATAGCTTGACGTCATTGGTCAGATCAAGGCCTAGCTATGGTCGCGCCATAAATAATTAGCTTTTAACGGTCTTCCCCATTTCCTCGGTCAATTTTACAAATGCTATGCAACGGCGCTGTCCTGTCAATGTCATTCAGGTGACAAAAGAACCATGCAGTACTTTATGTAGAATGACCTTTGTCAAATATAAAATGTGGATGATTCTGAATGTTGATATAAAATAGGCGGTTCTGACGTGGGTAACCTTACTTTATAGGTTTTTCATCAAATAATCACATTGTGTTGAATTTCGAATAAGGTATTTACTTTTGTATTCATTAATATTACCTGTACTAATAAATAAAGTACGTATTATAAAATATGATTGAAGGTGTTTTATTTTCTTGTAGGTATCTAATTAATTAATGCCAACGTCTAATTTGTATGTGGGATGTATCATAATTTCTAAACTGATAAACAATTTGTTACTGAAATACAAAGCTTTGAACGCAAATATAATTATAACCAATACTAAAATCTGAGTTATACTTTCAGTTATGGCTATAACAACAAGAAAAGGTAGTTTGGCGTTAGGAGCTGGTGGCTACCGCTTCTACAAGTTCAGGGTTTCGGGCTGCAAGACTAGATGGCACTGTTCCACCAGACCCCAGACGAAATGTAAAGCGTTCGTCGTCACTATTGACGATAACCCAGTGAAGACTTATCTTGAGCATAACCATCCGGTACCCACATATTATTAAGCAAGACAATGGGTGTAAAAATACTCTCAACGAACCCAAAAGGCACTTATTCACTTAAAGGTACTTAATCTTCCGGTCATTGCGATATTTTTTGTTCTGGATCTAGCTACCTTAGAACCTTCTAGTTACATTATATTGGGAGTCAAAAATTCAAGTTTTGCCTTTGTATTTCCAACTTTTTTATGTTCAAACGTTACTTTAAATACCTATATGCGCTGCACTATGCTACACATCCACCAGTACAATGTGTTGAGTGCGTTACTTTGAATCTTACCACTAAAACTTTAGTGACAAGTAGAAGAAATATATTGCTAGAAGTTGCTAGCTATCATTTTCACAAGATAATAGTATACGAGGACTGAAAACAAAATAGACGTGTTTCACCTACAGCAGACCAGATGCAAAGCTTTTGTCTTTACCATCGAAGGAAATATCGTCAACGCTGATTACGATCATAACCATTGCTGAGCCCGTGACAACGAGGTAGCTCGCAAAAATTCAAATTCTCCTACGTTTTTTGCAAATTGCAGGTCAGTCTATGGCACTATGTTAAAGTTAAACAGATATGATTCGCGACGTAGCACGTATGTAGTTACAGAATTATAATAATGAAAATCTTATATACATCCCTCGAAGGTCATTTAACCCCATTGAATGACTTTTCATGAAATAGTCATTCATCGTCATCATCATCGTTTCAGCCCAAAAGAGTCCGCTGCTGGACATAGGCCTCCCCCAGTTGCGCCATATTGACATTTTGGGGGGTTTAATAGTCATTGAATGGGGTCTGTATGGTGTCGGACGTAAATAATAGCACCATCCCATATCTTCCCGTGGGTGTTGTAAGAGGCGACTAAAGGATTTGCCAGAGAATGGGCAGCAGCGAACTCTGTGCTTTTGTAACAACCGTACTGCGATCGCCAACCCGCCTGCCAAGCGTGGGGATTATGGTAAAACCCCCCAAAATGCCAATGTGGCGACATTTGGGGGAAGCCTATGTCCAGCAGTGGACGTTTTTTGGGCTGAAATGATGATGATTGGGATTAAATGAACTTTTCGTGATGAATTGCGCGAGTTTCCCGGGTCCTTCCCACTTAACGAAATACACGGTTCTGATGTCAAAAGGCATTGCAACTACTTTTTATAGAGTTTCTAGTCAAGCAACCATACTCTAGTATTTAGTTATTCTAAATAAAATATTTTATCTTTAGTTAATTATTGGAGTGGAACCTCTAATTTTAATAATAGAAATATTTAGAACTAAGTAACATATTTGTGTTATGTATTTTTTTAATTTAATAAATAAAAATCATTATTAAGGATCGGAGTCCGTATCTAGCCGTCCCACGGTGCGCACGCGATGTCGCGATTTCCAAGTTTTTGAATTCTCGCGAAGTTGTCGTCTTGATATTGGCCTGTGTTGTGTTGTGCATTGCCAATGCAAAACTGCTGTGAGCTATGTCTCTCATTACTGTGAAGTGCAACAGTTGTAATGTCGTTATTAACGAGCTGTTGGCGTTTCTGCGAAATGTTCTGGATGTTATGGATGAAGAGAGTGTGCACCAGCTGTGTACCTCGTCTTTTACGGCGGAAGAAATAGTGAAAGCCAAGACTTTGCTGTTTGAGTCGATGCCTAGTGGGAAGAAGATGCCTCTTCGAAGAAAGGATGGCAAGAAGAAAATGTCACGGGACCTAGACGACATAATTTGTTTGTTGAAAGGATGTAATCCCGATCTTTATCCGATATTTGTGGCAAGGGATCTACACAGGCTCCCTCCAGTCTCCTTCGATCATGTGGATGTCACTCGACTCCTAAAGGACGTCGTGAAACTACAGAACAAGGTTAGTGTTTTGGAAGAAAAAGTTGTTACAACGGAACAATTTGATCGATTTAAACTAGAAGTAGAAAACATGAAACATGCATCGTTAACTGACACTTACACGATAGAAAGAAACATAAACAAACGGAGAGGAGCATGTTTACAAAATAGTATTACTCTAGACAGTGGACCTATAGGCTTAGAATATGTGCCCATAAAATATTCAGAAGTAACAGCTGATTCAAAGAAAAACGGCCGATCGACAAATAACACGTCAACAACAGCTGATCAGTCCGATTATACCTGTGTCTCTGTCTTAGAAAAACAACTAGGATTGCTAGCCAGAAAGGGAGGGCTTTGACTGCGCCAGAGGGTAAATTTCGGGCCGCAGATATTAAAGTGCCGTTGCTAATTTCCAATGTCAGTACCGAAGCTAGTGAAGATGACATTATAAACTATATAAAAGACAAAACAAGTGAAATCGTAACGCTAAAAAAGATCAACGTGAAGTCATTTAGGAAGTACAACGCGTTTAAACTATATGTTTCCAAATGTAAACTTGACTTGTTCCTAAATAATGAGTTATGGCCTGATGGCATTGTTTTTAGGCGTTATGTGCATTTTATGTACAGGACGAGGCCCCAGGAGAATATAGTTATAGTCAATTAATTACATTGATTTCATGGGTACACAAATAATTAATAATAATTGTCTTAAATATGTTAGTTTCAATTGTAAGTCGGTTAAGCGATCGATAGATAACATTAAGGATTTATGTGTGTGGTCTGATGTGGTGGCCCTACAAGAGACCTGGCTACTTTCCCATGACATTCCAATGTTAGGAACAATAAGTCCTAACTTTGAATACACAGGTAAATCGGCTGTAGATACCTCCGAGGGTTTATTGAGAGGAAGGCCTCATGGTGGGGTAGCCATTCTCTGGAGGAAAGGCATCTTTGATTCGGTGTCTGTTATCAACTGTAGTAGTCCTCGCTTAGTGGCCATCACAGCCTCGACTAATGGTCGGAATATTCTTGTTTTTTCTGTGTATATGCCTACAAATTGTTCAGACAACTTACCTGTTTTTACAGATGTGTTAAGTGAGATTAGTGCCACCATTGCAAGCTGTGATATAGAAAATGTTTTTATGTTGGGCGATTTCAATGCTCACCCTCATGAGCTGTTCTATAAAGAATTAATAAATTTTTGCTCTGACCAATCCTGGATTTGTGCTGATGTAGAAAAGCGGGGGGTTGATAGCGATACATACACTTTTATAAGTGACGTTTATGGGTGTAGGAGGTGGTTGGATCACTGCTTGGTATCCGTATCAGCTTGGCATACAATTGTCAATGTTGACGTATCCGAGGATATTTATGTGTCAGATCATCTACCTATTTGTATAGAATGTGATTTAGAAGTGGTGCGGCCTAAAAGGATGACGCGGACCATCTGCCGTGATTCTGTTGTGTGGGGGGAAAGAACGAAGTCTGAAACGCAAAATTACCATAATATTTGTAATAGTAAGTTGCGAGATGTTGATTTCCCCCACGATTTTCAGTGTTGCAGTAATGGACCGTGTAATTTGGGTGAACATAATGTTGTTCTGGACAATTTGTATAGGCAGATTGTAGAAATACTGTGTGTGGCCGCTAGGCAGTCTAAAGTAACACACGACGGGGGTCCGAGACGGGGCAAGCGTGTGTGTGGATGGAATGAGCATGTGAAGGACGCTCATCGTGAGGCCAGGTCTAGTTTTCAGGCCTGGATAGATAACAAACGTCCCTCGTCAGGGCCGATGTATGATGATATGCATGAGAAGCGAAAGTGTTTTAAAACCCAGCTGAAATATTGTCAAAACCATGCTGAGCAGATTATTATGGATAGGTTGGCCGAACAACGAGCAAGCAAAAAATTCGGTGATTTCTGGAAATCCACTAGTAAGTTGGATGGGAAGCCGGGATTGCCTGCGAGTGTGGGAGGTATAAGTGAACCTTTGGGAATCTCAAATATGTTCAAAGACCACTTTCGAGTTCAGTCCCCTCTCGGTCCCTCTATCGTGAAGGTAGATGCTGAGCCCAGCGGTCGTGGACTTACACCTCTGATGCTAATCTCAAGCAAGCAAGTAAGTGCAATCATTAACGGTATGAGCCGAGGGAAATCTCCAGGACATGATGGGCTCAGTATTGATCACTTGAAGCACGCGGGTGTACACCTACCGCGAGTCCTGTCTATGTTCTTCACAATGTGTATTAGTCACGCGTACTTACCGGCTGATCTAATGAAGACCATCGTAACTCCCATTGTGAAGAACAAGACGGGTGATATTTCTGATAAGGGTAACTATCGTCCCATTTCGCTAGCAACTGTAGTAGCAAAGGTGTTGGACGGTGTGCTTGATGCTTGTCTAAATGATTATGTTCATGTTCATGATGCGCAGTTCGGGTTTCGTCCCGGACTTTCAACAGAAAGCGCAATTTTGAGTCTCAAGCATACTGTTCAATACTACACTGATCGCAGGACGCCGGTTTACGCCTGTTTTCTTGATCTCTCCAGAGCCTTCGACCTTGTTTCGTATGATGTGCTCTGGGAAAAGATGGCTAGCAGGGGTATACCCGCGGAAATATGAGGACTACTGCAGTATTGGTATGGTAATCAGACTAATCATGTGAAGTGGGACGGTACGCTCTCCGAGCCGTATAGGTTGGATTGTGGGGTGAGACAAGGAGGTTTGACGTCTCCCAGGCTTTTCAACTTCTACGTAGATGACCTCGTAGCGGGACTCAGCAGCATGCGTATCGGATGCAGTGTTGGTGGCGTTAGTATAAACAACATCAGCTATGCGGATGATATGGTGCTGCTGGGTCCTTCTGCGGGGGCAATCGGGGAACTTCTTAAAACTTGTGAAGCTTACGCTGCCACGCATGGTTTAATTTATAACATTAAAAAGTGTGAATACATGGTCTTTGGGGTCGGCGGAAAATGCCGTGCTGAGGGACCCGAGCTTCTTATGAACGGGTCAGTTATTAAAAGAGTGTCAACTTTTAAATACCTGGGTCATTTTTTGTCCGACGACCTTAAAGACAATGTAGATATAGAGAGGGAGCGTAGGGCACTAGCGGTCCAGTGCAACATGTTGGCTCGTAGATTTGCTCGGTGTACTGATCTAGTAAAAATTACTCTTTTCAGGGCCTACTGCCAGAGTCTGTACACGAGCAATCTATGGGTCAATTACACCAAACGATCGCTCGATGTCCTGCGCGTCCAATATAATAATGCCTTCAGGATGTTGTTGAGACTGCCCCGCTACTGCAGTGCGTCGGAGATGTTTGCACAAACTCGTACCGACGGTTTTCACGCGGTTGTGCGAAAGAAAACTGCTTCGCTACTCAGGAGAGTGAGAGACAGTCGCAACAGCATCCTGAGAACGGTAGCGGAGAGCCTTAACTCTCCGATTATTAAACATTTTGTGCAGAGGGTAATTGGTACTAACATTAGATAATAAGTATTTTAATATTAAGTTACTAACACTCTATGGATCTTTTGTATCTGAAATAAAATTCATTCATTCATTCATTAAACACTTACCGTCACAACACATTGTGGTTTGTAATTGCTCCCTTATCCCGTCAGATTGACATGACGCAGATACACCGATGGTCAGAACGATATCTTTGTATCAAAATAATTCTTGTTTTATTTTTTATTTTAGTTACAAAGTACAGGACAAATAGAGGCACAGTGATGTTGTTGGTAGGAGGGTATCGCTTTTCAAAGGAGAAAATCATGGGTGTGAAGATTCGATGGCAGTGTTCCGTGCGATACCGGACGAAGTGTAAAGCTTTTATTACTACCATTGACAACCAGATCTTGAAGAGCTGTTTCGAACACAATCATTCCGAATGACCGCAGTTAACGACACTGTGCGGGCTGACTTGGAACTCATATGGTTATACTTCAGGCAGGGAGAGTACGCATAAATCATCATCTGCTTAGCCTTTTCTCAAACTATCTCGGGGTCGGCTTCCAGTCTAACCAGATGCAGCTGAATACCAGTATTTTACATGAAGCGACAGCCTATCTGACCTCCACAACCCAGTAACTGGGAAATACGATACCCCTTGGTAAGACTGGATGTCAGACTTTTGGCTTCTGACTAATCGTAACGACTATCAAAGATCTACAAATGACAGCCGGGACCAACGGCTTAACGTGCTTTCCGAAGCACTCGGAGGAAACTCGGTATGTAATTGTGGACACCCATCCACGGACCAACCTCGGCAAACACGGGAGAGTACTCATGAATATGATCTACTTTTACAATGGAAGCAACTCTTAAATTTCCAAAAGAAAGCATCTATTTCGTACATTTTGATTAGATTAGAATAACATTTTGTATGACAGATTTAATATTTTTGTATTCTGTTTTAAAGTTCTTTGTTATCCTATATGTGTGAAAAGACTACCTATATATAGGAACATACTTTCGTAACAGCGCGGTCAGGTGGTGTCAGGCAAGGAATAGGCTCAGCTCTCTATGTATTTACTAAGCCTAACAATTTTTTGATCCCAATATTGCCAATAATTCTAATAGTCAGGTTCATTAAAATTTCGACGGATTTTCTATATTAATGCCGATTATGATTAGTGACGGCGTATCTACATAATAATAATTTTTCAAAATAATTATTAATAATTTAAGTTTTTAAACTGACATGGTCACTAACACTATCAACAACACTTGTAACGGGATATTTACCATGTTTATTATTTGTTATGAGTTCCCGATATTTCGGCGCTGTTGCAAACGCCATGATCACGGATAAACTGAAGTTATTGCGGGTGGATGTTTATGAGCAGACAAAACGGTCTACCCTCTTTCTTGTTCATTTTTGCGCGCCGTACCACTACCACTGTCACTCACAACTCGATTCTGTTCCCGACACACGAAACTCACTGTGTCCACTCGCGAACTTTTTACGGCACTCTTTCGGTTTTTACACAGTTTAACCACTGGATTCCAGGCTCTTGACAGTTGAAACCCATCCTCCCGATTGAAGTTCCTATATTTAGTAATTTCAATAGCTTCTCTAACCAGTCTGGGTATATAGTGGCGTTCTGTCGAGATGACCTGAGGGTTATGTAACTCAATCCAGTGGTTCGATCCTGATTCAAGCAGATGTTGAGCTATGGCCGATGTTGTGTATATCCCGTTACAAGTGTTGTTGATAGTATTAATAATTTTTCCAAAAAAAAAGTGCAATAACTGCCTGGCGAGTATCTTCTGCAATTACTCGCTACAAACTGGGAATGAAGCCCTTATTTTAATGATGAATTAAATAAATAAATCATTTTCGATGGGCCTCTATGTGTGTTGACCGTTGACCGCATAGTGCATGTGCACCAGTGCACATGCACTATGCGAAACATTCACACAAAAGAGTTATGTTGTAACAAGTTAGTAAGTTTATTATGTTTATAAGAGTATTTGATACTAGCTTTATAAGCTAAGTTTGTTTCTTTAGTTGGTTCCAACGTGATATTAAAGTACCATTAGCTAAGCCATTAGTTAAGGTAAGCGTTAAGAGGACGGTAAGAGAATCATAAAAAGGTTAAGAAAGCTATAGTTTTCTACATATTTTATTATGAAATTTTACATATACTCGTGTGGCGATGATTTTGTACCTAAATGAAGGGAATAAAATTATTTTAGTCAATTATATTGTTTTTAATTTTAAATTGTTGTCAACATTATAAATATACGGGAAAACACAAACGACGAGGAGAAAACTGATGCTTCAGGTGTAACTACATTAACTTAGCAAAAGTAAATTGTTATTTTTATTTAGTTTTTCAGACGGAAAGAGGAACTTTGCAGATACATTTGGGCGGGTTCCGCTTTTCCAAAGACAGCATTGTTGGATGCAAAACTAGATGGCGCTGCTCTACTAAAAACCGCACTAGGTGCAAGGCGTTCATTGTCACGATCGAAGACAACATCATCGTCAGGTCTTGTCTCGATCACAACCATGACAAGACGTTCTTTAGGCAAATCTAGTTCGAAATACGAACTCTTTGTTGGCCCGAAGGTTCAACTTGATTTTGTTTATGTATCTAGTTCTATAGCATTGGTAAAGGTACAGAAAAACAAATGTTAACCAAACATAAGTTTATCGTATTATGTTTATTCTAAATATTAAAGTTGCTGTTGTTGCACGAGATAACGACTTCGTTTCGTAATTGTCAAATAAACCTATTCCCCATATTTTTTTAATCTTATTAGTTTATTGTCTTCAACGGGCCACGCAAAGTGAAAGGTTCTGTTGTTGAAATATTATTTACATTTGTTCAATACTGATTTAATTGACTGTATAATTATTTAGTTGGTTTGTAAAGTAATTCTCAAAAATATCCTGTATTTCAAAAACAATATAAGATTAAATAAAAAGTTACCTAAAACAACCTTAGCTTTATAAATATACCTATCGATTAATTTTAAGATTGGAGGCTAATGTCAGGAGAACATCTTTATTAGGTCAAGTGGTTTACCTCTTAAATATTAATATAATTTCTAGGTTATATCTATATATAACCTAGAAATTATATTAAAATTTAAGTACAAAATCTTATCCGAGATCGTAAGTTTTTGAACAAACCATATTGAAGTAAAAAAAAATGTATTCATAATGTTCTGCCAAGACCAGGACTAGATATACGGGTTTCATCATCACGTGCGGAAAACTAGTCGTGAGATGCGGCTTAGAACATAACCATGGCATTATAAGCAACATGGCAACAACGCATGGCATGGAAACTTTAAGTCGTTTGTGGTACGAGTTCCAACCAACCATCTACAGACCTGCTTTTTTTTTTTTTTTTTTTTTTTAATTTATTATAAGGACTTTTACACATTGTGCATACCAGTCCCATTATATCCTAACCACATCTGACTGCCAATAGCTTATACTAAAAATATAAATAT
Organism: Cerastis rubricosa; assembly: GCA_949152445.1. Taxonomy (NCBI): domain Eukaryota; kingdom Metazoa; phylum Arthropoda; class Insecta; order Lepidoptera; family Noctuidae; genus Cerastis; species Cerastis rubricosa. The sequence goes on from OX424527.1 coordinate 17,190,729, forward strand.
AAATATAACAATTTACTTCGATGCTATTAATTCAAACAGACACTTTGCTACCTTAGAATTGGGTTGACTAAGAATCACATTGAATGTGCCAACATCCAGTCTGTTTAATTCAAAGGCATTTGCTAGACATGTTCTCCCAGACTCAAATCGGACACATTCCAGCAATAAATGATATACATCCTCACAGACGCCACAATCTTCACAGTTTGGTGAGTCAGTCTTCCTCATCATGAAATTAAATTTATTGCGTGGTATGTGTCCAGATCTGAGTCTGTGAGCTGTAACAATCAGTTTCCTATTTAATTTAGTGTTTGCGCACCAAGGAGTATGAAAGGGCTGACACTGGATGGTTTTGTACCATATTCCTTTTTCTAATGAGCGCTTATTAAAATACTCCTTCCAACTCTCAAAACATATTTGCTTGTATTTAGGCAAAAACTCTGAATAATCTGGTACAATATTCATTGGTTTACCAGAGGTAGCTGCATATTTAGCCAATGTGTCAGCCTCTTCATTACCCCTTAAGCCAGTATGGGAAGGGACCCATTGCAATTTCAGAAGTACACCGCGTTCTGTAAGTTCATCTATCTTACATAGGATAACATAAGCTATCGATGCACCTCTGCAACCAGAGGCGCATCGAGCTATGTGTTGTAGTGAGCTTTTGCTGTCTGTCAAAATAACCACCTTCCTGTGTACACCAACATTGCTAACATAAGTCAGCGCTTCCGATATCGCAACAAGCTCCAAGGTCATAATACAAACTTTTTTATTAATTTTAAAACAGTTATCATGATGAGACATTGGTGTATTCGGTACATAAAACGCTGCTCCTTGACCATTCACATTCTTAGAACCATCTGTAAATATAGGAAACCAGTCCCTATATTTTAAATGTAACTCATCACTAATTGATTGATTTAATGAACTAATTTCATAGGACTTTTTTGATTTTGCAACACAATCTAAGTTTGATACAACTAATTCAGTCACATTAAAATTAGTAACCCACATTCTTAACATAAACATTTTTAGAGGATCACTAGAAGCCACATGTTCTTCTTTAACTTCATCGTACACAGAGACAAGCAACGGAATCGTTTTGTTTCTCCAATAATTATTGTTACAAAAAGTTTGCAGATCCGATAACAAACCAGTTATTGAACTGTTTAGTAGGGATTTAGACTTAAGACAAAATTTATATGCTAAATACTTTCTCCTTAACTGCAGTGGAGGTACACAGAGTTCACTTTCCATAACATGAATCGGCGTGGATTTGATAAATCCTCCTATAATCCTTAAAGCCTGATTTTGAACCTTAGTAAGCTTGTACAAATGGCATTTAGCGCTGCAGTCATATAAATAACAACTGTAGTCCAAACGACTTCTGATTAGCGCGATATAAATGTGCCGCAAATGCTTTGGGTGCAAACCCCAAGAAGATCCCGCTAAAACTTTAAGTAGGTTAAGATGTTTATTGGCCTTTTCTAACATAACATTAATGTGTTTAGACCAACGCAAGCATCTGTCCAGCCAAACGCCCAAATACTTGTAGCTATCTACCAAATCCAGCCTACAATTATGCAATTTTAAATCAATATTTAACTTTTTAAACCCCCTAGAAAAAATACAAACCTTTGATTTAGTTGCTGATACTTCCAAACCCACCTCCCTCATAACATCACAAAAATTATATAAAGCTGTTTGAATGTCACGTTTACATTGTATAAGATTATTAGAAGTAATAAACAATACGAAATCATCCGCGTACTGACACATGTTGATGTTATTAAGTCCTTGAAAACATCGAATAGTGATAATGTTAAAGAGGAGTGGGGATATCGGATCACCCTGAGCCAAACCTTTATCTGTATGTCTTACAAAGTAGTTGTTGGGGTTACTTTCATCTTTAATGTATAAATGTCTTTCGCTCAAAAAGTTCCATAGATACCTACATATGCTTTTACCAATCCCAATGTTGTCTAACGTTGTAGCCATTATATCTATGACTACGTTATTATAAGCGTTATCAATGTCTAAAAAACATGTTACAGTTGGGGAGTTAATTGAGAAACCTAAGTATATTTGACTAACTAACTTGACTAAACAATCTTGACAAGATTGTCCTCTTCTAAAGCCAGATGTATACGGAGACAATAATTTATTCTTCTCAATAAACCACTCCAGACGCCTAGTAAGCATAGAATGCAATATTTTACACACGCAGGATATCAATGAAATGGGCCTTAGTTTAATTGAACCACCTGGGGAAGATTTTGGTATAGGCGTTATGTATATGTCACGCCATTGTACTGGCACAGCACCTGTGTCTAAAATACGATTGTATATTTCTAACAAGTAAAGTTTTCCATTTAGAGGCAAATGATATAACATAGAATAAGTTATTCCATCGTGTCCTGGTGCTGTGTCTTTCTTTTTGAAACAATTGTTCATTTCATGTATCGTAAAATGTTGTTCCAGTAATGAGTTATGTGAATGAAAGTCGGGTGTCTTTGTAGGAACATAATCTGGTGTAAGATTAGTAAGAAGTTCGACTTTTTGTTCATTTGATACTTGTGAATTAGTATTTGGTGACCTAAAACCTTTGGTCCATCTCATACGCTTCCACATCTCCGAACTAGATGTTTGCTCGTCTATACTGCTACAATAATTTTGCCAGTCATTTAACCTTGCTAACCGAATAGCTTCTTTAGCTTCTTGTGTTTTACCTTCCAGTATGTTAAGATTATGTGGCGTAGGGTTTTTCCTAAATTGGCTCAAGGCTAACCTACGTTGTGCTACTAAATTGGCCAAGGACGGATTCCAATAGGGCTTAGGTTGGAAACATTTTTTGGGATCAATAAATGTTTTTATCATTGGTATATGTTCATCCGTCGCCTTGTTAATTACTTTTATAAATGTATCATATAACGATTGTACTGACTCATTAGAGCTATTATATGAAGTCAGAGAAAAATATTCATTTAATGACATTGCATACTTTTTCCAATTCGCTAATTTAAAATTACGTTTGGAAGTCATGTTTACAGAACCTATACAACAAAAAGAAATTTTGATAAAGAGATGATCACTGCCTAGATTTTCATTGAATACCTTCCAATTTAGCATACAAGACAATTCAGACGAGACAAACGTTATATCCGGAGATGTTTGTTGAACGATATTGTTTACACTTTTAATTCTAGTTATATCTTTATTATTTAAGGAAATATATCCCGCCTCTAATGCTGCGTCATACAACTGAATACCACGAGTGTCATTCTTAGTAGACCAATTCAAGTGATGAGCATTAAAATCACCCGCTATGATACATTTGTTCGGAAATAGTGAAAACATTTGTTCCCAATCAAACTGTGTACATCGAACTGATGATGGGCAATAAATTGATATAATATGACTAATATAATTATTATTAAATAATTTCACACAGACTAATTCTATTCCTATATTATTAATCTTAACAGGGTATTCCTGTACCTTAATTGTTTTATGAACCAATATAGCCACACCTCCATATCCGTCTATTCTGTCGTTTCTATAAATATTGTACCCACTAATTCTCAAATATGATTCCGGCTTGAGCCAGGTTTCCGATATTATTGCAACATGTATCTTCTCTTGCAAAAGTAAAGGTTCAAATTCCGCCAGTTTAGGACGTAAACTCTGTGCATTCCACTGCATAATGTTTATCATTACCCTCTTATTATTATTATTAGCCATTTATAAACATAGACATAATCCTACTACAAAAATCACCGTTCTTAACAAATTTTAAGATAAACTGGACACAAACTTGTATCAAGTAACTGCCCAACATATTTATTTTATCATCTAAACTGCCGCCCGATGTACAGATATCTTTTATGCGTTTGACGGTACTCGAAAAAAAACTCACATCAAAATCTGGCGTAGGTTTGTTTGGACCCTTTTTTGTGTCTTTTTCTTTGGGGGCATTTTTAGCTCCTTTTTCTTTGGAGGTGTTAACAACTTCGCTATATAAACGATCTTGAGACTTGTTTTTATCAGAATTTTGTTTTTTTGGTTTCTTCTTTTTTTTAGTGTTTAGAAAGCAGGCATTTTATTTGGCCGAGTGGTGTCGTATATCGACGTTTCCGAGGACGGTTACGCGACACCACGCACCGAAACACGACGATTACAACGTTAAGTGTTATAGTTATAGTTTATTATGACTTTTTATATGTATTTGTTTATTAGGGTTCCGTAGCCGAATGGCAAAAAACGGAACCCTTATAGATTCGTCATGTCTGTCTGTCCGTCCGTATGTCACAGCCACTTTTTTCCGAAACTATAAGAACTATACTGTTGAAACTTGGTAAGTAGATGTATTCTGTAACCGCATTAAGATTTTCATACAAAAATAGTAAAAAAAACTTTGGGGTTCCCCATACATAGAACTGAAAACCAAAAATTTTTTTTCATCATACCCATGCGTGTGGGATATCTATGGATAGGTCTTCAGAAATGACATTGAGGTTTTTGATATCATTTTTTTCTAAACTGAATAGTTTGCGCTAGAGCCACTTCCAAAGTGGTAAAATGTGTCCCCCCCCCCCCTCTATTTTCTAAAGTAAGAAGAGAAAAATTCTGAAAATATTTAGGATTGTAGAACGTAAAAAAAACTATCAACGAAAATTGGTTTCAATAAGATATGATGTTTAGTTTTTGTGATATGGGACTTTTTCATCAAACTGCAGCAGTAACTTTGTTTTTCATTAACATACTATGAAAAACCAATTTAGTTTTGCGGTTGAGTGGAAGTTTACCAACTACTAACTAATGAATGACAGTTCAAATTATTGTTTGGGGCTATGGAACCCTGTGTGCGAATAAGCCTCGCACACTTTTTTTTGTTGTTTGATCATTTGTGTGTTTTATCTATGGGCCTTAGTTGCCTGATAATAAAATGATGATCGATTATTAATGTATAAATGAGACTGGGTGGTTTCGGCTAGAATTCCTCAGTGAATAAAAGTGAAATGTTTGTAGTGTTTCAAATATTAATTTTAGTTAAAACAGACTATAAACAAATCCTTAATTTTATATTATTTTAATTTTGTGAAAATTAAAAATGTCATTAATGTAACGTGCTTTTCTAATTTTAAAAATCCTTTACTCAAAATATTACGAAGTATCCGGTGATGTTCAAATGCAAAAACAGATTAAATCCCTCATAACTTACTACTAAATAACTCTCAGATATAGCAATGGTAAGAGGGTCAAGGGTCCTGTTTCTCCAGGAACACAGCAGGCCTGTCAGCACGCAAGTTCAGGAAGCGATGTCGGTGAAGTCGAGGATTAACATACCTACGGAAAACACATTTTACTACAGCATAGAACATAGTTATGAGGAACTTAAATATAGAAATTTAAAATATAATGTTAACATGAAAGCTCTAGCTACGAACTGGGTACGAAACATATTTTTTCAGCTGAAGCATGATTTCGGAACGTACACTCAAGAATTACAACGTGAAGCCCAGAATCCGGCAGTTAGTAATGTTGGCTGCACTGTACGTGGCAGCCAATCACAGGTCAGCCTCAACGGCCAATCAGGTGCGTTGAACGTTGGCGCCGAAAACACGCCACACGCGGAGGCCTCGCGCGCTACGGCTCGCGAGTCGTTCTTCAATCTCTGTGCGCCGCGACACGTTTCGACTCGAGCTCGCAGAGCACCCCTAAGACTTGACCTATAAGTTTTAAGTTCATGTTGTGTACTGTGTCCCTCTTAAATAAATCGTTTACATCATTTAAAACGTATTTCCTTGAAGAGATCCCGTCAACTCTTGAAGAAGGCCTAAACGCACTCACGCGTCGGTTACAAACGATTTTTTTCCACTTTCCCATCTCAAACATTTGTCTTAAATACTTGCAGTGATGGAAATGGTAACGCAAAGAGGGACACAGATGCTGACGGCGGATGGCTTTCGTTTCTGCAAATCATACAATAATGGTAAGAAGACTAGATGGCAGTGTACCACAAGAAGTCGCACAAAATGTTCGGCGTTCCTTATCACCCTCGAGGGCATTATTTTGAGGAGCAATTTAATACACAATCATATGGATTAAGATAACTTAATAATAATACATTTACATTATATTTTTTTCGAAATTAAATACTAACTTGTGTTTTCGAAGTTTTATTTAAAAAAAAGGATTATCTACCTTTCCTCAATGACGCTGGGGTCTAAGTCTTAGAAGTAAGCTTAAGACTTGGTGAGTTGGTATGTAATGACCATTCCTTTTATACATTAAAAGAGATGATTTGTTTGCGCTGGCTGTTACCACACAATTACCACAAACTACTTCTTTTTGAGAGCAGAGGTGGCCCAGTGGTGGCAGCCATGACTCACAACCAGTAAGCCGTGGTTTCGAACCCAGGCAGGCGATTTACTTTGTGTAATTTATTTCATCACCGCTGTTCTCAAAACGGTGTATGAAAACATTGTGAGAAAACCGGCATGTCCTACAACTAAAACAAGAAGACATGTGCCATCTACCAACCCGCACTGGGCCCGCGTGGTGTATTAAAGCCCACTTCCTCTCATAGAGAGGAGGCCTGTGTCCCAGCAGTGGGAGCATTATAGGCTGATGATGCTGACTTCTTTTTAAGGCATTTTGTAGTCTTGTTTCACTCTTTTTCGTCCAGAGTTTCTGACTGCTCCCGGTTTGTAGGTATGAGAATACTTATAAGTACTTATCCAGTACATGTCAATAAAACAATAGTGTTCTTTCAATTTGTTTTTTTTTTTTTTTAAATTTTATATTATGCTCTTGCATACAGTTCAAAAATAACTTTTAATTAAAACAAATTTGTGATAGTTGTAGAACACTAGCTAGTACCAGGTTACCCGAGTTGCTAGCCAACAGTCAATTTTAAAATGGAATATAACACTTTTTTAATGATTGTTTAAAGCGGTCCAATATTTTTTTACTATAGAAAGCTTATTGATATCCTTTTGTCTAACAGGAATATTTTACAGAACGACACGACGCGGTTTTCCATGCCTTCAGATAGGAGATATCGCTTTTATAGACGGACTCGGACTCAAAACAATTTAAAAGACTATTTGATAATGTTCTCACCATCATACTAAAAAGTGTCCAGCAAAAATCACTACCTGTAACGACATTATTATCAAGAGTATTCATGAACACAATCATTGATAACTACGAGAGAATCAAAGTGCATGATAATATAATAAGCGAAACACACGATGGTATTTAAATATTTTGATAGTTATTAGTCCATTACAGTATACTGAAATTGATTACACGTCTTTACTTACATTACTTAACTTGTAATTTACTCGATTTTCAACAAAAAAAGTAATAAACAAATTATGTATCTTAATTACAGATGACTGTAATCCAGTCTTTTCAACATCTCGTTTCGGGAAGCCAGTGATATTAATAGGAAGATATCGTTTCAACAAATGGAGTGGCAGCAAGGGTCCTCGCGCTAGATGGCCTTGCGTCAAGGCTTGTAACGGCTGCAAATCTACCATCTACACCTTGGATGATGTAATTGTCAGGCATGATCACGACCACAATCATTAACTCATTTATGTAAACACGTTATTATTTTTATGAAGAAGAAGAATATGTTTTGTATTCTGAAGTAAATTGGAATGTCAATATTACGTAATTTGTTTGAATGAAAGGGAACAGCAACACACACTAATTAATTTGATTAGTTATAAATTGAGTGTTTCTCTCTGATGAAGGCAACGTACTGCCATCTGAAAAAACCCATCGTTTTTTTTTCAAGCCTTTTTTATTGTTGACCTAAGCGCCGTCTTTCGTATACTATAGGAGTAAGTGAACATCTATTCACCACAATGTGAAAGTAATACGACGTTGATTTGACATAACTACTTAGGTACCTACAATATACCAAAGTGATCGTAATAATGTACCGAAGCGTATACAAAATATTTATAATTTTACTTAAGTAAGTATAGGTACATACATGCTCTGTATGGTGTCGGACGTAAATAATAGCACCATCCCATATCTTCCCGTGGGGGTCGTAAGAGGCGACTAAGGGACTTGCCAGAGAATGGGCAGCAGCGTTCTCAGTGCTTTTGTAACAACCGTACTGCGATCGCCAACCCGCCTGCCAAACGTGGCGATTATGGAAAACCCCCCCTTCCTGGGGGAGGGCTATGTCCAGCAGTGGATGTCTTTCGGCTGAAATGATGATAATGCTAATTATGATACCTTCTTGCTTTCCTGTAATTTTCACTCAATTTTTGTTTCAGAGCGGATTGAGTTTGGTATTTCGAAGTTTGGGAGACCAGTAATTAATATGGGCCGGTACAGATACAACAAGCACGTTACATCTATTGGTTCTAGGGCCAGGTGGTACTGTGTGAAGGCGAGGTCTGGTGGCTGTCCTGCTTCACTGATCACCATTGATGACGTCATAATAGCGATACGAAACGAACACACACGTTGAGATCTGTTGTTATTGTCTGATGTTCAGGAATTATGTACGATAAGAACTAAGTAGTATGTTGCCTATTCGCTCGTTGAGCACTTTTAACCCGTATCTACGAATCCTTCGAATATTTATGGTTGATTTTAATTGGGCCACTTGGTTAAATAGTATTAACATTTTTGTACAGTATTAAACAAATACGTATTATGAATGTCGACTTAGAAAAAAACGGCTTTTTCATAGTTGCACGAACGGGTTAGTAAAAAAAAAGGTTTACAAAGGTTTATTTGCGGTTTTCCATTTCTCAAAGCGACTAGGTTCAGCTTATACCTAAGTAGAAACAAATGTGGGATACCATCGTTTAGGGATGGACTTATGTCTATAATTTTCTTAAGGTAAAAAATTGTTGAGTTTGACTAGAAACTGGATTTATAAGTGATTTGCGAAGCGCGAGCGTGGGGACTGTCTTATATCCATTTACGCTTATGAGGTGCTGTGATGAATCTACTAAAACTGAAATGTATATTTTTTCCAGGACTAGTTTTCACAACTTCGCGATTTGGAAAACCCGTAGTGGTGATTGGTCATCACCATTTCAGGTAATACTATCGTTGTAAAAGTCCGAAGGCGCGATGGACCTGCGTAAAGAACCAGCAAGTTTGCCGAGCCACCTTCACAACCATAGATAACCGATTGCCGAGGTTAGATACCGGATGATAAATGGTATCGTCACACAAAGAGGCTATTTTAGTGCACCCCAAAGAGTAAGTTTACCTATTAGATTAGGTGCCTGTAGAATAAGCTACCGACCGCCATAATTTTGTGCTTGCGTTCAAGCAAGATAGAATATAAGGAATAAGCAGGGCGCTTAAATCAGCTACAAATCTCAGACATAAGCTAAAAAGGTGTTCTGTTAGGATAGAGCTAATCCATTAGGTAGCAGAATGATGTAACTAATATTCAGTGCCAACCCACCAGGAGACATAGGCCAACTAGGAATGTTTAGGGGTATGAGGAACGGGGTGTAAAGTTCCTTATGCCCAGTAGTAAAGGGAGGATCCCCCGACCAGACAGGTGTTACGTCTGATAGGAAACAACCCGACAAAGAGGCTGAGGGTGCTGACCAGGAATGCGCTTCGGCTGCATGCTGGTGGTCAGGAATACCCGTTTGAAGTTGGCTGGCTGTGAGACTTGCTGCTATAAAGCTTGAGGAAAGTGATGATGATGACGTCACGTTGCTCGAAGGCTGCACTGACGTCCATTCCTGGGTCACCAGTTTAGGGGTATGAGGAACAGGGTGCAAAGTTTCTCATGCCCAGTAGTAAAGAGAGGATCCTCCGACCAGACAGGTGTTATGTCTGATGGGCAACTGGCCGACAATTGTTGTTGGGTTTCTGTAAATAGTCATAAGTCAATGTAAAGTCTGCTTGCGCGATTCAGACCATATTAGATTTTCTGTATTTTCATAGATGGCTCTGTGGTACTTTTGTTCGAAGTTGCTTTTTTTGTAGGTCGCCACAAATGTAATGCCAAATAGATTTTTTAAATGCAATGTTATACTTTGTAGACCGATGTAGTAAGTAGTATTAAAAATTATACAAGGTGTTGTTTTGCATCCTCGTCAAATTCGAGGAGGTAACTAAACTAATGATTCTCAACCCGAATCAATAGTAAATTGGCAAAGTTCTTTTTTGTTATTTAAGAAAATCGATAAGTGTGAAACTACCGTGTTTTAAACAATGCCTATCTGATCCTTGCCCTATTTATTCGATAATTTCTTATTCCCAAAACGTTAAGGGGGTTATTCTGAAATACTAACAAACTAAGACAACCAAAAAATCTGCGTTTATTAATAATGAACTAGGTACCGTAATCTAAATTGTTTTTTTTTGTGACAACCATCTGAATTTTTACGAGGAGGCAAAAACAACAACTTGTGAACAGTGTGGAAGAAACACCGACGCTAAAACGGTTACCACGTTTTCAGTACATCATTCTGAACCCCCCCTCCCCACAAAGATAGATGAATCCGATGGTAACCTGGAAGCTGGAAGGGACACCGCCGCTAAAAGCGGCGGTGTCCCTTCCCTCTTGTATACTAAGTACTATAGTGACTGAAGCATTATCTACCAGGAACTTAACTAACTAACTTGTGTTGTTACTAAGAATTTTTTCCATAGATAAACATAGTTTCGACATTTTTTTCTAGTATTTACTAGGTTTTTGTGCAATTTAATTATCAACAAAAGCAGCGTTATATTTGGAATTAGTTTTTCTAATATAAAAATGTTTTGTTATTTTTTTTTGTTTGCAGGAAACTAAACTAAAAACGGGGACTATATTTTTTAATTAATGCTACTAAAATAAATAATTTTTACTCAGTTTATTTTGAAAAAGAATAGTTATAATAATAATATAGATTACATGGCAAAGTAGTATAAGATAAAGATAAGAGAAAGATTTTAACGGAGATTTTCGCATACTCTCCTGGATTCTTCTCATTCCATCAAACATAATTAGTAAACACATGAGGAATCAGTACCCCAGAAAATAACTACATTTCATTTAAAAAAAATCCTATTGTTTCAATTTTATTGCTAAGATTGTCGGCACAGTCAGCCAATGACTCGTTTCTACATGTTATGTTCTTAATACATGAAAATATAACTGATAATCAACGTTGCTTTTCAGAAATAAGGTTCGTGACATCTCGACAGGGGTTCCCGGTGCTCCTCATGGGTGACCATCGCTTCAACAAATGTGGTCGAAGCAAGGAACCTAAGATCCACTGGGCTTGTGCTAAGAACTACCTTTACAAATGCCGAGCCAGAATAACAACTATCAACAACGAAATTATCAAGTCCATGACCGAACACAATCATAATGACTTAGCTGTTGAAGCACGTGCGCCTACTGAGAGTAAGTTAACAAATCACAAGTTTTGTTTCATCAGGGTAATCACGGCTCATCGTGCACTCAGTGCTCGTTTGGCTGTAGAGCCTCCATCATTAATACAAGGAAATAATCATCAAAGTCAGTGGTGGTTATGTAACTTGTAACCAGCTCGAAAATACCTTTATCCCCCACCAACCGGTCTAGTTCAGGTTGACATGGAGTTTGGGGGTATGACGAATTTTTTTACTTGGTTTCCTTAGAATGTTTAAATTGCCTTGTTCTTCTCTCAGTTTATTTATTAGTCTTGAAAAAGTATGAAGGCTAACTTATTAGTCAGTCTTTAAACCAATTTTGGTGGATAGGCAACTTGGTGCTTGCATTAGTTTAATTTACAACAAAACTATGTTATTATTTACAGGATTAACAAAAAAATCCTTTGTTTCTTTTTCAGAAAAGCTAGTGTTTATAACATCGAACCGGGGAAACCAGATGATCCAGTACAATGACCACAACTTTAGTTTCAACAAGGCCACTCTAGGAGACAAGCCGAGGAAGAGATGGGTGTGCACGCGATGGGCATACGGCTGCCGGGCTGCTATCACTACCTGCGAAGACCACATCGTCAAGATTAGAGACGAACATACTCATTGAAGACCACAATACAGAGTGAATTCTAAATAGTTTCCGCGAGTTGATGCTTAAATGCCTAGATGAGTGACATTGATCTTCCCGTTTGTGAAAATAAAAGCACATGTCAAGTTCTTGGTTTCATTTTAACACCAAAATGGTGACGTGATTTTGTATAAAAATACGACTGTCTTCTACCGCCTCCATGGGAACCAAGGATTTTTGGAATTAATACGACGAAGGGAGGCGATGTACATGATACATCTATCGCTGTTGAGAAAACCACTTTCTTAGTTCCAGTTCTTACAATATTGAGTCATGGCAACCCTGTAGCCGAGTTTGGAGGTTACAGATGGCGTCACTATAGATTTGCAGTATGGAGTTTCATAGATAGTATCGTGAACAGCCCGTGTTGAGTTATTGTTGACCCGGTGCAGTATTTATCCATGTGCGATGAATTAAAGATATTACTCTCTGAAAAATTAGAACATCAGAAATCAAACAGTCTACAAATTTGTTTTCCAGCTATATTTCTGACGTCGTCAAGGTACGGGAAACCAAAACTGGAGTATAAAGGACAAGAATACAACCTGTATAATCCAAACTCCGGCGCGAAGAAGGTGTGGCGTTGTGTGAAGTGGTCCTCAAGGTATCGCTGTCGCGGCATGCTCGGGTCCGTCGACAATGATATTGTTGAAACTAGGAAACACAATCATGATTAAGAAATAAGAAAATTATAACTATCAACAACACTTGTAACGGGATATTTACCATGTTTATTATTTGTTATGAGTTCCCGATATTTCGGCGCTGTTGCAAACGCCATGATCACGGATAAACTGAAGTTATTGCGGGTGGATGTTTATGAGCAGACAAAACGGTCTACCCTCTTTCTTGTTCGTTTTTTGCGCGCCGTACCACTACCACTGTCACTCACAACTCGATTCTGTTCCCGACACACGAAACTCACTGTGTCCACTCGCGAACTTTTTACGGCACTCTTTCGGTTTTTACACAGTTTAACCACTGGATTCCAGGCTCTTGACAGTTGAAACCCATCCTCCCGATTGAAGTTCCTATATTTAGTAATTTCAATAGCTTCTCTAACCAGTCTGGGTATATAGTGGCGTTCTGTCGAGATGACCTGAGGGTTATGTAACTCAATCCAGTGGTTCGATCCTGATTCAAGCAGATGTTGAGCTATGGCCGATTTTTGGGTGTCGTTATTTTTCACCGCCCTGATGTGTTCCGCTATTCGACAAGCTACCGTACGTTTCGTCTGACCGATATACGACTTACCGCAACTGCAATCTACTTTATAAACACCGGGCTTTTCTAACGGAAAGTTGTCCTTCGGCGAACGCAGCATCTGAGACACTTTCTTGAAAGGAGTGAAGACAGTCTTCAGTCTGTTTCGTGTGTCGGGAACAGAATCGAGTTGTGAGTGACAGTGGTAGTGGTACGGCGCGCAAAAAACGAACAAGAAAGAGGGTAGACCGTTTTGTCTGCTCATAAACATCCACCCGCAATAACTTCAGTTTATCCGTGATCATGGCGTTTGCAACAGCGCCGAAATATCGGGAACTCATAACAAATAATAAACATGGTAAATATCCCGTTACAAGTGTTGTTGATAGTGTTAGTGACCATGTCAGTTTAAAAACTTATAAGAAAATTATTCTTACATGCTCTTTTAATTATTATTACATTTAACGTTTAAGTTAATTTAGTGGTCTGGACCAAAAGGAAAAAGAAGGCATGGTAGGCCCCAAGAGAGATAGGCCGATGAAATTAATAAAACGGCGGGCCAAAACTGGTCTACTATAGCAGGATACAGAAAGAAGTGGCAACAAATGGAGGAGGCCTTTACCCAAAGGGTCCTTAATTAATCTTAAGAAGTTTTAAATGTATCTTGTATTTTTTTCGTTTTTTTTTTTATATTAAGGAGCAAATAAAGGCTTTTTTATTTATTTATTAATTATCAACCATAAAATTTAGTATGTCTCATTCACAGTTTGTTATGTGTTTCATAGAAATTCAACTAATTTGGGCTTATTCATATTATGACCTACTTCTATGCTAACGACGACCTAACAACCGAAAACAGCGGGAGCGTTTGAGGACGCAAGCTCGTATTTTTTTAAAGTGTTTTATTTTCCACTGGCTGCCCCGCGCATCTTTGTCTGCGTCACATTTTCCTCGTTTTCGCAAACATAACATTATGTTTCAGATTTGTTGTAGAAAATGCGTGTTTGAAATAATAAATTCATTAACAAATGTATCGTTTTTTTTACGTCAGCGATTTCTTTTCCGTTTTAATATAGGGTTCACTGTTATAATACTTGCGATGGCTAACCGCGTAATAGGTCATAATAAAATTGTAGTCACAATTATTTCGATTATACTATTTTTAATATAAATACAAATTATATTTTAATAAAGTTAAGCTGATTTTTTTTCATTTTTTAGGTACAGAGATTACATACACGGAATCCAGGAGAGGCAAGCCAATGCTCCAGATGGGTGAGAACAGGTACTATAAGCACAGTTCGAACCGCGAGGGGAACCCGAAGGTGTTGTGGGTCTGCATCAAGTGGTGCTCTGGCTGCAGGGCTTCTATCAAGACCTACAACAGTGAGGTCATCTGCATGAACAGCGATCACAACCATCAGCGCCAACGGAATGCTACTGATTATACTTATTATAACTCTTAGGAGAAGACTTAGGTAAAGTATAGAGAAAGGAATGGGTAGAAAAGATGGAAGTGAAACTGTTATTTACATTTATTATTATAAGCCTACAATGTTCTTCTGCAGAGCAAAGGCCTCCCTCTCAGTCTCCTATATCTCTTAGTAAAGCTACTAATGACCAGGTTTTATAAAAAGAATACCCTCTTGACCCTGTCGTTTGACTATGCATTCAAGAATTAAAGGCAGAAATAGCAAAATTGCTAAACTAACTAAGCTAACTACGTGTATATTTATGAAAATTATATGATAATGTTCCATTAATATTTAAGTGTGGTTCTAACACTAATAGGTAAACGAGTACCTTAGTACAGTACGTGTACTGTGTTCTATTAGGATCAAGTAGTTACCGTGTTGTTAGCTCACTTTTAGTATTTAAAATTTGTTTTCATTGTAGTAAGTACCTATAACTATTAATTATTTTTATTTTTTATGTTTTTTAAGTATTATTCGTATGGGCATAAAATTAATTTTGATTTAGTTTGACTTAGATGCCTGATGAGCAAGTAAGTTTTTATTTAATGTCATATTTTTTATATATTTTGGGTATTTAGGTATAATGTGATAAACTATTTTATTTAATAGTAAAAACATAAAGGTTTCCTAAGTTAAAGTTGTTTTAGTAAAAACATTAATCTTCCAGTTTTTAGAACCGAATCATATTAAAACTTCGATTATTAAGATAACATGTTTTATTTATACTCCTACTGTTAAAGAAATGAAATCATCATTACTAATTGTAGCATAAATTATTCTTATTTTGTTTAGTTTCATTTATTAATATACTTTAATAATTCAGTATGTTTTTTGTTGTTATTTATTTATTGATTTATTTAACTGTATTTATACTTCTTTACAGTTCCTGTGTTTTCAACATCTAGAGTTGGCTTGCCATTGCTCTTCTTGAACGACTATCGGTACCACTGGAACAAACCTTATCGTAATCCACATAATCGTCCGTACACCAGAAAGCAATGGCGGTGTTGCAAGAGAAACAGTAACCGCTGTAAAGCCAGTCTCATCACCATCGATGACAAAATAGTCAAATACGTTAACGAACATAATCATTACAAGACTCCAGAGGAAATAGCTTAAATAGAAAAGTAAATCTCTACCTATTTGACTATGATTTTAACTGCCATTAATAAAATGATTATATATTTTTAAAATACTGGCTAATTAGGTTATCGTGTTTATTTGATTAAAAACCAATTATTAAAGTATGTCAATGTGTTTCTTTTCGTTTAATAATTAACTCGAATGTTAAATAACATTCGAGTTTTCGTATTCGACATTCATTGATTTGTTAATAAATTTTAACAAATTTATCTTTCAAAGTCTTTTTTTAATGTGCTTGGGTATGAATTGTAACTATTTGTATTGCTTTTCGTTGCTTTAATTTATTTACCGTTTTTTTTTTGTGGTTTTTGTTGAAATGAATTTTGTCTTTTTTCACAGCTGCAGTGTTCTCAACATCCAGGTATGGAAAGCCAGTGATCCTGTTCAACAACTATCGGTACAACTGGTACATCCCTCATCGTAAACGACATGTTCAGCACTTCAGCAACAGGAAGCAATGGCGGTGCTGCAAGTGGAGTAGGCAATGCAGAGCAGGTCTTATTACCATCAACGATGTTATTGTCAAATTCATGCACCAGCATAATCATGGAAACACAGCTGAACATGAAAAATACTAAAATCAGTTTTTCGTACTAAAATATTATATCATTTTCAATTATGTAGAATACTGAACTACTTTGTGGTGTACATCGGATAAAATAAATGCAAACAAATTGAATGCATACTTCACTTTTCACGTAGATCTTAACGAAATTAGTATATTTCACGTGAAATTCGAAAACACGTCACGATGAGTGGTGAAATGATTTCATTTGCATTCACTGTTGAAATTAATCGGCCAAAACTTTATAATAATATGTCAGCAAACTTTTTGGTATTTGTCTCTAAAATGCTCTCTGCTTTGTTTAACAGTAAGCTGCCAAATAATGGTCATCGATATAAAAAAATATTAATTCAGTTTGGCTTGTAGTATTAAAGGGTCCGTAATAGATGAAATAATTCTAGAAATTTTAAAACTTGTCAGGTCGGTAAGGCGTCATGGATTCTCTATCAGCATCCCTGGTTTGATTAACGCGACTACAATTGATAAATTCATTTAGTTTACTTGTAAAATATTCAGTTTGTCTACGAAGGAGCCTAATACTGAGGTATTTGGTGGCTGGTGAGCCAGCAGTGCTTTAAAAATAATTTCATTCCTTGAATATTTTTTCCCTTGCAGCCATTTTCTCTACATCTCGTTGGGGCCGGCCCGTCATCTTAATAGGTGTCTACAGGTTCAACAAGAACAATAAAAGCGAAGGCCTCTATGGTTATTGGACCTGCAGCAGAACCAGGAGTAGCGGCTGCAAGGCCACCATCACCACCTTCAATAACGTGATCATCAATTGTAGAAGAAACCACAATCATTAGTTGAACTCTGATAAAATCAATCTGCATAAAATCGTATTATTTTACAACTTTTGATCTGATGAATCTACAATAATGATACATACTAGTATATGGCGATTCAGTAATGACAGATGGAAAGTAGGCGTTTATATGTGTCGGCGCATCACACGCTGTGACGACAGCGGGGAGGGCGCGGGGCGCAGGTGCCGACCACGGTGTCCTAGCCCGCCGCCCGCCTTTCATCACTCAGCTCACACGGGCCACACCGAGCACTCCATTGTACAATCTTCACGTGTAGTTGATACGTTACTTATGGTATTATACCTATTATATACAGTCCACTTCTCTTTTATTTATATCAATTCAACCGAGTCTATTCAATATGTAAGCTTCTATACAAACAGGGTGGAATGTAGGCGTGGTTAGTCCGACTTTAGTTCAGTTCATTACTAAGAATACCAGTTATAATGTAGGTTCTCAAACAGACACTGGACACAAGACGTGATCGTAGCATTCGTAGCGATGAGCTACGAAGCCCACGGAGCGTAGCGAGACTCTTCTACGAGAATATGGATGTATGTACCAATATTATATAATATTATTGTTGTAACTGTTGTGACTACAAGCGTCGATTTTAATTTCGATTATTATTAATTAATTAGATATAATATGTGTCTACTGTTTATTGTTTCGTAGCTTGAAAATTCAAATAAGTATATTAAAACTATATATGGTTTGCTTTACCTATGACGAGTTGACGAAACAATTTAAACAATAACTAACTAATATTTTTAATGTAGATAGATTGTTTTACAAAACACGGGAACATTTGCCTTAATAAATAATATTCTTTGTTACAGCGGTCGCAGGACCTTTTCATTTACACTACGACCACTGCGAGCTACATAGGTTTCAGTACCTAAGTTACTTAGCGATAAGTTTAACAAGCTTCCTTGTGGACAAGCCTCTCTTTGATCATTTTCTTTCAACAATGCTTCTAACATATTTCCCTGGTCCTCCGGACCATCCCAATCGGTTTACCACAGTGTGGACAGGTGATATATAATGAATCCGATGGCAACCAGGTGGCGACGTGTCACTAGCGGGTTGTGAAATTTAGCTGAGGAAAGTATAATGGAAGATCTGAAAGTGGACGCTTGGTCAGATTTATTGTTACCTGAGGATGCACTCGATTCTATCGGACGATTTTTTTTCGAAGATTTTCAGTCCATGTTCTTTCAAATGAGACCATCACCTCAACTGCAGATGGTAACTGAGTGTTTTGAGAATAAAGTGGTCGGATTTGTAGGATTCAAATCTACGTCTGACGGCTTCTACATTTGGTTAGTGCTAACGTACACACCTAACACAAACACGTATCAAGGCATTGTACCCAACGATCAGATTGGGTTTGTCGTTTCACTTGGGAACGTGATGAGAGCAATCAGCAGAGAAATAAATATTTTGGTGTGAAGAACAGCGTAAATAAACTGATTTAACAAAAATGCATCGGTGTAGGGTTGGGTCAGAGCCCATTCGTCCCCTAAGATTCGCACCCTGTGCCCACTCGTCCCCTGGAACTTTTGAGGGGCCCATTCGTCCCCTGAAGAATAATTATTTTTATTCATTCTTCTAATATAAGTACATGTATATGTGTATACTGCAGCTTGGTAGTCCTGGTACGGTCGCGCAGAAAAGGCTAAAATAAAAAATATAGTAATTCGGTAGATATCATGTTTATTTCAAATAAGATTAACACATACAAAATCACAATGTCCTAGAAACTAACAAAATACAACTCTTTTACAAAAATCAGCCTTGATTGACCATCATATAAATCAACATTAAATATAAAATATGCAAAAAAAATTGAACACATATCAACAGTAAATAATCACTTCTTATTTTTTTGTATATTTACCAACTACATACATGCAAAATCATAATAACTTAAATCTAAAAAATTATAACAGTACAAAAAAAATACTAAAATCACAGTAATTATTGAAGACTAGATAAATCAACATATATTTTTTACATGCAAAATCGTAATAACTTAATTCTAACAAACTATAACTACAATAACAAAAAATGACTAAAATCACAATAATAATTTAAGATTAAACAAATCAACATTATTTTAGTATAAAACTAATCTTATATTTGTTTTTTCATTTTAAATTAATAATATATGCATAGCTTTTCCATGCAGTGGCCTAGTGAAATCTGATTTTCAAAAAATTGGCTAGTTATGCGATTTATTCTCGCTTCATTTTCAATCGATTCAGGAGTCCGATTATTTGTTTGGACACCCCTTTGCACCTGATCCATTTTATTTTTTGATAAATTCGCTTCTTTATGTAGAGTGTCTAAACATTGCAAAATATTTGGTTTATTTCTACCATTAACGAGACAATTTTGCATCGTAAGCCTATCGACAGGTTATATTATTATCATGATAATATTCATCATAGCTCTTTTTTCAATGATCTGTTATGATTTATTAAATTAATTCCGTTAATAAACTGTTCACAAGTGTACTATGTTAACCGTTTCTTATGTAAAATATAGCTAATTTTATCTCAGGGGACCAATAGGCACCTGAATAGGTGCCGAATCTTTAACATATATTGTATATATATTAGAGGGGACGAATGGGTACCTTAAAAATAATATTTTTTATTAAAATATTAATTGGTCCCCTACCAGGAGACCAATGGGCACCTATATAGGGGCCGAATCTACAACTTTTATGCTGGGGGACGAATTTTAGGGGACGAATGGGCTCTGACCCGTAGGGTTCTATACGAAACCCACCAACGTATTTGTGAATGTTTCATGTAAAGGAATGTTGCTAAGGATTGTCGCATTATTTAGGTACTCCAAATGTATTCAAATGTCTAGTCTTGCACACACTTAAAACTACACGTGCGTGGATTTTCCTTTAATGTGTTGTTCGAATGTAGTCTTCAATGATACTTTTTTCATCTCTTTAATATTAGATTACTTACATAGATGAAGCGCTTACCAATAATGGGAGTCACTTTGAGGATTGGAATAAGTCATTTATAATGAAATGTTACGTCATGACCATAATTTGTTATTTTTTCTGTTCAGTTTAGAAACGAGAATGAAAACAATTCATCATTATTCATCACGTACAAGAATCTTTTAGGGGACAAATTCATAAATTTAAAGTGTATTATAGCAGATTTTTGTAGTATTATGAAATAAATCAATCCCAGATAGGAGATATTACATCTTATTCTTCATCATCATCATTCTTTTGCCCGTATCCCAATTTATTTGGGGTCTGCGCAGCATGTCTCTGCTTCCATACTTCTCTATTACTTGTCATCTCATGAGAAACTTCTTTTCTTGCCATATCATCCTTCACACAGTCCATCCATCGTTTGTTTGGTCTTCCTCGACCCCTTTACTCATCCACATTCATACTCAAAACTTTCCTCACGACATTTTCCTCATTCCTCCGCATCACATGCTCCATACATACCATACCATAAATCTTATTCGGAAACAAAGTCAATGTATGGTTTATAAGTATGATAGGTTAATTTTTAACACAGTTGTTTATATTTTAATAGAAGATTTTACAACTAGTCGGAAACTCTCTTAACCCCCATTAATATTTTTCTATCTTTTACAGTTTTCTACGAGAACTGCTGTGGCAGGACCTATCTTTGGTACAAAGGTTTCTGGTACCGAAAGTACAAAGAGTTAGAGACTACCATCTGGTGGGTCTGTTACAAGAGATCATCGTTGAGGTGCAGCGGCTCCATCATCACAGATGCAGGGAAACTGGAGTATATCTCTCGTCACTCCCATGAGCAGAATATTTGGCATAAAGCCTTCAATGGGCTTCTGAGCTGAAGATTAGTGTAAAAAATGCTGTTTTAATCCGATTGATCAAATGTTAATTTTGCGGATTATTTTACTGTTCGACGTATTGTTCAGTATCACTCCACTAGTTTTAGACTCAAATGGATCTTTTATTTCTTTCGGGACGTTATTCTGCAACCAGATTAGCGCGTGATTGAAGGTTTCGTCTTTCTATATTTCTTCGTGATAATATGTAGAATGAACGCAACCATCAAAATAATTCGTGAAACTATATTTTTTGATCTACTGAAGTAGCATAAGCATTTTTTTCTAGTTTAATACATTTTGTATGACTAGTTACTACATTACTTAAAACCTGTGTCTGAATGTTTTCAAAATAAACATAAGTTTTGAACCTTAATGCTTTCATGTGAGTTAATGTGAGTCAGGTTTTTATGTTAACTCTACAGAATAGAAAATACAATCGTAACCTGCTAACGGGGGCTGCCTATGAAATAAACTTACAATACTTACACACTTAATATAGGTCCGTCTGTGCTATCTTCAAACAATTGACAGAAACAGAATAATGTCTTCGTTTGTCATCGTTTAGTGGTGAACGTATTTATTGATGAGGGGCTTAATTTTTGTTTGGTGAGGTATAAACAGATACCAAATTAAATGATGACTTTTTTCGTAATATGCGCAGAATTTTTTTTCATTAGACCGAGTAGTGTGGAAGGGAAGGAGGGTTCTAAAACAAAGCAGGAATTTGGGTTAAAGTTTTTTTAGAATAAATTAAGCAATGTTCCACTTGTGTTATTAGTCTCTTCCAATAAACTGGTTTAAGTAAGTCACACAACCAATATGTTAAACTGTAGCAAAGTTATGAACTTTTTTCTATAAAATGTGCTTCAATTGATTGTCTTTAATTAAAAAATGCATGAATAAACGTTTGAGTGTTTTTCTTCGTTTTATTGCTGTATTTAAATGTTATACAAGCTGACCTTATGTTTAGGCAATCTTTCAAGGGTTGAAAGCATTCATGAATATACTCCGAAACAATATTACTATAGAAAAAAAATATTTGTTCGTTTAGGTACTGTCCAATGTCGTGGACTTCAGCAATAGGAACGCCTGATTCCATAACATAAACCATATCATGAAATCTGATGATGTGTAAAAGAGTAGCTTTTTGTTTATAAAAACTCTTATCTGTTTTGGTAGACTTGTTATTTTTTTTTAATTTCAAGTGGTTTTTATTCCTTTTTTATACAGGTGTTGAAGCAACATGTATGGAGGAGAGAGGAAAAACGTACTTGTATTGCGAAGGTTATAAGTACAGGATAAACAATCGCTCTGGTGACAAAGTTTGGTGGATATGTACTCAAAGAAACGCTAAGGCCTGCTGCGGCTCCGTAATGTCACACCAAGGTCACGTTTTCAAAAAATCTGCGCACACACATTGACAAGATCCGCATTTCTAGATATAGTAAGTTTATTAAGAATGGTACAATCGGTATAAGAAGTCGGTTAACACTTATCAATATTACACCAAGTTTTGTGCTGATCAGTGTGATCTGAACAAGTAATATTGTTTTGAGAATTAGTGCAACCATCGATGAAAATATTGTTTTGTCCAGTCTGTTAATATGGATCGTTTTCAAACTAAGGCGTCTTTTAATTTTGGATATGTATAGCGACTTTCGTTGACCGTACCTTCTAATAAAAATCTCCGACTCAGTTATAAGGTGGTTTATCAAGTGTTGTAGGTTGCATCTATGTAGTTTAACTCCACGAGGTTTGAAGTTAAATATAAAAATATGTTAAACTAGTTCTCACCCGCGACTTCGAACGCGTTAGGTTTGCGATTTAGTCAGGAGGTTCTTGATTCCAATTTTTGTTTTGAGTTCGTTACCTGATGTCTTTTTTTTTTAGGATGGGAAATCATCAAATGACTTCTCCCGCCCTCTCGAACCCCTTCCGATTTGTGGAACACGAACGCGCCGTCAGCACGGTCTGTCGTCATAAGACAGACGGACGGTGAGCTAGCCCATTACTCACCGTCCACAGGCCTGCGCCTACGGTGGCCGGGGGCCACTGGTTGCCCCCTGACGCCCAGGGCGTCTCCAGCGGCGGCTGGAACGTGAGGTTCTCTCCCTCTCACATTCCGCCACCTCCTTCGCTAGCATGACTGCTTCGCAGAAGGAGGCGACGGCTTCCCATTCCCTCTCGCTCCGGACCATGGATTGAACCAGGGCCGGTAGCGAGAGGTCGCCGCCGCCAATCGCCGCTACGAGGACACGGCGGTGCTCAGCCCAAGAGGGGCAGAGCTCTACAGTGTGCTCCACCGTGTCCTCCGACCGATTCTCGCAGTGGTAACACCCGGGCGTTTCCTCCCGCCCGATTCGGTGCAGGAACCTCCCGAAACAACCGTGTCCAGTGAGGACCTGCGTCAGGCGGAAGGTGAGGGCGCCGTGGCGCCTCTCCAGCCACTCCTCAAAGAGGGGACTTATCGCCACTATTGTGGCGTGCCCTGCACGGGGTTGCAACAGTCGCTCTCTCCATGTCGCCATGAGATCACGCCGGAGGTCTGTCCGCTGAGCGTCTATTTGCCGCGGCAGTGGAGTTTCCCCCCGACGTAGTGCCCCCGCGCGCCATTCGTGCAGGCACCTGAGGACTATCGCCTCCAGATCCCATGGCGGCAATCCGGCCAAGAGGCTCGCCGCCTCGCCGGAGATCGTACGGTACCCCCGGATCAGCCTTACGGCTACCACCTTCTGGGGCGCGTTCAGGTAATGGGCGACTCGCCGCCTCAAAGAACGCGCTCACACCGGGGCCCAGTAAAGGGCCATGGACCGCACGACCCCCGCGTAGTGCCTCCGGCAGGAGTTACCTGATGTCTCCAGTGTTCATCAATAATTAATTATCATTTCAGCCCAAAAGACGTCCACTGCTGGACATAGGCCTCACCCAAGTGTCGCCACATTGACATTTTGGAGGGTTTAGCCATAATCGCCACGCTTGGCGATCGCAGTACGGTTGTTACAAAAGCACAGAGAACGCTGCTGCCCATTCTCTGGCGATCCAGTCTCATTATCTGCCTAGTATTTTTCCAACTATGTTGGGGTCGGCATTAAGTCTAACCGGATGCAGCTGAGTACCAGGCCAATAATGTGCTAGCCCATGTTCACTCTTGGGCACATTACCAATTTTTTGTGGCTGGGCTGGCTGTTTGTGATGAAAAAGGGAAGCCATTAAATTTTGTCATCGTTAAACGAATTTGGAGCTTTTATGGTCATTTCAGTGTACTTCTGTCGGTATCGTGTGAACGTGGAAAAAGATTCACTCATCTGAACCCGGCGACGAATTACGTGTGTTTTATAACACCTTTAAATTTATTAAATTAATGTGTACACGCTATCATTTAAATGTCAGTGATTGTGCCGGCCTCATTAAAAATAAACCAAATAAAAGATAGACACTAATTTCTGTATCTTTCCCCACCCTATCCTACATACAAGGCTGGTGTTCCTTCTTGTGCAACAAACAATAAATGTGCGAAGATTGTGATACTACTTTTCAGATTCTGAAGTACTTCCCGTGTTCTGGACATCGGAGTCTGGTCTTAGAACTAGGCGGGTTCTGGGCAACAAGCGGTTAGACAGACCCGGGCTGCGTGCGAGGTAGCAGTGTGTTAAGAAAGAGAGACTCCTCTGTCTAGCATTCATTCTGCCAATGGATATATCGTCATATCCATAACTCACTAGTTTGTTCATGAAAAGCGTATAATGCTACGATCCCTACATTCTTTTTTCGCCTCATCCACGTTCATACATCTGGTCATATACGTACGCCTGTCGCCCGGTTACGAGTACTACACACCGCTCCTGCCCTGATCCCGTGTAGACAGTTTTAATAACTAGTACTCTGCACTTAAGTGACTTTCTTGTGTTAATAAATAATTAATTGAAAACCTCCCTCTTTGTTGAGTTTTGGCACAAACATTATGGGAACACTTCAATCAATTTATCTGTGCAGGCATGAAAACACAGAACTAAAATAAATGTACCAAGACAAGACCAGTCATCGATGAAAATTTTGATGTCAAAGAACGCCACCTTGAACTGCACACTTAAAGTGGTCATACTATAATACGTGTCTATACTATATGTGTGGTGGCAGTTTTCGGTGTGAACAGGGCAAAATTGTTACGAAATACAATTTGTTAACGATGAATCCTTATTCTTGTAAAACCAATAATGTATCTATCGTGGGTAGATAATTATCTACCACAGCGGTTTGTTTTATTGTGTTAAAGAACTAACATAAGTATTATTCTTTTAGATACAATTTAATGCTGTTAAATTGACTTTAATTAAACCCAAAAAAAAAGAAACTTATTTCTTCTTTCATCGAATCTGCAGAGTTTTATAATTATCGGCAAAGTGAGCCTCATTCCCAAGAAGAGTGAAAACGTAGCTATGTCACTAAAGTATTGCCCCTTGTAGCGTTATTGAATTCAAAGAGTTTCTGATATTTACACTTATTACTTCAGAATTTTATTTTATTTCAGATGTTTTAATGATTCCTAGTAAAAGAGGAACCATGAAGCTGATAATGGACAATGCTGTGTTCATCAGGAACAAGCAATGGGGTGACAACAGCGCATACTGGACGTGTCGCCGGAGGGCCTATGGCTGCAAGATGACGGTACTCACCAAGGGCACCAATGTCACCAAAGTTAGGGGCGAACATAATCATGAGTGAACATTACGTAGTGCATTTAATTGACTACTTTTTTATACTAACTTTACTTTATTACTTTTAAGTGTTGCTATACATATACTGTATTATAGCTTTTTTTTTTTTTTTTTTTTTTTTTTCGGATGGGAAATCATCAAATGACTTCTTCCGCTCTGGGCGGAGCGGAAGGGAGTGTCAGACTTGACTGACTAAAACCCATCCATGTTCCTTCTTAGCCCTTTGCGTTCCAGGGGCACGGTATCTCTTTCGAACAACCCGCAGCCCTGGCAGGCATCGGCCCTCTCGGACCCCTTCCGATTTGCTGACATCTCCTTGAGGCGCGCGTGGAACACGAACGCGCCGTCGGCACGGTCTGTCGTCATAAGACGGACGGACGGTGAGCTAGCATAATCATGAGTGAACACTACGTAGTCCATTTAATTGACTAACTTTACTTTATTACTTTTAAGTGTTGCTATACGTGTACATATACTGTATTATAGCTGCGCTTCCATTATACGTGTGCCTATTAGAAATCATAATAGCTTATTTGGAGATGTGGAGGATACCATTATTTTCTCACTGTGCTGTTATATTATAATTAGTTTCAGAATAGGTATTAAATGACACTATATAAACTGATATAGATTCGACTAAGCACGACTGCAGAGATGTAGTTTTCTTTTGCTTTATTTAACAAATTTTTTGTAAATGCTGACGGTGAATTATTATTAAAGTTAAAATGTAAAAGGAATAACATGAACAAGTAATATTGTTTTGCGAATTAGTGCAACCATCGATGAAAATATTGTTTTGACTTTTACTCCAGTCTGTTAATATGGATCGTTTTCAAACTAAGGCGTCTTTTAATTTAGGATATGTATAGCGAATTTCGTTGACCGTAGCTTCTAATAAAAATCTCCGACTCAGTTATAAGATGGTTTATCAAGTGTTGTCGGTTGCATTCCCTGTAGTTTAACTCCACGAGGTTTGAAGTTAACTATAAAAATATGTTAAACTAGCTATCACCCGCGACTTCGATCGCGTTAGGTTTGCGATTGGTTTAGATTAAGTTTTTTAGTCAGGAGGTTCTTGATTCCAATTTTTTGTTTTGAGTTCGTTGCCTGATGTCTGCAGTATTCATCATTAATTCACTATCATTTCAGCCCAAAAGACGTCCACTGCTGGACATAGGCCTCCCCCAAGTGTCGCCACATTGACATTTTGGAGGGTTTAGCCATAATCGCCACGCTTGGCGATCACAGTACGGTTGTTACAAAAGCACAGAGAATGCTGCTGCCCATTCTCTGGCAATCCAGTCTCATTATCTGCCTAGTATTTTTCCAACTATGTTGGGGTCGGCATTAAGTCCAACCGGATGCAGCTGAGTACCAGGCCAATAATGTGCTAGCCCACGTTCACTCTTGGGCACATTACCAATTTTTTGTGGCTGGGCTGGCTGTTTGTGATGTTTGTGATGAAAAAGGGAAGCCATTAAATTTGGTCCTCGTTAAACGAATTTGGAGCTTTTATAGAATAGAATAGAATAAAACTTTATTGTACACCAAAAATTAAACGTAACGGGCTTACAAAACTAATAATTTTATGGTTACAAAGGCGGTCTTATCGCTGATAGCGATATCTTCCAGACAACCTTCCTCTTTTCCTCTTTACCTCTTTTATGGTCATTTCAGTGTACTTCTGTCGGTATCGTGTGAACGTGGAAAAAGATTCACTCGTCTGAATCCGGCGACGAATTACGTGTGTTTTATAACACCTTTAAATTAATTAAATCTATCTACGTCTACGTTTATGTACGTCTATGTTTTTCTTCTTACTAAGCTATTACGGTGCGCACTGTTTGTCTGTTTTATTTTAACTTTTTTTTTGTGTATTCGTGGACAATGTTGTAGGTTACATGTGTGGTAACATAAATATGGAATAGACTGTATCGATGTATTTCTAAGTTTTGTGCAAATTTAAGAATCTCTAGTTAAGCTTGGCATGTAACTATTTTTTGTCCCTAACAATAAAATAAAATAAATTAATGTGTACACGCTAACATTTATATGTCATTGCTTGTGTCGGCCTCATTAAAAATAAACCAAATAAAAGATAGACACTAGTTTCTGTATCTTTCCCCACCCTATCCTACATACAAGGCTGGTGTTCCTTTTTGTGCAACAAACAATAAATGTGCGAAGATTGTGATTCTATTTTTCAGATTCTGAATTACTTCCAGTGTTATGGACATCGAAGTCTGGTCTTAGAACTAGGCGGGTACAAAAAGCAGTTAGACAGACCCGGGCTGCGTGCGAGGTAGCAGTGTGCTAAGAAAGGGAGACTCCTCTGTCTAGCATTCATTCTGCCAATGGATATATCGTCATATTCATAACTCACTAGTTTGTTCATGAAAAGCGTATAATGCTACGATCCCTACATTCTTCTTTCGCCTCATCCATGTTCATACATTTGGTCATACACTACGCCTGTCGCCCGGTTGCGAGTACTACACACCGCTCCTGCCCTGATCCCGTGTAGACAGTTTTAATAACTAGTACTCTGCACTTAAGTGACTTTCTTGTGTTAATAAATAATTAATTGAAAACCTCCCTCTTTGTTGAGTTTTGGCACAAACATTATGGGAACACTTCAATCAATTTATCTGTGCAGGCATGAAAACACAGAACTAAAATAAATGTACCAAGACAAGACCAGTCATTGATGAAAATTTTGATGATAAAGAACGCCACCTTGAACTTCACACTTAAAGTGGTCATACTATACGTGTCTATACTATATGTGTTGTGGCAGTTTTGGTGTCAACAGGTCAAAATTGTTTAGAAATACAATTTGTTGACGATGAATCCTAATTCTTGTAAAGCCAATAATGTATCGTAGGTAGATAATTATCTACCACAGCAGTTTGTTTTATTGTGTAAAAGAAGTAAAATATTATTAATTTAGATACAATGCTGTTGTTGACAGACTGACTTAATTAAACTCAACTAGCTGGTTTCAATATAAAAACGTATTCGAAAGATACCTGTTTCTTATTTCATCGAATCTGCAGAGTTTTATAATTATCAGCAAAGTGAGCCTGATTCCCAAGAGTGCAAACGTAGGTATATCATTAAAATATTGCCACTTGTAGCGTTATTAAATTCAAAGAGTTTCTGACATTTACACTTATTACTTCATAATTTTATTTTATTTCAGATGTTTTAATGATTCCTACTAAAAGAGGAACCATGAAGCTGATAATGGACAATGCTGTGTTCATCAGGAACAAGCAATGGGGTGACAGCGCATACTGGACGTGTCGCCGGAGGGCCTATGGCTGCAAGATGACGGTACTCACCAAGGGCACCAATGTCACCAAAGTTAGGGGAGAACATAATCACGAGTGAACACTACGTAGTGCTAGTTTAATTAGTTTAATTGACTTTATTACTTTTAAGTGTTGCTATACATATACTGTATTATAGCTGCGCTTCCATTATACGTGTGCTTATTGGAAATCATAATAGTTTATTTGGAGATGTGGAGGATACCATTATTTTCTCACTGTGCTGTTATATTATAATTGGTTTTAGAATAGGTATGAAATGACACTATGAAAACTGATATAGATTCAACTAAGCACGACTGCTGAGAAGTAGTTTTCTTTTGCTTTAACTAATGTTTTGTAAATGCTTACGGTGAAATATTATTTAAGTTAAAATGTAAAATGAATAAAATATTGTTTATTTTAACATATTTTTTATTAATTAATGTATTTTGTTTATGTTCAATATAAATATTTGGAACCGTGGTTTTGTTGCAGTTGCATTTATCATGTAAGTTTATCTGGAAAAAACAATGTTTTTAGTGCCGATTTAATACTTTCCACAACCTAACTTCCCACATCTTCCCGTGGGTGTCGTAAGAGGCGACTAAGGGACTTGCCAGAGTATGGGCAGCAGCGTCCTCTGTGTTTTTGTAACAACCGTACTGCGATCGCCAACCCGCGTGCCAAGCGTGGCGATTATGGCAAAACCCCCCTTATGTCAATGTGGCGTTGGGGGAGGCCTATGTCCAGCAGTGGACGTCTTTTGGGCTGAAATGATGATGATGATGACAACCTAACTTAAATGAAATTTTGTTACAAAATAAACGAAGAAACCTTTAGGCATTAGTGCTTTTATAATAATAATTACCGAACGACTGTTAATAATTATTATGGTGCTGTTTAAAAAACATATTTAATAGGTATAGCTAATTATACAAACAGGTAATACAAATGTTCTTATTTTCAGAACCTGTAATAGTAACAACACCCCGAGGAGGACTTAAACTTCTGTTGGAAAATGAAGTGTACTTCAGGAATAAGACGACGGGAGAGAACTCTTACTGGGTGTGCAGGAGAAAGGCCCACGGGTGCAGGGTCACCGTTCATACGTATGGAATAGATGTCATCAAAATTAAGGGCGAGCACAGTAACCACTGAGATAGGTAGGTACTAGACGCGATAATATGATGTAGAGTGGTACAAGGATCCTTTGGCGCTCGAATGACAGATGGGAGCTGTTGGTGAACATTTGTTTTTTTTTTGTGAAATCTATTTAAAGAGACGGTGGTTTGTCGGTTCTAGCCACGTACAGTGCCCTGCATTGCTAGTGCCATTACCTGACCTATCTCACAAAGCAAAAAAGAGGAAAATGGGTCAGGTAATGCTGGCCACTGACTGTACCTAAAGATCCATGTATCCACGCATCAGAGATTATAGAATAAAGAATGTTAATTTTGATTTTGTTTGTCGCTGTCAATGCATTTTCTGGTATTTTGTTCCTAAACCTTATTAAAAGTATACACATCTTGAATTTGGATTTTCTGAAGTAATCTTCAGCAAATCCAAATTATAAAAATATGTTTCTATTTTTATTTTTTATTGTTCAAAAATGGATCCAGTCTTTTAATCAAAATCCATTAGATTGATTGAAGTATGTTCGTGTATATGTAGTGCTGTTTCTCCGAATATAAAAAATATCCTCTTCTCTTCTTGATCTTGATGATCTCTTATCTTCGCGATTGTTTTGGTATATTGCGTCTTATTTGCGTAACTCAAAAAATTTAGTCAATCCATCAAAACACCTAAATTTGATGTACGACTGATAGCATACTATGAAGTTTTTAGCAGGTCTTTTTTTGTATTTTGGAACGAAAGAAGTGATTTCTTTATAAGGAGTATGAGTTAGAATAATGAGTCTGTTGTTAAATCATGAAAATTAGGGAAATGTTCTTAATGGAATACATGTTTTTGTTTTAATAATAGTTTTTCTTTTGCGTGTTTCCTACTTATTGTCTTGAACGATGTTTTGAATTCGTTCAGCGTGTATTGCGGTGCAAACGCACTTTTCAAATATGATATTTGGACTAAAGAAAGTCTTGACTCATGTATAGACAAACTTATTTTATATTTTGGAGCATTTTTTATTTTGTAATTTTTTCAGAGAGTTCTCTTGATTTCGTGTTAACTAACCGTGATGCTTATTCTCTCTTGCACAACGGTAGACAATACTTCAGAAATAGATTACGAGGTGACAGAGTGTACTGGATTTGTAAAAGAAGGCCTAATGGCTGCAAAGTGACTCTCATTTCTATCGGTGATACTATTTTGAAGATTAGGGGTTAACACAATCATTGAGTAGTGTTTCACATAGTCGGAATTTCATCATTAATGTCATCATGTTCATGCCCCCCTTCCGGAGATACAAGCGAGGCCATATGTTTTTGCAAGCAAATTTTAATAGTGTGTTATTTTTTTCCTTTTTTTAAAGTTTTCTTTGTTACTCTTCATATAAATTTAATTTGATTATCTATATATGGTGTAGTATGCCAGATTATAAAGTTAAATATTTTTTTTTTATTAAAGCCTTCCGCGCTTTAAACGCTTTTCTTGAAGAAAGATATTACCTTCGTTATTAAATCTTATAAAAATCGAAAACCTTCAAAACAAAATTTGTTTATTTTAAGTGCTTATTTTGTAACTAGTGGACAAAGGAAACCTGTGGTCCTAATCGGGCGGTACCAGTACAACATGCACAATGACAGGATTGGCAAGGGGGCCACGTGGCGGAGCGTGAAGAAGATCATCAGCTACCAGCACACGAGCTCACTGTCGATAACACTATTGTTAACATAGTAAACAAACACAAGCACGATTAAAGGTTACATTCACCATATTGCCATGCATAGAGAACTTATCCTTCAACCTGCACTGCACCAGCGTGGTGAGTAAGGTCCTCCCTCTGACGGAGAAGAGGAGTGTCCCAGCAGCGGGAACGTTATAGATTGAGTACGCTAGAGAAAATGACACAGGTTTTGTACTACACTTATGTTATTTTGTACCAAACTGTGCAAGTATAATATTTTCACATTTTTCGTGTATTAGTTTCTAATTCAATTATTTCTAAAAAATGATAATTTTTTCAATGACCTAGTTATTTTAATTTCAGCGTTTCGTTTCGGGAAAACAATATATGGCAAGCGTTGCTTATACATCGGGTTAAACAGGTATACTGTACATCAGAACGAGGGTCCGAAGACCAGGTGGCGGTGTGTGAAGAAGAACGACGGCTGCCAAGCGTTCGTGATGACCATCGACAACATCATCATCAGACAACGAGGAGATCATAATCATGAGTAAATCGTCATATAACTTACTTAAAGTAGCTGTAATAATCATCGAATATTGTAGGAACGGAAATTATCGATCTTACGATCGATCGATTTTCGTTGTCGTTGCAATATAAACTGAGGTTATAGTCATGCCCTGATTAAAAAATATTGATCAGACAGCGAGGTGGCGAGGCTGAATGCACAAGGACAAGCCTATTCATTTTGTCTTTGATCGGATTTTTCCTATCGATATTTATGTATTGAGAAGTACTGCAGAGTAAGTACTGATCTCACAAATAATTATGATTGCAATCAACTTTTATGTTTAAAAACTTATTTTAACGAAAAGTTGAATGTGTTTTGTGAAAAAAACTAATTAGTTCAACATGGACTGGTTTGAAAAAAAAAGAGATGGAATGAAATAAAAAAATGAAATGTAAAGAAAAAGAAATGAAAAAAAGAAAGTGAATGATAATAGTTTATTATTTTCCAGACGATTTCGGTCATTTACAACTTCACCAGTGAATGTTATCATACACGACTTAATGAATCTCTATTGTCTTCGTTATGATGACTGCATGATTTAGACCGCTACATCTAAATTATTGAATTAGCCTTAACTCCTCCTTCCTTTCTTTCTCTACCTACCTTTCTCTTTTTTTTTCTTCTTTCCTTGCGAAAGTCCATGATATTGAATGTTATGCAAAATATTAGTTTTAATTTCAAAAATAAATCCAGGTTTAGATGCAAGTGGCAGTACCACCCTCTGACCTCTCCCCCGAATGGTGGACGACTCAAAATCCCAAACCTAAAGTACTAACACTCGTGAATAGTTTTAAATGTGTTAATTTTACATATTTCAATACTTTTCAAAGACCCCACGCGACGGAACGAGGGTTAAGATTGTTTTAAGTTTCAAAAACAGGAGAATACTGTGATTATTTTTTCGAAACAAAACCACTAGTTTAAAACATTCTGTGGAACTTTATAATTATTATTATTAAATCAAGACGTTTTCTACAACCTAGTGGTTTTATTTTTTTAAATAGAACCTGTTAATGGCATTGTTGATTCTTTGATGTAAATAATCTAAATTATAGAATTAGCCTTAACTCCTCCTTACTTTCTTTCTCTACCTATCTTTCTCTTTTTTTTCTTCTTTCCTTGCGAAAGTCCATGATATTGAATGTTATGCAAAATATTAGTTTTAATTTCAAAAATAAATCCAGGTTTAGATGCAAGTGGCAGTACCGCCCTCTGACCTCTCCCCCGAATGGTGGACGACTCAAAATCCCAACCTAAAGTACTAACACTCGTGAATAGTTTTAAATGGGTTAATTTTACATATTTCAATACTTTTCAAAGACCCCACGCGACGGAACGAGGGTTAAGATTGTTTTAAGTTTCAAAAACAGGAGGATACTGTGATTATTTTTTCGAAACAAAACCACAGGATTAAAACATTCTGTGGAACTTTATAATAATTTTTATTAAATCAAGACGTTTTCTACAACTTAGTGGTTTTATTTTTTAAAAATAGAACCTGTTAATGGCATTGTTGATTCTTTGTTATAAATACGTCCTTTTTTTCTAGAAATATATTTCATGAAAAATCGTTACGGTAACAAATCCCTGGTATTTCATGACCAACGTTACAATAGGGACCAAAGAAAGGCAAGCGGAAGTGAAGGGCGGGAGTCGTGGCGATGTGTCAAGAAAAACAGTGGCTGCAGGGCAATCGTCATCACATTCATGAACCGCGTCATACATTTCACAGAACACAATCATGCAGCGTAAGTTAAAAAGAAGGAAAAGTTAGCTTTTTCTGGGGTTCAGGTTAGTGCGTGTGTAAATTTTGAGGCTAAAGCGCTTTTTGCAATTGGAACATTTCGATATTTGCAAAAAACATCCACTGTCAGACCTCGACGGTGAGGTCGAAAAGACGGCGGTTTGCGTCTGAACTTTTTAAGAGCGCTAGACTCTTTACTACTCTCCTGGATGAGGGTGATAGCATCATCAGGAGTGACGAGGGTATGTCTCGGACGGCGAACGGAACGGTTCGTAACGGGCGGCCGCTGCGATCAGGGACTGTGCTTAATGGCATTAT
This sequence comes from Cerastis rubricosa, assembly GCA_949152445.1. Classification (NCBI taxonomy): domain Eukaryota; kingdom Metazoa; phylum Arthropoda; class Insecta; order Lepidoptera; family Noctuidae; genus Cerastis; species Cerastis rubricosa. The sequence goes on from OX424527.1 coordinate 17,225,302, forward strand.
CGAAGAAACGCTTCGAAAGATGTTTTATAAACTGAAGGACGGTGGGCATTCTAAGGTCTACGTGTAGATGGTTATTACGGATATAATATGGGGCTCCCGTGACTCTACGTAAGAACCGGTTCTGTAAAGTTTGTATGCTATGTATTTAGGATTGGTATGTGCGAATCACCGCGGAATAAAGGCGCAGCTTCCGCTTGAGTGACAAGTTGCGTTTTGCCGATATCATGAAATAAAGCCTACCCATAGCAAAGGCAGGTGCGATCCGGCAGAAAGTCTCGTAAGATTAGCACGAGACGGTCTGGCACTCCCAGTTTGTACAGCTTATATAATAAGCCGTTGTACTAGACTTTATTGAAAGCCTTTGCTATGTCGAAGAATAACACACCCGTCATCGCTCCACGCTGGAAGCCAGCGCTCAAGTGCTCTACGATGCGGTAGGCCTGTTGTATACAAGAGTGTCCGGTCCTGAAGTCAAACTGCTCGTTGGGGGTTAGACTCTTAGCCTCGGCGAAGTCTTTGAGTCATCTACTTCACTCGACACTTAAATTGTATTGAAAATACTACACCAGGATTTTTAACTGAGAATTTGAGCTGAGAACATGCTAAATTATTATACACCCGCAAAATTAAAACATTTGGAAGTTTCGTTCGAAATGTTAAATTTCAAACAAGTCACAATATTAAATAGAGGTTGATAAGTTCCTAAACTAAAATTCTCAATTCAGAAATAGCGTGATTGCCTACTTGTCGAATTTGTGCAAGATGATATTTTCCCAGTTAATAAAAGCTATCCCTTTTTTGTCATTTAATTAGGGTTTGTTTGGAGTTGGTTATGTTGACTCTTATCATAATGAGGATTTAATCATAAAAACAATTAAATAATTCTAAACTCAGTTAAAGCTGAGTAAAGAAAATGAAACAACTGAATGAATGAACTTGATATATCAAAACAATTGTTCGAGGACCACGAGAAGCTACGTGTAGCGGACGTCGAGACTTTAACAAAAATTTTGACGTGCCTTGAAAAAATAGTTCACTATTTATGAAGAAATATAAAAAAATACATTTTTTATTTCATATAGCTTATCAAAATAAATTAAGATTATTACTTACTTATTGGAATCGAATGGAACTTAAAAATAATTCTTGAACTTAGAATGGGACCTCAAGAACACAACATTGTTATTTCAATAATTTAACAAACCATATCAAAATGGTAGAATTTTTAAGGAGGCAATTTAAACTAATTAAGTGTTATGATTTGATCTAAAAGTTATAATTATATTTTATAATATTTAAGGTTAATTGCACATTACTTAAGTACATAATGTATGTAAGTTTTAAGCTATATATTATTTGTTTGTATATCTTTTAATTTTATGTGCAATAAAGAATAAGAATAAGTTTCGTTAAATGTTTGAAATAATGTAATCGTTGTTGTATGAGTGGACTACTATACAGAAATGTTACCAAAGGAGCTTTGAAATATACTGATCAACAAACTGAGCATCACAAAATATTTTTTTTTTTTTACGTTTGTAAAATATGTTTATATTATACATGTATATGTACATATATGAAGTGATAACTTAACTTTTGTTATTTAACATTTTTGTGTAATAAGTACACCAGTGACTACCCCCCTTTTTTATTTATATTCCATAATGTCCATCCAAAGGTTGTCTGGAAGATATCGCTATCAGCGATAAGACCGCCGTTGTAACCATATGATTAGCAGTTTTGTAAGCCCGTTATTTTTCATTTTTGGTGTACAATAAAGTTTTATTCTATTCTATTCTATTCTAAATATCGCTCCTATGAATAATAAATAGTAGTATTATTTAAAAATATTATCATAATGTTAGATAATCCGTAAAGTATTATTTTATTAAATTGACAATTGTATTTCTATTTAGTGATTTTAAATAATTATCAGTAGGTCGTGTTTATGGTTTATCTTTTCATTTACATGTTTCTTAAACATACATGATTTGGAGATCACCTTTTAAGCAAAGAGATGCTTGTGTTAGGTGTCTCCACTCTTCCGCTTAACATTAGACAGGGTATGCAATTGAAAAACAATATAAAAAAAATATAACAAAACGAAACATAAAGGCGTAAAGGAGCGCACATGTGTGGTATATGCGAGTGGGTTTTTGAGTCTGTTTGTGCGTGTGTTGGTGAGTGGGTGTGAGTGTGTATTGTACGTATGCGTTAAGTTCATTTAGGTTTTAAGTTAGGTTTAAAGTAGGTTTTAAGTTTAGGTTTAAAAGCAACAATAAAGAGAAATAATATTATTTTGCACCTTTGTTTTGAACGGCGCTTTGTTTTGTTTATAACATCACATCAATGTGAAAAATGTTTCGATGACATTAATGTTTTTGCAAAATCTACTGAGTATTTAAAAAAAAATATCTGTGAAATAATTATTATTTTAATTTACCAACTTTTATTTATTTTTATTTTTGTTTTCAAAATAAATTCTTCTTTATCCTCGCATGCAAACATTCTTAAATTGATCTCATTTCACTATATATGATCCAGTATTGCTAATATATTATTTTTGTATCGTTCAGGCAAAATCATAAAAAACTACCGAGGCGCTCAGTGCCTGTATGCTGCCGGGCACATTTACAATCGAATGACGAGTGCAAAGGGTAACAAACTGCGATGGTACTGCTCTCGCTACCACCAGGGATGCAGGGCGGCGGTACTCACTACTGTCAACTATGTAGTTTCAGAACATATTGGCGATCATCGCCATGACCCTCCGAAATTAATACAATCTGCCGCCGGGATATGTCATGTTGTTGGCTAGAACTATTACCAGGCGCAAGCGTATTAAAAAATCCAGATATTAAATGATTTGTGTAATGTGTAGCTTGTTACGATAAGCCCCACAAGTTTTTTCACATTAAAAGTACTTCGGTACCTATTAAGCTTGACTCCATGGTTTTTTGGTCTCAGATCTGGAAAGGACCTCTTTTTCCTTTTCTCGACTCTATGATTTTTGTCATAATACTCAATGACTACATTATATCACTTAAAGAATATTGACATACGTTTCAACACTTTTGCTTTTCATTGCTATTCAGCACTATAATTCTTAACAATTTCGAGTTAGTTGCAAAAAATATTTTATTGCTTTGTATGTTAAGGTTTTTAATCATTAAACGTATTATAATAATTTCGTCGATAATATTGGCAGTGAAGGGAAATGATATTGGTTCGCTTGTAAATAAGTAGTCAAAGCATTTTTTTTATTTTGAACAGTGACAGGTATTTTATTAACGACTGTTTTTATTGTCTGTAAAAGTAGACTCTAAAAGAAAAGTTGTTTTATTTTGAAAGAACAACAGGTTCTTTTTTGCGAGTAATGTTTGTTGTATATATTTTTCATTGTTTAAGACTAATTGTTTATTTTTCTACAGTCAAATGGTACAGAAAAGATAATGGGAAGGAGATAGCAGTGGCACAAGGGTACACATTCTCTGTCGACCATATATATAAGTCAACTGAAACGTATAAGTGCTCCTTCGGCGTTAAGTGTAGAGCTCGCTTCAGTGTCACAAAGAACAGAAAGTTTATTAAATCAAGTAATCTGGAACACAATCATCCACCCCCTAAATGTATAATCCGTAATGGCGTTTATTACAAAATTTAGGAACAATACAGGCATTATTATCAAAATTATGTACCCATTATCTGTATGAGTTCAAAATTAAGCCACCGCTAACGCTAAACATTGCTTCAGACATTCAACTGTTTGCACTTGTGTGACAAATAAAAACATGACAAGTAAAATTTCTTTTATTTCAAATAGTATATCAATTCTGTAATGTATGTGTGTATGTATATGGCTCATTGCTTAAACATGGCTAGTTTAATTGGTTTATGGGTGACATCATAATCAGTAAACCTTACTGGCATCGGAGGTTCTGATTTAAAATGCACGATGGAGATCGTACCATTAAAATGGCGATATTTTGATAAAATAGGTTGTCGGCCAATAAGTTCAAGAATTATTAGATGCTGGCGTAATTTGTAAAAGTTCTTTGACATCTGGAGTTACTCGTTTGTCTGGTCCACATGTTTCAGTCGAAAAGAAAGTGTGTTTAGTCGAAATGTCACGGTTGTCCGGTTCATGCTTTACGATGATCGAAGGGACGCAGGTGCCCGGTTTATGATATTTTTGTGATGACGTTGGTTGAGGGGACGCTGATGTCCGGTCCGTACACTGGTATGGTCGTAGGGACGCAGTAATTGTCCGGTTCAAACGTTGGTATGGACGAAAGGAGAGTGTCGTCCGGGTCAGATCCATTACGGATTGGTTGAAGGGATGCACTCGTCTGGTCCAGTGGTTAAGTGTTTAGGGAAAGGTGCCGTCCGGGCCAGGAGTGGTCGAAAGGACACACGCTTTCTTGCTGGGGGAAAGGTGCCGTCCAGTCCATGAGTGTTTGAAAGGACACACGCTTTCTTGCTGGGGGAAAGGTGCCGTCCGGTCCATGAGTGGTCGAAAGGACACACGCTTTCTTGCTGGGGGAAAGGTGCCGTCCGGTGCATGAGTGGTCGAAAGGATATACGCTTTCTTGCTTGAGGAAAGGTGCCTTCCGGTCCATGAGTGGTCGAAAGGCCACGCGCTTTTTTTGTTAGGAGAAAAATGCCGTCTAGTCCGTGAGTGGTCGAAAGAACGCACGCTTTCTTTTGTTCTGAAACAGTTACAGTTACGATGAGAGTAATGTTTGTCATAGTTTGTCAGGATGGAAGAGCGGATGTCTTGGTGATTAGACATTGCTTGTTCCAGCAATACAATAACGCCCGAGGACGGTCGTATGTCAGTCTGGCCGTGTCGGCGCCTTTGCAAAAAGGCTTCATTATGATTCACGTTGCAAACTAAACTATGACCACAGACGAGAGGGAAGCGGTCTACAATTCTCTCTGGCGGAACGTCAAGTCGTTGCGGGTATATTGACTTAGGTAGTTGCCAAGGAAGGTGGCGCGTAACGAGACGGTGACGGATCGCCGACGTCTGTTTTCTTAATCTAATTAAATCTGGTGCCACATATCATAAGTAACTCCGATGTTGCGGGTAAGAGCCTTCAAGTATATTAACAGCTTTGTTTGTTTCTTTTATGTATTTTACGACATTTTTTTTTGTTTTAATTTATATGCTTACACAGTGTAATGGGATGTTTCTAGTTATGTATTTTTTGGGTCGTCCCAAATAAATAACCAATTACGATTCCGATTAATTTTTTTCCTGACTTAATTTTTGTCCTTTTAAAATTATAATAAAGTATTACTAGTACTACTCATAATCAGAATCGTTTTATTTTGTTCACGTATTATAATACCAAAAAGAAAACTACTAATTTTACTATAATCATAATCGTTTAACTTTCAGCAATAAAATGGTACGAAAAGCAGAATGGAAAAGAGATAGCCATCATACAAGGATACACATTCTATTTCGGCGGTCAAAAGACAAATAATGTGTTTAGGTGCACAGCAAGAAACTGCAAAGCTCGCTTCCTGATCACAAAAGACAAGAGAGTCATGAAATCCTGTTATCTGGAACATTTTCATCCACCCCCTAGTTATGTTATCCGTAATGGTGTTTATTTTAGAAATTAATTATCATTGTACGACAATCTCAGTCAGGGCAAATATGCAGTAAGTTCTTGTGAAACAGTGCGGCTATTGTAATTAAGATAATTTTGTATCTGAAGGCCTAGCCTAGATAGACATATTGTCATGCTATCTGCGATGGAAATATACAGGGTGTAACGGAAAGGGTATATACATACTTAAGGGTAGGCTACAGACCATCAAACTGAACATGTTTCTCCATTGGACAAACATCGTAATAGCGAAAAAATTATCTGCTGCCCCATACTAATTTTCAATACCTATCGGCCCAAATGTATGGAGCTGCTGATATTTTTTTCGCTATTACGATGTTTGTCCGATGGAGAAACATGTTCAATTTGATGGTCTGTAGCACACCATTGAGTATGTATATACCCTTTCCGTTACACCCTGTATACAATGTGTAGGACTGAGAACAGACGCTCCCGAAAGGCGTATGTCAATTCTGGTGAAAGTCGTTTACGTAGAATGTTTTGCCCTTTCTACACCTCGTAAAGTGTCTTGTATAGCTTTGCGTTAGATTTCTTATTGATTCTACAAACTTCCAGGACTTAATAAAAATAGTGGAATACCTACCAGACAGGTCAAAGAACGATAATAATAGCCAACTAGTAATAGTACAGAGAGCAGCGGTGGCCCGTGGTAGCAGCCCCGACTTACGAGCAGTAAGCCGTGGGTTTGAACCCATGCAGGCGCATTACTTTGTGTAATTTATTTCATCACTGCTGGCCTCCAAAACGGTGAAGGAAAACATGTTGAGGAAACCGGCATATCCTAGAACTAAAAATACCAAGACATGTGATATCTACCAACCCGCACTGGGCCCGCGTGGTGGATTACAGCCCACTCCCTCTCACAGAGAGGAGGCCTGTGTCCCAGCAGTAGGAACATATAAGCTGATGATGATGATGATGAGTAGTAGTACAGGTGGGGTAACCTTTCATCAAACTTGTAGGGGCAGCTATTCCTTATAATTACCCCACAGTATATGCAACTGTTGTGATTGGTGGAGGTCGTGCGCCGGTCGGTCGCTGTCACTTGTGTTTCTCATATGTATTAAACCATTTTATCTTAAAATAAAATCTAGCTAGTTTCAAACATATTTTTTTTCTTTTTTCTTTCTTTAGGTTATCAGTAATTTCAAATATCAATGTCCTAGAAGTATGATAGTCGTCTTATTCTGGCAAAACAAATAATCATCGTAGCCGGTAACAACCAACTTCAAAATCTACTAAACTAAATAAATCTTTTGTATTCCAGAGCTAGTTTTCAGCACCACAAGACAGGGGAATCCTGTGATCAAGCTTGGCACCTACCGGTACAACAAGGCCAGTGGCTGCAACGGGTCCAAAGTGCGCTGGTACTGTACAAGGTACCCGTATGGTTGCCGCTCAGCAATATTTACTTTCGACAATGTTATAATTAACCATAGAGCTGAACATAACCATTAGTCGGTATAGTCGTACATGGGTCGTACTTTTGGCACGTTATCTTAATGTGAATTATTGCCATTTATTCTTGTTTTTCAAAAAATAATTACAAACGCTTACCAGCGCCCCTCCTGGTGATCGTAATTACGCTCCAAAAGGCCCATGGAACTGTACTTGAGATTGATTAGTTTATTTTGTCTATGGAGATTTGTAAGTATTGAAATATTGGCAGACTTTACTTATTTTGAGTTACTTATTTTTTGCAAAATGGAATACATTATTTTATTTTTTTGTCTGTTATTTGTTATGACGTAATATTTAGAAAAAATACTTATTTTAAAAATAAATATTGTTTTTTTTTCATAAATATAGTCTGTGACTTTCTTGTGTAGATTGATTTAAATTTTTTTCCTAGACTAAGATGTCACTTCATATCCAGTCATGTAAATAATTAATTTGATAAGACTTGCGTTCAGTATTGGCCTATCTAACGCAGTCAACTTTACAAAAAAAAACGTACTTATTACATTACAGACGGTCTCAATACTTTTTTCTGTTTCAGAGCCTATATTTAGCACTACGAAAGCTGGCAACCCTGTTCTCATTATAGGCCCTTGCCGATACAACCGGAGCACAACCTATAGAGGGCCCAAATGGCGCTGGACCTGTATTAAAAGGAAGATTGGTTGTAAAGCGAACATCTTCACGTATCACAAAAGAATCATTAGCCAGAATAATGAACACAATCATTGAAGTCAGGGACTGTTCACAAACCATGTTCCGCCTTCTATCTTGTCTTCCTTAATAACTATTGATAGGGTGGTTTGATTGTCAGTGCCTACCGCAAATATTTGTCTAATCAAATTTATCTTGGATCTGTTAACCACACAAACACCCACGCAAACACACACTCTCGGGCAAGTAGATGCTTACGCCCAGTGTCCTATGCAGACATTAGGCGTGAGGACATATGTTCCACTCACGGACACACAACACTCTCCAAAGACACTCTTAGCATATCACTTTTTATTTTGAATGTTATTCTCTTCCTCTCATCACTAGGAGCTTTTACAATGTTTTAGTACGTAAGTGCAATTAAATATTGTTATTTTAAGAGTGTGAGCCTGGAGGTCTGTTATGCTGGTCTCGAACCCAGTATGGACTCCAGCTCTCACAAAAGATTTGAATCTGCCTGTGTGTGTGTGTGTGTATATTTGAACCTAGAAACTATGTTCCAAAATTGTACTTATTTAAGAGAAATAAACTACTACGGTATTGATTTCGTGAGGGTTTGGTGGGTTTTGGTTTTTTTTCGTGAGGAAACCGGCATGTCCTAGAACTAAATATTCGAAGACATGTGACATCTACCAACCCGCACTGGGCCTGCGTGGTAGATTACAGCCCACTCCCTTTCATAGAGTGGAGGCCTCTGTCTCAGCAGTGGGAACATTATAGGCTGATGATGATAATGTATTGATTTATTACTTTTGTCCTTATCAAAGCTGTCTGCAGTAGTCCGCTGCATCAGTATATCTTTGTTTATTCAGGTAGAGGTTGAGGCAGCAATGCTGATCTGTCCACAAATAAAAACCTTATTCTGAATATTTTAAGTTGCCAATTGTAACCCACTTTACAAAATATTATAGAAAAAATACCTAATTTTGACTCCCTTTTTTGCAGAAATTATATTTTTCGGTTCAACAAGATCCGGCAACCCTGTTATTTCCAGAGGTTCATATCGGTACAATCGCACGTCGGGGTATAACGGGCCCAAACTACGCTGGGCTTGCACTAAACGGAATTACGGATGTAAAGCGACCATCTACACACTCAACAATGTCTTCATTAGCGAATGTGCTTCGCACAACCATTGAAGTATATTTAATTTGCACTATTTCAAATCTGTTTAAGATCCGTAAAAATGTATTATCAATTCGAAGTTTTGATACCTACATTAAATGTTTGGGAAAATGTGAGGATGTGTATGGATATTTGTTATGTACTTATTCACGCAAAACTACTGAGTTTTGGATCTTGATTTTTTCACATTAATAAGGGGCATCCATATAAATGAAGTCACACAAATTTCATGGTTTTTACCGTCCCGCCGTCCTTGTCATAGCTGTTCACATTATTGACGTTACATATCTTGTAATTTTACAAATTCGTACAGATAGAGTCGACAATATTTTTTAGTTTTTCGTATACAGTTCCGTGTTTTAATACTAAGATACATTATATTTTCAAATGTGACATCACTAAATTAGGACCTCGACCGTCCCTTGCCACACAATGTCACATTTTGTCAAGACTCTACCCCACTTTTTTTTTAAGGTATGGCTTCTCGCAGTTCAACCTATGAGGTTATCGTCTGCTTAACCGGACTATCCTGTGGGTGCCTTAAGAGTAAGGCCTCCATCCAGGGCATAAAAACTTACAAACTACGCGCTAAGGGCACCCCATGTGGGGTACGAGCCTCGGCTTAGGGCGTCGCTGGGGGAGGACTGCATGGGGACAGGCTGGATCTGAATGGTTTCATTATTTAGGGGCTGATCTAAAACTACTGGCACAGCATCGCGGGCTGGCTCGAGCGAGGGTCGGGGACCATGGACCGGGACGTTGCGACGGACCTCGACGGCGAGGTCGGAAATACGGCGGTTTGTGTCCGAATTTTTAAGAGTGCTAGTCTCTTTACTACTCTCCTGGAGGAGGGTGATAGCATCATCAGGAGTGACGAGGGTATGCCTAGGATGGCGTACTGTACTAATGCGTGAGGGTTCGTAACGGGCGGCCGCTGCGATCAGGGGATTACGGTGTTTAATGGCTTTATCGAACAAGCGCTTCGAAAGACGTTTCATAAACTGAAGGACGGTGGGCATTCTAAGGTCTACGTGTAGACGGTCATTACGGACATAAAAAGGGGCTCTCGTGACTCTACGTAAGAACCGTTTCTGGTGCCGGTGCCCACCGGCACCAGAAACGGCACTAGACTCTACAGGTGTTACGTATTTTATGGATGACCCCTTACACACAAATCGATATTTAGTTATATTAATTAATTCAATGTAGTTCTAAATGTATGTGTTTATTTTATTTATAACGGCGTATATAAGGTATTCTGTAAATAATAAAAGAAAAACACATAACATCTCGATTTTTTGCAGGTGTATATTTTGGTAGAACGAAATCCGGCAATCCCGTAATCTTCGTAGGTGCTCATCAATATAACTTCACGTCAGGCTACAAAGGTCCCAAGATGCGCTGGCACTGCACTAAACGGAATTATGGATGTAAAGCGACTATCCATACGATCAAAAATGTCATCGTAGCCGTTAACTATGAACATAACCATTGAATCTAACATCGGTCATTCCTGAAGATGCTGTTGAAATTGGAAAGTTAGGCTATGAAATGAGTAGTTGGTTTCATTTTTTTTATTGAGATGGATTGTAAAATTTAGATTTTATTTTTAGTGTTTTATTGCTACACATTATTGTGCCTGTACAATGCTGGTTAGTTTTATCCTATTATTAAGATAACTTGTAGATATATCTATATTTTAATACATTAAATTTATGTTTACTCGTTTTTTTAATTAAAATTTACTTAACCTATATTAATAACATAAAACACCGAAAAAACAGTGCATACATTTTTATTTTGTTTCAATTTTTTGCTGATCCGTTTTTCAGTACGACAAGATTAGGTAAACCTGTGGCTACAAAGGATCCAATCTGCGTTGGGCCTGCGCTTGGAAGACTTCCAAATATCGAGCTGTTATTAGAGATGTGCTGACTATGACTTTGGCCGACTAGCCGATTAGACGGTTGTAAAGAGACCGTCTAGTCGGCCGAGCCGATCATGGTTTAGGGGTATTCAGAAATTTCCGTGGCGCTTCCTTTACAGCTGATTACCGCACAAGTCCAACCGCCACCCCCTGAGAGCATGTCGGAACATGTTTTGTTTGCTTCGCTTTGTTTTTTTTTATTTATTTTTTTGCACTGGTCCGAGCGATGCTTTTGTGTGAAAGAAAAAAATAAAGAAAATACTGTTATTGTACATAAATTAAAGTGAAAGAGCTCAATTAAAATTTAATCATGTCAAAACGAAAGTCAATCCTCCTATACATTTTAATGGAAAGGGCGCTCTTTGCCGAATAGTCGCCGGCTACGAAAGTAGCCGTATAGTCGGCTTTACCGACTAGTCGGAACATCTCTAGTTATTATTGCTTATAAGAACGAACATGACCACTGATCAATGATTATTATTTCTAAAGTCTGTTGCAAAAATTACCTAACAATCTTATGAACTAAACTTATTTTTTTGCGTTATTTTTCAGTTCCAATGGCTGTGTTTGGCTACACAACCAGGGGTAACCGTGTTGTTACGATAGGATCCTACCGGTATAATAAGGCAACTTGGTGCAGAGGGTCCAGAATCCACTGGTATTGCAACAAACGCACTTTGAGTGCTTGCCGGGCAAGTGTGTTTACTATTAATAATGTCATCGTTAGACATAAATCTGAGCATTCACATTGAAATGCTTCCCAAGTATTCGACCAAGATGCAGAGATAATTGAGGGAAATTCGGCATTTATTACGGACAACTCAGACAGAGTAAACTTTACAGCAAAGAACAGCTCGAGCACGTTAAGTCTGGGAATTTAATTGTTTAACAAATTGAGGCATTACGCTAATATACTGTGTTATTCCAAAAATATTTAGTCATTCTATACATTTCACGTTTGCATTGTATCTACAGGATCTGTTACTTCGTGGTCCATTTTTGAGTCAAAATATGTGCGAGCACTTTGAAACACACATGCCATAAGGAAACTCTTGCCCGCTATTTTGAACTATATTATATATCAAGGCGGGGATTCCACCATAAATGAATATCGACGCCATATTGCCTCTCAGTCGCTAATTGTGCAACTTTATTCTTCATTATTGCTAATTAGGTGGATGGGTAGTTGAAATTACACACAACACTTGACTCAAACTCCTTATGTTTATTTCTAATAAACCAGTTACAGGCACTTTAACACTTATAAACTTTCCATAGGTTGAGCCGCCCTTTCACAAACATGGTTGATGTAATGTGTGTCTTTTGGATCTGTCTTTCAATTATTACAGTTCTTATTAACATAACTTATTATTGCTCACTTCAAAAACTACTTTCAATTCATTAATATTTCAATTGTCTAATCGCGACTTCGCGAGCTAGCTCGAACGACATCTTGCTCGTTTCGCCTGCGGTTCTGAGTGGGCGGAAGTACGCAACGCACACACACTCAATAGTTCAGTACAGTAATTTATTACATAGTAAGTTCATTAAAACTTCAGTTAAACAATACTAACTTTACCATTAATTATTTTAGTAGTGAAACAATACCAATATCGACAAATGCAAAGGCGTTATTAAGTTAAAGCTTAATTACTTTATACAACAATAATTGCTTGCTTAAATTAAATATTGCCATTGTTAAAATCTAAATTGCCATTGCTAAAATCCCAGTTATCATAAAATGCTAATCTTGATTGTAACTATAGTTCTAGATAAAGGCTTTAGTTAATAAATTACTCAATGAGTTGTCTGAAAGATCAAGCCCCATCTAAGCAGTAGTTAACACACAACACAATAGATGGCGCTCAGTCTCTTGATAATCGATAAGGACGTTTCTAGATTCTTTATAATAATTGCACTGCCACTGCACAGATGGCATGGCAAGTTCATCAATATTATCACAAATGAGAATTATGAGTTGGTTCTTAATTAGATTAACGAATAGTCTAAGCAGGTAAACGCTCTTGCGGCGACATATACTATATTTAAAAACGTATAAATAAATGAGTAATTGTTGTATGTAATTTTTTTTAACAAAGATCATGGTAATAAATGTTTTTATTTGCTTTTAAGTGTATTGAATTCATCAATTTCCTAATATCGGCAAAAATATTTAAGCTTTGCTCCTAAGTGTATCTAAGATAAATATTAATGCAAAACCCTATTTACATCGATCGATATACGATATCGATATACATTTAATATGATTTTTAGTTGAAGAAAAGTTTTACGTTTCCGCTGTTTCATATATCTCAAAAAACTAATTTTAATTTCAGGTTTGGAGCCCTTGACGAACAGTGGTAGTCCGATAGTCACTCCTGCAAAATGCCCCGATCACGATTGTATCTATAAGAAACTGTATTACCGTGAACTTGAGCCCAAAGTTAGGAAAAAAAGAAAAAGGGATTGTTCATACTGGGGAAAAGAATGTAAATCGAGTCGCAGTGTCTGCATGAATTGGCATTAATAGCCATGATGCCGAGTTTATTTTTAAGAGTTATTCAGGGATATTATTAAAATATTTAATTAGTACTTTTCTCAATCAATGCCACGCCCAAACTTTGGTCATAGAAAGCTGAAATATCGCACTGAGGAACGAAAATTATCTGTTTTGCTGGTCTATCATATTTTTTGACAAACGATGTTCCAAAATACACTGATCAAAAAGTCAGTGATTGATTTTTTTCTAACGTCCCCGAATACCAAGTGCCTCTAGATTATTTACTATTTCTACTTTATCATTAATTTCTTGCTTAATGCGTTCTTGTGATTCGAGCGCTTATTTTTTGTTTTTATTTTAACTTTTGTGTTTAGTAGTTTTTAAAATCCATTAAAAAATGGCTTGAGTGATTTGTGTTCACTTATATTTTTCTTCTTTTTTTAATACTAACGTTATATTAACTACTTTATTATTCTAACCATTTTAAGCCTTTTAAAACAGTTGCTTAAAAATGTTTCATGTGAGATTGTGTGACAGTGTGGTTCTTTAAAAAATAAACATTACTTTTTATATATTTGTTTCTATTAATCAGTGACGTAGCTTCATCCGTTTCGTCTTCTGTTTACCGCTTAGGCATGATCAACCTTTAACGATCCTGTTGCTGGGCCTACATGTTGAGTGTGCACGGGTTTTAAACTTCAGAAAGATTTTTTAAGACAGGATTTAATCTAATTTTTGATACCCAAAAATAAGTATGTACATTCTATCACCAGTACGTATTGACATTAAAGTTTTTTTTCAGATTCGGATTCATTTCCAGTTTTCAGCACGACAAAGAGTGGAAATCGTGTGATCATTCTCAAATCCTACCGGTATAATCAAGCAACTAGTTGTAAAGGGTCCAAAGTGCGTTGGTATTGTAACAGATACATCAATGGATGTCGATCGAGTATCGTTACTTTTGATAATGTCATAATTACTCATAAGTCTGAACATAACCATTAAAATATCTTAGCTATATTCAAAGTTGTCTTTGTTTTATTTCTGTTACGAAATCTCTGTGAAACGATTAACAAAATTTTTCACAGCGTAAAAATGTCGTGAGCATTTTAATTTTTTAACTATGTATTATTATGTTTTGGAGGTCTTATTTACTTATATCTCACCATCTTAATTGTCAAAAGAAACTGTGTAAAAAAAAATGTGATCCCATATTTCAGCAACGTCTTATTACAAAATGACATGATTGCCAAGTTTAACACGTCACTCTAGTACCAACACAGCAACCAAACAACAGCCACAAGCAACCAAAAAAAAACGTATGTTTATTTTAATAGATTTATGGACAATGCCTGTGGATGTATGGAATCTCGAACCATGTTGCGTCACAATCAAACGTTGTTTTTAGTTTACACTTATATAGAGGGTGTAAAAATAGACTCTTAACGAAGCTGAAGGGCACTTGCTCTCCCCGTTATTGCGATATTTTTGTTTTTGTTCTGGGCCATACCTGGGAACCTTCTAGTTAGAGATCAAAGTTCCAACTTTTTCACAAGTTTTTTTTTTGATAAAGAAGCTTTTAATATATATATTTTTTTAATAAGATTTTAATTTTACTTTAAATACCGTCCCGACCACCGTACTATTCAATGCATCAAGACAATGTTTTGAATGCGAGACATTGAGCTCTAACGTAAAACGTGATTTTTCACCAAAAAATAAAAGACGTTTCCCAGCAAAATTTTTTGCTTAGAGTTAGTAAGTTTGATATACAGAATTATTGTACTCGTATGACGGCTTCGTGAAGGGTTGGTTTACACCTTGTATTGTCTCCTACAAAAGTTTCTTATGTAACCCAAGTTTTATAAAAAAAAAAAACGAAAACAACCGCATTTTCTGACTGATATGTTTTATTACAGATTACGTGCCAGTTTTCAGCAAGTCAAGATTTGGAAAAGATGTTATCGTTCTTGGTCCCTATCGGTATAATCGTGTTCATAGTTGTAAAGGGACCAAAGTGCGATGGACATGTTCTCGGGTCTCACTGGGATGTCGATCTACTATCGTAACTATCGACAGTGCCATTGCCAGCCATAGAAGTGAACATAACCACTAGGATAATTGCTGTTTGCTGTGAATTATTCATACTGTGTTATAAAAATGAATAAACTTGTAGCTATGAATAAACGTTTTCCTGAAATAGCTTTAATTTTGTCAATTATTCCAACCTTCTGAAACACAATAAATACCGCAAAATAGTTTCAAGCATTTCTATTATATATATGTGTTATTGCAGACTTGGAGCCAGTTTTCAGCATGACGTATAGTGGCAATCCTGTCATCATTCTTGGTCCCTTTCGGGTTTTAGGATATAAACGGCCAAAGTACGAGGTACATGTACCCGGAAGCCAACCGGGTGCCGATCGACTATCTTTACTTTTAACAGTGAAATGATTAGCCATAAGACTGAACATAATCATTGCGATGATTTCCTAGAACATTTTTAATATCTGACCGTTTATCATTTCATATTAACTGGCTTTTTCCCGCAGCAATTTGACAATAACCGGCTCGGACACGTGCCGCCATCTATTTTCATAAAACGTTATTGTTGTTTTCCTCGGGAACAGTACTTTTTTTCAGGATGAAAGGTACACTATGTCCGTTTCTGTACACCTGACAACGTACATATATGCAAAATTTCAGGATGTTCGGTTCAGTGGTTTAGGCGTGGAAAGGTAACAAACAAACAAACTTACTTTCTCATTTTTAATATTAGTTAGGATTAAGATTATGATTCTGTTATACTAGCGTGCTGTTATTACTGTTTGTTGGTGCATTAGTAAATATTTATGTTAAATTATTGTTTTATTTTCATCGAATCAACTTTTTACTATAACATAAACCATAATAAGTATTGTAAAGATTCACATGTAAATTTTGTACTAGGCGTTTATGAGTTCGTTTGAATGGAATGTGACTACGAAGGGTTTATTCACTTACAGAGGCAACTTTCACGACGACGAAGAGTGGCAATTCTTTGCTGCACTATGATGGATATCGATATCATCAGGCCACGACCTTTGGAAGATTTTTCAATACTGCCGAGCAGTATAAAAAAAACCTTGCTTCTTTTAACGATCAAGACGTTTTGTTACAGATTACGAGCCAGTTTTTAGTACGACAAAGACTGGTAATGACGCTTTCCTTTGGGGTCCCTATCGGTATAATCGGGTGACACGATACAAAGGGCCCAAACAGCGATGGCACTGTTCTCGGACGGCTCGGATGGGATGTAAATCAGTAATCGTCACTATTGACAATTTTATAGTTTCACATAAGAAAGAACATAGCCATACTTAAAACATTACTCCCTCAACTATTATCTAAAACTAATAAGTATGATAATTGTAGTTAATAGGCTTTAATGTCAATGTAGAATGAGTATTGTGTACTTTATTTGATATGAATAGAATAGAACAGAATAGAATATATTTATTGCAGACTAGGCACACATTAATTGATACAAAGTCCATATTATGTTAGTAGGCAGATACTTACAGCTACATTAGTAAAAATTAAAAAAAAAAAAACATATAAATGACATGACATTAAAACAGAAATGAATGACATTTGATAGCTATGAATTTACATGCAGATCATGAATATTGAAAAATAATGTATTGAAAAACAATTTTTTTGCAATTTTTTTTATACTCACTATAGACGCCAAATTTAACAAAGTATTACTAAATAATCTCGTAATATTTAAAAAAAAAATGTAGGTTGATATCCTGATTTGATAGATATCCTTGTAGCTTAGACTTTGTTTAATATACCTACGCAATCAAGTCAGAAGTTTAAGAATATAATAAAGAAAATGGGACTTAGAACGGAGCCTTGCGGGCACCACGGCATATAGTGACTAGAATAGATTTGTATTTTTTTTTCACCATCCATCACCGATTTTATCTCTGTATACTGACGCCTGTTATACAAATAAGAGCTGGAAAGCTTTAATTCATTCTCCCGTATGCCATAGTGTTCCAATTTGGCCAAGTTTGTTTCTCATTTGTAATATGGCCTAAGTCGATTGTTGCTGAAAATTGCGCCCACCTAATCCAATGTATGTAATGTTCTTATATGATCTGTAAGAAAACTAATGCCACTGTAGAATAAGTACACTAATTATACAGCTATTGATTTAACCAGATAAAAGTAACGTTTTTTGTTTATAAACATTGCAAAATAATAATGATAGGATACATATTTCAGATATCGTTACTTGCAATAATGTCATCATTCTCATTTATTTATTTATGTCTAAATAAATAAATGAGAATGATTACATTATTGTAAGTAACGATATCTTAGGTCCAAAGCAACTACTTGTCACTACTACAAGGCTATTCCTTGTCGTAGTAATCTTGTGATGACTCTAGGACCCTACCGGTACAATCGGTCAAAATAGATTTAAAGGGCCCCAAGCACGGTGATAGTGTAATTAGTACCCCAGTGGGTCCCGCTCCAGTTTCGATACTGTTGATAATGTAATACTTAGCTGTAAGCCTGACCATAAACATAAAAATATCTGTAATGTATCTAAAAGTGGCATTTGTTTTATTTCTGTTTCAATATCATTAAAAGACAACCGAATGTGCTTCGTGAACGAAAATGCAATTCTCAGATCATTTATATGGCAATCGGGCCTATTTTACAAAAAGCTCAGCGTAAGTATAAGGGCTGGGAAGTCGAAATCTTGCCTGCAGGAACTCGTCATAATTGCTGAGTTACCCTCTCTACAACTAATGCCGATGAGATTATTTAGGAAAAGTTACTACCTTTTTGCAACTATCATTTGCGTGTTATTTCAGCCACGTTTGTACATCTAAGAAAGAAAAGAAATAAAGTTGTTTTTATTTGGCATTAAAAATTGTACAAAATAAATAAACAAACAAGACGACTAATGCCAAAAGGGCCTCAGCTCAGCATAATGCCAGATGGCATTACAAGATGTACCACCTGACGCTGATATTAAGCTGCAGCCCACGAGTGCCATACGCTCGAAAACATATCCAAATACAGTCATATTTAAAGTTTTTTTTTTCATCTCAATTCAATTCAATTCTTGATAAATGGCTTTTGTGGAGTTTTTTCATCTCATCATCGATCGGTTGCGTTGTGTATGAAACAGTATAATGTCTGCAAAATGTCTAACCTAACTTTGCTGTTTTGTTTCAGATCTATTACCAGTATTCAGTACATCAAGGCATGGGAATCCTGTGCTGGTTCTAGGATTCTATCGGTATACTCGAGCACTTAATTGTAAAGGGGCCAAAGAACGGTGGTATTGTACTAGATACAGCTATGGGTGCCGATCCAGTGTTGTTACCTTTGATAGGATGATAGTTAGTCATAAGTCCGAGCATAATCATTAAATGAATAATGAGTAATAAAAAATGTTGTCTCTTTCACTACTCTCTTCTCTCTCTACATGGTTTATGTATAGAATAGAATAGAATAGAATAAAACTTTATTGTACACCAAAAATGAAAAATAACGGGCTTACAAAACTGCTAATCTTATGGTTACAACGGCGGTCTAACGGTGGTATACTGTTTTGACAACTAAAAGATTTTGACCGAGAAATCTGTTGAAAAAAATGTTATGACTATTATCACGTATAATAAATCTGCTTGAATTTTTTGTTTATAAGAACTAGAATACTATCTGCGATTTTTTTAAGAACTTAAATACTATCTGGGATTAATTAATAAATGTTTATTTTTTTAACTTTAATATGTTTATTTACTACTAGCTGTATCCGCGGCTTCGTCGCTCACGTGAACACGTATTCGTTTGGCTTTGTTAGGAAACATTATATGGGACCGTGAAGTCGTATTAGATTCTTAACATCCTATACAAATAAAATTAAACATCATGGCTTTGGTTGTCTTTGTTTTAAGTGTTAATGGAACCCTTAGTCTATTTCTGGAGGGGAATCAATTTTGATTGCCAGCACGCTAACATGAGGCTTATGAATAAACCAAATAGATGTAACTCATGATCTATCCTGGGTTCCAACGGTATATGCAAAGGAATTAAAATGCCTGTTAATAATGCCTGTAATTAAACTGGCCTTCTTGAAATAACTGATTTCAATTTGATTTTGATATTTGACCCACATATTGCCAGTTATGCTAGAGTCCCATGAAATAGGGGGCGAGCCTATTGCCATCAACCGGATAGGTACAAGGTCAGACTTTATAGTTGATACTGAGAATTTCCTGTTGAAAAAACTCAATAACACTTTGCCCGATCCGTGCATCTAAACCAGGATCGTGGGAGCATGAAGAACAGGATGTAAAGTTCTTCATCCCCCATAGAAAAGGACGATCCTCCGACCAGACTGGTCTAGTGTCTGGTAGGCTACTGCACGACTCCAGTGAGTCGGAGCCGGCACTACGTCGGTCGTGCGTTGGTACTTAGCGTCTGCCAAGACTGTTGAAGTTCAATTGTTGCAACACTCCGTCCCTCTGCTAGGGTTCACTGCATCCCCTCTACCGGCGATCGTTTCTAAGCGGTAGGGCACGCTTGCGTTTCTGGTGAAGATATTATTAGTTCACAAAACTAATTGTTAGATGGCGCTGTCTGTTACACCATTGTGCCATCAATCCACGACATATAGACTTGGTATATTATTTTCAAAAAACATTTTGTTTGTAGGAATACTATTGCATTGTAATTTGACAAAAAAATTAATCCGGTGGTCACTCTCGTGTTCTACTTGTTAAAAAGACCTTCAATGGTTCTCGTTTAGTGAAACTTTCCTCTCCACATTTAAGTTAATATGTAGTTCTTACCTAATACCACAACGCCAAAAGATCTTATACTAAGATTTGTATTTCAGATACCTGGCCAGTTTATGGCGTCACTAAGCATGGCAATCCGATGATCTTTTTGGGAAGCTACCGGTACAATCGAAGGCATGGAAGCAATGGCTCCAGAATCCGCTGGTACTGTACGAGGCACAGCAGTGGGTGCCGAGCAAGTGTGGTTACTTTCAACGATCGCCTCATTAGTCGTGTGGACGATAACCATAATCATTAATGGTCAAAGTCAACGATTTTTTGATGAACTCAATTATTATGTCACTAGTTTGGTAGTGGGTTAATAATTTTTATTAATATTTAATTCTTATAAGTAAGTAAATTCAGAAACATCTGAATTAATTTAATTTTAAAAAATTCTGTGTCTTTATGTCGATATTTTTTTTTAAGTTCGGTGGTATTGCAATAGATACAGCTATGGAAGTTGATCTTGCATTGTCACCTTCTATATGATGATAATTAGATATTTAAGTCCGAGCAAAATCATTAAATGAATGAAGATTGAATTCATATTGTATTTATTTTCCTTGTACCCATGGTTTATGCATTCGTATGCATTTTGGTCAAATAATGCGCTATTTACTGAGAGACTAGTCGAAAAATGTTTGCCACTGGGGTACGGCACAGTTAGTTAAAAAGACGTAGTAAATAGAATCTGTTTGATTTTAATTTTAATGCTTTTGTATAAAAATCGGTAAAACATTGGAAAGGTATTGTTAAATCTTAAAGTAATATGGTAGAGACTCGAATAACGTCAGTCTTTGTCGAAGTTACATAATTCACTGAACACAATTAATATTGGGACTAAACCCCTGACGATCCGTACTGACGCTGCAATACACGATACGAAAAGAAGAATTTTGAGACTACGCTACTAACACTCACACTAGACTTTTGTTTCAGATCCGAAGCTAGTTTTTGGTACGACTATGCATGGAAATCCTGTGATATTTTTTGGACCCTATCGATATAATCGGATAACTAATAAAAATAGTAAAGGGTCTAAAATATGGTGGCATTGCAATAAGTACCCCCGTGGCTGCCGATCGACTATCCTAACTTTCGATGGTATCGTCGTTAGTCATAAGAAAGTTCATAATCATTAATATTTTTTTTACATTATTGTCTTTTAGGCTGGCCTGCATCACAAGAGTAACTGAAGAGTTCTGTGATCAACATCAAAAAGACGTATTACTTATTCAATCCAATGTTTGGTGTAAGTCTGTAAGGTTTCACAAGAACAAATACATTAATAAAATATTCTGTGATGCATTCAAAACTGTTTTTCTTCGACCTACTTCTTAACAAAACGATTGCCATCAGACATTTCATTTATAATAAATTTAATGTTGTAGTTTGACAAGGAATGAGAATTATGTGATTTCTCAGGAATCCTAAATGTGTAAAAAGTATAAATGAGTAGGTACTAGAAAGTTTTCATAAAGGAAACAGAAGTATATACAGGTTGTAACGGAAAGGGTTCAATACCTATTCGCCCCAATGTAAGGAGCACTATTACGATGTTTGTCCGATGGAGAAACAGTTATGATATATGATAAATGATGTTTATTTTGGAAGTAGGTTTTTACAAACTCTTTTACACGTCGATTTTTTTTTAAACTAGATGGGGCCGGTGTTTCGTACCTGACTACTCTGAGAAGAAACAGCCGAAACAAACTCAGATGTCACAGTCTCTTTTAAGGTCCAGACAAAATCTTGGCAAACTCACATGAGGACTATGCAGATACGTGTCTGAAATGGTCTTTTGAAGAAAGAACCACACAGATGTGAGTGGACCTGTCCAGTCAGTGCAAGCATTTGTCAGTTATCGTGTAGCTCGACTTATAACTCAAGGAGCTCAACGAAACGACGAACAATACCAAAGAAAGGACATTTGGGTAGGTCGCTTAAAGTACTCAAACTGCCAGATAGTGGTGGGAGAAGATCAATAAATTACGAAAAAATAAAATGTGACCTACATGGTCCTCACATTCACAATAATCAAATGTAATTATTAATAATTAACGAAATGAATTTAAAAAAATCACGAATATCAATAAATGTCACAATAATAGTAAAAAAAAGTAAATATTTATGTCAAATCAATAAATGTAAAATCAGTAAATGTCACATCAAAATAATAAAAAGTAAAGTAAAAAAATAATCAAATACTATAATGTATGTGTGTATGTGTGTAGTCTGGAGCACACCCTTGAGTATGTATATACCCTTTCCGTTACACCCTGTATATTTATAGAATAATGTGACTTTTATACGATCCAATCGCGTTAACGTGTTTATTAATTTGTACTGACACTGAACTAGCGGCATCTCGTGACTTTAGTACAATGGAGTGGGTACAAGTACAAAGGTGAGCAGGTAGGTAATGGTGTAGTAATAAAAGCTTGCATTAGACTCACAAAGGTTGTTTTTTATCCATTCGTTACTCATTGGCATGTAGTTTTTTCAAGATTTTTTCCAGTACCAACAGTAAAATTATTCAAAACACTAAACATAGTTATTACTAAGACTACGCTAACAAGATTTACACGGGACTTCATTATATTTCAGAACCAGTGCCCGTTTTCAGCCGGACGACGCAAGGGAATCCTGTGATATTTCTGGGAAGAAATCGATATTATCAAAAGAATCGGTATAAAGCCGGGCCTAGAGTCCGGTGGTACTGTTCGAGGCACAAAAGTGGGTGCCGAGCAAGTGTGCTTACTTTCAATAATCTCCTCGTTAGTCGTATGAACGATATTCATAACCATTGACGGTCAAATTTCTTTTGATGAACTCATTTATTGTTATGTTGTAAGTTTGTCATGGTTGGCCGGATGAATATTTCTAATATACGTGGGACACTCAGAAAGTTTTGCGAAACTAAAAAAAATTGTTCTATACGTACATATATTTTTATTAAATCTTTTCAAAGTACTTTCCACCAGCCTCTATACAAAGATTCATGCGCCTAAACCAGTTTTCAAAACACTTTTTCCAGTCCGCCGCAGACACCTCGTTTACAGCCTGCTCGAACCCAGCCAGCGCATCTTCCGGCGACGAAAATTGTATCCCTTTGAGCTGATTTTTTATTTTTGGGAATAAAAAGAAGTCACACGGTGCTAGATCAGGGCTGTAAGGAGGGTGACCCAGGAGTTTGACTGGCGTGCTGTCCAGGAAGTCCCTCGTTTTGAGTGCGGTGTGCGCAGGTGCATTGTCGTGGTGGAGCAGTAGCCCGCGGAGCCCTGTGTTTGGTCGCTTGTTGCTTATAACAGAGAAAACTTCTGGCAAACATTTGGAAGTATACCATTCGGCATTAATGCTTCTTTGATCCCGTAAGGGAATTGATACCAAGTGGCCAGTCAAATTAAAAAAGCTAGCGATCAAAATCTTACCCCCGCTTCTAGATCGCTTCACTTTGGTAGGCGTTGGCTCATTTTGAAACACCCAAACAGTCGACTGGCGCTTGGTTTCTGGGTCGTATTGATAAATCCAGGACTCATCACCTGTAACGATGTCGTAAACACGCCGAGACGAGCCTGCTTCAAATTTGTTAAGCATATCACGGCACCATTCCACCCGGGCCTGCTTCTGAGCATCGGTGAGGTTGTGCGGCACCCAGCGTGATACTATCCTCCTCACGCGAAGATGGCTGTGTAGAATCTCGTGAACGCTTCCCGATCCAATCTTCAATATGTGTTGAATCTCCTGATATGTAATTCGCCTATTGTCTTGGATTAAATTTTTCACTGCTAGCACGTTTTCTTCGGTAACAGCCGTCAAAGGGCGACCGCTTCTTTCGTCATCCCCCAAAGTTGGTCGACCGCGCTTGAATTCGTTATACCAACGATACACGGTTGCCTTGGAAGGGCCTTCATCCATGAATGCCATTTGAAGTCTATCGTACGATTCATCCGGTTTCAGGCGACACTTGAAATCGTATAAAATCATAGCTCTAAAATGTTCCCGGCGCAGATCCATATTTCAGTGAGACACAATACTTTGAATTAACTCGCAAAAAATGTGGAGGGAAATTTTGAAATTGGAACTTACTTATTTTTACTTATAAATAATCATATTTTCGAAAAACATAATAACTGGCCAGTCTCCCATATATAAAAACTTTTTTTCGCAATACTTTCTGAGGGGCCTGGTATACTAATATACTATACTAATACTATATACTTACTAATAATATACTACTAATAATAAAGCTGAAGAGTTTTTTTGTTTGCTTGAACGCGTTAATCTCAGGAAATACTGGTCCAATTTGAACAATTCTTTCAGTGTTAGGTAGCCCATTTATCGAGAAAGGCTATATCATCACGCTACGACCAATAGGAGCGGAGCAGCAATGAAAGATGTTGCGAAAACGGGGAAAATGTGACGCAGACGAAGTTGCCCGGGACAGCTAGTAAGTAAATAAAGTTTACAATAACTCTGAAACGGAGAGTGTTTTTAGTGTTTTTATTATTCAGCGCTGCAAAAGTAACATTAATTATTCATTTATAGATCCAATACCAGTTATCAGTACGACAACTCAAGGGAAGCATGTGCTCATACTGGAATCCTACCGGTATAACCAGAGAAAGAGTAACAGTAGTAGGACATTAGCGTCGCACGCTGGTATTGTAATAGGAACGCCTATAGATGTAGATGGAACGTCGTTACCATTGGCGAAATTATAATTAGACATATTTAAGTCTGAGCATATTCATTGAAGTACAGTTTTTACTAAGAATTAGTCAAGGCGATACGGACAAATTGCGGACGCGGCGCCAAACACGGAAACCTCCAAATAAATTCTAACTGAAGTAAATGTCATTGCTCGTAATGGTTGTACTAATCTTTTATTAGATCAAAACTTTACATAAGAACAACATCAATGTCACCTTTAGATGAGATCTATCATCCATTCACTTGCTGGCAGACAACGCACTGCCTTAATGTTAGTTGTCTAATCTAGTTCAAAGGTTCGGGCTGGGCGTTAATGAGTCAATCAGTGAGGAAGTGTTTTAGGACTGTTAATAATAATAATACATGGCAACAGAGGCTGGAAAAAGACATCGAAAAATTAAGGGCAGATATTGGTAGACTTACACAATACATTAACAACAACAGATCAAGTAAAGTAGTTAGGAGAGTTGAGGCTATTTTTAGGAGTCATCTGATTCATACGAGGCACGAGAATCATAACAGAACACCAGAGGAGTTCTTAGACACTATAAAACAAAAGTTAGCGCTTAAAGTTCATAGGCTCAGAAGGTACAAAAAAGCACAACAACGCAAAAATGATAACGCCATATTTGCCACCAATGAAAAAATATTCTACAGAAACTTAAACAAACCAAACACTGACACAAATAACGACACTAACATAGACACGCCTAACCAACCCACAAAAGAACAATTGGAAACATATTGGTCTAGTATTTGGGAAGAACAAACACGTCACAATGACAAAGCAATATGGATAACAGAGGAAGAAACAACATGGAGAGCTATACAAGAAATGGAGTTTGTAGAGATTACAGAGGCCGATATTACACATATAACAGGCAGACTACATAATTGGAAATCTCCTGGTATAGACAAAGTACACAATTTTTGGTTCAAAAAATTAACTTCTTTATACAAACCAATAGCAAGAAACTTAACACAAATTATATTAGGACAACAGAATATACCAGAATTTATTGCAACAGGCATAACATACATGCTCCCTAAAGCTAAGAACTCTCCACTCCCTTCCCAATACAGACCAATCACATGCTTACCTACAATATATAAAATATTAACATCAGCAATAACCACAAAAATTAACACACACATTGAACACCACAACATAATGGCGGAGGAGCAGAAGGGATGTAGAAGGGGCCACATGGGATGCAAAGAACAATTAATAATAGACTCCACAATACACAAACATGCCACCACAAAAAATAGAAATCTTCATTGCACATATATCGACTATAAAAAAGCCTTTGACAGTGTTCCTCATTCTTGGTTGATTCAGATACTAAAAATTTATAGAGTTAACTCAAAAATAATAGATTTCCTGTGCAAGATAATGTCACAATGGAAAACCACACTCCAAATCAATAGTAATCACAATAATGTTGCTACGCGACAAATATTTATCAAGAAAGGTATTTTTCAAGGTGACTCTCTGAGTCCCCTGTGGTTCTGCCTCGCACTGAACCCTCTGTCTCATCTGCTGCAGCGCTGCCGGGCCGGATATTGTCTAAAACACACTACAACACAAGAACAACTACAAGAACAAACAACAATTTCACATCTCATTTACATGGACGATATTAAACTATATGCACAAACTGAAAAAGATATGAAGAAATTAGTAGAAGCTACAGCAGAGTTCAGCCAAGATATAAATATGCAATTTGGTCTGGATAAATGTAAAACACTTCACATCATACGAGGCAAGATACGACCCGGCAACTATATAGTAAATAACACAGACACAATAACTGCGATGGAACCGTCCGACTTATACAAATATTTAGGGTACACACAATTGAAGGGACTAGATCATGTTAGAATTAAAGAGACACTTACTGCAGAGTTCAAGAGGAGACTTAACGCTGTATGTAAAACCCAACTGTCTGGCAAAAATCTCATCAAGGCCTTAAACACATTTGCCATACCCATATTAACATACTCATTCGGAGTTATTAAATGGACAAAAACAGACACAGAACAATTAGAACGAACTACACGCACCACACTTACAAAACATAATAACTTACATCCTAAATCTGCCATAGAAAGACTTACCATAAAACGACAAAACGGAGGGAGAGGCCTAATAGACATCCAGCACCTATGGCGGAAACAAGTTTGTAGATTAAAATCATTCTTTCACACAAAATCTCATACTAGTAACATCCATAGAGCCATAGCCCAAAATGATCACAATTACACCCCACTTAACTTAAATGAACAATCAGAAATCACACACATTGCTAACGAAGATCCACAGACACAAATAATTGATGACTGGAAGAAAAAAGTTCTTCATGGCCGACATCCTCATGACCTAGAACAATCACACATCAACACAGTTGCATCAAATAAATGGCTTAAAATAGGAAATTTATTCCCAGAAACTGAAGGATTTATCATTGCTATACAAGACCAAATTATTAACACCAAAAACTACAGAAAATTTATCATCAAAGATCCTTCAGTAACAAATGATAAATGTCGCAAGTGTCACACGCAACCTGAAACTATCCAGCACATAACGGGAGCGTGCACAACTCTCACGCAAACCGACTACACACACAGACACAACCAGGTGGCAAATGTTATTCACCAAAGATTAGCTGTCAAATACGCTCTCATACAAGACACAAACACCCCATATTACAATTACACACCACAAGTTACCCTCGAAAATGATACTCATAAACTTTTCTACGACCGCGCCATTCTCACAGACAGGACAATTCACTACAATAGACCAGATATAATACTACAAGATAAAATAAATAAAGTCACTTACTTAATAGATATCGCAGTTCCCAACACACACAACATACAAAAAACAATCACCGAGAAAATTAGTAAATACGCAGAACTCAAACAGGAAGTAACAAGAATATGGTGCCAGGAAAAAGTTTATGTGGTCCCTATCGTCCTCTCCACAACAGGTGTTATCCCGAATCACTTACTCCATAGCCTCAAATTATTAAAACTAAAAGAAACACTCTATATCACCCTACAAAAAGCTGCAATTTTAAATACATGTCGAATTGTCAGAAAGTTCATGCAAATTGATGAAAACGAAATAGGTTCTTACAATTACAACACACACTCAACATAACACACCACACGCTGCATTTACTTTGGTTTCGGCCCGTAAATGTAGTTCAAAGTACCAGTAAGCTGAGAAGCAAAAGCGCATCCCAAAAATAATAATACATTTATTTGTCAGAATATTGTTATACAGTATATTGTTATTTTCATACTTGTATTAGTTTCCTTATACAAGTCTTTGTCAATTAGACATGTTAGACTGCAAGTTGCCCCAACAGAGCTGGCAAAATTCTAAGCAGATGACATGTGATTTTGTTTAGGTACTTCAAGATTTAAATAAATATTTTTCGAAATTTAATACTTACTTACTTTGGTCGTTGGTAAGTGCAGGGATAGTACACTCGAACTAGCCATAAACGGAACACCAATACGTAGAGTGAAAAAGTTCAAATATCTTGGGCATTTTCTTACCGACGACCTCAGTGACCATAGCACCGCCAGAGCTCTGGCGGTCAGGGGAATGGAATATGTTGGCACGAAGATTTCCCCGGTGTACAGACCAAGTAACGATAACGCTTTTAAAAGCATATTGTCAGAGTTTTTACATCGGTAATCTTTAGGTCAACTATTCGAAAAGATCGCTGGATGTTCTGCTCGTCCAATACAATATTTTTTTAGGATGCTGTTGCGATTGCCTCGTTTTTGCAGTGCCTCAGAAATGTTTGCGGTAGCCTATAGGTACTGATGGCTTTCATGCCATCATCTGCAAGAAAACAGACGAGGCTGTTTGAATGTTGAGTAGAATAAGAGGCAGTCACAATAGCATCCTGAAAGCTATACAAGCCGATACGTCTTCCAAAATAATAAGGTAATTGGTGAGAAGACTTATACCTTTCTATTTCGTGTTATAGCTGATGGCTCTCTCATTAATTTGTCTTCAGTTAAGTAACTAACAATAGTGTTTAAGAGCAAACCTGTTACTAACAATTTATGGATCTCATAGTTGTCCGAAATAAACAGATATTACTTTATTTAATACCTATTCTTCCTCTGTACTCGTGACGTGTCTACCACAATATAACGCACAATAACAAGTACTGTACATATATGATGTAAATACTTTTAATAATAAAACACACACAAAACTATACCATATGTTTATGTTTTTCAGGTACACGTCCTGTTTTCAGTACGTCACAGCGTGGCAACCCTGTGATCATCTTTGGTCCCTATCGATATAATCGGATTAATTCTTGTAAAGGAGCCAGAGTGCGATGGATCTGTTGTCGGATCGCAACGGGATGCAGATCTACTATTGTTACTGTTGACAGTGTAATTGTTAGCCATAGGACTGAACATAATCACTAATACAATATTAATGCTTTGAATAAAGTTGATTGTTCAATAATTAATGCCCGTCTCTTGGGCACATTACCAGCTGACAGCGTTGAGGAGGAGTTTTTTGACGACCTTGTATAGTTTATTCTTATTTTTAGTTATTTAATTTATTCGTTTGGGAGTCCTGGTACTGTACATAGTAGTTATTTAAATAAAATAAAGGTTAATTGATTGAAAAAAAATAATAGTTATATAGATATCTTCCTCCTGTTTTGATACTTAGTTTTAATTATTGTAAGGCTTGCTACTGTAGATGTGAGTAAATATGGTTATTAAATGAAAACTGTGTGTTCTATTACAGAAATGCTGCCAGTTTACAGTAAGACAAAGAGCGGTAATGATGTCATCATCATTGGTCCCTTTCGGTATAATCGGATTAATACTTGTAAAGGGGCCAGAGTGCGATGGAAATGTACGCGAGCCTCATCAAAATGCCGATCTTCTATCGTTACTGTTGACAGTGTGATTGTTAGCCATACTGAACATAACCATTAGGATTTCATTTTATAGACCAACACACTTCGAAAGACTGCATGGGATCAGTATCGCTAACCTCGGTAACTGCCGTTTAGTAGTTATTTTAGAGCCGAGGCGGTGCAGATTTTTATAAGTACGTGTAACAAGTATGGAGATAAAAAATACCTATAGAATCCGGATGACTTAGGCGATGTTGATCCTGCACCGTCCTTACTATGTATAACTGTGCATGGATTTTAAATCTGAAATAATTTTTAATTTTCGTTAGTGGGTAACCTGTGTTATATAGCTTGTATTTCACAATCTGAATTCAGGTGGTCGGTGATTTATTTGAACCTTGTGTGTGGATAAATAAAAAATTTGCATACCAGCAGCTCGAAAATGTAACATTTTATATCATGTAAACCTAATTTAAAGTAAGTCATTATTGTTCTAGGTTTTAGTTGTGTACTTATATTGTACCTAATTTCATAACTGCCCGCTGGCCAATAATGTGATTTGAATTTAAACATTAAATAATAAAACTTTTACCACAGAGTTTTACTTCGTAGGTTTTAGTTGCCATCGACTACTTGAATAATAAACTAAATTATTAATCCATTGTTGAGTTAAACTCAAAGCTCCCTCGCTCCACTCGGGTGTCTCAGAATCCTTCGCTGCGTTTGGAATTCAAAATAACGTCCGTGACATAAGACACTTTTTTATCTCCCTGGTACATTATCTACTATTGATGCCTTCATAACCATTTTTTCTGTGTTAACAAATGAAATAGTGCCAATCAAAAAGTCCTATTAAAGATCATAATCTTCTCGCTGTCCCCACTGCTGGGTCTCAGGATCGCTACCTGGAAACCATTACACGAGCACTTAAAGGATGGTACAAGCAGCAAATAATGTATGTCTTCAAGCATTTTACACTTGTTCATTGGACAACATGTTGCAATGGATTTATGTTTTATTACAGCTCCAGAATTTTAGCCAGTGTTCAGCACGTCGAAAAGTGGAAATCCCCTGATCATCTTCGGTCCCTATCGGTATGATCGCCTTATTCAAATTATTTCTTGTTATAATCGCTAATAGCTTAGTTCTACATAAAAACAGACATAATGACTAAATTCCAATCACGGTATACGAATACGGTACAATTCATGACCACGGTCATGAATTGTACATTAAGTTAAATTACAATAACTTAATTATTTAATAATAACGCAAATTAAAATAGTTTAAGAAAGTTAAGTTGTCCTTGAGCTTATTAAGGTGGACGATGTTTCAATTTGGCCGAACGTAAGTTCTTGAAGCGATGGCAGTCTAAAATAACATTGTGTTAAAAATATCATTGGAGTGAGTTCTGTTGATAGTTTAGTCATTAGATGGTCTAGAGTTACATTTTGATACAGTGTTGAGTGGAGTGCTATTATTCTAAAAATATAACTCCATTATATTTAATAATCCCACTAGTTTATTATTGTCATAAGCTAGTTAATGGCCAAGCCAGTAAATATACTTCCGAACCGAAGCTAGAGTTGATCCTAGCTTAAACAAGCTAGGCTTGTGTAGCCCGGGCATCACTTGCAGACTGGTCTCGACCCCATAATATGTAAGTAGTTTAGTGAAGGATGTATTTCTATTCGTAAAGTCGAAATTAATGAAGGGTTTAAAGAACTGAGCATTTCAGCGTTTTATTGAATTTTTATCCGAATGGGTACAGGTACTTCTGAAAATGGTAGTAGAGATGATATGAGGTGATATGAGTTCGTTTGTATGCAATGTGACTACATGAAGGGTTTATTCATTTACAGAGGCAATTTTCACGACGACGAAGAGTGGCAATTCTTCTTTTCACTATGGTGGATATCGATATCATCAGGCCACACCCGGGGATATCATGGCGAAAATGCGATGGAAATGTGGCAGGAAACGACGTTATGGAAGTAAATTTGTTGTCATAACAGTCGATGGAACTGTGATTTCAACTAAGAATCAACATAACCATTACAATTGAAATAGTTCTTTTGGAATGTATCTTTGATTTTCAATAAAGTATAATTTATAATTAGCAGTTTCAGGAACAGCTAATTATAAATTAAAACTATGACAACATAATACATAACTAAACATATCTAACCTATTATGACGAAGATATTTCTTAGGAAAATTGTAATTAATAAATTATATTTACATTAGAGAGGCAATCACAACATCTCAGCACGGAAATACATTAATCATCATTGGTTCCTATCGATACAATCAGTCGCGCATCGGTAGAAGGATGATCCGAAGGAGATGAACTAGCAGATCTAGCGGATGTTAACCACTTCCGATCACAGTCAATGATGGAGTAGCTAGTTTATATGAACACAACCATAGAAGTTGTATTTATTAAATGCTTGAAAATATCCATATGATTTTTGACCATTAAAGTTCAGTGACTTAAGACCTTTACATTTTTGGTCGCGAATGTCTGCACTAACTGATAGTGTTGTGTAGGCGAGCAGTAGAAAGTGGAGAAAAGGTGCCGCGTAGGCGCTGCGTAGACCGTATATGTCCTACGAAAGAAAAAAGCTCATGGTAACGGCATACCAAATCCAACCATAGTGTGAGAAAGGAGGAGACTGGTTTCTTACTGTCCTTTTTGGTGGTGATATTTTTAACAACCTACTTTTGTTACAGATTACGAGCCAGTTTTTAGTACGGCAAAGAGTGGTAATGATGTCATTATTTTGGGTCCTTATCGGTACAATCGAGTAAAAAGATACAAAGGAGCAAAACAGCGATGGCACTGTACTCGGAATCCGTCGGGATGTAAATCAGTTATCGTCACAGTCGATAGTGTTATTGTTTCACATAGGCAAGAACATACCCATAATTAAAAAAAAAAATGGTGTAGTTTTCACACATTAAAAATTGTTTAATTATTTTCTAATTATACTACACAACATGTATGAAACTGGATAATGTTCGTTGAACTAACATCGTAAGCGCGAAAAAAATAATCAGCTATTCCAGATAAAACTTCAATACCTACTCAAACCAACGTAAGTAATTTATTCGCGATTACGATGTTGTTCTCATGAAGGCAGTTGTTCAGTTTGATGGTCGGTAACTCACCCTTATACAAGGTGTTGTTTTGCAGGAAGTAAATATGCTAATGATTCTCGTCCCGATTCAATAATAAAATGGGAAGGTATTTTTTTTGTATACGGATATCGGTAAGTGAACCATCCGTGTTTTAAACGCGGCCCGTCTGATCCTCGCCCTATAACCGCGCTTTCATACATAGTACAAACAATCTCAAACATTTATTCGATTATTTCTTATTCCCTAAACCACGTTATGGGGGTTGTTCTGAAATACTGACAAACTTAAAGAACCAAAAATTCGGCGTTTATTAGTAATTAACTAGATACTACCGTAATTTTAATTGATTATTTTGTCTGTTGTGACATCTTCTTGAATTTTGACGAGGATGCAAAACAACACCTTGTATATGTGTTAAACGCTGTATACCAAAAATCTTTTCATATCTCCTATAACATGATACTTTAAAATATTTTAATTATTTTGTTTACTTTAATTGATTTCAAATAACATGAAAATAAATATATAATGCGATGGTGGTTTATCGACATTGCAAAATAATGTAAGATGATCTTTCCGGATCACATTTGAAGTATTTTTTGTTTATTAAACTGCTTCTTAGTACCTTAAAAAAGTTTCTTATCATTAAAAAAACAACACAAAGAGAGCATAAAATAAAAATCATCTCTTTCCATGATTTTCTATTTCAGTTAATCAGGATCTAATCTTTGAAATTAGTAGTAGTGTTTAAAGTAAAATTAACATTTTCGTTTCATTGCTTCTCAGATTCCGTGCTGATATTTGGTTCAACATATTGTGGCAATCTGACTCTCAACATAGGAACATATCGGTTCAATCAAGATGGTCCGCCGAAAGGACACAAAACCCGGTGGCGTTGTATTCGCAAAGCGTACGGGTGTAAATCATCTGTATATACAGTCGATGGTGTCCTGGTTTCCTCTAAAAACGCGCATAACCATTAAAAAAAGCTTCAATTATATTAATTTGTAAACATAGGTAAAAGTGAAAATTGTTAGTATCCAGGCCTTTTTAAATAAAATTATCGTTTTATATTCATTACAGCATGATGTTTTATTCTTATCGTACCCAGTGTCCAAATCGGAATATGATAATGAAAAATTACGTTGGTTAGTCTCACTAAAACTCGAGAACGGCTGGACCGATTTGGCTAATTTCGTTTTGAAACATTTATAGAAGCCCAAGGAAGATTTAAAATGGTAGGTAGGGTAGGCAGGTTGGCAGGGTAGGCAGGGTACGCAGGGTACGCAGGGTAGCCAGGGTAGGCAGGGTAGGCAGGGTAGTCAGGTTAGCCAGGGTAGGCAGGGTAGGAGAAAGTACCTACCCTAGGTGGGGTAGGTACTTTCGCATTTATAATATTAGTATGGAAGTATGTATTAGTTAGGAAGTTAGGATTAAGATTAATTTTAAGAAAGTAAGCTTCACAGCAGACAGTCATCCTTATGATGCGGTTAGACGCAAAAAAGGATATGGAAATACAAAGCAAGATTATGTAATACATACTATTGTGTTTTATTACATGGCAATTATATACAAGTATTTTATTATGTGGCAATTTTCAGCAACTGGAAGGCAGGAGTGGACTGGCAAAAATGGTATCGTCCTTTTCAATATAATCGGTTTCTTTTTCTTAGCATGTCTACGGCAATCTAAATTGTGTCGGCCCAGAACTGAGCCACTAGTTTGGCGCTTTATTTAGCGTCCATCAGCTCCTGTAATGAACAAACAACAGGACAATAATAGTTATTTATCCAACATGTAAGGAAAGTTCGTTTTTCCTATGAGTTTTGATTTTGAGTCTTGAGCGAACGCAGCATTGAAAAATAGAATCACGAGCGCAGCGAGTGATTATAAATTTCAGTCCTGAGTAAGCGAAAGACTCAAAATCAAAACTCATAGGAAAAACGAACTTTCCTTACATGTTGGATAAATAACTATTAGTAAGTTACGAGTAAGCGAAAGACTCAACAAAACGAATAGCAAATGAACTTGCTCACATGTTGCATACAAAACTTTTCACCACTCCCAGCAAGAAAGTATTCAGTCATCATAGGTAAATAAATTTTGTAATAAGCATAGCAAAATAATTAAATCAGAGCCATCTGTGAAATTTTGCCAGAACTAGCAAAAGCGAAGCAAGTTATTTTAACCAGGGTGACAAATTGTAGGAAATACAAAATATTAAACTTAAACTTACTTTTAACGCGAGAAAAGTATCATCTGCGGCATCGTTTAAAAATTTCTCAACATGATTTGCCGTAAAAACTTTTGATTTCTTGCTTTTGAACCCAGAAGACTGTATTTTAAGAAATGAAATCAGCTTATGATATTCTTTTATATTTATGTAATGTTTCGTTACCAATACTAATTTTATCATAGAATAAATACTCCACAATGTACTGGGTTGCTTCGTGTTTGAAATTTCCATGAAACAAAACAGCAAAACCGTTTCGGAGAAAGTTTTCGCATTTTTTTAAAGTCTCCATTGATTGAAGGTATCGACCGTTTTAAGATATCTTTCCTTCGATTTTTTGGGCAAAAAACTTAGTTCGGCATTTGAAACAAGGTTTTTTAACTCTTTTGCAGTTAAACTTAAATCTTCCTCACTAGAATCACTCATTTTTTTTTAGTAATCAAAATCGTAAACAAAACTTAGAATTTTCGCGCTAATTTGTTTTTTTTTTCGAATTTTTGCTTCTAATGTCCTTCTTTCACAGGCTTCTTTCTTTGAGTGCGTTAAAAAATTATAATCCTAAATTTGACGATGTAATTTTTTCAATATATTATTAAACTTTTTTAATGTTTCTGAACGAATAAACTTACAATAATTTGATAAATTTTATAAAAAACATTAATCTTTACTTATAAATATTTCTATTCTAAGCAAAAAATTATTTATTTTGTAAAATATCTTTAAAACTTACCATAAAAAAATCAGGCAAGGTTAGTTTCTGAACGGGATCATTACTTTCCTCACTGTTCGAACAGTGAGGAAAAACAAACTTTCCTCACTGTTTTCGTAGAGGAAAACCACTTCTTTCGTGCGGGAGTGGTGAAAAAATAATTATGTAACCGGGTTAACAGGTATAAAGAGACCAAAGTACGATGGTAATGTTCCCGGGTGTCACTGGGATGCCGATCTACTATTCTTACTATCGACAGTGCCATTGTTAGCCACAGAAACGAACATAACCACTAGAATCATTGTTTTTTATTGTGAGTTTACTCATGCCATGTTTTATTTGCGTTCAGTAAACATCTTTTGGCTTTTTATTTGGACAATTATTCCACCAGTTCTTTTCCTAATAGATACCACTTACTAGTTTTAAGCATTGTTATACTTATTATTTTATGTCTTGTTTCAAGTATGGAACCAGTTTTCAGCACGACGTATAGTAGCAATCCTGTCATCAATCTTATTCCCTATCGATATTATAGGGGTTTAAGATGCAAAGGGGCCAAAGTGCGATGGACGTATACGACGGAACAAAAGCTCGGAAATAATATGTCTTCAAACATTTTACACTTGGTCCTGCCGTTTTTTTGACAAAATGTTATAGTGGATTATGTTTTATTACAGCTACAGAATTACAGCCAGTGTTCAGCACGACGAGAAATGGCAACCCTGTGATCATCTTCGGCCCCTATCGGTATAATTGCGCTACTCAGTATAAAGGGTCCAAGCAGCGATGGCACTGTACTCGGACGTCATTGGGATGTAAATCAGTTATCGTCACTTTGGATAATGTAATAGTATCACATACGAAAAAACATAGCCATGCTTAAAACTTAACTTCCTCAACTATTATTTACTAGCTGTGCCCGCGACTTCGTTCGCGCGGAATTTAACAAAAAAGTTATTTAGTTTTTATAATATTTTTTGTTTTTTTTTTCTAAAATAGAAGTAGCCTAAGTTACTCCTTATTACATCAGCTATCTGCCAGTGAAAGTCTCGTCAAAATCGGTCCAGCCGTTCCAGATATTAGCTGGAACAAACAGACAGACAGACAAAAATTGTTAAAAATGTTATTTTGGTATAAGTACCGTATATACATTCATATGCATGTAGTAAAAAGCGGTTATTTTAATATTACAAACAGACACTACAATTTTATTTATTTGTATAGATAGAAAAGTAATAAGTATGTTACTTGTAGTTTATAAGATTAAATGTCAATGTAGGATGAGTATTGTTGTGTGTACTTTCTAATATTTTAGGATAGCAATGAAAATAATGTACGCATTCACAAACAGTACCATTTTCAAAGTATTTTTTTTTAATACTTGTGTTACTGCATTATTAAACTGACTGTTGCTTAGCTGTTTTAAGAAAGTTTTCTCAATCATACGCAGAATAGGGGAAGCACCGATGGCATTCCGTAGGTACTGCAGAAAGGCTGGATGGGCCCATCCAGCCTTTCTGCAGCATTTTTGCAATTATTAGGTTATTATGACCGGGCGCGGAGTTGCAAAGACTTCAAAATGGCGTGCGTGTACCAGCAGACGGCTCGGGTGTAAAATTGTGGAACTGTCAATGATAAATATTGGTTTCTCAAAAACAAGACTATAAAAAATTAATCATGTTTTATTGTCATTAATAAATAGTTCTATTTGGGGTCGGCGCAACACCTC
Source organism: Cerastis rubricosa (assembly GCA_949152445.1). Classification (NCBI taxonomy): domain Eukaryota; kingdom Metazoa; phylum Arthropoda; class Insecta; order Lepidoptera; family Noctuidae; genus Cerastis; species Cerastis rubricosa. Next base: position 17,262,966 of record OX424527.1, read on the forward strand.
TGTTTCCTCCATTCTCCTTTGTCATGCGTCATGCTATCATTTACTCCTTTTTCCTTCATTTCATTTTTCCTTCTTTTCTTTGGTCTATCCCACCACATTTATGTTCATCACTCTTTTAGCCACATGTGTAAATTGAAAAATAATTGTTAGAGTTATAAACTTTTTTTAACAACTTTGTTTAATTGATCATTTCCAGCTTCAGCTGACATCACATTGTACAGTTTTCGGAAAGATGCAGATAAACATGTAACACTTAGGCCACGCATGTCATACTAGAATGCTGTGCATGTTTTTGGCATAAAACGGCGGTTAAAAATGTGTGCTGACCAAATTCTTCCATTCGTTATTAATACTAAAAAAATATTACAGTGCAATTCATCAAGAGACTCAACGGAAAAGAAGTGGCAATAGTGAACGGCTACACTTACTACTGTCGCAAGCAGAGTTTGAAGAAGTCTACAAAGATCTGGAACTGTACCTATGGAGGTGACTGTCGTGCCAGGATGGAGATCACCAAGCACGCGAAACCGTCGCGTCGGATTGTCCTGTCAGCGAAACTGGAACACAAGCACGAACCTTCTAAGTATTGTATTAGTAATGGGTATTATTGTAAATTGTAGGGTAGCTATGCATAGACTAACGTTTGGAATCAGTAGTATAAGAGTTGCAATACCACATGTAACGCATGTGACAACGCAATAGTGTCAATGTGTTTCTATAAAAATACTTTTGTAGAAAGCGATCCTACTGTTTCAAAGCAAATACTAACTTATTCTAAACGGTTTTGACAAATATTAATAACTTTAAGGTCATCAGGCCTGTCTAAACCAGCTCATAATCTTTAACCACGTCCTACTTTTTAGGGACTCACATTATCCTTTAAAGTATTATACTAAATGTGACCATGATCGTAGAGTAATAATCATTATTAGTGAAAAGTCAGATGTTTCTAGTCGTACGAAGAACATTTAATCTATTTTATCTAAATTCGTGTTAAAATGTTTGGGAATAAACTGGTTAGGATCACGTAGAGAAATATAATGTAGTCATATTTATCGACAAATACAAAAATAATTTGTACCTGTGTGTTCTAAAGAAACTATTAGAGTTCAAAATCGAGTCAAATTTAAAACAATAATGACCACAGACATTAAAGTACACTATAAGAAGTATTGTATTTAAATGTATGCAAAAAAATATTGATATGATCTCACATTCCTATATTATTGTGTGTTGTGTTCGTGTGTTTTATGGTTTATCAATCAATAAATTGTTTGAGAAAAAAAAGACGTTGTATTAATCATGCAAAATTAATACGGTACAACGTATATATATAATTTGCTCTAAATAGCAAAAAGCGAAAAACCGTTACGATTGTTTTGATCAATTTTAGTAACCTAGGTGACAAAACAGAATGGGAAGGAGCTTGCTGTACTGAATGGCTTTTATATTGTATAACACATAACACGAAGACCAGCAGTCCAAGGAAACTTATGTAGATCCAAGCCGGTCATCACGCATGATGCCGACATTGAGAATAATGTCTCTACCTACTTCCCTTTCATGTATACTTATAGCGCTAAGAAACATGATATGAATCAGTAATTGTTTTATTTTTTAGTACAACTACAATGGGTAAGAAAATCGAACGGCAGGGAACTGGCCATTGTAGACGGGTACACCTTCTACTGCCACAAACAGAATATGAACAAGAGCACCTGGACTTGTACCAACGCGATGAGGTGCAAAGCGAGGATGATGATCACTAACAAAGCCGACCCAGCACAACGAACGGTCCTGACGTCTAAATTGGAACATAATCATAAGCCGCCAAGTTATAGAATTACTGACGGGTATTATGTGAAGATCAATTCATTTTATTATTAATTCTTTTATTCGTCTTAACATCTTATTCAATACATTTTTAAATATTTCTTAAATAAACATTAAACAATATGAAAAACAGGTTTCCGCCGGTGTCGGGAGCAGGGTCCAAGCTACCGGTGGTTAGGGCTGCAGAAACAGGAACCTCTTCACAATGCGGGCCGTATCCTTCTGAATTAGGCCCTTAATCCAGCTGCCTAACGAGAGCCTCATCAGATATTGTTCGAGGCTATTGGCAATTAAGTCATTGGCTGATACGACTATCGGCATGCTTTTGTGTTCTTCAGCGTCAATGAGCGCTGAGTCAACATCCCACGTGCCTCGGAAAGCACGTTATGCCGTTGGACCCGGCTGTCATCTGAATATCTTTGACGGTCGTTACAGGTAGTCAGATACCCGAAAGTCTGACAACCAGTCTTACCAAGGAGTATCGTATTACCCAGTACTAATCGGTTTGTGGAGGTCACGCCAGGTTTTCGCGCCATATAAAATACTAGAATTCAGCTACATCCGGTTAGAATGGAAGCCGACCCTGACTACTTGGGAAAAGGCAGACGATGATGATGTGTCTTAGGGTTAATAGAGATCTAGTCACAAGGTTAGCCAAAGTGTAATTCCATTCCATTTCTGAGGTACTTCTTACTTTTTGGATTTAAAGTAAGAATTACATAGTTAGTAGTTTTTTCGATTTTGTAGATTCTAATCTAAAAATTATAATGTATTTTAATAATAATGCGTTTTTTAATGACTTACGCCCTGTGTGGTGGTGGAATGGTGGAGGCTAAGCAGCCCAAATTCATATTTGGGCTGCTTAGCCTCCACCATTATATTTTATTTCAAAAATAGCAGCTAAGCACTATTTCTTATGAAAATCGTATTCCGTTTCTGATTTTTTTACACACTATAATTATAACGTGTTTATTTTATTTTACAGTTCAATGGGTAAGAAAAATTGGTGGAAAGGAACTTGCTATTGTGAACGGCTACACATTTTTCTTCAAAAATCAATGTCTGAGGACAAGTGTCTGGAATTGTACGAAAGGAAACTCGTGTAAAGCTAGACTAATCTTTTTGAATGGCGCAACAGACTCGGAGCGCCGTCTATGCTCGTTTAAAGGGACTCATGCGCATCCACCTCCGCAGTTTGTGACTAAAAACGGATTTTACTATAAAATATAAGTTTTATTGATGTAGCAAAGGCAAAATCAGTTAACAGTTGACTGAACTGGGTGACTAGAGACTCCCGGAGATTTTGACAGTAGAATGACTAGAGTGTCCAACGAGGCGTATAAGACGAATCAATATTAGACGAATAAAACTCACACTAACAGACCAGTATGTTACTCTTCATTATTCGTCTTATGTTTCAATTAATGTAATGGATATTAAATGAACGATTCTGTTTATTTTTCGAACATAAATTTGATAACACGATTATCTGAAATTGGACCTAGGGAAGTCCGTGAAAAGGCATGATATTAATAATTACGCGACAGTCACGTCACCTTTGCTGTTCCCTACAAGGTCCTTAATTGTATCTTAGCTATAAGTCATTGTTAGATCCTTAATTAAACTAAATTAAATAAAGAGTTATACGGTTATAAATATGACAAACATCAGTGAATCAGTATTGTGAAGGACATTCAAAAAACTAGAGGCGTTGGTTCTGACTTTTCCCACGCGCCATAAGATACAATTATGTAAAGCTAGGCAGAACAGCGCCTCATCATCATCATCATGTCAGCCCAAAAGACGTCCACTGCTGGACATAAGCCTCCCCCAAGTGTCACCACATTGGCATTTTGGGGGGTTTTGCCATAATCGCCACGCTTGGCAGGCGGGTTGGCGATCGCAGTACGGTTGTTACAAAAGCACAGAGAACGCTGCTGCCCATTCTCTGGCAAGTCCCTCAGTCGCCTCTTACGACACCCACGGGAAGATATGGGAACAGCGCCTGCGTAGTGATAAAGTGTGGTGTTTTTAACATTGTTATATTAATCAATGTTTATTTATCAATCCTACTACTATTATTAAAATACGTGAAAGTGTAACACGAGTTTTGTGTCTTCTTATAAATAATTGTCGCATTGGTAACCATATACATAATGCATATCGTCCGGTACATTCCAGAGCAGCTTACCAGTTAGCTTAACTTTATTTTCAGTGTTGCAATGGGTGAAAAAGCAGGATGGAAAGGAGCTGGCGGTTGTCAATTTTTACACATTTTATTGCCACAAGAGAAATGTGAAGACAAGTACTTGGAGCTGCACTAAAGGGGGGGTTTGCAAAGCAAGGCTCATCATCACCAATGACGTTAGAGCATCGCATAGGTCTGTGGTATCAGCTAGACTGGGACATGACCATGCACCACCAGCATTTATTATAAATAATGGACACTATATTAAAGTTTGATAACATGCTATTTCTGTAAGTCATGCCAATCAATTTTATCCTCTATGTATAGTGGCTGTAGTATTATATAGTAGGAATAGTTATTGTACTTAAACAAATTTTACATGAATTGGGATAAGGGCAAGAGAATGATGATGATGATGATGATTACCAAAAAAGTCTAACAGAAATAATTACATATATACACGATCCAACCAAAATTCACTGACACACTTACCTACTTTTATGTCAAAACAATTTGGTTGAACCAACTGATTTGACACAAAGTGAATCGTATAATAATGCCGTAAATAAATGTAAGAAGATTACTTAAACTAAACGTTAATCAATTCTTATGTTTTAGTGATACTAGAAACTTATCAATTACTAGCTGTCCCGCGCAACTTTGTCTGCGTCACTTTTTCCCCGTTTTCGCAATATTTTTCATTGCTGCTCCGCTCCTATACAGCGCCATCTATTGAATACCCACTCAATCCAGACAATTGATACCGCCATCTATTAGAATCGTTAACAGATAATTGTGACTTAATTTGCAATAAAATAATATAGCGACTATAAATTGAGATGTCAGCTATCCTATCTTTCCATTTGGATCAAACTCCAAGGAGTCCATCCCCGACAAACAACGTGACACGTTATTTAAATATATATAGATATACAAGGTGTAACATAATAAATGCAAGACCTCCCGTGTGGTCTCTCGGACCATGAAACTGAGCCACTTTTGTTCTACAAGTTCTTGAAATTGACAAAAAAAAAATGGATTTTCCATAGAAACTGACGCGATCAGCTGATCAACATGTATGGTAAAACTAAAAAGAAAGGTATGCATTTCCAAAAGTCATAGAACAAAAGTTGTTCAGGTTCATGGTCCGAGAGACCACACGGGAGGTCCTTGCGTTTATTATGTTACACATTGTATATTTAGATGGATGTATTAGCACTTTCTTCTGTAGTTAAGTCTTTACTCTCGCAATCTTATTTAACTTTAAAAAATATGCTAAAGGTATTCCCACATCAGGTATTCATTAAGTAATTTGCTTTTGATGTGCTAGAGTAGTGATCACTTAACCAAGTACTATTTATTTATTTAGTATATATAGTGCTTAGGTAATTTATATCATGGAAATTGTAACCTTATTTAAGCATAGGAATGAAACTAATATGTTCACTTTTTACATATCAACATTTTTCGTTTATACGAAGGAATACTATAGAAAATGAACAAAAAATATTTCCAAAGACAGATAAAAAATAAGTTAGTGATCTTCTCAAGTGTCATATATTTTATTCCTGCTGTTTAAGATCTGCGATCTGTAACAAGTTTGCCAGGAGTGATGAAAATGGCAGCATTCCTTTAGTATTACAATAAACTTCATTCAAGGATAAACGTTCAGGTAGCGTAATAATTAAAAAATCCAAATGTAATAACTTGTAGTGATAGTATTTAAATTTTTATTCAGTGTAACTACATATTTGATGTTCAAACGTCAATCTTAGCCCAAAAGAATGGACAGGCTCACTCGAGATGTCCCATAACCCTCGGTAACATAATAAAGACTAGCCATAAAAAATATGCAAAGGATTACTTCATCTCAGATAACTCTTGATGTATTGACATTACATCGAATAAATCACTCAGACGTTTCATTAATCCAACTGCCCTATATATTTTTTTGTAGCAGCATCTTCGGCCATTTTAACTATTCTAAAGGCTTCATAAAATATTAATCCGTCGAACTTGACCAGTCTTCAATTCACAGTCAGGTAAGAGGTTATAAAAATCAACTGCTCATAGTTCAATACTCACCAGTGTCTCTTTTCAGTGATTCTGCTGGCGAAATCACGATACTCAGGAAAACATCTAATCATGTTCAACGACTACACTTATTACTGCAAGAAACGATGCAAGAAGACCAAATACTTCCATTGGTACTGCTCCACACATAACTGTAGAGGATGTAATGCTAAGCTGAAGTTGGATGAGAAATTCGCCATTGTTGGCCTTGAGAACGAACACACTCATCCTCCAGCTAAGTACTGTATCCACGATGGGCAATACATAAAGATTTGATATTACAGACGCTTGTCGACGTTTCAAGTTCATATATCTGTAAAGGCGGTTACATACGTCCCTAATGGCTTGAAAGAGCAACATGACTATTTTGTGCCCACCCTAATACGGCCCACTGACCAAATTAGTTGAACTCCACAATCGGGTGTGACCTTGTATGTAAATATTTGAAAGCTGTAGTTTAGAGGTTTTATTAAGAATAAGGTTTGCTTCCTGACTAAGACGATCACATAGCATTGTTGACCTAAATTTTGTAATATATATTTTTAAATAAAGGGAATCATAATGTTGCAGTGTTGTCTTCAATTTAATTTATATAATATTTAAATGTTTTCGTTTTGTGCTCATTTGTTAATAAGGTATTAAATGTGACACTTTTATTATGGTTTACAAATCTGCAAGACACAAACTTCAAATTTGTGGTTTATTTCAGTTTTCTGGCTTTATTAATTTAGTACATCTGGAGATATTATCAAATAATTATAAGCAACGGTGCTGTTCAGATTTTTTAAAAGAAACAAACATCAACAGATCTTTGACGTTGTATCATATAATGGCAGTAAACATACACAATTTATAGTAAGTACATCGCGGAGAAAATCACTTACTGCTATCGTTATTCCCGACACTCGACATCAAGCGGTGGCGCCGGCAGTGTGGTCATCATCCGCATACTGAAAGTGCTGCAAAAATCACCATATAGCCTTGTGCCTGGAAACTTTAAGAACATAAAAATAAACTTTAAAGATTTGTAAAAACAACTTCGAAAAAGACAACTTTGTGGACCATGATCTCTCTTACCTCAAGTCTTTACTTTGTCGTATTACCACCGTTTTTTTGATCTCGAAATTAATGAAATTTTGTAGGTGGTTCAATGGCTCTTCTTTAAAAAAAAAATATTGCGTCTGCAAATATTTTGTAGAGTTGCTTGTGTGAAAGTTTAAGATACTACTAGCATACATTTTTTTTTCTATCATTAATTGGATTTTGTCAGTGAGATTTTTAATTTATCAACCAAATTTAATTTTGTGAACAAATTATAAAAGTGAATCATTCAATGTGGGCTATAAAAGTTAAGTTTGCAACAGCTTTAAATCGATTCAATTTGGTTGAATCATATAATATAGTCATAAGTGCTTGAACTGTAGGCCCAAGTGTGTGTAATGATCTTCATCATCCTCATCATCCACAGTCCGAATTCCCCCACTGCTGGGTATAGGCCTCCCTTTTCTTGTGCCAATCTCCACGATCCTGTGCCAGCCTCATTCAGGTTTATCAAAAGATGGAAACTAGTTCGTCTGCCTAACTCGCCGCCGATGATAATAATGATCTTGAGATACCTACTACAATAATACGCCAAACTATACTAATATAATATATAGTTTATATTTAACCGGTTTTTATTTTAATTTCCTGTTGGTTCCGTATAAATGTAGTTATTATAATTTTTTGTTTTTCTTCCTTAAATTTCTTTACATACACACCCATGGTGGAGATTTCCAACTTTAATAATAATATCTGCAATTGTATTAATTTTCAGAGGACTTAAAATTCATCATGTCCCAGAAAGGCACGCAGTTAATTCTCATTAATGACTACACCTATGGTCGCCATAGTCATGTAAGTGCTAAAAATACTACTCGTTGGAGCTGTTCTTCTCACCATCATAAGAAGTGCAAGGCTATGCTCGTCACTGACGACAAAAATAAAATAACTTCTGCTAATTATGAACATAATCATCCTCCAGGCAAATACTTTATATGTAAAGGGAAATATTTTCGAATATAACGATGTATTTTTATTTGCAGCTTTTTCTTGGTATTTGTAAAATAATATCCGTAAATATCTTATTATTCGGTAGATTTCAAATACGTAGAGTTCCGGAAAGGACTTATTCTTATTAACGAATTTATGGTCGCTTTCGTTATGTAAAGAACAAACACATAACTCGTTGAAACGGTTCTACTCACAAGTGTAGTTTATCGTGTAAATACATTATGTCTGCTAATTATGAATATAATTATCCTCCTTTCAATATATTCTAAGTCAAGGAAAATGAGTCTAAAGTATAAGTATAAATCCTAAGTAAATATAATTCTATATATTATTATTAGAGTCTTGTCAAGATGATTGTTCATGATTGTCGATACTGTTTCTGTAACTGAATTTTTAATTATTATTATTATTCATTTTATTTGAAGTAACAAGACTCATAGTGTTAGTAACAATGTACTTACAAACTATGTTAGTAATACACTTACAAGAATTAAAACTTAAATTACTTGAATTAATGAATGAATTAAATATTTTATGATAGTTGTATTATTTGCGTTTAAAATTCTCCAGACAAATGTTTATGCTGCGTACAGACTTATAAAATACTTTTTAATGTAACTATGCAAAATTTAATACGATTTTGATTAAATTTTGCATAGTTTCGGGATTGTAATGCCAAGATAAAAATTATTCTATTTAATAATCCAGACTATAAACTTAGTTCCAAATTGAACTAAATCCATTAAGTAGTTTATGTGTGAAATAATAACAAACATCCAATAGTAGCAAGAGTAAGTGATGTGTGTGCAGGTTCAGTAGAAAAACATAACAGTACAAAGGTGCTGCTTATTTCTAGAATATTTTTTCCAGCATGTCTTATTGTCTATGTGAACATCTTATTTTAAATAAATAAAAAATAGTAATATACTTACACATTAAGCATGTAGTAATAAAGCGAAATGTACTTTTTCTTACTATTTATGTAATTACGATGATAAAACATTTTAACTATTAGAGTGTTTCACTATAGGGTTAGATTTAACAATATTTTATTCTTATATTCCGAAATTAGCCATCTCCACCGATCCCGAGATCAGATTAATTTGATGCATGATCCCAAATGGAATGGAATGAACGGCGCCATGTTACTTTTTAATACATTTTTCAAAATAAATGACCTAAATAATGCAACAGCGCCTCGTTATCAACGTTATAGGGCGCAAAAATATTGTAGCACTTAACAATGTATACTTAAGTATTTTAAGGAGTACACACACACACACTATTATTTACATTACAAAATTAATACACGCCACTATTATTAATTGACAATTACATCTATTTCAGATATCAATTACGTAGATTCGCAAAGAGGAAAGAAATTACTCCTGCACAGAGACTACACATACTGCTTTAATAAATATTATGCAAGAAAAAAATCTTTTTTCTGGCTATGTACAGCTCGGACCGCAAAGGGTTGTAAGGCAAGGATGGAAGTAGATTCTCATGGTAGAATTATATCGGGTCACCTAGATCATACTCATCCACCACCTAAATACATTATGAGGAATGGCCAATACATCAGAATTTAAAACATAAATACCTACAACTTTATGATGATGATTAAATGATGAATGCAATGCCCCCAACCAAACACATTAAGAGTTTGAGGTAAACAAAAACTAAACTTGTTACTGTTTTTATCGAAATATGTATTTATCCTAATTTTGTTGTGTATATTTTTAAATGTATTTTGAATTATATTCTTTTAAAATTTAGTTTAATCCGCGTGTATTCTACTAATACTAGGTCAATAATTGGTATTATCCTAAATAACATAAAATGTATCATAAGCGCACCAATGGTGACATCACGCGACTTACTTACAAGACTACCTTCGTCCCGTAAAGCGTGCTTCTACAGAGTCGTGATGTTTTAAGCTCGTAGCGAGGAAGACATTGAGTGTCAGATGTTTTGAGAACTCGGAACTGTACCAGATTCATTGGGCCCAGTGTTGTTGTGTTAAATTGTAATTTCAAGTAATTTTTTACTTTACTAAGTAATTTGTTACGTTACCAGCTAGAGAAGTCTTTGGATAGATACAAAATCATAGCAGATAATCAGTATGGTTTCCGTTCAGATGTGTCGACTGAGGATGCAGTACTTGATTTGACGCAGTTGGTTGCTGGGAATCTCGATAGGAAAACCAAATATCTGGGAATATTTCTAGATCTTCCGAAGGCATTTGACACAGTTTCTTTTCACATACTTATTGCCAAATTGGAACTACTTTGTGTTAAAGGTATAGCGCTGCAAATCTTCAATGATTATTTGAACAACCGCACCCAAATAAACAAAATTGATAATCACTTCAGTGATGAAGACACCTTGTCTTACGGAGTGCCCCAAGGTAGCATTTTGGGTCCTATTCTGTTTCAAATATATGTTAATGACTTATGCTGAATGTCCCTCCCCAACTCGACGATTTTTGTATATGCCGATGACACCGTGGTTATAGTTGATGAGTCAACAAAAGATAGTGTATATAGAGTGTATACTCTAGTGTCTCACCGTCTGATCCTAACAAACGAATCAATATTCAGCCAGATACATGACACAAAACCGCTTTTGCCAAACACCAATACTTCACATTAAGTAGTCTAATCTACAAGAAAATTCATAAAAAACTAAATATACTCGATTGTAACAAGTTTAAATTAAAAGCTAACGTCTGAACTGAATCACTGCTAAAATACATTGCCTAATATTATGGCTTTATTTTGCATGTATTGTTTCACAAATAACACTTCACACTCACTACTCTCATACAAAAACTCACCACACAAACATACATCATAAACACATCCGCACACACATTCACCCATTCATATTACATAGGTATAAAATTATTATTTTATAATATTTTTTCTTTTTCTTTCATTTTACTCAAACTATCAATGTTTATAAGTAAATGGAACTGTTAACAATAAATAAGTTGGCACAGTCTGCAGTTATAAAATTCCTATTTTTAAGTAACCTCACAGCTGAACACTGTCTCTTAAGATAACCTGTTATCCTAGTTTAAGAGGCAGAGCTCACAATATCTGTATACAGACTTCTTCAGCGTAGTTAGCATCTTGTTAACCAGTGTACAATAATGTATGATTCTTTGTGACAATAAACGATTACTTTAATAAAAGCAGTGTATCCCACCCATTGTGTTTTCGTCATGTCATGTGAGTAAAAGATTCTGCCCACATGATGTACGAGTCTAACGGAATAAATTCTAATAATCCGATATACATAATTATTATATTATCATTCCCAATGTGTTGCAGTATGCAGAAAATTATGAGCTATTTTTACGATAAACAGTTTCAGTTTCAATCATTATACTTTCTTAGTTTATTTTGGGCATCACTGGCTTTGGTGAAGCAAAACATCGTGAGGAAAGCGTGGTTCGTTGCCCTGCAGTGGCGCAGTAATATGCAGTTATTTTAATTACGTAATTGGTTTGTATGCTGAATCATTTGTGATTTTGAGATTAATTCTATATTTCTCAGATTGATTTCGACGTTTTGCGCTTTTATCGTAAATACGTTTTTTAATCAAGTTTTGTCTTTTCCTAAAACTGGTTTGATCGGCCTGAAAAGTTTTTTTCAAATAAGTAAATACATTGATTGAACTCATAAACCATCTTTGAATCGGATAATGACCTTTCTTTGTTTCAGATTTCCAATACATCAATTCAAAAAGAGGCAAGAAGTTAATTCTGTACAACGAGTATCCATACTTCTTTGGACAATACTCTTCTGTAAAAGGAACCTCCTACTGGCGATGCTCAAGCCGCACCACAAATAACTGCAAGGCGACAATAGTCGTTGATGATAGTGGCAACATTACGTCTAACCAATGCCACAACCATCTGCCACCCAAATACTACATCAAAAATGGAGAATATATCAGAAACTATCAATGAAAGGATTAAAATAGCGGTATTAGTTTTAGTAGATTACTCTGGTTCCTTTTTTGAATTCCTTGAGTTCCCTTAGGTTTTTATTTCAAGCTTTTATGGAATCCATCAACAAATAGTTTAACATGTTACGATGATGTACATAATTTTCAAGGATCGGAATAGGTACAGTATATTTGCCTAAACTTCAAGGAGGTAAGTAACATGTGGATAATACCTTCGCATAAAATCATGGAATTATTTTTAACTGCCGAAATAAAGCAGTTAAATCTGAGGGAGGTATTATCCACAGATTACTTGCTTGCTTGAAGTTTAGGTTAATATACTCTACCTATTCCGATCTCTGATAATTATTCTTATTATTCCCTAACATGTAGTTATTAAAAATCTGCGGTAGATACACGTTGCTTAGCTTGTATAAATATATATTATATAAATATATAAACCTTCACGGTGTTCCTGTAACGAAAGAGGTTTTAACTAGGTGTGAGTGTTTCATAACAGTTCTTGAATTCTTATTTTATAACATTGCAGTTTTCGTGTACAACATCATAAATAAAACATTTTTAAATGCTCTTGTCTTTCAGTGGTTGCATTGATTTGATGTTGCCTTTTATAAATCGGACTCCTCCATTATAAGTAACCGCCTGCATGTTGATACTATTGTTTTATTCCAGATTATTCGTACATCAAATCAAAACAAGGCAAGCAGTTAGTTCTACACAAAGAGTACACTTTCAACTTCACGAGATCTAATTCTACCAAACAAACTACCTACTGGCAATGTACATCACGAACAACAAGCAATTGCAAAGCTAAATTAGTATTTGATGCTCATGGTATAATTATATCTGCTATCCCAGACCACAGCCACCCACCGCCACAATTTTACATCAAAGATGGAATATATATCAGAATGTATTGAAATAGAAACAATTGAGATGTAGAATCTCTAATTTAATATTGTTATTTAGTTATAAACCTCTGTTATCTCACTGCAGGGCAAAGGCCTCCTCTTTTCCCTTTCTACTTGCCTTAATTTTACACTATTTTATGCCAATCTTTCCAAACTGAATCCATCTCATCCCGTAGTTTCCTTCGAAACGATCTCTAATGTCTTGTACTTATGTACTTAATCTATACTTATAATATTATAAAGCTGAAGAGTTTATTTGTTTGTTTGTTTGCTTGAACGCGCTAATCCCAGGCAATACTGGTACGATTTGAAAAAATATTTCAGTGTTAGATAGCCCATTTACCGAGGAAGGCTATAGGCTATATATCACCACGCTACGACCAATAGTGCGGAGCAGCAATGAAAAATGTTTCGAAAACGGGGAACATGTGACGCAGACAGAGAGAATGTGTACGACGAAGTTGCGCCGGACAGCGAGTATCTAAATAAAATCCTTACAATTTTATTTGTCTTTTAATGGCTGGCTAATGTTTTTTATTGTATTTTAAACTTGGAATATCAGCTGGCTGTCTGTTTCATAATAACGTGAATTTATTTTAGATTTCAAGTACATTAATTCAAACAGAAAATTCTGTACAAATAGTACACTAAAATGCTCATATGACTGCTACATTAATTGCTCTTCGTCGAAAAAGCTAGTTAATGATGATGCACAGGGCAGGCAGAAATCAAGATCAAAGTTTTCAATTTAACTGGTCAATTCACTATCTAGCTTTTTCTCCAAGAGTTCAAATTGCGCCAATAAACCAAAAAATCAATAACCATCATGGGTGCCACGAATCACAAAACTAATATGCCAATGTTTGATTTAGCAGATTTAAAATAGACATAAGGTACATTTTTTTGGTTTCAGAATTCAAGTACATATCTTCGAGGAGAAGCAAGAAATTAATTCTGTACAAAGATAACACATACAGATTTAACAGTTATTCTAAAACGAAACGAACTAGCTACTGGCAATGTTCAGCAAGTACCACAAGTAAATGTAAGGCGAAACTTGTAGTCGATGATGATGGTAAGATTGTACCTGGGAAGCGAGATCAGCACACCCATCCGCCTCCAACATTTTTCATCAGCAATGGACAGTATGTCAGAATCTAGATAGGAAGAAATTGGACCGTGTCACAACTGGTTTTCTTCCAAATAATGAATGAAAATAATAATTGACTAGGAGGTATCAATTCATATACTTACTTGTTTATGTCCCCTAAGTCGAACTTGTAACCCAACATTTATAATACTAAAACAATTAAATTTTACGAGTATTGATAATAAAACTTTAAGTAAAAGTAGTACGTACATTAATATCTAATGTTAAAATAAACTACAATAAATTACATTTTAGACTACTTACACCACAAATCACTAAATGAATTAACTTTATTATTTAACCTTTATTCCTTAGGTTAATGTCATCTTTAAGTGATTGACAGAAACAGAATGATCATACAATTGGTTTAGCGTTAAATGTTTTATTAATTGTAATTTTATTACAGATTTGCGATGCAACAGCCTATGGGTGGTTAATAGCCCTCTTTTTTGGTCGGGGGTTAAAAATACAGGTTTCCGTTACGGACAAGCCGTTACGGATCGGTACCGACTAGTGCGGGGATAGTAGTCAAAGACACGGGTATGCATGGGTATGCACCTGATTCTTTGTGTGCTAACGGTACCGACCCTATCGACTTGTCCGTCCTGACAACTTGTATCCTCTTGCAAGTACCCAGAGATTCCATATCTTCTTTAGATCTACACTGAAAAAAAAATTTGATTAATTTAACCAAGATATTGTTAACTGTAATCATACATCATGACTCCATATGAGCCTGTCAAGATCGTCATTTCTGTGACTAAGACAAATTTGTTAAATTTCTCTTATTTTTGTTAGTCAAGTACTGTATTACTTTATAAAGGCTAGTTATTTGGTTTGGTTCATAAATTGTCCAGTGCGAACATGAAACATTACTGCATTATTAAAGTTCGATTGTAAATTCAAGTAATCTCACAGTAGTATTAACTAAGATAATAGTTGCTAGCAACTGATTTATGTTCAATGTAATTATTATACTACTTCAGTTCAAAGAAGATAATAGTGCACTCTACTATGGCGTTTAGTTGCGTCTAATTCTTTACTAGCCTTATGAATAAATTATTTCATTCAAACAACGTGCTCCGTTACGTCTAACGAATTCTTTACTGGCCTGGTTAAGACAACTTAGTCATCTTGATTATATCTTGTTCAGTGCAAGCATGATCCCCTACTAAAACAACAGAGTTCTATTATAAAATCAACTCTATTTCCCATGCTATATCAACTAAGATAAAAGTTGACTGAGCAATGGAAATTATTAATTTTAGATTAAGTCTTCTCTAGAACAGATAATATATTATGCTTCATACAACTAAGATCTAGGTCCATTCTGACAAAACTTATTGTTATCTACTAAGAAAGGTTGTTGAAGTAGTCATGGTAGGTAATACATTCAAATAAGATCCTTTTTCATCCTACATTTGATTATTCGTCGTATTAACTAAGTGTAGATACCAATTCAAGCAATGTGCATAGTTGCGCTAACATGTATCTATGTTAATACTTTTGTAATTCAAGATCATATTGTACGTACTGCATCGTTCTTGAATGAATTACAAAATTATTCACATTTTTTTACCTCACGCATCGGATGCGTTGAGAGGCTACTAATGTGAATAACTTTGCAATTAATTCAAGAACGATGCAGTAGGTACATCCAATTTGATCTCGAATTACAAAAGTATTAACATATTATAATATTATAGATACATGTTGGCGCTACTACGCTACTTGAATTGGTATCGACTACGATACTAAAACAATTAATCATTATCCCTACCTACAACTCTACTGCCTATCTATGTATTATCTAGGAAGGATTTGCAGGTGTAAATAAAATATATATTGTACATTTATTATACAACGTTTATTTTTATAAATAACAACGCAATGTAACATATTTTTTACCATTACTAAGAATACTAATGTGACATGGAATAGGAGACACAATTTTTTTGTAATATCTAACAACATTTTCTTTTGCTTCTGTTTCTGCTTAGCAATCACAGATGCTAATAAGTTACGAGTAGCATCACCGTCTAAGGCATCACCCTTGTATATTAAGAGTGAAGAAGTCTCGAGGGATTGCTTTAATAAGTTCTCAAGTATCTGAAACAAAAGTTAAAATATTATTGAATATGTGATTAAACTAATAGCTTGCCTACTCACTAACTATAATATTTTTTATTTTTATACTTAATTATTTACTTACAAAAATTTCTTGTATTCTAATAAAAAGTTTAAAACCCAAATGTCAAAAAAACTTATAACACCCTGTCGTTTTTGTGTCGGGGGTTAAGAAACAATTACTTAAGTATTTATTTATACTATATAGTTTTAAAACTGAAGTCCACTACTGTAGTGTTAGGGGTAAAGGATTTCCTTTGAAGACTGCAAACCTTCTCCGACTCACAACCTTCCTCATGATGTTTTCTTTTCTTTCACCATTTGAAGCAAGTGATATTTAAATGTAAACTGCACTTGATGTGAAAATACACATTTATTTAGTTATTATGTTTTATTATTAGAAAGTATATTGATACAGTTATTGAGTATGTACTTACTATATAGTAAGTCATGAGGAAGGCTGTGAGTCGGAGAAGGTTTGCACCCTTCAAAGACAAATCCTTAACCCACAATTACACTACCGTGGTGGACCCTCTTCTTAGGGTGCTCTTCCACCATAGTTAAGCTGTGTAGCTGTCTTTAAGATCCACCAACCAGGAGCCTTTTTTATAAGAAGGAGAGGCCTAGAGAAAATAAAGGCTAGCTTTAGATTAGCTCTAGTTAAAAAGCACCCTTAGAGGAGATCCATGCCCAGCAGTGTGACACTTAAGGGTTGATGCGATGAGACATTTATGTCTGGGATTAATAGTTGTCTATATCTGTGAAAACTTTGAATTGGCTTATTTAAATAGTTTTCCAAGGAATTCCTCTAATATTATAAAGGCGAAAGCATGTGTATGTCTGATGATGAAATTTGGTACCTTGGAGGTAGATTAGGCCTTGGATAAACACATAGGTTACTTTTAATCTGGGTTTATGCAGGTGAAACAGTAGGGCGCAGCTAGTGGGTAAACATAATATAATAATATTAACTTACACTGCTCTGACTCCAAAGTTGACACTGTTTCAGTGTTATTTTCCTTTTGATGTGTTATTGGTGAATTTTGTTTTCCTATTTGTGTCTCAGACTCGCAGTCCTTTAATGGTATCACAACTAGTTGGGAAGAGTCTTTGGGGTCACGTTCACAATCATTTTGCAAATCCAATTCAAACTGTACATTAGAAAAATCGAGGCCCTAAAAATAACAACACACATAAGATTTCATCAATATTTTTGATATTATAAGTCTCAGAATACTGAAAGATATTAGTAGTAGACTCATATTTAAAGCTATATGAGTAGGTATACCTTAACTTAACACTTATACAACATTATTTCATCCCAGAAAAAATGCAATGAGTATTACACCTTTTGCTGTCATTATTATTGGTAATACGAGGTACATTAATGATTCTATTGAAAAAATGATAATTAAGCTTACCGATAAAGATGATATATTGTAGGTGCTGTCACTGCCTGTTGGCAAAAACTCTTTCTTCCAGGTACGCCAAAACCTTGTAAATAGAACCCTTGGTCCTGTTTGGGGGATTAGGTCCTTCAGGTCTTCGTGTGTAAGAGCCGATAAGGCCTGGACTGTTATCTGCTGTTCTAAAAAAATAAAAAAATCTCAGACAGTTGCATGAGCGCATGCAACAAAGTAGGTAAAACCTATGGTCGTTGGTAAAACCTTATCTTTGTATTTTTTTTAATGTAACGATGACGAGATGAACTAAAGTAGGTACACCCGATGGTAAGTGAAACGCCTGTCCGTAACGACACTACTATAGCGTCAGATCTTTGATCTTGCGATCTTCACCTTCAGATATAAGATGGTAGCTCATTAATTTCCCTGGTAACATTGCCTTTCAAACCGGTACACAGTAATGTTTGCACACAAATGCTTGACGGCAGAATAGGTACATAGCAAAGGTGTGGTAGGTAGGGACTTCCCCAGCGGCGGCGGCGCGGCGGCCCCCGGCATGATGCCTATTACTACATGCTTACTGGCTTTGTAGGTACAGAATTAAATAATATTTAGGTATTACCTACGTTGAAGACATAACTAGGTAGTGAATTTCTTTATCTCTGATCAAATAAACATCTCTGTATTTCATACTCACCTTCAAATACAGGTATAAGATTGGGAAGCTCCCATGTTTTCAAAAGTTCAGCCACATCGGCCATGTCCACAAATCACTGTTTCAATGTAGGTAACTTTTTAAAAACAACACAAATAGGTATCACCACAACGAAATCTGCGCGTTACCTTTAATAATAAGTACGGTTTTTAGACTGTGATAATACTTAATTGCAGAACAAATAAAAATGGCTGCTACGCGCGCACGCACTCACACCGCAAGGCACAGGAAGGAAAGGAACAGGACAGGTCAAACAAAAGTAGTCAAAACTTGAAAATAATTGCCGTGGCGCGGGGGTGGGAGGGCGCGCGGTGATGTACATAGTGACGCGAACGATCATCGTACTTCGATCAATTTGTATGCCTTATTGAATCTACAAAAATCTTGTTTATTACTACGTTAATTTGTTTACAACTAATAGTTTAAATTGATAAAAATAACTTTTAACGTTTATTTAGGCTATCATTATTTTCATAGAAGCAAACATTTTTTATTTTTGATTTAGCTTAGTTTAATGTATATTACAACGCAATCATTACTGCAACAAATATATACATTAAATGCTTCAACTTTCAAAAAATCGTTGATGTTATCACAGAATACAGTAGATTTTACTGTTTAACTTGTTTAATTCGACAACTTAGCTAATTTCATGTAACGTGTCCAATGACTGATACAACATTGCAACTTGTTATAATAATAAACACTTATAGCTAATGCACTCACAGGTTCTTTGTAAGTCAAAATAAAATACACTAGTTGATTTAACAGGGATTATGTATCAACTTAGTAGTTTTTATAATGACCTATTATTGAATTAACAATTTACATATGTTGTTTTTCAAACAAATTCAGCTTGCTATTGCAACAACTTCATCTTGTTCTTAGTAATCATTACTAAAGTCATCCCAAATATTTTGGCGCCAACTAAGAGAAAACACTACTTAGTTGGAGTATATTTTTTTCAGTGTAGTTATGAATATAACTTAAGCATTGAAGTTGGAACCCAATTAAATTCTTTAAAAAAATACGTTTTTTCTTTATGTTGAATGGTTTGAATTTGTATTTAAACCTACTAAAATGAGACAATTCGAGGAAGGGCAAGCAGTTAGTTCTACATAGAGACTACACATATTGTTCAAATTATCAGTCTTCTACCAAAGCGACTCTCCAGTGGAATTGATCAATAAGAACTAGTAAACATTTCAAGGCAAAAATAGTAGTTCATGGTCGTCGTGAAATAATATCTGGTAAATAATGTCTTGACCATAGACATCCATTACCACAATTTGTTTCAAATCTAATGGCGAATATGTCAGAATTTATAAAGTAGGTACTCATAAAATAAAGTCTTTGAAAACATCATTTGTAGTTTTCTTGGCTGGAATATGTGACTTTGTGGCTCTAATATGTTTATTACGTTATTGATTGCATTTAAGGATGTTCATAGAAGTTGCAAGGCAAAGATAGTAGTTGATGCTTATGGTGAAATTAAAGATGGTAACTTCATCATCATCATTCATCATTTCAGCTGAAAGACGTCCACTGCTGGACATAGGCCTCCCCCAAGTTTCGCCACATTAACATAACATGGGGGGTTTTGCCATAATCGCCACGCTTGGCAGGCGGGTTGGCGATCGCAGTACGGTTGTCACAAGAGCACAGAGAACGCTGCTGCCCATTCTCTGGCAAGTCCCTTAGTCGCCTCTTACGACACCCACGGGAAGATATGGGATGGTGCTATTCTTTACGTCCGACACCATACAGAGCAAAGATGGTAACTTAGACCATAACCAATATAACCATCCCCCAAAACAATTTCTTATTGACCGCAATGGTATATTATGTCAGAATTTAAATAATAATATAATGACTTTGAAAACTTAAGTTAACTAATACAGAATATTTTTTTTTTGTGTTAACCTATGATTTTTTGATTTAACACAACTATTGGGTGTACTAGAACACTTCTAACTAATCCTGCGGGGAAATAGAGGCGAGATATTTCTTGGTTGATAAAATGATGTTTATTTTGTAATTTGGTTTGAATAAAAACTTTTATATCCTAAAATTAATACATTTTAGAATCTAGATGTGGTCGGCGATTCCTATTCGAGTACTTTGAGAAGAAATACCAAAAATCATCTGTTTCATTCTCATTTTTAGGGTTCCGTACCCAAAGGGTCAAACGGGACCCTATTACTGAGACTTCGCTGTCCGTCCGCCCGTCCGTCTGTCACCAGGCTGTATCTCATGAACCGTGATAGTTAGCCAGTTGAAAATTTCACAGATTATGTATTTCTGTTGATGCTATAACAACAAATACTAAAAACAGAATAAAATAAATATTTAAGGGGGGCTCCCATACAAAAAAGTAACTTTTTTGCTCGTTTTTATAAATAATAGTACGCAATTCTTCGTGCGCGAGTCCGACTCGCACTTGGCCGGTTTTTTATAACACTGCTTCATTTCAGATTTCAAATACATCAATTCAAAGAAGGGCAAGCAGTTGATTATGTACAAAGACTACACATACTGCTATAAACATCAGTCGAAAAAAGGAACTACGTACTGGCAATGCACAGGGAACACCGCGCATCATTGCAGAGCGAAACTTGTAGTAGATGATTATGGTCAAATAATCATACATCAGAACCAAGACAAACATTCACATCCCCCACCACAATTTTACAACAGAGATGAACATGATTTCAGAATTTAAAAGAACTTAATTTAAGTATAATCATAAGTAAATCAACGTGTATCATCACAATCTATAACGTATATCACTACTGTGACACCGGCCTCAAGAATGGGCCATAACTCACCATGCGTGTCCAGTGCTGGTCGGTGGATGTCAATGTATTTCATTTTTTCTTTCTGACATGTCTGTTACCTCACTATATTCTGTTTCACCATTTTAAGAGCAGTGGTGATGAAATAAATAGTAACTTACTACTACTTTTTTTTTGAGATTCGAACTTCTGGGTCTATATTTATTTGTGTTTTCTGTACCCGACTTTTATTAGCTAGTTTTAAGATTTAATGTTAGTACGTAGATATCAGCTCTGCAGTTTAGTACAACCTTTAATTTGAATACTTTTTTTCAGATTTCAAGTACATAAAATCAACAAAAGGCAAGCAGTTGATACTGTACAAAGACCACACTTTCTCCTTCAACCACCGCACTCCGACCAAAAGAACAAATTACTGGAAATGCAGCGTGAAAATGTGCAAAGCGAAATTAATTGTAGATGATTATGGTAAAATTAAATCTAGTTGCGTTGATCACTCCCATGTCCCGCCCAAGTACTATGTCAGTAATGGAGAATATTACAAGATAAAGTAAATAATGTCTAGAATTTTTGTAACTTTTTGGAAACTTTTTTCGTGTCGTGTGACGTTTTTTTTTTGTGTGTTTTACTTTTTAGTGTTTATTTTTATTTTAAGTTCGTTTAACAAGGTCAAACATTTTTTTTAAAGTAACTAGCTATACTCCGCAGAAGTATGAGAGTATTTCAAGTGCAGATAACTGCAGTCGTTGACCCCACACAAATCATCTTTTTTTTCCTGTATGATTATGTTTAAATAGCTTTGAGGAGCTCGTGGCTAAATAATAACAGCCGCCCAGGTCGATCTTTAAGGTTAAGCCGTGCTGGCCGAGGTAGGTCTGTGGATGGGTGACCATAATTAAATATCGACTTTCCTCCGTGCCTCGGAAAGCACGTTAAGCCGTTGGTCCCGGCTGTCATTTGTAGATCTTTGACAGTCGTTACGAGTAGTCAGAAGCTAAAAGTCTGACATCCAGTCTTACCAAGGGGTATCGTATTACCCAGTTACTGGGTTGTGGAGGTCAGATAGGCAGTCGCTTCATGTAAAATACTGGTACTCAGCTGCATCCGGTTAGACTGGAAGCCGACCCCAAGATAGTTTGGGAAAAGGCTAGGCAGATGATGATGATTATGTTTAAATATCAATACTAACACTTCTTTGGAATTTCTTTTCGTTAGTTGATTCCACAATTATGCTTTTTAGATGTAGTTTGTAGTTGTAAATCAATAAAATCCTTTGAACCGCCTTTTGGTTCAATTGACTTGTTTGGTTTGTCTTAGAAAGTAAGAAAATCTGTTTATAGAGTTTACATACTGCTCTTTTACCAAAATAACTGTCAACTAAAAGTGCATAGGACGCTCTTGAAAGAACTGCAATGCAACAATAGTTGTAGACAGTCATGAAAATATTGTATCTATTATAGAAACAACTTTAAATTTTAGATCACAACATTCTTATTCAGCACCACGATGTAAAATTGGTTGCAAGCGACAATATTTTTTATTCAAGTTCTTTTGATGTAGAAAGCGTAATGATTGTTTTAGTCTTCTTGTTCTGTATCCATTCTGCAAATGTGTGTTTTTTTTTCTAGAATAAATTTGATGTATATGCTTTGCTGTTGTTTATTTAAATCAAATTCCGATTGTCTTCTATTTTCACGTTTAAGTAGCGATTCATATTAAATTTCTTTCGATAAAAACCATAATAATAATTTAATTTGTTTCAGAATTCATGTTCGTGAAGTCACGATATGGAAACGATTTGATCCTGCACAATGGTTTCACATACTGCCGTCATAAGCAAGTCTCAATGAACGGCACATACCATTGGCGGTGTTCCTGTCATAACCTTAAGAAATGTCGAGCAAGAATAGTGTTGGATGAAGATCATAGAGTTGTCTATGCTCGCTTTACCCATAGTCATCCGGCACTCACAAGCTACCAGATTGAAAATAAGTTACAATCTTTTCAATATGCAATTGATGTAGTTCCATGTGAATAAGTTTAGGGATAACTTACTGTAGACCTATTATTAACTATGTGATAGACCTTCTTAATACTCTGTATATGTTGACAACTGTAATTAAAAATTCTAGAATTACTTATTAGTCACCTATGTTGTGTGTGCTATAAACATTATATAATATCTATATTCAAGACTTTTACTTTTTCATTGTTCATCCTCTTTCAAAACTATCTTAGCACGTAACATAGTTATATAAAATAAAATAGTTTGTAATGTTAAATGCTAGCAAAAATTGCTGTTTAATGTTAATTATTGCTTTAACTGTTGGCCTGCCTTAGTTAAGGTAGTTAGTTTACGGATCATTTTAAACTTAACATCTGTAACTTGCACCTAATTTCTGTGCAAATAAAGAATCTATTCTATTATTTTTATTAATTCTATTCTATTCTACTTTAAGAAACATGTAACATTAAAAAACGTTCAGGCTTAGAATGTCTCTTTCCGAAAATGTTCCTCGGTTTGAAATAGTCAGTTCCCCATAATGTCCATTTCCCAGAATTTCCCTTTTCCGAAACATCCATTTCCCAAAATTACTTTATAGTCATCATCATCATCATCATTTCAGCCGGAAGACGTCCACTGCTGGATATAGGCCTCCCCCAAGTTTCGCCACATTGACATAACATGGGGGGTTTTGCCATAATCGCCACGCTTGGCAGGCGGGTTGGCGATCGCAGTAAGGTTGTTACAAAAGCACAGAGAACGCTGCTGCCCATTCTCTGGCAAGTCCCTTAGTCGCCTCTTACGACACCCACGGGAAGATATGGGATGGTGCTATTCTTTACGTCCGACACCATACAGAGCCACTTACTTTATAGTAATTGCGAGCAATTGCCATATCTTCCCGTGGATGTCGTAAGAGGCGACTAAGGGACTTGCCAGAGAATGGGCAGCAGCGTTCTCTGTGCTTTTGTGACAACCGTGCTGCGATCGCCAACCCGCCTGCCAAGAGTGGCGATTATGGCAAAATGCTCATTGCTCTTTCAATGTCCCATTTTATGTCAATGTGGTGAAACTTGGGGGAGGCCTATGTCCAGCAGTGGACGACTTTCGGCTGAAATGATGATGATGATGAATTGCGAGCAACAAGGAATCTCTAAAATTAAGTATCTAATGTTTTTTTTGTATAACTGGGTTACAAGCCATAGCTTGAAGTTTCTAATAAAATAAACATTCTGGAAAACTTGTTTTTGTTATTATGTAGGAATAAAAATCCTTTTATAATCTGAGGGCCGCCATAGAGTGTCATTCTGTGGGCTGACATAAGCTGTCAACAACCTTATGAATACGAAATCCTTTGAACGCGATTGTCACTACGATATGATAATAATTATACTTTTTTTTAACAGATTTCGAGTTCATCAAGTCGCGACGAGGGACAAACTTGATACTATATAAGGGACATACCTACTGCTATGCTCGTTTGAGCAAGGATGCTCACCATTGGAGATGCTCATTATGTGCTCATAAGGGCTGCAGGGCAAAACTAGTGCTGAACTTAGATAACAATCTAATTGTATCTATAGATGACAACCATAATCATCCACCTAGGAAATACATGGTTTCCAACGGGACTTACATTACAATTTAATTAATAAAAATCTTTATTTGTTATACGATACATAACATGTATTGTTTTATGCCTCTAAGTTGAACCGAATGTACAAGAATGAAGGTGACGTGCTTGATACAACTCCAATAGACGTAATAAATATTTTGTTATCTTTAATAATACATACGTGTTTTCATTTCTAAATCCTTGGTAAATTAATTAATCATTCATCATAATGTTTGTTTTGAATCAACGCATGTTAATCAGCAATGTTTACGAACCGCATTTTCTTGTTGCGTACTTCATTTAACTAAAAATAGAACTATTTACAAACACAAGACTTCTTTTTCAGATTATACATTTCTGAAATCGCAGCAAAGTAGCAAGTTGATACTACACAAAGACTACATATACTGGTATGTGCGAAGAAATGTTAAAAAAAAAACAACAACTTGGAAATGTTCCTCACACAACAGTAAGAAGTGCAAGGCGACGTTAGAACTGGATTTAGAAAATAAGATTGTGGACCCGGATATAAAACACACTCATCCCCCACCTTATCTGAATCCTTCATATTATGAACGGATTTCAGTACCTACTGATCATCTATGTATCATGTATGGGGATTGAAACGAGAATAGCGACTTGTGGGCCGCGGCAAAGTGACATTCTACCAGTGGTAACATCATTCATCATCATTATCCTGCTCTTTGTAGCCATTACTATCATTCACACAGTTCAACCATTGCATCGTTTCTTTGGTTTTGTCCCACCTTTTCTAGCTATCGACATTCATAGTTGTCACTTTTCCGACGACGTATCCCTCATTTTATCTGCAATACTGAGGATGGTAAAGGCAACAATGTTTTAAACTGACATAAGCTACTACTGACTTTGGCTCAGTTAGTCCTGCTGGAAGTCGTTGTGGAGACATGGAGTGCTTTGAAAACAATTGTCACTAGTCTAAGCCCGTTGAACTTTATCTTTACCGTGTATTGCTATTATTGATAGATGTAATTTATGTGATTGTGCGTTGTTTTATAACTAATTGTTTTATACAATTTCGTTTGACATACATTTGGAGTATTCCCGTTTGAGCACCTATTTTTAGAGCACCTGTACTTTGAGCACCAAAGGTATTCCCATTTGAGCACCAACCACCGTTCTAGAAACTATATTACCAAAAGTTTGTTATAGAGATAACTGATAAAGAGTTACTATTTTTCCAGAACGACTAAAAACTTTACTTGTATATATTATACGAGTGTGTAAACATTAATAAGAAATTTTAATTATTAAAAACAAGGTATAAAGACTATACTGTTGTTACGAGGAATGTGATTTCTATTATTTGTCTTATGTAGGTGAGGTACCTAGAAAATAACATAAGGCTGATTGTGATATAAATAAGAATTACTTGGTTTCCTAAAATTAATATGATAATAAAAGTACTGCCATTTTTATCGATTTTTATCGATATGTTTTATTAACCACCCCATCACTATTAGCTACCGCACTGTAGGTGCTCAAAAGGGAATAAAGTTGAATATTTTTTATTGTTCCCCATTGAGCACAAAACTATTAAAATGGTTGGTGCTCAAATGGGAATACCTTTGGTGCTCAAAGTACAGGTGCTCTAAAAATAGGTGCTCAAACGGGAATACTCCCATTTTTTCTCACATTATCATTTCATAGAATAACAAACAATCAATACACAGAATACTTTGAAGAGAAATAAGTAATTTGTTTTTAGTTTCAAATACAGTTTAATGTTAGAAATATTAATAAATCATAGAATAACAAATCAAATATTCTTTCTCCTTATATTGTTTATTTAATATTAAACTTGGTTCTCTGCCTTTTCGCCAAAAATTGTTTGCCAGACTTTCACTCGCCAACCAACGTTTCGCAGAATTTTATTTCGCCGAATAATCATATTGCCGAATTATCATATAATTTTGTTTTATTTCCCAACCTAACAGTTACCAAGTGTACGTTTGGTCTGCTTTTTTATAATTACACTTTTTAAAATGCCAACTATCTCTCCTGGCACCATGAAAAGTTTATGCATCGTTCTTGAGATAAACCAATTATTGTAAACAAACCTCAAAAAAAAAAATATAGGCTCCTATTTCTGTCTGCAGGGTTTACAGTAACCTAACACGAAGGAGATGACGGGGTCTTAGTCCGCTCGCTCGCTAGACCCTGCCATCCTCTTCGAACCTAACCTGTCCGAGTCGGGGTGCTCCAAGTCCAGAGCTCGCTTCGCTCGCTCTTGCATACAAATTCTCCTGTTAGCAAAAGTAACATTGCCTATTGTACACATATACAATCAGTGGAGCTACATTGGAGATTTTTAGGTTGTTATAAAAACGTTAGCTATGTTTGACAAATGAAAAATGTCCCAAACATTTTGTGTCATTATAATAATCAGCTTAACAATAATTCTGCCAAATGCTAATCGTTAGTTGTCAAAGTGAAACAACGGCGAAACGTTGGTTGGCAAGTAAAATCGGGCAAACAATTTTCGGCGAAAAGGCAGGACACCATTAAACTAATTACCAAGAATAACATTATATCGAGGGTGAGTTTTTGTTTCAAATAAAGTTTAATGTTAGAATATTAATTAGTTTAATATTCATATTATAGAATAACAAATCAAATATTATAATCACTGGCAACACACACTGGTCATAGACTTTCGTCTTGAGACACTGCGGTAAGTTGGACGAGAAGATACCACGCAGCTTCCCGAACGCTGCCCAGCCGAGTCGAATTCGACGATTGAGCTCTTTCTCGAAATAAGACCTACCCAACTGGACCGTTCGTCCCAGGTAGACAAAATCGACAACTTCGAGTGTAGAGTCGCCGATCTTGATAGGAGTGGGTGTTACATTCAACATGACCTTGGTTTTGTCCATGTTCATTTTAAGATCCACTCTTTCGGAATTTCTACTGTGGTCATCGAGCATTGTATTGAGGCCCTCCATGGTCTCAGCCATGACCACTATATCGTCGGCAAATAGAAGGTGAGAGATGTACTCGCCATTGACGTTGATGCCTAGCCTGCCTCTCCAGTCCAGAAGCTTGAAGACATCTTCCAGTGCAGTGTTTGTTTCATATAAACCTTATTACCAAAATTATCATTTAACCGAATAACAGTTTGCAAACGTTTCAATTCATACCTTTGATAAAATTAATACCCTCCTATAAAATTAAAACACCTAGTTCTCAAAAATAATGCGGGTAACATTCTTGTGAAGCAGGAAAATATTCTTGTTATTCTCACTAATAGTGTTCATGCCTGTTGCATGTTGCATGCAACATGCAAGGTAGCATGCAACTTGCAGCGTGCAAGCAAGTCAAGCATGCAAGCGTACATGCATGACGAATACAACACGCAGTTTGCAAACGTTTCAATTCATACCTTTGATAAAATTAATACTCTCCTATAAAATTAAAACACCTAGTTCTCAAAAATAATGCGGGTAATATTCTTGTGAAGCAGGAAAATATTCTTGTTATTCTCACTAATAGTGTTCATGCTTGTTGCATGTTGCATGCAACATGCAAGGTAGCATGCAACTTGCAGCGTGCAAGCAAGTCAAGCATGCAAGCGTACATGCATGACGAATACAACACGCAGTTTGCAAACGTTTCAATTCATACCTTTGATAAAATTAATACTCTCCTATAAAATTACAACACCGAGTTCTCAAAAATAATGCGGGTAATATTCTTGTGAAGCAGGAAAATAGTCTTGTTATTCTCACTAATAGCGTCCATGCCTGTTGCATGTTGCATGCATCGTGCAAGCAAGCATGCAACTTGCAGCGTGCAAGCAAGTATGCAGCATGCATGACGAATACAACACGTAGCATGCAAGCGAGCATGCAGCATGCATGGTTTCAGTCACGGCTCCGGCGCTGCGGGGCTCCGGCGGCCCCACGCGAGTTTATCGTCGCAGGTGGTATTAACGCTCACCACTAGGAACCACCTGCTCCTCAGCTCGCGGGCAGTCTCGCCTTCCGCGCCTACGCGGGCTTAAATTATATACTAGGGGTAGAGCAGACAAGACTACGTGGAGTCGGTTTTAGCAGCCATTCGTATCTATCACTAACTTTTGTAGCACATTTTGACCTTTAAAGACAATATTTTAATTTAAGGTTAAAAATTTCGTTGAAATAAAATACCATGGAAACATACATCGAACAAACAATATTCATTAAAAAATAATTCTACTGTTTGATAAGTTTGTTAAATAAAAAAATGAGATTATAAAATTCATTGAATTGTGTTTCTTTAAAATATGTTTTATTCAAGTAAATAGTAGTTGAAACAAAAATATTCGAAATTAAAATACGAAGACCAAATAGTATATGAAACATTTTCTGCGAAACGAAATTCTATGTAATTTCAAACTGCAAAACCAGGTGAAACCGAAAAAATGTCAGTATAAAATTCATCTAATTCTGTTTTTGTTAAAATTTCATTTAAGTAAATAGTAGTTGAAACAAAAATATTCGAAATAAAAATACAAGGGCCAAATATTATGTGAAACATTTACTGCGAAACAAAATTTTATGAAATATCTGTCTGCGAATAAGGGAACACCGTAATATGTAGGTATATATGTAGTGTTTTTTGACTAGTTGGAAGAAAATAATATTCTAAAACAGGTGCAAATTTAATTAATTTATTACTATTCTTATACTTACATTTAACTTATGACTATCGTAAATATATAAATATTTAAGGAAAAAATTATTGCAATTTAGATCATTATTGTATTTAAAAATATAATGCTTGTAAATTAAAATAGCCATGCAAAATAACAGTTTGTATTTTATTTGATCAACACTCATGGTGCCGTCCAAAATACTAATGGTAGTGGTAGTACCCCTAGGTAGATAGCAAAGTATACATATAGTCAGTAAAAGAATAGGTTGGGTAGTTAAAAACCGAAACAAATGAATTGTGACAAAGAATTGTTTCAGACATCAAGTTTGTAATGTCATAAAATGGCAATCAGTTAATACTGCTGAACGACTAAATGTACTGGCTTGCGAACCAAACTAGGAATAAAAAGACAGGTCGTTGGAGATGCTCTTCTCATAAAAACAGAAGATGTTAGGTAGAGGTCAGATAGGCAGAAGCATGTAAAATCCTCTGTATCAAACTTACAAATTATCTGTAATAAACTCATCTGCATCCGGTTAGACTGGAAGTCGACCCCAAGATAGTTTGGAAAAAGGCTAGGCAGATGATGATTAGTTTAAGAAAGAGTTGAAGCCTGAAGTTTTCAAAAGATAGATTAGAATAGATATTCTTATTTTTGCGAATTTATATGAGGGATTTATTTACTGATTGCTTTATTAACAATATCATAATAATTATGTAAGTATTTTTTGTTTAAGGTTTCTCCTATATAATGTCACGCTCAGGCAAGAACTTGCTTGTGATCGATCGTTATACGTATAGCCATCATAAAAAATCATTAAAAACTGGCCTCGTTTACTGGCGGTGTTCCTCACACAATGGCAGAGGATGCAACGCAAAAGTATTATTCGACAGCAACGAGCATATTATATATGGAAACTATGAACACAACCATCCTCCTAGGGTGCCATAGACCATTGTGAGCCATGTTATCTTGGCAACAAGGTCCGCAGTTCAGAAATGATTTCATATGGTTTTCAAAAAATATATTTTTTCTTGATTTATTTTTTGCTATTTGTCAGTTGGTGCATTTATTGTTATAATTTTATTTCATGTTATTATAAAAATGTATTATTTACTTTCAAGATTTTGTTGTTATTGTCTTTAAAAAAATATCAATTTGCGAATACATTATGTGTATTTAGGTAAATAAATAAAAATAATTATGAGCAACGAAATTGATTATGAAAGCGTATAATTATTTAATGTTAACCTGGGTTCCTTAATCATTACTAAAATGGGTAACGTAACGTAATGTGTAATTTCAGAACAATTTCGTAATCTATTTTCCTTTTTATTAAGATACTGCTAGTTGATCACCATTAGGTTAATAAACTGTCTACATATTTGCAATGAAAATGTCTTCTTTTTCAGTAAAAGCCGAATTTATTCGATCAGCTCGTGGGAACTACATGCTGCGTTACGGAGCTTATACATACTTTTCTGATGAAGCCACAAAATCGTTACAGTATAAGATATACAGATGGTACTGCTCCATGACAAAGAGTCGACACTGTCCAGCCAAAATTAGGACTTATGGGGAAATGATTGTTGACGTTCAAGGAGATCATACGCATCACGGAAAATTCTTCTAAAAATGAGACATAAGACATATATGTTTGACTAATTTGTATTGATGAATATATATAACGTACCTATCCTAATTGTGTCATAAATACTAAATATTATAATCATATAGTGTAATTCAAATATGTGTCTGAGTGGATTTTTATGTGGTGTGTGTAATTATAGTCCGATCGATACTTATAGTTTAATTTTTAAATACATAATTGTCTCTACAACTGTTATTTTTATTGGATGAATCTTGATCCTGTAAATAAAATTTAGACTGTTATATAAAACGTAGAATAGAATAGAAGAATAGTATAACACTTTATTTTACAGCAAAACGTAGAAGAAAAATGACAAATAGAAACAAATACAGACATGTAATAGAAAGAAATATTAAACAGATAAAGAGTTTAGATGTAAGATGGAGGTGTTCCAAGAGAGACGAGAAAGAAGAAACAGATTAATTTTTTAAAAAAGGTCATTTAATCCAATTGCTTTGAATAATAATTTTGTACAACTTAAAGTAGTAATTTCTAAATCTAAATTAATTACTAATACTAAAACTAGATAATTAAAACTAAAATAACAACAAATTATAAAAGGACGTCAACAAACTCCTCCTCAACGCTGTCAGCTGGTAACGTGCCCAAGAGACTGGCGGGCGTTGCCACGTTGAATGGCAATACTTAGCCTCTGGCCAAGGTAAAACCCAGCCCTTGGGTCACGGGAAGCGTCAACTAGGCGTTTCGAAATTTCCTTTAAAAGGCTGAGAGCACTCGGAACCCACGGCCCCAGAGTTTCAACCCAAACGACTCGAAGATATAGTTACCACAAAGGTTACTATATTTACGCCGTTTGAGGTTCTCCGCAGCCGCAGCGGCAGCGCCAGCACAGCACGATGAGCTTGGAAGATGTGATGGCGCAAGAGTATCGACGCATGTTGCGTCCCATATTAAAGGCCCATCTTCCAAAGAAACAAAGACATGCCGTCTGGTCTTTTGCCATCGTCGCGTGCCAAGCCATTGGGCTGTAAGATAGCTGGAACGCCGACGGTAACAAGAGCTCGACGGATGATGTCATTTATGTTCGCGTGCCGCGCAAAACGGCCCGCACTTCGGTTGCATGGCAGGCCGTGGTGTCCGAGGCTGTTGACAGCTTCACCGCAGTGACAGCGATGAGGAGTGCAGCAGGAGGCACCAAGACGTAAAGAAACAGCGAGGCGGAAGGTCGTGTCGTCGAACAAAGTGCCTATGCTCGACGACGGCAGTGCGTGAAGCCAAAGACCCAACTCCCACTCACCCACAGCCAGCAGTCGCGCACGCTCAGCAGTAGTAGAAGACGTGTTGAGTAAATTGTCCTGAACTATTCTACACAGCGATTTTTAAAATGAAACTTCTTTGACTTAATACTGCGGGTAATTTTTAATGGTGTGTCCAATCCCATATGTTTCTATGAATAAAATTTTATATTCCAGTAAATTTTATTACTTCGTCAAGAGGACGTAAGCTGCTACTTCTCAATGGGTACAAGTATAATCATCATCATGGAACTGAAAACAAGATCAGGTGGCGATGTTCGAATAGGACATGTTCAGCTAGGATCCATACTATTGATAACATCATCTTGTTCGCTCTTGAAGATCACAACCATCCGCCGATAGACCTCAAGAAAAACAACAAATAGAATATAACCATGAATTATTTTGACTGTTATAAAAAAATATCATAAAAAAAATGTTCTAATATTACTTTCTCTGTAAGTTGCTTGGTAGTTGAGAGGGAGGATTGATTTTGGGAATATAAAAAAAAATATGTATTTTTGGGTTTTAATTATTTTTAGTCTCGTTAATGGTTTTTTGCGATAATTATATAAAAAAATTATTATAATTTGTCATATTTATTGAAGATGTTTTATTTTATCTTTTTCAGGTCTTTCCTTCACACCATACTTTTTTCGAAGTAGCCGAGGGAAAGATATGCTTATGATTGGTGACGTAAAGTACAGAATTAAGGTGGTCCCGTTGATCATCCCGCCGCCGTTTTTTCAATAGATGGCGCTGTAGTCTTGCATTTGGGTATTATTTATGATTACGCATAACTAAAATATATTTGATGGACAATATTCTATTTGCGTAAACTAGCCTTTTGTCTTGATTTTTCCACATATACAGCTTACTTGTTAACTCTTCTCAAACGGAGATTTTCGAAATTTCCACCAGCCGTCTCAACTTCGAATCTGTACACACCATGCACACACACACATGCACACGTAAATGGTTAATTTCTGAACCGCTAGATGGCATTGTCATCAAAAACGTTTAATTAGGAAACATGCAGATATCATATTTATCAATATTTTGTGACAAAAATGTTTAAAAAAAAACATACAAGAAGGGCCACTGCAACGTTTTTATTTTAGTTACTATTTTTTTTACAATAATTACCATTCTAAAGTACCTACCTAACTTGAAACGGAATGTCTCTCGTTTGATTGACGTTTTCTCTGTTGGGAACAATAAACATTCAATGTGCGAAAATCTTTTGTATTTTCTCTACTCGAATCTACCGAAAGTTAGCAGACATGGTTGTAGGGACTAAACTTCTAGGTACGGTATGTAAACATCACAGGGAGATTATATTTTATACATCAGCTTCTACACATCAACAAGAGAATCTTATGTTCTGGTTCTGGAATCTCAAATTAGTTGTCATAAATGTGTTGTGTAAGTGTACCATTTGATAAAAGCATTGTGTCCGTTTTCAATGCCGCAATGAAGTTCTGTTCAAACAAAATATGAATGTGATTATGTTGTGTTTACACAAATTATATAACTATTGTAAGTAATGCTTTTTATTCAAGTAGTATTAGTATTCATTAACCCAAAGTAAAGAGCCTGTCAGGGTTCGAACATACAACCTACAATTCATTAGTCAAGGCCATTTCCACTAGGCTGTCACTGCCCCCCTTTTCAAATAGGTACATAATACAATAAATTGTTTATAAAAACAATCAAAGTCAAATCATATAAGCACTTATAAGGCAAAAAAATACAATTGATACAAACTCAAAGCATTTATTTAAATACCATTTACAGGCAGTTTTGAATTGTCAAAGACTCATGGAGAAGAACGTACGGTCAGTGGGTCGTCTTAGGGGTGCAAGAAACTCCATGGACACTCTTTTTAAAAACAAGTTGTTACAAAATCCTGGTTACATTATTTTTTTTGCTTCTACATGCGAGAACAATGTATAACAATTTAATACCTACAAAGATTAACTAGGTGACCTAGCAGTTAAGAGATGACCAGTCTCGAATAACGGCGGCCATTCTGCTCAAACAGTTGTAAAGAAGCTGTATGATGCAAGTGCAACACACGTGCCAACATTAGCAACCCATACCATGACAAATTCTCAACTGCCATGCTCGTTAGTGTCACCTAAGAAAAAACTAAAACTATTTGCAAAAAAAAACTGTCTTCAAAAAGCAAAAATGTGAAAAATAACTTTAGCTTCAGAAGTCGGTGACATGTTTGTTTTCAGTTTTTTTGCCACCAACTTCTCTGAAACTAAAGTTATTTTTCACTTTTTTGAAGTTGCTTTTTTTCTATTTTTTTTTTATCCATATTTAGTTGTAATATCCTAATAAATTATTTGCTATGAATGTAAATACATTGTTAACAATACATAATGATGGTAATATGCTTATCACCATAGATAGGAGTAGGTAGAATGATTTTTGGTACTTGTATCATAAATGCACACAGAAAGAATAACATGGATAAGCCATTTTTCCGGAAAGTAATTCCGGTAATTCCAGACTCAATTAAATATTGTTAATGTTGGTAGTGATATTATTACTACTCAATTCAAAATTTAAAGGAAGGTATCAAAACTAAATTAATTTATTATTTATCTGTTGAATAATAAAAACAATCGAATTCCGATCGAAGCATTAATATAACCATGGATCAGCTGGTTCGTACCAAGATCAGGGGTTATGACCTGGCCAGCTGATGAGTACTGAGGTCAGGGGTCTAGGTCTCTATCTAGGTCAGCTGATAGGTATATCGGTCGGAGGTCATGACCTGGTCAGCTGAAGGGCTCTGTAGATACCTAATATGGATTGCTTATTTTATTAAATAAGTATGTTTACTTTTCCCCGGGTTATGCAGCGGTCGCTCAAGAGAGTCAAGACTTCACGCCGCCGCGCGCCGTGCCGTCGCATGCTTACTTGAAAATTCATCGCAGTTTATGTCCGATCAATTATATTCCGCAGCAGCGTAATCAGCCTATAATGTTCCCACTGCTAGGACACAGGCCTGTAATCCACCACACGGGCCTAGTGCGGGTTTGTCTTATGTCCGAGTGGATACCTAATATAAAAATTTTAAATTAGTTCTACCAACATATTTATTTCTTCTAAATTACTTACCTACCTGTTTTCTTAAATTTTTGAGGTAATAATGGTAGGTACTATCGATACTCAATATCACAAAATGTAATCACTGTTTTTATCAAAACAAGTTTGTTTTCTTATTACCTTACTACGTACGTACCTAATAGTACATTACTGCCGCGGTCTATAATGACTACTTTGCTGGTCGCGCTGATTATGACTGA
Source organism: Cerastis rubricosa (assembly GCA_949152445.1). Lineage (NCBI taxonomy): Eukaryota > Metazoa > Arthropoda > Insecta > Lepidoptera > Noctuidae > Cerastis > Cerastis rubricosa. The sequence goes on from OX424527.1 coordinate 17,298,716, forward strand.
CAGCGCAGCGTAGCACAGCGCAGCGTAGCGCAGCTCCAGGCCGACACAGCGCGGTCAGCGTGCAGCACTTGATGGACGTTAGAAAAGGCTCTGTATTTGTATCTTAGTATTAATCCTTATCGAAATAAATTACTTCATATTCAAGACTGTTTCAATACCTTTATAGAACTGTTTGAATTATTCAATTCGAACATTCCATTCGAAAGATATCACGAGTTTAAAAATGTAAGTATTAGAAAAAAGTTGCGTGGTCGCCGCTCACCCTGCTCAGCTGGCTAGGCATCACCTAATACGATGTAGGCGTCACTGGAGTACGGGCCGTTCGGGAGGGGAATATTCAAACTTTGTTTATAATTATTATTTTTTAGTTCATCATCATTCAACATTTCAGCCAAAAGACATCCACTGCAGGACATAGACCTCCCCCAAGTGTCGCCATTGACATAAGTAAGGGGGTTTTGACATAATCGCCACGCTTGGCAGGCGGGTTGGCGATCGCAGAACAGTTGTTACAAAAGCCCACAGAACCCTGCTGCCCATTCTCTGGCAAGTCCCTTAGTCGCCTCTTACGACACCCACCACGGGAAGATATGGAATGGTGCTATTCTTTACGTCCGACACCATACAGAACCAACAAAATTATCTGTGGTGTGAAATTCTGTATGGTGTCCATACAGATTTTCACACCACAGAGACTTTTTTTAGTTACCTGACGCAAATAGAAGGGTTTATTTATGTTTGTGTATTGTTAAATACCCGTGCGAAGCCGGGGCGGGGTGCTAGTTACTAATAGTTTGCGATTTAGTTAGTTTGAGTTGACGGCAAGGTCGACTTTGCTCGAACAAGGTTGTCAAAATAATGACCACAATACATGCATTCTTGAGTAATGTTACTTTTTAGTGTCCACGACGCTGCGACGGTTTGTGACATTTTCGTTGTATTGTAGGTACATATGTAATTATAACAGTAGGTACGCACGACCGCTGATCAAGGTATGAAAAAACCAGTTTATGCACGGCACGGCTTCGCACAGGTATAACACAACAATTTCAAAATTAAAATTTTAATACCTACATAATCATTTCTTGACATTGATTCCTCTCCCGTACGGCGGTACGGCCCGTGCCCGTGCCCGCCAACATCGCTTTATTTATAACTAGCGACCCGCCCCGGCTTCGCGCGGGTGCAATGCAGATACTAAATATACTACAGAATGTCTGTCGACATCACATTGGAAACCTCTAACATTATCAGTGTTTCTCTACTATATTATGCATATATTATACTTATAAACCTTCCTCTTGAATCACTCTATCTATTAAAAAAAAACCGCATCAAAATCCGTTGCGTAGTTTTAAAGATCTAAGCATACATAGGGACAGACAGCGGGAAGCGACTTTGTTTTATACTATGTAGTGATACGTCATTGACTGTAGGTAATGAAACAAACTTTTTGTTTTTAGATCATTTGGAAAGCCTGTTACTCTGAGCAATTTTTAACATAGGAGGTCGACGGCTGCTTATTTTTTTTTTACCTAATATTTTCGTCTGCAATCATAATGTATAATTTTGTATACCTAATCAAATATAAATCAAATTGACACAGAGACTGGAAAAAAATCTTTGTTTTATTTATTTAACGCTAATTTTGTCTGCGCTTATATGCAGTTTAATTTAGAAAATCGATTCGTATAGATTTCTCAAACTTGAAGATCTGATTCTAATAATCTACCTATCCGAACCAAACGCTAACGATCTACCACCAACCGAATCGACAATAAAATCACTGGATCACATCCATCACCGAAATCCGCTTTCTCTCTTTCTAACTAAGGGTAACATAGCGGAGTAAAAAGGATAGCGCGAATTTTGTGATTTAGATTTCGGTTCTCGGAAATCTAACAGACATTATAATGCGATCAATATAATCTTTACTGTCAAGCATTTAAAGACTACATTTTCGAGATTAAACGTTGATGTATTTTGTTTTATGCTTCAACGTTTCTTGGAAATAGAAAGAATGTATATACCTAATGTTTGTAAGTTTACGTAGTTTCAACCAAATTAAATACTAATGCATATTTGGAAACTTTTCTGCTAGTCCTAAGCCTAGATTAAAGCATGATGGAAAATCGCACAATAACACGAATAGCTCTAGTTCAGTTACCACTTCGCCTTTTTTACAGTCCGGTCAACCGACTTTGACTTCTATTCCGTAGACATAAGAATGAAATTAAAAGCAAAAACGACAGTTAGGTTTGTGTTTTTCACTGTGATCATTATTATTAGAAACAGTTACGGCGCTTAATTTTCTCCCAACATAACCTTGACTGCGTCGGTATGTTTTAGTAGGTAAGCAGGTAGTACTTACCTACATTCATGAATGTAAATAGTGTGATGAATGAATGTAATGTTATATAATGTAAGTACATTATTAGTTTATTAGATAAACCGCGAAAAGTCCACGTACAAAAAGCTGTGGCTTCATAACGAATGTTTGGTATGTCTGAATACCTACTTGTTAATAACTAATAAGTTTTAGCTATCACGCAATAAAATTAGAACCAACTCCGAATTACACATTTCATCCCTAATAGGTACTTTCAAACATTGGTTTGGGTGAACAACTTGACATAGTTTAAGAATATTTAACTTCATTCTTATGAAATTATAAATCTAATTTACCCAAATTAGATTTATCTACCTACCTACCTACTTGTTTGAAGAATGAAAACAAAAGTCACGCACACACTAAGACTTACTGTCACCACCTTACAATGACAACGTCACGCCATCTAGTCCTAGCAGATAATTATTTCGAGGTTTTTTATGCAAGAGGCTTGATTGTTCTTTAGATATCCGGTAGATGGTGTGACTCCAAGCACGCACACATGCAAAGATTTTTCGTTTTTTTTCGGCCCTGGAAATCCTACAAACCTTGTTATTTCTTTATGTTTGAAGGGATTTGCGACAACACTAATTCGTAATAACATCATGTTGTTTCATTACTTCTACAAAAAGCATATAAGTATCGAGAATTTGGAAAAAAAAACAATGTATGGGAAAGCGCGATTAAACTTCCACCTTAATGGAATGTGTTCGAATAAAGTAAGATGGCGGTGTGCAACACACGAGCGCTTCGGATGCCCGGCAAGACTACACACAGTCGATAACGATGTTGTTTATTTTGTGAATGAGCACAAATTAAGTTAATACAGGTTGAAGTTAGGTTTTTCAATAGGTTTTAACGCTGTTTAAGGTTTATTTTTGGTGAACACAAACGCCTCCTTGCGGTGACAGAAGGCTTATTCGGGTTTTCAGAACAAATGAGTGGCAAATAACCGCTTTATTATTACGACATGGTCTAGCAACCAGTATGCCTGTCACAGTCGTGCGACTGTCAAACTTGGTGTCCCAGACAGAGAGAAGACGGGATTTCTTGTCATAGCCATAGACAATGTTAAGTAATATGTATGTATGTATCTCGGCCTTAGTGTTAGCTTTTGTATTTTTTTTTTTATGAATTTTGAATTTGCGCACATTAGAATTTTACTTAGTTAGGTACTCACTCAAAAATATTTAATTATTTTATTTATGTTTATTTCATTTTACACTAATGGCTGGTTTTTTAATCGCCAGTTAACTTCTATTCGACGAATAAGTTTGTCATTTTGACAGTTTTTGTATGGACACTCTATCAAACCGTCACATTTACTCTTCAGGTTAAAGTTATCTATGAAAAATCGGTCCTAAGGCTAGTTCATATTGTGACAGTTGTTTATGAAAGACATATAGCTACCTACTACTTGTTGTTATATTTAAATATATCAGTGGCTCTTTAGTCTACATTATAAATAATTTTATATCTGTTGTGACTAACACTGGGCGACGAATTGGCATTCTGACTACATAAACCAAATCAAATCACTTTTATTTGTTAACACAGGTAAAGAAATTCAGATCTTGTGTTTGGTGAACAGAGCGCTATGTTATGCCAGGAGGCGTACAAATATGGTGTGCTTCTAGCTCAAATATTACGAATAAAATTAAATTACAAAAAAAGTTGTTTGAAAATCATGCAGAAATAAAAGAAGATCAAGAAAAAAAAAAGAAAAAAAAAAAAAAGATTAAGAAAAGATTAAGAAGATAAGTCAGAATAATTGAAAATGTCAAAAAAAAAGAAAAAATTAAATGTGAATATTAATAATAAATTTCAACTCCAAATTAATTAATCATTTATGTAAGTTGTTTTTTTTTCCTTAACAGAAACAGCGTTATATTGAGCCATCATTGAAAAAATCCTCCAGTGTGTAGTAACATTTGTCATTAAGCAGGCTATTAAGTGCCTTTTTGAAATTTATAAATGGCATATTTTTACTATAAATTTTAGGAGCGTTGCCAAAAAGCCTTTTACGCATTAAGGCTGTTTTACATTTAACGTTACATAGTTTGTTACAATATTGAGTGCGCAATGGATTTCTTCTGACTGCCGATAAGCTGACAAATAAATGCGGGTTTTTTTTACAAATTATTTTTTTTTTTTTTTGGGAATGGCATCTCGCAGTTCAACCTAGGAGGTTGTCGTCTGCTTAACCGGACTATCCTGTGGGTGCCTTAAGAGTAAGGCCTCCAGCCAGGGCATACAACTTACAAACTAAGCGACTACACGCTAAGGGCACCCCCTGTGGGGTACGAGCCTCGGCTTAGGGCGTCGCTGGGGGAGGACTGCATGGGGACAGGCTGGATCTGAATGATATCATTATTAAGGGGCTGATTTAAAACTACTGGCACAGCATCGCGGGCTGGCTCGAGCGAGGGTCGGGGAGGGCATGGACCGGGACGTCGCGACGGACCTCGACGGCGAGGTCGGAAAGACGGCGGTTTGTGTCTAAACTTTTTAAGAGTGCTAGTCTCTTTGCTACTCTCCTGGAGGAGGGTGATAGCATCATCGGGAGTGACGAGGGTATGCCGAGGACGGCGTACTGTACTAATGCGCGAGGGTTTTTTTTTACAAACAATGCAGTTTCCATTATATACATTGCTGGCAGTGTCAATATTTTAAGTTTTTTTTTTAATATGGAATACAGCTTTCTGTCGTTTTTAGACCACACGTAGACCTCACAAAGCGTTTCTGCATCCTAAATACAACTTCCCTATAAACCGAAGCCCCCAGAAAATTATTGCGAATCGTAAAACAGAAGCTACGAGTCCGTGGCATGATACTAGCAATGTCTCAATATTAACCTTTTTTGAAAGTTGGAATAGTGCCTAACCGCTCTAACTCATCAAATGTGTCACGTGACGCGCGCTTATGCTCCCGCTTCCGCTCACATTTTTATTATCAATAGTCATTCCTAAAAATTTAACACTATCAACTTCCTGAATTTTATGGTCTTTATAAGTTATATTATTAATGTTAATATTTTCCCGACGCTGATGGTATTGCATGACGTTGGTTTTGCTTAGGTTAATTTTCAAATTATTATTAAATATTCTGTTAATGTCAAAAACATATCATTATGATAAAACTTACGGAAAAGCATATGAAAGTTGTTGACTATCGTTGCAGATATGCTTTGAAAGTGATAATCACTTGTCTAGGCCCTCTGATCCAGCAAGTTTAAGTTCACGTCGATGGTACAGTGTGTGTGAATATCATCGTCAGTCCACACTCTTTTGTTGGTGTGGTTTGTTGTTTTTTTGGTTTGGTTAAGGTGGTGGCTGATCAAGCTGTATGATACATTTGTAACTAAATAAATATTTGGACAGTATAAGAGAGTTATTTAAATAAAACAAGAAATTAAAGTTATTGTTCTAGTTGTTGCTTAATTAGAGCCGTTAAAAATGAAGTGGACCTTTAGGACAACATTTGTTGCTATTGTTGGGACACACGTTTCCTCTCTGTGAGAGGGACTGGACCATAATCCCACAAATAAACAAAGACATTACCACCTTCTTTCAGATCTTCACCCAGTATTCTTCACCAACAGGAAAGGATCCAGGATTCTCATCGTAGGCGGAAACCGGTATCGTAGAAATTGCTCGGAAGACTCTTTCAAGATCCGATGGAGATGTACCAGCCATGCTAGGTACGGATGTAAGGCAGTCGTCCACACAGTCAACGATGAAATAGTTTATTATTTAGATTTCCATACCACTAGCTATCAAGCTGGCTCGTTATAAATGAAACATAATAAGAGCCTTCCTGTCCAAAGTTGAAATAGCAGAGACAATCTATTGACGCAGGATATAGGGCTCAAGTTTGTGAGACAGAGATGCACTCTTTCTTTTATCACACTTATTGTCCGACAGGAAGGCAATGTGACCCAACCGGAGAGGGTTTTTGATTTTTATATAGAAGGCAATAGAATTCCAATGGGATTTGAAGTGGATGGAGTTAGGTTTAACTGGTTATTATAAAAATGTAAATAATAGTAACTCGTGTTTTATTTCAAATAGATACCCTTTGTTGATGAATTGTAGCTTGCATTAAAAAAAAACTGTTTGTGGTGGCACTTAACGCATTCCGCGAAAGGTCGCAATTAAAGATTCAGGTTTCCTCCAAGGTTATTTCAGAATAATAAAAGTGATAATTCATGAAAATGGTTTTCATTATGACACCAACTATAATAATAATTATCGGACAACAATGATCCAGCGTGTTAGTAAACAATAAAATACCTTAATACTAGTGTTAGTACTTAAACTACAACAAAGAAGAATACAGACAAACTATATAGCGTTGTGAAAAGGACATCCCCAAATTAAGTTCAGGGATTGTTCTTCTCACAAAACTTTTAATAATCGGAGAGTCTATGCTTTCCACCACAGTTTTTAGAATGCTGTTGCCACTCGCCCGCAACCTTGACAACAGCGACGCGGTTTTCTTGCGAATGATGGCGTGGAAGCCATCAGTTCGGTTTTGCGCAAACATAGCAGAAGCGCTGCACCATCGTGGCAGTTCCAACAGCATCCTAAAAATGTTATTATACTGTACGCGTAGGTCATCCAGCGTCCTTTAGGTATAGTTGACCCAAAGATTCCCAGTGTAAAAGCTCTGGCAATATGCCTTAAACAGTGTAACTTTCACTAGACTGCTACACCGAGCGAATCTTCGGGCCAACATGTTACCTCGGACCGCCAATGCCCTACGCTCTCTTTCAATATCAACATTGTCCTTAAGGTCGTCAGTGAGAAGAGGCCCTAGATATTTGAAAGTTGTCACTCTTTTGATGTTCACGCCGTTAAGGGTAATATCAGGCATAATATCTGGGCATTCACCGCCGGCCTTAAAGACAATGAATTCGCACTTCTTAACATTATAAATAAGTCCATGTGAGGCAGCATACGCCTGACAGACCCGCAGCATTTCATTTACGGCACCTGCCGTCGGCGCCAGCAAAGCCATGTCATCAGCGTAGCTGATACTTTTTATTCGTACACCATGAACGCTACATCCGACCCGCATATTGCTGAGGGCCACTATTAGGCCATCTATATATGAGCTAAAAAGCCTAGGAGATGTCAGACCACCCTGCCTCACACCGCACTCTAACTTATAAGTCTCAGAGAGTGCATTGGACCACCTAACAACATTTTCTTGGTTCCCATACCAATACTGAAGGGTCCTGAGGACTCCTGCCGGTACACCCCTATCCCCAAGCTCTCTCCAGAGTACATCATAATTTACCAGATCGAAGGCTCTGGAGATCCAGAAAACAGGCGTATACCGGCGGCGTCCTTCGATCAGTGTAATACTGGACCGTATGCTTGAGACTTACTATGGCGCTTTCCGTTGACAGTCCAGGTTGAAACCCGAACTGTGAGTCATGCACTGATAGACTTTCCTTCAAGCTAGAATCAATCATACCGTCCAGTACCTTTGCCATTGTGGTCGCGAGAGATATAGGTCGATAGTTTGACTTATCTGATATGTCGCCCGTCCTATTCTTACTAACTATACCAACCATAAAATAAATATATAAGCACGTATATAAGACGTAAAAGGGATTAACAATTTTTATTTTTACAGAAATTCTTCTCTTGCGATCAAAAAAAGGGAAACCATTGATCGGGTTGGGCCCCTACACTTACTATATGAAATCGTCTCATAATATATGGATAAGGTCAGATGGGTTTGTTCCACACACCATACCAAAGGCTGCAGGGCTTCAATCTACACTATAAACGGAACAATTATAAAAATGATTAACCAGCATTTTCATTAATTACAAAGAGACATAGACCCGCTTGACAATACTTATAGATTTTATAAAAAAAAGAACTAGTGGCCTAAGATCCCGCCATACAAGGACCTTCACCGAGCTGGTTATTGGATGAAACTTATTTTATATTAAATTTAATATGTCAATAAATATATTGCATATGGGTTGTCTAAAAAATTTCAGTCCAGGATATGATTAAAAAAAATTATTTGAACAAAAATTTTTGAAACATTTCACCGGTTTGGTTAATTAACAAATTCCATATAAATCGAAAGTGTAAAGCCCATAAAATATGCAAACGTTAGGTTGCCTTTTTTAATTCATTAACCAGACCGGTGCAAGTTACTAGTATCGATATACCTGTTTATACCTGCCTACCCGAGAGTTGTGACGGGAAAAGGAAAGGCAACCTAACGTTTGCATATTCTATGGGCTTTATACTTTCGATTGGTATGGAATTTGTCTATTAACCAAACCGGTGAAAAGTTAAAAAAAAAAAAAAAATGTCCTGACTGAAATTTTTTAGGCAACCCATATGCAATATATTTATTAACATATTAAATTTAATATAAAATAAGTTTCATCCAATAACCAGCTCGGTGAAGGTCGTTATATAGCGGGATCCTATACTATAGCTATTTTAAGAATCGATATTTACGAGAAATGTTAAAGGAGTTTTATTGTTTAAATTAGTAATTATCATCATTCTCTTGCCCTTATCCCAATTCATTTGGGGTCGGCGCAGCATGTCTTCTTCTTCCATGTTTAAGGAGTTTTATTGTTTCAAATAATAAAATTTATAGAAAGAAGGTTGTTTTAGAAAACAAAAAAAAAACATAAATATGTCGGAGTCAAATTATTAGTACGGACTATGGATCGAAAGCGCGCCAAAAGTTAAGCGACCTACTTACCAGTCTACCCACACCTAAGCGCGCTTACTACAGAGTCGTGATGTTTCGAGCTCCCAGCGAGGCGGACGGTCAGAGTCTGATCGCCGCGGAGTCAAGACGTCCCGAAACTGTAACCCGATTCATGGTGCCTAGTGTTATTGTGTTGGATTGTAATTTCAAGTAATTTGTTAGTTTGATAAAAGCAGTGTACAGTGTGTGTGTGTTTTCATTGCACGAAACCCATGTTCTGGCCACATGATGACCGTGTCTAACGGAATAAAATCATCTAACTGCGACATCAGAAGTGCGATCAAATCGTGCTAATGCAATCACACGCGAGAACAGTGACAATAACAATCAGTGACGGTTACTTTTTGAAATGCAAAACGAATAATTGCACTCGCGATACGAACTAAAACTCAGGCAGTGAATAGCAAGCTAGTGTTGGCGGTTAGTGTTTTTGTTAAGTGTGTTAGCGGATTTTGATCCCGACAAAACATTACATATCATCACGCTTGTAATCTCCGAAGGGTTAGGCAGAGTGTACCTAATAGAATACCCACATTTCACAGAGTGCGATGCGCGCTAATAATGCGTCATCCATCGCTGACTTTTTTTTTGTAAAATCTGGTTCTTCTAACCTAACAGACAGATGTGTTCCTGGGGAGTTTGTTCCGCCACTTCTTCTTCCCAGCTAAAACACTTAGGAAGTGGCGAAGGGCGGGCGTTTTGGGGGACTGTCTTTTGTAATTTTGACGTTCAAAAAGTGCTGATTATCAGCCTGATTTGAATGAAGTGACTTTTTATTTTTTCGTGCTGAGTGCAGTGGAAGGAATCCAGCTTATTTGGACGTTAAGCAAGGCGTTGAAGAGCTCCGCATCTACACAGTGTAACACAGTGTAACATAGTGTAACAGTGCTGTAACATTGTGTGCCGCGGCACACTGGTGTACCGTGGTCATAAGTTGGTGTGCCTCGGAAAACGAAGGTGATTTTCCATCTACGGTGTACCTCCAAAATGTACTACCGAATTTCTAGATGTACCTTGAACACAAATGTTTGCGAAACACTGAGAAACTATCCAGGTTTGACGTGGGACCACGTTTAAATAATGGTTCAAGGCCAGATTCGTGTGCGCCGTAACTTTTACTACTACCCTCATAAACCTGAGTAGTGACAAACCAAAGGAAAAAACCCCTACAGACCATGGCGAAGGAAAGAAAAATGTCACAAGTGTTCACCGCTACCGCAAATGACTCAACGAAGCGGATAGTCGCACGAAGAAGCAGCTGCCTGTGCCGGCTGCTACGGGCATCGGGCAAGCGACAAAGGGCCGCGAAGCCCTTGCTGTGCGTCAAGTGTCATGCCGGTTCACGTAGCCGTCCGGCGTACGTGCGTCGGTGACAGCATGCAATGGCAGTGTACAGCGGGCCCGCCGACGGCGGCGGGGCGCCAAACAAGCGGCGCGTCGATGTCTGCGTCGTACAAGCAACATCGCGGGCACGTAACAACACAGGGGTGAGTTGTTACGGTTTACTTATTATTCTGATTCTGAATACTTGTTGGTGAAAGAAAGTTTTCCATCGAAATTTAATGGCAAACTAGTCACGTTGTTGCTAAGACTGGTATAGTTCAGACGCGAGTATTCAGTACAGAACAGATTTTATGTTGTGTAGTGATTAACGATCACTATCGAAACTTTGTTGCAATGTTTGCCTGATAATTATTTACAAAGTGATGTCATGTTAGGTGGCGAGATTTTAAATCGGGGTTTTGTTGCAAACATAACGGCTAGGGAGTTTTCGTTAACGAAAATCTTTTGGGTACGTTCGGTGAGGCATAATAGTGGTAATAAGTTTCAATCGGTTTTTAACTGTTATGGCAACGAATGTAACTGGCAATGAGTAGCCAAGACTTAAGTGCTAAGTTCAGGCGTCTTTCACTGTTATATTCAACGCATTGGTAGGTCTAAATGCGTACCCTATTTAGCTCGTGTTCTCCGATGGTCGGTAAACAGTAATTTCCGTGACCCTTATCGTTCACCTTAGTGCTTAAAAGACTACTGAAAAGCCTTTCTATTATAATTAGTTCCCGGGAAAGTCTCAGTACGTTTGAAAATTCGTAAATAGCTGCGTTACGTGCTAAGTAGCGAAGTCTCACTCCGGTAAAGTACAAGCCGAATTGTACCCGGTACCTAAAGTGACGAGCCGGTGGTACACGTTTCGTATAGACGCGACGGGTTAGCTTAGCTCAACATGACAAGTGTGCCGAGTAGACGAAATGATGGCAAAATCAAACGTTTTGCGATTGGTGATTTTGGGTTGTTAAAGATTAAAGGTCTGTTTAGAGTGATCGAGGTTTTAGACGGTTATCCTTAACACGGAAAGCTTTAAATTCTAAGCGTACCTACAGATACGCACGCGGTAGGCTAAGGAAGATGCCAGCGGGTCACGTACCAGTCAAAGTACTAGAGGGGGATCGCTACATATTGAGATCATTAAGTTCTAAGCGTACTTACAAGTATGCACATGATGGGTTAAGGAGAATGCCCGAGGGCCAAGTACCGTTACCGTTTGAAGTAAATGATTTAGAGTTGAGAGATAGTGTGGAATCTTGGTTCGGATGGTCAGACCGTACCAGTAGCCATTTCGTAGCCGTAGTCCGTTAGAAGTCGGTGTCTGCTTATAGTAGTCCGTGGATGCGCGGTGCGCGGGTGGCTCTGGCGGAGGTCGGGTCTTGTAGAGACCATAGAGTCATGCATGTGGGACTCGGCGTTCTTGAGGAACGTAGTAAAACAAACAGAGGTTTGTTGGAGGGCCTGAGTGCCCATAGGCCACGGATGAGATTCCTGCTTTATGTGGTGATTAGATTGATGAAGAGGTACTTGGTTGCTCTAGCATTTTAATTGACCTAATTGTTTGTTTGATCTAATTCTAGTTTTGATCCATGCGCTGGATGAGTGAGAGCAACGCGATTGCTGGTCGGCTAGAGAGCCATGTCGTTAGTGGCTTTACTCGAGGGTTTCTATAAGCTTGGTAGTTTTTTTGTTGCAGTAGAGTTTTAAAGGTTGATTTGAACGACTATGGTACATGGCCCAGGGTTATCATTATTTTATTTTCGATTATTTCCAATCGGTTCGGTTAAAATGAAACAGCTAGTTCTACAATGTTCTTATTTCCACCACCCCGTTGAATCTAAAGTTTGGTCAGGAGTGACCGAGTGGAACAAATTTCTGTTGTGGAGTATTTGTTTGCAGGGTACCCATCACACGAGGACGTGTGCAAGCAGGATGGCCGTGTCGGAGTCAAATTATTAGTACGGACTATGGATCGAAAGCGCGCCAAAAGTCAAGCGACCTACTTACCAGTCTACCCACACCTAAGCGCGCTTACTACAGAGTCGTGATGTTTCGAGCTCCCAGCGAGGCGGACGGTCAGAGTCTGATCGCCGCGGAGTCAAGACGTCCCGAAACTGTAAACCGATTCATGGTGCCTAGTGTTATTGTGTTGGATTGTAATTTCAAGTAATTTGTTAGTTCGATAAAAGCCGTGTACAGTGTGTGTGTGTTTTCATTGCACGAAACCCATGTTCTGCCCACATGATGACCGTGTCTAACGGAATAAAATCATCTAACTGCGACAAATACATGATTGATGGACGTAAATGACGGAGTCATAATATTGACAGTTAGGCTGAATAGACTTTTCGATCATTCATTATTTTTTTTGATAAACTCAACTAAAAATCAGTTTAGCTTAAAAGTACCGTCAAAAGATGATATTTATAGTTATAAAATTACTGTGAGAAGAATGACTTGGCATTAAACTGATTTTGTGTTTTGAAAAGACAATGTTTTGAATATTTTGATTTTTAAAACTTTTATGTTGATAATAACTGTTATTTATAATAACTATTTTGTTTAATTGTTAGTTATAAAAAGCTAATATTTTCGTATTTTTCGTAATGTACCATGTAAAGTACTTGTGATTGCTCTATGAGACTCTATATTGTATACTCTGAAGTTATGATATTAAACATTAACCTATCAAGACTTTATATGTTTTCCTGATCTAGAAGATTTGATTTAACATTTCATCGGCTGACGGTAATTTTAAACTGGTTTTCAATTGTATTATTAAGATAAAAATAAATCGGGGTCCACCAGGACGGAGTACTCAAAGAATAACCCGAAAAAGACACATGTCAAACAGAACGGTTATATTTTGTAGTTATGGAGATAAATCTGTATCCACCTATGCAATTCTTGAGAGTTTGATTAAATTCTGTACCACCCCTACATTTCAGAAGTAGGATTAGCAAACCCAGTAGCTATTTCCGTGCTAAGTGCATCCTGATAGCATTTGTTTTTCTTCCTGCAAATTACAATCACAGAGTAGTTTGAGAGGTCAAAATTCGGATATTCCATAGGTATGTTTTTTCCATATTAGTATTTTATACATTCTTAAAACAACGGTATAAGTATTAAACTCCATGTTCCATTTCAGTTACCAGATCGAGATCTCAAAAAGGGAATTTAGTTCTACAATGCAACGGTAACACGTTTATCAAGAAGTACAGTTTTGGGGTCAAGGACTTTTTTAAGTGTTCTGCTCATATTTCCAGAGGGTGTAAGGCTTCCATCCTGGCCATCGGGGATAGTATTATTAGCGTGGCGGGGGAACATAACCATTGAGTTAAAAAATAAACGAAGTGGTTTTTTAGTACTAGTCTCTATAAATAGGTTTTATTGATTTAATTTCTAATCTATGAACAAATAGGTAGGTACCAGCCAAGCAGGCATGTTGCACTAGGGTGCATTCTTTTACCAAATTGATCTCGGTAAAATGTCGCTCTATCCTACTTAGTTCTTCATGGAGTTTTACTGTCAGGGCCGAATGATTTGCATGGAAAATTCCGTAAAGTGCATAAGTGGCCTCAGGCTGGCTATTGCCATGTGACATTGAATCCTTATGTGTGCATCATAAATATATTATTTGTGTATTCAAAAATAAGTAAACGTATATTATTTGTGTATTCAAAAATAAGTAAACGTATATTATTTGTGTATTCAAAAATAAATACCCTGAACGCATTATTATATTGGATACGCAGAGCATTATAAGCCTTTTAGGTATAAGTGAACCACAGGCCTCCCGAGTACAGCGATATGCAATATGCCTTATAACTATTTTAACTGAAGCTGTACAACGAGAAAACCGGCAGGCCAGCATATTTGCCCTAACTGATAATGCTCTGCGCTCCCTCTCTAGATCCATCAGTCATCTTTCAGTTCATCCGTAACCAGGTGGCCCAGGTATTTAAATTTGTATACCCTATTAATTTATCGGGTGACCTTTTATTTGAAGAGGAGGGTCTGTAGTAGGACACCTGGTGTCAGACCTGAAGACCATAAATTCTGTCTTACTGCTGTTGTAAGTTAATCCATGAGTCACAACATACGACTCGCACACATTGAGTAGTTTTCGGAGAGCACCGATTGAGGGAGCCAGCAGCACCATGTCGTCCGCATAGCTTATGTTGTTAAAACACACTCCATCTACGTAGCAACCGACATGCATGCTGCTGAGGCGCTCAATCAGTGCATTGACATACAGACCGAAGAGCAAAGGCGAGACCAGCCCCCCTGCCTCACCCCACACACCGGCCGGCATGGCTCCGACAGCTCACCCGCCCAGCGCACCTGAGTCTCCTGGTTCAGATACCAGTGCTTGAGGAGCAATGTAAGCTCTGGCGGCCCTAGACAGATCAAGGAAAACCGCATATACGGGTGTTTTTCTAGCCGTATAATACCTGACAGCGTGCTTCAAGCTATCAACCGCCGTCTCCGTTGACAACCCAGGCCGGAATCCAAACTGAGCGTCACATAGCAAACGATACATAGCGTCGACTTAATAGCAAATTGTTTCTGAAACATCCCAGCTATATCCTTAGGGCAGGACATCCCGTCAACGGTCACAGGAACGCCAGGCTTAGGGTTCAACCTATTAGTAGATTTCCAAAAACCTTTAAAATCTGATTTCGCATGGTGTTCAGCTAGAAGATCCATTTTAATATGTTCTTGATGCTTTTGGCACCACTTAAGCCTTCCTTTGAAGATCTTCCGTGCCCCCATCATGGCGTCAAAAATCGGGCCAGTAGACGGTTGACCGTACCAACACCATACATTGAATTCCAACCTGGCATTCATGTGAGCCTCGCTCACATGCTTGTTCCACCCAGCTAAGAGTTTCCGCTTACCTCGACCGCTTTCATAGGTCGCAATAGCACATGAACATAAAATATTAACTATATCATTATATAAATTATTAATTATCTCTTTATGATATTTATCAGTTTTTGTTCTGTACGGTCTCGGACGTAAAGAATAGCACCATCCCATATCTTCCCATGGGTGTCGTAAGAGGCGACTAAGGGACTTGCCAGAGAATGGGCAGCAGCGTTCTCTGCGCTTTTGTAACAACCGTACTGCGATCGCCAACCCGCCTGCCAAGCGTGGCGATTATGGCAAAACCCCCCTTATGTCAATGTGGCGTTGGGGGAGGCCTATGTCCAGCAGTGGACGCATTTCGGCTGAAATGATGATGATGATGATGATGATATTTATCACTACAATATTTACCACAGCAATTTTGTAAGTCTAACAGTAAATCAATATGTCTAAATCGAGAACACATATTCTCTTAGGTATAACATTGGTTTGCATTCCTTTCTCGCCATTGTATTTTATTACAAGTAGCATTTTTTGCAGTCGTTTTCTGCCTAATAACATCGAGATTACACGAAATAACTAGCGGCAAATGATCAGACCAATAAACGTCGTATTTTACGAACACATCTGTTATACAGTTCATAGCAGTCAGTCACAACACAGTGGTCAAGCCACCGCTTGCTGTCGTGAGCCTCACTCACAAATGTGAACGTCCCTGACGACAGTTGCAACTATTGGTATCAATACAAGTCCAATCTTGCTCCATCGAGAAATCTATTAGTTCGCGGTAAAAACGCTCACCTGGATGTGCGTTGTTGTCACCAAGTATGAAAACAGACTCGATGTCACTGTCACTCATTATAGCACTGATACAACACAGACAATCCGTGAACTCCGACACATTTTCTATGCTGTCATTTGGCATCTAAACACTTACTATTAGCACTGGCCTATCGTTCGATTGCGGCAATACGCGCACTCAATCACTAAAACACAAGGGAACACCGCCTTACGCCATAGCAGCACAACTCCGCCGAAGGGACGGCCTCTGATGATGCCGGCAGCCGTGTCCATAGCAGACGTTCCCGTGCTTCCGAAGCCATCATGCACGCTGGATGGGTACGGTAGCTCATCAGGCTGTAACCACGTCTCTTGCAGCGCGATAATGTCCGCAAGACTGCAAAGCTGTTTTATACCCTCAATAGACCGCTTGATGTTTTTGCAGTTGTATGAAATGAGATTCACATTAAGCATAGTTATTTCGGTTTTCTGAATTCTTCAACGCCTTCAGACTGCGGGTTTTTTATAAGGTCTGAAGCGTCTGCATGTTATATCGGCCGGCCATAACTCAACATTCAAAAACATGTCTAGCTTAGCACTCGGAACCATTATTTTGAACGCATTATATTCTTTATTTTGTTTTATTTTGATTTTCTGTAAAGCGACTTTTTCATTTATTCTTGAAAAAGTTTTTATTTATATTTTTATTTATTTTATTTTATTTTATTTTATTTTTATTATTATTCTGTGACTTCCATTCTCCACCGCGCGTTATTTCCGCTAATGATTTCTGTTTATTAACGTCGACCAGTACATTAATGGTACCCGTCGCTGGCAAGTACTCGTTATTATCTTTTTAGGTTTACTGTCTAACGACGAGCGCTTCGCTTCATGTGTCGGCGAACAGCTGACCGCTCCGCTCCCACCACTCGCCTGAGGCCGGGGCTCGCAGGCAACCGCAGTGACGGCAGAGACAGTGGTCGTGAGATCTGTTGCCCTGCGCACGCATGTTTTAGTACCTGAGTTAATTTTCTCAAGGGATAACGGGGATCGCCAATCCACATGATCAGTAGATGACTCATTTTTCTCAGGTGATCTGTTGTCCCTGTTACGGTTTAAGAGATTTAACAAACCGATTGGACCACTGTCACGACCGCTATCCAGTAAGTAAGCACCACGTTCAAAGTTTATGTTTGCGGTGGCAGTGCGTTGTACATCTACCAACGATGCATATTTCATGTCGTCTATCTCTGCTTTTACTCTGTTAAGTTGGTCGACCGTAGCACAGGATTCCTTTAAATCTTTAATCTCCGATTTCAATACAACGATGTCCTTTAGTAAGGTCGTGATGTCAATGTGATCGAAGAATACTGGGGGTAATTTCTCTAATTCCCTTGCCACAAAGATAGGGGTTTTATCTGGATCTGTACTCTTAAACACGCAGATAATATCCTCCATTTCTTTTTGTTCACGGTTCTTGCGACGTGAGATGTTGCGGGTACTCGTAGAAATGGATTCAAACAACAAATCCTTTGCATTGGTAATTTCTGCGGTCGTATACGAGCTTGCACATAACCGAATTAAACTTTCTTCGTTCATTACGTCTATTTTGTTTTGCACAAAACATAATAACTCATTTATAACGATGTTACACTATACACTTTATCTTTTCGGAAGAAATTTTTTCTGCACCCGAACGTTACCGAAGACTGATTTATATTTCCGTTTTCTTATTATATTAATATCATGTATTCAAGTTTATCTATTCATTCATTATTTATTTAAATGTATTAATAATAAAGTATTATAATTTTCTATATTTTTTGTTATTTTACATATTAAAATAAAATATTAAAATATTCGTTTACTGAGTAATAGCTTTTTTAAATTAAGTATTGCTTTAATTTATTTAAAAATATACTGCATTCACCTAAGTACCTACTCACTCGAAAATATATTTCAGATCATTTCTTCATGAAGTCAAAACGCGGGAGCTATATCCTGTGGGTCGGGCGCTACAGTTATTGTTTGAAAAGTAATTCAGTGCGGTCAAGTAAACGCTTATGGCGATGTTCTACCCACTGCAACAAGGGATGCAAGGCGAGGGTCCATACGATAGACCAAGAAATTGTGTTACGCATTGGTGATCATAATCATTGATATCTTGAATTTTAAGGCTTTACCCTCGCCCAATACATGCTGGCGATTCGATCTGGCGATGCGTTTTCTGTAACTAAGGCTGCCTGTGTATGTTTTCATAATAACTGGGGTAGAACGCAACGCGTTCAAGTGATCGCACGCTGCTCATGCGATCTCTGTCTCCGATGACAATGATCGGACTTTGTTTTTAACCTACAAAGATTCGATCAAACAGGGACGGATAAATTATGGACAGGACTCCAGAAGTCTGTCAGACTGTCAGTGTGCGGTGTCCGATGTCAGCCAGCAGATTTTCACACCGTTTGGCCGAATCCAAGGCCAAAAAAACAAAAAATCGACACTTCGGTTTAATTCACAACCTTCTTATAATAAGTAATTTCCATACTGTAGACACACACTCTCTCATTCGTTTACAAATGCTTGTATTTCATAAATTCAACCTTTAGTGTATAATATGGCATGATAGCTTAGCGGCTACTGTTTTTTGGTTAGCGTTTTCCTGCATAGCAAGTCGCGGGTTCGAATAACAAGCGCGGTGATAGTTTTTTGAATCTTTTAAAATCACTGGAATAACCACGCTATTGACAAGGAACTATAATTATGCTATGTGTTCGTCTTGTTCACTAAACTGTGTCAACAAACAAACTAGATTTTTTTTATTTTAGTATGTATCTAGAACTTTAAGTATCTTCCATTTGAAGTTTTGTATTGTTTCTGATAAATAATGGCCAAGTTTATTTGGATATCGCAAAAAAATAAAACAGAAAAAACAATTACCTCGAAACACCGCGTCTCTAGTACTTTTGTCTTTGTCCTTTTTCTTATGCTTTTGTTTGTTTTGTAACGAGCTTATAATTATTTTTGAAATACAAAAATGTTCAAAGTACGAAAGTTTTTTTTTAAGAAGATACCCAACTAACGTTCTACCTGACTATCCTATTCATTTCATTTATTTTCTGTAAGTGATCCAGACGTATAAAAGGTGATCTAAATTTGTAGAAGCTTCTATATGATTAATTATAATTTTGCAGGCACAAAAGCACAATTCATTGTATCTCAAAGAGGATTCGTGAACATAGCTGTCGGTGAATATAAATTTTACAAGAAAAAAGACTCACGAAGGCGAAAGGAAGAAGGTGGGACGAGCCGATGGGTTTGTAATAAAATGTACATGGGTTGTAGAGCGAAACTACTGCTAGTTGATGACGATACTATTGTTGCTTGTCATAATATTCATACTCATGAGCCTTAGGCTTGTTCAGGAACTCGGTCTCGATGCTACCCGCGTCAAGAGACACGCGCGTGCGTTTCTTCTTTCCTCCGCGCAAGTATTATTACCGCAGCGGTACTACTTACAACCAAAAAATGTTTTCGGTATAAGGATAACATTTTTTTATTATTATGCTACCTATGTAAAGACCACACAAATTTTTACTTTATAATATTATTAGCTGATCTCAAGCAAAATAGTTCTTGTCATTTGTTTTATGTGATGCTTTGTGAAAGAAAGAATAAATTAAGACCTATCTATGTAACTCAATTTAGTTGCAAGATATTAAATAATTATGTGTGTGTGTGTGAAAATAAACATTCTAAAATAGTGTGAGTTTACCAATGTTCAAGTCGGCTGTTTTTTGGCCAACCAACATATGAACCAGCTCAGGTGAGTGTGAATTGCATACTACGAGAAAAATACCAGAACAAACTAACAATTAATCATAAATTTTTGGTTTCGCAAAGGAATTACTGAGTGGCTTTCTGAGTGTGCAAATTTCTGTTGAGCAAAATCAGAAAAATAAACTATAATCAATGATGAAATCGTATTCGTTATTGCTCTGTGTGGTGTTGGACGTAAAGAATAGCACCATCCCATATCTTCCCGTGGGTGTCGTAAGAGGCGACTGAGGGACTTGCCAGAAAATGGGCAGCAGCGTTCTCTGTGCTTTTGTAACAACTGTACTGCGATCACCAACCCGCCTGCCAAGCATGGCGATTATGGCAAAACCCCCCTTATGTCAATGTGGCGTTGGGGGAGGCCTATGTCCAGCTTGCGTAACATGACCACTGTAGAAACGAGTTTTGTCCACGGAAGAATCGACATAATGACGGATAGACAATGACAACGGGTCAGTTTGTCGATTCTTCCGCCCATATAGCCCGTTTCCACGGCGGTCATGCTACTCGTGCTTTAGTGGACTAAGGACTTATTTCGGCTGAAATGATGATGATGATGAATCGTTGTTGTCCGAAAAGTTGGAAAGTTAACTATAATATGAAGAAACTGTTAATTAAGGCTGCTACAAAAGTAAATTTGTGAAGATTGGTTATAAATCAGCCAAAAATTTTACAAAAAATCGGCCAAGTGCGAGTCGGACTCGCGCACGAAGGGTTCCGTACCATTATTTGTAAAAACGAGAAAAAATATCACTTCGTTGTATGGGAGCCCCTCTTAAATATTTATTTTATTCTGTTTTTAGTATTTGTTGTTATAGCAGCAACAGTAATACATAATTTGTAGAAATTTCAACTGGCTAGCTGTCACGGTTTATGAGATACAGCCTGGTGACAGACGGACGGACGGACGGACGGACGGACGGACGGACAGCGAAGTCTCAGTAATAGGGTCCCGTTTGACCCTTTGTGTACGGAACCCTAAAAAAGTACGTACTTACTGTCCCGACTGCCCAAAGCAACCACACTATTGCATGCCATGTTTTTTAATAAAGAACATTGCTGTTAAAATGTAGTCGTCGTTTTAATATTTCAATTTAAATGAAGCAACCTAAAGCTTCAGTCACATTGAACTGAATTCTGCGCTGGACACAAGCCTCAATCATTGCGTTTATGAATGTTGCAATGATAAGGAAGACACGCGACTGTTCGCGCCGGTTTGAAAACCTTTATAAAATCTAGGTACCCAAAGCTAACGGCTCGAGAGCATCCCGCGCAGGATTCCCTTCAGTTTCTGTTTTGAACTTAATTCCTTCGTGTTTCCATAAAGGTGAACTATTATTATATTATGCCGATCTTAACTTATTTGGAAATATAATTGATATTTAACTTTTAACTTAATCCACTGAAGGTATATCTCTATATATAAGTACACTATATCTATAAAAAAACCGGCCAAGTGCGAGTCGGACTCGCGCACAAAAGTTTCCGTACCATTATTTATTAAAAACGAGCAATAAAATCACTTTTTTTATGGGAGCCCTTAAATATTTATTTTATTCTTTAAAAACAGAATAAAATAAATATTTAAGGGCGATTCGATCAATTATTGATCGAAGGTTTTTAATATTTGTTGTTATATCGGCAACCGAAATACATAATCTGTAGAAATTTCAACTGGCTAACTATCACGGTTCATTAGATACAGCCTGGTGACAGACGGACGGACGGACAGCGAAGTCTCAGTAATAGGGTCCCGTTGGACCCTTTGGGTACGGAACCCTAAAAATTAATGAAATCGATGGTTTTCAGATATCCAATGATCAATCTTGGTAGTAAATAATACCAATACGATAAAGATATACTTAGTTTTTATTTTAAAACAGGGAGCATGTTAATGAGCGTACATTATATTTTTAGATGCTCATACTTTCCGTACAGGAATTTAACTGTTTTTCATATTTATTTCCGACTGCACTTTCTACTGCTGGCGCCAAAGCTATATTAGAAGAGGAAGCATCGATCGCACACAGGAAAAGTGACAAAACTCACAATTCATCGTATTGATAATTGCTCAAAGAGATATTAAAAGCATATTTTTTCTGTTTTTTTCAGCAATTTTCGTAAAATCACAAAAAGGAAACACTATGATCAGACTAAATGGTTACAACTTCTATCACAAGAAGACTGGAAGTGGGTCATGCATTAAAAAGCGATGGGTGTGTTCTAATCATTTCAGAGGATGCAAGGCTGTTATCTACACCATAGATGACGTTATGGTTGCGATAAAAAACGTCCATAATCATCCACCAGTTTCATAAGCAATATATGTTTATTTTGAACCTGAACCAAACTTCGTCTGTGTGGTGTCGGACGTAGAGCATGGCATCTTCCCATATTTTCTCGTGGGTGTCGTAAGAGGCGACTAAGGGACTTACCAGAGAATGGGCAGTAGCGATCTCTGTGTTTTTGTATGCGATCGCCAACCCGCCTGCCAAGCGTGGCGAGTATGGCAAAACCCCACTTCTTGGGAGAGGCCTATGTCCAGCAGTGGACGTCCTTCGGGCTGAAATGATGAATTATGAATGATTAACCAAACTAGAAAACGACTAAAACATCAAAGGATTTTTAGCTGTCTGATTTCACAAACATAAAGCAATGCATTAAAAAATATACATATGAATTTGCTAAAAAATCCTTCAGATTGCGATAGAAGGTGTGGTACGCAACTGGAGTGCTGGAGATATTGATCTGAGGTAGTGGTTGCGCCAACGCCGCCAACATTAAAATTTTGATTGACATCCGCTTTCCTATACCCATCCCTTTCCAGCACATACCTAGCGAGTGAATAAGAAGATTCGCCCCGCCATTTTTGTCGCGAAATCACTTCCGGATCGAACCGCATCGCGCGCGCATGGCGTCGGCCCGCTCTGCACAAAATTATTGATAATTCTGGAATCACCGCATTTTCGCATGTAATAAGACTAAACAAAACAGTTTGTGTTTGTGTTCAATGTGTAAAGACAGTAAACTGAAGCTCAACTGCCCCTGAACTTGGAAAAGTGAACCGGTGCACCGGCGTCGGCGAAAACACGTGGCTCCCGGCTCCCGCAAAGGTTTGTGCTTTCCCTTCCTAATTTTCGGGTTGCATTCTACTGTCCAACACCCTCGCAACTCGTCTAAACCTATCGCCAAGCGTTTGTCAATCGTTTTGTTACGCGCACGTTACGCATCGCAAATACAGTCCACTTACAAACAAAATTAGCCCTTCGCGCCACCATTTTCTTTGGTCCCTCTCACCGGATAAATTAGGGATTTGAATTAGGTACATATTTGTTGTAGCTATAGCATTAGTATTTATTCCATAGGGAATAAACGCACCGCACCGCAGTCTTATACCTAACGCAATTCGTTGTTCGTTTCGTCGTAAATTGTTCATCTATTACCTACATACTAAGTAAAACTTAACTAGGTACCGTAGTTATAGATCGCTCGTATTAGTTATTCATTCGGAAGTATAAAAGTATTTGTATATCAGAAACAGAGACATAACCTAGTGGGTAAATTAGGTTTGATTGAAAATTACCTACAGTTCGGTTATTTCACCCGCAGTTCGTTTTATCTACCTACCCACATAAGGTATTTAGTCATTGTCCGCGTCGCTGTTTTCCCGCGCTTAATCGCAAAAATAACTTGTATTTTGTTTGTTTACCGCATTGATTGTGTGTTTTAATTGTTCACGATGCCTCCAAAGGACAACAAAGTTCAATTGAAACTTTTATACGCTAAAAGAGACATGCTATTTTCTCGTGTGCAATCTATTTGTGATAACGCACTTAGAACAGATGATCTAGCTGTTAGAGATTCGTTCTTATGTTCTATAGAAAACTTAGATAGTTTGCGCACGGATTTTGAATCCGTAATTCATGATATTAATGTTTTAGAGTTAGAATTAAGTCCAGAATACGCTGTGAGTTACCAAGCTTTGGCGTCATTTGATGATTTATTCTGTCGCATCAAACGCGTCGCGAGAAACTTGGAAAAGCCGTCTGTCCATCAAAGCCAGGCACATCACACTCGCGATCGACCAAGATTACCGCCCATTCAGATACCTGAATTTAATGGTGATATTCGCAATTGGAATTTGTTTATAGATAGTTTTGAAAACACTATAGATAGGAACGTCTCTTTGACAGATCATGAAAAATTACATTATCTGGTTGAAAAGTTAACCGGTAAAGCTAAGACTGTTTGTGCCGGCATTACTTTTAGTGCCGAAAATTATTCAATAATTTTAAAAACTTTAAAGTCTAAATACGAAGACAAAAGATTAGTAGCTACCGCATATTTAGATCAGTTATTCGATTTGAAAAATACCACAGTTTGTAATGAACATAATTTAGAGAAGTTTTTAGATACCTTTGCATCATCTGTTCGCGCAGTAAAGAACCTAAAGGTCGATGACCTCTGCGACTTTTTGTTTTTGTATCTGGGCTTAAAGAAATTAGACAGTGAAACTGTTCGTTTATTTGAAATGAACCATAGCAGTAGTAAAATGCCAAAATTCAATGATTTAGAATGTTTTGTTCGCGATCATATTAAAATATTGCAACGCACTTCGTCAAACCATGAAGTTACGAAGAAAGTAGTTACTAAGTCCGACCATAGAACGGATGCGCCTTCGAAATCACAAAGGTCGACACATACCTATGTGAATACCGCACCTGCACCTGTACAATCTATTTGTTCTTTGTGTAATAGTCAACATACGCAATTGTACAAGTGTTCTGGCTTCTTAAAATTTACGCCATACGAACGTTTTAAGTTTGTTCGCGATAAAAATTTGTGTTTTAACTGCCTAAGTGACAAGCATCGAGTTATTTCTTGTAATAGTAATCAAAGTTGCCGTAAGTGCCCTTCAAAGCACCACACTTTACTTCACATGGAGAAAAGTTATCATAATGCCGCATCCAATGTGAGCACAGTTAGTTTATCGAGCGGCGACACGCCGTCGCAGGCGGTCAGTGCTAACTCTGCGACCGCCTCGCAGCCGCAGCCGCAGCCAGCGCGCGACAATGCCCGCTCGCAAACCGCCGTGAGTGACGTCACGTTGTGTTCGATGTCCGCAAGCAGTGCGTGTACTACCGTGGTGCTCGCGACCGCTCACGTTGTTGTTGACGATGCTTTAGGTAATCCGTGTCTTGTTCGAGCTTTGTTAGATAGCGCTTCGCAGAGTAATTTTTTAACTCAAAATTGTTGTCATCGCCTTGGGTTTAGTATTAATAACCGGCCAGCCCGCTCAGTAGTTAAGGGGTTCGGTGGTTTAAAATCAACCATTCACGGTTCGATTAAAATTAAATTTGCATCGCGTTTTAATTCCGATATTTGTTTCGATATGGATTCGCTTGTCGTAGATAAAATTACGGAACAATTGCCTACTGTCCCGGTTGACACGTCTTTATTGACCAAATTTAAAGACCTACCGTTGGCAGATGAAACTTATGGTGTCCCTGGCGACGTCGATATGTTGATCGGCGCATCGATTCTCCCGCACCTCCAGTTATCACGTAAGGTTCAAGGTCGTTCGTCGTATCCCGCACCGCACGCCCTAGAAACAGTTCTAGGTTTTGTTATTGTTGGTTCCGCACCCGCACGTTTAGATAGTTACTCGACTGTGTCACACTGCTGCACTGTTGAGCCGCCGCTGGAGTCTACCATCCGCAGGTTCTGGGAAATGGAAGAGGTCAATGTCCCGCCTATCCTAAGCCCTGATGATAAGGTGGCTGAGGAGATTTATTGTCGCACGACTACTCGAGATAAAGATGGTCGTTATATTGTCGCGCTTCCATTCAAGGGAGATATTTTTTCGCTCGGTGACTCCTACGCTTCCGCTGAAAAACGCTTTTCTTGTTTAGAACGTAAGATGCAAGCATCTCCGAAGTTGAAGCAAGCCTACGATGAGGTTGTTATCGATTACCTAGACAAAGGATACATCTCACCTGTGCCCACCGCCGAGACTGACGAGACTCGCAGTCATCCATCTTACATAATCCCGCACCACGGAGTTGTTAGAGAAGATAAGCTTACTACTAAGCTTCGCGTGGTTTTGGACGGCAGTGCTAAGACTAGCACTTCTGTATCGCTCAATGATATTTTGTATTGTGGTCAAAACCTTCAAGGCAACTTATTTGACATTATTGTAAACTTCCGCTTGTTTGCTGTCGCGCTTTCCGCCGACATAAGGCAAATGTTTCTTTCTATTGGTATTCGCGAATGCGACCGCAGATTTCAACGTTTTTTGTATAGATTTTCACCTCAAGAACCTTTGAAAGTTTACGAGTTTAATCGTGTTTGTTTTGGGCTTAAGTCGAGTCCTTTCCATGCGCTTCGCACTATCAAGCAATTAGCCGCTGATGAGGGCGAAAGATTCCCGAAAGCGAAAGATACTATTGAGACAGGGCTATACATGGATGACTTTGTTTATAGTGTAGCCAGCGAGGCAGAGGCCGTTGCGACCGCCGCTCAAGTAATAAGTCTTATGAAAGTCGGTCAGTTTGATCTTGTGAAGTGGACAAGTAACTCGCAAACCGCTCTAGATTCGATACCACTATCACATCAATTATCTTCGGTGAAGGAATTTGATGGTGATGATACGCACAAGGTTCTAGGTTTAAGTTGGTCACCCGCGTCTGACATGTTCAGTCTTAAAGTTAGTTCGACTCCACAAATTTGTACTAAGCGCATTATCCTGTCGTGTGTAGCACGTATATGGGATGTTATGGGATTTGTAGCTCCCATCGTTTTATATGCCAAGTTGCTTATAAAGGAACTTTGGCTTTCCAATAGTGATTGGGACGACCCCGCGCCCGACAATATTGTTAAATTGTGGGCTCGCTTTCGGGAAGAGCTTCCACTGCTCAATCAAATAAAAATTCCACGCCATGTTGGTATATTTTCAGACAGTATAGTTACTGTTGTAGGCTTCGCCGACGCCAGTGAAAAGGCTTACGGGGGAGTAGTTTACTTTCACGTTTTGAATGATGACAAGGTCTCGGTTAGTCTTATAAGCGCTAAATCCAAGGTCTCCCCTCGTAAGGTCGTTTCTCTAGCGCGTCTGGAGCTGTGCGCTATACTTTTGTTAGTTCAATTAATCAGCTCTATTGTCAATGCTTGTAGGCACCGCATTATTATTAATAGAATTATGGCTTTTTCTGATTCTACAGTAGCTTTGTGTTGGGCGCATTCTTCGCCCCATCGCTGGGACACATTCGTCGCCAATAGGGTGGCTAAGATTCAGTCCGAATTGCCACCACAAAATCTATTTCACGTTGCTGGCTCAGACAATCCCGCCGATTGTCTCTCCCGTGGATTGCTTCCTTCGCAAATTTTAGATCACCCGCTGTGGTTCTGCGCTCCGCCTTGGATTCATAGCACGCTTGAGGAATGGCCGGTTAAGCCCTTTAGCCCAGCTACCGTTTCAGAACCACCCGAGGAGAAGAAACATTCGCTTGTAGTTTCGGTTCCACGTGAAGAGTCAATCATTTTATCGTTGTCTAATCGCGTCTCGTCTTGGTCGAGACTTTTGCGTTGTGTGGTTTATGTCTGTCGTTTTATAAACCTGCTGCCCACGCGTGGTAATATAACCGCCGCTGATCTGGATAAAGCTGAATTAGTCGTGCTTCGTGAATTGCAGAGATTTTATTTCGTATCGGAATTTAGTAGTTTAGAATCCAACAAACCTTGTAGTCGCGGTTTTCAACATTTGAAACCTTTTTTACAGAATGGTCTCATTCGAGGATTTGAGCAAAAGCATCCAGTAGTTTTGCCCCGCAAGGACCATATTTTAGATTTGATTGTAGATTATTATCATAAGGTGAATTGTCACGCAGGTCCGGACTTGTTGATGTCTATCCTTAGACAGAAGTATTGGATACTTTCCGCTCGTAATTTGATTCGCGCTAGAGTGCACAAATGTGTGCCCTGTTTTAAGCTTCGCCCGCGTTTTTCCGCGCCTGAAATGGCCGATCATCGATCTTGTCGTGTTGTTCAATCCGCTAAACCTTTCGTACACACCGGTACAGACTTCGCCGGCCCGTTTAAGGTAACTATGGCCCGTGGTCGTGGTATACGCTCCACAAAAGCTTACGTTTGTCTATTTATTTGTATGACAACTCGTGCGGTTCACATAGAATTGACCGGTGACTTAAGTACGCATTGTTTTATGTCCGCGTTTAAACGGTTTTTGTCGCGCCGTGGTCCCGTCAAACGTTTATATTCGGACAATGGTACTAATTATGTTGGAGCTCGCCGTAGTATCTCGGAGTTACACGCACTCTTGCGGTCAAAGTATTATCAGAGTGAATTCGCTCATGTTTTGGCCGAAAATCGAATTGAATGGCATTTTAATACGCCCGCCGCTAGTCACTTTGGTGGTAATTGGGAGACTAATATTAAGAGCCTCAAGTCGCATCTGTTCCGCGTTGTAGGCGTACAGATTCTCTCTTATGAGGAGCTGAGTACTGTACTCGCTCAGGTAGAGGCAGTGATGAATACTCGTCCACTGTGTCGAACTCTATCTAGTGACCCGTCGGAGTCATTAGCTTTAACGCCGGCTCACTTCTTAACCACGACTCCTCTTAAGTATTTGCCCGCTATGGATGTTGATGAAGACAGACTGCATCTCCTAAAGCGTCACGCTCTTTTGGATAGATTAGTTCAATCATTTTGGAGGCGTTGGAGAACAGATTATTTGCACACGCTGCAGTCGCGTCAAAAATGGAATACTCCATCGAATCCAGTCACCGTTGGTACTGTGGTAGTTTTAATGACCGAGAGTGCGCCCCCTCTACACTGGCCTCTAGGTGTAGTGGAGGAAGTTTTCCCCGATTCAAAGGGAGTAACGCGTATAGTAAGAGTGAAAACCGCAACCGGTTCGTATTTACGTCCGGTTATTCGTCTCTGTCCTCTGCCTAATCAGCAGCAGACTTCAACTTAGCCTGGTAGTTATAGCAACGCTTATATATATTATATAGTTTAGGAATAGGTTAGCTATTAGAGATCACTCCAGAATTTAGTAATTTGATTAGTTTTGCTTATTGTTTTTGAAGGTAACCCTTCAAACCCGGGGGGAATGGTTGCGCCAACGCCGCCAACATTAAAATTTTGATTGACATCCGCTTTCCTATACCCATCCCTTTCCAGCACATACCTAGCGAGTGAATAAGAAGATTCGCCCCGCCATTTTTGTCGCGAAATCACTTCCGGATCGAACCGCATCGCGCGCGCATGGCGTCGGCCCGCTCTGCACAAAATTATTGATAATTCTGGAATCACCGCATTTTCGCATGTAATAAGACTAAACAAAACAGTTTGTGTTTGTGTTCAATGTGTAAAGACAGTAAACTGAAGCTCAACTGCCCCTGAACTTGGAAAAGTGAACCGGTGCACCGGCGTCGGCGAAAACACGTGGCTCCCGGCTCCCGCAAAGGTTTGTGCTTTCCCTTCCTAATTTTCGGGTTGCATTCTACTGTCCAACACCCTCGCAACTCGTCTAAACCTATCGCCAAGCGTTTGTCAATCGTTTTGTTACGCGCACGTTACGCATCGCAAATACAGTCCACTTACAAACAAAATTAGCCCTTCGCGCCACCAGGTAGGATCACCATCTTTAATTGTGTTGATTGTAGTTCATTCTCTAATTATTAAATCAAACCACTGGTATTTTAACATTTTACTGTGAAATCACTGGTAATAAAATATTTCATAATAGTAACATTTTACTTTATTCACACATTTCAGTCTGCAAAGTAGATAAGTAACAAGTTTCTCATACTAGTAGTATGAGAATCTGGTTACTTATCTCCTTTGGAGTCTGTACACCCACATTTCAATGTAACTGACATTGAAGATCGCATGAAATACTAGCATGTCTATAGTGAAACCGGTAAAAAAAAAAACGAACAAATGATTAACCTTGGTATTTGTGTTATGTTTCAGTTGTAACACACACCATTTCCTTCGAGGAATCTTTTATGGGGAACCAAATGTTAGTCATTGATGGATACCGATACACCCTCGCCAAAAAAGAGTGTTTCCGGAGTCGCTGGAGGTGTGGTCGTCATAGTCTTGGCTGTAAGGCTACTGCAGTTACTATCGATAAGAATTTAGTGGCAGTACGTCGATGGCACGACCATGACCAATACCCGAACAAACGCAGGGTTAATAAGCAGTTGCATAGCTCCGGCAGTAAAAGGGAACCGACGTTTTGGTAAAAGAGAGCCGACGTTTTGGTAAAAGGGAACCGATGTTTTGGTAAAAGGGAACCGTTTTTATTGTACTTATCTACTTATTGTATTTAAATGGTCGAATTGTCGGGTTGCCGTCCGTCGGTTCTATTGAAGAGCCCGCGGAAATACTGAAATGTCATTTGTAAAGGGGCTTTTATATGCTGATATTGAAGCTCGAGAAGTGATTGTTTATAACAAGGTTTGTATAGCTACCATTATATCATCAATTACTACTTTTCTACCTATAACTATATTAATAAAATGATGTAATGATATTTAATCCCTGTGAATTCACAATTGTAACTTATTTATGTAGCTGTACTGGTAGAAATCTGTATTCTTAGAATTTTTGCACACAGTGTGAAAATTATATAAATAAAAATAATAAAATATATAAACCCACACGACTTGATATAAATAGTACACACACACACACCCATTCGACATATCACGTGGATGTGTGACCTAGACTTGTTATTTTTTAACCTTTGATGGGAACTTTTGAACTAACCATTAATGCGAATTTTGACTAAACTTGTCGACGTTTTTGTGATCGTAGTATTTATTAAATTAAGTGAGAATTATGAAGCCATACCGACATAACTTGGCGCCATTACTTCTTGACCTTATTACTTACAGCCGTTGTACAACATTGTATTGCATTGGTTATTTACCTTATCACAGACATGAGCTACTAAAATCATTTATAATTTTATGAATATTCATTAATAATTATAAGCTTGATAGTTAACTAACACAATACGTAACTATACAAGGTGTAAACAGACCCTTCACGAAACCGTAAACCAAGCTTTCTGTAAGTACATTAAACTAAGTAACCCTACGCAAAAATGATTGCTGGGAAACGACTTTTAATTTGCGGGGGAATAATCACATTTTATAGTAAAACTCAATGTAACGCACTCAAAACATTGTGCTGATGGATGCATTGAACAGTAAACGGGTCATAGAAGTATTTTAAATACATCCATAAATAAAAAAAAAAACTAGTATTAAAAAAAAAAAACAAATGGTTTAAAGTTGGAATTTTGACGTCCAATATCTCGGTTACTAGAAAGGTTCCCAGGTTTGTTCCAGAAAAAAAAAACGTTATTGCAATGACGGGGAAAACAAATGCCTTTTCGCCTTCGTTAAGGGTCTATTTACACCCTTTATGTTTCTATTTCACAATACATATTCATAATCGATGTGCTAACCTACATATAATATACGGGGTGTAAGAGACAGCGACGCGAAAACGCTAACCACGTACTCAGTTCATCATTCTGAACACCCTGCATCGAAACTAATCAACGAAAAAAAAAAATAACTGCTGTTTTCTACCAAAAGGCAATACAGTCAGTCAAAATGTATGGAACAGCTGTTTTTTTAAGGCTCCGTACTTAAAGGGTCAAACGAGACCCTATTACTGAGACTTCGCTGTCCGTCCGTTAGTCTGTCACCAGGCTGTATGTCATGAACCGTGATAGTTAGCCAGTTGAAATTTCTACAGATTACTTATGTATTTCTGTTGCCGCAACACAAATACTTAAAACAGAATAAAATAAATATGTAAGGGAGCTCCAATACAAAAAAGTAACTTTTATAAATAATTGTACGGAACCCTTCGTGCGCAAGTCCGTCTCACACTTGGCCGGTTTTTTTGTCTATGCGGGGGGGGGGGGGTGTTCCGAATGATATATTGAGTTCGTGGTAAGCGTTTTCGCGTCGGTGTCCCTTACACCTTGACGTATTTAAGAATGAAACCTATATCTCTCTCAAAATCCAATTTTATGAATAAAATAGACAAAAGTTTGATTGCATTTTAAATTAATTTTCATGACAAATTTAGTACATTACTGCCGCGGTCTATAATGACTACTTTGCTGGTCGCGCTGATTATGGCCAACAGCGCAGCGTAGCGCAGCTCCAGGCCGACACAACGCGGTCAGCGTGCAGCACTTGACGGACGAGCTGAGATAAAGGCCGAGGCCGTAGGTCGAGGCCTTTACAGCGAGGTCAGCAAGGGCTGCAATGATGGCCAAGCTGAAAGGCCTAGAGCGTAGCTAGGCTATCTCGAGGCAATCATAGCGTGACCAGCGAAGCAGTCATTGTGGGCCAAGGTTTGTATAGTGCTTTACTCAAAAATGCAAGTACCTAATCTAAATAAAACCAGCAAGTAATTTAAATAAAAAAATATTAATTAAAATTTTCGCTGAACCGCGCTTTTGTTACTTCTTTGTTTTTTTTTTTTGAGCAATGGTAGTTAGAACTATACAGCCTAATATGAAATAATATCTTTTTGTACCTATCTCTATAGATACAAACAGCTGTGTTGTAAATAAAATCTTTTTGGATTTGATTTTTTAAAACGTTGAAACGTCAAAATAGCGGCTGGCAAAACATTGCCGGCCTGTTGGAGCGGCCAGCAAAACTTTGCCGGCCGCTCCTTGAAACAGAACGGCAGGTCGACTTTGCTCAAACAAGGTTGTCAAAATAATGACCACATTACATGCATTTTTGAGTAAATTATTATTATTTGTACATCCGACATTACACCCCAGTAATATATTGTTTTTAATTCACTTACTACGCTTTAGCTACTATGTTTTTAATTATGGCAAGATTTTTGTCACGTCACTTATAGTAACCATAATTATCTGTTTTTCAGACGGCAGGTGTTTCGGATACGTGTGGTCTTATTCGAGGAACCCGTTATTGGTGATAGATGGGTACCGATTCCTGCAGAAAAAGCGCAGTGATGCAGTCAAGAAGCACTGGAGGTGGAGCAGCCAACATTTGCATTGAAAGACTTCTGCCACCACTGTGAATGATAACCGCGGTTACTCTGGATGCAGAACATAATGATAAAAAGAATAAAATATAAGTATCCGTGAATATAATGGCGGTCTAAAAAATTAAATCAAATAAAATGGTCAAAGAAGAACAATTCACACCATGTTATTAACACCATGATTTTGACAGTGATTTAAAATCAATATTTATAAAAATGAATCGCAAATGAAATGTATGCATGCGAATAACTTTCGAACGACTGCTCCAAATTGGAAAAAAGTGCATTGCAACGTATGCTGGGGACAGCTAGTAAGAGATAAAAAAACTGAACGGACCAATCATAGGTACATAATATATTATCAGCTCAAAAAGTTCTACCAAAGGATCATGGACCCACCACAAAGCAGGTCCTATTATGGGGATTTTCTGACCTCCCCCTTACTTGTCACATCTGGTTGCCTGGACGTAAGGTTATTTTTATGTTATCATATTAATTTTATTGATGTTTATTAATATAACAAGGTAAAATGTTACCTTGTTATATTAATAAACATCAATAAAATTAATATGATAACATAAAAATAACCTTACGTTATTAGTTTACAGGAATCGCACTTAGGTAATTGATTTATTTCGTTGTTGTGATTATTGAAGATATAATTATGTACCATATTCTGGTCACTTGGATGAATAAGGTTTTTGTCTTAAATACTAGTCTTAATATCTAGTCAACGAATAAAATATTTGGTGTGTAATGTATGTTTTGTTTGGTGTCGAGTAAGTATCATGCTCTGAATACAATGTAACAGGTTTGTATGTCCCTAACACTCTGTTCTGTCATGTTTTAGGTTCAAGGCTATCGAAGTTTGTAGCATACGAAATGTCTAACGTTTCATGCCAATATGTCTCTAACAGTCTGTTATGTTATGTTTTAGATTCAAGGCTACCGAAGTTTGTAGCATACGAAATGTCTAACGTTGGGAACCAAATGTTGGTGATAGATGGCTACCGCTACAGCATGGTGAAAAAGCGTAGTTATGGCATTAAGAGAAGCTGGAGATGCATCAGGCAAAAATATAAGTGCAGAGCAGTAGCCACTACTGTGGAGGACGAAGTGGTTAATGAATCTGGAGAGCATAACCATGATCGTTGAAGAAGATACAGCGTAACTGGTTTTATAAATTCGAGGATATTGACCGACCTAACTATTTAAAATAAAAGAAGTCGGTTGAAAATGTGTCGCAGATAATTTCATACTAATACTAGCAACAAGGTATAACAATAGGTAATCTTCAATCAATAAAATATTTGTGTTTTTCTCCATTTTTTATTTTCCCTTTTTTGAAAACGAAAACAATGCATTATTTAAATTATAATTTACAGACTTAGTGTTTAGAAAATAGCTCTTATCCTACCAGAACGGTAGGTACTCATATTTTTTTATTGTTTCAGGAAATACTTGGATTATCGTGAAGTCAAATGTGGGGAATCCGATACTGCAGGTTGGCAAGTACCGCTACTGTTTGCAGAAGTCTCGCAGTGACGCACGGAGACAAAGATGGCGGTGCAGCAGCCAGCATAAACGCTGCAAGGCTACTGCTATCACCGTTGACGATACTCTGTTGACTATGCTCGGCGACCATAATCATTGAAATGGAAAATAAGATTCAATCAGACACTCGTTCCTTTTTGACGTTCATACGTCACTTAAAAAGTTTATTAGTAAGGGGGGTTAAGGGGAGGGATAAAGTTAAACAGAATAATACAATGAAAAGACAATGCCAAACACTCCATAGAACTTTGTCTCATCAAATAAATATAAATTATCGAGTAACGCAAATATCTATCGAAAAACAAATTATGTAAATAAATTTGGGATCTTTTTTCTGATTAATTGATATCCGCAAGTGGTGAACAATAACTGAAAGTGTCACCTGAGCGAATGCGCTTGTAAAACTGCCTAGAATCGTACAAATAAACTACAGATATTGAAAAGATTTAAGTTCGAGAGCAGCGGTGGCCCAGTGGTAGCAGCCCCGACTTACGAGCAGTAAGCCGTGGGTTCTAACCCAGGTAGGCGCATTACTTTGTGTAATTTATTTCATCACCGCTGCTCTCAAAGCGGTCAAGGAAAACATCGTGAGGAAACTGGCATGTCCTAGAACTAAAAATTCGAAGACATGTGACATCTACCAACCCGTACCGGGCCCGCGTGGTGGATTCCAACCCACTCCCTCTCATAGAGAGGAGGCCTGTGTCCCAGCGTGGGAACATTATAAGCTGATGATGATGATGGTCGTATTATGTTACTATTGTGTAACTTTATGCAACTTAGTGTGCATCAATCGTATCTTTAATTTTTGTACGGTTTATATGTAGTGAGTGTACCAGCTATTGTGTTCACGTAGAAGTATATAATTGTTTGTTACAAATAGTATGGGTAAGAAAGGAATTTTGTTGCTTAAGGGCCGAGCACCTGCATAACAGTCGTCATATAACACGTTACACCAAAATTCCTTGTCTTACCATTAAAAGCCACTGTTGCTTGTTTATATTTAGCAACTGTACCCAATCTATATGTAGGCGCGTGTACTATCAGTAACTTTTGCTTATTTGATCAATTATTACACTTGATTTTTAAGGAGCAATAAATTATTATTATTGTAAAATCATTTTCGTATCTAGTCAGTGTTAAATAATATAATAATAATAATATAATAATATATTTATTCAAATATTAATATTGGCACAATAAATACAACAATCTTAGAAATAATGAAGGTATAACAAATTTCGATGCCTGTACTAGGTTAAACCTGTATCACAGGCGGCTGATTCTAATAACTACTACTTGTGCGAGATTTCTTAACAATATTTAACATAACAGTGGAAAAACATAATTGTGAAATAAGTTGATGAGATGAAAATAATAGTAGTCTACATAATACATTTATAATATACACTTTTGTGTAAGTATATAAATGTTTCCTCTAGTTAAAACATTCCATCTATACTTTTATTTATTTATGTTAGTAATAATATTTTACAGAGGAAATATTTTATTATTTATTTGTTACGATAACTCAAAAACTACTCGAGCGATATTAAAAATTTTTTCGCCGTTCACGCAATTTAATTACTCACAATTTTTGCGGACGAAGTCGTGTAGAAAAGCTCGTACTACATAATAATTATTATAACACGTGTATGCTAAGAACTATTAATTGTATTCTAGTCCACTTTCTAGTCGGAATATTTGTCTAGCTCATTCTTACTTCTGTGTTGTACCTGAATGTTTGATCGATCTCATATATTTTAATTATTATATAGAAATAATGTGTATTTCGATTATCGATGTAACTGAGGACATGATGCAAACAATAAATGAACCCAGTGTGGCACGACATGACAAAATTCAAATAATGAAACTTTGATTTGAAGTTTTTAAATAATAAAATAGTTTATGATGTAATTATTGCCAAAATTATTATTAATAAAACTGTCAATATATAAGGTTCTGTGTTGTTAATTATGTGCACTTACTTTCGAATTTAATGTTCCACATTTGTCTGATTTATTTAAGTTATCAATAAATATCGCATTACTATTGTTTTTCTCTTTTAATATAAATGATAATAAATACAATCAAATAAAAATATTCGTAACTAAAGAGTAGTTGGAAATTTAAAGTAGGTAAGTACCGACCACCACCACGTACCAACTTCTTTATTTTTTATTTTTCAGAATTACTGCCGTCATACAGTTTTATCCGATCTACGAAAGGTAACACAATGTTACAGATTAATGGCTATCGATTCTATACGGAACGAGCTCGGAGTCATCGCCGAAGAATACGGTGGCGATGTAACAATCGAGATCGAGGCTGCATGGCGAATGCTCTCACTGTTGATGATGTACTGGTAATTCATCTTGGACAACATAATCATGATAAACCAAAACCTCATGAAGCGCTTTATAAACTGCACTGATTCCCAGAAACGTTCATATCGACCATTGGACTTAAACCACTACTAATAAAACCTTAAACTATTTTATTGTATTTCTTTTTCCCACAACTTAGCTCAAATACATTGACTTGTACCGTAGTAGTGTGGTAGGTGAAAAGTCAATAATAACTACATAAATAAATACTTATTTTGATAATCTTGGAAACTCAGACCGAAATCTGTCCGTTCCAGCTTGACCGAACCTTTATACAGTCTACCGCATATCAGCAATACAGATTTTCAATACAATATAAAGACAGCTTATAACTACTGGTTTTGTTGCCACTGCGATGTCCCATGCCATCTTTGTTTCTAGATGTCAATAACAGTTTCATTTTGTTTGTAGAAAGCTCGCAGTTTTCACACGGCACAATTAGACGAGGCAATCCGTTGATATTACACAACGGTTACCGATACTGCGAGATACGCGACAAGAGACGCAAGACTTCGTGGAAACGCTGGCGATGTTCAACCCATCACAACCACGGATGTAAAGCAGTGCTGTTTACTGAAGACCATAATATAGTCGCTTTAAAAAAAAATCATAATCATTGAATATAGAAAAGAGAAACAAGTTCAGTTAGCAAGTGCATCCTAAAGTGTTGAAAGGTCTATAATAATATATAATGTTCATTCTGTATGTAATAATGATTAAAATATTGCATTTAGTCTTTGTGTTTATTTGTTTGTTTGTCCGGCGCAACTTCGTTTGCGTCACATTTTCCCCGTTTTCGTAACATTTTTCATTGCTGCTCCACTCCTATTGGTCGTAGCGTGATGATATATAGCCTTAGCCTTAGCCTTCCTCGATAAATAAGCTAAATAGGCTAACACTGATTTTTTTTTTCAAATCATACCAGTAGTTTCGGAACCTAGTCAATGCAAACAAACAAACAATCAAATGTTTCCTCTTTATAATATTAGTTTAGAAAAACATCTACTTACCCACCTGTTTCTTTTAATTGTCGTGGAAAGTTGTTTTTCTTAGACCTCGTTGTTTAAGTGAATACAGCACAAAAATCTTCAGTAGTTAGTATATCAACATTCTACAAAGATTAAATTGTGCGTTGTACTTACAGGGTTTGCAAAAATAATCCGTTCCAAGCAAGGCAGGAAGCTCATCCTTTTATCTGGATACACGTATAACCAACACTTTACTAATCCCAGCAATCAGAAGACGAGGTGGATGTGTTCAACTAACCGTTATAAGGGATGCAAGGCTGTAATCCATACAATTGACAATGAAATTGTCTTCGCGAAGACAGCCCACAATCATCCTCCTATTAAGTAGTACCA
Source organism: Cerastis rubricosa (assembly GCA_949152445.1). Lineage (NCBI taxonomy): Eukaryota > Metazoa > Arthropoda > Insecta > Lepidoptera > Noctuidae > Cerastis > Cerastis rubricosa. The sequence continues at coordinate 17,337,055 of OX424527.1, forward strand.
ATATTACAAAACCCCCAAAAACCCCTCAAAAACTGTGAAGGAAAACATCGTGAGGAAACCGGCATGTCCTAGAACTAAAAATTCGAAGACATGTGACATCTACCAACCCGCACTGGGCCCGCGTGGTGTATTACAAGCCACTCATATCTCATAGAGAGGAGGCCTGTGTCCCAGTAGTGGGAACATTATAGGCTTATGATGATGAATATTATAAAAGAATGCATTGCCCAGCCACTCACACTGAAATACAGACTCTCACTTTGACATATACTGACTTTGGTAATTTATCCAGAAAAGTCAGGTGTGTCGTCATTGTAACCAGCGTGTGTGTAAGACGATAATTATGTTTGACCGCGGACTAAGCAAAAGTAGTATGTAACGGTCCTAGGAGGTGGCGTTTTCTAGTTTCTGCCTACCCCTGAGAAAGGCGTGAGTTTATGTATATACATGCATGTATTTCATAGAAAATTGTATGGAAGCCAAAGTCATGTTCTGTCCTAGACCCAACTTGTCCTTGCTTACACACGATTTCAGGGGAAATCGTAAAACAAGGTTTGTGTTAAAAGTTTTTTGTTACCATGAATTTATAAAACCTTGCAGAGGCCAAATCTTGCAGAGAAGTTAATTATGTCTGTGGTCACTGCGGTGAAGCAGGTCACATGATCTCCGAATGCGTGAAGAAAACGGATACTCCGATATAGGCGACTTGCACCCGCTTCGAAAAGCCCAGTGACCACAAAACGGGCGACGCTGAATGCCTAGAAAAATAGCTGAGCACAAATACATAAACTGCGTCGATTATGAGGGGACCTACTGCGTCACACTCCAGGTCATACGTCTGTTGATTTTCGCTGTTTTAGCAAAGTGTTGCCCGCAACGAAAATGCCTTGACAGTGTTTTTTTTGCTGTAATAATTTGTTTATACTGCTGAAAGTCATTTTAATATAAGCAGTTAAGTGCTAAAATTGTTTTCCTTAGACTTTATCCACATGTGTGCTATTTGGACAACAGATTTTCTAACGTTATTTTTTCACGTTGTTGCTAAATATCGTTATAAAATCTGTTGTCCAAATAGTAATTATTAGAAACATGACGCTTGTGATACAGGTTTAACCTAGTACAGGCATCGAACTTTGATATACCTTCATTAATTTTAAGGTTCATATTGTATTTATTGTACCAATTTTCAAGTTTTTGAATAAATATATATTATTATAACGTGGGTTTAGACTGATCAGTGCTGGATACTGTATCCGTATTAAAAAAATGGCTCTTCCATACGTTTTGCCTGTTTAAGTGTTGCACTTCTATATGAAACAGCTATTATCTTTTGTACTCGGGTAGGTCCAGAATCATGTACTATTCCTTTATTATACAAATTTGTTACATTTTAAAATATTCCTAATAAAAAAATAACATTTAAAAATTGTAGCCCACCGGTATCGGGAACAGGGTCCAAGCTACCCGGCGGTCAGGGCTCCAGAGAAAGGAACCTCCTAACAATACGAGCCGTGTCCAGGAGCACCGCTTTCTGAATCAAGCCCTTGATCCAGCTGCCTAACAAGGGCACAATGATCGCCGAGTCCACATCCGGCATGTCGACAACCTCGCTAGAACAGAACAGAACTAGACGCCCTGGATAGGAAGGTCCGTACATTGTTGACGGCATATCGAATGCATCACCCACGTTCATCGGTTATGACATTGTATATCCCGCGGAGTTTTTAAACGCTAAGACACTCGACAACCGCGAGATATGCAGTCTCAGGGAATATTTCCTAGAAGCCGACGTGGGGATGCATGGAGATGTGGTCGCGATAGACAAGGGCCTCACCCCGCTCTCCTTGGCTAATCAGAAATGGCGCAAACCTGCAGTGCTTGACACTAATGACCGCAGGGAAGTATGGCAGAGTAAGGAGCTTCACGGACGCTTCTTCAAGGCCTTGCATGGACCTGATATAGACTAATCGGCATCCATAGGCTGGCTACGTTCCACGGACCTCTTTGGAGAAACCGACGGTTTTGTTTGTGCAGTTATGGATGAAGTTCTGATGACTAATGACTACCGGAGATTTGTTGTGAAGGACGGCACGGTTGACATATGTCGGCCATGCCACCCGTCCATGCGAATCGATCCGTCAGATTATCTCCGGGTGTTCTCGTCTAACTAACGGAGAATACTTGCATAGACACAATCTTGTAGCCAGGAATATCCATAAGCAACTTGCTCTGAAATACAGCCTTGTGGAATTGTGGAGTGCCGTAATAGGTATGTAGCCGATCCAGTTCTCGAAAATGGCAATATCATACTGTACTGGGATCAATCCATCATCACTGACAGGACTATTGTAGCCAATAAGCCTGACATAGTGGTGGTGGATCGATCAGAACGGCGCGCAATGATTGTTAACATAACGGTTCCACATGACGATAACCTCGTGAAAGCCAAGAAAGATAAGCGAATTATGTACTTATCATTAAATCTTTAAAAAAAACTTGTATCACGATGTCTCTTTTTAGGGTTCCGTACCCCAAGGGTCAAACGGGACCCTATTACTAAGACTTCGCTGTCCGTCCGTCCGTCCGTCCGTCTGTCACCAGGCTGTATCTCATGAACCGTGATAGTTAGCCAGTTGATTTTCACTGATTATGTATTTCTGTTGATGCTATAACAACAAATACTAAAAACAGAATAAAATAAATATTTAAGGGGGGCTCCCATACAAAAAAGTTTTTTGAAATAATGGTACGGAACCCTTCGTGCGCGAGTCCGACTCGCACTTGGCCGGTTTTTTTGTTAAACCGTCAATCCCACTGCTGGGCAAAGACCTCTCCATAACTTTCCAATTTTTCCTATGAATTCTCCGGGCATTCTATCCCTTATATTGTGAACAATCTTTTAATGTACATACTTTCACCACAAATACTCATGATAACGAATATATTTGAGTTATTCAAATAATAGGTATTTTGGTCATTAAAACTTACATTGAATAACTCGAAAGTAACAATTTCATACTTATTGGGTTTTAGCACTCTACCCTCGAAATGTCTTTTGAAACAATGCAGGTTCTACATCAGAAACACAAGTCATTAAATAAAGTTGAAGACTGCCAAAATGTTTCTTTCGTCGAACTTGATGGTAAGGCCGTTAAGTGTGCTGCATACATGTTCAGGTCGGTCTGGTAAAGCTAAGCCAGGCGTCAATTTACATTTGATTTTGCCGCAGTGAACGTATAAGAAACATAAGTTTTAAAAACACTGCCAATCTATTATTTGATATGCCTTTTGTTTGCAGAATATAGCGGTAGGAGAAAGGAGAGGTATGACTCAAGTCATGACGAACAAGTTAGGCCACAGAAAAACGCTTCTAAAGTCTGGGAGTATTTTGTCAAAAAAGGGGTGGATTATGCGCAATGTCAACTTTGTACAAAAATGTTAAAACGCCCTCAGAGTTCTACTACATCGTTACATCAACATTTACGAGTAATACACAAAATTTAAAACCATATTCTTATTATTTAACTAAAGCTAATTTGTTATGTTGAAATAAAAACGGACAACTTCCTTTCTATTTTTTTTTACACTTCTTGTTTGGTTACGACCACGCGCTACACGCCCAAGCGACAAGCGTGTTTCGAAAATTAATATATATTTCAAATAATAAAAAACGTGTTCTTTGTATGTTTTATTTTATTTTGACGAAAAACGAATCCATAGGTTTTTTTATACATAACATATTTATTTTTGTTCATTCGTAAACACACTTTATTTTTTTCTATTATTTTTTATTCGTATCTGACCGTGGCATCACTTTGGGCTCTATCAGAATACCAGCGCTGTGACATCTGTTTTAAATGTCACATCACTATGCTGAGATAGAGGCCTGTTGGCTTCGTACAGGACCAATTTTAGTTGGATGTTTATGTCCCAGCAGTTCAAGCCACCCGAAACTGACAAATTTTATCAATCAACCTTGACCCAAATTCTTTAACCATAAAGTTTAAAATCTATTAAAGAAATTTCACAGATTGTCGTAGGTTGATGTGTTGGCCTTTTGTATCTATGTAAACTATCGATGTAGTGTTATTACAATTTTCCAATATATTTTTTCTATTTTATTTCTTTCTTAACAAGACAATAACGGGTCATTGCCACAGCAAACTACTTATTAGTATTCACTCTGCTTTGTTACAAAGCGCAAGTACATAATAATTATTATGTACATGAGCTTCGTAACGAAGCAAAGTTGTAATTGAAATATCTGGAAACTAGAAGAGAAATCGCCAGAAAAACTTCTATTTATAAAGATGTTTACAATGTTCAAGGTCCCTTTTTTTGTAAACAATATTTTGTATTATTAAAAACTCCACTCAATCAACGTAGTAGTACCTATCTATATGAAACCGCAGTAAGAATTAGGTACTATTCACCAATTTACTTGACCCGCTGTTTTCTTGTCTTTACAGTGTACAAGGAATCATCTGACGGAGAGGAAACTAATATCAGGAAGACAGCTTTCAAAAACAGAAAAGAAACTTGCAAAACTCATGTCCAGGAGGATTTTGATGAAATCCAGAGTAAGTATACTGGGGCAGTGCTTTCGCCTATACCACTAATGTAAAAAAAAACTTTATATCTGATGAGACCATTCACTATTGAAAGGAGTTCGTGCCTAAGGAGTTAATACCAGTTGCACGCGTCAGTCGTATTGAAGTTATTGCTTTGTTACCGATTTGTGTAAAACATTATCTTGTTTTTCCACAGAACTTCCGTTTACGAAATGGACTGGAAATTCAATAGCCTGGCAGTATTTTCTTCGGAGTGATGACACATTAAGATCTTACGCAAAATGTACATTATGTAATAAAATTCTAAAATGCGAAGCTGGTTCCACTTCAGGATTAAAAAAACATTTGTCAGCAATTCATAACAAAATATAAATGACATACTAAAAAACGTAATCTTAAAAAGTCTCGGTTAATCTTATTATTATGCTGTATTATTTTACTCTTATTTTTGTAATTTTTGTAACTTGGTGCCTCAGAACCAAAATTTATAGTTTTTTTAGAGTATTGTATGATCTAAATTAATAGGCAATCTAAACAAACATGTAATATTTTAATAATTAATAGTTACTCTTACTTGTGTTTTTATTTGTCATACATAAATTTAAAATACTTTCAATTTGTAACAAAACCACTTTAGGATTATGGCGTTGTTTAGCATCAAATCGTTGCATTTTAAAAGTCATATTTTAACCCTTTGGATATAAAAACATTAGTTGGCTGCTACTCATAAAGTGCCAAAGTAAGGATATTTGGGTATTAAAACAAAGCTTATATAGTCTAGTTTCATTATAAATAGGTTTTATTGACACAAACTACAATTCTTATTGGAAAAAACTTGACATTCTTATTGGAGAAACTGACATTCAACATATATTCTCAAGTTCACATTTTTTTCTAAGTACTTATATCTAGTTATTGTAATTCGTTTTAACATAGAGATTTAGAATTAGAATTTAGATTCTAATTCTAGTAGTTTTAGCTAAACACACGTATTTTTAGACAGAAAAGTGGAAAACTTACAAGATAAAATACCGCGTAATTTGTAGACATTTGTAAATTGTCTGTGGTTTTGGCGCTGGGCGAAAGAGGGGTGATGAATGACAGAAGGGGGAAGGGGGGAGGACATCTGTCATTTTCATTTTGTTCTAGCCGTAGAGTATAAAATATGTATATAACGTGTAACGTTAAATGCGCAAAACCTGAAAATAGTTTGATCAGAATAACGAGCAGAATCAATAGAACCACTTTTTAATATAGGTCACAATTTTCAAAAAATGTTCATAAAAAATGTTGACCTGTCTGTTTTTGTTCATAGGTCAAGCCATTACGTGCGCAAACCCGCCAAAATAGGTAAACAAACACAAAATAATGTTTGTCGTCCAATTATAATTTTCCCATACGCGGGAAAAAAGAAAGAAAGGATCAGAATTTCCAGTAAAACTAACACAGCACTTAAAACCTTTACGTTTTTTTTAATGTTTTTTTCTCTCTCAGAATTAGGTCAATTGAATTAAAAATCATTTGGGGTGTCTGAGGTTTTGCGCATTTAACGTTACACGTTGTATTTACCATGCGGCTGGCCGTCAGTCGGGCCGCAGCGCTCAGAACGACCGGAGCAGTCGGCCCGCAGCCGCATCGCAGTGCGTATAAAAACTACTTTCTCGTACAAATTTTTGATTCCGGTCAGCCGTAAGGCTGGCCGCATTGCGGCTAACCGCTTAGTGCGTATGTAGCCTGAGAGTGAAATAATATTAAGGTTTTATGTAAAGATGTCCTTCTTTCTCTGGTATCATACCAACTTACAGGCAGTGATACTCCTTGCAGAGATTATATAAAAAAAAAACAAAGATGTTTCTATTTGGACCATATTTACCAAAAATGAATCAAAATGAAAGCCTTGATATTATTTAAACAATATATAACAACAATATATTATGGACTATCGATTTTTTATTATAATGGCAGATTTGTATTGAGTTTTTTATTGAACATGTTCCAGGAAAAACATATCCCCTCAACTTCTTAAAGATGACCTCGTCTGAACTACAAACGAAACCCACTCTCTGTTTTACGTAATGTCATTTGAATCAGAAGGAAATACTGTTTATTATTTATATTATTGTATTAGCCGCCATTATCTTATGTTTTGGTTCTGAGAAGAAAACTCTGTTATTTGTGTCTGAGGGCTCGAGATTGAAATACCAAAAGAAGGAGTGAAAAGTGTTCTAAATTGTTTTGTCATGGTCACTCATGCATTGTAAACGTCATTCCAACGTCAATAGATGCTTGCAAGTGTAGATCTTCATTGTTCTAACTATACTTTCAAATCTTTTTAGTTTCTGAATAAACTTCAATAAATTGTTCCCATTTTTCCTTAAAAAAATGTGCATGGAAACGACGTGGTCACTAATGCAAGTTTTTTTTTCAGCTGCAATGTTCATAACATCCAGTAGAGGATCCAAAGTCATCTTCTTAGGAGGCTTCAAGTTCACCAAACACACAGTTCAGGGCCCGAAGACCAGATGGCGCTGTAGTCGCCACTATTCACATAACTGCCCCGCTACGGTGTACACTTACTTAGATAAAGTGTTTCGGTATAAAGATAATCATACTCACATTCCAATGGACACGTAGAGTTGAGGAAGTACTTCATTGATGATTTCCCATCGTAAAAAAAAAGGAAGTACTTCATTTTGTGTGAGTGATATACAACCTGTTTTTTATATCCCATAACTCTAGGGTTATATTCTGTAGGTAAAAATAATACTAAAACTCCTAGAATAGGTGGTCTAAAAATGCATAGTTTCGGAGATATCATCAATCATAATTAAATTAGGTCAAAAATTGGCACCAGTATAACGAATCTTTACTTTTGCGAGGTTGCCAAACTTTGCAGTAGTATAGTAAAATAAAAGTAGTTTCATTGATAAATATGAGTAATTCTTTTTATTCAAGCAAATAATTCATATTCAAAGCTAAGAAAATGCGAAAAAACAAAAAAAAAAAGTATGATTGAAACATAATTCATATGTCAGTTGATTCTTTGATATGGTCTCAATCATATCCTAGAGTTATGGGATATCAAAAAAAACAGGTTGTATATGCACTCCACAGTGTTCTAAACACAGGGTGCCGATTTAGGGTAAAATCTTTAGAACGAACAGATTTAACTCAAGTACTGAAACAGTAACACTAACGTTACTTCTAAAGAAAGGATCCGCTTTTGTGTGAAACTAAATTGTTTGAAGTAAATGCGCGTATTCCGTTAAGTAAGCGATGACTGTGATCGAGCATTTCATTGGAATTTGAACATTATAAAATGGTAATAAGGTTTATTTACGTGAACTACTACTGTAGGTACTTAGCTTGAGTAAAGAGTGAGCTCTATAGATCTCAGCATTCGTTTTATCAGGTGGCTGCATCAAGAGCCTGTATATTTCGGCACGTGGTGTTGTGCTGTGCACAGTAATAGCAATAAAGATTAAACAATAAGACTATGTTACGTAATGTAAAAAATAATACTACAAAAAAAAATACAATGTGTGCCAACGTGTACCTAATCATAAGTTGTTCATTTTATTAGTTTTGAACTTTTCTGTCTTTGCGTGGCGTCTTTTTTTTTGTGTCATCATCATCATCAGCCTATATGTTCCCACTGCTGGGACACAGGCCTCCTCTCTATGACAGGGAGTGGGCTGTAATCTATCACGCGGGCCCAGTGCGGGTTGGTAGATGTCACATGTCTTCAAATTTTTAGTTCTAGGACATGCTGGTTTCCTCACGATGTTTTCCTTCACCGTTTTTGAAGGCAGCAGTGATGAAATAAATTACACAAGGTAATGCGCCTGCCTGGGTTCGAACCCACAGCTTTCTCCTCGTAAGTCGGGGCTGCCACCACTGGGCCACCGCTGCATAATTTTTTTTACACACACTACACTACATTCATATTTTTTTTCGTGTATCTTTTACAAACTTATTTTATAATATTTTAAATCAATGACATGCTTGGCTCATCAAGCATGCATTTAGTACTTTAAAACGGAAATGGCACCATGGTTTTACTTTTATTAAAAATAATGTAAAAATGTTACCCGATGTTTTCGAGGTAGACAATCCTTGAATATGTTTGCAGCCGTAAGGTATTATCTTGCTATAAGAAAAAATGTTTGTGAATAAAGGTTGGTTAATTATAAAGCAGGTATTTTTTTCTTTTTCAGGTACTTCCACGAGGCAGAATATTTCAGTACTGGTTTGAATCTTAGAGGTGGTCGTTCTGTTTAGCGCTGAATTTCAAAACATCGTTCAATTAAATATTTTGCGTCCATACCACGGAAAAGGATTGGATGCATGAAGCGGCACCGCCCACCCACCCGCAAACAAAAAGCATATACAGGAAAAGCAATAAATAATTAGCATGCCCGCACCCAAACCTATACTCGACAAGTTATTCGCCCCTCCACGGGGCATCTTCAGGCTATATTGACGTCAAGTCGAGTCGAGTCAAGGGTCTCTATATAATTAAGTAAAGGAGTTTGGGTAAAAGTGACATGATTTTTTTTCAAGTCTGCGGCCACTAATGCTAAATATTTTATTAGTAATAACACATTCAGAACAATTTCCAAAATGCATCGGAGCCGAGATAAACAGAGTGATTTTTTTAAGTGGGTGGAAGGCTAAATCCGAAACTATGAAGAATAGCGAACAATACTGAAAGTTTCAAATTAAAACTGCATCATTCGTTTTTTGAAAAATCTATATTCCTAGCCAGGAATCGAACTCTTTTTTTTTTGTTGTTAGCCTCTCATTTGTCCCACTGCTGGGCAAAGGCCTCCCCTTTCCCCTTCCAAACCTCTATAACTTGTGCAATATCTGGCCATGATCGCCCGGCAAACAAGATCAGATCGTCACACCACCTTCGCCGCGGTCTACCTCGACGGTGATTTCCTCCGTCAGGCGTCCAGTGAGTGACGATCTTTGCCCACCTCTCTGGGTGCATTCGTGCTACGTAGCCAGCCTACTCCCACTTTAGCTTGGCTGTTTTTCCTCTGTCATCTGCAACTTGAGTTATGGAACGCAGGGTGGTGTTCCTAACGCGATCTGTAACGCTTCACACCTATAATGCTACGCTCTATTGACCGCTGGCAAATCTTTAGTTTGGACTCAGCGAGTGACCAGCTTTGCGCACCGTAGGTTAGGACGGGCAGGATGCACATGTCAATGAGTTTTCTTTGCAGTGTTATTGGGAGACTTCTTTTCAAGTGTTCTTTTAGGGCCCAGAAGGACTTCCAAGCATTTTGGACTCTAGGTTCAACTTCCTTGTCTTGCCTATTTTTAAAAGACACTATCTGGTCCAAGTATCGACATATATCAGCACATGCCCATCTACCTCGACTCTACGTTTCATGCTGTTGGTCATGACCTAGGTTTTGGATCTGTTCACACAAGAACTAAGTAGGAACATGGATGGGTTTTAGTCAGTACAAGTCTGATTCTCCCTTCCACTCCACCCAGAGCAGGAGGGGTCATTTGATAACTTCCCATCTGTAAAAAAGAAAAAGATTCCACTATGCGTTTGCAACAATTACATTAAAGGCCGCTGGACAAAAAAATCAAGCCACTGGTCGATACAAACTTACCCAATGCCCTTTAAGTAAATAAAATAGAGTACTTGTGTCCCTTTCAAGGGTATTTTTCCATTTTCGTGCACATTACACGTCCAGATCAAATATATATAATAGGTTGGGGAAAAAGTCTTTTCGCATTATAGTATGTATGAACTTGTAATAAAATCTCTTTGGGTATACTATTTGTATCTGGCTGGTTTTGGTATCATTGAAAGTTTAAATTTTTAGGACATAATTCCAAATTCAAATTATAAAAATGTGTTATTTTCATTTGTTTTTCGTACCGTCAAGATGAGTGAATCTAATGAAGAAATTCGATACTTTTTAAAATTTGACTACAAAAAAGGTAAAAATGAAATGAAAGCCGCGAAAAAAATTTGATTGCGATTATGGACCTAGTGCAGTATCTGTGAGAGTAGCACAAATTTGGTTTAAGCGTTTTCAATCCGGAAATTTTGATGTCAAAGATGCACGTCGCTCTGGTCGCCCTATTACGGATAAAATGGATGCCATTTTTGAAAAAGTGGAGCAAGATATCAGTAGTTACGACGTAGCTGATGAACTGGGAATTGACCAAAAAACTGTTCTGGCGCATTTGAAAAAAACTGGGTACACAAAAAAGCTCGATATTTGGGTACCTCACAAGCTCACTGAAAGAAACCTAATGAACCGTGTACTCATTTGTGATTCTTTGTTACGACATAATGAAACCGAACCATTTTTTGAAGAAGCTGATAACTGGTGATGAAAAGTGGATCACGTACGACAAGATCGTGCGATAAAGGTCGTGGTCAAAGGCCGGTCAGGCTTCACAGACCGTGGCGAAACCCGGGTTAACTCGCAACAAGGTGATGCTGTGTGTGTGGTGGGATTGTAAGGGCTTTATTCATTATGAGCTGTTACCACCAGGCAGGACCATCGATTCTGAACTCTACTGCGAACAACTGATGAGATTAAAGCAAGAAGTTGAGAGAAAGCGGCCGGAATTAATCAACAGAAGGGTTGTGGTTTTTCATCATGATAACGCTAGACCTCACACATCTTTAGCCACTCAGCAAAAATTAAGAGAGTTTGGCTGGGAGGTGTTAATGCATCCGCCGTATAGTCCTGACCTTGTACCTTCAGATTTCCACTTGTTTCGGTCTCTTCAGAATTCTTTAGGCAGTGTCAGGTTAACATAACGAGAGGACTGCCAAAACCACTTGTCGCGGTATTTTGATCAGAAGTCCCAAAATTTCTATAGCAATGGGATTATGTCCCTACCTACAAGATGGCAAAAAGTTATCGAAAAAATGGTACCTACATACTTTAGATAAATGTAAATTAACTATATTAAAAAATGATTTGAATTTTCTTAGAAAATGCGAAGAATCTTTTTACCGAACCTATTATATATTCATTAAATATATATCTATATTCCTTATAAAGGAAAGCAATCAAAATCAGGTTGTGCTTATATGCAAGGAATATTTACTGGTCAAAATAACACAATTATTAAATTATAAATAAAAAACTTGACCAATTGCCATTCCCTTAGAAATTTACGAATTTCCCAATAGAAGATCAACTCAATTAAAAGTTGCAACTTATAACATCAGGACTTTATCATCATACGAACGCTTACTGGAACTAGACGAAGCAATAATAGTAGATCGTTGCATCGAGCGCAAAGTGAGTTATTAATGAACGAGTGTTATGTTAACACTCGTGCATTAATGAAACACTAAATTAACACGAGTGCGTAATCTACTTTTCTTTTAACTACCGTGACAAAATATATCTACTTAAAATAAAAACTCAAGTTAATGAAACAAAGTTTAATTCATCTTCACTTCAAACAAACAATTATTAGAAGTGCAGTTATTAAAGGTTATTAACAACTTCATTTGCTTATTTTTATACTTTCTGGAGTTGAATTCATATCGCTATCGCTGTCAATTTCCATGTTGTTTGAACTTTTTTTTTGCCAAATCAGAAGTCTTGTATCATAGTTTTACAATGGTACAAAATGCGCGCCATTAGTTCTTTTTTTTTTTCATTAAGTCTGTTTTATTCAGCCGAATTTGCTTTCAGCCAGGATCTTTTTGATCTAATGCATACATTTTATTAAACTTTATAGGAAGCATTAAACCTCTGTGGTAAATTTAATTCTAAATTCAAAATTTAAAACAGTGCAGTAATAAAAACAGTGTAGTAATGAGATTTCATATAACTTTTCTGCACTGTTTTGGTTATAAGCAAAAAATACATCCTTTGTGATCGGTTTTGTAGTGATTAATGATAACATTGCTGCGTAGTTGAAAGAAAAGGAAATTAATTAAGACATAATAGGAATTTCGGAAGTGAGACGACTTGGTAATAAAATAGAAGAATACGAAAACTTAATATTCTGTCACATAGGAAGTACAGCAAGATGATATGGAGTAGGTTTCACAATTAACAAATCTCTTAAAAACCAACTAGAGAGCTTTATTGGATTAACAAATCGTGTGGCAGGGCTAAACTTTAGGCTCCAATGTTTTATGATATCCATTGTACAAGTATACGCCCCCACTGACATCGCAAGTGAGGAAGAAATAGAGGAATTTTATAAGACCATCCACAAAGCGATGGAATCAACATACAAAAACTTTATAATAATGTGCGACTTTTACGCGAAGGTTGGTACTCGCAAAGAAGGTGAATACCTAACAGTGCAACTGCATGGATATGGGGAAAGAAATGATAGAGGGCAGAAACTGTAATATATTCGGTTACCCGCATTTGTAAATTATTATCCAGTAGTATATAAGGAGACACACCTGTATTCATCGGTCAATTATACGCTTGCTATCGACTCCCGCCTTTCATTACTCAAGTACTTCTCAGTGGCGACGAGGATTGGATAATACCTTCCGACAAATACATTTGTGTACGGTGTAACGTGTTAATATAATAAAATAAAATAAAAATGTCGAGCGGACAAATCGGTAGAATAAGAGACTTCGATGCGACAACAGGAAATTGGACTTTGTACGTGGAAAGGTTGGAAATGTATTTTAAAGTCAATAACGTGGATAAGAACATGTGGTTGGCGATTTTAATCACCGGAATTGGGGATCAGACATATGAGCTACTAAGCACTTTGTGCAGCCCAAGCAAGCCGGCGGAGTTAACCTACGAAAAAGCCGTTACAATGTTAAAAAATCATCTTCAACCGAAACCAGCTGTCATGGCGGAACGTTACCGGTTTCGTCAAAGAAGGCAGAAGAACTACGCGATCGCTGTCTTAACTGATCAATATGTCTATGTGTTTCCTTCCCCGATCCATCCACAACCCTATAGTCAGTGGCGCCCATTCTTTTTACTATTTGCCCAGGAAGCCATTTTTCGCTACCCCTATACTGCCTCATCCATATTTCCTCCCCTAACTGTAAGGAACGTTCCGTACCTACCCTTTGTTGCCGTTCCTGAACTTTTTTTACTTTATCTTCCCTGTTGGGCCTTAATGCATCCAACTTTGTACGTAAATTCCTACCTAACATTAGCGTGGCTGGACTTTCCCCTGTAGAACAGTGTTCTGTATTCCGATAATGTAATAAGAAGGTACTCAAAAATAAATTAATATTTTCTTTTTGCTGGACTGCTTTTTTAATTGTTCTTTTGACAGTCCGCACTGCATTTTCCGCTGCTCCATTGGATGCTGGGTGGTATGGAGCTGAAAAGACATGTTCTACGCCATGATTTGTTAAAAACTCTGATAATTCTTTACTCGTAAACGGGGGGCCATTATCTGAAACTATTTGCCTAGGTAAACCCCATCTTGAAAAAGCTTCTATGAGTTTTTCTATAGTGAAATTAGCCGCGGTACTAGGTACGGGAAATACTTCTAACCATTTAGTCCTTGCATCAACCATTACTAAATATATTTTACCAAAAATAGGACCTAGGAAATCTAGATGTACCCTCGCCCATGGCCTATTGGGCCAGGGCCACGGCGTGGCTACGTGTCGCTGCGGCGCGTCCGCCTCCCCCGCGCATACCGTGCACTCCCGACATGTCGCCTCCACCGCCTCGTCAATGCCCGGCCACCACACATAGCTCCTAGCTGACGCTTTCGTCTTTACTATGCCCATATGGGGCTCATGTAACTCTTGTAATACCCTAGCCCGACAGCTTTCCGGAATCACTACCCTGTGCCCCCACATGACGCAACCTAACTCTTCGTACAGTTCCTTACGACGATTAAAGTAGGGTTGTAATTCCCGAATTTCATTATCCGAAGGCCACATATCTCTAATGTAACTTAGAACTCTGCTTAACCTCGGATCTCTCATAGTCTGTTGCTTTATTATATTATAATCTAGTAACAATGCATTTTGTGCGAAATGTAAATAAGTTTGCTCGGGGAGCGCATGTAATGACTCATCGCTACCGCCCGGAACCGGTAATCTCGATAGTCCGTCCGCGCCGTTTTGTTTTGTGTTGACGTATTCTATATCATATGTATATGCTGATAAAATTATCGCCCAACGCTGTAATCTACTTGCCGCCATGGCTGGAACGCCGTGCTTTGGCCCAAAAATGCTTACTAATGGCTTATGATCCGTTTGCAAGGTAAAGCGTCGTCCATAAACATACTGATGCAATTTTTTCAAACAAAATACTATAGCTAACGCTTCGCGATCTATCTGGGAATAATGTTTTTCCGCGTCATTCAATGCGCGTGACACATATACCACCGGCCGGTCGCGGCCGTCGGCGCTTGGCTGTGTGAGTACCCCACCAATACCTCGCGCACTGGCGTCACACGTTAACACTAAGTGCTTATCTGGGTCATAATGAGCCAATACTTCCGCACCCGTTAATATTTTTTTAACTTTAACCATCGCCCTTTCACACTGGTCATTCCAAGTCCAAGTAACATTTTTTTTTAAAAGTTCATAGAGTGGTGATAATATACTACTCAAATTCTTAACAAACTTAGCATAAAAGTTTACTAACCCTAAGAAAGAACGCAACTCCGTAATATCTTTCGGCCTAGGAATTTTTACTATTGCATCTACCTTATCCGTATCCACTTTAATACCCTCTTTAGATATAACATAACCTAAATATTTGACCTCATCAACCATGAATAGACATTTACTTCTTTTAAGCTTCATTCCATGATCCTGTATCCTTTGAAACACTCTTCCTAAAGTTTGTAGGTGTTTTTCCTGTGTCCCTGACGTACTTATGATTACGTCATCAAGAAATACTTCTACGCCTGGTATATCACTAAGAAGGTTTGTCATAATCCGCTGGAAGATGCCCGGGCTCGAAGACAACCCAAACACGAGTCTATTATATTTAAACAGACCTCTATGTGTATTTATTACCGTTAAATCTCTAGAATCATCTAATTCTATCTGATTATAAGCCTGGGATAAATCAATTTTTGAAAAGAAGGTATCCCCATTTAAACTCACTAACAGATCGTCTATTTTCGGTAGCGGATACCTATTGACCAGTAAGACAGGATTTAAAGTGACTTTATAGTCGGCACAGATACGGAGTCCACCGTCAGCTTTACGTACCGGTACCAAAGGTGTCGCCCAGTCCGAGCACTCAACAGGCTCGATGATGCCCGCGTGCAGCATTGCGTCCAGCTCCGCATCGACTTGACCCTTCAGAGCGTAAGGCAGCGGCCGCGCCCGGCAGTACACGGGGGTCGCCCCCTCCCGCAACTGGAGCGTTGCCTTGCCGCCTGTGTACCGTCCCAATCCGCCGCTGAATAGCTCTTTATACCTATTTAACAAAACATTTGCAGTATCAGATTTTGTATTAAAAATATTGGCATAATTAATGGCTTGGTGAAATGGAGGTATTTTTATTTCCATTTCGGATAACCATTGTCGGCCTAATAAAGACGTTGTACCCCCATTGATCACAAATAATTCTAAATATTTTATTTTCTCTTTGTATTGTACTTTCGGTCCGACTACGCACTTCAACATAACCTATGTTCAAGTGCGTACCATCAACATATACTTCAAGAAAAACCACAACCGAAGATGGACTTGGCGATCCCCAATGGGCAACATAAAAACGAGTTCGAGTATATCCAATCAACGAAAACTATTCCTAAATTTTGAAGTCATGAATCTAAACTATCGTTCAGACCATAGACTTATTAAAGTTTCATTAAAATTGGCCAAACACAAACAAAGCAGAGTCAACTTTACAAAAAAATACAAAATCCAACCAAAGAACAAAGATGAAATAGCAATATATAATAAAAATCTAATGTCAATGTTACCGTTCCCAACTCCGACTTAGAAAATACCTCAGTACAAACCTATTACGATAAAATAATAGATGCCATCAGAGCTTGAAGAAAGCTCGAGAAGATGGGAGAGAGACACATAGACAGTACAAAATACCATCAATCGCACACAAAAACTTAAATCTCGTCTGAAAAATGCTCTCCTTTCTCTACAAAATAACAAATAAATACATAGAAAGAGATTATTCTAAATATAGGCAAGACACCATAGAAAGGCACTACCAACACACAGGAAGCACAAAGAAGGCGTTTAAGGAACTCAGAACAAGCAAAACGTGGATAGAGGGATTAGTAAAGCGAGACAGAACATTTCGCAAACTAACTGACATTGTTAATGCGGCATCAGACTTCTATAGGAAACTGTACAGTGATAAGACCCAAAAGAACATCTGAAATACTATCAGTGAAAGTGCCAACGAAATTTATATTGAACCAGTTGATGAAATTGAAGTGAATTTTCTCTAATTTCACTGTTTATTACATCTATGTGTAATAAACAGTTTGAAATTAGAGAAAAGCCATGGCTCCGATAACATTACGAATGAATGATTGAAAAAAGCACAAACAACAATAGCCGGGCCGGCTATTCAATTTAATTCTACAAAATTCTGTAACACCCTCACAATTGTCTGAATCAAATATAATACTAATCTGCAAAAAAGACGACCCGAAGGATATTGGCAAAACTGCAGACTGATGAGCTTGCTACCGAGCCTCTACAAACTCTTATCCACCATTATAAACAAACAAAATAATTAGTAGCACATTGGAATTTAAACAACCGGTAGAGCTTCAGAAAAAGATTCTCTACAGTCGACCATATACACACACTCGAATTAATTATAGAAAAATACCAGGAACAACAAAGACCGCTAAATATAGCGTTTATTGACTGTCAAAAAGCATTTGATACGGTAACACACATAAGTATATGGGAAAGCTTAAAACAGCAAGGAGTAGAAGACGTATATAATATATAAAGCTCATCAAAAGCATTTATAACAATAACAAGGGTAGAATCAAGTAAGAAACTCTCGGACTTAGTTTGGTTATAGACAGAGGCGTGAGGCAGGGCGACCACTTATCCAGAAATAAAATAATAAATTAAATATTTATAGCTAGCCTAGAGGCTATCATCAATAAATTAGATTGCAGCAAGTCCGGAATAATTATAAAAGGCGACTACTTAAGTCAATTAAGATTCGCAGATGACCTAGTGCTGTTATCAGAGTCTAGCTCCCAGCTTTAACACATGATAGAAAGTTTACATTTAGCTAGTGTTAAGGTAGGATTGGAAATGAATCTCAACATGACCGTGGCAATGACAAATAGGTGGAGAAGATTAATAACAATTAATGGAGTGCCACTTGAATATACCGATGATTACATTTATCTAGGGAAGTGAATTAGTTTTGACAGGAAAAATAACAAACTAGAAGACAAAAGAAGAGTACAACAAACGTGGAATAAATATTGGAGTTTGAAGGAAATGTTTAAAAGTAACTTTCGTGTAACAATTAAAACGAAAGTTATGAACACCTTCTACCATGCTCGACGTACGGATGCCAGACGTGGAAATTCACCTCAAAATTAAAACATTGACTCACTACTTGTCATTGAGGACTGGACCGCAGCATGCTTACAATAAAGAGAATTGACAAAATACGACACGCAAACATAAGGTCAATAACAAAGGCCACAAATGCACTGAATTATGCGCAAAAACTCAAGTGGAAATGGGCAAGCCATGTCGCGAGGCTTAAAGATGATAGATGGACCATAAAAGTGACATTTTGGAAAGGCCCTCCAGGTAAAAGGAGCAGAGGAAGACCATTGACACGTTAGGAAGAAGATGTAATGAGGACAGCCAACCCAGCCCATAGATCGCACAGGACAGAGACAGAGACAATTGGGCATCTTTGGAGGAGGCCTTCATCCAATATGGGGTTCCAACAGATAATGCATAAAAATAACATACATTACTTGTTAAATTAGTTAGTGAATCATCATCTCAGCCGAAAGACTTTTGGACATAAGCCTCCCCCAAGTGTCGGATCCCCGCAACATTCACCAGGTCATCGGTCCACCTAGTGGGAGGCCTTCCAACACATCATCTTCCAGTTCGCGGTCGCCATTCCAGAACTTTTCGGCCCCATCGGCCATCCGTTCTCCGAGCAATGTGCCCTGCCCACTGCCACATAAGTTTGTCAATTCTTCGGGCTACGTCGGTAACCTTGGTTCTTTTGCGGATGTCCTCATTTCTGATTTGATCACGCAAGGAAACTCCGGGCTTAGCCCTCTCCACTGCCCTTTGGGTGACTTTTCGTTGATGCCTTGCCCTCTCCAGTCCAGAACCTTGAACACATCTTCCTGTGCAGCGGTGAACGGTTTCGGAGATATGACGTGTCCCTGTCTCACACCTCGCTGCAGAAGGATAGGTTCCGAGGTCTAGTCCTGAAGTTGGACTGATATGGTGGCGTTTTTGAACAAACAATTCAACACCTCGATGTACCGATAGTCAATTTGGCACCGTTGGAGAGATTGCAGTACAGCCCAAGTCTTGATCGAATTAAAGGCTTTCTCGTAGTCCACAAACGCTAAACAGAGAGGCAGGTTGTACTCTTCGGTCTTCTGTATGACCTGTCGCAGCGTACGTATGTGGCTTACGGTGCTAAAGCCTTTTCGGAATCCGGCATGTTCGGGAGGCTGAAAATCGTCAAACCTGCGCGCGAGACGATTCGTGATGACTCTTGAAAACTACCTGTAGACATGGCTTAGAAGTGAGATGGGCCAATAGTTTTTCCACCGGGCATTATCGCCCTTTTTGAAGAAGAGTACCACCACACTCCTGCACTATGCCTGTGGCGTTTTCCTCTCGAGTATGACGGAATCAAACAGCGTCTGGAGGGCTTTGCCTAATAGCCAGATCTCTTGCAAAAATTTTGGAGCCTTTATTCCGCTCAATTGCGTCGGGTCGGGGCGCAGACCTGTATCACCTTCAGCTAAGTAATAAGTTTAAGTTAGTGAGTAAAGTAGCTAAAAGAAAATAATGTTATAGTAATTAGTAGAAAATAAAAAGATTTTAAATTTTTATTATTGTCAATAACCGGTAAATTAATGTCATATTTATATTGTTTCCGAATGTTCCTTTTAGAATTTGATTTTAAATTAAAAATTGCATATTATTTTTAACAAATGAACATAGATCGAGTATATAAATAACAGGCAGTGTCAAATACCCTTCATTTTGAAGACATTTCTTAATGATTCGGTAATATACATGTTAAATATTGTCTCAAGACATTTCTTCTGGAGAATGAATGTGCATTGTTGTCGGTATCGCCAAGCCAGGCAAACCGAAGTCTGGGCCCTCGAGCTACCGACCTGTCAGTCTCCTGAACGCACTCGGCAAAATTTACGAGAGACTTATAAGCGACTCTAGACGCCGAGGCTAAGAGTCTCATCCCCAACGCAAAGTTCGGCTTCAGGACCGGAAACGGAACTGTGACTTGACTTGACTGAGACTAGGGTTTGCCTGGCTTGGCGATACCGATAACAGTGGCCTCTTTCCATACTTGAGGAAACATTTTCTTCCTCAGGGCGTCATTGAAAATGGCCACCATCAACACGATGAGCTGAGCGGGGAGGAGTTTTATTGGTGATTCAGTCGGAGCCGGGTGCTTTCCACGGCTGAAGCCTATTTATGATGTCTTGCACTTCGTCAGCTGAGACCAGAAGTAGAGAATCATCAGAGCTTTCTACGGGTGGAAAGGTAGGAGGGCAGGAGAGCCCCTCTAAAGTGGGCTAAAGCTAAGAAGATGATGAAGAAGAAGAAGAAATTATTTTACTAAACAACGTATTCCGCCTACCACTAAAAGCCAATTCCAAACTATATTATTCCTAAGCTTTAAGTATAATAAACAAGAAATGCAAAGAAAGTCCCTGCCGGTACACACAATACATATGTTTTGATTTACAGGTGTTGCACAGCCAGTATTCACAATAACTTCTAGAGGAGCTACGATCATCACAATTGGTGGTTATAGATTTTACAAGCAACGGACGTTTTATGGGAAATCTCGTTGGTGGTGCCGGAATGTGCAGCGAGGATGTACCGCAGTCGTGTTCACCGTCGGAGATGTCATTGTTCGCTGCAATAACGATCATAACCATCCACCTTAGTTACACTCGCGCAGTGCTGATTGATAGAAGAATTATTTTTAAATTTATTAAAACGTAGTGCCAGTGATCTGTAGTTAATTATGTCTCCTAAGTCAACGCTAGGTATAGGTGAATTCGAGAAAATCCTATAAGTACAAAATATATTCCAAGGCCCTCTTGTGCGACGATTCACTCAAAATATTAAGGGTGTAAAATAAACCCATAACGAAGCCGAAAGGCACATGTTTTCCCCGTCCTTGCGATCATTTTTTTGTTCTGGACCATTTCTGAGAACTTTCTTTTACGTTACGGAGTTATTGGATAGTGAAAGTCCCAACTTTTTCACAAGGTTTCTTTTAAATACTAGTTTTTAATTTCATAACTGTACTTTAAATACCTCCATTTACTATTATATTAGCACAATATTTTATGTTTTCTTCCCCCCCCCCCCCAAAGTCATTTTGCAGCAATATATTTTGCGTAGATTTACATAATTTAATGTACAGAATGCTTGGTTGACGGCTTTGTGAAGGGTGTTTTTACACCTTGTATAGTTCTGTTTCTGTCAATCATCATCATCATTTCAGCCCAAAAGACGTCCACTGCTGGACATAGGACTTCCCAAGTGTCGCCAAATTGACATTTTAGGGGATTTTGCCATAATCGCCACGCTTGGCAGGCGGGTTGGCGATCGCAGTACAGTTGTTACAAAAGCACAGAGAACGCTGCTGCCCATTCTCTGGCAAATCCCTTAGTCGCCGGTTGGTCGCCTTAGTGCCGGACATAAAGAATAACACCATCCCATATTATGGGATGATGTTATTCTTTACGTCCGGCACCATACAGACCACCATTCACCATTTTTGTCAATATTATGAAGTTATGAGACCGAATGATGTTTTAAATGTATTTAGCGTTGATAAAATTTAGTGATTTATAGTGCAACTGGGCCTTAAAATTTATAAAATACTAGCTGTACCGCGCAACTTCGTCTGCGTCACGTTATCCCCATTTTCGCATTTTTTTCATTGCTACTCCGCTCCTATACAGCGCCATCTATTGAATACTTACTCAATCCAGTCAACAGATACCGCCATCTGTTAGAATCGTTTGGAGCTAACAGATAAGTGTGACTTAATTTGCAATAAAATAATTTATAGTCGCAATATGCGACTGTAAATTGAGATGTAAGCTATCCTATCTTTCAAGTTGGATCAAACTGCACACGGTGTGCAAATTTGATTAAAATCGGTTTAGGAGTTTAGGATTCCATCCCGCACAAAAAACGTGACGCGTAATTAATATATACAAGGTGTTGTTTTGCATCCTCGTCAAAATTCAGGATGTTGTCACAAAAGACATAAATATTCAATATAAATTACGGTACCTAGTAAATTATTAAAAAACACTGCATTTTTTTGTTGTTTAAATTTGTCAATATTTCAGAATAACCCCCATAGCGTGCTTTAGGGATTATAAAATTATCGAAAAAACGTTTGAGGTTTTTTGTTTGTGTGTAAGCGACGTTATAAGGCAGGGATCAGACGGCCCGTGTTTAAAACACGGGTGGTTCACAGTTACCGATTTCAGTAAATAAATAAAAAAAAGAAAATTACCTTCTCATTTTATTATTGATTCGGGTTGAGAATCATTAGCATAGTTACCTCCTAGAATTTGACGAGGTTGCAAAACAACACCTTGTATAGATGTTAAAACACATACTTTTAAACATTCTTTGTAGTTCATGAAATGTTGCTTGTAAAGTGTGTGTGCATAAATAAGTAAGTAGGTATGTCAATATGTAGTAGTTAATAATTTCCTCATAAACATATACATATTTTGAATAAAAATTTGAGTAGATCTACTTAAATATTTTAATTAATGACGTGAGTGCAATGAATATAGGCTAATTCTCTTTTTTTCCTTATCATAATTTATTTATCCTAATCTAGATAGTTGGTCTGTATCATGGGGCATACTAGTTGTGTTATATGAAGTTAAGAAATAAACCGTTTCTATAAATTTTTAATCTTTTTAAATCCGAAACTTAATGTAAATTCTGTACTTATCTATAGTTTTGTGTTAATTTCACCTTATTAATTTTAGTGCCGGTATTCGTAACTTCGTCCAGAGGAGCTCCACGGATTGCTATTGGTGGTTATCAGTTGTATAGACAGCGGTCAAGTAATGGTGGTAAAACTCGGTGGTGGTGCTGGAAACCTGGCTGTACTGCTTTTGCCTTCACCTTCGAAAATACGATCGTGAAGTGTGATAATAATCATAACCATCCACCCCTACAAAACTATAATATATAATATGCTTAATGTCCCCACTGTTGGAACTCGGCCGTAAATACCTCTCACCTTTTGTTCACGAAGATTATTTATGTTGAAATGAAAACTGTATTTCCCTTAAAATTGTGTTGCTACAACAGTTGGTTAGTGTGTCCGCACGATACAGAAATATTTTAATTTTTGACAGTTTGACCTTGACCTTGAAATTATAAATATGGTCATATTTAGGATGTGCAAAGATCATCGAACTGAACAACTCTCTATGGGACCAACATCGTAATCGCAAAAAAATAATATCTCATAGTACAAAACTTCAACACCTAGTCGACCCAAATGTATAGGGCAGCTGATTTTTTTGTCACGATTACGGTATTGGCCCCACTAAGAAAGTTGTTCAGTTTGATGGTTTTAAAATATGCTCACACCTTTCTGATAGACACTGTAATCAGAATTATGAGAAAATGCTTTTCTCATCTTTACTTTTGTCATCTTATTTTTTAAATTAATTATAATTTGTGATATCATATTATAACCATTTAACATTAAGAAGTCTGTTTTGACCTGAAATCACACCAGGCACTAACAGAAATTATATATGAGGTGGTTTTATTAAATAATTATCCCTTGTTTTTGATTTTTCAGTGCCAGTGTATGCTATTTCGTCCCGAGGAGCGCGAACAATTTGTATCGATGGATATTACTTACGTAAACATAGGTCAACTAATTGTAAAACTAGATGGCGTTGTACAAGACCAGATTGCACTGCCGCTGCTTATACTATTGATGATACTATCGTGAAGTACAGCAACAATCATAATCATCCTAACTTTTAGTTATTTATGAAATAAAGGATCAATTGAGTAACAGTCATAATTGAACTAAACTGGTTATGTTAACTCGGTATTTGACCTTGACCTTGTACGAAAAAGTCTGAACTTCGATATCATACCAGTCTGACTGTCACATTATACAACAAAATTGTAAGCAATACGACAGTGAAATATTATGATTATTATATTATTAGGTGCATGTCTTTACCAGACCACATCAAACGCAAAAAAATTCGTTCAAGTTTCACAATTTACATGAATTTTGAGTGCTGTATATCTGAAAACGGTTGCTAACGGGAATCGATTAATACTCAAGCAAATTCACAATTTGCTTAAAATGCCAATAAAATAAATAATAGTGACATTAACTCATGTTTAAATAAACATGAGTTAATATAATAATAATATCATAAGCTGAACACCAGCTTGCACAGCCGTAACTTATCCAGTAATCAGAAATAGGTGAGCTAAAATGCCTAAAGTTCGAATAAGAACAGAGACAAAAAATTTTTTCGGGACTATTGTCCCAGGTTGCGGAACATGCATTACTTAAAAGGTTGTAATATGATAAGGGATACTGTAAAATGTCCATCTTCTGATTACTGATTTTAGAATTCATATTTAAATCTGTGATTAGGTATTATAGACTTTTTTTCTTTTACCATTAGGGATTTTCAAGTGTTATTATAAACTTTATTTTATTGTCACTTGCTTTTCATTGTAAACCTTTAAAATTCATCTGCATCTATAAGCCTTCTTAAATTTAGTTGCTACCAGTTTTTTTAAGACTTAAATTATGTAAATATTATGCTTTTAGAAACGGTAGAGTTTTACACTACAGCTCGTGGTCAGATAGGAGCACTGTTCAATGGTCAGAAATTCTACAAGAACTACCAGGGGAGCGACGGTACGGTGTCATGGATCTGTCACAACAAGCATATTTGTAACCGTCGAATTAAAACCAAGGGACGTAATATTATCTCCATGTCTGAAAAGGGACATTCACTTGAATGTATTGAGTCGGATTTAGAAGCCTATGAGATACTTGAGATGTAACTTGGGCGGTAGGAGTAAGGTCGCTTACTCATGTATAGAGAATCAGAATCATTTATTCGTTAAACATTGGTATAAACATTAAGGATCTTATAGATAGTAAAAGCTCTTGATATGTTTTGTCGTTACAGACATACAAATTTGAATTAAGAGAAAAAAATGAATTGTGATTGCAAATATCTAAGGTCGATTAAAAATAAAATTAAAAAAAAAACACAAAAGCTAAATGTCATTTAAAAACGAAATGTCAATAAATATTACTAATTATAAAAAGAAAAATAATAAAATGCAAATTGAGAATCTCATGAATATCGTTTAAATATTCATCCATACTGTAGTAACATTTGTCTAGTAGTATCCCGCTGAAGGGACTTTTTAATTCTGTCTGGTATTTTATTATAAATTTTGGGATCAACAGAAATAAGCTCTTCGTCAATAGTGCAGTTTTGCTCTTGATTGGACACAATAAATTCTCATATTGTGCATGAATTGGAGTTCTTTTAACCGATGAATATTTTTTAAACAAAATGTAGATTTGATTTTACACTTTCCAGTATGTACAGAGATGGCAAGGTAC
Organism: Cerastis rubricosa; assembly: GCA_949152445.1. Classification (NCBI taxonomy): domain Eukaryota; kingdom Metazoa; phylum Arthropoda; class Insecta; order Lepidoptera; family Noctuidae; genus Cerastis; species Cerastis rubricosa. Next base: position 17,362,472 of record OX424527.1, read on the forward strand.
CTAACGGGTAATGTAAAGTGTTTTGTTTTGTAGCTATTATTTCGTTATATTTTGATATACTTCGTTATATGGTTGGTTAAGATAAGCAAAATTAATTTTTACGTAATTTCTCGCTAAAGGCAAAACTGTTCATCACAGTTTTTTTTTAGCGAAATCTTATATGTGTTAGTAGTCAAGTATGTAGGTATATTATGTATAGGAAGAGTGTCTATAATGCACCTACCTACTTAATTTAAAATAACTTATGTTGATTCACAATTACCTAATTATTCTCTGTTTCAATAAAATTAGTCGAAAGTGAATTAAATTAAACTTCTTACCTTTTGGATTTCATTTTTATGTTACTGCATTAAAAATGTTTGAAACCTAATACTTAAGGAATAGGTTACCTACCTAATGAAGAAGAAAAAAAGCGATTATAAAATCCATCAAATACCTAAGATAAAACATATTTCATTGTAACCAGATCTGAGTAGCCAATTTATGTTATTTTTAGGTATCTAAATAAAATGAAATTATAATTCTTACTACCTATGTGATCAGACTGCAAATAAAAAAAATCTGTTATCGTAATTTAATAATTTATGTGTTGTTAGTGTGATATTTTTAATATAAAAACTGTGAAAACTGATATAAATAAAAGCAAGAATAACATGAAATAACGTTTTAAATATTCTTGAGTTCTTCAGAACGAAGAAGGGGCAGCTTGGGGCCAATTTTGAGGATAAAAGGTTATTATTAAAAGTAATTAAATCAGTTTGTACTATATGGACTTTTCTCTATCTTTTATTCTTAATTTTTTTTTCGGATGGGTATCACAAAATCCCGCACTGGGCGGAATGGCAGGGAGTATCAGACACGTTCTGACTAAAAACAAACCATGTTCCTTATAAGCCCTTTGTGTTTCAGGACCCGCGGTATATTCTTTTATTATCCTTTATTATAAAGCTATATATGAATTAGTAATTTTTATTCTAGAACTTAATGTTTTAAAAGATGGTAATGGTTCCGATATATTTCAGAGCAATCAGAGCCAACATTCGACTTATCTCAACGCGGGAACCTCGTAGTACAAATAGGGCCGTGGCGGTTCAACAAACATGCGTGTTGGGGGTCCAAGGTTCGCTGGACTTGCATCAAGAAGAAGAACGGCTGTACTGCAGCCATTACTACTGTTGACAGTGTCATCGTCAAGACTCTTGGCAAACATAATCATTAGGTTTTGTGTTAATGGAAAATAAAGCGACTCTCGACGTTGAGTTCAAACGCGTTCTTAAGTAGCTACAGTAATGCCTGATGAGCTTTTAATTCTTTTCAACGTGATAAATATGGGGCAGTTGTTAGGAAATATGAGGTTTAATCCTCTTTAGAATATGACCAGCTGCCCAGTTAGATGTTCTTATGTTATTGTAAATCAAATAAAATAGAAGCTGGTTTTAAGATATACTATGTTTTAGCAATAAAATAGATTATTTTTTAAACATGTTTGTTGTGTATCCTGTCAACGTTATTCTAATAAAGTAAGGGCATCTTTAACTTATTATTTACTGGTCAGGTAATAATATTTTGTCTTAGCTGATGAATATGGCATGAAAACTGCCATGTAGCAAATTTAAGGGCTACTATATTCGTATAAATAAACGTATAATTATCCACATAAATACGTAATAATAATGAACATTTACAAGTTAGTAAGTTATTTTTTAAGTATTTGGGTACATAGGTAATCAGATTATGATTCAGATTATTAGGAGCTTGTGGCTAAATAATAACAGCCGCACGGTTTAATCTTTAAGGTTAAGCCGTGCTTGCCGAGGTTGGTCCGTGGATGGGTGACCATAATAACATACCGAGTTTCCTCCGTGCCTCGGAAAGCACGTTAAGCCGTTGGTCCCGGCTGTCATTTGTAGATCTTTGACAGTCGTTACGAGTAGTCAGAAGCCAAAAATCTGACATCCAGTCTTACTAAGGGGTATCGTATTACCCAGTTACTGGGTTGTGGAGGTCAGATAGGCAGTCGCTTCATGTAAAATACTGGTACTCAGCTGTATCCGGTTAGACTGGAAGCCGACCCCAAGATAGTTTGGGAAAAGGCTGGGCAGATGATGATGAGGTAATCAGATTATGTTGAGATTGAATAAAACTTAATTGTATTTAGTCTTAAGACTTTCTGTAGGTTCATTAGCGGCGAATTGGCTTCCCTAATGTTCCTAAAAATTATTTAAGTCATAAATGTTTGTATAGTAGTAAAGTTCTTTTCACAATTTATGTATTAAACGATTACGTCATGTTTTATTAATAAATAAATCTCATTGATCTGGTTGATGTTTAGGTTTTTGTTATGAATGAGGATTAACTCCGACGTCATAATTTCTTATACTCTTTTTATAGACATTGTTATACTGTATCAACTATTTAAAACTGTCTTGTCATTCTGTCAATATAAAACGTTATACAACATACGAAATCAATAAAAAAGTCCCTTACAAATCCGACCACTATAAACTTCGTTCCACTTTTTGAGTAATTTTTGTTTTACTGCACTCAGCCACGTCGATTCTGTAGAAACTTAAATAAACAAAGTTTATGCTTTGCAACTTAATATTGATAAAAGTTTCACTGTAATGTTAGTAAATATTCCATTTTCTAACCGTTTCTTTTATTACATCCGATGGTCCTATTTTTCTCTTAGCTGTTTACGAAGACGTTTCCTTTATATTCCTATCTAGCGGTTTATTAAACCAATTTTGTAATTTCTGTCATATTTGACAGCTGTCAAACGTAGATATGCTCACACATGTCTAGAGATAGAAATGCGCAATCCTAATTCTAACATGCTTACCTCATGGCACTCCGTATACACCAGCGATTGTGTACGTGGCTCGGGCTGCATTTTTTTATGTATGATTAGTGGATGTTATTGTATTCTTACAGTGATTTTGTAAAATTTAATAGTTTGTTCCTTTTATTATTACGTCTTTATTCACTCACCCGAAACTACATTAAATAATGTTTTCAGATCTGAACCCCGTTTTTGCGCAATCTCAGCGAGGTAACCCAGTCATCATGATCGGTCAGTACAGATTTAACCGAGTTAATAAACACGGCAACAGAACGAGATGGGTGTGCGTCAAAGCTAAATCTGGCTGCAGGGCGTCCCTGCACACCATGGACAACGCCATCGTCAGAGTGTGGGGTAGCCATAACCCGTTAGCTCACACTACTGCTAATAGATTCTAGTACACAATTAGTATCGAACGTAATCGGGGCTACGGGCCCCAGATAAGATATGCCTCGTTTCTGCAATAAATATGTAATAATTCTTAGAGCGTAACGTAGAGATCTATGCGATTTTCATGTCTCGATACTGTACTAATTTCAGTTTCGAATATTTAAATTGACGGTTTAGTAGTTCCTATGGGTAACTCCAATGAAAAATCAGCCGTGACTTAGCGAAATTTATTTTAATTTCTGTCGTGATGTTGTTGACTCGGAAGATGTTCTAGTTAATTTTGTAGTTCTAGAAGTTTAAACTAAGCTATACTTAACGTTATCACTACGAATTGGGAACAAAATTAGATATCGGATCTCAGATGAAATTAAAAAAATAGGCATATCGGTCTTTACTTAGAGTTTAAACCCCCAATGACATTGGATTTCTGAGTTAGTGTAAGTTGTTGTAGCGAGGACCAAAGTCGAGACATGTTGCATTCTCAGAACTTGCCTCGAAAGCAATTCTTTTCAACTCAATTGAAATAATAATGACAAAAGGTGCTTCCCAATATATGTTGCTGTTAACTTAGTGAGGCTTATATTTTTTTCGGTGGATGAAATTAAATGAATTATGATTCTAGTTAATATTATCAGTAGAGTTTTTTATTATGTTTTAGTAATTATGTGTTACAATATACTTTTTAAGATGAATTTGTAGAAACGGCTAACTTTAGTAGTATAAGATATCGCACTGCAGTTACTAACATCAATATCATATATATGTTTTGGTGGTGGATAAAATGGTAGAATCTTTTAATCAGTACTTAATCATAATTTATGATTATCTCCAATAGTTTACTACTTAACATTACACATTTTGTGATTTTTACTGTGTCGTTTTATTCAGTCCTCAACCCCACTTTCCAATGGAAATCTACAAATATCTGGCTGAAACATGTCTTCGGTACGCTCGGTAGCCGAAACTGCTTGATATGTTTCAACCAGTGAGGTATAAATGTATGCTGTGCGTAACCGTTACTTGTTAACATAATCATACTTATGTATCCATAGTTTTAAACGTTTTTAACAAATATCCTGCTAAAACACTAGACATAGTGCTGTACAGTCTTTGTGGCGCGTATTTTAATCGGAACTACCGTCGTCCTCGTGTTATTTTATTGCAATGGGGATGGCAATTGTGAAACTAATGGCGTTAGCATAGCTGCTCCTAAGCATCATCATTGCTTGAAAAAGGTAAAGGTAAGGGGCTTTGTAAAGTAATTTTATATTCCAAAATAGCTAGACGTCATTGGTCTGATTTAAACCTAACTATGGTCATGCCATCTACAATTAACTTTGAACGGTTCAAAAAATATAAAATGTGGATGTTTCTGGATTTTGGAAAAAACAGGCGCGAGGCGGTTCTGACGTGGGGAAATACCTTACTTTATATAAGTTTAGGAGTTTTTCATCAAACAGTCATATTGTGTTGAGTTTCGAATAACGCATTTACATTTGTATTCATTAATATTACCTGTATTAGTAAATGAATTACGTATCATTAAATATGATTGAAGGTGTCTTATTTTCATGCACGTAATTAATTATTGCTAAAGTCATATTGGGTGTATATTTTCTAAGTATATAAAGAATTTGTTACTAAATTACAAAGTTTTGAACGCAATATAATTATTACCGATACTAAAATCTGAGTTATACTTTCAGTTAAGCCTATAAGAACAAGAAAAGGTGGTTTGGGGTTAGAAGCTGGTGGCTACCGCTTTTACAAGTTGAAGGTTTCTGGCTGCAAGACAAGATGGCACTGTTCCACCAGACCCCACACGAAATGTAAAGCATTCGTCGTCACTATTGACGATAACCCAGTGAAGACTTATCTTGATTATAACCATCCGGTACCCACATATTATTAAGAAAGACAATGGATATAGAAAGTCCCAAAGAACCCCAAAAGCACTTATTGTTCCGGTCATAGCGATTTTTTTTTTGTTTTGGGTCTAGGCACAGACAGCGTCATAAGTAGGAACCAACCCCCTGGTGTACTCGGCCGGACTGTAGAGGGGTTAGCACATACTCTGTCTGTACCTAGAAACCTTCTAGTTACATTTATTGGAAGTCAAAGTTTCTACTTTTTCATTATAGTATTGACCTACTACAGACACTTTATACTCACACTTATCATCCATATTCATACTTTTATTGGTTTTACATTAGCATTTTACCAATCGTTTCATTTTTATAAATATTTTCTTTGTATCCTGTGTTGTGACATTTTTTACATCAAACTTGTCAGCTGTCATTTACTTTTATTTTTAATTGTTACCAGCCAAATTATCTATGAAGGTTTCATTTAGATTATATATTACTAAAATGATTATCATCAATACGTGCGTTCAATTGTTGTATTTGATAAATAATAACGAATTTGCTGTGTAAAGATATTCAAGTTATGTTTATAAAAATATTATGCGCAAGGTTTTTGGCCGACTGTTTCTTGCTGTTTTGAATACTAGCAAGTTGCGTCTTACGAGCACAACAATTTGAATCTAAGAAGAAATAAATTCGAGAAAGATTGACAAAAACACGAGGATCAGGGTATAAAAGGCATTTCTGACGGGGACTCCACAGAGTGAAGAAGCCAGTCTGAGAGTCAAGAGGCCAGTCTGTCAATAGGCCAGTCTGAGAGTCAAGAGGCTAGTCTTAGAGTCAAGAGGCCAGTCGGAGAGTCAAGAGGACACTCAAGGTTCAGTCACTATCTTGATCATCTAGTCTGGAGCTAGAGCTGGAGGAAAAACTAACTTGATCATCTAGTCTCCATCATCTACGACGTGTCATCACTGCCCAGGAGATCCCACTACAGACTCCTGGGACCACTCCTGCTGAACTTCAGAAGCTGATCTACGTACTCATCTCGCATTGCAGCCTTGACGTACTATTCTGGCGACCGTCCTACTGGACTACCCGGTTGCCAGATCTCGCCTCTTCCGCTGAGCTGATCTTCATCATCTACAGTGTGCATTTAAAGACTTAAATAGTATGTGATAAGCATTTTTTTGGTAATTATTTGTATATTTCATTTCATCTTGTAATAAATTAATTTTCCCCTTTTTAACTTTTTTAATGTACAAGTCTGCTTACTTTCTTTTTATCTCGAGGAACAAGCAAGTTTGTTACATCATAAGTTTTTCTTTGCAGTAACTAGTTGTAGTACCTGCACGGCACCGTGGAACCCATATGGGTTAGTTACATCATCCGCCGTTAAGACCCCGAGGAACCCAAATGGGTTACACTCATACCGGCAAACTTAAACTCTAATCGTACGTGAAGTAGGGATCAATGTCGTCAGCGATCACGTAATGCGCGATGCCCAAAAGGGGCCCTCAAACGGGACCAAAGGATTCGGATGGGGTTAATAAGGTTAATGTTATATCTTTACTTTAAGTAAATCAATGACCCGGTACTATTCCATATATATCCATTAGCACAATGTTTTGATTGCGTTACATCGAGTTCTACTGTAAGTCGTGATTTATCACGAAAAAACAGTACTTAATTTGATATACAGAATACTTGGCTGACAGTTTCGTGAAGGTATTACACCTTTTTGGTAACTGTTCCGCATCAAAATGTCATTTGGTGACAAGCAAGCTACCTTAGTATACGAAATCGTAGTTCTTAAGATTTAGGTTTTTTTTTTTGTTTTAATAATAATATACCGATCAGCGCGCCGCGTAATGATAGTCGATGTTACCATCCCGCATGATGAGAACCTCGTGAAGGCTGAGAAAGAGAAAAAAATAAAATATCTCGACTTGGCACACGATGACACGAGGTTGTCAGCATGTGGAATGTGAACTCGGCTATCATTGTGCCGATTGTCGTTACGGCCAATGGCCTTATGGCCAAGAGCCTCGACGAACATCTGTCGAAGCTCTCACTTGGCGGTTGGATCAAGAGCCAGATTCAGAAGGCAGTACTCCTCGATACGGCCCGCATTGTGAGGAGGTTCCTGTCTCTGCAGCCCTAACTACCGGTAGCTTGGACCCTGCTTCCGACACCGGCGGAAAAACCAATTTTTTTTTTTTTTTTTGCTATGTGTTTTTTAAGAAATATTTAAAAATGTAATTAATAAGATGAAAAAATGAATAAAGGTATATACCTATAATATATACCTAATATAACTAATAACAGTAGCAGTGTCGTCTGAAGTAAACCCAATCAATTGCTGGAATGCTGTTTTATTTATTTCCCTCTTACATTTTTAAATCTAATCTAATACTAATAATCTAATCAAATACTACTAATAATAAAGCTGAAGAGTTTGTTTGTTTGCCTGAACGCGCTAATCTCAGGAACTACTGTTTTGATTTGAACTAGTCTTTTAATGTTAGATAGCTCATTTATCGAGGAAGGCTATATAATTATCATCACGCTGCGACCAATAGGAGCGGAGCAGTAATGAAAAATGTTGCAAAAACGGGGAAAATGTGACAGCTAGTTAATTATAAAAGATTATGTAAGAAGCTAAGACAAAATCATTCTATCTTCCTATAATCTGTCATCAGTACCCACTAATAAAACGTTATTATGTATTGTTTATGATATTAGTAATAACGTTAGTGATAAACTAATAGAGGAAATGTAACGCTAGAAGTTGCTAGCTATCACTATTATTACAAGTAAAAATAGTACTAGGACTGAAAACAGATGCAAAACTTTTGTCGTTACCATCCGAGGGACTATCATCAAGGCTAATTATTACAATCATAACCATGGCTAAACCAGTGACAACAATTAACGAAATAGGCTGTTCTGCTGTTGGAAGCCACTCGAAACTAATTTATTAATTCAGGAGTTTCCTGCCAGGCAGCATATCGAGTTTAGTGCTTTAATATGTTTTTGACTTCAGTTATTCATCTTTTATTTTGCGTTATAAATTGATGTGTGGTACTAATATAAGAAATAGATTAGCTATTTGTAATCCTAATTATTTTGTTTTTTTAATTCAATAAATAATTATTATTGTTTGCACAGAGCATTTTGTGGTCTATAATTGCTCCATTATCCCGTAAAATTGACTTGATATACACCGGCGCACAAGGAATATCTTTGTATCAAAAAAATAATGCTTGTTTTTCTTTCTTTTTTTTAGTGATAAAGTACAGGACAAACAGAGGCACAGTGATGTTGCTGGTAGGAGGGTATCGCTTTTCAAAGGAGAAAATCATGGGTGTGAAGATTCGATGGCAGTGTTCCGTGCGATACCGGACGAAGTGTAAAGCTTTTCTCACTACCATTGACGACCAGATCCTGAAGAGTTGTTTGGAACACAATCATTGCGAATAACTATACTACGCTACTGTACAGGCTGACTTGGAGCTCGTACGGTTATACTTCAGGTAGGGAGAGCACTCATGAATATGAAGTACTTTTACTATGGAACTGAAGAAATATGGAAAAGTGTTTCCTTTAAAATAGTTCTTTATTAAAAACAAATAAGCGCAATAATTGCTTTGCGAGTATTTTCTGCAAATACTCGCCAACAAAACTGGGCCCGGAGATTTACTTTTATTGATGAAGTAAATAAATAAAAACATTTTATATGTGCCTCTATGTGTGTTGGCTGATTACGCAGAAAGGGAATGCTTTAATATAAGGATCACATTGATCGCTTGTATGCACAAGCGACAGCGCCCTGGCAAAACATTCACACTAAATATGTTGTAACTAGTAAATAAGTATAGTATGTTTATAAGAGTATTTGATACTAGCTGTATAGGCTAGGTGTGTGTCTCTAATTCATTCCAACGTGATATTAAAGCTAATAGTTAGTAAGGAACAGTTAATAAATTTAATAAATCATAATTATTTTTGTGGTAAGAGTATATTAAAAGAGTAAGAAAGCTATAGTTTTCTATTTTAATATGAAGTTGTTACTTTTATGTATTGATTATTGTACCTATTCGTAAATGAATGAAATAAAATTATTTTACATTTTAAACTGTTTTCAATATAAATAAATATACGGAAAAACACAAACTGTTGATGTCATAACTTAAATAATAAGAAAGGCAAATTTCAATATTATAATCACACAGTTAGCATGCTTTTGTAGATCTTGAACAGCCATTACAGATATTCAGTGGCCGGTAAATTTGAAACCCAGTCTTACCAAGAGATATCGATATGTATTACCTAGTACTAACTGGGCTGTGGAAGTCAGGCAGGCAGGCAGTCACTCCATGTAAAATACTGGTATTCCCTCTGCATTCGGTTACACTGGAAGCTGACCCCAACATAGTTGGGAAAAGGCTAGACAAATGATGACATTTTCAATTAGCTTATCATTTCTTTTTTCACTACATTTTGTAAATAAATCGTTCTTTTAATTTAGTTTTTCAGACGGAAAGGGGAACTTCGCTGCTGTATTTGCGTGGGTTCCGCTTTTCCAAAGACAGAATTGATGGACTCAAAACAAGATGGCGCTGCTCCGCCAGATCCGGCACTAAGTGCAAGGCCTTCGTCGTCACGATCGAAGATAACGTCATCGTCAAGTCTCGTCTCGATCACAACCATGAAAAAAAGCGCTTTAGGAAAATCTAGTTCAAAGTACGAACTTTTTGTTGGCATTTTTTTATTTTGCTAAGATTTTTTCAATTTAATTATTTTGGTTTATGTCTCTGGTTTTTGGCATGAAGATTACAGAAAAAACAATGTTGGCTAAGCAATAGTTTATCGTATTATTGTGTATTCTAAATATTTAAGTTCCTATTGTTACCCGAGAAAACGTTTAGTTAATTTCAAATAATTTAGTACCTACTTTTATTTTTATACTTATGAGCTTTTTGGGTTTAGTCTATTTCGTGCTTGTTCCAAATTTAAAATGTTTTTATTTACTCAGTGAGTAAAAAAGGGAGTTTTATTTACTGTCATCGATGAATCAATCGATTTTTAATACTATTATGGATATGCTATCACAATCAAATATAGCAATGGTATTTTTAGAGGATTATGGGTCCCGATTTTCCAGGAACAACTCAGGTCTCTCCGCAGGCAAGTTCAGGAAGCGATGTTCTGTAAGGTCGAGGATTAAAGTACCTACGGAAAACACATTGTAATGCAGCTTAAAACATAGTTACCTCAAAACAGAAATTTAAAATATGATGTTCACTTGAAATCAGCTCCTCCTACAAACTGGGTACGAAACATTTTTTTTAGCTGAAGAACGATTTCAATACACACAAGGATTACACAGATGCTGACGGCGGATGGCTTTCGTTTCTGCAAGTCATACAATAATGGTAAGGAGACTAAATGGCAGTGTACCACAAGAAGTCGCACAAAATGTTCGGCGTTTCTTATCACCCTCGAGGGCATAAATTTAAGAAGCAATTTAATACACAATCATATGGATTAAGATAAGTTAATATAGTTTTTCGAAATAAAAGATTAACCAGTATGTCTGATATTTTATTTAGACAATCATCAGCTGCCTAGCCTCTTCTTAATTATTTTGGGGGTCTAAGATTCAGAACAAAGCCTAAGATTTGAGCACTTGGTAATCAATCATCATTCCTTCTACGCATGAGAAGAGACCATAGTTCTGCGCTGGCAGTTGCCACACACAATAATTCCTTTTAAGCCATTTTGAACTCTTGACTCCACTATCTTTCTTCCAGAGTTTCTGAATGCACCCGATATTGTACGATTTTGTGGGTATATAACCGTCTGTTAGGTACTCATCCTGATATCTTAAATATAACACTAGTGTTCTATCTTGAGTTTAATCAGTTCAACCTGTACTTTTTCGGGTACTTGAAACGAGAGGAGGTTAGATGTTGCGAGTAGAAGATCACAAGTAGGTGTAGTAAAGCTAAAAATTATAGCAATTAAACTCGCTGGGTATTTTCCAGAAATACCAGAACTAGATGCCAAGCGTATGTCACTCCGTCGAAAATTATATTGCTAAAAGCTGTTTGTAACATAGCTATTGAATCAAAAAAATGTTTTTGTAGTTTATTTTATTTGTTGCATTAATACTAACCATTTTTTTCCAAATTAATAAACTTAAGATGTCGTTAGTTACTGCGTGACTGAAGAAAAATTATATGACTACTAGCTGTCCCGCGCAACTTTGTCTGCGTCACATTTTCGCAACATTTTTCATGGCTGCTCCGCTCCTATTGGTTGTAGCGTAATTATATATAGCCCATAGCCTTTCTCCATAAATGGGCTATTTAACACTATAAGATTTTATTAAATCGGTCCAGTAGTTCTTGAGATTAGCGCGTTCAAGCAAACAAACAAACTCTTCAGCTTTATTATTAGCATTAGTTTAAGTATATATAATGTATAAGTATTAGATTAGATTAGATTAGATTTGACGCGCGCGGTACTTATGGTTTTTTTTTTTAATTTCAGTTGAATGGATACAGAACAGATGCGGTTATCCGATGGTGAAAATAGGAAGATACACATTTAACAGGTCTCGGACCTGTATTAACAAAATCCGTTGGGCATGTTCACAAAAGTTCCAAACTAGATGCAAAGCGTTCGTCACAACCGTGGAAAATTTTGTTATTAAGAGTTATTTGAATCATAATCATTGAATTTAATATACTAATTCATAATGTTTTAATCTTCGTAAATAGGCTCTATTTAATGCTCCCGTCTGTCAAATATAATTGAATAAAGATTTTTTTGAATAAAGGAATTAAATATTTCTAAAATTAACTTCTTTTTGTCTTTTACCTACTTGCAGATGAAGCAGATGTCTTCACAAAATGATCGATCGGTTACCTTTTATATTCATTGCACGAATGCCAATGGAAAGTAATTTAAGCTAGTTTTCTTTTTCAACTAAATTAACACCAATGTTCGATTTCTTCAGCTATTGCTTTTTTTTATTTGCGATGGTGTGCGGGTTTGCTCTTGACTCTAGTCTAGGTCAGAAATGACAGAGACAAAGTCGACGATGGTACGAGCTTACCCAGAAGAAGCCTGTTCACTCTAACTTTGAAGTGATTAGGGTTGTAAACGTTCGGAAACACAGACGCGGGCAATGAGTACCACTCCTTTGTTGTGCGCATTACGAAAGATGTTTGAAAACGCTTAGCGAGAATTGGTGGAATAGCAATAAAGGAGGGATGGTAGCTTGCAGTGCGTCGAGATGTCCGATAGTAGAAGGGGGCCGGTGGGATGAGGTCGTGAAGTTCTTGGGCACGCTCACCGAAGTACAGCCCTTAAAAGACCGACAAGTAGTCAACCTTGCGGCGAAAGCAGGTATTTAGCTGAGCCATCCCAAAGTTGGTTGCAACACTCCATGCAGGATCGGACTTGTGCTTTATATAGTGTTAAAAGTCCCGGCCTGAAGTATCGCTTCAGTCTATTTAGGATGCCCAGCTTTTTGGCCCCATTTTGTACTCAATGGTGGCGCAGAAATTGAGACTGGACGTCAACTCTATGCCTAGGAGCTCAAGTCGATCAGTCACAGGAACAGATGTACCACAAAAAGTAGGGTTGCTTTACTGAAGAAAGATGATAACTATTTAACGCAGGGTGCTTACGATTATTTTTATTTCAGTTGAATGGATACAAAGCAGAAAGGGTTATCCAATGGTGAAAATAGGAAGATATACATTTAGCAGGTCTAGGACCTGTACTAACACAATTCGTTGGGCATGTTCAAAAAAGTCCCGAACTAAATGCAAAGCGTTCGTCACAACCGTCGACAATTATGTAATAAAGAGTTATTTGAAGCATACTCATTGAATTAAATATAATGTTTCAATCCTCATGAGGGTCGTTATTCATTTCTTTACCAACCTTTTACACAAAGCTCATAACATAAAGAAAACTCCTCAAACTATAACTCCTCATTATTTCGCCAGTCCACAGAATACTGACCGATAGAAAAACGCAGCTCCTGGTTGTGAACGGATTTCGCTTTGCTCGCTCCGGGGTCATTGGACGGAACCGCCATGTCCGATGGCAGTGCACCACGAAGACGAGAACCAAGTGTAGAGCCAGGATCACTACCTTAGGGGAACTAATAGTCAAGTCTAATTTAAACCACAACCATTTTTACTAGCCCTATGTTATAGCCCGGTGGCTGGATAATGTTGGTCAATCAGTAAGATAAACTACTTTGTGTTCGATTGGCGTAGACTTACTACTTCAAAATCGTTTCATGGTTCGTACCAAACAGAATATTCCGTTTTTTCGTAACTGGAATTGCTGTAACTGCTATTTGTACAACTGCAATCGCAAAAATAAACACACAGAGTGACTCTACTAGCTTCTATGTTACTCTATGGTGATACTGCAACAGACGACACGTGCGCCACCAATGGAAGCGTTTTTCTATCGAGAAACCAGTTGTCGGTGCACTCTGTCATTGCGCTTTACCGCTGCCTTCGGAATTGTACATTTATGCACTTTTATTCTGCCTCTAGTTATTAAGTTTTTTTAACACATACCATGTTTTTTGTGTTATTTCTTGTTGTATACGTACTTCTTCAATCCGTCATTACATTGATACTAAACCTGGGAACCTCTAGATATTCAAAGTTTCAACTTTTGGAAAAGTTTCCTTTTAAAATACAAGTTTTATTTAAAAAGTTTTTCTCCTGTTTTGTATCCACATGTGAAACATTCATTTTACTTAATGCTGTTCATAACTTTGCAATTCATAATTTTAATATTTGGTTTACAGACATAAGGTTCGTGAAATCTCAAATAGGTAGCTGGTGCCTTCTTATGGGTCCGCATCGGTTTTACCGCTGGTCTGGAAGCAAAGAACCGAAAATTCATTGGGTTTGTGCTAAAAAAAAACGAGAAAAGTGCCGAGCAAAAGTTACCACTATCAACAACAAAATTGTCAAATCCATGACCGAACACAATCATTAACTTGGCTGTTGATGCACTTTGGCTGCCCGAGGGTAACGCGATAATGGACTGAAATTATTTTGTCTCATTAGAGTGCTTAATAGTTCTAACACTGCTGGTGATGAGGTTCAGACTAAAGCAAGATAAGAAAAATCTGATTTTATAAAAAAAACTGGTTTTTAGAAAAATAAATAAGTAATTATATAATCACATCATAGTGTATTTAATAAATAAATATTGATATGTCTACATTTGGTTTTATTAAATGCCAAACTATTTAAATTTAAGTTCTGAATAGTAATTATTTATCTCTTTGGTTCTACGCAGTTGTCCCAAATGTTTGTAAATCAACTTGTTGATTATATAATATTCAAATTATTTACGGTTTTTAAAGTTTTTAAAACCCACCAGGGTTTCCCGTGCATTCTCAATAGGACTAAACCTTACCATATTTCTGAACTATAACTTTATTAGGTGATTCACATTAAATGTTAACATTACTAATACATATATTTCAATCACTTAAAATCTAAAAAGTTTAGTATCCTCTACTCTTGTCTCAATAGTCCCGAGGCACTTGGTTGGTGCTTGTTCTTCTAACATCTGCATAAGCCATCATAATATACTCCACATAATTTTCTGCTATGTCTTTGTATCTTTACTAAAACTGTAATTTATTTCTCAATTACAGGTTTGGTGTTTTCACAATCGAGGTTTGGGAATCCTGTCATAGAGTACGATGGGTATCGCTACAACAAGCGAAGTGGTAGCAAGGGTCCCAAAGCAAGCTGGGTCTGTGTGAAGGTCTCCGTCGGCTGCAAGGCCAGGATCTTCACAATCGACAATGAAATTTACAAAATTGATCATTTACATAACCATGATCGTCCTGCTACGTTCTTGTAGCAAGTTTCTTCCGTTTCTTTGTAGGTGTGAATATTTTTTAGACTTAGTTGTTTATGTGCAACAAGCTTGTCTGGTCTATTAAGCAAAATTTGTATGTACCATAAAGCATATTCGTCTATCCATCTAAAAGAATATGTTAAAGCTAAAGTTATCTTTTGATTAAAAATATTATGTGGAGCTGTACGCCGTAGACAGAGAAATAATAGAATAGAATAAAACTTTATTGTACACCAAAAATTAAACATAACAGGCTTACAAAGAAAAAGGAAAAGAGAGATTTTTTTGGAGATTACCGCGAAGACTGTTTACGTTGATGCAGTCCCAATAGGCTTTCTAGATTCTTGATCTAATTCCCTATCGAGCTTTGTATAGACCAGTGGCATGATTATTTTTTTGATTACTTCGAACTGTTTGTCCATATTTTATAAAAAAATAACTATTTGCTATCGTTTGCTGTATGTTATTATTTCCCAGAATTTGATCCTTAGCAGTGGCACAATCGATTGGTGTACATGGTGGTGGTTGGTATACATGATGTGTTTTTTTCAAAATCAATGGGTTCGTTTCCTGACTAGGAATATTGATTTTTCAAAAAACCAAGGATGCAGTTTTAGTTTTTATCAAAATCGGGCTCGAGACTTCTTTCAGTGTTTTTCGCTATTCCTCATAGTTTCGGATTAGGCCTTCCACCCACTTAAAAAATCATCCAATATATCTCGGCTCCGATGCATTTTGGAAATATTTGTTCATAGAAGAAAATGAATGTCTTATTGTTTTCTTTCTAATGAATTATTTTTGAAAATGGCCGCAGACTTAAAAAAATCATGCCACTTTTACCCATACCCACTTTTTACATACTTAACACTAATTTATGCACCGGTTACGCATTTCTATGTGAATAGTTCACTTCTGAGGAATTCTCTCCTGTCGATGTAGCTGTCTACAGAAAAGATGATTTGCTGGTTTTCCATGTATATTTTATTTATTTGTTGAAAAACACACCGTTTTTATTGCGATGCAATCATTTTGCGCTGCTTTTTTATTACATTTATCGATTTAAAAGAGGTATTCTCTACAGAAGATATATGAAGAGCTCTCTTTTGAATTTACAGATATGGCGGGTAAAAGGCGATCAGAAAAAGAAAAAAAAGAACGTTTGAAAGAGAGAAAGAAGGCCTGGATACGAAACAAAAGAAAAAACATGACTGAAGCCGAACTGGAAGAAAGACGTCGAAAAGATAGAGAAAGAAGCAGGAAAAAGAAAATTAATCAAAGATTTTACACCAAGAGCACATAAAGCAAGTAGAAAAAGAAACTCATCGTAATAAGTTAAAAATATTAAAAGCAACTGAGCGAGAGCTCTGATTGAGATTCGAGATGATCTATGTGTTTTACAAATATTGTATTGTATTGTATAACGGGCTGGGGTCCGCATCTTCACGTCCAAAGCGCTTATTTTGCGTACTATGTGTTACGAATAAGGTCTGTTTTGTAACACATCGTACCGCGCTTTGGACGTGGAGTTGCATACACCAGCCTAAATAAAGTGTGTTTCAAACAAGCATTGATTTTATTGTTTTTCATAATATTATTATGATTGATCTCTGATCCTATTTTTAAGACGATAATCTGGCTAAAACTTATTATTATAAGAAAATAAAAAGTTGATTTAGTTAAACAAAAAAAAAACCAACTAGGAAACACACTCATGATTGGAAGTAAGCAAATTATTTTAGTTTTACTTTTAATTGTCACCATTTAAAAGATTTAATTTTAAAATTAACCGTATCCCATCTTGAAGTTTAACTCCTGTCATTAAACTTCAAGTTGGGGCACAGTTAATTTAACTTACCTGTAATGTAGTACCTACGTCTCATTCACAACCTCATAATATTGTGTTTCAAAGAAATTTTGCTTATGCTTAATATGACTTATTCTATGATAAAGACTGAAAACAGCGGAAGCGTTTGAGGACGCAAGCTCGTCTTTTTATTTGTTTTATTTTCCTTTATGAAGCCATTTTTCAGTTTATTATCTAATTTAGATGTAACTGGAATGCGGTTTGATAGAAAAATCGCTGTAGATAGTTCGTTTAGTGATATCTGTAAGTTAGCTTCCCAATTTATAAATACACATTAAAAAATTAAAATACGTGGTTTTCTTTTTTACAGAACAAGTACAATTCGAGAGGTCCAGGCAAGGCCGGCCTATAGCAGTTTACTCCGGATATAGATTCAGCAAGCAGATTACTTACAACGACAAAACATGGTGGAAATGTAGTAAGAAAAACTACGGATGTAAAGCCACCCTCGTGCTTTTTGAAAAACAGATAATTAAGAAGCTCAATGACCATAATCACCCGCGTGAGCTCGAATAAGGAAACAATTTTGCTTATAATAATTTATATCTAAGAATATTCATACATTAATAATTTATATCTAGGAATATTCATACATCAATAATTTATATCTAAAAATATACATACACATTCTATGGTGCAATTTATTTTGTCTTTTGGTAGAATTTTAGAATTATAGTAATATTTTTTAAGTGATGACCATTACGTGATTTTGATATTTAATTGGCATGCCTTTGCGAAGGAGGAATATTATTTCTTCATCCGACATAATTATTTTCACTTGACGTAAAAATTGTGCATTGACATCAGTCTGACTTATCAGAAACATTAGTTTTCTGAGAAGGCTAGCTTTTTATTATTTGTTACTAGTAAAACGGTTTTATGTATTTGATCGGACTAGAAGGAATCATCCCTCTTTGTCCGATGAATCGGTCCAAAAGGAAAAAAAAACAATGCGTTGTCACATCGATCGGACTATGAGAATTTTTGATTCCGCTTTGTCCGATGAATCGGACTAAAAGGAAAAAACGTTAACGTTGTCCGATTGATCGGACTTAGCAGTGTTCACAGGGGAAAATATCATCACTATCAATGTAGCTAAAACATAGGGAATAAATAATAGATCCTTAAGCGTTAATAATCATGGGATGTACCTATAAATAGTCATAAGTACACACAACGATACATCAAGCTATACATTTCCTGTATTACGTGGCCTCGTTTTGTATAGGTTTCCCGTACAATGAGAGATCCGCATAAACTGGTTTTGTACAACTTGATTGGTCGCCGTGCGTACATGCATCGTATTAATTACCTATTTGGTTTAAATAATAAGTAGTATAGAAGGGTAGAGTTAGTACATATGGAACATGGGCCTAAACACTAACGCGTATTTAAATAAATAACATTGTTTCAGATTTGTTGTTGAAATTCGTGTTTGAAATAATAAATGCATTAACAAATGGATCGATTTTTTTTTCCGTTTTATTAAAGTGTTCACTATCATACATAATTGCGATAGCTAACCGCGTAATAGATCATAATAAAATTGCAGTCACAATTTGTGCAATTATAGTATTTTCAAAATATATATAAATAGTATTTTTATAAAGTTAAGGTTTTTCTTTTAGGTCTAGAGATATCATACACGGAATCAAGGAGAGGCAAGCCAATGCTCCAGATGGGTGAGAACAGGTACTATAAGCACAGCACGAACCGCGAGGGGAACCCGAAGGTGTTGTGGGTCTGCATCAAGTGGTGCTCTGGCTGCAGGGCTTCTATCAAGACCTACAACAATGAGGTCATCTGCATGAACGGCGAACACAACCACCAGCGCCAGCGGAATGCTACTGATTATACTTTTTATAACTCTTAGGAGAAGACTTCAAGTATAGGAAAAGAGATGGGTAGAAAAGATTGCAGTAAAACTGTTACTTACATTTATTATTAAAAGCCTACAATGTCCCTCTGCCCCTCACCCTCCTATATCTCTGGTGTAAAGCCAATAAGGACCAGTTCTTATAAAAGTAATATAGTTCTCCTAGACCTGTCATTTCAATGTGCAATCAAGAATTTAAGGCCGAATAGCTAAACTAAGTTGGCTAGCTTATGTGTATAATTTTGTAAATGATACGAGAATTTTCCATTTAATATTTAAGCGTGGGCCTAATACTAGTAGGTAGACGTGTAACACAGAAAAGAGCGTGTACTGTGCTCTATCAGGATCAAACTAGGTACCGTAATGCTAGCACACTTTTAGCGTTTAAAATAGGTAAATATTGTTTTGTTTTTATTGTAGGACAAGAAACAAGAAATGAAACAAAAACAAAACAAAACACAAAAAAAAAATTAAAACAAACGAAACGACGTCACGACGACGTGACGTGACGTTTTTGAAATTTAGAACAAGGACCATAACTATTATTGTTTTGAATGCGTACCTTTTCGATGTATTATTAGTTGTTATTTAAATAACATTAATCTTGATTTAGTTTTGGGGTTAGATGGATTTTAGTAATATAGAATTTTTGAAGTGAAAACTTCTTCAGCGGCGTTGTGCACTTTTGTGATGACTAAAAAATGTTAAACTCGCGTCAGGTCTCGCAGGACACGTGACCGTCAGGTTACGTAGGTTGGGAGGGAATTTGAACTTTATGACATCTGTCATTGAGTTTGGGTTTCCAAAACTGGAAAATTCGTAAAACGGATTGACATAAGGTTACGAAGGAATTTGAACTTTATGACATCTGTCATTAAGTTCGGGTTTCCAAAACTGGATAATTATCTTATGCACAAACAAAACCTTTGTTTTCTCCAAAGAGGTAAAATTCATAAGACGGTTTTTTTTTTAAACATATCCCCACACTAGGAATTTCTCCTGTATCGTGGGTGCTTTTACAAACATTTAAACTCACATACACAAACAGAACCCCCCGGAACAACTATCTGTAGGCCTTTCGTTGAGCTCCTTGAGTTATAAGTCGAGCTACACGATAACTGACAAATGCTTGCACTGACTGGACAGGTCCACTCAAATCTGTGTGGTTCTTTCTTCAAAAGACCATTTCAGACACGTATCTGCATAGTCCTCATGTGAGTTTGCCAAGATTTTGTCTGGACCTTAAAAGAGACTGTGACCTCTAAGTTTGTTTCGGCTGTTTCTTCTCAGAGTAGTCAGGTACGAAACACCGGCCCCATCTAGTTTAAAAAAATTGACGTGTAAAAGTGTTTGTAAAAACCTACTTGCAAAATAAACATCATTTATCATTTATCATTACAAATATTTGTTCCGTGCGGGGATCGAACCCGCGACAGGCAGCGTAGCAGTCAATCGCTTAGCCACTGCGCCAACCGTGCCGTCAATCGTCAACTGCGTCACCCGTGCCGTCAGTCGATTGTAATAGTTCAGAAGTATTAAATTTTTAATCTAATATAAATTTTCATGTATGAGTATGACAGCGCAATAAATGCATATTGTATTTTACCACTTTTTTTCTTTTTGGAATGGCGCTCGCAGTTCAACCTAGGAGGTTGTCGTCTGCTTAACCGGACTATCCTGTGGGTGCCTTAAGAGTAAGGCCTCCAGCCAGGGCATAAAAACTTACAAACTAAGCGACTACACGCTGAGGGCACCCCCTGTGGGGTACGAGCCTCGGCATAGGGCGTCGCTGGGGGAGGACTGCATGGGGGCAGGCTGGATCTGAATGATGTATTTTACCACATAAATGATAGTACTTTTATACTAATAATTAACGCGGTTCGTGCAAAATTGTTCCGTAACTATTCCAAAATATCAAAAATGCACAACATTAATATTGAAGTTTTCACTTCTGCCGGCACTCCCGGAGTGCAACCCGTTTTTTTTATTTGTTGACATATTAATTTTAGGTATATAAGTATAATGTGATAAATTATTTTAGTTAATAGTAAGAACTTAAAGGTTTTATTAATAAAGTTACAATTATTTTATAAAAAACATTAATCTTTGAGTTCAAATGAATCCTTTAATGTTTTATTTATACACCCGCTGCTAAACAAAAAGACTCATTATCACGAATTGTAGTATATATTATTCTACATTTTAACCTTAATTTATTCATTTTTTGTTGTTAATTAAATTTAACTAAATTTCAACTTCGTTACAGCTCCAGTGTTCTCAATTATGTAGAATACTGAACTATTTTGTGGTGCACATCGCGTAAACTAAATCACTGTAAAAAACCGGCCAAGTGCTAGATGGAATCGCAAACAAAGGGTTCCCTAGCACTACAGAATTGAATAACAACAAAGGTCAATTTACACACACCAGCAAAACTAAATTAGTTTTTCAAAGACAGTGTTAATGAAACACTAAGCTCCTTCACAAAAAAACCCATAACTCAAAATTTATAATTATATCTAATCTTGTTCAAACCAATTCTCGTTGAAAGTTCTTTTTAAGTTCTACAAACCTACATATTTTCAGATTTTTATAGAAAGTATTTGAGGAACTTTGTTTTTTTTTTTAAGAGCTGATCGGTCAATCTACCGTGTGCGCCTAATTTGCCAATTTGCATCGATACCCAGTGATAATTCAAATCTTATGCTTGATAAAAATATGTAACAGATTTTTGTTTTTTACATCATTTCGACATCCTTATTGTGAAAATGTTAATCGTGTTCACGGACCAACATAAATACGTGCACCACAATTAACTTTTTATAGCAAGCTTCACTCACAAATTTTTGTTTGATAACTTCCATGATCAAATTATATTTTCAGACCTGGTCATTTTCACATTCAAAAGGTATGAGTTATTTACCTGAATCAGAGATCTTTTCTGACACCTATGGTTACCGAAGATGTGGGAGGAAACTTCGACCATACCACAATATACTCTGGCAATGTGTTAGACGGTGAGTTAAAAAAAACTCATGCGAAGCTCGTCACTAAAGGATCACGTTTGGACCAACTATATAGAAAACATAACCATGAGAAAGAGTTTGTTAATAATTAAAACACGGAACATGTTCTTGAACTTAGATTATCTAAACTTTATATCTCAGCCGATTTTTAGGTGTTTGTCTCCAAAATGTTGTTTCTGTTTTGTTCAACTGTAAGTTACCAAATATAGATGACCAAATTTTAAAATTATTTTTCTGTATAGCTTGTATTTCTAAAGGGTCCATAGATAAATGAAAGAATTCTAGAAATCTTCAAACTTGTCAGTATGGTAAGGCGTCATGGATTCTACTTGCAAAATGTTCAGTTTGTCTACGAAGGAAACTATTACCTCAATAGCAGTGCTTTACAAAGTCTCATTTCTCGAATCATTTTTTCCCTTGCAGTTTTTTAATCTACATCTCGTTGGGGCCTGCCCGTCATCTTTATAGGTGTCTAGAGGATCAACAAGAACAATAAAAGCAAATTCCTCTATGGTTATTGGACCTGTAGCAGAACCAGGAGTAGCGGCTGCAAGGCCACTATCACCAGTTTCAATAACGTGATCATCAAGGGTAGAAGAAACCACAATTATTAGGTGAACCCTGAAAAACCCAATCTGCATATAATCGTATTATTTTTAAATTTTTGATCCGATGAATTTACATTAATGATACATACGAGTATATGGCGATTCATTAATAACTATTGTGTTTGCTTTGTTTAATAAATGAACATGGGTTACATGATAATAATTGCATTACACGATAAAAATATAGGAGAGAGGTCAGATAGGTAATTAGGCAGTCACTTCATGTAAAATACTGGTATTTAGCAGCATCCGGTTAGACTGGAAGCCGACCCCAATATAGTTTGGGAAAGGCTAGGCGGACGATGATGACAATTCTAAAATATTATCAGGATAATGTTGTGGATGCACAATTTGCAATCTCTGATGAGCTACACCATGCTCTCCCACTCGGTCACAGAAACTAGAATGCGACTCCGACGAGCACCCGCGCCACCCCGCTATCGATCAGTCGCGATTTTACTCCGGAAGCGAGCACATGCATCGCCCGCGCTCCGTGCGCCACCGCCCACGTGGTTCCCGCGGTCGATACTTAGTTTTCATGGTTCTGAAGTGCCCTTCGGACGCGCCTAATTAACTGAACTGCTGTATTTTCGTTTTCCCAACACCAGTATGCGCTGCAGTGACCTTGAGAATAGCTGATTAAAAAAAAAATTTTGAGGATTCTAAAATTTCGCTGACTTATAGAAGTTCACCGCTACTTCAGATCGAAGAGCACACTACCTTACCTAGCTTTACAATAAATTGTAAACATAAACTAGGTGGACGGATCTACTGGGTTGCAATAAGGATGTCTGAATTACCAGAGTCAAGAATGGACACAACCAGCCGTAAGGATTTTCTGTTATTTTAAAATATAATATGTGATTTCGGCAATGTAGGTTAATTATGTTTTGCATTGTATGTTATGATTAAGTATAGTCTTTAAAGCTGTACTGTAAACTAGGAATTGTCCGGCAATGATTTGAATCGTGGGTTGTGTTACATAATGTAGGTCCTCAAAGAGTGCACATTGCGAGCCTAGCGCGGTGGCGACAACGGGCGCGAAATATCAAACATATGAGCGATTTCAAATGTTTGATATTTCGTGCCACACTGCACACACACGCTTGTGTCCACACTGAAGTGACTAAAGCGGACGCCTAGCACGACTTGCATGAACGATTTAGCGCGCGTAGTTTTCAAACGTTCCGATCCGCGCGCTATGGCCACACCGCGGGCCTATTCTACAATCGGCCCAATGCGCGGGTGGCAGTGGTATCAAACCAATTCGGTCTTGTCGCTCGGCGTAAGCGCGTCTTCAATTTTTTTTTGTGAAAGTTTTATATGGGCGACTAGGCAGTAAAATCGATTCGTATGCCGCGACGGGAAATGGTGTTGCGCCCCCATCCGTATGCTACGTGAAATCAACCTTAGCCTGTTTTTTTTTTTGTATTGCTTTTTGGTGTTCTGTTGTTTTTAAAAGTTCCGCGTTCATTTTTTTTTTCTTGCTTTTACTCCATATTTCGTTATAAGTTGATTAATTCTATTTAAAACATGGATGTTTCACATCTATCGGGCGTCCCGTGACGGCCAACTGTTTTTATTTTTTTAAGTGTTGGTATGTGCGATTCAATTTTAGCCAGCTATATGGTAAAGTTAACATCCCCAATACACTGTTTGTATCTTCTCTGGTGATTATATGTAATATTTTGCTCCGGATATAATCAAATGTGGGTTCGAGTGTACTCAAAAAATTTTTTAGGGTACAATCTCAGTTATTCATACAAAGTACTTTTCCATTATTTTTTCTGTTTTTATTTATTTCGTGCACACACTATCTTATGTTCAACATCTTCTATCTTAGAATTAGACTGTCTAATAAAAATACTCGTACTCGTCCATGGTTTGCAACATCTGAAATATGCCTAAACGCTACACTGCTCGCTCGTCACTGTGGCCACCGCACGCCTCCGCCATCGCGCCCGCTACAGGGCCTAGCCACCGCGCCTTCAGTGTGGTCGCACATAAATAGACACACGACACAAGAGGCGATCTTAGCGTTCGTAGCGATGAGCTACGACGTAGCACGGAGCGTAGCGAAGGACCTCTACGAGAATATGGATCTATGGACCAATATTATATAATATTATTGTTCGAACTGTTGCCGTGACTGCACGCGTCGACTTTAATTTCGATTATTATCTATCTATATATAAAAACAATTGCGGTTCCTTTTTCTTGCTAAAACTCGAGAACGTTATGGGCCGATTTAGCTGATCATTTATCATTTATAGGGTGGGGTAGAGTAAGGTAGGGCAGGGTAGGTAGGTCGGTAGGGTAAGGTAGGTAGATAAGTAGGAAGGTAGGGAAGGTAGGTAGGGTAGGGTAGGTAGATAGGTCTGAAAAGTGCGTTGCAACGCATGCCGGGTACAGCTAGTTAATTAATAAAATTTCAAAACAATTCAAACAAATAATTTCAAGCTAGGAAATAATATAAAGTAAAATTAAACTCTACGGCTTTTCATTCCTAATTGAACTTATACTATCACTTACGGGATATGTTCCGTGATTATCGATTCTTTTGAGTTCCCGATATTTCGACGCAGTTGATACTGTTGTCGCCATGATCGCGAGATGACTGGAGAATGCGAATGGATAGAAAATAAATAATTAGGAGCAGACAAATCTGTCAACCCTTTTTCTTTGTCTTTTGATACGCGAAGCACTGGCAGTCGATACAAAGTCACGGCAATCGATAATCACGGAAGATATTCCGTAAGTGATAGTATAAGTTTAGTTAAAAACCGTGAAAGTTTAAAACAGTCTTCCTAACCAAATGACGTGTTGACAAAACGATTTAAACAAATAACTAACTAATATTCAATGTAAATGGATTGTGTTACAAAGTACGTGACATTTACGTTTTTAAATAATATACTTTGTTGCAGCGGTCCCAGGACCTTCATCGACCCCTCCGGACAGTCCCGATGAGCTTATCAAAGTGTGGACAGGTGATATAAAATGGAAGCGACCAGGTGGCGACGTGTCACTAGTGGGTTGTGAAATTTCAGCTGAGGAAAGTACAACGGAAGATCTGAATGTGGACGCTTGGTCAGATTTGTTACTATTTCTGTTACCGGATGATGCACTAGCTTGTATCGGACGAAATATTTTGGAAGATTTTCAATCCCTGTTGTTTGAAATGAGCCCATCACCCCAAGTCGAGGAGCTCACTGAGTCTTTTAAGAATGGAGAGGTCGGATTTATAAGATTCAAATCTGCGCCTGACGGCTTCGTAGTGCTAACGTACTCATCTGAATCAAACAAGTTTATAGGCATTGTACCCAACGATCAGATGGGGTTAGTCATTGAACTAGCGAACTTGTTAGAACCAGTCCACAGTGAATTCAATATTATGGTGCGAAGAGCGGCGTAAGAAATCGGTGCAGGGTTCTATAATAAACCTACCAACGTACTTTAGAATATTTAAGATGTTCAACGCCATGTCGGCCAATGCTGGGCGGCAGTTTAACTTTCCGTATAAAAGCCCCTCAAAAGATTGGAAATTGACATAAAAATGAGTTTTTGTTTTTATTATTAAATACGGATTTTTAACTTACAAAACTTTGACATAACCGCGGAAATCTTTATAAATGTGAAGATAACTCATGTCGCCCAATATTGTCCCCCATGGCCTACTGGGTAAGATTATTTGAACTTTCTTCAATTGAAGCCGCGCGGGTCAAAGTGTCGCCCACTCCCGAGTATCTCGTCCGCACGCCCTGCGCGTTATTTTCTTACTTTAACGGGTGAAGCTCAGCCGGTAAATAAAACTCAGATGGGTGGGTATTTCAAAAATATAATTATTTAAAAAGTAGGTAATTTTAAATAAAAAGATTTTTAGAATCATCCAGTAGAGGACTGGCGTGAGTTCTCAACATCGAGCTCGTGTTAAGTTCTAGACCGCCTAAAGAAAACCACTATCCTAAAGTTTCCAGAACGTAGGTGACTGGTGACAGCAAGGTAGCGTTGGTTGGGCTTCTATTCAGAGATAGTGCGTAGCACTTCAGAGTTGTGCAGCCACAGACCCATGCAGCGGCAGCTAGTCGTTGGTTGTCCGGTACGGAAGAACTTTTAATTATTTCAAGAACTACAAAAGTAGGCACTGTTTGATTTTTGTTAATTTACCTACTGAATATTGTGATTATGCTGTTCTATTCTAGGAGGCTGCGAGGGTCATGCTGTGTAGAACTCTCCCATTTATTGTTGACCGTCAGCTCAGAAGAGACGCTTAAACATAGCTCTGACTGTCGGACAACTTTGTCCCCCACGGCCCGAACTGAGCATACTGGTGTCGCCCATTATTGTTCGACATGGCCTGAATAGAAATTTATAATTTTATTCCGTGACGTGGAACGTGTTGTAAAGGAATGTTGCTACGGATTGTGGTATTCTTTATGTACTCGAAATGTATTTAAATGTCTAGCACGTGTGTAGTTTTAAGGGTATTTTCCTTAAACGTGTTGTTCGAATGTAGTGCTTTAATGATACTCTATTTGTCTCTTTAATAGAATATAATGAAACTTTATTGGACACCAAAAGTGAAACATAACGGTTTTACAAAACTGCTAATTTTATGGTTACAATGGCGGTCTCATCGCTGATAGCTATATCTTCTAGACAACAGATTACATATTAATCAGATTACATACATAGATGTAGCGCTTACTAATAATTGGAGTCACTATTTAGATTGGATAAGTTATTTATAATGAAATGTTACATCGTGACCACACACACCATCGTCGTCAAACACATTGGTTTTTACAGTTCGTGTTTGAAACGAAAATTACATAAATTGAAAGAACCTCTTAGGGGACAAATATTCATGAATTTAAAGTGTATTACAGTGGATTTTTGTAGTATTATGGAATAAATCAATCTCGGCTATTTTAAAGCGGATAAGCGGATCGGGAGATATTAAAGTTTTCTCTTAATAGTGAATAATATATTTTATCGTAATTTTAAAATATTGTCAACGATCTGAAAAAAAAAACACGAAAAAAAATTGCTCTCATAGTCTGTACTCGTATTAATGTTCAAGTCTTAGTTTATAATATTTTTTCGAATATAGTTGATGTAGTACTGTCATTGAAACAAAAGTTATGAAATAAAATATACTCAATCAATGTATTGTAAGATAAATTAATATTTAAGTTTTTTTTTTTATCTAAATACTTTCAATGTCAGCCTCTTGATCTATTTAATCATGATGTAGTTTATTCATAAATATACGTTTATGTGTCAAAAAATGTACGGCGAAACAATGGCTAATCACTATTTATTTTAACTATAAGCAGTCTATAAAAAAACCCCTTGTATTAATTTGCCTACCTTTGTATACTTCAGTGTATTAATAAACTTTCCAAAATATTGTATTACATAGAATTGTAAATTATTCAATCATTAAATAATTAATATCAAAATATCTCTTTTATTACGACTCATGAAAATAAACCTAGGTTTGAAAAAAGAGCTCTTAAGGATAAGCCTCTTGGGGTGCGTAGCAGCACGGTTCGGGGAGATCGTCGTAGCGGGAGTCTACTTCTCCCCGAGCCGAACTGTCGCCGAGTTCCACAACTGCCTCATGGGAGTTGAGTGTCGTCATCCGAAGCTATTCCCTCCCCGTGCTTGTGCTCGGGGACTTCAACGCCAAAAACTTGGGTTGGGGTTCTCGTTGCATCTGCGATGTGCGGGGTAGAATGGTGGAGAACTGGGCTCTGGAGGCGGGCCTGGTCGTCCTAAATCGGGGTTCAGTCCCCACGTGTGTGCGGATGCGGGGCGAGTCAGTGGTGGATATCTCGTTCGCCAGCCCCGCTCTGTCACCGCGCGTCGCTGACTGGCGCGTCATGGAGGGGGTGGAGATTTATTCCAACCAGCAGTACATCCGGTTCGATGTCTCGGCCCAGGCCTCTAGTGCGCCGGTCCTGCTGGCCCCGAGTGGCCCATGATGGGCGCTAAAGCAGCTGGACCGGGAGCTCCTCCTGGAAGCGTCGATCGTGCAGGCTTGGGTGACATCACCGGCCAGGCCTGCCGACATTAACAACGAGGTGGGGTTGGTTCCAGGTGGCCATGTCCGAAATATGCGACGCGGCCCTCAGTTTGTGGAGGTGAGCGTGGTGAGCGCTCTGTTCCCTTCGCGAGAGGAACATCCTCCCCCGCCTATGGCTCCGCTGCTTGTGGTGCCGGAAGCGGACCACATCGTGGACGATGACGACATTCCGGAGGTGACCGGGGTAGACCTGAGAGTGGCGGTAGGCAGGCTTAAAGCCAAAAATACTACCCCGGGACCCAATGGCTTGTCTGGCAAAGCCTGGATCCTGGCCTTCGAGGCTCTCGGGCCTCGACTGGTAGGGCTCTTAGGCGTATGCTTGGAGAGAGGCCAGTTCCCACTTCGTTGGAAGACGGGGAAGCTTCACATCCAGAAGCCGGGGCGCCCTGCGGACTCTCCGTCTACATACCGGCCCCTTGTGTTGTTCAACGAAGTGGGCAAGCTCTTTGAAAGAGTCATTGAACCGCCTCGCCGGCAATCTTGTGGGGACGGGGCCGGACCTTGCGGAACACCAATTTTGTTTCCGTAAAGGGCTCTCGACGGTGGACGCCTTTATGCGCGTGAGGGCTCTCACGACGGGGGGGATGCTGTGTCTCAGGATGGGGTCGTCTTGACGGTCTGTTGACATCGCCCACGCCTTCAACACCATGCCCTGGAGCTGCATTAGGAATGCACTCCGGTATTACCGGGTGCCGACCTACCTTCGTCGTGTGGTCGGAGACTACCTGACGGATAGGGCCGTCATCTACCCCGGTCGGACCGGAGAATGGAACCAGCGAGAGGTGTCATCTGTGTTCCACAGGGATCGGTTCTGGGGCCACCCTTGTGAAACATCGGTTACGACTGGATGTTGCGCGCCTACCTCCCTAGCGGTGTCAGCGTAGTTTGCTGCGCTGACGACACGCTGGTGCTGGCACAAGGGAGGTCGCACGAGGCGGAGGCCGAAGTCATGAGACGCGGGGTTGCGCTAGTTGTGGAAAGAATGCGGCAACTGGGTCTCGACGTGGCGTTGCACAAGTCCGAGGCCATGTCCTTTCGTGGGACTCGGAATGCACCACCGTCGGGATCCCTACTGACGACGGTAGGAGGGGTTCCCATCGGCGTCGTTTCGACGTTGAAGTACCTACGGCTCGACCTCGACAGCCGGTGAAATTTCGTGGAGCATTTCGGACGTTTGGCCTCCAAACTGGAACGGGCCGGGGCTGCGTTTGAGCGGCTCTTGCCCAACCTGGGGGGTCCAAACGCCTCCTGCCGGAGGCACGACGCAGAGGTCGTGTGGTCAATGGCCCTTTACGGGGCCCCGGTGTGGGCGTGTTCTTTGAGGCGGCCAGCCGCCCACTACCTGAACGTGCCCCAAAAGGTGGTAGCCGTGAGGCTAGTCCGGGGGTACCCCATGATCTCCGGCGAGGTGGCGAGTCTCTGGGCCGGATTGCCGCCATGGGATCTGGAGGCGATAGTCCCCGCACGCCTGCACGAATGGCGCGCGGAGGCACTGTGCCGGGGGGCGATTTGCCGCGGCAGCGGCAAATCGCGCTAAATAGCGCTCAGCGGACAGAGAGAGCGACTGGCGCAACTCCGTGCAGGGCACGCCACAATAGTGGCGATAAGTCCCCTTTTTGAGGAGTGGCTGGAGAGGCGCCACGGTGCCCTCACCTTCCGCCTGACGCAGGTCCTCACCGGACACGGTTGTTTCGGGAGGTTCCTGCACCGAATCGGGTGGGAGGAGGTATCACCACTGCGAGGATCGGCCGGAGGATACAATGGAGCACAACGTAGAGCTCTGCCCTGCTTGGGCTGAGCATCACCTTGTCCTCGTAGCGGCAATCTCTCGCGTCCGGCCCTGGTTCAATCCATGGAGAACATTTTCCCTCACGAACTTTCTGCGAAGCAGTCGTGCTAGCGAAGGAGGTGGCGGAACGTGAGAGGGAGAGCGTCTCACGTCCCAGCCACCGCGGGAGACGCCCCGGGGTTTGGGGGCCATTCAGTGGCCTCCGGCCACCATAGGCGCGGGCTTGTGGACAGTGAGTAATGGGCTAGCTCACCGTCCGTCCGTCTTATGACGACAGGCCGTGTCGACAGCGCGTTCGTGTTCCACGCGCGCGTCAAGGAGATGACAGCAAATCGGAAGGGGTCCTAGAGGGCCGATGCCTGCCAGGGCTGCAGGACTGTTCGAAAGAGATACCGTGGCCCTGAAACACAAAGAGCTAAAAAGGAACATGCATGAGTTTTAGTCAGTACAATTCTGACACTCCCTTCCGCTCCGCCCAGAGCGGAAGGAGTCATTTGATGACTTCCCATCCGTAAAAAAAAGGATAAGACCATTGCCTATCCGAGGAAGCACATCCGCAATACATATTTCTGTAGCATGGAAGTGATTTTCGTGAGAATGGGTTCCTTGCTAATGATATTGTGCAGGATCAGGGCTGTTCCCGTCGAAAATAACAACTTGAATGGTTACATAAGTTTATTCTTCTAATATTCTTTCCTTTACATGTGCTTGTGTTCAGTCCGCCATGACCATGGCGGAAGGCGGTATGTCGATGATGAAAGAGAAGGAAGAAAAAAAGGGGAGATTTTATACATTGCTAAGCCTTATATAGGCTTGATTTCTGTGTGAGGGAGTGAATGTGACCGAACGTAGGAGTGGATAGCGGCGTGAAGCGGCGGTGAAGTCTCTTCCCCGCGGCAACAGATGTCGCTGGCGTAGCAAAGCCGGGCACTAGCCTACCCCCTTCGTCGGTAGATGGCGCGAGCAGTTGGCGTGAACAGATAGAATGATATTCATTTGGTTTGCACGCTAGTTGTGCCTGAATCTCGGTACGGGTCGAAGTCCTAAATCATACTTTTTCTACTGTCTACTAATTCTCTAAATCAATGAACTGTTTTCAGATGA
This sequence comes from Cerastis rubricosa, assembly GCA_949152445.1. Classification (NCBI taxonomy): domain Eukaryota; kingdom Metazoa; phylum Arthropoda; class Insecta; order Lepidoptera; family Noctuidae; genus Cerastis; species Cerastis rubricosa. Next base: position 17,393,848 of record OX424527.1, read on the forward strand.
ATTAGTAATTAGTTAATTCATTTGAAAACAGTTCACTGATTTAGAGAGTTCGGAATCTTGTCAACTAGTTAATTACAACTAGTTATTATTTTAGGACAAGATTCCGAACTCTCTTACTTACTTAATTATGGGTACAATTGTCGCACCTTTCGTGTCTAATTTTTAGTTTTTAGTTTATTTCTAAAATCCCCTTTCTCCCCCAAAAAAGAGATACGAGACAGATTTTACCTTACAAGAGTGAGATAACAGATTTAATAAGTTTTTCAGGTATCATTTAAGCAAAAATATTTTGCTAAATCATAATTTGGAATTTAATTGTTTGTGACTTGATTCACAATTCTAGCGAATTCACAAAGTTGTAAAAAGATTTTTATGGCATGTGGCACATCACTAGCAAGAGGATAGACTAGAGAATTTTCGAGGGAGTTGGAAGATCCCAGTCGCTTTTAGTTTTTTTTTTAAAGCCATGTAACTAGCTGTAACATGGACAGCGTTAAGTGAAGTCCGAAACTTTGCGACTTAATTAAAAAAAATCTAGGTGGCTAATGTCACTAATTTTGAATTCTAAAGTACTGGAATACAATACACATCTAAATTAAATTAAAATTCTGTGTCTACGACTTATACTTTTTTTTTAATTTGTATTTGAATGTAAAATTTGGGTATTTTGTTAATAAAACAATAAAAAGTCGATGAAAAAAAATCCACAGGGCATGAGAATTGTTTAGGGGTCTGAGAGGATAGCAGATGACCCCCCCCAGTCGACCATTTCAATTTGGCACACGATGCACCAAACACCCTGTATAACACTAGATTCAGGCGATTTGATTAGTTAAAACTAGTCTTAAGTAATGCTGGAATTTTGTGTGACGTTCTGTAATACTCGTACAGGAATAATTAGTGTCACCAATGGCGCTTGGTCGCACAAAATTCTTAAAAAATACTTTCTCACACAGTCATATTTCATTGAAAAAGGATAACATATCCACAGTTCCAATATTGACCCAGGCTTGGAAAGGTAACCGACTCCTGTGCTTTGCTGGCAAGCGTTTCAATTTCGTCAACAGTAAGGGTTCGAGGACCTACTGATACTGCAAACAAGCGTTCAAAGGCTGCCGAGCGTCTGTGGTCAGTTTAGATGATGTCATCATCAAGATGAAGGAGCCACATAACCATTTTTAACCACTGTTTAGAAATGATTGGATGGTAATTGTAAAAGAGTTTCCACAACTGACGATTAGGCAAACTTAAAAGTCAACTGGTAGAGACTGGTTGTGAAAGGTGGAGGACACGCTGTTCGGCGCAGCAAGATCTGCATTATGAGATATCAGGAGTGGAAGTATTATGAAACTGTTGAAATGGGGTGTTTTTGTTGTTCGGTGAGAGCCTTTTCCTGCATTTTGTATTTGGCAAGTCCTTTTTCGATCCTTTTAAGGCGCTTTTTTAGACAGAAATGGTGGCAGCTGACGGTTGAGGCATTGACATGACTTAAACTATCATGAATGTCAAATAGTACAAGTGCTGTCATCTGTATACTGATGTCACTGCCTCGTCCCGAAAAACACATTATGTACTCGTATTTTTTCAACTATTCTTCGATTAATTGCACTGCGTTGAATAGGTACTATTTTAAATTTCTATAGTTGCTACATTTAGTCAATTACAAATCATCATCGGGAAGTTTGGCAGAAAAAAGGGGAGGGCTATACCCTGCAGTGGGTATTCCGGGCTGATATGATGTTCAAACTCAAAGCATTTATTTAAATTAGACTATTTCTGGCACTTTTGACAGTCAAAACACAATAAAACGTGAAACTACAGTCCCGGTCACAAGGCATAATAACTTGTGAAAGTACTCTAGTTGCCCATTCCTAATCGTAGATCTCTATGGAGAAGAATGAGCAAGAAACTCCATGGACACTCCTTTAAATGAATGTTGATGATGACATCATCATGTATGTTTGCAATATTACTAAGGTAGGTTAACTTGTTAATACAGTAATTGTTGATCGTTACCTATACTTTTGGTAATAATAGAAGATTTTAGAACTACTCACTCACAGCTACTCGTACTCGCTGAACCCCCATTTCATCAGTCTTTGTCTATCATTTACAGTTTTCTACGAAAACTACAACGGTATGACCTATTTTTGATACAAAGGCTTTTGGTACCGAAAGTACAAGGAGTTAGGGATTACCATCTGGTGGGTCTGCTACAAGAGATCCTCGTTGAGGTGCAGCGGCTCCATCATCACAGATGCAGGGGAACTGGAGTATGTCTCTCGTCATTCCCATGAGCAAAAAATTTGGCTGACAGCTTTCAATGGACTACTGAGCTGAAGATTATAGTATATAATTGCTATTTTTGCTGTTTATGTTATATAATGTTATAATAGCGAGCAGCGGTGGCCCAGTGCTGGCGACCCCGACGTACGAGCAGGAAGCCGTGGGTTCAAACCCAGGCGGGCGCATTTGTTTGTGTATTTATTCATTACCGCTGCTCTCAAAACGGTGAAAGAAAACATCGTGAGGAAACCAGCATGTCCTAGAACTAAATTCGAAGACATGATGTGACATCTATCATCACACACTGGGCCCGCGTGTTGGATTACAGACCACTTCCTCTTATAGCGAGGGGGCCTGTGTCCAAACAGTGGGGACATTATAGGCTGATTATACTATTTGCTGTTTTAAGACAACTATAATATTGGTTTTGCGGATTATATTGCTGTTCGACGTAAAGGTATATTCCAGAATCACCTCATTTTTGTAGTTAAATTTTAGATTCAAATGGAACTTTGGTTTTATTCGGGACGATGACTTGAAATGCCCGACATAATAATAATTAAAATTTACTGATATCTAAGGGCACACGGCGTATTATTTAGTCGACGCGTGTTTAACGCCCTTTAAACGACATTCAGTCGCAGCCTTTTAACCTTAGGACACGTTCCGAAATTCAGTGGCGCCGCGCTGTCAACGCGCGTGAAACTCGTGTCATCTGCACATTTAAAATAATACACTGTATGTACATGCTGATAATACGGTGATGCAGATGCCATGCAACGCGCTTCTCTCACACGTTCGTATTTCTTCGTAAGCACATAATTCAGTCGATGCATACGCAACAATAGAATAGAATAGAATAAAACTTTATTGTACACCAAAAATTAATCATAACGGGCTTACAAAACTAACAATTTTATGGTTACAACGGCGGTCTTATCGCTGATAGCGATATCTTCCAGACAACCATAAGATGGATATTATGGAATAAAAATAAAAAAGGGGGTAGTCAGTGGTGTACTACACAAAAATTTTAAATAACAAAAGTAAAGTTATCTACTTATACATGTGTAATATAAATGTAATACATAAACAAAAACATATTTAGATATTTGTGTTTCTACCATTAAATGGCAAAAATAAAACTAGAATGGTGACAAATTTTGACTGAATGAAATTACAGAGACTGAAAATGATTTGCAATTAGTTGCAAATCATTTTTGCTGCATTTTTGCTTTTAAAAGCAACGAGTGACTGTGCTTGTCTTACCGACACCGGCAATTCGTTCCATAAACGGACAGCATGGACCGTAAAGGACTTGTCATAAAATTTGGTGGAATGTGCAGGCATCAAAAGTCTCAAATTCTCTGATGATCTCAAGTGTCTACTGTGAGTATCATGTAGGAACTTGAAACGGTGTTTGAGATAGGACGGCGTTGTGGGATTAAACAGAATACTGTAGAGAAGGGATAAAATATGGGCATTCCGGCGAAGGCGGATAGGCAACCACTTGAGTTTAAGGCGAAACTCTGAGACATGATCATATTTGCGCAAACCAAATATGAATCTGATACAAAAATTTTGGAGTCGCTCAAGCTTATCTAGCTGCACTACAGTGAGATCTGGATAACAAGCATCAGCATAGTTGAGGATAGGGAGAATGTCTGTCAAATTTCGCCGCACATCAAGCTACAACTAGCTTATGGCCCTAACATACGCCAATGACCTTGAGCAAACGAGACATATTATATATTATTCAACATAAGCGCCGTCTATCGACCAACGTCAGTGCTGACTGACGTTTTCCAAAGAATTGTAAAACATGAGCAGATCAGATAAATACAAAATAGTTTTTGCCCGCTCAACTCTGTGGCAGCTGATTCGATTTGCATGACCAGATTTATTGCGTGGATTTTCTGTCTAAAAACAAAGAATGAAACATGTATTTACGTAAGTATTCACGTACTTTAATGTATAATTTAAAAACAAATATATTGTCTCTAAAACAAAACAAGAAGTTACCAGAATATCTGTACAAATAAGTAAAATTGAAGTGTCTGTTTGTAATATTAAAATAACCGCTTTTTACTACATGCATATGAATGTATAATTACGGTACATATACCAAAATAACATTTTTTTTTAATTTTTGTCTGTCTCTCTGTTTGTTCCGGCTAATCTCTGGAAACTAATAAATTGCTTAGTCTTTGACAATCTAAATAAACACACTGAACACAAAAGTCACGATAAAATTTGAGTCCAGGCGCACAATATGTAAAAAAATATAAGCTATCTACAGCTATTCAATATTTCACTGTTTTTAATTTAAAAGAACTAAAAGGAGAGCAAATTATGTTTTGTATCTTTTTTGTCAACGCGTGCGTGATCTGCCCGTCACGGTACCGCAGCAGACTAAAATGACACTGACACGTACTCCTCGCGAGCTTTTGCTTGCGTATGTATTTAAAATAATAAAAATTATTAATAAAAAGACGAAGTAAAACAAAAATTACAAGAGAATTCTCATGTTTTTAAATTTCCTATTTTTGAGTATAAGAATAGATTAAAACGCATTTCTTGTAATCGAGATTTGCGGGCTAGTAGATGTTTGAAAGACATTTTTTATTCAAAATATAGCTATTAAAATAAAATTCTGCCAGACAAAATAAAAAACATGAATATGGGATTCATGTTTTTTATTTTGTCTGGCAGAATTTTATTTTTTATGAGTGATATTTTTTTTTATGGCACTTCAAGGACTTACATAAAACATACATAAATATAAATCACAAACAGTTTTAGGTACAGTGAATTCGTCACTTAAAGAAATGCACAGCACTCGCAAAATTATAAAATAACAAGTCAGAAACAATTACAGAATTTAAGTTTTACAATGAACAGATAACAAAAAAATAAAAGGGGTTGTGTACATACATACACTAAGTCGGTGGGAAACAAAACAAGAATTACCAAAAAATACAAGTGAAATAAAAACTAAAGAATAAAAGGCTGAAACAGAAGAGAATGGAAGTGGATGCAGTTAATCACTCGGTGCCTGATATCGCACAGACGGCTCGAGACTCCGAGCTGGTTATTAGTTGAGTACGGTATTGACGGAAGGGGTTAGAGTAGATGTCGATGCTACTGGTCCGTGCAGCGATTCTAGTGTAATTTCTCATTAGACGGTTCATGAGTGCGGTGCTACCAAGGTTAGTACGACTTGCAGTGGTGGCAAAGGTATAGTATCGCGACTAGATCTAATAGTTTGGTGTCGAGGTACAGCTATTCTTAGTTCCGCTAAAAGATCTCCCAGCATTAACTAAGCCGTTAATTATTTTATAAAGTAGGATTTGGTCCGTTACGTATCTTCGGTGTTCGAGTGAGCACATATGCAAGTGGCCTGGGTCTTTTTCCATGAGAGGAATCTCGTGGACAACTAGGGCTTTTAAAACGAAGATATCTAGTGACGCTACTTTAGATACGTTCAATCCTATTTACGGGAACACGGTAACTGGGGTTCCAACCTGGAGATGCATAGTCCAAAAGACTTCTCACAAGAGTATTAAAGACCAATATCAAGGTTGAGATGGACTGGAAATTCCGACATATTCTTTTAATAAAGCCTGACATTTTTGCAGCTTTAGCAGTGATGTTGTCAATGTGGCTGATGAATGTGAATTTAGAGTCGAGGTGGACTCCCAGGTCGCAAATCGTGTCTACTTTTTGAAGTGTTACCCCATTTTTTGAGTATGACGTTGATAATGGTCTTCGTTTCTTAGTAAATGCTATGTGGTAGCACTTTTTCACATCGAGGGACATCCGATTTACTACGCACCAATCGTGAACCGCGTTTAGGTCAGCCTGGAGAAGTTGCACGTCAATGGGTGAGTTTATTTCATGGAAGATCTTTAAATCGTCAGCAAAAATAAAGCATTTGCTGTGTTTTATTGTCAGAACTATGTCATTGACGAACATTATGAAAAGAATTGGACCCAGGTGTGAACCTTGGGGGACTCCAGATGTTGAGAAATAGACCGATAATTCATACCCTTTTACAACCACTCTTTGTTGTCTTTCAGTGAGATAAGATTTAAACCAAAGCAGTAATTGGCCAAATATGCCGCCGAAACCTTCAAGCTTCCTTAGGAGGATTTTGTGGTCCACCTTGTCGAACGTACTGCTGAAATCGGTGTAAATGGAATCGACCTGCGAGCGATAGTCCATCAATGCACTCACTTGATTCACGTAGTGGACCAAATTAGTAGTCGTAAATTTACGAACACAGAAACCATGTTGTTGGGTCACTGTCTGAGAATTAATGTGTGATGTAAGTAGAGGACAAAGCAAGGATTCGAAAATCTTTGCAAAGACTGAGAGTAGTGAAATGGGGCAGTAGATCTGCACGTCACCGGAATCTCCTTTTTTGAAAACCAGTACAACATTTGCCATTTTCCATTCCGTAGGAAACTGTGATGTTGCAATCGAGTAATTGAATATTAATTTAAGTGGTAAAGCCAGACTAGAAGCACACTTCTTTATAAAAACTGGTGGCACACCGTCCGGCCCTGCCCCTTTGCAGATGTTAATGGTAAGAAGCTGCATTTTTATTAACCGCGATATTATTCATAAAAGTTACATTTCATCATTATTTATTAAAGATTAGGTATACTTACAATTCAATAAGCGTATTTTTATACCATTCATTGTCAAAGTAGTATTTAAATAAATGGGCAATGAAAATAATTATTAATAAAGTAACTGTCATTAAAATGTCAATTCCAAATTACAATTATTCCAAAAATACAATAGATTACAATAAAATGTCAAAAAATACAAAATATTACAATAAAATGTCAAAAAATACAACATTTTCAACAAGAACATATCAAAAACGATGAAAATTGTCCTCTTTCATAAACTCAGCTATACTGTAATATGCTCTTTCAGTTAGTAAACTTTTCAATTTAGTTTTTAGAGCAAATATATTTAATGTTTTCCATGATTTGGGCAATTTATTAAAAATGGTTGGAGCCATGCAAAAGATGCTTTTGCTCATAAGATTTGTTTTAGCGCCGTGAACACAGACTTTGAAATTATCAAGTCTATTCCTAGGGACAGCATCAGACAAACGCTGAAATAAATAGGAATTTGATTTATTAAACATTACATACCAGAATATATAATGAAGGCAATGTCAATATTTTACGTTCTATAAATAGTACATTGTTACCCCAGGGGTGAAAGTAACTTATTCAGTCCCGAGACGGGGTTTGGGGCTCGAATGAAGTGAGGGTGCCAATAGTTCGAGGGACTAAATAAGTCTTTAACCCGAGGTAAACACTGTGCTTTTCATTACGAATACAAGGAAAGTAAAAATAAAAACATGAATTCGCTAAAGGCAAAAATAGTACATTTTATTTCGGATTGCCGCTGTCCCACCTATTTTGTTTTTTTTTTCTGTGGCCAGCCAGCTATTCAGCCATTATTTTTCATTTTCTTCAATGAAAAAATGGTAAATATTATGCCCAACTCTATGTTATTTTAAAGAAATTGTTGAAACTAAATTATAATAAAGTTATTTAGAAAATATATATTCTTTAATCAATAATTAACATAAAGTTATTTAAATTTTACATCGTGGCTGCATAGAAAGTTGGAACATGGTTCAATAAAAATGTCGAAATAGAACTGTTTTTTTTTTGTATAATTTGACATCTGTCAGTTGAAAGCGATTCTCCCAAGGGATGAAAAGTATTACTTTCATCCCGCTCCTCAGGCAACTTCAGACCTACTTTCAGAGTATGAGTAATGAAAATAACATTTACAGCTGTCCGATTTTTGCAGTCTAAACATTGATCTAATGCTCCTTTTCTGTGCCCGTAACACTATTTCATTGTCCGTGCTATTCCTCAAAAGATGACTCCATATCTAGGAACTGATTCGGCTAATCCGTAGTAAGCAGTAATTAAGCGCATCTGTATTGAGAACCACAGCAAGCTGTTTCAGAGCGTAGGCTGCACTACTCAATTTTTTATTATGCGCCTCTATTTGAGTGTGTGTTGATACACACACTCAAATAGAGGCGCATGCATGCATGTGCGTGTTAAACTGAGCGCAGAGGTACGAATTTCTCACATAGCGGAATGGCTGAAAAACAACTTATTAACACTTAACACCACCAAGATTAACTACATATGTTTTAGTGTTAGTAACCGGACAAAGCCCAATGAAGACCTGCAATTGAAAGTACACACATGTGGAGATACAAAAAGCATATACTGTAACTGTCCGTGACTAAACAGAGTCTCTAAGATGAAATACTTAGGCGTGATGGTTGACCAGTTTCTATCCTGGTACCCTCACCTTGAGCAGGTGATTGGCAGGGTCAGAAAGCTTTCTTGGATCTTTAAGTCACTAAGACACGTGGCCCCGGCTAAAATGTTGAGGAGTGATAAACGACCTAGACACCTCCTGAACGAAATTTATATTGCTCTAGCTCAGTCTGTCCTTCTATATTGTATCCCAATTTGGGGTGGCGCAGCTAAGACTAGATTTATGGACGTGGAACGTGCACAAAGAGCACTCATAAAAATTATGTATTTTAAAAATAAAAGGTTCTCTACTAAAAACCTATACGAAATCAGTAATTTACTCTCGGTCTGAAAACTGTACATAACCCAAACGGTTCTAAAAAAACATAAAACTCTACCATATTATTATAAAACACTTAAAAGGAGAAAAGATATTATTGCAGAGGTTCCGCAATGTAAAACCCAATTTGCAAGCAGACAGTTCTACTATCTCTCAGCTCAATTATACAACAGGATTAATAAAAAACATGTATGGACACAATAGAAACTATTACGACTGTAAAAAAATGCTAAAAACTGGATTAAGTCTCTTACTTACGAGGATACGGAAGCTCTTCTGGTATATCATGAGTAACATAATCTCACCCCATAACGATACACACCTCATTCTACTCCACACACTACACTACTGTACACCACAACACGCTACACCACAACACACCACGCTACACCACGCTACACCACACCACACCACGCTACATCACACCACAGTACACCACACCACACACTGCACCACACCACATCACATCAAATCACATCAAACCTCACTACATCTTATACACACACACCACACCAAACTAATACACACCACGCTTCTCACCGCAATAAACATACTTATGATGTTATAGTATTGATTTATATAGATATCTAGATATTTAACTGTTAACGCTACATCTAAGATATGGAAGAGCGGAGTTTCCTAACACAGGCATTGTTTGTCTAAAAGGAGGCTCCAAACACAATTAATAGTATTAGAAGCTTTTTTGTGAAAAAAAAAAAAAACATTTTTCTACTCTTAATGTGTGGCGTCTGTACATTGAATTGAACACATTCAGATACTTCTAGTGAATACTTAATAATGGAACATTTTACCATGTTTTGTCGTCATCTGAAATTGATGCACAACCATCAAAATAATTCGTGAAATTATATTCTTGTATAGTCTGTTTAAGTAGCTTTTAAGCAATTGTTATTTTTTTGTTTAATACATTTTTGTATGACTTGTGTGTACAGTATTTAAGATCTGATTCTGAATATTTTCATAATTAGCATAAGTTTTGAGCCTTTAGGCTTTCATGGCAGTTAAGGCGACACGTTTAGACGTTTTTATGTTAAACTGTATGTTGGCTGTCTATGAAATAAACTTACATTATTATTATTTTTTTGGTATAGCATCTCGCAGTTCAACCTAAGAGGTTGTAGTCTGCTTAACGAGACTATCCTGTGGGTGCCTTGACTATAAGGCCTCCAGCCAGAACATAAACTACTTACAAACTAAAGGAATACAGGCTAAATGCAACCCCTGTGGGGTACGAGCTTCGGTTTTGGGCGTCGCTGGGAGAGGACAACATGGGGACAGGATGATGCTGGATCTGAATGATATCATTATTTAGGGGCTGATTTAAATCTACTGGCACAGTATCGTGGGCTGGCTCGAGCGAGGGTTGGGGAGGGCTATGACCGGGACGTCACGACGGACCTCGACGGTGAGGTCAGGAAGACGGCTGTTTGCGTCTGAACTTTTTAAGAGTGCTAGTCTCATTGCTACTCTCCTGAAGGAAGGTGATAGTATAATTGGGAGTCACGAGGGTATGCCTCGGACTGCGTACTGAACCAATGCGCGTGAATTCGTTAAGGGCGGCCGCTGCAATCAGGGGATTACGGTGCTTAATGGAAGTATTCGAAGAAACGCTTCGAAAGACGTTTCATAAACTGAAGAACGGTGGGAATTTTAAGGTTTACATGTAGACGGTCAGTACAGACTTAAAGAGGGGCTCCCGTGACTCTATGTAAGAGAGTTACGCCAACATGGTGTTTGCGTGTAATTTACTTAAAATAACTGTAACACTTGACGTTGGACATTTGAACCGACTAGGTACGTAAAAGGGTTGGCGCGCCTGGTAGAAAGTGTTCGGCCCGATACGCCCTTGAGGCTGTCGTAGCGTTCTCAGATTCAACTGTAACTTTGAGTTGGATTTATTCATCGCCACATCGCTGGCACACTTATGTGGCCAATCGCATCGCTAAAATCCAAGAAAACTTATCGTCTGAGCACTTCTTCCATGTCAAGGGATCTGAGAATCCAAGTGACTGTCTTTCTCGTGGCTTAACACCTGCCCAGCTAGTTCATCATCCACTGTGGATGAGTGGACCGCCATGGCTTAAAACACCCCGTCACGAATGGCCCGTGAAGCCATTTGTATCCGGGGAGGTACAAGAGCTGCCGGAGAGGAAGCCTGTGGCTCTACTCTCAGTTACGAAAGCAGACTCTGCTGATATAGATACCAGTTGTCTAACAGAAGACATCCTGTACCAACGTGCGAGTAGGTTTTCCTCTTGGATGAAATATCTAAAGACAATTTGTTTCGTCTATAAATTTCTCAAACGTCTCCCGAAGGGACCCGTTACCGCATCGGATTTGGAGTTCGCTGAATTCGTTGTGTGGCGCTCTGTTCAGCGCATCCATTTCAATTCAGATCTCGATCATATAAACCGCAAACAATTATGTTCAAAACCAGTACAGAAACTTAGTCCTTTTCTGCATAATGGACTTATTCGCGTTGGTGGACGCTTAGCCAACTCTGAGTTAGACTTTGATTCGCGTCACCAAATTTTACTTCCTCGACAGGACCACGTAGTGAAACTATTAGTTTCCCACTATCATGTCAAAAACTTCCATACAGGTCCGAACTTGCTCCTGTCTCTTTTGAGACAGAGGTATTGGATTCTGTCCGCACGACGTATTGTTCGTCATATAACTTTTAACCGCAATATTTGCTTTCGCGCTAAGCCACGACCGGGTTTTCCAATCATGGCTGACCTGCCGCAGTCACGTGTTGAAGCCGCTCCTAAAGCATTTTCACACACTGGGTGTGATTACGCTGGACCTCTCATGATAACGTCTGTGCGCGGCAGAGGCCAAAGGAGTCGTAAAGCTTATATTTGTCTTTTTACGTGCTTGACAACACGTGCTTTGCATCTGGAAGTCGCCTCAGATCTCAGCACCGCGAGTTTCTTGTCAGCACTAAAACGCTTTATTTCTCGCCGTGGTCCCATCGAGTGTCTGTATACGGATAACGGCACTAATTTCATTGGTGCTCGTTCTTATCTTCGCGATCTCTACCAATTCTTGTCGCAAGAATATCGCCCCTATTGGGAATTGGCACTGGCGGAACATAAAATAACTCTTAAAACAATCTCATGTAGAGCTCCACACTTCAGTGGATGCTGGGAAAGTGAGGTAAAGAGCGTCAAAACGTATCTTCGGAAAGTCGTCGGTCAACAAATACTCACTTTTGATGAGCTTAGCACTATGTTAGCTCAAGTCGAAGCTTTGTTAAATTCTCGACCACTCTATGCACTTAGCTCAGATCCGTCAGAACCTATCGCTCTAACACCTGCACATTTCCTTAATACTAAACCGCTTGTGTTTTTACCCGCTCGCGAAGTTACTGAGACGCGTTTACACCTTATCTCACGATACGAGTTAACTGATCAACTCGTCCAATCTTTTTGGAAGCGGTGGCGATATGAATATCTGCACACCCTCCAAACCAGGCATTAATGGAACACTCCATCTAACCCAGCACGGGTTGGTATGGTCGTTGTTTCAATGCAAGATAATGTCATGTCCTTGCATTGGCCGTTAGGTTTAATTACTGAAATCTTTCCGGACAAGAAAGGGATATGTAGAGTCGCATCAGTGAAGGTACAAGGTGGAATGCTTCAGAGCAGACCGATTGTTAAGTTGTGCCCTCTCCCTACTCAGTAAGCATTAATTAGTCTTTTGTATTTTAAGTTAGGGTTAGGAGAACTTTATGATGTAACTTAATGTTGTTAGGTTAGGTTAGGTAGAGTTTTCGCGACGATATGCAATTATAATATAACTTTCCGTTCTTTGTGTTTTGAAAGTAGGATCTTTCAAGCCGGGGAAAATAGTTACGCCAACATGGTGTTTGCGTGTCATTTACATAAAATAACTGTACACTTGACGTTTGACATTTGAACCGACTAGGTACGTAAAAGGGTTGGCGCACCTGGTAGAAAGTGTTCGGCAATCACTCCTTGGGCTGTGTTCCTGCCGAGGAACACGAAGCTCAACCAGTATGAAATTGTACTGGCCGCATCGCATCTCGTGGCTATATTCATGTTACGAGAAGGAAAAAAGCAAGATGGCGATTGCGTAAAGGAATCCCTGTGCCTCGTGCTGTCCGAAAAACTGTTCTTCGGAAACGATCGATCTCTGATCGTCGGTGTGCCGCGTTATAGCACCTCCAGCTAACTTATTGCTGAGACCGCATCATCGCTCTAAATAAACCCCGCGGGTCCACTGGCCCAACAGAGCTTTTTTTGGACTAACATTTTTGAACTATGAACTTACGTACCGAAAGTACCGAAAGGTTTCCTTACTGTTCACCGTCAAGCTGTTAACTTCTAGAACATTATTTCCAATCAGCGCCCCTCCATTTTGAGGTTCCGCAGCGTATCAGTTATCATCAAACGTTAAACTATACGCACCAGCCGGTTCTGTAAACTTTGCATCCTACGAATGTACTTAGGCTTGGTATGTGCGTACACGACGTGGGCGCAATCATACGTCAGAATGAGATGGATCACCGCGGTATAAAGGCGCAACTTGCACTTGAGTGGCAACTTGCTTTTTGCTGAAATCATCAAATGAAGCCTACTCATAGCAAACGCAGATATACCTACCAACTGTTCTCTTGTTATTGACACTTAAAAGATTGAGCACTATTTAAGTGATTGCTCTTACAGAAGCGGTTGTAACTACAAGAAAAGGCAGAATATATCTTGAATGTGATGGCTACCTTTACAGAAAGAACCAAAGCAAAAATAAGAAAACCTGGTGGGTCTGCACTAACAGAAACTTGAAGAAATGCTTCGGATCCGGTGTGTCTATCGGTAAGCTGTTTGTGTTGAAAAAGGGACATACACATTAACCAGACCAGCAATAAAATTTTGTCATCTTTAAACAAAGTTGGAGCTTCTATGATCATGTCCGTGTACTTCTGTCGGTATCGTGTGAAGGTGGAAGAAAATTCACTCGTCTAAACATGGCGACGACTTATGTGTGTTGCGTTAACACCTTAAAATTAATAATTATGTTGATTGAAATGTCAGTGTTTGTTCCAGCTTCATTAAAAATAAACCAAATAAATGATAGACACTAGTTTATGTACCTTTTCCTAGCCTCTATGTCTATAATATCGTCATTAACAAGGCGGGTCTACCATTTTTTTTGCACCAAACAATATGTGCATTGAAGGTTGTCACTCTATTTTTCAGATTCAGAATTACTTCCAGTTTTCTTGAAATCGAAGTTCGGGCGACCGGTCATAGAACTAGGCGGACACAGGTACAACAAGCGGTTAGACAGACCCGGGCTGTGTGCAAGGTGGCGGTGTGTCAAGAAAGGGAGACTGCGCTGCCCAGCATTCATTCTGACAATGGATAAAGAAGTCATCGATATAAAGAATCGTCATAACCATAGCTGACTAGTTTGTTCACGAAAATCGTATAATGCTACGATCCCTACATGCTCATTGGCCCTCGTCCATGTTCATACATCTGGTCATACACGTACGCACGCCGCCGGTTGCGAGTACTTCCTGATCCCGTATATGACAGTTTTAATAAGTATTAAACTGCACATTTAAGTGTCTTATAAGTTCTAATAATTCTGACAATTCTTTTGAGTTTTGGCTCAAACGTCACAGGTACACTTCAACCGACTTATTTGTGCAGGCGTGAAAACACAGAATTAAAATAAATGTACCAAAACAACACCAGCCATTTCGATGGAATTTTTCATGACTAGAAACACCACCTTGAACTGCACGCTTAAAGTGGTCATTTTCAGTGTCAACAGAACAAAACTGTTTAGTTCAGATTTTTGTTTTTTTTAATTGTTTGTTTGAATCTATCGTGGGTAGATAATCATCTACCACAATGGTTTGTTAAAATGCGTAATAGAAACAAAATATTACACTATAAAATTCTGTTAAATTGAGTATAATTGAACCCAACCAGCCAGTTTCACTAGAAAGACTGTTCGAAAGTAGTACTATTTCTTCTTTAATCGAATCTTTGCAAGGAAGAAGTAATCTGGAAATATGACGTGAAAGAAAAAATAGGTACCCACCTATCTAACAGGTTTCATAAATGCCAGCAAAGTGGGCCTGATTACCAAGGGTGCAAACATAGGTATAATATTAAGTATTGCCACTTATAGCGTTCTTGAATATAATGAGTTTTCTGATTTTTACATAAACATATTACCAGATAATTTTATTCGATTTCAGATGCTTTAATGATTCCTACAAAAAGAGGAACCATGAAGCTGTTAATGGACAATGCTGTGTTCATCAGGAACAAGCAATGCGGTGACAGCGCTTACTGGACGTGTCGCCGGAGGACCTATGGCTGCAAGATGACGGTAGTCACCAATGGCACTATAGTTACCAAAGTTAGGGGAGAACATAATCATGAGTGAACACTACTTAGTATATCCCAGTGCATTTAATTGATTAACTTTACTTGCTTACGAATTCACTATGAAAAAAACAAGCTCTGTTTTTGTTTTGGTCGGGATTGACATGCAATTGAAAATGTTATCATAATGTTTGCTTTATTGTTGAAAGAATCACAAATATGTTAAAAGAAATAAAAAAAGCCTATAGCATAAACTCCGCCGCTGTACTATGTGCTTGAAGTATTAAATAAAAAAATGAAAATAAAATAAAAAAATGTATTTGTATTTTTTTTTTGTGAAAGAATAAGAGGGTGGTTTGCCGATTCTGGCCACGCGCCTAAAGATGCATGAGTAGGGAATAGAAAATTTAAAATTACACATCAGAGTGTGACACTTGCCCCTGTAGGGGTTTGTCAGCAGGTGGGTGGGGTAGATAGGGGTTTTATAAATAATAAGAGTCAGATGGCGAAGACACTTATTATTTATTTGCCTGAATACTTCCTTGGCCGCCTCAAGTCCTGATTTCAGAGGGTAGTAAAAGGGGTAGGGAACACTTGCCTGAACCGTCTCCAAGGCGATGATGGTCCGTCAAACTTTGCCCGCAACCAACGGCTCCAGCTCCAGGTTCTGTATCTGGCAGGTAAGTTCAGCGCAGGTAGGTGTGCGACAGTCTGCGGCACAAGATCCTTCCAAGCGTCCCTTACGACGCCGGCACCACGACGTGGCGAGTGTAGTATGTAGTGTGTTGTAGGGTAGATTAAAAAAATCCTAGGACTCCAGACAGAAATGGAAGCGTAAGCAAGCTGTCGGGACCACGTTTCGTAGGTCCAAAGGTCACAGTGCCCCAGATAGGAAGAAATACAACAGAAAACTAGTTTAAAAAGTTCCAGAAACACCTTACAGATGGATATTCTAATATAATAAATGAAAACTTACCCTAGAGGGATTTCGCGAAGTATTTAAAAGTATTTAGGTAGGGTCGGAGCGAGCGACACAACTGTCACCTCAGTGCTCTCAAAACGACTGGTCATCGTCCTTACCGAGCCCAACCGAATCGCCACTCCTCGGCAGCGATCGGCAATGATCGTTTTAGCGTTGCGTGGGCGCATAGAAGTGAGGACCTTTTAAGATAAAATACACTCTTAGGTTCCGTACAGTATTTTTTAATTTTAATAGTTTATTTAAGTGTTTGGTTTATTTAAAAGGGTTCTAATATGTTATTTTTAAAAGTTTTGTGTACATAGGATATGGTTAAGTCAATGTGCAACGTTACAAGAGATTAAAGAATAAATAATCCGTATTTTGATTATGTTTGTCGCTGTCAATTGTTTTTGAAACTGATGAAAACAATACAAAAAACAAATACACCTTGACTTCCAAATCCTTTGGATTGTTTAATTGTGTGTTCGCCAATAAGTAGTTCCCCGAATATACACATTTACTTATTAACAGCTTATCTTGATGTTCTCTTATCAGTGCGATTGTTTCTGTATATTGGTTCATAATGTGTTACGCAACACAACACAATTTAGTTTAGTTACCAAAACACCTGAAATTGCTGTACGACTGATAGCATAATTTGAAATCTCATATTTTTTGTTATTTAGGAACGAAAGAAGTGGTTTCTTATAGAGTAGATATGATATATTTTAGATCATGAAAATTAGGAAATGTATGGAATAATATTTTTGTTACAATATTAGTTTTTCTTTGCCACTTATCTACTTAATGCCTAGAACGATGTTTTGAATTCGTTCAACGTGTGTTAGTTAAGAGTTTGCGTTGCAAGCGCTCGTCTATATTGTGATATTTAGCCTAAAGAAAGTATACATACTTGTATGTGCGTAGATGAATTTTCTTCTTGTAGAGTTTTTAATATTCGTATTTTTTCAGAGAGTGCTCCTGATTTCGTGTTAACTAACCGTGGTGCTTATTCTCTCTTGCACGACGGTAGACAATACTACAGAAATAAAGTGCGAGGTGACAGAGAGTACTGGAATTGTAAAAAAAAGACTGATGGCTGCAAAGTGACTGTCATTTCTATCGGTGATACTATTTTGAACGTTAGGGGTAAACACAATCATTGAGTAATGTTTTACGTAGTCAGAATTTCATCATTCATGTCATCATGTTCTTCTCCCCCTCCGGAAAAACAAACGAGGCGATATGCATTAGGAAGCAAATTTTAATTGTGTGTTAATATAAATTGAATTAAATTATCTAAATGTATAAGGTGTATTATGTAACATTATATAAAAAAAATTGTTTTGTGAATAAAAAAGCTTTAAAGAAAAAAATACCTTCGTTAAGAAATCTTATAAAAATCTTAAATTTGGCAATGTTGTTTATTTAAGAAGTATTTTTTGTCACAAGTAAACAAGGAAAACCAATGATCATAGTCGGACGGCACCAGTACAACATGACAGGAGAGGTAGGCGGGTCACCTAGCAGTGCTTGAAGAAGATCATCAACAATCACTATTTAATGTTACATTAACTATATTACCATGCATAGAGAACTTATCCACCAACCTGCACTGCGCGTATTGCGTTTCAGGAGAGCATCATTTCTTCATAAAATTCTGACGGGAAAACATATTCGTTTTAGGTGAGGTCAGATATAATAAACATAAGGTTGCTAAAGATAAATGCTTCTGGAGGTGTGCTATGAAAAACCTAGGATTTACAGCGTCTATCATTACCGCGAAGGATGAAGTTTTGTAGTTTAAGAATTTTCATTTTTATTTGGTTATAAAAATATTTTATAGATTGTCACAATTGAGAGTGCTCAATTGTGACAATCTATAAAATAATTATAGTTGCTTTATTGTTTACTTTCATTCAGATCCAGCCTGTCCCCATGCAGTCCTCCCCCAGCGACGCCCTGAGCCGAGGCTCGTACTCCACAGGGGGTGCCCTTAGCGTATAGTCGCTTAGTTTGTAAGTTTTTATGCCCTGGCTGGAGGCGTTACTCTTAAGGCACCCACAGGATAGTCCGGTTAAGCAGACGACAACCTCCTAGGTTGAACTGCAAAATGACATTCCCAAAAAAAAAAAAATTGTTTACCGAATAATTGTGTTTCTTGCAGAATAAAGTTTTTTTTTGTATTTTCGACAAGATAAGAATAGGATCTTAATCGATTTGTGGCAAAAGCTCTATAATTGAATACATTTTTTTATTTAATTATCATTTTTCTTCTTCAAGGCTGGTCGACTTTTCTCGTGACTCTAGTCATTCTTCTCAGTGATTCTAGTCGAAGAATCAGCATTGCCATCCAACGCGGCAATACTGCCAGCTTTCTTGGCACTATTTTGACAGCGATGTGGACGAATTTCTTGACACTTTTTAAAGTTTTTCTCCTTTACTTAATGTTTGTATTTTCATTACATATTTAAGTTATAAACAAAAACGTAAACGTTTAAAATAATGAAAAATATAAACTATTCTTCGAAAAGTTGCACAACTTATTACTGGCCTGAGTAATCCCATTGTTGTGCTAAGTATTAAGTCCTCTCCCTATTACTTCTAGTTACCACTACTAACTAAATACAAATAATTAATATATATTTACTTTTATCAGAAATACATTTCGTGGAAAATTGTTACGGCAACAAAACCCTGGTATTTCATGATCAACGTTACAATAAAGGAAGTGAACGAGAAGGGCGCGCGTCGTGGCGATGTGTCAAGAGAAACAGTGGCTGCAGGGCAGTAGTCATCACATTCCGGAACAGTCTCATAAAGTTTACTGAACACAATCATTAGGCTCAAGTTAAAAGGAAGGAAACGGCACGTTCAGGATTAAAACTGTGTGTGGATTGACCTAAGCATACACAGCCTGCGACCGAAGCAACGTTTATAATCATCATTATCATATCTACTAAAAGACGACTACACTGTTGGATATAGCCTTCTCCCAACGGAGTGACATTCAAATGAAAAATATTTGTAAAACAAAGCAGATTAATTGCTTCATGCACATACTTAGATGGATAAACCTGACCTAGTTATGTCATATTGTCCTCTCGTTACGGGTTCATTGAACCCAGTACGGATCAATTACGGAAGCGGACACCTCGATACAAATGCTTACTGAAGTATGTGTCAGCATCAGGTGTGCGCAGTCTGTCCACAATAAGCTGATACGGGTGAATTTAGCATTGTATAGTTTACACAATACACTTAGGTCATTGCTTGTCTTTGATATTTTGATTAAGTAATTTACTCAAGTTTACGTGAGCAGCATTTTTGTGCATTTTTTAGAGGAATAATAATAACTACTACAACTCAGTTGAGCTGTTACTGGGTTTTTCCATCAGGAATTTCTCGGTAGCAGCCATGGAGTCTGGATTTTTACACGGTTGATGGTAAAAGGCGAAATGTGGGTGTACTATTAGGAACACCTCTGCTTAACCCTTTGGGGATTATAGGCGGGATGATATGTATGTTTGTGTACTTGAACATTTTTATGAGGTGTGCTAGATTTAGCTATTACACGTATGAAAGAAATTATTAAAATTAATTTAAAGAATTTAGGTAGTAGGTACATAATGATTTATAATTGCGAAAGTAAATTATTATTATTCCAATATTATGTCTGAATATTTTTGTTTATAAAATCAAAATAATGTGAATTACTCACTAAGTTATGACATTTATTAATGATAATTTAAGTAATAAAAGGCACATAATATTTTTGTATGTAAAACTAAAACTTACCTATATTTCATTAATAAAATGTTGTGCTAAGGGATAAACGTGACTTGTTAATGTATTTCTTAGAAAGAAAATACTTTAATAATACATAATTTAAGTATTTTTTTTTGTTTTTTTATTTTTTATTATTAACAAAAATAACATTTTAATAATATTTTATTTTTCGTTTATTGATCATCTTAAATATTATTTACTAATAATATTATGTAACTAAATGACAAAAAAAATAGTAGCCCACTGGCATCGGGAACAGGGTCCGAGCTACTGGTGGTCAGGGCTCTTGAAAGTGGAACCTCCTTACGAAGTACTGCTTTCTGAATAAAGCCCTTGATCCAGCAGCAATTTTTTTTAACTTGTTTATTTATTAGCGGCCAAGGCAGGTATAGGTAGGTATATGCTAGAAGCTGTCGAAAATATAATCTGGTTTGTATCTCCTTCATAAATTTGCGACTTAAGTAGGTCGGGTAGGGTAGGCTGAAAGGTCTGTTATATAAGACCTTAATATTAACTGTACAATTACTTACAGGTCCAATATTCTTCAAAACTCTTCGTGGAAAGTTAACATTGATCTATAAAGGACATAAATTCAGCCAGCACTATCAGACTAAACAAAACGTAATGTCATGGCGCTGTAAACGGAAGAATACAGGGTGCAAATCGACTGTCCACACTCGTGACGGTGTTGTTATTGATTATAAGAATATACATAATCATAAGCAATATCTAAAATTTTAGCTTTGTGTCAATATAGAATCAATATACAAAAAATAGCTAAACAATCGTTGATTAAAACAAAAATAATTAAACTAAAAGACAGTGGTAAGGATTAGTACTTACACACACAAACAATAAAAAAAAAGAACAAAAATTGACACAATACAATGGTTATGGGTTGTTGAAGAAGTGGTTGCAAAGAGTCTTCTTCAATTTAGACAAGCTTGTATTAAACATGTCAGCATTTAATTTACAATGCTTTCCCTTGGTCAATTACTCAACTACCCTTCAATAAGTTTTGTGTTGCGTTGCGTAAGTGGTTATTACAAGAGTGGTTTTATTCGTTATATGAGTACTTTAAAAAATGTCCCTGTAAATTTTATACATTAAAGCACATATATATATTTAATTAGATACTGGAGGATCAAACATTGTCAAGTATACATAAATTGACAAAATGTAGTTACATAATATTTAATATCTAAGTGTAAAAACTATTGCACTCTATATATTGGCCAAATGTGTGATACTACGTATATTATATAAGAACTTCATGTACCTACCATATTTGATGCAATAAATGAATTGAATTGTACACACGGCTTGCCCTAATCATGTACGAGTTTTGTCTGTAATTAGTCCTTGTCGTTGGTATGTGCAAAAAACGAGATTTACGCAGAAACGAACATGGTACACGCAGCCCAATCTTGCTCGGCAACTCAGGGACATCACTGGATTGGACTGGACCGTTTGCAAGTTTAATTAGAAAGGCCAAGTCGGAGATTTTTCTCCGTTCCTATAAAGGAAGAATATGAAACCTTTTGCATCGTTTAAAATAATTTGGTAGATAAATTTTGGAACGAAATTGAACGTACCCTAAGAACTTTCTCTGTATGGTATAATCGTGTGATATTTATATTGTATTTAGGGTTTGAGACTATCAAGGCATACTCGAGGTGATTACGAACGAATGAGCAGTATACAATTTTGATAGTTTTGATGCTTCCTAACTCTGATGAGACCCTGGAAATTAAACCTAGAGCTTTCGAGGCTTTGCTGACAATGTTATCAAACACTAATAATAAAGCTGAAGAGTTTGTTTGCTTGAACGCGCTAATCTCAGGAACTACTAGTCCGATTACATTTTTTTTCAGTGTTGGATAGCCCATTTATCGAGGAAGGCTATAAGTTATACATTATCATGCTACGACCAATAGAAGTGGAGCAGCAATGAAAAATTTTGCGAAAACGGGGAAAATGTGACGCAGACGAAGTTGCGCGGGACAGCTAGTTATTAATATGGGTGTCGAAAATAAGCTTCAAGTCAAAAATAACCCTGAGGTCCCTGATAACACTGACCCTTTCTATTGGGGTATCCAACAGTTTGTAGGGAAAATGTAAAGGGTGTGGTTTGCGGGTGAAAGAACACACATAGCATTTGGAATTTAGATCCGCCTGCAGTAAGAGAGCATCCGCCTGAGTAGTAACCTGTTTCATGACCTTCATGTCGTCTGCATACAACAATATTTTACAATGCTGAAAACAAGAAATTACGCCGTTGATGAAAATATTAAACAAGAGAGGCCCAAATAACGATCCCTGAGGAACTGCCGAGGGGATACGCATAGCTCTAGACGAGTTACCATTCAGCACCACAGTCTGGCATCTACACTCAACTTATGACATGAACCACCTTTAGAGGTTACCCCTGATAGCCATCACCAAGAGTTTATGCATTAACATTACATGATCTATTCTGTAGAAACATTTACTGTAATCGATATAAGACTCCGAGAGGAATTCACTGCAGAACCAGATTAGACATGGTAGATCGACCCCTTAAGAAAACGTACAGTACTGATGTTCGCGAAAACTATATGAAGAGCCGAATAAACTTCAATAGTACTTTCAATAGTACTGATATCTGATGTGCTCTGCATTGCACTTGTGACTGTTCCTAAATTACCCTAGGCTGATAAAATTTTCGTTTTTCCTAAATCATATTAATTCTTAAGTCTAAGGTCGGTTTCCCCCGGAGGGGAAAGGGCCGGGCCCCGCCATTACCGCACGGCCCTGTAAGGTTCGTCCCTGACTGGTCGCCTTCCCACCGACAATTTGAACTGAATTCCTTATGTTGAATAAGAACAATGCCTCGTCTTATTATGAGAACAAGGAAAGGATTGAAAGATATATAGTAAATCGGATTATGGAATTCGTAGTTCTTGAAATATATTGAAAGTGGTTTCAAAAGGGCAAAGTAATTTATATTACAACCAATAAATAGTTTTGTAAATAACCCTTACGCTAGCGTAATAGGTAATTGGTCAGTCGTGACTCACACGATACTTCGCATCTGCACCTGAAGCACTCAGAGTAACACTTCCATAAGTGACGTAAGCGGCTTTTCAGCGGCAAGGCGTCGGCATCATGCTCCTAGTGAGCACTGTCCCTAGCAGTCCTTTCGAACTGGAAAACGTGACAAGGCGGCATTTCAGCGGCAGAACGTCAATCATCATGCTAATCAATAGACATGGTCCCTAACAGTCCTTAGACTGGTTATAATAAATCAGTGGTATCAAACCAATCCAAACCCTCCCCATGGAAAGTGTACTTTTTGTACAAGTAGCGCATCTGCAAGACACGTGCTTGTGTCAGCCTGGCCGAATCAGTTATCAAGTATAAAGAATATATTATTATTCTAGAATCACTATATGGTTGTCATAATAGGGTTGAGAATCAAAACTCAAAAGCAATGGCTGAATTGTTAGTTAGAGCTAATGAATACATAATTCAAGAATTAGCAGATAATTGAGTTGACTATCAAAACTCATGAACCATTTTACAATAGGGTTGGGGAACAACTCTATTGAAACCCTATAGACAGCCCCAAAAGCGCCCACCCTTCACCACTTCCTAGTGTTGGAGCTGAGGAGAAGAAGTGGCGCAACAAACTCCTCAGCAACACGTTTCTGTCTGTTTAGTTTTAAGAACTTTAGTCATAATAATTACACCATCAGCCTAGGATAATTATTGTAATAAAGGACTCACCCAATCTCTCACCAACAAACACACACATACTAGATTAGTCTAAACAGGGCTTTCAACCCAACTATATCTAACTTATTAAACCATTATCACTCTCGTGCAACTGCCCACTTGGACATAGCCTCTCGGTATTCACCAAGTATCCTAACTTAACTCTAATAGCCCATATCGTCCGAGCCCTATAGCGATCTCCGACCGACTGCCTCGAGTCAAAACTCCCTTGCTTCATCCCCAGCCTTTCTCAAAAACCCCACGAGCGGAGTATTGTCGCTTTTTGCGATGTATCTATTGTTTTGTGGGTCCTTTCGGGTGAAACCCATAATATGTTATCCAGATGTGGCGCAAGTATTGTGAACTACACTTAGAAATTGGATATTTTTAGCGTTTCTTAGGAATTCGTAGAAGTATTCCTTTAGGCCTATCGGCAGACTCTTGTAACGAGCCCGGTTCCCATTAAGTATTGAATTTATGGCTTTCCAAGTGGTGCAATATAGTTTTTACAATTCAAAGTAAGAAAGGACGTTTCATTATTAATTACGGTAACTTGTCAGGCTGTCAAGCCATAAACTAAAGGTTTAATGTGTTTCTAAGTGGCCCAATACCATGTGATGATTTTGAAATAGGAATCAAGCCTAAGATGTTTGCTAAATAATTAGGAGCACGTGACAGACAGTCACATTCCCCCCTCTGAAAATCAGACGCGTGACGCAGTACAGCGGATGAGCTTTCACTATAGGATAAACTGTGCCTTTCCATACTATTGCTAAAGAGTTTCAAAGTACACCTATCTGCTATGTTCACCTAATGTGATTATTATAATTTGTTCCAACTGGAATACTAATCTAACAAGATTATTTGTCTGCTATAATTTTGCTTAGTTTCGCAGAAGTATCTTTTATCGATACATAATTCCTCCATTTGAACTTCTTCTCCCTCAAAATACTCTTATAATTTACGACGTGTCAGGTAATTTCAGAAGACCTGTGCATGCTTATAATTTAATTTTACATACCAGAGTCTCTTTTAAGAGTATTTATGCAATCGAGCGATGCTACCTACGGTGCTCGCTCGTTCTAAACTCAGCCTACTGCAGCTGCCACTGGACAGAGGCCTTTCCCAATGCACCTCAATGCTGAGTCAGCTCAGTCAGCTGCCGTAGCCGTATACAGGAGTAGCTGAAATAGTCCGCACAAAGACACATTAGACTTAATTCCAATTAGTCGCCCCCCTCCGATTCTAAGAGGAAAGAGCAGTTTTGAAATCCAACTAGATTTCGAAAGTTGTATTAGAAAATGAATGTTCTGTAATCTGAAATAACTTTTATTTACATATTCATATAAAGAATAAGAGCTCTAAAATTTAAATCGCAATACATTTTGTGCACCTTCATTGATAAAATAAGAATCATGACCTTGACCTTAACTTTGAAATGTAGACACCCTAGACTATCCTAGCAATTATTGACTTATAAGGTCATAGTGATGTAATTACATCACTTGGATATTAAAATATTGGCAAGGATATTATTTAGTAGGTTCCAATATTTGAACTGATAAGGTAGATGTATATAGTCTTATAACTCAAAACAATATACATATAATTATTGTTGTGATAACAAAGTCATACCACGTGACTACGGGTAATTATAGCGTCTAATAAAGTGGAACTTAGCTTCGTTACTGGAGCCACGCTACGGCTGCTGTTGAAGTCAGCCGGAGTCAGCTGAATTTGATGAATCTTTGACCCAAGCGCAACGCACAATCCAAAGGTTTAGACAAAGTGTAGTGACAGCCAAATGAAGATTGAAATATCCTGGAATTCGAAATAAGTCCACACGAGTATTTGTTCAATTATATGACATACGCTACAACATTGGAAAGTTTTAAATTAACCACGTAAGATAAGAATTGAATGTTAATTAAAACATTTCATTGTTATTTTGTAAGCTTAATGCTTCTAAATATCTAAGCACTAATAGTATTAAGTTTACCCATAGTTGAGGGCGTGTCTTAAACCTTTTTTCACTCTCCCATCACACTCATACAAATTCAAAACGTGCAATCGCAAAAATATATCACAATATGGCTGCGTACTATCGCACACGAAACTTAAGTTTGCAGGGAGTCGAACCCATCACTCTAGTTGCACTGGAACGCAAGCAACAATCTTACAAACTGTTGCCCACTTAAACGTACCTCCACGCATAGCATATGGGAATTGAACCCACTTCTTTCAGCATCGGAACCAAAGCCCTTTAATTCAACAAAACATTCGGGAATCGAACCCACAGACCGTGACACAGGAATCTAAATACTTATGAACTATTGCGTCAGGCGGGAATCGAACCGAAAATTCATGATAATGTAATACAAGCACATATCAACTTATAAATCATGCGGAACTTGAACCCGCTACCAGTGGTTGAAGAATTCAATTACGATAACCAAACCGTTATCTGGATAAAATATGTTAAAATAGCCGTTGTCACTCTAGTCGTCTCTCACAATTTCTAGAACCATAAAATTACGTTGTGTTATTTTTGTAGTAACCCCTAAATTGTTCTTTCTCGTTGCACTGAAGTGAATCAGTACATTTAATGACGAGAATCCTGGTCACGGCACCACATGTGACTGTTCCTAAATTACCCTAGGCTGATAAAATTTTCGTTTTTCCTAAATCATATTAATTCTTAAGTCTAAGGTCGGTTTCCCCCGGAGGGGAAAGGGCCGGGCCCCGCCATTACCGCACGGCCCTGTAAGGTTCGTCCCTGACTGGTCGCCTTCCCACCGACAATTTGAACTGAATTCCTTATGTTGAATAAGAACAATGCCTCGTCTTATTATGAGAACAAGGAAAGGATTGAAAGATATATAGTAAATCGGATTATGGAATTCGTAGTTCTTGAAATATATTGAAAGTGGTTTCAAAAGGGCAAAGTAATTTATATTACAACCAATAAATAGTTTTGTAAATAACCCTTACGCTAGCGTAATAGGTAATTGGTCAGTCGTGACTCACACGATACTTCGCATCTGCACCTGAAGCACTCAGAGTAACACTTCCATAAGTGACGTAAGCGGCTTTTCAGCGGCAAGGCGTCGGCATCATGCTCCTAGTGAGCACTGTCCCTAGCAGTCCTTTCGAACTGGAAAACGTGACAAGGCGGCATTTCAGCGGCAGAACGTCAATCATCATGCTAATCAATAGACATGGTCCCTAACAGTCCTTAGACTGGTTATAATAAATCAGTGGTATCAAACCAATCCAAACCCTCCCCATGGAAAGTGTACTTTTTGTACAAGTAGCGCATCTGCAAGACACGTGCTTGTGTCAGCCTGGCCGAATCAGTTATCAAGTATAAAGAATATATTATTATTCTAGAATCACTATATGGTTGTCATAATAGGGTTGAGAATCAAAACTCAAAAGCAATGGCTGAATTGTTAGTTAGAGCTAATGAATACATAATTCAAGAATTAGCAGATAATTGAGTTGACTATCAAAACTCATGAACCATTTTACAATAGGGTTGGGGAACAACTCTATTGAAACCCTATAGACAGCCCCAAAAGCGCCCACCCTTCACCACTTCCTAGTGTTGGAGCTGAGGAGAAGAAGTGGCGCAACAAACTCCTCAGCAACACGTTTCTGTCTGTTTAGTTTTAAGAACTTTAGTCATAATAATTACACCATCAGCCTAGGATAATTATTGTAATAAAGGACTCACCCAATCTCTCACCAACAAACACACACATACTAGATTAGTCTAAACAGGGCTTTCAACCCAACTATATCTAACTTATTAAACCATTATCACTCTCGTGCAACTGCCCACTTG
Organism: Cerastis rubricosa; assembly: GCA_949152445.1. Classification (NCBI taxonomy): domain Eukaryota; kingdom Metazoa; phylum Arthropoda; class Insecta; order Lepidoptera; family Noctuidae; genus Cerastis; species Cerastis rubricosa. Next base: position 17,421,530 of record OX424527.1, read on the forward strand.
GACATAGCCTCTCGGTATTCACCAAGTATCCTAACTTAACTCTAATAGCCCATATCGTCCGAGCCCTATAGCGATCTCCGACCGACTGCCTCGAGTCAAAACTCCCTTGCTTCATCCCCAGCCTTTCTCAAAAACCCCACGAGCGGAGTATTGTCGCTTTTTGCGATGTATCTATTGTTTTGTGGGTCCTTTCGGGTGAAACCCATAATATGTTATCCAGATGTGGCGCAAGTATTGTGAACTACACTTAGAAATTGGATATTTTTAGCGTTTCTTAGGAATTCGTAGAAGTATTCCTTTAGGCCTATCGGCAGACTCTTGTAACGAGCCCGGTTCCCATTAAGTATTGAATTTATGGCTTTCCAAGTGGTGCAATATAGTTTTTACAATTCAAAGTAAGAAAGGACGTTTCATTATTAATTACGGTAACTTGTCAGGCTGTCAAGCCATAAACTAAAGGTTTAATGTGTTTCTAAGTGGCCCAATACCATGTGATGATTTTGAAATAGGAATCAAGCCTAAGATGTTTGCTAAATAATTAGGAGCACGTGACAGACAGTCACATTCCCCCCTCTGAAAATCAGACGCGTGACGCAGTACAGCGGATGAGCTTTCACTATAGGATAAACTGTGCCTTTCCATACTATTGCTAAAGAGTTTCAAAGTACACCTATCTGCTATGTTCACCTAATGTGATTATTATAATTTGTTCCAACTGGAATACTAATCTAACAAGATTATTTGTCTGCTATAATTTTGCTTAGTTTCGCAGAAGTATCTTTTATCGATACATAATTCCTCCATTTGAACTTCTTCTCCCTCAAAATACTCTTATAATTTACGACGTGTCAGGTAATTTCAGAAGACCTGTGCATGCTTATAATTTAATTTTACATACCAGAGTCTCTTTTAAGAGTATTTATGCAATCGAGCGATGCTACCTACGGTGCTCGCTCGTTCTAAACTCAGCCTACTGCAGCTGCCACTGGACAGAGGCCTTTCCCAATGCACCTCAATGCTGAGTCAGCTCAGTCAGCTGCCGTAGCCGTATACAGGAGTAGCTGAAATAGTCCGCACAAAGACACATTAGACTTAATTCCAATTAGTCGCCCCCCTCCGATTCTAAGAGGAAAGAGCAGTTTTGAAATCCAACTAGATTTCGAAAGTTGTATTAGAAAATGAATGTTCTGTAATCTGAAATAACTTTTATTTACATATTCATATAAAGAATAAGAGCTCTAAAATTTAAATCGCAATACATTTTGTGCACCTTCATTGATAAAATAAGAATCATGACCTTGACCTTAACTTTGAAATGTAGACACCCTAGACTATCCTAGCAATTATTGACTTATAAGGTCATAGTGATGTAATTACATCACTTGGATATTAAAATATTGGCAAGGATATTATTTAGTAGGTTCCAATATTTGAACTGATAAGGTAGATGTATATAGTCTTATAACTCAAAACAATATACATATAATTATTGTTGTGATAACAAAGTCATACCACGTGACTACGGGTAATTATAGCGTCTAATAAAGTGGAACTTAGCTTCGTTACTGGAGCCACGCTACGGCTGCTGTTGAAGTCAGCCGGAGTCAGCTGAATTTGATGAATCTTTGACCCAAGCGCAACGCACAATCCAAAGGTTTAGACAAAGTGTAGTGACAGCCAAATGAAGATTGAAATATCCTGGAATTCGAAATAAGTCCACACGAGTATTTGTTCAATTATATGACATACGCTACAACATTGGAAAGTTTTAAATTAACCACGTAAGATAAGAATTGAATGTTAATTAAAACATTTCATTGTTATTTTGTAAGCTTAATGCTTCTAAATATCTAAGCACTAATAGTATTAAGTTTACCCATAGTTGAGGGCGTGTCTTAAACCTTTTTTCACTCTCCCATCACACTCATACAAATTCAAAACGTGCAATCGCAAAAATATATCACAATATGGCTGCGTACTATCGCACACGAAACTTAAGTTTGCAGGGAGTCGAACCCATCACTCTAGTTGCACTGGAACGCAAGCAACAATCTTACAAACTGTTGCCCACTTAAACGTACCTCCACGCATAGCATATGGGAATTGAACCCACTTCTTTCAGCATCGGAACCAAAGCCCTTTAATTCAACAAAACATTCGGGAATCGAACCCACAGACCGTGACACAGGAATCTAAATACTTATGAACTATTGCGTCAGGCGGGAATCGAACCGAAAATTCATGATAATGTAATACAAGCACATATCAACTTATAAATCATGCGGAACTTGAACCCGCTACCAGTGGTTGAAGAATTCAATTACGATAACCAAACCGTTATCTGGATAAAATATGTTAAAATAGCCGTTGTCACTCTAGTCGTCTCTCACAATTTCTAGAACCATAAAATTACGTTGTGTTATTTTTGTAGTAACCCCTAAATTGTTCTTTCTCGTTGCACTGAAGTGAATCAGTACATTTAATGACGAGAATCCTGGTCACGGCACCACATGTGACTGTTCCTAAATTACCCTAGGCTGATAAAATTTTCGTTTTTCCTAAATCATATTAATTCTTAAGTCTAAGGTCGGTTTCCCCCGGAGGGGAAAGGGCCGGGCCCCGCCATTACCGCACGGCCCTGTAAGGTTCGTCCCTGACTGGTCGCCTTCCCACCGACAATTTGAACTGAATTCCTTATGTTGAATAAGAACAATGCCTCGTCTTATTATGAGAACAAGGAAAGGATTGAAAGATATATAGTAAATCGGATTATGGAATTCGTAGTTCTTGAAATATATTGAAAGTGGTTTCAAAAGGGCAAAGTAATTTATATTACAACCAATAAATAGTTTTGTAAATAACCCTTACGCTAGCGTAATAGGTAATTGGTCAGTCGTGACTCACACGATACTTCGCATCTGCACCTGAAGCACTCAGAGTAACACTTCCATAAGTGACGTAAGCGGCTTTTCAGCGGCAAGGCGTCGGCATCATGCTCCTAGTGAGCACTGTCCCTAGCAGTCCTTTCGAACTGGAAAACGTGACAAGGCGGCATTTCAGCGGCAGAACGTCAATCATCATGCTAATCAATAGACATGGTCCCTAACAGTCCTTAGACTGGTTATAATAAATCAGTGGTATCAAACCAATCCAAACCCTCCCCATGGAAAGTGTACTTTTTGTACAAGTAGCGCATCTGCAAGACACGTGCTTGTGTCAGCCTGGCCGAATCAGTTATCAAGTATAAAGAATATATTATTATTCTAGAATCACTATATGGTTGTCATAATAGGGTTGAGAATCAAAACTCAAAAGCAATGGCTGAATTGTTAGTTAGAGCTAATGAATACATAATTCAAGAATTAGCAGATAATTGAGTTGACTATCAAAACTCATGAACCATTTTACAATAGGGTTGGGGAACAACTCTATTGAAACCCTATAGACAGCCCCAAAAGCGCCCACCCTTCACCACTTCCTAGTGTTGGAGCTGAGGAGAAGAAGTGGCGCAACAAACTCCTCAGCAACACGTTTCTGTCTGTTTAGTTTTAAGAACTTTAGTCATAATAATTACACCATCAGCCTAGGATAATTATTGTAATAAAGGACTCACCCAATCTCTCACCAACAAACACACACATACTAGATTAGTCTAAACAGGGCTTTCAACCCAACTATATCTAACTTATTAAACCATTATCACTCTCGTGCAACTGCCCACTTGGACATAGCCTCTCGGTATTCACCAAGTATCCTAACTTAACTCTAATAGCCCATATCGTCCGAGCCCTATAGCGATCTCCGACCGACTGCCTCGAGTCAAAACTCCCTTGCTTCATCCCCAGCCTTTCTCAAAAACCCCACGAGCGGAGTATTGTCGCTTTTTGCGATGTATCTATTGTTTTGTGGGTCCTTTCGGGTGAAACCCATAATATGTTATCCAGATGTGGCGCAAGTATTGTGAACTACACTTAGAAATTGGATATTTTTAGCGTTTCTTAGGAATTCGTAGAAGTATTCCTTTAGGCCTATCGGCAGACTCTTGTAACGAGCCCGGTTCCCATTAAGTATTGAATTTATGGCTTTCCAAGTGGTGCAATATAGTTTTTACAATTCAAAGTAAGAAAGGACGTTTCATTATTAATTACGGTAACTTGTCAGGCTGTCAAGCCATAAACTAAAGGTTTAATGTGTTTCTAAGTGGCCCAATACCATGTGATGATTTTGAAATAGGAATCAAGCCTAAGATGTTTGCTAAATAATTAGGAGCACGTGACAGACAGTCACACACTACTGTGACCCACATCACGAGAAAAACCACTATTGCCTTTACTATTGCTTGCAAGAAAGTTGGACTGAAAATAGTCAGCAAACATATCACAGATTACGGCACCGTCACCAGAGGACAGCTGCCCAAAGTGTAGTACTGACGGCTACGAGTTGGAATGTTTTCTTTATTTAACGTAACTCCAAAACGCTCGAGGATTCTTACATAAGTATATCTCTTTTCAATTATTTTCATGTAGTCGTCAAACATGACTTTTTCTGAGTCTTTAGCACGTTGTCGTAGTAAAACAAGACTTTGATGATCAGAAAGTTTTTCATATTTTTTAAATTTGTCATGACATTTAGCCTTTTCTTTAGTAATTTTGACCAACGGGCTTTTATACCAAGGCAGATACTTCGATTGGGAAAGGACTGTTTTTCTTGGTATATTAGTACTACGCAACCTATCAATAATAGAAAAAAAGTATTGTGCGGCCTCTTCTAACGGTCGACAACTCAAGTCTTTCTGCCAATCCACCAGACTAATTCCTCATCTATTGCACTAAAGTCAGCCAAATGAATAAACATTTTACGTAGGGACGAACTGGAAGACTATGCAATTCAACAAAGACCGCAGTTACACACAATGCCCCGCTATGCGAATCTTCAGGCACCAGTGGATCCCCACAACGTGTGACAATAACGTCGTCATTGGATAGCACCAGATTCATGATCTTATTGTTCTTTAAGTGACAATTATATTATACAAGTTCATCAATAAGGTTAGTCTGCGCATCTCCACATAGCACAGTAGGATATAAAGAGTGACCGTCGGCAGCCGGCTGCACGTTGTATTAGGTTGATTAAACTCTCCCAGGATCACAAACTTATCAGCAGAATGCTTATCTTATAGATTCTCAGAGAAATAGCCCAACTGGACTGCTGGAGTGTTTCTCAGATTCTGGCGGTAGATGTAAGCAATACATATTTTCATTTTATATGAAGCTCTTGGTTTCTTACGCGATAGTGTTAACGTAACCCACAAGTCCTCAGCACTCGAGCACCACTCACTGCGAGAGTCCACCACTAGTTCACGTCGCGTGGGTTCGAACACAGGCAGGTGCATTACTTTGTGTAATTTATTTCATCACCGCTGCCCTGAAAAACCGTGAAGGAAAACATCGTGAGGAATGTCCTAGAACTAAAAATTCGAAGACGTGACATCTACCAACCCGCACTGGGCCCGCGTGGTGGATTACAGCCCACTCCCTCGAGAGGAGGCCTGTGTACCAGCAGTGGGAACGATGATGAATGATGATGAAGGGTAGCAAACCAAGCTCTTTAAATATTGGTTGACATGGTGATCATCAGATGGAATCCCGTATATGGCTCGTAAACATTTATTTGGGCGACAAAAGCTCTGTTGTGGTTCTATTTCCCCACATAATTAATTCATACCGTAACGAGGACTCAACATATAATATGTATGTTGAGTCCTCGTTACGGTGCACGGTATGACATCATAGCCGTTTTTATATTAGTTACCTTTTTTTACAATTACAAAAAAGAGCTTATCGTCGCAGATGTTTTACCAACTTAGAGGGGACCTGGCACTCCGCTCCACTCCCGCCTTAACCTTCTAACCTAATGTAACCCATCCGAGTCGGATTGCTTTGAATCGGGGTGTTAACCCTAAAGATGGTATCAATATTATATATTTTAAACGATAGGCCTAATGATTTTCGATTAAATAAACGTTATATCCAACAACGTTATACGAAATAAGTTTTAGAGTATATAAATGTTATATCTAAATACTGGGCTGACATGATGAATAAATGATGAATGATATCTAAAGAAATTATATCAACAGCTGGTATAACTCAAGTTTATTATATCTTGTTTATTATATCTTATCGTTATTGAAATGAATATATACCAAATAACTTTATATGATATGAGACGCACCCACTTCTGTAATATCTGATTTCAGTATGTTTTTCTCTATAAAGAGATTATTTAAAGTTATTTTAATATGGTCCACTTTTTCCTATATTGTACGAATATCAAATATCCATCATGTGGCCATCATAATTTGATAAAAATTACATATTATGCAAAATTTATTCTTAAAATTCGCTTAGTGACTTTTTGATATCGTCGGCAAACTTTCGTTTATTGCGTGACGTAACTTAAACAGGGCTGTTCTGAAAACTTGATACTGTTCCACTCAGGGGGGAGACAGTTAGAACAAGCTCAACTCCAGTAAAGAAAGACTCGCCATCTACTTTACTTAACCGAGAATCTATTACTTTATTAGTTTCACAATTGTCGGTAGATGTCTCTGTAATCCCAACTTTAATGCAAAAAAGAAAATCAAATAATTAGGTTCTCTAATTTAGTTTATGGATTTTTCTAGAAAATAATAATTGTGATATTTTAAACAAAATGATTACTTTATATAATTTGAACCAGTCTATCATTATCAATTATGGCAACTTTGTCACCGAAATCCTTGTATTTTGATACTGACAACATCACATTACACAATATGGTCGCCCGTCACCGCAACTTGCGTTTGTGCTTGTTTGTATGACGAGTGTTCATTTTGTGTTTAAATATTGGTTGAGTGTTTTATCTACATCAGACGTCGAGTTGAGTTTCTCCTCCGTGCTGTTGTTGGATTACACTCAGAAACTAATAATTTCAGTCACTACGTTGTGGCTAGCGATTTGAATGATTACCTAAAGTATCATACCTATTGCAAAGAGTAAAATATACATTATACAGTAGCTATACTAACTAGCTATAGCTACCTATAAAGCCTTAGTTCCCGTTAAGATTTGTAGATGGCGCTTTGAATCAGTATGCTTCAAAATGGCACAAGAGGGCTCTCTTCTTCCGTATTATTATTATTCTCTTTGGTTCCACTACAAAACACGCAGAGCGAATGAGTAAAAAAAATTTTGCCTGTCTCTTTTCCCCGAGGTCGTGAAGAGCGGTTACCTTGCTTGGATGTTGAGTTTCTTCACAGTTAAGGTTGTAAAATTCCACAGTTAGTTAAATTGACTTAGAAACTTGAGTAACAAAACAATAAGTGTTGTATTCGGTTAATGGGTATTTTAAATAACTTTTATACTTCGCATAAAAAAAAGTAACACGTCTGTACTGTACGCGGTCCGCAGAGGAACGAACCATAGACTCTAAATTAAAATTTAAATAAAAAAAAAAATTAAATCGTTTTGTGTTATATAAGCAATGTTGACATAAACATCGTTTATCGGTTCGCAATGATAATAAAGCCCGTTAATCAAGTTACATGCATGAGTTTTTACATGTAATTCATTGGGGCAACAAAAATAATTAAAAACTACTTTATCTAAATTTAGTGCTTTAAAGATAGGTAAATAATGATAAATATTACGTAGTCATGCATCTGAGGCATTCTTGGCAGTAGCGATATTAGTAGAGGCTAGTTGTTGCAGTTGTTGTTCACTTTTGACTAGGATGGCTTGACTATCCGGATCCTTTTTCAGCATTACTCGTCCGTTTGAAGTCCAACAGAAGCTATATTTGTTTGATTTAGCGTAGTTCCTGGTGAGGTAAAACAGTCTTCTGGTGTAAAGGGTCAATTGCTCGGCTATGTATACCGGAGTACCTGGAGTAGCTTTTAGGCCGAGATGTGTTGAGCACAGTTTTTAATTAGGGTTTTGTTTATTGTAATCTTTTACCGCTGTGAGGAACTTGGACTTAGTGAGAGCATTTGAGAACTCAACTGTTAAATTCGATGTTGTATTTTCTTTCTTTGATGGTTGTCTTATTACATCACGAATAGTGGTAGGTACTGTTTGCATCTGTAGTTGGTTCGACAGGTGCTGTATCATGTCGTACAAAACTGCTTTGCTCTCGTTTGCCAGTTTGGGAACATTTCGGATTTCCACAGATGTTTTAATAAGGTTTCGCTCGAACAATTCGACTTTTTCCTCCAGTGTTGATAACTTGATCACCATAGTGTTTCGTTCTTTTTCTAGTCCCATAATTTTGTTTTCCAGTGACGATAGCTGATCGGAGACAAATGTCAATGATTTTTCCAGTTCGCCATTTATGTTCTTAATCTCAGTATTGTGCTTTTTTATTTCCATAAGATGGTTTGCCAATTTATCCAAACGTCCATTTTGAGCGCACATCATCTCTTTCATCATCTCAAAAATTTCTATCTTGAACGTCTCCAGCTCACCACCATTAGCGCCGCCAGCCATACATCTACGTTTTGCCCGTTGGGTGACATTGAGTTGAAGGGAGTCGTCTATACAAAGCTGTCGAAGGTCCAATTCGGAGCGGGAAGGTACATTTCCCTTCGGGGAAGTCTTAGTGGGTGTTTGTGATATTATATATTATTTACCAATATGATACTGCTCCGGCTCACGCCTATAACTAATTGCGGCAAGCTCCGTCGGTGACGTAGTGCCCGCGTAAGCGCAGTGTAGGTCCACTGACTGCTTTGTCTCGGTTGTGGTCGATATTTACGGCTTGATGTTTATTTTTCGGATCTTGATAAATCTCAAAAAGAGATGCAAGTTCTGAGATTCGAACTAGCGACGCGTTGCTTGCGAGTCGCCGCCGCTGCCTTCGCGCCGAGCTAACGTAACTTATAATGGTGAAATAGTGGTCCTGTGTTTAGATGCACAAATTTGTTTTGACAGCTGATGAACACGACGACGTGTCGAGTACCTACTCGTATGTTAATTATTAACGAGTCCAAAGGTCACTTTAGTAATGTAGCAATAAGACGGTTAGAAAGTACTTTTATTTTTGAAATTTTGCACTGTTTCACTGGTTTTTTATTTAGTTCAGTAATTTATTCAATTTTATTTCAAAAGGGAACACTTTATTTGTGTTTAAAATAAAAAAATGTCACTGTTTTGTTAATGTTATCTCTCACAACTTACTGGGTTGGGTTCACTAAAGTTTGATGATATTCACTGGAGATTTGCCTTTGTCCACACTATCACTGATTCTTCTATATACTTATAAACGATAATAGCTACTTTTAACTTAAAAAGTCTTTCGCGTTGAATTTAGATGATTTAAAAGCTACAGAGCAGATGTTTGCGTTGCACACCGTGGGTGGGGAATGATTATTAATAATATTTTTTTAATATTTAATTTAATCCTATGAAATGTGCATTATGTTGTAGATTAATAATTACGACATTGAGAATAACTAAGTAGATTGGAACTAAGTAGGCATATTGTACCTATTTTGCGAGAACAACTAATAAATATTTTTGTGTCGTAATGATCTAGTTAGATTAAGTAATATTTTGGTATTTTAAATGTGTTAAATAACTAAGGTGACATTCTCCCAACGATGGTTTTACTTGCTTAATGCTTCAGCTTCTTATGTTGTACTTTCAGTTAAATATCATTTTAATAAAGCTTATGAAGTAATAAAATCCCTTTTAAATGACTTTCTGGTAAAAATATCTGCATAACTTGGCCAAAGTACACTGACTGAATACTGATATGTAGACTGAATTGCGATAACAATGACGTAAGTATGTTCAGTAGTATTTTATGATTATAGAATCAGCTTTAAGTGTAGAAAAATATTAATATAATACTGGCAGTGAAGGAGACTGACATATTATTATGTTTTTGCTTGTAAATAAACATTCAAAGCAAAAAACGTTTTGTTTTGAACAGTGACAAGTATTTTATTAACGACTGTTTTTTATCTGTAATAATAGATTTTAAAATAAACGTGGTTTTATTTTGCAAGAACAGGTTTTCTTTTCCGAATATTGCTTGCTGTAAGTGTTTTTCATTGTTTAAGACTAATTATTTAATTTTCTACAGTCAATTGGTACCGAAAATCGAATGGGAAAGAGGTAGCAGTGGCACAAGGATACACATTCACTATCAACCGCAGATTGAAATCAACCGATACATATAAGTGCTCCATCGGCAATAAGTGTGGAGCTCGCTTCACTGTCACAAAGAACAGAGAGTTTGTCAAAACAAGGAGACTGAAACACGATCATCCACCACCTAAGTATATAATACGTAATGGCTGTTATTTAAAAATTTAGGAACAAAACAAACAAGTTTTTAAATAATGTTCTTAATTATCTGTGTAAGTTCAAAATTAAGCCAGCGCTGGCGCCGCACCTATACGACAAATAAAAACTTGACAAGTTAAAGTTTTTTTTTTATTTAGAATAACAACAATTCTTACCCCTTTTAAGCATGGAGTCAGTTTTCTATTGCCAATGTTTAGGCTTTTCTATTCTTGATATATGTCTTGTTACCCCCCGAGGGCAACACACATCTTAAAACATTATTATTCAACCTTACTTCAGCGTCCGTGAGCTATGGAGCTATGCAGAAATTATAGCTGTTAGATATGGTGGCACTAACCTTAAGCTATTAAATAGTAACCTTTGTTTTATTTTTTACAGTCAAATCGTACCGAAAGCCGAATGGGAGAGAGATAGCCATGCTTCAAGGATACACGTTCTGGTGCTGTATGAGCAAGTGTAAAGCTCGCTTCATTCTCAAAAAAGACAGGAGTCATATCACCTCCTAATCCTTTCCTAATCTCCTAATTTTTATTTATTTAGTGGTTTATCTTGTTGTTTTATATAAGTACCTACTTAGGTGGATCTAATTATCTAAATTATGTAGTCAATGATCTTGGTGCACGGTAAAACTCGAATGAGTTTATGTTGGCACCATCTCAAATGAAATAAATGTATGTGCACTACTGAATAAATAAATAATAAATAATCATGCAATACGTAAAGGTGTTTATTGGAAAGTCCAATTGCTCATGCACCTGTCTTCTGTAAGAAGTATAGATATCAATCGAATGACAGGTGTCAGTTCGGGATGTTATTTTTGTCAAGCCAGAGCCATTTGTTTAAGTCAAAAGATTATGTAAATTATAAATAATATATAATTACTACTTACTTATTTAAATTAAAAGTTGTTTTATTTCGAATAACAAAGGTAACAACAGTAACAATAAATCAAAAGCGATTCTATCAGCAAGCGATGTTTTTAACACTTTTCTTATCTTGGTAATATCATGGTACCCACTTTGATTTGGGCAAGAGATGGAGTTTTAAGAAATAGTAATAGGCCACCTGACTATTGTTTTCGTTACAAGTAATTAATAATCTTTGTTTTATCTTCTACAGTAAAATGGTACCGAAAGCAGAATGGGAAAGAGATAGCCATGCTACATGGATACACATTCTGTTGTGATAGCCGGAAAAAGTCTACTGATTTGTATTGGTGCTCCATTGGCAGTAAATGTAAAGCTCGCTTCATCCTTACAAAAGACAGGGAACAAATGAAATCCCACCACCTGGAACACTGTCATCCACCCCCTAAATATGTTATACGTAACGGTGTTTATATTAAGCTTTAAAAACCTATTGAATAGTAGATTATTAACCAAGGGGATAAAGCAGTGTATTCTGTCGCGGATGACGATTTTAAATCGCGAGCGTAACGAAGGACTCGAGGTTTACTCCCGAGCGTAGCGAGGGCGTTAAAAACTTCACAATCACGAGCGAAGCGAAGCGAGTCCTGAGTGTAGCGAGGGATTTAAGTTTACCTAAGACTAAGGCAGCTTTATCACCGAGGAAAATACTCTACTTTTCGTACCATTTGCGAAAAAATTAACAAAATAATAATATGAGATAAGCATTTATTAAAAATAAAGACAATTAAAAGTAAAAGTTAACATTCGAAACATTGGTCCAATTATTGATAGAGAGAGTTACATTTTTGTTTGGTACATTTATTGTTTATGAGTTGAGTTGAGTATTTCTCTGTTCTTGCGTCTGAGGAACTTGCATTTCATTGTAGATAGTATAGTAGTCGGAGATAGTGGTGGTGGTGCATCGTGAGTTACGGACGAAGATAAGATGCCGGAAGTTGATGGTTGTGGTTCTGATGGATTAAGTTTTATATTTTTGTTAATTTGACTGCTTAATATGGTTTTATTCGCCATTGAGCTTTCGATATAACCCTCAGCTACTCTATCAGAGCTCCAACCACCGTGTCTTTTTGTTGACGTAATATCCGCCCCTGAATCCGCCAAGAAAGTCGCCGAAGTTCTTCTAAAGCAGTGACCGGTGTAGAGTTCAACATCTTTAAGTTTTAAATATTTAGCAATTTCCTTTGGCATATTGCTAATTTTACTTTTGCCGATGGCTTGTCTAGTACATTTCCCATTCCGATAGTTTATAAAAAATCTATTGTTTTCCATGTTGGTGGGACGTAATGCTTGGTATTTATGAATGATTTTAGTATATTGTCCTTGTACAATGAATGACCGATTTTTCTTTGTCTTAGTTTCCTTTACATTAATCAGCAGTAACTCATTGGAATGATTTTCAACGTCCTCAACCTTTAAGTTTACAAGTTCACATCCGCAACAAGCAACATTGAGTCCAAAAATTAAGGCCTCGTTACTGTTCAAGGTAAATGTGTGAGAGTGTCTGTGTGCTTTGTTGTTTGTCATCTGTTCGTGTTAGAAGCGAAGAATGAAGAAATAAGGCTGTTTACATTGTGAGTAACCTTTACACAGTTACACAACAAGGTCGCTTCCCGCCGTCTGTACGCATATATCTTTTAAGTAACGAATTTTGATATGGTTTTCATCAATATACATAAGGATTCAAGAGGAAGGTATATGTGTATAATTTATGCCTGAAAAACATCAAAATTTCCACGCTAACGAAGTCGTGGGTAGTTACAAATATTTTCAACAATGTGTAGTTATAAACGGGTATGATTTTATCAATACCCTAATAAATGCATTTTCATTGACCTAATAAATAATATTTGTTCCCAAAATAGTAGATCTGTCACCTAAATTGAATCATCAAATAATATCAAAACGCTTACGTAAATATTAATTAAGAATTACTTGGAAATAATATCAATCATCAAGTAATTTTATTACGTTTAAAAATAATAAAAGTGTCACGAAAATTGAATCATCAAACAATGTAAAAATGTTTACATAAAAACTCCAAACCACAGGTCCAAACTAAGGCGTTGTCGACGTAGCCCCGCTAGGCGGGGCTCCTATTTCTGTCTGCAGGGTTTACAGTAACCTAACACGAAGGGGATGTCGGGGTCTTAGTTCGCTCGCTCCGCTCGCTCACTAGACCCCGCCATCCTCTTCGAACCTAACCTGTCCGAGTCGGTGTGCCCAATGTCTCGTATAAAGCATTTCTTCATAGAAATAAGGAACTGATCTATTTATTTGGTGACAGATCTACCATTCCGAGCACAAAGCTATTATTTAAGTAATAAAACTATTATTATAAGAACGAAGTTTATATTCATCTAATGCACTACAATTTTATTGGTAATCCATCTCTTATTTTACACATGTATCAACATTTATTTGATAATTCATACCTGGGAACACTTTATGTTTATCTGAGAACGAAAATATTTCGTGGCGATAGATCTATTTACTAGGTGATATAACTTTGATGACAAATATAAAATTTGGTGACAAGAAATATAGTTCCCGTTATAAACCAATTTATTGTTTGTTGCCATCTAGCGATGTTTTTAAAATTATGCCAATAGCGATTGTAGAGAGCAAGCGAAATAATTACAAATTGACACGAAGATTTCAGTTGGTTTAAATTTAATTCCATAGATGGCTCTTATATCATTTACTTGATACTGACTTTAAATCAAGATATTGAAATAGTTATAATTTTGTGACGGGATGTAAAATACGCGGTGTTTTTTTTTTATATTAATTACTGTTTGTATTAAATATATTTAGGCATATTTAAATAATTGGAAAATAAAACGACTTGATAACCAATATAACACACAGAACAGGGAGCGAATTTTTTTTTACCCCAACATCGTCTGTTGTCTAGTTGGGCTTTGCCTCCTTTTCATTGGAGGCTCGCCACTGATCAAAATAGACAAGAAGTACTGATTCTGAAATTGATAGGCCTTTCGCACTTCTCCACGTTGAAAATTATTCATAAGTTTTTAAATAATTTTGTTGGAAGCAAATTATTTATAATTGCGGCAGCATTTGCACTGATGGAATCCGACAATTCGCTGTCACTGTCGCTTTGATTTAACATCGTAACGTATTTTTAGAACATTAACTTATTTATAAAAAATTATTAAAATAAACTTAACGTTTATCTATTTGAAGAAAACAAAATCGCGGCAAATTCCTAGACTAATATTTTTTGTCGGAAAAGCAAAGGCATTAAGCTCATACGGCCTCGTCGTTTTTCGTAATTTTATTTAATAATCATAACTGCATAATGCTGCATCAATCAGGTACGCTGGGCCGGGGCTTTTCAGAGCCTTATAGGTTGGAGTGTGGAGTGAGGCAGGGGGGGTTGACTTCACCCACGTTCTTCAATCTCTATGTCAATGGGCTGATTGAGGTGCTCAGCAGAGCGCGAGCCGGCTGTTACATTGACGGAGTATGTGTAAACAACATTAGTTACGCCGATGACATGGCACTGCTGAGCGCCTCGGTTTGTGGTCTTAGGAGGTTGGTGACCATCTGTGAAGAATATGCTTTGCTTCATGGATTGGTCTACAACGTCACTAAAAGTGAAATCATGGTCTTTGGTGTTAGTGGTCGATGTCCGGATCCTATCCCTCCGGTCAAGTTGAACGGAATATCGCTGGTGAGGGTTTATAAAGTGAAATACTTGGGGCATCTTTTAACCGCTGACCTCAGAGATGATGATGATATTGAAAGAGAAAGGAGGGCGCTGTCGGTTAGAACTAATATGATCGCTCGCAGGTTTGCACGTTGTTCTGGGGTTGTAAAGAGAACTTTATTTCGTGCCTATTGCACCTCATTTTACACGTGCAGCCTGTGGGTAGATTACACTCAAAAATCGTACAGCGCCCTTCGCGTTCAATATAATAATGCGTTCCGGGTACTGATGGGGCTGTTCCACTTCTGTAGCGCATCAGGGATGTTTGCTGATGCTCGTGTCGATTGTTTTTACACCACGATGCGAAAAAGATACGCTTCGCTGGTGCGCCGGGTGCGGGCCAGCCCCAACATTATACTGCATTGTGTTGCGAGCAGACTGGACTGTTTGTGTGTGAATCGTTGCTGCAAGCTTTCTACATCGCTGTTGAGCTTGTAGCAGGGATTCGCATCTCTTTGTGTAGGTAAAGTGTGTAGTGAAGTTTACTAACATAGTTGTTAAGAAATATTGTTACTAACTTAATTTGAGTCCTGTTACTTGTTGATTAAATAAATATATTAAATATATATATAATAATGCATATTCCTTTTTCAAAAAGATGTATAATGCTTTATATATTAACTCAATGGTGTAAACACCGATGTAGTTCAGTATAAATTTCGGTAAGTATTCCAAATTTAAATCACATTTCCCCCCCTAGAGGATGAATGAAATTCAGTACAATTTTCTTTCCCTGTTTTTAACAGATAAAAAATGACTATTGTTATGTTCGCTTTTTGTGGCATAGACTGTTACTTTTTTGAGCAAGTGGTAAGAAATAGTAGATGGTTTGCTAAGGGAGCAAACAACTATTTTTAAGGCGAGAGTGTTTCTTTGAATCCAGAGCGCAGCGAGGGATTCAAAGTACATCACTCGAGCTTAAAATAGTGTTGCTCCCGAGGTGAATACTCTACTTTTTATCACCCTCTATGAGAAAATAAGTAAGTGCAAGTTATGAATAAGAATAGTACGTTTATTTATTTCATTCTCACTACTTGAGGAATATACACTCATTTTTTATTTAAAAAAAATGTTAAATCCGAGTATGAATAAACAATTGCGAACAAAGACGGAATGAATTTGGTGCGTTTTTATTTTTTCACAAACTTTTTTTTATTTCTTTCGCGTGCGGTTTACTTTTTTATCATACAGCCTGAAGCCGGGTCCAGATATGTATCATTGGCCCGATCCGATCACCGTATCTTACAAAAACCGACTCGACATGGATCGGGTCGTATCGCGTACCATATCAGAGCGACGTATCGAGACTGCACATTAGTGCGTATCATGATCGCGTATCCATACATCGTCCATATAGGCGATCGGGCGGATGGCGGATCGGACAAGTGATACATGTCTGGACCCGGCTTTACTTCATCATACAATATTCGTGATTGATCTCTTTGGTAATTGGAACTTTTACTAACAATATTCACATTCCAAATTCAAATCACTTTTAGTCCCTAGGGATTAAAGAGCGATTTTAGTCCCTGTTTACGAAGAACAAACTAGCTCTTTTTGAATAGATATGATAAAAAGGTATTATTATAGCAATTTAATAGAGTATGTCAGTTAGATTTTGGTTTGTCAACTGTGATTTTACAAGACGGGATAGCACAGTGCATGTATTCTAACCTTACGGAAATGCACAAATATCCGTGTTATACCTACATTGTATTTGCGGGTTTGAAGCTATAAACTGCAGCAGTCTGAAGTAGAATATCATTCAGGGGCTAAAAAAATGCCATTTCATCTGCAATAAAAAAAGCAATAATGAAAAATATAGAATTTTAAGGGGCTGAATTATACTACTAAAAAGCTTTTTTAATCGTGTTGTAAGAAGTCGTCACTTTGAAAGCGATTGCTACTTATCTACGCCCTCTGGAATATGACTTTCACATTTGTCATTCGTTAGTAACTTAGCTGGCACCACAAATCACGAATTTCGAGATAAGATCACTCATTACTTTTATTAAGGATGTTTTTATGACTTTACAAATCGTAGAGATTTGTCAAGTCAACTTAATATTTTGTCTACTGCACTTTTATTTTTGGTGCATTGTTAACAGTAACTATAACTTAGATAATCTAAGAAAGGGATCAGTATTAATATTTTTATTAGTGGTACATTAATAAAAACGTCGTTTAGTCCCTGACTGAGCAGTTTTTTTGATGAAATTTGGAAGAGACCTCATTCAACTTTGGGTGGTTAAAGGTTGAAGAAGATTATTTTAAACATTCCATCGTTTTGAATAAGAATTCTGTCCTCCACTGTCAAACACTCTCATGTTCTTATTTCTTCTTTACTCATTCTCATTTTATTTTCTTTCTTACGTATATTTGTTTACAGTTAAATGGTACCAAACTTGCAAGGGTAGAGAGATTGCCATGATACAAGGATACACATTTTGGTCGTTATCACCAAAGTAACACAACCTATATGTACTCGTGCTCCAGGGGAACAGTATGTAAAGCTCGCTCCAGTATTACTAAAGACAAGACAGTAATAATGTCTGGTAGTTTGGAACACAATCATCCACCCCCTAATCATGACATATTTAATGGTGTTTATTTTAAAATGTAAGGCCCCTAGCACACGGCGTATTTTAAACGCGCAGACGACGCGCAGATGACGCGCGTATTCGCACTTCAAACGAGATTTGAACGCAACCTTGTAACCTTAGCACACGGGGCGATCGTGAAACGCGCGTCGTCTGCGCGTTTCACGATCGTTTGCCACTTTACCTCAAAAAAAGGTAATGGTCTCCTGCATACTTCCCTGTCTTACTTATGCATGTCAAACATGGATATTTAATAAAAACATCAGGAAAAAGATAGGAGTATATCAACGCGCTATGGAAAGATGCATACTGAACATTAAATTAAAAAATAAAGTCAGAAATACCATAATCTGGAAGAGAACAAGAGTATTGGATGCATTAGAACACTCACAAAAATTGAAATGGAAGTGGGCAGGCCACGTAGCACGTTCAAAGGATGAAAAATGGGCAAAGAAAACAACTATGTAGTCTGGACCAAAAGGAAAAAGAAGGCATGATAGGCCCCAAGAGAGATGGGCCGATGAAATTAATAAAACGGCGGGCCAAAACTGGTCTACTATAGCAGGAGACAGAAAGAAGTGGCAACAAATGGAGTAGGCCTTTACCCAAAGAGGGGTCCTTAATTAATCTTAAGAAGTTTTAAATTTATCTTGTATTTTTTTATATTAAAGAACAAATAAAGGCTTTATTTTTTTTATTTATTTACTATATCCCCACTACAATGTGGGCAAGTGAAGGAGCTTTAAGAAGTAGTGGTAGTCCATCTGAATATTGTTTTCGTTACAAGTAATTAATTTACTAATCTTTGTTTTTATTTTCTACAGTAAAATGGTACCGAAAGCAGAATGGGAAAGAGATAGCCATGCTTCATGGATACACATTCTGGTGTGATGGTCGGCCAAAATCAACTGACTTGTATATATGCTCCAAAACAAAACAGAGCAAAACAGAGCAAATGCAGAGCGCGCTTCATCCTAACAAAAGACAGTAGCCATATGAAATCCTCCCACCTGGAACACTGTCATCCACCCCCTAATTATGTTATACACAACGGTGTTTATTTAAAAAATTAAAAAGAAAGAAGAGTGAGAAAGATAGCCATGCTACAAGGCTCCCGTGACTCTAAGTAAGAACCGGTTCTGCAAGGTTTGCATCCTATGAATGTACTCAGGCTTGGTGTGAGCGTACACGACGCAAGCGTACGTCATAATGGGGCGAATCACCGCGGTATAAAGGCGCAACTTGCACCTGAGTGACAACTTGCTTTTTGCCGAAATCATGAAATGAAGCCTACCCATAGCAAAGGCAGCTCGGTCGCGAGCTGCTTTGATGTGCGCCACGAAAGACAGGTGGTTGTTAAGTAAGACTCCTAAGTACTTGGCTTGCTTCTCCCAAGGGATAGGCGTGCCGTACATAGTGATCGGGTTGAGCGCGGATGGCTTATTTCTACGCGGTTTAGAAAAGAGAACTACCTGGCTCTTGTCGGGGTTCACCTCGATTCTCCATTTTCGGAACCAAGCGCCTAAGACGTTGGGTGAGGTTTGGAGGGTGCTGTATAGCGTCGTGACTGCGGCCAGTGTAATAAAACTCCGTGTCGTCCGCGAACAGGGCTAACTGAGCCTTCTTGCTCTTGGGGATGTCACTGGTGAACAGAGTAAAGATAAGGGGAGAGACGACGGAGCCCTGAGGGACTCCGGCTCTAATGGGTTGGGGGGAAGGCAGTGCCTTTCCGATGCCATAGCGGAAGGTGCGATCCGACAAAAAGTCTCGTAAGGTGAGCACGAGACGGTCTGGCATTTCCAGTTTGTACAGCTTATACATATAATAAGCCGTTGTGCCAGACTTTGTCGACAGCCTTTGCTATGTCGAAGAACAATACACCCGTCATCGCTCCACGCTGGAAGCCAGCGCTCATGTGCTCTACGATGCGGTGGGCTTGTTGGATGGAAGAGTGTCCGGTCCTGAAGTCAAACTACTCGTTGGGGATGAGACTCTTAGCCTCTGCGAAGTCTTTGAGTCGCATATAAATAAGTCTCTCGTAGATTTTGCCGAGTGCGTTCAGGAGACTGATAGGTCTGTAGAGATGTTTGTTGATGAGATGTCGAGGGCTCAGACTTGGGTTTGCCTGGCTTGGCGAAACCGATGAGTGGCCTCTTTCCATATTTGGGGAAACGCGTTGTTGCTCAGGGCGCCATTGAAGATGGCTGCCATTAACACGTCGAGCTGTGCGGGGAGGAGTTTGAACACCCTATTGGTGATTCCATCGGAGCCGGGTGCTTTCCGCGGTTGAAGCTTGCTGATGATGTCTTAGCTGTGACCAGAGGGAGAGGACCATCAGGGTCTTCTACGGGGGGGAGGGCGGCTCTACGTTCGACGAATGCGTTCACCACATCGAGATGTCGCTTGTCTACTGGTCGAGAGCTGGGAGAGCAATGGGACTCCAGGCTGTCAGCTAGGCATTCAGCCTTCTCAGAGTCGTCGAATGCGACGCCCTTATCGGGTCGGTTGAGGAGAGGCATCGAAGCCTCTTCGGTAGAGCGCGACTTGCGTTGCAGCTGCCAGAAGGCTAGGTCCCATTGATCTGAACGATACTCACTAGTGCGCTTCTTTACAGCACGCTTTAAATAACGCATGTGAGCTTTGTTCGCGTCGCAGGGAAAGTTGTCGGCACGGATGGCCGCGTTCTTCTCGGTTATCAGTTCACGTACGTCAGCGGGTAGTACAGCGTTGATTGCTCATTGCTGGGACTTCCCGTGAGCAATCCTTCAGTATGGATTGAACGTGTTCTGTAAACGAGTTGATGGCGGCCGTCGTGTCTGCGACTGGCACTATGTGGTCGGGGATGGCCTCCAGGTGAGGCGACGTGGTGGATTTCAGCTTTTCGCTGACTTTCCTTTATTCAGTTCTCACTTGGGTGGGTGGGGGCTGGCTGGGGTCAGAAGGACCCAAGCGGGGAACTAAGTGCATGAGCACTGGTCGATGATCTGAGTTAAGCTCATGTAAAGTCTCGATGGAATGCAACTTAAGGTTGACATTCTTCAGTAGGGCTAAATCGAGTACGTCCGGACGTTGGTCTTGGTCGTGGGGATAGTGAGTGTGCTCCATAGGAGCGATGGGATCGAAGTTGAGGGACTCGCCCAGGTTAAACACGTGGCGTCCTCTGGCAGAGGTCGTCGTGCTGTTCCAGGCGGGGTGTTTGGCGTTGAGGTCGCCCGCTATGATAACGGAGTCGCTCAAGTCGAAGAGGACGGCAAGGTCTTTGGTGAACAGAGTGTGCTCCTTGGACGTGCCGCCGGGAGGGATGTACGCGGAGGCGACAGTGACCGGTCCTTAGATCCCCTTCCCATGGAGGCATGGGAGAAGGGTTCTCAGAGGTAGCGGCGGTAAGCCTCTTTTGGCAGGCGGCGGCGACAAAGGGCTCTCGAGCGCGTCACTGAAGTCAGTGACGGCATTACTGGATTGCTGCAAGGCAGCGAAGTGGCACAGGAGAACGCGTTTGAAAAACTTCAAAAGGAGTTTATCAGCCACGTCAAGGGCCGTATTGTCTGCTGAGTGACAACAACCAACTCCCCGGGTGGGTGGGCCCGGGGGTGTGTGGCCTCTCTGTCGGGTGTGCAATGACAGGGAGGTGAGTACCTACTGGTGTGCCCTAAGCTTGTGAACCTGTCGCCAGTCTTATTGTGCGACAGGGCCCTACGCCCCAAGGGGCCTCTAGTGCGAAGGGGTAGACACTAGTTGACTGCTGTGAACGAAGTCAGATTTAACTAGTGTTTCTAGACCAGGTTTGACTAGGGTAGCCCCCAAGGCCAAGATTCTGGCTCTTGAGGCCAATGGAATGCCGGGCCCTGAGGAGTTTGGCGGGTAGGATTGGGTCACCACCCTCTTGGTTTCATTGGCACCGTAAGGTTTCCACCAAGAATCTCGAAACTGAGGACTTTTCCCTGATGGGGCAAAGGAAGTTAAGTCGGAATAATATCCGAAGCAATATGAGCAAGTGCTGTCTTAATAAAAAGACAGCAATTATTCGGGGGTGTAGTCAAGGTACTAGAATCCGAAAAAAAAAAAAAAAAAAAAAGGTACTAGTGATGACGTCACGACACTGGGAAGTGACTAACTGATGACACACACTGGTAGCGAGCGGAAATGCGAGCAGTAGAGAGTCTGATATCATGTCCCAGGTATTAATTATCGATATTTTAAAATCATTTCATCGTGCAATGACAAAGAAAAAATCATCAATGCTTTTAAATCATTACTAGAATGAACGCGAACTTCGGTGATTCGGATCGGGCGGTCCCGGTCCGTCTCCAGCGTGTGAATTGCGACGTTCCGAGGCTGCGCGATCGGCGATTCTGAAGTCACAGAACTCGCATATTTCGATAAAATCACCGGGCCTGGGCGCAAAGCAAAATTTTGTTTGGGATATAACAACTACAAATGCAAAAAAATGCTCTTCACTTTAAAAAAAAGTTTATTTTATTATTAGCTTGTTTTATCATTTGTAAGCGTGTTGTTTGTAAAAAAATAAGCTTAATACATTAAGAAGTCAAGAGCATCTTATATGTTCTTTCTATATTTGAAAGTGTTAACGAATAGGTTTATAATATAATTGTAGGTATGTACAAATAAATTCGGTGCATTAATAAACTACATTTTTTATATTCCATCGTAACCAATCTTCTTTCGTTATCCTGTGGCTGGTGCATTTTTTTGTATTAGTTAGTGCCTAACCTGATGTTAGAGTTTTTATACCGCCCCCATGGGCCTCTGACTTGGCTTTAGGTACATACCTCAGAGAAATATCTCTCAGCCATGCTGGTAGGCTCACGATGAAACCAGCATGTCTGACCAATAGTAATAGAGCATTATTTGTAAACAGTATAGAAAAATATATCTAATTAAGTTCTTGTTCGAGAGTCGCTTTACGAGTCGCGAGACTAAGCGGACGTGTTTTTTGTATTTGCTAAAATGAAATATCTATAAACAATTACGAAAATATAATATATCAATAATTATTTGCGGCGTCAGTTAAAATCAAAGTAAAGTGTGTCAAGTGTGACTAGTACCATACCAACGTGTATGTGCAAGATGAACTGAATTAGATTTATTTATTTCTATTAACAATAAATAAAGTGTTGCGGTTAGCATGTCTAACCTAGACTCGAGCCCGTTTGGTCGTAGCCAAATACTACGAAGAAGTCCTCCGCCAACGCCTACCGAACAATTGCCCCCGAGTGAACCAGCTCCACCACCACCTCTACCAGCACCTGCGGAGAATGTTTTGCCGAGTGAACTTGTTAGCACGCCAGAGATCCAGAAATGGTTACTCTCTATAGATGGCATTCTGAACGAAGTCTGCTCTATTGTTAGTGAAGGAAAAATGAACTCGGACCAGAAGCAACGTGTCTCAGCCCTTTGCCGGAAGGTCCAAAGTGGGCCATCTCAGATGGCTGTCCTTTACCAATCGGTGAAGCAGAAAATGATTCAGTCCCACAGTACCATTCAGCACCTACAGCATCAGCAAAACGTGGCGAACTCTCTGACCCAGTTCAAAGAGGTTTTTGAGTCGAAGCTGAATCCGTCTAGCAATTCCTATGCTAGCATGGTGAAGAAAGGCTCCGATAATTTCGTGCGTCCTGCTAACCTAAGTTCGATCGCCATTTATCCCAGCGATAAAACAAAAACAAGTGACGACACCAAGTCACTTGTTCAAAAGTTAATCTCTCCTGAAGAACTGAAGCTCCAAGTCCGTGGCCTGAAAAAAGTTAAAAATGGGGAAGTACTAATTAGCACTGAAAATAAAGGCGATATAGATAAATTGAAAAAGTCAGAGAAGATTTTCTCCTCGGGCCTAACAATAGAAGAGCCATCTAAGCGTCGCCCTAGGGTTACTGTCATTGGTGTTCCCGTAGCTCTTACTGAGAAGGAGGTTTTCGACTGTATTTACGAGCAAAACCTATCAGACAAATTGCCGAATACAACTCGTGAATCCTTCCTTGAGACCATTAAGTTGAGCCATAAATCGGGTAAGAAAGGCCTTCCTACCTGCAACTACATACTCGAAGTACCCGCTGGCATAAGAAAAATGCTAATAAACCAAAGCAGAATTTTTATTAATTGGACTTCATGCCCGGTGAGAGATTTTACAATAGTCACCAGGTGCTACAATTGCCAGCAGTTCGGCCACGCAGCTAAGTTTTGCCGTGAAACTAGTCCTACTTGCAACCACTGTGCAGAGACGGGACACACCGTGAAGGAGTGCAGCAGGAAATCTTCTCCCCCCCAGTGCGCGACGTGCAAAAGATTCAAGAGGAAATGTGACCATCCAACCGGTGATGTAAATTGCCCGGCACGTAAATATGCAGAGACCAATTACATTAACTCCATAGACTATGAGGGCGCCTAAGAGCGCCACAGAATATTCTATTTAGTAGGCACACAAACAGGTAGCTCATCGCTTATTTGTTTTTCTTCTTAGTTTGTAATTATCATGAGTAATCAGCTAATCAGTGATTTAGATAGTTTTTCTGTGTCTGAATCTAAAATCTGTAATGTTGAGGACTGTAAATACCTTCTTCGTTCTGGCGACAAAACGCTTACCTTACTTACACAAAATATTCGCAGCATAAACCGAAACATGGACGGTTTTGAAGTTTTATTACAAAGACTTGACATAAGCTGTGATATTATCGTGCTAACAGAATGTTGGCTGTCAAAACAGACAGTCAACTTACCATCTCTGAACGGGTTTTATTCATATAAAACTAACAAAAACACCAACCAAAACGACGGAGTAGTAGTATATGTTAAAAATAATTTGCAAACTATTATAGAAGAACCACTATCCCAAGATAGTAATTGCTTAATCATTAAAATTATTCCCGATACAGTAGTTATAGCTATTTATAGGCCTCCCTCTCATAATATCGACAATTTTTTAGACTCACTTGACACAAACTTAAAAAACATAAGTACATTCAAAAACATAATACTTTTAGGAGACATCAACATTAATATTTCCTCCGAGAAACCCGATACCCACACTCATCATTATTTAAATATTTGTGCATTTCATGGACTTTTACCTGCTCACTATTACCCCACACATCAAAGCGGTTCTTGCTTAGACCATATAATTCTAAAATCAAAAAATCCCTCCAAAACATTGGTTACTAACTCTTCGCTTACCGATCATCAAGCTGTTTTACTAACAATGCAAATAACTTCACCTAGAAAAAACTGCGAGCGTAGCTATACTAAAGTCAATATGACAAACCTTGAAAGTGACATACGCTGCATTAATTTTAACCCTATTTATGATTCTGATGATGCAAATATTTCTTTAAACTATTTCCTAAATTCTATACAATCTGCAATTAGGAACAACTCTTCCACTAAGATAATCCCTAGGAAATTTAGTTGCATTAAACCGTGGATCACACCTGGTCTCGTTCGTTGTATAAGACATAGAGACAAACTTCACCTAAAATCCAAACTTGCACCTGATGACGTAATGCTTTCTGTTACTTATAAAAGATATCGAAATTTCTGTAACAATCTTTTGAAAAAATTAAAAAACAAGTACGATAAGCATGAACTACAGAAGGCGGGAAAAAATAGTAAACTTGTGTGGAAATTCATAAAAACCAATACATTGAGGTCAAAAAAATCCGAACCTCCGCTTGATTTACTATCAACAGAAATAAACGCATCCGATGCAACAAATATGGTTAACCACTATTTTGTCAACATTGGTAAAAACTTGGCTGAAAAATCCTTAAATATTATTCGTCCTCCCAATCAAAACCCAACTAGGACATCTTCCAAATTAAATTCGTTTGTTTTACTAGATACTGACGTCAACGAAGTAATTAGAATAATAAACGGGTTAAAGGAAGTCTGCGCAACTGGGTGGGATGATATACCCAATAATATACTTAAGAGATTTAAACACCTACTGGCCCCTCCCCTGACCCACATTTTTCAGCTTTGTTTATCTAAAGGGATATTTCCAAAATTGCTAAAAAAGTCTGTGGTCACACCTATTTTCAAGTCTGGAGACAAAATGAGTGTGAATAACTACAGACCCATTTCAGTATTAACGGGCATTTCAAAAATTTTAGAAAAAATCATAAACAGTAGATTGATAAAATATCTGGAAGATAACAAACTACTTTCAGAAAATCAATTTGGATTTAGGCCTAAAAAATCAACAGGCCAAGCAGTAAACAAATTGACTAATTACATTTCTACAAATCTGGATAGTGGAATGCACACAGTTGGGATCTTTCTAGACCTTGCCAAGGCCTTCGACACTATTTCCTGCACTACTCTTTTGCAGAAGCTTGAAACACTTGGAATTAGAGGAGCACAGCTTCTACTATTGTCTGATTATCTAAGAGATCGGCAGCAATCTGTAAAAATTGGCTCACATACAAGTTCTGACCTTCCTAATACTTGTTTTGGAATTCCACAAGGCAGTATTCTAGGTCCTACATTATTTTTAATCTATATTAATGACCTGTGCTGCCTACCACTCCAAAATGGTGTTATTATGTCTTATGCGGATGATACTGTTCTGTTGTTTGCAGCTAAATCAAGAGCTGAGGCGTATGAACATGCTCAGAATGGCTTCAACATTGTGTCTCACTGGCTCCAGAATAATCTTCTAACACTAAATTCCGAAAAAACTAAATACATTTTATTTACAATGAGAAATACTAACACACCGCTTACTAACCTAAACATTTACGCGCATAACTGTAGCACGTACGCTGACACTGCATGTTCTTGCCCTACTATAGATAAAGCTGACCACTTGAAATATCTAGGTGTCACTATTGACTCCAATCTTAATTTCCGTAAACATATCGAGTTACTGTGTACTAGAGTGCGCAAACTTATATATGTTTTTAAGAATTTACGTAATATAGCCGACTATAATTTAATAAAACAGATTTATTTAGCGCTATGTCAGTCTATCCTAACATATTGCATAACATCCTGGGGGGGCGCGGGAATTTCAATTCTCCTCCCTCTAGAACGTGCTCAAAGAGCAATTCTAAAAGTTGCTACCTTCCGTCCTTTTAGATTCCCTACACACCTGCTTTACAAAGCATGTAATGTACTTACAGTACGGCAATTATTTATTCTTCACATAATACTACACCAGCATACTACACTTCCCTATGACTCAATTCCCTCCGATAGGAGAAGAAAGGACCTGGTTTGCACAAAACCTCAAACTAGACATGCGTTTGCGAATCGATTTTATGTGTTTTTAGGACCTTTTCTCTATAATAGACTTAACAAGATATTAAACTTCTATAGTTTTAGTTATAAAAAATGTAGTTATGTAATGTCGGATTATTTGGCGAAACTGAATTACACAGATACAGAAAAACTTCTAGAAGTTGTAGTATGATTATGTTATCCTCTCGTATATATTTGTACATATTTACTTAATTAGCTAGTTTTAGTGTTTTTCTTTTGTACCAATTTGATTATACTTATAGTTGTTAATAGATTATTTTTATTTTATAATTTTAACGTTTTAATTAAATTGTGTTATGTAAAGTGATGGCCTGAAACACAGGTTTAAATAAACCTAGTTCGGGCAGGTCGCTACCAAACATCTGAAATGAACTATGATTGCTTGCAACTTTTGAATATGTTTTAGTTATAATTTACTTATAAGTACTAACTATACCACTGTATGAGAAATAATACTACTGCGCCTAAATGTACACTTTTTTTGTAATACTTTTTAAATAAATTTATTTTCTATTTTCTATTTCTATTTTTTTCAGAAATTATGCATTTCGGTGCAACAAGATCCGGGAACCCTTTTATTTTCAGAGGTTCTTATCGGTACAATCGGTCGTCGGGCTATAAAGGGCCCAAACAACGCTGGGCTTGCACTAGACGGAATTACGGATGTAAAGCGACCATCTACACACACAATAATGTCTTTGTTAGCCAATGTTTTTCGCACAACCATTGAATTAAATCTATTTTGCGTCATTTCAAAACTGTCATTGGTCTGTTTTCAAAATCAATTCATTCTCAATAAACATAAACGGGATAACGGGATGGGAACGGAACGGGATCAAAATAAATGTAACGTATAATTAATTCGAAGTTTTAATACATTAAATGTAAGTATCTTATTTATTTATTTACTTATGTACACACAAAACACTTAACAGGACAATACATTTCAAAAGAAATTTCTTCCAGCAGACCTGCGAATGGAAAGTTGAATTAGAAATGTAGACACAGTGTGTAGAAAAGATAAAACAGCAAAAATAAAATAAATTAGAGCTTAAAACAACATTATAGCTATATAAAATAAACATACATACAAATAAATACACATTTAAAAATATAAATAACGATAAATATATATATATACCTATATTATAAATCAGAATATTACAGTATCTTACTTATTATTTTAAAAGGGAAAGTTTGTGAGCATAGTTATAGTAATAAATTAAATGTATTTGACGGCGCGTTTAATTATTTGAAGATTATTTAAGAGTGAATGTCAACCGGATATGCCAAGCGCCATCTGTTGAAGCAATCGGTTCATCGGTTGTCATTCACTCTGACGCAACACCAAGAGCTAGTGGTAGGGGAAGAACGGTGCGACGGCTCAGTTCGGGTCGGAGCGGCAATCCGTACACACCTCGAATACGCGCTACGTTTTTAGTGGAGTGTCTTATGATTCAGTATGCCTAGTAATTGTATAATAAGATCCAGATTATAGTTTGTGTGAAATACATTGTTTAATTCTCCTCGCCCGATCACCCACGTCCTAGTAAAATTAACTATGGATCCAAATGATATTGTGGACTGTCCTGACGTCCCTTTATATTTCTAAATGTGTGTTTTTATTTAATTCATAACGAAGTACGGTATTATGTCAATAATAAAACAAAAACATCTCCATTTTTTGCAGGTACATATTTTGGTTGAACGAAATCCGGCAATCCCGCAATCTTCGTAGGTGCTCATCAGTTTAACTTCACGTCAGGCTACAAAGGCCCCAAAATGCGCTGGCACTGCACTAAACGGAATTGTGGATGTAAAGCGACTATCCATACGATCAAAAATGTCATCGTAACCGTTAAATATGAACATAACCATTAAATCTAACATCAGTCATTCCTGAAGATGCTGTTGAAATTGGAAAGTTAGGTTATGAAATGAGTAGTTGGTTTCTGGGTTTCATTGTAGTATTTGATTAAGCTATATTTTAAAATTAAGATTTAATTTAATTTTTTGTTTTATTAATACATACTATGTGCCTGTTCAGTGCTGGTTGGTTTTATCCTATTATTAAGACGTCTTTTGGATACACCGTTATTTTAATAAATTAAATACATTATTACTCATTTATCTTAATTAATTCAACCCATGTGAATAATAGAAAACAACGAAAAAACAGTGCATTAATTATTTATATCTTGTTTTCTTTTTTTACAGAACCGTTTTTCAGTACGACAAGATCGGGTAAACCTGTTCTCATCACAGGCCGCAACCGGTACAACCTGTCATCCGGGTACAAAGGGTCCAAACTGCGTTGGGCCTGCGCTAGGATGACTTCCAAATGTCGAGCCATTGTCATTACTGTCGAAAACGTATAAAAACGTTTTCGACAAGAATGCTTACAAGAATGAACATAACCACCGAACAATTTTATAAAATTACATAAAACTTTTATGAACCAAACATTATTTTGTTACCTTTTTTCGGTTTTAGGTTCGGCTACACAACCACAGGTAACCGTGTTGTCACGATAGGATCCTACTGGTACATAACGCAACTTGGTGCAGAGGGTCCAAAGTCCTCTGGTATTGTAGCAGACGCAATACCAGTGTTTGCACGGGCAAGTGTGTTTACTATTAATAATGTCATCGTTAAACATAAATCTGAGCATACACATTGAAATGTCTCTAAGCATCCCACCGAGATGATAAAATAATAATTGAGTGAAATGCGGTCTTTATTACGGTCAACACAGACAGAGTAAACTTCACGACAAAGAACTGCTCGAGCACGTAAAGTCTGGGAATTTAATTGTTTAACAAATTGATGCAGTACTGTAAAATACTGTATAATATCGAAAACTTATACAGTATTTTTTTATATATTGTATTATTAATTTCACGTTTGTATGTATCTACAGGATCTGATTCGTTGCGGTCAAGTTTTGAGTTAAAATATGTGTGTGCACTTTGAATCACACACATGCCAATCTCTTCCCACTCTATTTTGAAGTCTATTGTTATTGTGATCTAAGTTAATTTTAAAAATGTATAAATAAACGAGTAATTGCTGTGTAAAAATTTATGAATAAATGAGTATACCAGTTGTAAATAGCAGTTTTGGTTAGATAAAAATTATAAATGGCACGTTTAATAACTAGTTCAGCAGTTAAAATTGAGCAGTAAAGTAAATAAAAATGACTAATAAAAATGAAATGGATCAGTGAATATATAATTGAGAAGGTAAATAATTAAATAGGCGGTAAAAAACAAAATCAAAGCAAATCTATAAACAATGAGGTGTAAAGGGGGGGTGTACCCCTTCTCCCCTGCTACCACTCCCATCAAAAGGTAATGCACCGTTCTTGAGAAAAACCATTATTGTAACCTAACCTCAAAACATATTATTTTCGCTTAAAAAGCATAGTCTATGTTGCTCGCTGATGGGGCTCCTATTTCTGTCTGCAGGGTTTACAGTAACCTAACACGAAGGGGAAGTCGGGGTCTTAGTCCGCCATCCCCTTCAAACCTAACCTGTCGCCGAATATTTAAACAACAGCTAAAAAAATTAGTTCCCTTTTTTTAACAAGCTTTATAGTAATAAAATATGTATTTATTCCCTTCGGTAAAAATATTTACGCTTTGTTCCTCAAGTTTATCTAAGAGAAATATTAATGCTACACCCTATTTACAATGTCGAACACATTTAGGATTTTTGGTTTAAGAAAAGTTTTACGTTTCTGCTTGTGTGATTAATGAAAAAACTACTTTTTAATAACAGTTTTGGAGCCCTTGACGAACAGTGGTAGTCCGGTAGTTGCTCCCGATCACGATTGTATCTATAAGAAACTGTATAACCAAGAACTTGAGCTTAAGGAAAAAAAGAAAAAAGAATTGTTCGTATTGGGGAAAATAATGTGGATCGAGTCGCAGTGTCTGCATGAAGTGGCATCAATAGCCAACAAGCCGAGCTTATTTTTTAGTCTTACTCAGGGACATTAATATAACTTTAATTGACCGTCATACTTCGTACACACAAAACTGTACTTTCTCAATCAACGCCAAGCCCAAACCTTGGTCTTAGAAAGCTGACATTTGCACATTGGTGCCCTTTATGATGTAAAGACAGAGGAACGAAATTTCTCTGTAAATTTGCTAGTCTATCATATTTTTGGCTAGCGGTGTTACAAAAAGTACTCATTAATTAAAGTCAGTGATTGTTTTTGACTAACGTCGCTGAATATTAAGTGCCTCTAGATTATAAAATATTTCTATAATAATTATTAATTTTTTGCTAAATTAATTTTTGTGATTCGAGTGCTTAATTTTTGTTTTTATTTCAACTGTTGTGCATCTGGTATTAAAAATCGATAAAAAAAATTGCATGACATGCCAAAACCAAGATTTAAAGGATTTGTATTTACTTATATTTTTCTTTTTTTTGAAATACTAACGTTACATTACCTTTCTTAATATACCTTATATTTTCATAATTTAAAAATATTTTCTTGAAAATGTTTCAAGTGTGATTGTGTGACAGTATGGTTCTTTAAAGAATAAACATAACATTTAACATATTTATGTTTCTATTACTTAGTGACGTTCCTTCACCCGTTTCGTCTACTGTTTACCGCGAATTACGTAGCGTAAGCATGATCAACAAGATTCCGGGATATTTCCAGTTTTCAGCACGACGAAGTGTGGGAATCGTGTGATCATTCTCGGATCCTACCGATATAACCAAGCAACTGATTGTAAAGGTGGCTGATTCCAAAGTGCGTTGGTATTGTAACAGGTACACCAGAGGATGTCGATCAAGTATCGTTACTTTTGATAATGTTATAATTACACATAAGTCTGAACATAACCATTAAAATATCTGAGCTATAATGAAGGCTGTCTTTGTTTTATTTCGGTTACATTTTCTCTGCAAATCATCCAACTACGTTATATTTTACATAACGTACGTGGTGTGTGTGCATTTCTGATTCTCAACTAACAACATGGCCAAAATGGTCATGTTTTGAGTCTTACTCAGGAATCATGGTAAGCGAACAAATACAGGTTATCAATACAAACGAAGCAGAAAAAATGTGATCCCATGTTTCAGTGACGTCTTAAAATAAAATGACATGATTGCCAAGTTTGACGCGTTAATCTTGTACCAACACCAGCCAGTTGGCTCTGGCAAGTAGATTACGACTCTGTTCGCATTGTCCAGACTAAAATAATTCATAACACGAAATATAATTATTAACTACGCAATATAGATTCAGACAAAGCTTCTGTTTCAGGTCTAAAGCCAGTTTTCGGCAGGACTATGCATGGGAACCCTGTGATCTATCTTGGACCCTACCGGTATAATCGGACAAATAATTGTAGGGGGTCCACAATGCGCTGGTATTGTAATAAGTACCCCAGGGGATGCCGATCGAGGATCCTCACCTTCAATAATGTTATCATTCGCCATCAGTCCGAGCATAACCATGAATAAAATATCAGCGATTCATTCGAAAATGTTCTTTTCTCTTTACCACTATTACTACTATTTGGATTTTTTAAACATTTAGTTTGTAAGAAAAGCTACTGCATTGTACTTCGACAAAAATGTGAAACCGGTGGTCACTGTCTTGTCCCACCTTTAAAAAAATGTTGTACTTTACAAAACTTTCAATAAAGGAATCTAAAGTGGTCCTCGTTTAACAGAACACACTCCTCCTCTCAACATTTAAATGTGTAGTTCCTGCTTAATACCACAACTCCAAAAGATCTTATGTTAGGATTTTTATTTCAGATCTAGCGCCAGTTTTCGGTGTGACTAAACAAGGGAATCCTGCGATCTTTCTGGGAAACTACCGGTATCATCGAAAGAATGGTTGTAAAGGGCCCAAAATCCGGTGGTACTGTACGAGGCACCACAGTGGGTGCCGAGCAAGAGTGGATACTCTCAAAAATGTCGTCGTTAGTTGTGTGAACGATATCCATAACCATTAATGGTTAAAGTCTAAGGATTCGCGATGAATTCATTTTCAGATTTACATATTTTCTTGTTTCAAACGTATTAAAAGTGTTTGTAATAAAACGATTTCAAACTTTCATTCAGTTTTACTTGTAGGTAGCTGGTAGATATCTAGATGCCTTATCATGGTAATGATGACACACTGAAACATGCTTACGAGTATAATGGTAAACAATCATAAAAAAAAAATATGAGATCCAGGTCAAGAGCAGACCCATACTAATCTAAATTGTAATTATTCTAAATCCACTATATTTAAAAAAGGTTCTATTATACTTCTTTATAAATTTTTATCTTATCGTAACTGGTGACAGTGTGATAGTTAATCGTAGGATTGAACATAACCACTAGTATAGTGTTTTAATAAAATGTATTGTTCAATAAATCAGTAGAGATATATTAACTGTATTCCGGAATAAACTTTTTTTGTAGTTTGTAACTTGCTCCTGTTTTGATGCTTTTTTGCAATTAGCCTGGCTAGTGTAGATTCGAGTAAATATGTTTAGTAACAGTAAACTTTGTGTTGTATTACAGATTGGCAGCCAGTTTTCAGTAAGACAAGGACCGGTAATGATGTCATCATCGTTGGTCCCTATCGGTATAATCAGATTTATACTTGTAAAGGAGCCAGAGTGCGATGGACCTGTACGCGAGCCTCTTCGGGATGCAGATCTACTATCGTTACTGTTGACAGTGTGATTGTTAGCCATAGGACTGAACATAACCATTACGGTAGGGGTACACGAAAACCGATTTTGTCGGCCGATGGCGGACGGAATTGCTCGAACGAGTAACTCTGACGTCTATGTGCTCATACTGTTGCCGACATTGGACGTTGCCGGTCTTCTGTAGTTGATTGTGGCAGCATTTTTAAAATGGAGGAATTCAAAGAAATGTATCTTTTAGAAAATTCATACCGAGAATAGACGGAATTATTAAACTATGTAGGTATAAATACACTCAATTTGCACTGTAGACGCCGGCAGACTGGCGAGAAATCTCAGCAAGTCCAAAGTGCGTTGGTATTGTAACAGGTACACCAGAGGATGTCGATCAAGTATCGTTACTTTTGATAATGTTATAATTACACATAAGTCTGAACATAACCATTAAAATATCTGAGCTATAATGAAGGCTGTCTTTGTTTTATTTCGGTTACATTTTCTCTGCAAATCATCCAACTACGTTATATTTTACATAACGTACGTGGTGTGTGTGCATTTCTGATTCTCAACTAACAACATGGCCAAAATGGTCATGTTTTGAGTCTTACTCAGGAATCATGGTAAGCGAACAAATACAGGTTATCAATACAAACGAAGCAGAAAAAATGTGATCCCATGTTTCAGTGACGTCTTAAAATAAAATGACATGATTGCCAAGTTTGACGCGTTAATCTTGTACCAACACCAGCCAGTTGGCTCTGGCAAGTAGATTACGACTCTGTTCGCATTGTCCAGACTAAAATAATTCATAACACGAAACATAATTATTAACTACGCAATATAGATTCAGACAAAGCTTCTGTTTCAGGTCTAAAGCCAGTTTTCGGCAGGACTATGCATGGGAACCCTGTGATCTATCTTGGACCCTACCGGTATAATCGGACAAATAATTGTAGGGGGTCCACAATGCGCTGGTATTGTAATAAGTACCCCAGGGGATGCCGATCGAGGATCCTCACCTTCAATAATGTTATCATTCGCCATCAGTCCGAGCATAACCATGAATAAAATATCAGCGATTCATTCGAAAATGTTCTTTTCTCTTTACCACTATTACTACTATTTGGATTTTTTAAACATTTAGTTTGTAAGAAAAGCTACTGCATTGTACTTCGACAAAAATGTGAAACCGGTGGTCACTGTCTTGTCCCACCTTTAAAAAAATGTTGTACTTTACAAAACTTTCAATAAAGGAATCTAAAGTGGTCCTCGTTTAACAGAACACACTCCTCCTCTCAACATTTAAATGTGTAGTTCCTGCTTAATACCACAACTCCAAAAGATCTTATGTTAGGATTTTTATTTCAGATCTAGCGCCAGTTTTCGGTGTGACTAAACAAGGGAATCCTGCGATCTTTCTGGGAAACTACCGGTATCATCGAAAGAATGGTTGTAAAGGGCCCAAAATCCGGTGGTACTGTACGAGGCACCACAGTGGGTGCCGAGCAAGAGTGGATACTCTCAAAAATGTCGTCGTTAGTTGTGTGAACGATATCCATAACCATTAATGGTTAAAGTCTAAGGATTCGCGATGAATTCATTTTCAGATTTACATATTTTCTTGTTTCAAACGTATTAAAAGTGTTTGTAATAAAACGATTTCAAACTTTCATTCAGTTTTACTTGTAGGTAGCTGGTAGATATCTAGATGCCTTATCATGGTAATGATGACACACTGAAACATGCTTACGAGTATAATGGTAAACAATCATAAAAAAAAAATATGAGATCCAGGTCAAGAGCAGACCCATACTAATCTAAATTGTAATTATTCTAAATCCACTATATTTAAAAAAGGTTCTATTATACTTCTTTATAAATTTTTATCTTATCGTAACTGGTGACAGTGTGATAGTTAATCGTAGGATTGAACATAACCACTAGTATAGTGTTTTAATAAAATGTATTGTTCAATAAATCAGTAGAGATATATTAACTGTATTCCGGAATAAACTTTTTTTGTAGTTTGTAACTTGCTCCTGTTTTGATGCTTTTTTGCAATTAGCCTGGCTAGTGTAGATTCGAGTAAATATGTTTAGTAACAGTAAACTTTGTGTTGTATTACAGATTGGCAGCCAGTTTTCAGTAAGACAAGGACCGGTAATGATGTCATCATCGTTGGTCCCTATCGGTATAATCAGATTTATACTTGTAAAGGAGCCAGAGTGCGATGGACCTGTACGCGAGCCTCTTCGGGATGCAGATCTACTATCGTTACTGTTGACAGTGTGATTGTTAGCCATAGGACTGAACATAACCATTACGGTAGGGGTACACGAAAACCGATTTTGTCGGCCGATGGCGGACGGAATTGCTCGAACGAGTAACTCTGACGTCTATGTGCTCATACTGTTGCCGACATTGGACGTTGCCGGTCTTCTGTAGTTGATTGTGGCAGCATTTTTAAAATGGAGGAATTCAAAGAAATGTATCTTTTAGAAAATTCATACCGAGAATAGACGGAATTATTAAACTATGTAGGTATAAATACACTCAATTTGCACTGTAGACGCCGGCAGACTGGCGAGAAATCTCAGCAAGTTCGGACTAGTCGGTTGATCGGCCGTCATCGGCCGTCATCGGGCGTCTTCAGACGATAGCGGTTGTAGTAGTGTACGCGCTCCCTTTCGTTTACGAATGTTTTATTTGATCGACCGATTTTGGCCGAAGACGCCCAAGGAAAGTTCGGCTGATAACGGTTTTGGTGTGCGCCTACCGTTAGAATTAGCTCTTTAATAATCAACACACTCTTCGACTTCGAAACACTGCAAGGGTCAGTATCGCTAAGCTCAGTGACTGCTGTTTACTAGTTGATTCGAAGTCGAGGCCTCGACTCCGTGGCAGTATGGAGATAAAATCACATAAAATATACACAAAATCCGAAATGGCATCGTCTAAGCCGAGCCATTTCGGATTTTGTGTTATTTCAGAATATGATTTTCGTAAGGAGGTAAGTTGTTCTATATTACTTGTTATTTCAGTCTGAACGTAGGTAGGTGGTGGGTAAATTATTTTAACTAACTTAATTTGAAGATTTCTTTGTGTATGGATGAATAAATATTTTGTACAAATGAAAAGCGTCTTGTTTTTATCTCTTTCCGTGGACATGGGAATCGCAAACATAAACACAACACTATTGACTCAATTTGTTTCTGTGTCAAATGTCAATTTTCGAAACTTTTCGTACAAAACCCAATATCGTCGATGTTATTAACATCAGTTTTTTGACAAAGTTAAATGATATTATATTGTACCATTGTGTTTGGTACACATTATAAAACTATTTTATTTTATTAGAGATCACATGCCAGTTTTCACCAAGTCAAGATTTGGTAAAGATGTCATCGTTTTTGGTCCCTATCGGTATAATCGGGTTCATAGTTGTAAAAGTTCCAAAGTGCGATCGACATGTTCCCGGGTCGCAACGGGATGCCGATCTACTATCGTAACTATCGACAGTGCCATTGCTAGCCATAGAAGCGAACATAACCACTAGGATGATTCCTGTTTACAGTGAATTATTCATGCTGTGTTCAAAACTTCACTTGTAGCCATGAATAAATGTTTCCTAAATGAAATAGCTTTAATTTTGACAGTTATTACACCCGTCTGTGTCACAATCAATACCACAAAATAATTTCAAGCAATTATTGTATGTGTTATTGCAGACTTGGGGCCATTTTTCAGCACGACGAGTAGTGGCAATCCTGTCATCATTCTTGGTCTCTATCGATATAATCGGGATTTAAGATGCAAAGGCGCTAAAGTGCGATGGACATGTACCCGGAAGCCAACCGGGTGCCGATCGACTATCTTTACTTATAACAGTGAAATTATTAGCCATAAGATTGAAAATAATCATTGAGACGAGAGCATTTTTAGTATCCAAACATTTATCATTTAATTAATGCTGTCCTTACTGTTTGTTTGTGCATTAGTAAATGTTTATCTTAAATTATTGTTTTATTTTCATGTAATTAACTTTTTACTATAATTTAAACCATAATATAAGTATGTGAAGGTTCACTTGTAAATTTTCGTAAAAGGCAATTATGAGTTCTTTTGCATGGAATGTGACTTCATGAAGGGTTTATATCACTTACAGAGGCAACTTTCACGATGACGAGGAGTGGCAATTCGCTTCTGCACTATGGTGGATATCGATATCATCAGGCCACACCCGGGGATATCATGGGGAAAATGCGGTGGAGATGTTGCAGAAAAGATTTTGGATGTAACTTCGGCGTTGTAACAGTCAACAGAATTGTGCTTTTAACTAAGAATGAACATAACCACTAAAATGTAAACATTATTTTTTAGTAGGTACCTGGGTTTTTTGTATGTGTCGAGCGAATGTAAATCAGTTCTGATCACAGTCAATGATGAAATTGTTATTCTTAAATATCAAAACAACCATTGAACTTGTATTTATTAAATGCATGAAGAACATGCAACATTTCTTGCTTCTTATAACAATCAAGATTTATTACAGATTACGAGCCAGTTTTTAGAACAACAAAGGACTGGTAATGACGCTCTCCTTTGGGGTCCCTATCGGTATAATCGGGTGACACGATACAAAGGGCCCAAACAGCGATGGCACTGTTCTCGGACGGCTCGGATGGGATCTAAATTAGTAGTCGTCACTATTGACAATGTTATAGTTTCACGTAAGAAATACCATAACCATGCTTAAAACTTTATTCCCTCAACTATTATTTAAAAGTTATATTTTATTAGTAGTTAATAAGCTTTAATGTCAATGTAGAATGAGTAATTTGAATAAAGGGAAACTTTCGTTTCCCTGTTAAAAAACGTTAAAAGAATGTTATCCTATGTCTCCAGGCTCTCGTAAGTAGATTACGGTTTTATTCGCGTTTTCCCTTATATCTTTAGTGCATGGGTAAATGTGTTTTATTTTAGGTCCAAGGCCAGTTGTCACAACGATAAGGAAAAGGAATCTTGTGATGCCTCTAGGACCCCACCGGTACAATCTGTCAAAATAGATCTAAAGGGCCCCAAGCGCGGTGGTATTGTAATAAGTGTCCCAGTGGTGGCCGCTCCAGTGTCGATACTGTTGATAATGTAACAGTTAGCTGTAAGCCTGACCATAATAAAAAAAAATATCTGTAATGTATCTAATAGTGGCAATTGTTTTATTTGTGTTTCAATATCATTAAAATACAACTAAATGTGTTTTACTCTGCATGGTGTCGGACATAAAGAATAGCACCATCCCATATCTTCACGTGGGTGTCGTAAGAGGCGACTAAGAGATTTGCCAGAGAATGGGCAGCAGCGTTCACTGTGCTTTTGTAACAACCGTACTGCGATCGCCAACCCGCCTGCCAAGCGTGGCGATTATGGCAAAACCCCCCAAAATGTCAATGCGGCGAGACTTGGGGGAGGCCTATGTCCAGCAGTGGACGTCTTTCGGGCTGAAATGATGATGATGAAATGTATTTTGTGAACGAAAATTCAATTCTCAGATCATTTGCCTATTTTACAAAAAGTTCAGCAGAATGGGCTGGAAAGTCAAAATCTTTACTATGGGGACTAGATATAACTGCTGAGTTACCCTCTCTAAAACTAATGCCGATGAAATTGCTTTGGAACAGTTTGTACCTTTTTGCAATAACAATGTCCCGTTGGCTTTGTACATGATAGTATATCTCATCATCGGTTGCGTTATGTATGTATAAGTATCATATCGTACAAATGTCTTACCTAACTGTGACATTTTGTTTCAGATCTATTACCAGTATTCAGCACGTCAAGGCATGGGAATCCTGTGCTGGTTCTAGGATCGTACCGGTATACTCGAGGACGTCATTGTAAAGGAGCGAAGGCTCGGTGGTATTGTAATAGAAACAGCTATGGATGTCGATCTAGTGTTGTTACATTTGATAGGATGATAATTAGTCATAAGTCCGAGCATAATCATTAAATGGTGACGACTGATTAAAATTGTATTTTATTTTCATGAATGGTTTATGCATATGTTTGAGTATGAATTTGGTCTAATTATGCGCTGTTAACTGAGGGACTAGTTGAAAAATGTTGACTGGGCTACGGCATAGTCAGGCAAAAAGACGTAGTAAATAGAATCCGTTCGATTTTGAATTTTAATACTTTTGTATAAAAATCGGTAAAACAATATCAGGGTATTGTAAAATCTTAAAAGTAATATGGTAGACTCGAATAATGTCAGTCTTTGTCGAAGTTACATAATTCACTGGACACAATTATTATTGGGACTAAACCCCTGACAATCAGTACTGACGCTGCAATACATGTGGCCACTTACTGGGCTCAAACTGTACAATAGTAATCATGGATGTAACATCGATACGAAAAGAAGATGAAGAATTGAGACTACGCTACTAAGACTCACACTACACTTTTGTTTCAGATCCGAAGCCAGTTTTTGGCACAAATATGCATGGGAATCCTTTTTTGGATCCTATTGATATAAGCGGGTAACTAATAAAAATAGTAAAGCGTCTATAATATGGTGGTATTGTAATAAGTACCACCGTGGTTGCCGATCGAGTATCCTTACTTTCGACGGTATCGTCGTTAATCATAAGAAAGAACATAATCATTAGTAAATATTTTTACGTAAATATTATCGACTTTTAGGCCGGCCTGCATCACAAGAGTAACTGAAGAGTTCGTTGATCAACGTCACATTAGCAGTATTACATAGTAAATCAAATGTTACTAAACGTATGTAACTATTCATCACCATAATAAATTAATGATTGATAAAAAGTTAACAAAACCAAGGTGACTAAAGAAAAATTTTGATTTTAATAGAAGTAGTAAATGTTTGACTGCTAACTGCTTAAGGCGTTTTGAACTAGGTGTATGTTATTTTCAACTATATCGATTAAAAGCGTTAGTAAGGTTACTCATGTCAGTAGTGCATATTATTTGTTTTGACATTAGGTAAATAAGATTAATTGTTTAGGTGCATCTTAATAACGAACTTTCAGTAGTCTGCTTACAGTAGTTTGATACGTTTTTGTTATTAAATATAAAATAAAAAAAAAGAAATATAATATTTGTGGAAGCTTGTTAGTAGCCAAACTAGGCAAATGTTTATCACATGTAAGTTATGTCGGTAAGTCTGTAAGATATACAAAATACAAAGAGATAAGATACAAATCGACGGTCCCTACTTATATAAAGACTTGTCGAAAATAGCATTTTTTTTATTGGATGTTTGGCTTTAGATTATCTATGCGCACATACTGACATACGATTTTTTTTTTAATTTTATTTATTTACCTTGTTTTACAAATCGTATAAAAGAACAAGTATTATAAATACAACGAATAAGTGTCGTAGATGCGGACATCTATGACATATCTTTTTGTACGGTGTTTTAAAATGCGTGCCACTCGGTGCGAACGCGGTCTTGAATAGAATAGAATAGAATAGAATAGAATAGAATAGAATAGAATAATTTTTATTTGCGTAAAAACATGGTACATTTAGGTCTTATAAATAGGGTTGTGAACTTACATGTTTTGCCATAGAATGGCATACAAATATTTGAAAATGTTAAACGTGAATTTTAATACGAAACATAAATTTGTTAAAATATTAATACTACAACGCTAGTGCTATATTAGCACTTACAATTTAAGGCTTCGTATCCATTCGAAATCTTTAAACAATTAATATAAACTTAAAAATAAAGAATAAAAAACTAAAAAAAAGCAGCAACATGAAATATTTTGTAGAGCTCAGTAACCATATCTATCAGCTATTTTTTTTTCTAGAAATTCTTTTACACTATAAAAACAATTATCAATGAGCCATTTATACAATTTGGATTTAAAATATTTTAAAGGGAGCTCTCTTAATTCTTTTGGTATGTTGTTAAAGATTTTTATTGCAGTGATTAAACTATTTTTTTGGCATAATGTGCTTTGATGTGCAGGTATTCTTAATCTTGTGGGATCTCGACGAATCTTGTCAGACTTATCGCGATTTACGGGAGTTCCCCGAACGATGCTTGTTCGTGTGTTATGTAGTTATAAGTACTCATATTACCTCCAACAATACTATAAAACATGAATAACAGCAGATCAAAGTTATTAGTGGATATTGCAAACTCCAGAAATAATGTTTTATGCGACACTGTTTTTTTGTTTCCTGCGTATAAAAAGGTATCTTAGACA
The DNA here is from genome assembly GCA_949152445.1 of Cerastis rubricosa. Lineage (NCBI taxonomy): Eukaryota > Metazoa > Arthropoda > Insecta > Lepidoptera > Noctuidae > Cerastis > Cerastis rubricosa. The sequence goes on from OX424527.1 coordinate 17,463,346, forward strand.
TGACTGACATAGTTCTATTTTAATATCGGCGTAGAAACGGTCATCTATCAGTTTTTTCAAGAAAACCTAAAAAAAAATGTGTAAATAGCATTATAAAGCTCTTAAAACTGTTAAAATATTGTAGAAAGAAAATATTTATTATTGGTGATAGAATTATTTCTAGGGCGTGTTGAACACAAATTACGCTCTCCTGTAAACCTCGGTTTTTGATTTGACCTTATAGGGAACCGTCGAAATACATTAATAAAATATTCTGCGATTAATTCAAAACTGTTTTTGTTCGACCTAGTTCTTAGCAAAACGATTGTAATCAGACATTTCACTTATACCAAATATAAAATTGTAGCTCGAAAAGTAATGGGAATTTTATGATCACTCTGGAATCCTAAATGTTTATAATAAAAAGTGTATGAGTGCGAAAAAGATTTCATGAAGGAAACAGGGGATATTTGTCGATTACCTACTTTGCGTGATGATTTACTTTTAATGAACTAAACACAAAACTAAACAATACGTTAATGTTTTACAGATTCACGCCCTGTGTTCAGTATGTCACAGCGTGGCAACCCTATGATCGTCATTGGTCCCTATCGATATAATCGGGTTAATACGGGTAAGGGGGCCAAACGCCGATGGGTCTGTAATCGGGTCGCATCGGGATGTCGATCTACTATCGTTACTGTTGACAGTGTTATTGTTAGCCATAGGACTGAACATAATCACTAGTAAAGTATTCTTGCTTTGAATAAAGTTTATTGTGATTTCATTCTACTATATTATTTTTTTATTTTATTTATTTATTTATTTGCTCTCATGCACATCACACATTTTACAATAATTAACTGTCGGTTTTTGTACATGAACCCTGTCAGGGCACTGCAAAGCACAATGTTGGTTTGCTGTTGAGATTATGAACAATACCTAATACTCGTAATTAACACAATACATTTCAGAAATAAGGTAAAATAAAAAATACAAAATACATGTCTAGAATTAGTTATGATATCCAATTATCAATAATAAACAGTATACAATAACACACACAATAACACACATAAAGTCATATTTGGTCAGATTGCAGTAGTCGGTAGGTAGTAAAAAGAAGAATAAAATAATAATAATTATGAAATAGGTAGTGCTTTACAATCGTGTCATGTCAAGTTATAGATTAAATTGCAATATGGTATGTTATTTTACAATAAAAATAAAAAGATTAGGTTATGTCACTGGAATAGACTATATTGTTTTTATGACTTTGATCTTAGGCTGGATCTAACAAAAAAAAAAAGAAAAAGTTATGAGCTAAGTAGGTAACAACATCTATAAAGTTTTATCCGTCATGAATTCGTCTACAGTGTAATAACATTTCCCTATTAAGAGTAATCTTAGTTTGCTATAGAATGAGTTTGTATTCTCGTCATCTTTTATGTTATTCGGTAATTTATTATAAATTGTCGCGATTCTATAGTTGGGGCTATTTTTCATTATTTTTAATTTTGGTGACGGTGTAATTAACCTTATATGAATTAAATATTATGGTTTTAGATAGTAGGTAACCTGCTCCTGTTTTGATGCTTTGGTTTAATTGTAAGAATTGTACTGTAGATATAAGCAAATTGGTTATGGTATTAAATGTAAACTGTGTTTTCTATTAAAGATATGCAGCCAGTTTTCGGTAAGACAAAGAGCGGTAATGACGTCATCATCGTTGGCCACTATCGATATAATCGATATATATATAGATATAATACGATTTTAGATAGTATGCAACTTGCTCCTGTTTTGATGTTTTGTTTTAGATGTAAGAGTTTCTACTAAAGATATGAGTAAATTTCGTTATAAAATGAAAACTGTGTGTTCTATTACAGATATGCTGCCAGTTTACAGTGAGACAAATAGCGGTAATGATGTCATCATCATTGGTCTCTATCGATATAATCGGATTAATACTTGTAAAGGGGCCAGAGTGCGATGGAAATGTACGTGAACCTCAACGGGATGCCGATCCACTATCGTTACTTTGGACAGTGTGATTGTTAGCCATAGGAATGAACATAGTCACTAAGATTAGCTCTTTAAAGACCAATACATACTTCGAAACACTGCATGCATCAGTATCGCTAAGCTCGGTGACTGGTGTTTACTAATTGATACGGAGCTGCGGACGGTGGTGCCGATTTTTAAAAGACGCGTTGTAGTATGGATGTTCAATATGTCTACAGAATCCGGAATGGTTCAGTCAGACGGTGCTGATTGCCTTACAATGTATAACTGTGCAAAGAACACAAATCTTTTTTCATAGGCATCTTGTGTTATAGCCTGTATTTAACAATCTGAACGTAGGTGGTGGGTGATTTAATTTGAACCTTGTGTGTGGATGATTAAATATTTTTCATACCACCAGCTCGCAAATGTTACATTGTATGTCATGTAAACCTTATGTAAAGCAAGTCATCATTGCCCTAGGCTCTAGGCAGTTATATTGTACCAAAATTTGTTATTACCAAAATTTGTCCACTGCTGGATATAGTCCTCTCCCAAGTGTCGCCACATTGACCGATCCCGTGCGACTCGCATCCAGACGACTTAGGTGTACCTTACTGTGTGGTTATAACTGTCAATAATGAAGTTGTTTCTCACCAACGCGGTCATAATCATTAAATCGTGTTTTTTTTTTCATCAGTAAAGTTTTTAGTTTTACCTCTACAGGAGAAAGCCAATGATGAATGGCTACTGAGAGCTCTTCTCGTCACTGTTCCGATTTGTCATTGAAAACCAAAAGATCCACGATTTGATGCTGTTTCAATTTTTTTTTATTTTAAAATTTACAGAAGATTTTGTCTAGGTGTAATAAACTAAGTGAAATATGTGTTGGGTTGTGAAACAAGTTTTAACTTAAAGAAAATTAATATTTTCTTTTCATTACTTCTCAGCTTCCGTGCTGACATTTGGCTCGACAAATCGTGGCAATCCGAGTCTCAACATAGGACCGTATCGGTTCAGTCAAGATGGTCCGGCGAAAGGGCGCAAAACCCGGTGGCGTTGTATTCGTAGAGCGTACGGGTGTATATCATCTGCATATACCGTCGATGGTGTCATGGTTCGCTACAAAAATGCGCACAACCATTAAAGAAGCTTCAATTATATTAATTTATAAATATAGGTTACAGCGGAAATAGTTAGTAACCATTATTATTATATTAGTAACCATTATACCCAGAAAGTTTTATTTATAACAGCATAATGTTTTATTTTTATGGGGATTGTTCCCAGTGTCCAAGTCCAAGTATCTATAATTTGCCCGGAAACCGCACGCAATATCAGTATAATTCGAGGTAACTTAACGAGTTTTACACGATAAACTTGCTTTTTTATGGCAAATAACACGTTATTATTTTTTCTTTCAACTACGCAGTAATGTTATCATTAATCACTACAAAACCGATCACAAAGGATGTCTTTTTTGCTTAGAACTAAAACAGTGCAGAAAAGTTATATGAAATCTCATTATTGCACTGTTTTTCATTACTGCACTGTTTTAAATTTTAAATTTGGAATTAAATTTACCACAGAGGTGTAATGTCTCCTATTAAGTTAATAAAATGTATGCAGTAGATCAAAAAGATTACTGGCTGAAAGTAAAAATCAGCTGAATAAAACTGACTTTGTGAAAAAAAAAAAAACAAATGGCGCGCATTTTGTACCATTGCAAAACTTTGATACTTCTTATTTACCAAATAAAAAGGTAAAAAATCATGGAAATTGACAGCGATAGCGATATGAATTCAACTCCAGAAAATATAAAACAGCTGCAAATGAACCTTTAATAACTGCACTTTTAATAATTGTATGTTTGAAGGGAAGATTAATTAAACCTTGTTTCATTAACTTGAGTTTTTATTTTGAGTAGGTATATTTTGTCAGGGTAGTTGAAAGAAAAGCAGATTACGCACCTCGATAAAGTGAGTAATTAATGCACTCGTGATAATTTAGTGCCCTCGCATGCGCTCGGGCACTAACATAACACTCGTGCATTAATGACTCACTTTGCGCTCGATGCAACAATCTACTATTATCATCACCATCGATATCGTCTGATGACAAGTGGTTATAATGAAAATATGCTAAAGTAGTTTTTTGAGTGTAAAGTTGAGTTTTGTAAATTTTTAATTTGGGACTTGATTTTCGTCTAAAAAAAAAAAAAAAAAGTTTGCAGTATACAGACGTGCTCGTTAGCAGTATTTATTTAAAGTAATAATAGTGACCTACCTCAGTATTTTGCTAAGTGTGTTGTTTATTAAATAATGGAAACATAGAAATAGTGAAATGGATAGCAGCCCCGGTGCCGATGGATCAAGTTGTCGAGAGCAACCCAATGCCTCGCCAGCAAAAAGCCAGCAGTCTAAGCTTACTATAGAATTTGTATCTACGCCCGACATCCAAAAACGGATGTCATGCATTCAGCAGAAGTAAAATGAGGTTTGCTTTAATGCCACGGATGGCAAACTCAACTCAGAGAAAAAATTGAAGATAACCAACTTGTGACGTAAAGTAGAATCTGACACCTCCTACATGGCAGTTCTTAATCAGGCTCTGAAGCAGAAAGCCCATCAAGCACTCAATATAATCGATGACCTGAAAGAAAAACGCAACCTCGCAGAACAAATTTCGGAGATCAAGCAGACAATCAAGGACTCTGGTGCTGTGGGAAACGCTTCGCTTGGTGATATGGTCAAGAAGGATCCAGTGAATTCATTCGTCCAAACGATTTGTAGCAGTTTATCCCAACGATAAATTGAAGTAGAGTGACGAGACAAAAAACCTCGTGCAAAATATCATTCGCCCTGACGAAATGAAACTTCATGTAGGTGGTGTCCGGAAAACAAAAAATCGAGGTGTTATTATTAGCACCGATACCAAACAGGATACTGATAAACTCAAGCATGCAGTCAAGATGTCTACATTAGGACTCACCGCTGACCAGCCCAACAAGCGCAAACCACGGATCACGGTAGTAGGAGTGCCGACTTCTTTGGCTGATGTTGACGTCTTAAAGTACACGAGCAGAATATCGCCGATAAGTTTCCAGAAATGTCGCTGGAAACTTATCGATGACCTTCTTAGCCGACGTGAAATTCAGCCACAAATCCGGGAAGAGTATGCATGCACTGTAACAAACGTGCTTGTTCCTCGAGATGAAAAGGAAGTAAGAAGACTTGTACATTAAAAAAGTTAAAAAGGGGAAAATAAATTTATTAGAAAATGAGATGAAATATACAAATAATTACCAAAAACCTGCTTATCACACACTATTAAAGTCTTTAAATGGCACACTGTAGATGATGAAGAACAGCTCAGCGGAAGAGGCGAGATCTGGCAACCGGGTAGCCCAGTAGGACGGTCGCCAGAACAGTACGTCAAGGCTGGATGAGCACTAAAAACGTAGATCAGTTCTGAAGATCAGTAGTAGTGGTCCCAGGAGACTGTAGTGGGATCTCCTGGGCAGTGATGACACGTCGTAGATGATGGAGACTAGATGATCAAGTTAGTTTTTCCTCCAGCTCTAGCTCCAGACTAGATAATCAAGATAGTGACTGAACCTTGAGTGTCCTCTTGACTCTCTTGACTGTCCTCTTGACTCCCTCTGGCATCCGCCCGAAATGCCTTTTATACCCTAATCCTCGTGTTTTTGTCAATCCTTCTCGATTTTTTTTTCGGATTCATATTGTTGCGCTCGTAAGACGCAACTTGCCAGTATTCAAAACAGCCAGCAACAATCGGTAAAAACCTTGCGCATAATATTTTATAAATATAACTTAGAATATCTTTACACAGCAATTATTCGTAATTATCTATCAAATACAACAATTGAACTCACGTATTGATGATAATCATTTCAGTAATATATAATCTAAATAAAACCTTCATAGAGAATTTGGCTGGTAACAATTAAAAATAAAAGTAAATGACAGCTGACAAGTTTGATGTAAGAAATGTCACAAAACAGGATACAAAAAAAAATATTTATAAAAATGAAACGATTGGTAAAATGCTAATGTAAAACCAATAAAAGTATGAATATGGTTGATAAGTGTGAGTATAAAGTGTCTGTTGTTGGCCAATACTATAGCACTTGTAACTTTGTTATCGAAGTACCAGCCAAGATACGTAGAGCCTTAATACCTTAGGCAAGGCTATTTATAAATTGGACTTCCTGCCCTGTTAGGGACCTTACCTTGGTAACCAGATGCTACAAATGCCAACAATATGGTCACGCAGTAAAAACATGCAGAGAGATACACTCTTCGTGTGGTCACTGTGGAGAAGCAGGACACTCGATGAATGAGTGCGCGAGGAAAGCGGACACACCTAAATGTGCAATGTGCTGGCGGTTTAAAAAGCCCAACAGTCATAAAACGGGAGATGTTGAGTGCCCTGGCTAGGAAGATGGCAGAATATAGGTACATCAACTCCATTGACCACAAGGGCGCGTAAAGAGTCATACTGTAGGTTAGACTTCCGCGTTCAACCCATGTTGCTGACACAACAATGAAACTCCACGGCGCGCGGCGCCGACATACTTACTATCGATTTAATGTATAAGCAAATTATCATAGGTGCAAATGTCAAATATAAAAAAGAGTGCCTCGAATGTTTTTTTGCAACCTAGTTTATAATTATTCTGCTGACGCAAATACTTTCCTGTAACAATTATGTGTTTAGTTCTAAAACAGTAGGGTTTAAGTTAATTAAAATAAGTTTGCCATTATCTAATGTTAAATATTAAACTAAAACTACTGTCTTACATATAGCATATTGTTAGAGCTCCCGCAGCCTGTGATACAGGATTATCCTAGTACAGGCATCTAACATTATTATACCTACATTGTTAATTTCGGATTGATATTGTATTTTACCTTTTAATATTTTGAATAAAGATTTCTAGATTTTTTATTGGTAAGTTTATTGTTCAATAATTAATAGTTATATCGATTTAATTCCAGAATACGATTTAAGATAGTATGCAACTTGCTCCTGTTTTGATGTTTTGTTTTAGATGTAAGAGTTTCTACTATAGATATGAGTAAATTTCGTTATAAAATGAAAACTGTGTGTTCTATTACAGATCATCATCATCATCATTTCAGCCCGAAAGACGTCCACTGCTGGACATGGGCCTCTCCCAAGAAGGGGGGCTTTGCCATAATCGCCACGCTTGGCAGGCGGGTTGGCGATCGCAGTAAGGTTGTTACGAAAGCACGGAGAACGCTGCTGCCCATTCTCTGGCAAATCCCTTAGTCGCCTCTTACGACACCCACGCGAAGATATGGGATGGTGCTATTCTTTACGTCCGACACCATACAGACGATTACAGATATGCTGCCAGTTTACAGTGAGACAAATAGCGGTAATGATGTCATCATCATTGGTCTCTATCGATATAATCGGGTTAATACTTGTAAAGGCGCCAGAGTGCGATGGAAATGTACGGGAAGCAAATCGAGATGCCGATCTACTGTCGTAACTGTTGACAGTGTGATTATTAGCCATAGAAGTGAACATAACCACTAGAATAATATTGTGGTTTACTATGAGTTACTCATCCTGTGTTTTATTTGCTTTCAATTAATGAACGTTTTTTAAATCTTTTGCCTTTTTATTTTAATAATTATTCCACCAGTTTTTTTCCCGATGAATACCACAGACTTGTTTTAAGCATTTTTATACTAATTATTGTACGTCTTGTTTCAGGTATAGAACCAGTTTTCAGCACGAGTCCCTATCGATATTATCGGGTTTTTAGATGCAAAAGGGCCAAATTGCGATGGAAAAAAGCTAGCAAATAATATCTCTTCAAACTTTTTACACTTGGTCCTGCTTTTTTTTTACAAAATTTTACAATGCATTTATGTTATATTACAGCTACATAATTACAGCCAGTGTTCAGCACGACGAAGACTGGCACCCCTGTGATCATCTGCGGTCCCTATCGGTATAATCGCGTTAGTCAATATAATCAAGTCTTCCGATGGGAAGCCACTCCGCATGACAGCACCTTAGAACAGATTTGCTCATAGCCTTAGGGCTGATTGCAAAAATCTTTTGCCTTTTTATTTTAACATTCTTCCACCAGTTCTTTTCCTGATAAATACCACAGACTAGTTTTAAGCATTGGTTTACTAATTATTGTATGTCTTGTTTCAGGCATGGAACCAGTATTCAGCGCGACGAGGAGTGGCAATCCTGTGATCATCTTCGGTCCCTATCGGTATAATCGCGGCAGTCAGAATAAAGGGCCCAAACAACGATGGCACTGTACTCGGCAGGCATTGGGATGTAAATCAGTAATCGTCACTATTGACAATGTTATAGTTTCACATAAGAAAGAACATAGCCATGCTTAAAACTTTACTCCCTCAACTATTATTTAATAAACGTGACTTGTTGTAGATAAGAAGCTTTAAGGTCCAAGCAGAATGATAACATTGTGTGTACTTTGTATGAGGTGACATTTATAGGATAGTAACAAATTTAAATGCAGATCATATATAGAACAACACCTGCATTTTGGCAATCTCCTTTGCAGCACATTAGCTTAGCAAAAGTAAACGAGTGATTTAGTGTGGTGGTATTAACGTTGTTTTATTTATCATTTTATAATTATAAATCGTACTACTGTAAAGTGTACTGTGAAAGTGTAACACGAGTATTGCGTTTTCTTATAGTGTTATTATTCATAAATAATTGTCTTCTTGTAATTGTAGGACTGTTGACCGAGAAACATTTTTTTAGCTTAAGCTTTTACATTTGTAATTGGTGTTAGTGTACCATAGTAATTTTCATTGAAAGAAAAATCTATTGCAAAATATAAAAATAAATATTATGATGGTTAGTTATTTAATTTTTAAAATCCCTAATTAGCTGGGTCTTTTCAGTGTGGTCGCCGTGCTAATGTGAGTATCACGAATCTATTTATTTCCAGTTCAATTAGTGAAGAAAAGTAAAGGAAAGGATCTTATTATTGTAAATGGATACACCTTCAGCGGTAACGGTTTTGGTCTCTTCAAAGTACCTGGCAGTGCACCTTCGCGAGAACATATTGTAAGGCTAGAATTATGTTTATGAATGACGTCATTACTTCGAACCGCGGAATAGTGTTTATTCAGGAGAACCCTACGCATGCTCCTCCGTCGTTTGTGATTTCTGATGGAGTTTATGTTAAAGTTTAGGTGATTAACTCAAACTGAAATCAGACGCTTCATATTTCGTTCAGTTTTGACTTTCATTCAACATCTTTCACTCGAAGTGAAACGTCTAATACCAAATTGAACCAAAAATATTATTATAAATGAATGCAAACAAAAATGAACAGTTACAGTCAAAAATACAGTCCGATAACTAACACTCGATTGGAAGGTTCACCGGCTAAAATAATTTGACCTTGAGGAATAAATACTAATGAGCTTTTTTTTTCAGTTGGCGCACCGGCGACCTTTGTGTACTCGAAGCGAGGATCTAAAATGATATTACTATCAGGATACGCATTTCAACGACACACGGCTTTCCCTAACGGGAAGGTAAGGTGGCAGTGCGCGACAAATCAGAGAAATGCTTGCAAAGCTGGGGTCTATACATATGACGACTGTATGCTGAAAGTGATAAATGTACACAACCATGAACCTCGGAAGAACTGGATTTCTTAAACAGCACGTAGAATTCACATCTTCAGCTTCAAAAAGATTTGTAAAAAACAATTTCTATGAAAATAACTTAGTGATTCATAATCTCTATATCTGTAAAGACGTATTAGCTTTGCTTTGTCATATTAAATACGATAAAAATAAAAGTCTCGTATAAATTAATAACGTTGTTATCTCTTCCGATCCTCGTTTCAGCATGAAAACTTGAATAGGTTGCTTGCGAGCACAAGCTTAGGCGGGAAGCGGCTTTCGAAGGACCACTAAGCGTTGCGAAATTTTGAGGGGAAACAATCTACATGAGAAAAATGTTGTCGACACTCAGGTTAATTTGGGAAAAAAGGACTTACTTGGAAGCTGGTAGGTGATCGTCAGAAAAGATGGCTGACTGTGAACTGATCGTTTCATGCCATATCATCGGCGGAAGCGAACTTGATTGGCTCGCTTGTTGCGGTACTCCTTCTCTTTCTGTCACATTGCAGTGTAGTAGGAGAGAGGGAGAGGGGTAGAACTGGATAGCGGTGTGACAAAATGACAAAAAAAAATTCTATGAGGCGTGTTTGGATACATTGTAGCGAGACATACCACGTTTGGATATACTATAAAACTTGCGTAAGCATAGGTACACCTTGGTAAACAGGTTTCCTTCATCGGTATGGAAACTGACGAGAAATATTTATTATTTCAGGGCTCCAATACGTTACATCCAGAACAGGCGCAAAGGCACACATACACACTTGTAAAAAAAAAAAAAAAAAAAAGCTGACACAATTTGCCCAAAATAGTTACAAAATCAAAACATCAGATAACAAATCTAAGACCAGTTGGAAAATAATTAATGATTCAAAGCAAAACGTCCCTAGACATCCTATATCAAAAATAAAATATGACAGTAATATTATGACAAATCCTCAAAAAATTGCGGATGCTTTTAATAGTTATTTTATTGAAAAAGTTGTCCCCATACCAGAATCAGGACATAACGTTACCTCGCAAATTCTAAATAGCGAAAAATCGTTTTTCATGCCACCGTGTCTAGGACAGGACGTATTAAAAATAATTAACTCATTGAAGAATACAAACAGCGTTGGTCATGATGGAATATCAACAAAAATTCTAAAATCTGTTTCTGCAGAAATATGTATGCATCTAAGTCATCTCATTAATTTGACCATAAGCGCAGGCATCTTTCCGGATGCTTTAAAAAAATCTATAGTTAAACCATTGTTTAAAAAGGGGAATAAAGATGACATAGAAAATTACAGACCGATCTCAATTATAAGTGTTATCTCAAAAATTTATGAAAAATGTATATACAAAGAATTAAGTAAATATTTGGAAAAAAATAATCTACTAGTGAACGAGCAAAAAGGATTTAGAGAAAATCAAACTATAAGTATGGCACTTTATGATTTTTTACATAAAGTTATGTTAAATGTGGATAAGACCAACCCAGTTTGCACATTATTCTGTGATATGACCCAAGCGTTCGATTATGTTAGGCATGACATTCTTTTAAATAAAATGGAGGCATACGGTGTAAGAGGCAACGTTCTAAAGCTATTTAAATCATATTTAGACAATAGAACGCAACTCACAGAAATATCCTCAATAAATACTAAAACTAAACGTGAAGAAATATTCCAATCACATGAACTTGTAATTAAGTATGGAGTTCCTCAAGGTAGTGTGTTGGGCCCTCCACTATTCATATTGTATATTAATGACCTACCTAAATCTGTTGATCAACCTGTGACCCTCTTTGCTGACGACAGTACGATAACAATACAATGCGATACTAAAGACAAATATAAAAGTGACATTAATAATTCTCTTAAATCAATAATAAAATATTTGGATAATAATAATTTAAAAATAAACCTCAATAAAACTAATATTATGCATTTCAGTCAACGCTTACCAACTTTATCTGATCTTAAGGTCCAATATAATGACAAAATAATTGAGGAAGTTAATTCTGCTAAATTTCTCGGTGTGACTATTGACAAAAAGTTAAATTGGAAAGAACATATTGAAACCTTAACCAAAAAAATTAGTAACTCTTCCTATGCCCTACACAAGTTAGTTCCTGTGCTTAACATTGACGCATTGCTAATAGCTTACCACGGCCTAGTTTCAACGCATCTAAGGTATGGAATTATCCTTTGGGGCAATTCGACTGACAAGGATATACCTTTCAAAGCCCAAAAACGGTGTATTAGGACGATGTTTAAATTAGATTCGAGGGTCAGTTGTAAACCATATTTCATTAGGTACAACATACTCACGTTATCGTCTTTGTACATCTTCGAAGTTGTCATGTTTGTAAAGTGTAATCGGCAATTATTTCCACGCATGGCAGACAAAGTCAGTCGCGTCAGACGCGATAACACTATGCTTTGCTCACATGTCTCTAAAACAGCATTAATGCGGAAAAGTGTATTTTGCATGGCGCCCTTATTATTTAATAAACTTCCAAGGAGATGGAGGGAACTAAGCGCACACATCCTAAAAAAGCGGCTAAAAGGGTATCTAGTTGGGAAAGCGTACTACAGTATTTCAGAATTTTTAAATGACAAAATGTAATATTAATATTTTTATAATTTTTGCAATTTATAATTACAATTTGATTCTAGTTTATAATTTATGGTTTGAATCTAATTTTTATAGTTTGCGTGAGAATTTAAAATGTTTTAAGCTCTGTTTTCTGTAATAACTTTTACTGTATATTTGTATGCCACAAAGGCCGAACATGATGGATCTTTTTTGTTTATGAACAACCTGCATGCCTTGTATGTATACTCATGTTTCCACAAATAAATGTCTTGTCTTGTCTTGTCTTGTCTTGTACATCGGTCCCCGACCAAAGGGACGACTTATTGGCGATGCTCCTCTACCAATGGCAAGAAGTGCCAGGCAAAACTAATCACGGATACTAAGAGATATATAAGCGGGAATTCTGTACAAACACATCCTCCTTATAAATATGATGTGATCAAGGGAATGTATATCAAAATTGGGTAGAGAGATAAGAGAACCTACTAGCCGAATGATGTCTTGATCGGCTAGATGTAATTTAACAAAAAAATACCCGTACTCGCGACCATTTTTGGCGATCTATTAAAATAATTAAGTTTTGTAGGTGGTTCAATTGCTCTTTTTTAATAAAATATAATACTGCGTCTGCAGATATTTTGTAGGGATGCTTGTGTTAAAGCTTAAGATACTACTAGCATGAAATATTATTGAGTTTCTATCAAGAATTGTATTTTGTCAGTGGGATTTTGGATGTATGTGTATCAACCAAATTGAATTTTGCGAACAAATTATAAAAGTGAATTGAAGTGAAGTTTATTAATATTTTTATATATTATTATTTTCGTTTTTTTATTCCTTTATTTTCTTTGTTTTTGTAGTCTTAGCGCATAGTGGAGATTCCCAACTTGAATAAAATATATAATAAAATTGTTATTTTTCAGACGACTTTAAGTTCATCAAGTCCCGGCAAGGGACGCAGTTAATTCTCATTAATGACTACACGTATGGTCGCCATAGTTATGTAAATGCCAAAAATACTACTCGTTGGAGATGTTCTACTCACAACCCTAAAAAGTGCAAGGCTGTGCTCATCACTGACGACAAAAACAACATTATTTCTGATAATTATGAACATAATCATCCCCCAGGCAAATACATTGTAAGTAAAGGAAAATATATTCGAATATAACGATGTACTTTTATTTGTTGCTTTTTCTTCCTTTTTGTATTTGTAACTGTGAAGAGATTTTCAATTTGTTAAATAATATCCGTAATTCTCATATTATTCGATCTTTCTTTCTTTATAGTACTTTTAGTGCCTCACCTGGTGTCAGAGTTCTGATGCCGCTCATGGGCGGCCTCTGACTTGGCTTTACATGCCAACGAGATATATCGCCTAGGCATACTGATTCCCTGACGATGTTTTCCTTCACCGAAGCAAGTGATATTGATACAATACGCACATGAATCCGAAAAATCAGTGGTGCGTTTCTTGGGTTTAGACTTTAGATCTATAAGCTATGACTCCTTTTTATTATTCGGTAGATTTCAAATGCGTTGAGTTCCGGAAAGGGTCGCACCAAATTTTTAATAACGACTACACTTATGTTCGCCATCGTTATGTGTAGAACAAAAAAATACTACTCGTTGAATCTGGTGGCCTACCATGACGTCTTAAAGCAGTATTGTTTTACTCTTATTACAGAGTGAGAAAGGCATGGCGCTAGCCGTCCTTAAGCTCCGGTTTTACCCACACTGGAATAAAATTAAAACAAAACTGCTTTAAGACGTCATAGTAACCTCCCTGATCTACTCACAATAATATGAAGTGTAAGGAAGTATTTCTGCTAAAATTATGAACATTAAATGTGTTTAGAGTAGAAGTTGAAGTGAAAGTAGAAGTTTAGCATAAATCCTAAATTAGGTATTTTATTTGATTTGCTTTTATATAAAGTTGTGTTGTTTATGATTGTCGATACTGTTTCTGTAACTGAATTTTAAGTAAATCAATATAATGTACAAAAAAAATCATTTAACGGGGCTCGTTTTTTGGATCTATTCCCATCCAATACCAAGAGCCAATACCATTTGGTATTAGTTCATTTCCGTATTTTGTTTCTATTCCCAACGAGTACCACATTTTAAAACCAATACCAAAACAAGTGTGAAGAAGTTAGGTACAGTCAGGTTCAGTAAAATTAAAATGCTTTGAGTGATTTTAAGTAATAGCACACCACTACTGGTGCTGGCTTTTATTAGTATTTGGTTTCATTCCTTAATTTGGTATAATTGATTTTTTTTTAACAGCATTCATTTTTCTGGTAAACTCTCGTCTTCCAACCACTGCGACACCATGTAGTTATTAAATGCTTCAATTGCGACACTTTCAGGACTATCTTCCATAATGTAGCACCAGCCTTGTGATATTAAGTCTCGCGGAAGTAAAGACAGTAAAGATGAAAGTGTTACGTGTCTTCGGGTGATAGCATCTTTCGACAGATTCAGATCTTTTGCTTTTTTCCATACATTTTAGGAGTAATGAAAGTAACACCCTTTTATCTCAACTGAGGGAAAGACAGCTGAAATGGCGTTCATTGCTGCTTGTTCAAAAACTTTATGTAGCTGAGTGTACAAAAAGTCACGTTTTGGTATTAGTTAGTAATAGATTTTTTATTTAAAAAAATGTGGTACTCGTTGGTAATAGAAAATAAATTCGGAAATAACTAATACCAAATGGTATTAGCTCTTGGTATTGGATGGGGCTAGATCGTTTTTTGTAACCAATAATATTAAATCATTTGCGTTTACAATAATTGCTTTACATCTCAGGACCATGATTAAGCATCATGATGTGCCTTAAAAGAGTCTGAATGAAGAACATCTTATTTCACCAAATGCATCGTTTTGCTAAATACAGTCCAAAATTATTTCTTTTTTATATTTAAATTATTTCTGCTTATTTATTGTGAGAGACAAGAGACGATGCGTTGGAAGGCCTCCCACTAGGTGGACCGATGACCTGGTGAAGGTTGCGGGGATCCGCTGGATGCGAGTCGCACGGGACCGGTCACTGTGGCGACACTTGGGGGAGGCCTATGTCCAGCAGTGGACGTCTTTCGGCTGAAATGATGATGATGATTTATTGTGAACATCCTCCATGTCAGAACATTGTATGTCAATAGAAATAAGGAACTATGTAGTTTGGCAATTTCACTTCAGGCTCATAAAAATACTTAACCTTATTAATGTTGGCTTGTACATATGTAGCGTTGTGGGACGCTGGTGACTTGTACCACAGGCGTTGCTTGCTCGGCCTCTCTTGCTCTCTTGGCTCTTGCCTTAAGATCGTTTTTAAGCCTTACTCTGTACGTTTTTGAAGAGAAAATAAATATTGTACTCACTCATATAATTATTAGGTGATCCCAGTACAATGTGATTATTATTTGTTGTATTTTCTTTCTTTATTTTCTTTGCTTTTGGAACCAAATTGTATGTTCCCATAATAACTTTATTTAAAAAATCTGCAATTGTATTAATTTTCAGAGGTTTTCAAGTTCGTCGAATCCCAGCAAGGGAAGCTGTTAATTCTGATTAATGACTACACCTATGGTCGCCATCGTTATGTAAATGCTAAAAATACTACTCGTTGGAGCTGTTCTACTCACAATCATAAGAAGTGCAAGGCTATGCTTTGCACTGACCACAAAAATAAAATTATTTCTGCTAATTATGAACATAATCATCCTCCAAGCAAATACGTTAAAAGTAAAGGGACATTTTAAATTAAACCATGTACATTTTTTCCTTTTCTTTGTATTTGTAACTGTGGATAAGATTCTCAATTTTCTTAACATGCTTCCATGTATGTCATACGTCAAGGAAAATATAAATATGTCCAAACTATAAATTCCAGGTTAGGTATTCTATTTTGTGTGCTTTATAATAAATTATTATCAGAGTTTTGACAAGATTCAAGTTCATGATTGTCGATACTGTTTTTGTAACTGTGTTTTAGATGAATAAAACCAATTGTGCTAAAAACGATGTAGAATGTTTCTTTCTTTTTGTAATCAATTGATTATAAAGGGGACGATGATAAAACGACACTTAATTAAAATGATGATGTTTCCAATCTGCATTCAAAAAAATCATTCAGTAGTTTAGTCAAAGGACTTCATTCTTTCAGCATTTTCTACAGGATGTAAATTTGTAGGCTAGCACCGACAGGTTAACGGTTTTCGTATCGGTAGAAACACTAAACATTATATGTTGCCCATTTGCTCCTACATAAACCTTTTTTTTCAGATTACAAATACGAGTACATTACATCAAGAACAGGAAGCCCATTAGTACTGTATGACGGCTACACCTACAACCATCACCGCTCTACAAAGGATAATGTCCGCTGGCGATGTACGTCACATCGCAGCAAAACCTGCAGGGCTTGGGTTACACTGCACAGTAGCGGCTACATTGTAAAAGTCGTTGGTGTCCATAACCATCCGAAACCAGAATTGAGAATATACTGTTAAGCTATAACAAAACCCCTAAAACGAAACCTGCATAAAGAAGTGGCAGCCTGACTCTGCGACCTAACCAAGTGCTCGGTCGTGCGCATATGTGATCAGTGTGTCACTTGTTTGATCGAGAAACCTGATGGCGTCCTCTCCTGGAGCGATAACATGTTCCGGTTAAAATGATCGCGGCAGTTGTGTGTATTCGCGCGATGATCACTTTGGTTAGGACGCGGCTTGCATTTTAGGTGAAGTGTCAAAAGCATTGAGGCTGGCGGCATACACAGGCAATTTAGGAGCATGCTTATTGCAAGTAATTTGTTAGTACGCTCAATTACAGGATGCTATCAGTATGTGAAAGTATATCATACGATTTTCGTACACATGCAACATATTGTATGCTTCTAGGTAGTATGTAATCAAAATGAGCATGGTTTGTGTTTCTGAGTAGCCTGTGTAGTCCAGGTTTTGTAATCTGGAGATTCTAAAATAAATGTTATACGAAAACTCTTGGATTGATGACTAGATCTATCTTGATCTAGTCATCAATCTGTCGATTGTCGATATTACTTTTTGTGAACAATATTCGTCCTGGGAATACATAGCGCACTATGCAAGAGGTGGCGCGAGAATATAAGTAGAGAATAGTATATTTTTAAAATAGAATAATACCGAGCTACTTGAACAACCCCTGTTTATTATTTTGGTATAAAATAAAAACACTTGATAAAGCACAACATCATGGCATAACGCTTGGGAGACAAGTCTACTAACGCAATGGGGATTGTAACTGTGAAACTCATGGCACTAGCATAGCTAGTTCTCAGCAGCACCATAAGTTGAAAATCTGTTAATATTATGACTTGACTTTATTGGTCAGATTGGGGCATAGCAAAAATACCTCACCTCAGACTGTGGAGTCTGAGGTGACGTTATTTTTGCTATGCCATATTCTACTTAGTAAGCTTTGTCAAGCGTTCCCCATTATGTCAAAATGGCCGGTCATTGACACCTCAGTCGAAGATTTTGGCGGTAATGTTACTAAAAATCATAGTCATATGATTTTTCAATGGCACGCCACTTACAAACTCTTTGGAAAAATGATTAATAATTATTGGTCATCTATCTCGTTTCACGAATACATATTCATACCTAACAAAGCAGTAGTCTAATACTCATATTAAATGTATGATTCTGTCAATGTCCGGTTTCAGCTTTGGTCCCTAATTTAAACGTACTTGTTTGAATGACCCTAAACTAGTTGTTAAGAATGTTTAACAATACTACGTGAAAAAGTAAGGCTCATTTATTTTATTTCTTAGAAATGTTAGTGTTCCTACGTTATCCTAATAAAATATTCTAACCATATTTTTCTTTCAGTGATTGGATCTTTTTTTTGTGTATGGTATCTCGCAGTTCAACCTAAGAGGTTGTCGTCTGCTTAACCGGACTATCCTGTGGGTGCCTTGAGTGTAAGGCCTTAAACCAGGGCATATAACTACTTACAAACTAAGCGACTACAAGCTAAGTGATTAGATCGATTCCATTGGATGTTACGTTTTATACCAATGAATTAGCCACCGTGCGCTTAAATAAAAGCTTGCATATTAATAGTTTGTTTTATTTCAGATTATACGTACATCAATTCAAGGCGTGGCAAGCAGTTAGTTCTGCACAAAAAATACACTTTCAACTTAACAAAATCGTATGTCAATAAAACAACCTACTGGCAATGCACAACGCGACGAGCATATAACAAATGCAAAGCAAAATTAGTAATTGATGCTCATGGTAAAATTATATCTGGTAACCCAGATCACAGCCATCCACCGCCACAATTTTTCGTAAAAGATGGAAAATATATTAGAATTTAAAATTGAAACAATTTAGATGACTGTCATTCAATAATACACAATGTCGAGTCTAATTTATTCCTATATTTTTTTTTTATTATTGTTATGGTTTAACTTAGCTATGAACGTCAGCCGAAAGCGAAAAATTTAACCCCTTGGTACTGTTCTACTCATATCAGTAGGGGGATGCAGGCTAAGCTCGTCATTAATGTCCAAAATTAAATCATTTCTGCTTATTGTGAACATCCTCCATGTCAGTACATTGTATGTCAATGACAATAAGGAATTTAATTCACTTCAGGTAGCGTCGTGGGACCCTGGTGACTTGTACCGCAGGTATTGCTTGTTCGGGCACCAGTCTCTCACAAATTAATGTAAACTTTCCCGTAAGATTAATGATTTAAAGCACTTACTCTGTACATTTCGTGAAGAGAAAATAAATATTACACTGACTCATATTATTATTTATTTCTGTACACATTAATTAAATATAAAAACACATTTAAAAATAATAAAAATAAGAAAATAGCCCACCGATATCGGTAACAGGGTCCAAGCTGGGTCAGGGCTCCAGAGAGAGGAACCTCCTAACAACACGAGCCGTGTCCAGGAGCACTGCTTTTTAAATCAAGCCCCTCAAATATCTCCCAACATCTCTCTAATGATCTTAATCCAGCTGCCTAACGAGAGCCTCTTGAAATATTGCACGAGGCTCTTGGCAATTGAGCCATTGGCTGAAACGACTATCGGCACAATGATCGCCGAACTCAGATCCCACATGTCGACAAACTCGCAAGCCAAGTCAAGATACTTACTATGTTTCTCGACTTTCACGAGGTTCTCGTCATGCGGGACTGTTATGTAAACAATCATTGTGCGCTGCTCTGGTCGATCCACCACCACTATATCAAGATTATTGGCTACAATAGTCCTGTCAGTGATAAGAGCTTGATCCCAGTACATTGTGATTATTATTTGATGTGTTTTCTTCCTTTATTTTCTTTGCTTTTGTAACCATAGTGGAGCTCCCTTTAACTTTAAAAACAAAACCGAATAACCGAACCGAATTATAAATAATTGTATTATTTTCAGGGGACTTCAAGTACGTCAGGTCCCAGAAAGGGACGCAATTAATTCTTATGAATGACTACACCTATTATCGCCATCATTATGTAAATGCTAAAAATGCTACTCGTTGGTACTGTTCTACTCACAATCATAAGAAGTGCAAGGCTGTGCTCGTCATTGATGGCGAAAATAAAATTATTTTTGCTAATTATGAACATAACCATCCTCCAGGCAAATACGTTATATGTAACGGGAAATATATTCGACTATAACTATGTTGAGTCCTTTTATTTGTTGCTTTTTCTTTCTTTTCTTTGTATTTGTAACAGCGGACGGGATTCTCAATTTGTAAAATAATGTTAGTAATAATCTTATTAATAGATTTCAAATACGTTGAGTTCCGGAAATGGTCACAAGTAATTCTTTATCAACAACTAAACTTATAATAGTAATCATACTCGTCGGAACTGATCTACTCACAATAATAAGTGTAAGTATCATCATCATCCTCCTTACAAATATTTGTCGGATTGTCAGAATGTATTCCGTTAGACTCGGTCATCATGTGGGCAGAACGTCGGTTTCGTGCAATGATCAGATTCTCCGCTGCGATCAGACACTCATTGTCGTCCGTGCTGAGTCGAAACATCACGACTATGTAGAAGCGCGCTTTAGGTGTGGGTAGACTGTCAAGTAGATCGCGTGATGTCACCACTGGCGCGCTTGCCGCCATTGGTGACGCGATCGCACGTGCCTTGCATTTTCTGTCCGTACTAACTAATAATACCGGATCCAAGATATTTTATACGTCAAGGAAAATGTGTCTTATGTACTTACCTTTATGTAATAGAAATCTTAAATTAGGTATTTAATTTAGTTTGCTTTTTTATTTTTAGTGCTTTGTCAATATGGTTGTTTTGTTTATCATATGATTGTCGATACTGTTTATGTAACTGAATTTTAAGTGAATTAATAAATTGTGCAAATAATGACGTAAACCGTGTCTTTATTTTTATAAACATTTTGGCAACAATTAATTTCGTTTACATACTGTCCAGACTTAATTTAATTAATATTATGCTTATAGACACTGTTTTAGTTTTTGATTTCACTGTTTTGTGAAATTTTGATATTAATTACGTGTTACGTTAACGAGCTAATCGTGTACACCAAAGATGAAAAGAGTTATTATTGATTTTTTGTGAAGTTATTGCTACATAAATAATTATTCAGTTTAGTATTCATAATTATCAAGCTCGTAATGCTATTGTATGATCTAAAGGAATAGTATTTAAAAAGGGGCCCGCTGGCTGGACGTTTGTTTAAGTTACGAATATCTTCTGAAGCTCGCAGAAAGTCGAAATTTTGGATCTTTAAGGTACATAATAGCATCAAGCTCCTAATGCTATTGTATGATATAAAAGAGTAGTATTTAAAGAAGGGTCTCGCTAGCCCGACGTTTCTCTAAACACGAATAACTCCTAAAGCTCTCAAACAGTCCAAATTTTGGATTTGTAAGGTACATATTAGTTTCTAACTCCAAGCACTATTGGGCGATCTATAAGTATAATAACAAAAAAAAAACATAGTGGGCCCGCTAGCTAGACACTTCATAGAAACGTAATTTAATCAAAAGCTGTTGAGGTAGAAAATAGATCTTATATAATTATAGTATTTAATAATATTAGAAAATAAATAATAGGTATTAAATTTATTTTCTTTAAGTACAAACAATATCTTTATGAAAAGCTATGACCTATTGATAAATCTCGTTGGGGGCCCGCCAGACAGACTCACACCCGAAATTGGAATGGACGGGAATTATTTTATTTTCAAAACAATTGTCCCAAATGCAACAGCACAGCTCCTCGTTATCAACGTTATCGGAGCGTCATAAACTATTTAAGCACATAACAATGTATACTTAAGTTGTATTAAGTATTTTAACGAGTAGTTGACACTAATATTAATAGACGATTATATTTATTTCAGATATCATCAACTTAGATTCGCAAAGAGGCAAGACATTAATTCTGCACAAAGACTACATATACTGTTTTAGTAAATATTATAAAAGAAAAAAATCTTCTTTGTGGCTATGTACAGCTCCACCCGCAAAGGGTTGTAAGGCAAAAATGGAAGTAGATTCTCAGAACAGAATTACATCGGGTCATCTACATCATACTCATCCACCACCTAAATACACTGTGATGAATGACCAAAACATCAAAATTTAAAACATAAATACTTACAACTTTATGATGATGATTAAATGATGAATACAATGCCCCCAACCAAACACATTTAGAGTTTGAGGCAAACAAAAACTAAGCTTGTTACTGTTTTTATCTGAATATGTATCTATGATAATTTTGTACTCTTCTCAATTATATTCTTAAACGTTTGAGCTTAATCCGCGTGTATACTACTAATACTAGGTCAATAATTGGTCTTAATCATAGTAACACAAAATAAATCGCAAGAGCGCCAGTAAGTGGTGACATCACGCGACCACAACAAGTCTACCCACATGTAAAGCGTGCGTCTACAGAGTCGTGATGTTTTAACTCTTGGCGAGGAAAGTGTCTGATCGCAGGGGAGTTGAGACTTTAATTAAAGCAGTGTCTCGGACCCAGTGCGTGTTTCCGTTGCATGAAACCCATCTTCTGCCGACATTCTGCCTCATTCTGAGCCTACCACGTTGGCGATGAATGCATTTTAATATTATTTAATATTCATTGATAGATAATATTGCACATTTCAGTTTAAATGAAATAACTTTCATGTTTTGAAACGTTTGTGGTTTTCCTTTCCGAAACTAAGTAGGAACTTAGTTCTTCTAAGGTTTAAGTGTGTTTTATTTATTACAATATTTCTAATAAAAATTATTTAGAATGTTGACGTCTATTATTAACTGGTTAGATTGGCTTTTTGTGAATGATACTTTCACACTGAGGTCTTAAAAACCACTCAATTATTTTTCTTGTTCGTGTCGCTGGCTCGACATTATTTTTATTTACTTGGAGTAAAACTTTGCCAGTAACACGGCACGGACTTCGTCGGTGGCAGCACAGAGGTCATCTTGACTGCATGTTTCTAATTTACAATGAATTTTCTTTGTTCCAGATTTCCAATATATCAAATCGACGAAAGGCAAGCAATTAATTCTCCATAAGGATTATTTATACAACTACAATAATTACTCTCCTAAAAAAAAAACAACTTACTGGGTGTGCACAAGCCGCTCCGCAAAGAACTGCAAGGCAACTCTATTCCTCAATGAACATGATAAAATTGTATCTGTTAACCAGAACCACACCCATCCACCACCCAAATTCATTATACGTAATGGCCAATACATCAGAATTTAAAACGTAATTATGTACAACCTCATGATATTGTTTAAGTTATAAATACAATGACACCTTAAGAGTTTTAGGGAACATTCAAGTTTGTTTAGGTGTCTACGAAGTACGATGTACTTGTCTTTATCATGTTATACATTTTATATGCAGACATGTGCGAGTTTGAGGGTATTCTTTAAAGTACATACAATACACATCTAAATTAAATTAAAATTCAGAGTCTACGACTTATACTTTTTTTTAAATTTGTATTTGAATGTTAAATTTGGGTATTTTTTTAATGAAACAATGAAAAGTCGATGTAAAAATCCACAGTGCATGAGAATTGTTTAGGGGTCTGAAAGGATAGCAGATGACCCCCCCAGTCGACCATTTCAATTTGGCAAACGATGCACCAAACACCCTGTATATGTATTTTGTCTGTTTCTATTTTGTTTGTTGGAAACCCTTGTCGTACCACCTCTACACTTTTGCGGAGTTTTGCGTCATACCCCTCGACATACCTCTAGCTGTTATGACAAATCATTCACCACGGTTATGGAATATAAATAGGCTGCCTCATTCCGTGCGTGATAGTGCTTCTCTGATGTCTTCAAGAGAAGATGGCAATATGTACGTGTATATGTACAAGTTATTATGTGTTAAGTTTTTCAAGTGTACAAAAAAGAATAATTATTTTTAAGTTCTTACGTTCTTACAGTACTTACGTACATTAATAAAATACCTACTTTTTACTGTCTTGTATCTATTGTTATCAAAATTAAATTAAAGTTCTTGACTTGACCACGACTATGTGACCCCCTCCTGGCGCCAAAGCTGGATCCGCCCTTGCTCTGGTCACTGAAACAATCAACCTACTGTTTGGCTATTTTCCGACCCCACTGGTGAAATTGACTGTACTTTTATTTATGTCGTGCTGACCTAGTTCTTAAGGCCTCGTTTTTCTCTTTTATTTCTACAATCTCAAATTAATTTCTATGTTTTGTGTGCTAATAAAATATTTTAATCTTTTACGTCTTTTAGTAATATTGGTTTGGTTTACTTGGCTAAATTAATTTATGAACTGAAATGATTTATTAAAAATTAGAAAATAATCTAATTTAAGTACATAATAAGAACTTTTAGCATGGAACATCATTCCATTCTGTATTTGGAAAAGGGCGTTGTTAGCTGCGTAACAGTATATACTTTTGCAGCAACCATCGTTTTACTTGCTGTATCTAGTCTTGTGTTTTTGTTCCGAAATAAACTTTTATTATTTTATTATTAACTGTGTTTCCCTACCCAACCTATTTGTGCCACTTGCTTGCTGAAACTTCCTGGACGTGAGTTGCCATGGCTGACCTGGAGGTCTTTGAATAGACACCGGACACAGGTTGGCCGAAGCAAGGAAAACCTGTTCAGGTGGAGATTCATAGATGACGCTGCCCTGGAGGGTAAATATAAATGGTGTTGACCCACAAACGATGAGACACTTGAAATCGTACTCTGCCTGTCATGTTGCTTGCACCTCACAGGAGCTGATGGATTCTTCTATTTAAATTGTCATCGACAAGCTAAGAAGAAGATTGGTTTACTGAAGATATTAACAGCTTTTGTATTTGATAATGACCTTTCTTTGTTTCAGATTTCCAGTACATCACTTCGAAGAGAGGCAAGAAGTTAATTCTGTACAATGAGTATCCATTCTGCTTTGGACAATACTCTTCTGTAAAAGGAACCTCCTACTGGCGATGCTCAAGCCGCTCCACAAGTAACTGCAAGGCGACAATAGTAGTTGATGATAGTGGCAACATTACGTCTAAACAGTGCCACAACCATCTGCCACCCAAATACTACATCAAAAACGGAGAATATATTAGAAAATATGAATTTAGTAAATTTGGTTAGTTAGTTTTAGTAGTTTAATCTGGTTTCTTTTTTTTCTTTTCCAACACAATAATTAATCTTATTGTTACCTGACATGTAGTTATTTAAAATCTGACGCATTTAAATGTTGCGTAGTATGAATTTTCGTAAGGTAGTATTCCTGTCATTGTCAATTTACAAGTTCAAGACATGCTCCTAATCAAAGCACGTGGTAACGTTTATTGATCTCGTTCTTAGCCCGTGGCATGCTGAGACAAATCCCCGAGGTTAAATAGCGTGCCTGTCATAAGCTTCATGTAAAACATTGTTCTTAACATTGGGACATATACATAATGATATTGATTTTATCATTAGAACTGTCCGAAGATTCTTCGACAGTGTTGGTAAATATTTGCATACTCAGCAGGTTACGTATTGAAGGTTTAGATTTTAGTAGAGGTCACTTCGACTCAATTCGACTGCATGTTTCAACTTTAAATTTTACGTTTTCTTTGACTTAGTAAACGTGGAAAAGATGTTCGACAAAGTATGTAGGTTTAAGTAGTTATAAATCCTAAATTCTTTGTTAGGTTTTAGAACTTTGACAAAATAATTGTTAATTTTACTATCCATACTATTCCTCGGTTTTTTTTTTCAATAAATAAACTCATAACGTAAAAAAACTTAATAAATCGTTTCTTTCCTATTGTTATCAATTTGGGTTAACAATTATTTCAGGCTTGGTATATATGTACATTTAGGTCAGAAATGGAAGCTGAAATCCTTAATTATGTCCGAATTTTCTACGGATTAACTGCAAAAAAATAAGGATGTTGGCTTATGATTTTGCTGAGGAAAGTAATTCTAAATGACTAGAGCGAGCATGAAAAACGCACAGTATAAGTAGACCATGGTGACTTCAAATGTGACTTTTGTAAATGACCTGACCTACCTTAGTTTCAGATAATATCAAGTTCATTTTGTCAAGACAAGGCAATCAGTTAATACTTCTCGAGGACTTCACGTACTATCATTTCAAATCCTTTAGAAGTACGGGCACAAATCATTGGCGTTGTACTTCAAGAAGCAGTAAGAACTGCAAGGGAAAATTAACTTTGGGTATTGACAATAATATCATTGCCTATAATAAAGAACATAATCATCCACCGCCGCGATATATCTGTAGGCAGGGAATGTATTTTAGGATTCCATAAAATTGTGTTATTCGTTAAAGTATAGTAGGTACTTCACACTTTCTTATTTTTCCTTTGTGTATGTATCTATAGAAAAAAAAGAAAGAAAGTGTGTGGAAAAAGAAGCCACAGTCCAAAGTACCTACTAACCATGAGGACTTCGATACAAGGCAAATCGCCTTGAAAATGTTTGGTTGGATCTAGCCATTCAGTAGTTTTCAATCTAACGTCACTTTCTTTAGGCCCGCTAGTTTAGATTTTGTTGAATCGAAATATTCGATTAACTTTGTTTCAAAACTCAAACCAAAAAAAAAACAACAAAAGAAAAACCCATGATAGTGTACAAAGTTTACCCTCTCTGGCACGACAAACATTTTCTAAAAGCTCGTAATGACTTCTGGCGTTGCAAAGCTTGAAAAATTGACGACACGGTTGGCACAGTGGCTAAGCGATTGACGGCTACGCTGCCTGTCGCGGGTTCGATCCCCGCACGGAACAAATATGTGTAAGGCCTACAGATTGTTCCGGGTCTGGCTGTTTGTGTATGTGAGTTAAAATGTTTGTAAACTCACCCACAATACAGGAGAAATTCCTAGTGTGGGGCAAAGTTTTTTTTTTTTTAAAAAAAGCTTACCGATAAGGATGCAAGGCGATGATCATCTCAGACAAGGATAGCAAGATAGTTGGCAGTGATAACCATAATCACCCGCCACAACCATTTAGCCTTCATGATGGAGTATATGTTATCAATGATAAGTAGAAGTATAAGGGAGACTGTGAATTGGAAAATGTAGGGTTGGACACGGAAATGCGCGCAATGTGGAGTGTTTGTTGCTCAACGATAGCGGCTTAGTATCGAACTAAATGACGTGCTGTTGTAAACGATCATGACTAGAAGTTGTAACAGCATCTAGTAGTAGAAGAAGTGGCTGAAGATGCATAGAGCGTGGACGTCCACAGTAGGTGATAACACGTTCTGACCCAGTGACACCATCATACTTTGCCAAAGCGGTGTCAGGGGATTACGAGCAAGTGGGACGAGATTATTACACGGAATACTAAAAAGACATAAAATTTGCAAAAATTAGTATTTTTTTAATATTAATTACATATATATTTTGCGATGAGATAGAGACGAGATTATTGATTTATTTTATTAGATTTATTTATGTACACCCTAAATACTTAACAGGACAATGCATTAAGATAAGAAAGCACAGAGGAACTGCTTATTTCATAAGAAATTTATTCCAGCAGACCTGCGAGAGGAAAGTTTAATACTTATAATGTATCTTATATCAGAGTTTTGGTTTCTCAGATTGGCTATGATTGTTCAAATAAAATAGAATTATTAGTATAAAATATCTCTTTTACTTGAAGCCCTTTTGTTTTTAATTTTCGATAAATTTACTACGCAGGAATTTCAAGTGACAATGTTTTTTTTTTCAGATTTCAAATACATCAATTCAAAGCAAGGCAATAGACTAGTGATGTACAAAGATTACACATACTGCTTCAACAATTATTCTGCTACCAAAGCTCACACACTCTGGAAATGTTCTGGACGCATCAGAAAGAACTGCAAGGCGAAAATAATAATAGATGATCTGGGTAACATTAAATCTGTGGACGGACACCACAGCCATCCCCCGCCCCAATATGTCATCTGCAAGGGACAGTACATCTATATTTGAAGAAGGACTGTTATTTCCTGTGGCATGCATGTCCTACTGAATCAGAGCTGTACACAGTCAGTGGCCTACAGTACCCAGTTCTTGACCACTCTCACAAATAAGAAGATCAAAAAAATCTAAATATTTTATTTTACATAGGCCTACATGGACACTTGTAAAACGTCGACAAAAGATGCACGGTTCGGGTTGGTCGTTTCCTATGGAGAAGAACCGGCAAGAAACTCCATGGTTACTCTTTTAAAATCATTTGGTTTTACAATATTTTAATGTTACAGCGTTAGTACTTAAGTGTGGGAGGACAGCGTAGGCCCGGTCAACCCAATCACTATGTACGGTAAGCCTATCCCTTGGGAGAAGCAAGCCAAGTACTTAGGAGTCTTACTTGACAACCATCTGTCTTTCGCGGCGCACATCAAAGCAGCTCGCGACCGAGTTGCCTTCGCTGTGGGTAGGCTTCATTTCATGATTTCAGCAAAAAGTAAATTGTCACTCAAGTGCAAGTTGCGCCTTTACACCGCGGTGATCCGCCCCATTATGACGTACGCTTGCGTCGTGTACGCTCACACCAAGCCTAAGTACATCCATAAGATGCAAACCTTGCAGAACCGGTTCTTACGTAGGGTCACTGGAGCCCCTTTTTATGTCCGTAATGAACGACCTTAGAACCTTAGAATGCCCACCGTCCTTCAGTTTATGACACGTCTTTCGAAGCGTTTCTTCGATAACGCCATTAAACACCGTAATCCCCTGATCGCAGCGGCCGCCCGTTACGAACCCTCGCGCATTAGTACAGTACGCCGTCCTAGGCATACCCTCGTCACTCCCGATGATGCTATCACCCTCCTCCAGGAGAGTAGCAAAAAGACTAGCACTCATAAAAAGTTCAGACACAAACCGCCGTCTTTCTGACCTCGCCGTCGAGATCCGTCGTGACGTCCCAGTCCATGCCCTCCCCGACCCTCGCTCGAGCCAGCCCGCGATGCTGTGCCAGTAGTTTTAAATCAGCCCCTAAATAATGATATCATTCAGATCCAGCCTGTCCCCATGCAGTCCTCGCACAGCGACGCCCTAAGCAGAGGCTCGTACCCCACAGGGGATGCCCTTAGCGTGTAGTCGCTTAGTTTGTCAGTTTTTATGCCCTGGCTAGAGGCCTTACTCTTAAGGCACCCACAGGATAGTCCGGTTAAGCAGACGACAACCTCCTAGGTTGAACTGCGAGACGACAAAACCAAACAAAAAAAAAACGTAGGCCCGACAATAAGTCGTTGCTTACTACAAAGGTAGAACAAGATAAACGTTAAAAGAACTGTCACAAGTAACGTTAAAAGTGGTATGTGTAATAGCGAATGTTAAAATAAACTATAACAAATTACATTTAGCTCTACTTACACCACACATCACTAAATTGATTGTTTAACCAATTTATTCGTTCAGTTGTTGTCATCTTCAAGTGATTGACAGAAACAGAATGATGTTTAAAATTTGTTTAACGCTAAATGTTTTATAATTTGTAATTTTATTACTGATTTGAGATGCAACTGCCTATAGGCAGGTGGTGGTTCTTACCCATCTTTTTTGGTCGGGGGTTTAAAATACAGGTTTCCATTATGGACAAGCCGTTACGGATCAGTACCGATTAGTGCGGGGATAGTAGTCAAAACCACAGGTATGCATGGGTTTTGCACCTGAATGCTTGTGTGCGATCGGTTTTTGTCCTCTTGCAAGCACCCATAGATTACATATCTTCTTTAGATCTAGTAATGAATATTACGTAAGCATTGTAGTTTAATAAACAAAACTCATAAAAAATCAAGTTTTATTTTGTTTTTATACTAAAATGAGAGAATTCGTGGAGGGCAAGCAGTTAGTTCTACTCAGAGACTACACATATTGTTCAAATTATCAGTCTTCTACCAAAGCGACTGTCCAGTGGAATTGATCAATAAGAACTAGTAAACAATTTAAGGCAAAAAAAGTAGTTCATGATCGTCCTGACGTAATATCTGGTGAATAATATCTACACCATAGACATCCATCGCCACGATTTTGTTTCAACCCTAATGGCGAATAAACCAAATAATTATTAAGTTTTGTTTCAGAATTCATGTTCGTCAAGTCACGATTCGGAAATGATTCGATACTGCACAATGGTTTCTCATACTGCCGTCATAATCAAGTCTCAATGAACGGCACATACCATTGGCGGTGTTCCTGTCATAACTCTAAGAAATGTCGAGCAAGAATAGTGTTGGATGAAGATCATAGAGTTGTCTATGCTCGCTTTACCCATAGTCATCCGGCACTCACAAGCTACCAGATTAATAATAAGTTACAATCTTTTCAATATGCAATTGATGTAGTTCCATCTGAATATCTTTAGGATAACTTACTGTAGACCTTTTATTAAATGTGTGATAGACCTACTTAATACTCAGGATAGCTGAAAAAAAAATCTAGAATGACGCTTAAAAGCTATTTTTGCTAGTCATTTAGTTGTGTGTATGTGTGCCATTAAAATGATGTATTCAAGACTTTACTTCTTCATTGTATCCTCTTCGAAAATTATATTTATTTGTGACTTACCAGATTTATTTTTCTATTAAAAATCGTGGTTGCGGAAAAACATGGAATCTCTAAAATTAAGTATCTAATAATAATACAGTCTCCATTTCATAGAACATTATCCATAATTTTCAGATTATCATGTCACCAAGTCAGTAGAAGGCGCCATGAAGCTCATCACAATGTACAATAACTACACATTCTGTCACAAGCGCCTCGTCCAGAACAAAGGTCTTCATCATTGGAGATGCTCAGCCTGTTCTCACAGAAACTGTAAAGCTAAATTATTACTTGACTTAGACGGAAACATTTTATTGGTACAAGATAACCACAATCATGCACCTCCGAAATATTATTTTCATAAAGGTGAATATTTTAAAAACAAGTGAATTTTTCAAAATGAGATGCATGCCATGCCGTTACTTCAGATCTTACGAGTTGCGGCCAAACGCCAGCATATTCAGTAAAAAAATAAATGTATGTATTTTAATTTTGTGCGCAATAAAGAATAAGAATGCGGATAATAAGCTGTTCTTTACAAAAATAAAGCACATTGGCAATGATAAAAGTGTTTTAAGTCATTATGCCTTACGAGGTTGCGTTGAAAAATATGTTGGAAACATGGATTTTTGATAATACTATATTTCACTAACCGTCAAGCTAGAGAAAAATTGTAAAAAAACTTTATTCCAAAATTTTATTTTGCTTCCAAATGGTGTGAAATAAATATCTTATGAATAAAAGGGTTAATTTTAT
The DNA here is from genome assembly GCA_949152445.1 of Cerastis rubricosa. Classification (NCBI taxonomy): domain Eukaryota; kingdom Metazoa; phylum Arthropoda; class Insecta; order Lepidoptera; family Noctuidae; genus Cerastis; species Cerastis rubricosa. Next base: position 17,494,435 of record OX424527.1, read on the forward strand.
TTATTTCAATAATTTATTCTCAAAATGGAGTGTTAATCACCCACCATTGACGCTGCTCGAAGAAATGGTTTTAATTTGAAGTCCCAGCGCCGCTTTGTGTAGCTTTTAGTCAGGCATAGTACAAAAGAGAAATAAAAGGCAAAAGGCATGAGTTCACAAGAAAAGAAGGTCTAGTGATAAAAACTTGGAAATATCGTTCAAGATCCTATAAAATTCATGTACAGACAGTTGACCGAATGTATGCAAGAAGAAAGACCAAGCAAGTGATAACACTGCACGCAATGCCCAAAACAACCTCATTTTTGTCTGGATTGCTTCATCAAAAATGGAGAATATATCAGAACCTATCAATAAAAGGATTAAATGTCAGTATTAGTTTTAGTAGCTTACTCTGGCCCGTTTGACCCTTTGGCTATGGAACTGTCCCGTTTGACCCTTTGGGTATGGAACCTTAAAAAGGAATTTTTAAGGTTCCATACCCAAAGGGCCCGGGCCCGGACGGACGGACGGACAGCGAAGAATCAGTTATAGGGCTATTACTGATTCTTCGCTGTCCGTCCGTCCGTCTGTCACCAGGCTGTATCTGTAGTTGGCCAGTTGAAATTTCTAAAGATAATGTATTTCTGTTGCCGCTATAATAACAAATTCTAAAAACAGAATAAAATAAATATTTAAGGGAGCTCCCGTACAAAATAGTGATAATTTTTGCTCGTTTTTATAAACATTATAACGGAACCCTTAGTGGGCGAGTCCGACTCGCACTTGGCCGGTTTTTAAATTTCTTGTGTTCCCAAGGTTTTCCTTTCTTGCTTTTATGAAATCTATCAACAAATAGTTTACCATGTTACGATGATCTACAGAATTATAGATGATCAAACGAACTTCCTGAAGTGAAGTTCGATCACTATTATATGAGTCGCTTCATTCGAAGATATAATTTATTTACTTGGTAGTCCCTTTATCCTACAGGCAACATCGCACGATTTCAGAGAGTAATTCGTATATATTTTTTTTTTTATCTTCTACCCTCTGTACGGTTCTTAAGTCCTATCTAAGTGACGATGTTCATTCTTTTTAGAGATTCGCCATGAACAAAACTTTCAGGGATAAAATGACTGAAGTTTATGAAATGTGATTTTATAGTGGGAGAGGAGGGTAATTATATCTTCGAATGAAGCGACTCATATAATAGTGATCGAACTTCACTTCAGGAAGTTCGTTTGATCATCTATTATATATTCGTCGCTTCATTCTTCAGATATAATTTATTTACTTGGTAGATTTTCAGAGAAACGAGTTTTGTTCAGGTAATGCATCTTTTTATTAATGAAAATGAAACGTAATATAAATCACAGCTGAACTTAACTCTTAATTAATTAATAATTGCTTAATAGTAATCACTTAACTATAGGAAACACAACAGCGTTTGCGAAATCATCATTGGTTAGGATTGGTCGGTCATAAAATCGGGCAAAAGCTAAAGACGTGCTGGTCCAACCAGCTGTCTTTCTAATCGTGTCGACACTAAGTCCGGAGACGCGAGCGGCTGACGTAGCAGCATGTCGCGTGCTGTGTGCACTGAATGTACTCACGTCCACGCCGCTTTCTGACAGCACGTGCTTAATCCATCGACTGATGGATTGAGCTGTGGCGGCTTTATGTGGTTTCTTATAAGTTAATAAGAGATTTCCTACATTCGATGTCCTCATATTTTTTGTTACAAAAATATAATCTTTGAGAACTGAAGCAGGACATATATTAATATTGTCTCGAAAGAATGGTAGAAACAATACCGGTTGATCTCGTCCGGGAGCAGAAGTCTTAATAACATCTGTTATGGCTATTTTAACTCCACTTGGAGTTATTGATATATTATCTAATCTAATCAAAGAAAATGTTTGTACCCTATGTGCTGTGCGGAGTGCTAATAAGATGACTAACTTCTTGGTAATTTTTTCGATACTTAATTCTAAATTAGGGTACCAATTGGACACATGATTGAGTACCAATTGTGGGTCCCAAGTAGAAGTATACTTGGGTTTATTGGGCTTTAGTTTGTAAGCTCCTTTCAATAATCGTTTTATACAATTATCGGAACCTACATTAAAGTTTAGAATAAGCGACAACGCGGAGCGGTGGCTATTGAGGGAGCCGTATGAACATCCCTTATTAAATTGGTCCGTTAAGAAGGAAAGAACAGATGTTTTTGAACTACTAAAAACATCAATATTGTGTAAATAACAATACTGCCACCAAAGTTTTAATGTGACATTATATTGTTTGATAGTATTGTCGGCTAGTGAAGCCATCATTAGATTTAACGAGTCGAGTGGGGTACCGCGGCGGGTGAATGCCGTCTGCAAAGCCTCGCGACACCCAGGGTAAGCTTGGTATGCAGTGGATGGTGCTCCCTGAAATGAGATTGAAGAAGAAATTTACTAGGGTTCAGATAAAGTATATGGGAGTCAAGTAAACTTTGTAGAAGTGGGTACCATGGCTGCGAAGGCCAATGGGGAAAAACTAAAATCCCCTTGGCATCATCTTCAATAACCTTGCGTAAGCATTTTAAAATTAAGGAAAAAGGCGGGAAGGCGTAAAAGTATTTGGATTGCCAATTCAGAGTAAACGCGTCTACGGCGTATGCATCTGGTTCTTGTTTCCAAGAAACAAACAAGTCACATTTGGCATTGTCGCGAGAGGCAAAGAGGTCAATATCAGGACAACCAAAGTTTCTTTTAATAATTTGGTAAGCGTGATCCGATAACTGCCACTCTGTATCAGGGTTAATCTTTCTAGATTCTTGGTCAGCAAAATTATCTTTCGTGTTCACGTAAGATGCGAACAACCAAATATTACGTCTCTCGCACCATTGCCAAATCAGTCTTGTCAGATCGTTTAGATGCGGGAACTGAATTCCGCCGAGGCGATTTATGTAACTAATTGCCGTAGTATTGTCTACCCTCAACAATATTGCACAATTATAGTCATTACTGGCAAAACTTTTTAATCCTAGAAAAACGGCCAGAAGTTCCAGGTAATTTATATGGTGTCTTGTTTCTATGGCTTTCCATTTGCCATGTGCTTTTGCGCCACTACAGACAGCACCCCAACCCGTTCTAGAAGCGTCTGAATATATTTCTTTTTTATAACTTTGATTTTCAATAGGACACATGGCTGTGAAAATATGATTACGCCACCATTTAAGGTCTTCTAGTACCGTTTCCGAAATATTTATCTTATGTTCATAATTTTTATGTAGTTGTAATGCCAGGAATTTCTGACGTTCCAATAATTTTGTATATAAAAACCCATATCGAACTGCTGGACAAGCTGCGACCAGAACACCAATTAACTGCGCAAATTCTCGAATTGTGCATTTTGGCAACCTCGAGAACTTTTTAACTAACTGATTAATGCTATAACGTTTCTCAGTAGGTAACGATAAGGACATATCATGCGTATTATATACGAATCCTAAAAATTTACATATTTTAGATGGTTCTAATGAACTTTTATCATAATTAACTACGAAACCTAAACATTGTAGAAGTTTTAAGGTTTCACGTACATTAATAACACATTCCTCGTAATTATTATCAATACAAAATATGTCGTCTAAATATATGACTGATTTATGCCCCATTTTTCTAAGGTAGGCTATAACCTCCTTCATAATTTTTGTAAACACTCTTGGTGCCACTGATAGGCCGTACGGCATGGCAGTGAACTGATATGTACATAAATTCCTAGAATTAGGGGCCTGAAAATTAAATCGTAAGTATTTTCGATCGGATTCGGATATAGGAACTAATAAGTAGGCCTCTTTGAGGTCAATTGTTGCTAAGAATCCGTTTTGAGGGATTAATTTTATAGCCGTCCTATAATCCTCCATTTTAAAATGTGTATTTGTAATAAATTTGTTTAATGATTTTAAATTAAGAATAAAACGCATGCCTCCATTAGCTTTAGGTGCCAAGAATATTTTTGATATATACTGGTCCTGAGTTGGGATACAACGTGTTATAGCCCCTAGTTCTAATAATTTATTGATGGCTACATGCATGTCTCGAGCCTCATTCGGAGTAAAGTTACAAACTGGTACGGTAGGCTGAGTCACTGGAGTACAAAAAGGAATTGTAAGACCGTGTTCTATCCATGATAACACGACTGCATTATTGGTTATGTGAGACCAATAACTGAGGAATAATCGTATTCTGCCTGCATGTACCTTGGTTATTTCTGCTGTGACCCCCGAATCTTCGATGCGTATGAGCTCTTCGGTTGCGCTTGAGACTGCGATGGGTATGACCGACGTGGCGTCACTGGTGGTCTCCTCTGACCTCCCCGCCCCCCCCCTGTTCGAGGGGTAACGAGGAGGTCCTGACCAGTTTCCCTGGGTGGCAGGATGAGTGACCGAAGGTTGAGGAATAATATTTTTCTGGTTTGCCATTGTTTTTCTTATTTGAGTTCCTTGCTTTTCAATGGCCTTACTGGCTTTAATTTTTTCGGACAATGAGTTACCGTATAGAGTATCATCACGTTCTGAGTCTTGAATGACGTGAAGAAAGTTCTTTTCCAGACTCGGTGTAATTAATTTTATTCTGTCTTTAGTCAAACAGTGGTGCAGATCAGATAACAAGCGACAACCATCACTTAAATATTTTAAGGCCAGAACTTTATTATTTGTTTTAAGCAAAGTATCCATTGCTTTGTTTATAGCTGCGGTGCCATTTCCTAACTGTTGTTGAAAAATTACCAATTTTTTGTCTCGCCCTCTGACTATGTCTGATACGGCGGCTGAAATCTCCGCGTTCAACTTTGGAGCTTGCAATAATTTGCAATTTGCGGGTATAAGATGCTCCTTCATGAGCCTATCTTTATCCTCTTTGCCTAACCCTTTTTTCAATAGTTGAGTCCACAAGCTAGCTAAGCTCTCGTGGACATCTTCCCCGAAGTCTGGCGTACAAGATGTAGATGACCCCAACGCAGACAATAGCTCCGGATCCAAATTTACTTCTGGGGTTGTCTCAGATGGCGGAGCAGCCGCATCCTCCACTATGTCTGGTATATTCTGCAGGGCAGGGGTTGCCACCGGTTGGCCTTCTTCGTTTGAAGGGGTTGGCGTGGGTTCACGGGGCTCGACGTCGTTCGTATCTATAAAAGATTACGACAATATAGCGAGTGATTAAGGAGGTAGGTAACGCATTTTGCATTAATATTGTCTCATGGACAATAATTCGTTAAGTCGTTAATTCGTTTAGTTAATGTGCATTTCTATTCAAGATTGCACATATTTTCTACATGGGTTGTCATGACAACATGACTCATAATTAGCTCGCAGCTAATTACGGTATCGCAATTGACTCGCAGTCAATCCCGATTTTCGCTCGAGTTAAGTTAATGTAAACACTGTGACACTTAGTAATAACGTTCAACTAACCTGCAATGTTTTCGTCCTCAGATGAATCCAACGGTCGTCGTATTCGACGCCGATTTTTCTCCTTGTCCCTTTCTTTTTCTTCTAATTTTCTAATCTTGTGCTTGTATCTCTCTAACTTCTCCTGTGCACTACGTTTCGGCATTTTTATTAAGCGCGTGCGTTGGTTGCCTCGCACGAAAAAAGAATGAACATCGTCACTTAGATAGGACTTAAGAACCGTACAGAGGGTAGAAGATTAAAAAAAAAATATATACGAATTACTCTCTGAAATCGTGCGATGTTGCCTGTAGGATAAAGGGACTACCAAGTAAATAAATTATATCTGAAGAATGAAGCGACGAATATATAATTCTAATTATTATCTAACATGTAGTTATTAAAATCTGAGACTGATAAACGTTGCTTAGCATGAATTTTAGCTAAGTTGTAATCCTGTCATTATCTCGAATAAATATATTTATAAATCAATAAACCCACACAGTGTTCCTGTTACGAAAGAGGTTTTAACTAGATGTGAGTGTTTCATAACAGTTCTTGAACTCTAACAACAAAGTCTCTCTCTATAAGTAACAGCCATGTTGATTCTATTATTTTATTCTAGAGTATTCGTACATCAATTCAAAACATGGCAAGCAGTTAGTTCTACACAAAGAGTACACTTTCAACTTCACGAGATCTAATTCTACCAAACAAACTACCTACTGGCAATATACATCACGAACAACAAGCAATTTATTGCAAAGCTAAATGAGTATTTGATGCTCATGATTTTATGATATCTGCTGTCTCTGACCACAGCCATCCATCGCTACAATTTTAAGTCAAAGATGGAATATATTTCAGAATTTAATCAAATAGATACTATTGAGATATCAGTGTCTCTAATTTAATATCGTTATTTAGGTATAAACCTCTGTTATCTCACTGCAAGGCAAAAGCCCCTGTTCGATTCTTCTTCTTGTTCATGTCGCTGGCTCGACATTATTTTTATTTTCTTGGGGTAAAAATTGGCCAGTAACACGGCACGGACTTCGTCGGTGGCAGCACAGAGGTCATCTTGACTGCATGTTTCAATTTTACAATGAATTTTCTTTGTTCCAGATTTCCAATACATCAAATCGACGAAAGGCAAGCAATTAGTTCTGTATAAGCAGTATTCATACAACTACACTCATTACTCTCCTACCAAAAAAACAACACACTGGATGTGCACAAGCCACTCCTCAAAAAACTGCAAGGCAACTTTATTTATAAATGAACATGGTAAAATTGTATCTGGTTACGAGAACCACACCCATCAACCACCCAAATTCATTATGCGTAATGGCCAATACATCAGAATTTAAAACGTAATTATGTACACCTCATGATATTGTTTAAGTCGTAAATACAATGACGCCTTAAGAGTTTTAGGGAACATTCAAGCTTGTATAAGAACCTTCGATGCCGATGTTATTGCCTTTATCTAAATAATAATATACATTTTATATTCAGATATGTGCGAGTTTTAGGGTACTGAATTTAAAATACCTTATACTGTAAAGACGAAAGGCAACTATCGTACCGCATATTTTTGTTGGAGTACAGTAATAGAATTTATACCACTTATTAAGGCAACTAAGCCTTTTATTTTCATGTAAGTGTACTATTTTTAATTTATGGGGTTCATAAATAATATCAATAAAAAGATTTGAATAATGAAACGTAATTAAATCGTAAACTAAACGCAGTTTTAAACGAAGAAGTTGCCATATTTAAAATAACACATACATCGAAACGATAATTAATTATTTAGAAATATAAATAACATTAAATATAATTAAACACTTAATTATTATACCTAAGAATGCATAATTGATGCATAAAATCATAATAGTTAACGATTCAATGATACAAATGATTTTCATCATCAATTTTTTTTGTTCATATGGCAATTATTTATTGACAGGTAAAGAAAATCTGTCATATAATGCTCGATAATATTTGAATGTCTTTGAAGGCTTTGAACTTTCAGTTCAGTTCTTTGCTGTTGTTTTGGATATCTGAGCAATTTAGCGAATTATCTGGCCGTCTTTACGTTGCGTTGAGCATTTGTTCCTCGGTCATCTGTCTCTTGATACTAGTTTCGCGAAATGACGCTTTATTAACTGTGCTGTGTGTACGTGCTTCGATTAAAATGACGAGCTTGCAATGTGTTCATTGCAACATTCGCTTGTCCCGATTAAGAAGGCACGCTTTATCCGATGAGAGCGAAGATCTCGTGAATACTATTCGACTGTGGACATAACCTAGAGATGTAAGTAGTTTACGAAAAACATTCTATATGATTGGGCCGAGGACGAACTCTGTGATAAGTTTTACGTGTTGAAAAGTAGTCCTTATCATTTAAACCACACCATACCATTAAAATATGTATATCTACTAAAACTAATCTTAATACTATTCAAAAACTAACATACACGGTAATGTGTATGTTAGTATGATTAACATACAAATTGTTTACATGTATCTTACCTACTTGGTTTGCGTTTGAGTGCTAGAATTGGTATTACTCTGATAGTATGACAGTTGAAACGGAAAGTAAACAAAATAATGTTGAACAGTTATCACTTATTATATTTTTCTAGATAACAACTGCTGACCATGTTTGCTATGAATGCTGGCAGCTAGCTTCTCATCCACATTCATCTGATAATACGCCGAGAAGACGAGTTGGCCATCAAAGTGTTTGTGTTGTATGCGAAGATCCATACTAAGAATCAGTTGATGCAGGATTTTGATTGAAGTGGCAAATGAAGAAGAACAAAGAGTGGCTAATACAGTTTTTACTTGGATCCAACCTCGAGAGGTATAAACATCATGTACCTACTGTAACTATTATTAATTATCTTTATTTGATTTAAACTAAGAAATAAAATAAATTATTTCCTACTATTACAAGCATGTTTGAATGCAAGCTTTTCTTTATTTACATTTTTTTACCATACCATGCAAAGGGCATTACTCTTATATCAACTTATATGTTACTAACTCTGGGACACTCATGAGGTTAGCTCTACTAACAACAAAAGGAGGGTCCTTCCATTGCCAAATGAGCCCTTTTCCTCTACCCCAATGAGCAATAAACTTATTCACTCATAGTAACACAACATAGGTATTTGGTAACGGTTTTCTATAAGTTGAAAGAAACCAATTATTGTCAAATTCAATCAGGAATCGCGCTGTGTCCTCCTCTTTTATTTCTTTGTGTTTCTTTTATGCTTGAACATGTTGGGCGCAAATTATGTCTATCGAACTTCAGTGTTTAATTTGTATTTCATCAATGTTATGATATTGATATTTTTGGCCATCTCATGAATTGAATTATTTACAGATGTCATCCATGAATGAAGCTTGTGGAATTTGCTGGGTCCAAGCTCAAGACTTGAGCTCACATTTTCCAGAAGAACCACAAGAAAGGCCCGAGCATAATGTGCTGCACAATATAAGAACAGCAGCTGAAACACTAAGGCATTGCATTTTCCAAGAATGCATTGAACCAGAGCGACATGTTGTGCCCGAAGAAACCTGGCAACAAGAATTAATTATGTATCAATATTATATGTATATCAAGAGGTGCTTGTATTTGTTCTCAAGATTCAAGATTCTTTATTTGAGTGAAATATGGTACATTATGGTCTTATCAATTAAAAGATTTCACATATTTCGCTGACTTATTTCAGCATGCAAACTCTCTCTCTCTCTCTGCATATACAGGAGGCAAAATATGGAAGCCTCTATACTGCTGAGTGTATCCTCTGTGCCTCTGATGGATATATCATAGATGTATGCGGACCATATAGTCAGGACTTGTTAACGTTACCACCTAACAAAATAATAACTGTTACTTAACGTTAATTCCAATGTGATACCTAATAACCGTTACAAAAATATAACGTTAATTAATAACATTGCCAATAATTTAACGTTATTTACAATTAACGGGGTTGGATCTAGAATGATTTGGCACTAGTTGGGTGGTAAAAGGGGTTAAAGTTTGTAGGGCTTGGGTTTCCGATTATAACGCTACTACTCTTATTACAAGGTAATGCATATTTTTCGAGATATTAATGAAAAATGTTTCTAACCTCAAATCAGATAAAAGCGAAAACAGAACGTTAAAATGGGCGATTGACAACCAAATCTGTTCCACATATTGTCTATGGTGCTAAATGTCGTGAAAAATAGCCAAACCGGAACGTAAAAATAAAAAGTATTGTAAGTGTCACTGTCATTCGTTTGTTCATTCCCTTTTTCCTCGAGTTGCGTGAATGTGTTTCCTGTGTTTCGTAGTGTTTTTCTTATGGCTTCATTCGACGTCTTTGGCTTATCCTCTGGACTCGAATTGTTTGCCTTCACGATTGACCTCCGCTTGTACACTGGACACCGATTTTCTGCGTAATCGACTGACCTTTGCACGTATCCCGGACTTCGATTTACTGCCTACACGGACGATGGAGCCCCAACCATCAACGAGCCGTTCTGCGATAGAGGCTGAACCCCAGCTATCTACGAAATAAAATACTCGTCTCGAAAGAAAATAGAATACTCGACTAACAGAGCTAAATGCAGAGCCAAATCAAAAGTAAGCCGACACAAAGGCACTTGGTTCGAAAATATCAAAATTCTTATAATAATAATAAAAACATTTATTTCAGACACTTGTTCCACTTGTTTGAACTTTGTTAGTAATACAGCTTACGTAACTATGTTAGTACCTATACTAAATTACAAACATTCTAATTCATATATTTTCCTGCAGCATCAGACTTGCAGTTATACATACGGGTCCAATACTCCTGGAAAACTCCGCCTGGCTTATTCCCAATTACCTTCAGGATGCTATTGGCACTCCCCCGAACCCCGCGTAACAATGATGCCGTTCTTTTTCGCATGATAGCTGAAAAACTATCGGTAGCCGAATCAGCAAACATGCTTGATGCGATACAGAATCGCGGTAGCCCCAACAACGCCCGGAAGGCGTTGTTATACTGGACACGAAGAGCGTTGTAGGTCCTCTGCGTATGTGTAACCCACAGGCTGCATGTGTTAAATTACTGACAATATGCCTTGAAAACTGTGATCTTCACTGGTCTCGTACATGTAGCAAACCTGCGGGCCAACATATTGCATCGGACTGACAACGCCCTTCGCTCCCTTTCCATATTCTGATCATCATTTAGATTGTCATCTACTATGTGGCCAAGGTACTTAAAACAAGGCACTCGGTTTAGGGTTACACCATAGTGTCCGTTTCAACCACGCGGCCACCTCATAATACTTGATGAAACTTTGCCAGGAATTAGTCCTAATTTGTTCCTATTCACACCTCTTTTCGTGAATTTGTTCCAAAAAAAACCAAGGCGCTATGACCAAGAATAGTTGGCCGCTAGAACCGCCACTTGCCGTAGTCATCGCCCGTGATTACACAGAAACTATATGATGGAGATAGACGAATTATGCATCAAAAGAAAGGTCTTAATTTGTTCCTTTTGTTTCAAAAATAAAAAACATCAAAAAGTAAATAAATGAAAAGTTATGCAATATTTAGTTTTCAGGTTATGAGTAGGTAGGTATCTCACCTTATATATCAAATTATTAGAAGCTAATGTGTATGGACAATTAGTCCCTAATTTGTTACAGCGAATAAACAGAAAAAAATACTAGAAAGTAGGTTCAATGATTTGTTAGAGTCGATTTTAGTTGGCCGCTCGGACGGCAATATGCCTAAAATACAATGGCGTTTATTTCGTTATTAAAAGCAGGTTTAAGCTTAGTTATAGTACTAATTGACGGGTAACGTAACCTAGTTTGGATAAACATGGAGAATATAACTGCAGCATTCATATTTTAGAAGAAATTTACAAAAAATCTGTAGTATGAAACCGTATGAGAGTAGGGTGACCATGATTACATTGGTACGAAGGCATGTTTTTAATGTTGGACTCTGTTTGAACGAATATGCGGTTCGTTTTGCGGCCATTGTCTATTGTTCTTAATTCTTTAAAGTATTTACTGATTAAATTTTCGTTTCATTGACTTTCCACAGGTGTTTTATGATGGGAACGATTCCAGAAAAAGGATCTCTATTGTTTCCAAACTATTGTTTGAATATTATTGTAAAAATATTTGTCACAAGGGGTTTGAACGATTACTTTTTGTTGTGAATATAGTCATTACTGTGCTGAATTTTTAACTGTGTGCTCGTACCTCGTACTTATTTAATTCCCGAGATTTACAAACTACTAAGTTACTGAGACAACTATCACTAAATCCAGAAGTGTCTAAGAGTGCTTAGCTATGAGTTGTGTCACTTATATGTTGGATTTGTTAATGTGGAACTCACCACCAAAAAGTATTGCAGAGGGATCCAAATGAACTGCGGTAAGTTAAATTTTTACTTTTTCATGATGACTGGAAGCAAGCCTGCTTTTGGCTGCTCCCAAACGAAAAAATCTCCTTTTGAAAATCTTATTATTTTTTTATTATAATTTTTTTCTTTTATTATTTTTTCATATTTTTTTTTTTGATTAAGAACAATAGACAATGGCCGCAAAACGAACCGCATATTCGTTCAAACAGAGTCCAACATTAAAAACATGCCTTCGTACCAATGTAATCATGGTCACCCTACTCTCATACGGTTTCATACTACAGATTTTTTGTAAATTTCTTCTAAAATATGAATGCTGCAGTTATATTCTCCATGTTTATCCAAACTAGGTTACGTTACCCGTCAATTAATACTATAACTAAGCTTAAACCTGCTTTTAATAACGAAATAAACGCCATTGTATTTTAGGCATATTGCCGTCCGAGCGGCCAACTAAAATCGACTCTAACAAATCATTGAACCTACTTTCTAGTATTTTTTTCTGTTTATTCGCTGTAACAAATTAGGGACTAATTGTCCATACACATTAGCTTCTAATAATTTGATATGTAAGGTGAGATACCTACCTACTCATATCCTGAAAACTAAATATTGCATAACTTTTCATTTATTTACTTTTTGATGTTTTTTATTTTTGAAACAAAAGGAACAAACTAAGACCTTTCTTTTGATGCATAATTCGTCTATCTCCATCATATAGTTTCTGTGTAATCACGGGCGATGACTACGGCAAGTGGCGGTTCTAGCGGCCAACTATTCTTGGTCATAGCGCCTTGGTTTTTTTTGGAACAAATTCACGAAAAGAGGTGTGTATAGGAACAAATTAGGACTAATTCCTGGCAAAGTTTCATCAAGTATTATGAGGTGGCCGCGTGGTTGAAACGGACACACACCATATAGGTATACTGGCGGCACCGCTCTATGCTTCTTTGTACAAACCCTGAATACCATGAATACACTCTTCTTCACATTAGATAAGAATAGTTGGTCGCTGGGTTGAACTCAAGACAATGTTTGTGTTCTTTCTCCAAATTAGCTTACTGAAATGTGATATAACTTCATGAATAGATTCTTTTTTTTTTTTAATTTATATACATTTTTTTTTTACTTTATTTTATTTTATTATTTTTTTCGTCGGTATGCACGTGTAAGCGGGCACGCCCTTTAGTCTGGAGGTTTTATTTTTTTTCTTTATTTTTTTATATCTTATTATTGGTGTGTGCTAGCTGACATGTGTCATTAATTAGATTCTTTGTTTATATGAACTTGAACACTATTGTGTAGAATCTGGTTCTTCTAACCTAACACACAGATGTGTTGCTGGGGACTTTGTTCCGCCACTTCTTCTTCCCAGCTAAAACACTAGGAAGTGGCGAAGGGCGGGCGTTTTGGGGGACTGTCTCTTGTAATTTTGACGTTCAAAAAGTGCTGATTATCAGCCTAATTTGAATAAATGACTTTTGATTCTGATTGATTGTACAAGAGGCCGTGAGACATGGCATACCTCTCACAAATGTCAAGCAGTCGCCTGAGTGCCTCAATCGAGGGACTCAGCAGCACCATGTCAACCGCGTAAGATATGCTATTTATAACTTTACCATCTATCGAGCATCCAACCCCTGTGCTGATGAGTTTCCCGATCAACTGATAGACTTACAAGCTAAACTGTGCTGGGGAGGTCAGACCTCCCTGCTTTACGCGCCACCCCAGCCCATACGTCTCAGACAAAGCACCCGACCATCTGACCTGGTTAATTTGATGGTTATACCAGTACCTAAGCAGCCCAACTATCTTCTCAGGTTGTTTCCGCTCGCGCAACTTAGTCAATAGGAAGTCATAATTAACCAGGTCAAATGCCTTCGAAAGGTCTAGAAATACAGCATACACCGGTGTATTCCTGCTAGTATAGTAGCTGACTGTGTGCTTGAGCGCTAAAGACCAGTTGTTGACTGTTTCTTATGCCGGAGGTATTTAATTTAAGCCTTCTCCGATAAACTCAATTATGACTGGACAATAAAACAAGACTTTTCTGAAGATCATCTTTTTCAAGGCTATTGTCAGTAATTTAACACATGCAGCCTGTGGGTTACACACATACGCAGAGGACCTACAACGCTCTTCGTGTCCAGTATAACAACGCCTTCCGGGTGTTGTTGGGGCTACCGCGATTCTGTATCGCATCAAGCATGTTTGCTGATTCGGCTACCGATAGTTTTTCAGCTATCATGCGAAAAAGAACGGCATCATTGTTACGCGGGGTTCGGGGGAGTGCCAATAGCATCCTGAAGGTAATTGGGAATAAGCCAGGCGGAGTTTTCCAGGAGTATTGGACCCGTATGTATAACTGCAAGTCTGATGCTGCAGGAAAATATATGAATTAGAATGTTTGTAATTTAGTATAGGTACTAACATAGTTACGTAAGCTGTATTACTAACAAAGTTCAAACAAGTGGAACAAGTGTCTGAAATAAATGTTTTTATTATTATTATAAGAATTTTGATATTTTCGAACCAAGTGCCTTTGTGTCGGCTTACTTTTGATTTGGCTCTGCATTTAGCTCTGTTAGTCGAGTATTCTATTTTCTTTCGAGACGAGTATTTTATTTCGTAGATAGCTGGGGTTCAGCCTCTATCGCAGAACGGCTCGTTGATGGTTGGGGCTCCATCGTCCGTGTAGGCAGTAAATCGAAGTCCGGGATACGTGCAAAGGTCAGTCGATTACGCAGAAAATCGGTGTCCAGTGTACAAGCGGAGGTCAATCGTGAAGGCAAACAATTCGAGTCCAGAGGATAAGCCAAAGACGTCGAATGAAGCCATAAGAAAAACACTACGAAACACAGGAAACACATTCACGCAACTCGAGGAAAAAGGGAATGAACAAACGAATGACAGTGACACTTACAATACTTTTTATTTTTACGTTCCGGTTTGGCTATTTTTCACGACATTTAGCACCATAGACAATATGTGGAACAGATTTGGTTGTCAATCGCCCTTTTTAACGTTCTGTTTTCGCTTTTATCTGATTTGAGGTTAGAAACATTTTTCATTAATATCTCGAAAAATATGCATTACCTTGTAATAAGAGTAGTAGCGTTATAATCGGAAACCCAAGCCCTACAAACTTTAACCCCTTTTACCACCCAACTAGTGCCAAATCATTCTAGATCCAACCCCGTTAATTGTAAATAACGTTAAATTATTGGCAATGTTATTAATTAACGTTATATTTTTGTAACGGTTATTAGGTATCACATTGGAATTAACGTTAAGTAACAGTTATTATTTTGTTAGGTGGTAACGTTAACAAGTCCTGACTATATGGTCCGCATACATCTATGATATATCCATCAGAGGCACAGAGGATACACTCAGCAGTATAGAGGCTTCCATATTTTGCCTCCTGTATATGCAGAGAGAGAGAGAGAGTTTGCATGCTGAAATAAGTCAGCGAAATATGTGAAATCTTTTAATTGATAAGACCATAATGTACCATATTTCACTCAAATAAAGAATCTTGAATCTTGAGAACAAATACAAGCACCTCTTGATATACATATAATATTGATACATAATTAATTCTTGTTGCCAGGTTTCTTCGGGCACAACATGTCGCTCTGGTTCAATGCATTCTTGGAAAATGCAATGCCTTAGTGTTTCAGCTGCTGTTCTTATATTGTGCAGCACATTATGCTCGGGCCTTTCTTGTGGTTCTTCTGGAAAATGTAAGCTCAAGTCTTGAGCTTGGACCCAGCAAATTCCACAAGCTTCATTCATGGATGACATCTGTAAATAATTCAATTCATGAGATGGCCAAAAATATCAATATCATAACATTGATGAAATACAAATTAAACACTGAAGTTCGATAGACATAATTTGCGCCCAACATGTTCAAGCATAAAAGAAACACAAAGAAATAAAAGAGGAGGACACAGCGCGATTCCTGATTGAATTTGACAATAATTGGTTTCTTTCAACTTATAGAAAACCGTTACCAAATACCTATGTTGTGTTACTATGAGTGAATAAGTTTATTGCTCATTGGGGTAGAGGAAAAGGGCTCATTTGGCAATGGAAGGACCCTCCTTTTGTTGTTAGTAGAGCTAACCTCATGAGTGTCCCAGAGTTAGTAACATATAAGTTGATATAAGAGTAATGCCCTTTGCATGGTATGGTAAAAAAATGTAAATAAAGAAAAGCTTGCATTCAAACATGCTTGTAATAGTAGGAAATAATTTATTTTATTTCTTAGTTTAAATCAAATAAAGATAATTAATAATAGTTACAGTAGGTACATGATGTTTATACCTCTCGAGGTTGGATCCAAGTAAAAACTGTATTAGCCACTCTTTGTTCTTCTTCATTTGCCACTTCAATCAAAATCCTGCATCAACTGATTCTTAGTATGGATCTTCGCATACAACACAAACACTTTGATGGCCAACTCGTCTTCTCGGCGTATTATCAGATGAATGTGGATGAGAAGCTAGCTGCCAGCATTCATAGCAAACATGGTCAGCAGTTGTTATCTAGAAAAATATAATAAGTGATAACTGTTCAACATTATTTTGTTTACTTTCCGTTTCAACTGTCATACTATCAGAGTAATACCAATTCTAGCACTCAAACGCAAACCAAGTAGGTAAGATACATGTAAACAATTTGTATGTTAATCATACTAACATACACATTACCGTGTATGTTAGTTTTTGAATAGTATTAAGATTAGTTTTAGTAGATATACATATTTTAATGGTATGGTGTGGTTTAAATGATAAGGACTACTTTTCAACACGTAAAACTTATCACAGAGTTCGTCCTCGGCCCAATCATATAGAATGTTTTTCGTAAACTACTTACATCTCTAGGTTATGTCCACAGTCGAATAGTATTCACGAGATCTTCGCTCTCATCGGATAAAGCGTGCCTTCTTAATCGGGACAAGCGAATGTTGCAATGAACACATTGCAAGCTCGTCATTTTAATCGAAGCACGTACACACAGCACAGTTAATAAAGCGTCATTTCGCGAAACTAGTATCAAGAGACAGATGACCGAGGAACAAATGCTCAACGCAACGTAAAGACGGCCAGATAATTCGCTAAATTGCTCAGATATCCAAAACAACAGCAAAGAACTGAACTGAAAGTTCAAAGCCTTCAAAGACATTCAAATATTATCGAGCATTATATGACAGATTTTCTTTACCTGTCAATAAATAATTGCCATATGAACAAAAAAAATTGATGATGAAAATCATTTGTATCATTGAATCGTTAACTATTATGATTTTATGCATCAATTATGCATTCTTAGGTGTAATAATTAAGTGTTTAATTATATTTAATGTTATTTATATTTCTAAATAATTAATTATCGTTTCGATGTTTGTGTTATTTTAAATATGGCAACTTCTTCGTTTAAAACTGCGTTTAGTTTACGATTCAATTACGTTTCATTATTCAAATCTTTTTATTGATATTATTTATGAACCCCATAAATTAAAAATAGTACACTTACATGAAAATAAAAGGCTTAGTTGCCTTAATAAGTGGTATAAATTCTATTACTGTACTCCAACAAAAATATGCGGTACGAAATTCCCTTACAAGGCTGCCGTTCGCCTTTTAAAGATAATTTCATATACACCGTTACATTTTAATCGTTTTAATCCCTTGGAGGGTCGATTCGGTGCATGAAACACTATCGATTTGTAGTGATAAAATTAAAAATAATTACCTTTTTTGTAACCTCGAACCAATTTTCTGATTAGTGAAAAAGCAATGAAAACCATTAGTAGTGGTACTACTAATGGTTTTCATTGCTAAACTCATTTCATACCATATGATGTGACCACACACACATTTTGCGAATATTACGTTATCACTTGCTATTTTTAGGGTTCCGTAGCCGAATGGCAAAGAACGGAATGCTTTTAGTTTTTTATTTTTTTTATTTAAACGATACAATGCTGTATAAGTTGTTTATGAATAGTATTTTGAAGGTTGAATCACCCGTCCAAGGGATTAAAACGATTAAAATTTGACGGTGTAATCTTCAGACTGAGTTCTATGTTTGCACTTTTAACCCGATAAAACCTGTTTAATCTTACTTTACTAATTAAATAGACTTAATATTTACATAAACTAACTAACTAAATATAAACTAACTTAAAAACTAAATATTTACATAAACTAACTAACTATAAACTAACTTAAAAACAATGGGAGGCTTAGGTGTCAAAATACTCCTCCCCATCGGTGTCATCCGGAAAAGTGGCCAGAAGACTGGCAGCATTGCCACGTTGAATGGCAATGCTTATTCTTTGCCCAAATAAATAGCCAGCCCTCTGGTCTCGCGAAGTGTCAACAAGTCGACGAGATACTTCCTTAAAAAGCAAATGCGCACTTGGGCCCCATGACCCGAGTGTTTCGACCCCAAACGGCTCAAAACTATAACTGCCATTTAGATTTAGAATATTATAATTATGTTATATTATATAATTATATTATTCTAAATATTATTAATATTTAAAAAAAAAGTACAAGTATCAAAATAAAATATTGGGCGTCAAAAAAAACGTCCACACCCCTGTCAACAGGAAAAGCGCCCAGGCTTGCAGCATTGCTACGTTGAATGGTAATGCTGATTGTTTGACCACCAAAAAGGTCAGCTCTCTGGTCACGTGAGGAGTCGACCAACCGCTTGGCGATATTCCGAAAGACTAGTGGGCATTAGGAACCCGAGACGTGTCACTGTGAGGTAGACAGATTATTCGCGCTCCGCTAAAATTATTTCAAAATAGTGGTAAAAGTACATTACAAAAGCGTTCTTTGTTTATAAAGTGCATATAAAACTATTGCTGACAATGTGTTACATTAAAAATTGCTCTAAATAATTGTAATAACAGTGAAAACATCAAAACAAAAGAGTTCGTTAAAAAAATTAAGTGAAGTTGTTGACAGTGAACTCGGTGAAGGAAACGCGTAAGCGACGCACATTACACGGCGCTTAAGACCTTTGCGCCGCGAACGTCACACAGTAACCACTGCTTAATCTTTAAGCGCTTCAACCGCTGCGTCCAGTTTGGAAGACTAAACGGCTATCTCCTTTGCATCGCTTAATACGCTGAATAACGTTATCCACACTATTTGAATTTGGACAAATATGAGTAAAAACATGGATTCTTGTGACAGAAACATCACGCTGAGGCCTAAACAGTCTAAAGGTATCGGCAGCATTAGTTTCTGTAATGATAACTCGTTAAACACCTCCTCAAGTACGTATCACTCGGACAGCGCACGGAGTTTACCAGATTTATCAAGGGCATTGCTCAACCACGAAGTTGAGGAGTTGAGAAATGAAATTATGAATCTTAAAATGGACTTAGAAAGAACCCATAATGAGGCGGATAATCTAAACTCGGAAAATCACACGCTTCAACAAATAATTACATCACAACAAGCTAAAATATAAAAATATAAGTTACTTTGTAAAAATTCCTGCAATATAAATAACAGCGTACTATCCTCTAAAAAACGTAGCAATCAATGAAATCGAGGCCTAACTCAGTAAAGAAAACAATAAATTTAAATGAAAGCTACACCGAATTGAATATTAACATTGAAAATAGTAATGGAACTCCTGCTCCAGCTCCCATTATAAGGCAACGTGACACGATATGCAAATCGCCACATCATTCTGAGAAAACCAATAAGATTATCATCTTAAGTAGCAACAAAACAAATAAAATAAGTTCGATTTCAAATGATGTTCTGCAACACAAGTCGGAAGTATGCCACTACCTAATGCCTCACCGTGAAATGGACCAGATGATGCACGATATAGAACCTTAATTACAATCATTAACAAAGTGTGATTTTTGTATTATATTAGTTAGCGAAGAAGACTTCAACACGAGCAAAGATTACCTCGATATGATAGCTGGAATACGATCATCTTTACAGCAATTCAAACACACTAATATTATTATCTGTGCACCGACCTACAAATGTGGCAACTATGTAAATTTGTTTAACTGGAGGATAGAACATTTCAATAGTCTACTCTATCTCGATATATTGGCTCACGAACATGCCTATTTTCTAGATTCTAACAAGAATTTGTTATGTGATCACACTATGTTCAATAGACGCACCGGGAGACTAAATAACAACGGCATGCGAGCTATTTTTCAAGACCTAAAGGCTCTTATGCATGAGATAAATCAATATAGCTCAGAATTTGAAGAAACAGACATAATTCCCAATACACAGGAATATGAAGTTAAACCCCACTTTCCTCCCCATGACAAACCCTAACGCAGCCCAGTTTTTTCTATAATAAACATATTTATATAATGCATCAGAATATTGCAGGTCCCATCGGAAAATCCGATGCACTGACGGTATGTTTAGAAGAATTAATTACAAAGAAGATAAACATTGACGTCATTTGCATTACTGAGCATTTTATTATGTCTGGATATGAACAACTGTTATCAATTGCTAACTACAATCTGGCTGCGATCTTCACGAGAAAAGACAGCAAAAGAGGGGGTTCTTGTATATTGGTAAAAAAGGGCTATCAATGGAAAGAAATTAGAGGTATTAGCAAATTCTCAATTAGTAGCTTGTTTGAGTGTTGTGCAATCGAAATGACTCAAAGTAATACCATTATAATTATGTAGTTATAGAATTCCAAATCCAAAGAATCTTAATATTTATTTTGAGCAGCTTGAAAAATTGTTAAAATCTATTAATAAAACCAAAAAAAGAAATATTGTATTATGTGGGGATTTTAATATTGACATTTTAAAGCGAGATAGAACTGCATTGGAATAAGAATCTACTACTTAACTCGAATCTTAAACTGCAAGTATATCAGCCTACTAGACTAAAAAGTGGTACATGTATTGATAACTTTGCACACAATCTAGGTAATAAATGTATGTCTGAAGTCGTGGACCTGGACGTGGACGGTAGGAGGGGTTCCCATCGGCGTCGAGTCGACGCTGAAGTACCTAGGGCTTGTCCTCGACAGCCGGTGGAACTTCGTGGAGCATTTCCGACGTTTGGCCCCCAAACTGGAACGGGCAGGGGCTGCGTTCAAGCGGCTCTTGCCCAACCTGGGGGGTCCAAACGCCTCCTGCCGGAGACTCTACGCGGGGGTCGTGCGGTCCATGGCCCTTTACAGGGCCCCGGTGTGGGCGCGTACTTTGAGGCGGCGAGCCGCCCACTACCTGAACGCGCCCCAGAGTGTGGTAGCCATAAAGCTGATCCGGGGGTACCGCACGATCTCCGGCGAGGCGGCGAGCCTCTTGGCTGGATTACCGCCATGGGATCTGGAGGCGACAGTCCTCGCGTGCCTGCACGAATGGCGCGCGGAGGCACTACGCCGGGGGGAAACTCCGCTGCCGCGGCAAATTGTCGCTCAGCGGACAGACCTCCGGCGCGATCTCATGGCGACATGGAGGGAGCGACTGTCGCAACCCCGTGCAGGGCACGCCACAATAGTGGCGATAAGTCCCCTTATTAGATATAAAGAAAAAAAATTAACTTGCCATATTTGATACTAGTGGCAACACTGTCTATGGCCACGGTTTAGGATTGTCTATTGTAACTAAGTGTTCTTGCAGAGTGTTGTATGTATGAGAATATTAAATAAGTTTTCTACTGTTTATAACGAATTACTTTCAATCAGAAACCCATATCCCAATAGGTTATGGGCCCAGGAGACTCTGAACATAAGAGTACAGAAGAAATCGGCAAAGAAAAAGTTACAATCGTGTTTGAGAAATCTTTGACAAAATAACCTCAAAATGGATTCCACGCGGTCAATGAATCTAGAAAAATTTGATGGAAACAACTTTCGTCAGTGGAAATTTCAGATTAAATGTGCTCTAAAAGCTAAAGGAATATATATATCGAAACTAAAACCACAAGGAGATTGTACAGATTGGTTGAAAAATGACGGCATGGCAATGTTCATCATAACTTCTTCAATGGACTTCAAACAAATTACACTAATTGAAAATTGCGAAACTGCCTTGGAAATTATGTCAAAATTAGAATCAATTTATGAACAAAAAAGTGAACTGTGCAAAATGCTTATACACGAAAAATTTTATCAGTACAAGATGTCTCCGGCTGACAGTGTAGCTCAACACATCTCAAAAGTGGAAACGTTAGCTAAACAACTGAAAGAAAGTGGTAAAGGTATTGACATGGCAATTATAACAAAAATCTTGGGTACTTTGCCTTCCAAGTATAGAGCACTGCGACAAGCGTGGATGTCATTGGACTCGAAACAACAAACTATTGTAAATTTAACTGCACGTTTAATGGATGAAGAGGCGAGCTTAGCAGGTGAAGAGGAACAGGAGACAGCTCTCCTTGTTGCCAATAAAGGATGGAAAACTAAGCCAAAACAAAATAAGCAAGTAGCGAGTGAGAGCAATACAAATCAGAATAATAAAGCAAATAAACATAGGTTCGAATGCTATAATTGTGGCAAGCGTGGGCATTTCGCTAGAGAATGTCGTGCTCCAAAAAAATCCAAGACTAGAAAACCTCCGCAAGAAGGTGCAGATATGTTAGCATTTTATGTGGAAAATAATTCATGTAATGCTGAAGAGAATACTTGGATTCTAGATAGTGGTGCCTCTGCCCATATGACATTTAGAAAGGATTTCTTTTTGGAACTTTTTGAATGTAACCAGAAATCATTGACATTGGGAAATAAACAATCTGTGGAAGTATCTGGCATCGGAAAAGTATTAATACAGAGATATGTCAATGAACAGTGGGAGACCAGTGAACTAACTGATGTGTTGTATGTTCCAAGTTTAAGAAGAAATTTATTCTCTGAAGGGGTGATAATACGAAAATTCTATTCTATTGTAAAGAAAGACACAAATGCCCTGATTTACAAAAACAACAAGGTGGTGATGAGTGCAAATATTAAAGAAAACAATTTATATGAGTTGAACATTAAAACAGTGGTTCCAGATACATGTAACTTGGTTCAAAATAGCCAAAGTGATATAAAAATGTGGCATGAAAGGTTAGGTCATATTAATTTAAAACAAATTAAAAACATGTGTGCAAATAGTGTTGTGAAGGGACTGAAAATGATTGACAATGGACAAAGCAATTTTGTATGTGAAGCATGTGCATATGGGAAGCAGTGCAAGTTCCCATTTCACAAATCTGAGCGAGGAAAACTACAGCCAGGTGACCTAGTTTATAGCGATGTTTGTGGACCTATGAGTATCACATCTGTTCAAGGTATGAGATATTTCTTACTTTTCAAAGACGCTGCTACGAGTTACAGGCATGTATATTTTATTAAACATAAAAGTGATGTCATGGAAGCGTTCAAAAACTACAATGCTTTAATTAAAAATAAATTCATGCACAATGTCAGAATATTACATACTGACAATGGAACAGAGTATGTAAATAAAGTTTTTAAAGAGTATTTAGAGAGAGAGGGGATAGTTCATGAGCGTACTGCACCATATACGCCAGAACAAAATGGTCGAGCAGAAAGGGAAAATCGTACCATAGTGGAGAGTGCACGTTCAATGTTGTATGCGCGAGATGTCCCATTGGAGCTGTGGGCAGAAGCTGTACAATGTGCTACATATTTATTGAATAGAACATCCTCCACCCAGACTCCAAATACAACAGCTTTTGAATTGTGGAACGGGATCAAACCCCAATTAGGACATGTTAAGGTGTTTGGTAGTATTGGCTATGTTCATGTTCCAGATCAGTTAAGAAAAAAGTTGGAGAAGAAAAGCAAGAAAATGATACTTGTTGGCTATGACAACATCAACTACAGAATGTACGATATAAATACAAAGAAAATAACCATCTCAAGAAATGTAATGTTTGATGAACATCATGTTCCAAGCACAAGGAAAAATATTGGACAAATAAGTATTGTTGATGATGAAGTTACAAATACAAATGAGAGTGAAGTACAAGACTCCAATGTGGATGACACTCTAGTTGACAGTCCGTCAGTAGAGAGTGAAGATAGCATGCTGAGTTGTACTGGTGGCAACAGTGATGACCCAGACTATGAACCATCTCGAGAATTGGAAGACTCAACAATACGTACAATAAATTTGAGACCACGAATCAATAGAAATTTTGAAGCAAATCTTGTAGAGCTGTCATTGCCTCAAACATATGCAGAGGCACTGAATAGTCCACAAAAGAATGAATGGTCTGAAGCTATTAAAGAAGAATTGTCTGCACATAAAGAAAACAATACCTGGACTGCCGTTAAAAGGTCAGGTCAACGAACCCTTACTACAAAGTGGGTATTTGCCATAAAGAAGAATGAGAAGAATCAAATTGTACGCTATAAGGCTCGTTTATGTGCACGAGGTTATAGTCAGATTAAGGATATTGATTATCAAGAAATATTTTCTCCAACAACCCGTTACGATTCTATAAGAACTATACTTTCTGTTGCTGCAAAGTATAACTTAGAAATTCAACAGTTTGATGTAAAGACTGCCTTTTTAAATGGCTACCTTGAAGAGGATATTTTTGTAGATATACCTGAGGGTTTGTCAATTAAAGGTGATTTTGTGCTAAAATTAAATAAATCACTGTATGGTTTAAAGCAGGCATCTAGATGCTGGAACAAAACATTTACAGAGTTTTTGCTTAAATATGGTTTTGTTCAATCTCAGGCTGATAATTGTATTTACATAGGATTTTTTAATGGGACTAAAGTATTCTTAATAATTTATGTTGATGATGCTCTTGTAATATCTTCAAATATACAACTCATAAAAGAGATATTAGAATATTTAAAACAAGCTTTTAAAATCAAAGAGTTGAAGTTCAAGTATTTTGTGGGCATGCAAATAGAGCGTATGAATAACAGTATATACATTCATCAGGAAAATTATATTAATCAGATACTTGAGAAGTTTTGTATGAGTGATGCAAATCCTGTAAACACTCCAGCAGATGTCAATGTTATTATTTCAAAGAATGTTGATGAAATTGTTGTTGACTTTCCTTATAGAGAAGCTATAGGTAGCTTACTGTTTTTGTGTTCTGTCTCAAGGCCAGACATTTCATTTGCTGTTAATGTATTAAGCAGATATGTAAACAATCCAAGTCCACAACATGTAAATGCTGTTAAACGTGTAATTAGATACTTAATAAAAAGTAAAAATTTGTGTATAAAGTATAGTGGAGAAAGCAAAGATCTAGTTGGATATTCAGATTCAGATTTTGCAAGTGATATTGATACACGCAAATCCACTACAGGATATTTGTTTATGATGAATGGAGGACCAATCACATGGTCCAGTCAGAAACAGAAGACCATTGCTCTCTCCACCACAGAGGCTGAATTTGTAGCTGCTAGTGAATGTGCTAAAGAGATATTGTGGTTGCAGCAGCTATTGTCTGATTTAGGTGAAAGTTATGATTGTATTGCATTAAATGTAGATAATCAAAGTGCAATCAGATTAATTAACAATCCTGTTTACCATAAACGAACAAAACATATAGATGTTAAATATAACTTTATAAGGGAAAAGGTTGAATTGGGTTTAGTTAAAATTAATTATGTTCCAAGCAATTGTCAATTAGCAGACATTTTAACTAAAGCATTACCCACTCAAACTTTTGCATATCTGAGAGATCAGATTTTATATGATGTTAATTAATCTTTTTTGTTTGTTATTATTAGTAGTAGTAGTTTATAGGTAGAGTTAAATTTTAGTGGGAGTATTAGATATAAAGAAAAAAATTTAACTTGCCATATTTGATACTAGTGGCAACACTGTCTATGGCCACGGTTTAGGATTCTCTATTGTAACTAAGTGTTCTTGCAGAGTGTTGTATGTATGAGAATATTAAATAAGTTTTCTACTGTTTATAACGAATTACTTTCAATCAGAAACCCATATCCCAATACCCCTCTTTGAGGAGTGGCTGGAGAGGCGCCACGGCGCCCTCACCTTCCGCCTGACGCAGGTCCTCACCGGACACGGTTGTTTCGGGAGGTTCCTGGACCGAATCGGGCGGGAGGAAACGCCCGGGTGTTACCACTGCGAGGATCGGCCGGAGGACACGGTGGAGCACACTGTGGAGCTGTGCCCTGCTTGGGCTGAGCACCGCCGTGTCCTCGTAGCGGCGATTGGCGGCGGCGACCTCTCGCGTCCGGCCCTGGTTCAATCCATGGTCCGGAGCGAGAGGGAATGGGAAGCCGTCGCCTCCTTCTGCGAAGCAGTCATGCTAGCGAAGGAGGTGGCGGAACGTGAGAGGGAGATAACCTCACGTCCCAGCCGCCGCGGGAGACGCCCCGGGCGTCGGGGGGCAACCAGTGGCCCCCGGCCACCGTAGGCGCGGGCCTGTGGACGGTGAGTAATGGGCTAGGTCACCGTCCGTCCGTCTTATGACGACAGACCGTGCCGACGGCGCGTTCGTGTTCCACGCGCGCCTCAAGGAGATGTCAGCAAATCGGAAGGGGTCCGAGAGGGCCGATGCCTGCCAGGGCTGTGGGTTGTTCGAAAGAGATACCGTGCCCCTGGAACGCAAAGGGCTAAGAAGGAACATGGATGGGTTTTAGTCAGTCAAGTCTGACACTCCCTTCCGCTCCGCCCAGAGCGGAAGAAGTCATTTGATGATTTCCCATACTAAAAAAAAAAAAAAAAAAAGTCGTGGACCTTGCCCTCTCCGATCATACCTGCCAAATACTAAAATGTCCAGTTAAAAAAAAAGTTTGATTAACCAATGGTATATTCATCGAAGGGATTATAATCAAGAAAATGTGGACAAATTTAATGATTGTTTAAAAAATATTAGCTTCTCTGAAGTTTATGAAATCAATGATCCAAATAGAGCATTCAATGTTTTTATAGAGACATTCTTGTTACTCTATAAACTATGTTTTCCATTGAAAAGAGTCTTAGTTAAAACATATAGGAAACCACAATGGGTGTCACGTGGAATAAAACTTTGTAGCAAAAACAAAAGGGCACTCCTATGGCGGTATAGATTAAACCCCAGTGACGCAAGTAGAGATAAATTTAAAAAATACTCTACAACATACAAAAAAATTATCAAACTGACCCAACGCGCTCAAAATTCACATAAAATCAAAACATCAGTAAACAAAATAAAAACTACATGGGAAATAATTAACAGTTCTAAAGTGAATGTGCCGAAAGAGGCTATTACGCAAATTCAAGTAGGCGATAAAACAGAAACTAATCCAACTGAAATAGCAAAAGCTTTCAATATTTTTTTTTATAGAAAAAGTCAAACCTGTTCCTGATAGTGGTAAAAATGTTACAGAAAATATATCTAAAAATAACAAATCCATATTTATGCCACCAAGTAACCACCATGACATATCAAAAATTATTAAATCATTAAAAAATACAGAGAGTACAGGACATGATGGTATTTCCACACATATAGTCAAGGAAGTCGGTAACATCATTAGTAAACCTTTAAGCCATATTTTAAACGTATGCATAATTGAAGGTGTATACCCAGAACACCTTAAAATTGCCGTTATAAAACCACTACTGAAAAAAACCGAGAAAATGTCAATGGAGTCATATAGACCAATAGCGCTTGTACCTATATTATCTAAAGTATTTGAAAAATATATTTATGTACAAATTTATAATTTTTTAGAAAAAAATGAACATTCTAACTGATGATCAAAAAGATTTTAGAAAAAGTAAGACAATAAAAATGGCAATCTATGATTTCCTAAACAATGTAGTAGAAAATGTTGATAAAAGGCGTCCAGTATGTTCAGTGTTCTTCGATATGACACAGGCATTTGACTACGTGGACCATAAAATATTACTAGATAAATTAGATGCTTACGGAATTAGGGGAAATGTTCTACAGTTGATTGAATCATACCTCAGAACCCGAAAGCAGTATGTCGAAATAAGTCAATGCAATCCTGTTACTAAAGAAGAGCAGATATTTACATCCAAGCGCAAATCAGTTAGGTATGGCGTTCCTCAAGGGAGTGTCCTGGGACCTCTACTATTTATAATTTATATAAACGATCTTCCAAATGTAACAAATAACCCGATGTCACTTTTTTCCGATGATAGCAGTTACCATTAAATACATAGATAATCAAAATTATGAAGATGAAATAAATAATACAGTTGACTCCATTATTACGTGGCTTAGTAATAATTATCTTAAAATAAACATAGATAAAACGAAATTAATGATATTCAGTCAGCGTTTGAACATAAATAATGACCTGAATATACATTACAATAACAAACAGATAGGTAAAGTGGATGTAAATAAGTTCTTAGGGCTCACAATAGATAAAAAAATAAACTGGAAACCACATTTGGAGGAGTTAAGCAAGCGACTGAGTAAATCAGCCTATATGCTCTACAAAATCGCTCCTGTTCTGGGTGTGGATGCCAAGCTCACGGCGTATCATGGCATAGTTGATCTTCTTCTGAGATTTGGTGTTATCTTCTGGGGAAACTCAACCCTCAAAGAGTTAATATTCAGGTCGCAGAAGAGATGTATTAGAACCATATTCAGCTTAAAAACAACCGACTCATGCAAGCCATTCTGTGTAAAATATAAAATTTATACCCTCCCATTACTCTATATCTTTGAAATTGCGATGTTCGTAAAATCAAACCCGCATCTGTTTAAAAAACAATCAAGATATGAATAACCGTAACCGGCGCGTTAAATATAAGCACAGATTGTGTGTGAGACCATCTAATACAGCACTAATCCATAAAAGTGTTTTCTGTATGGCACTGGTTAACTGGATGAGAGTTGCCGAGAATCGGGTTAACTGGCGAGCGATTGAAGAGGCCTATTATGTCCAGCAGTGAACTGCGGTAGGCTGGTGATGATTTGCACCGTTTAAAGTTTTCAGCACCTGCAGCAGCCACCCCGGCGCAGCTCACCGTGCTAGGAAGATGGGATGGCGCAAGGGTGTCGACGCAAGACGCATCTCACACCAAAGGCCTACCCAACTTCCATGGCATTATGGTCATACCATCTGGTCTCTTCTCATCGACACGTGCCAAGCCATTAGGTTCTAAGACAGCTAGCACCCCGGCGGTGGCAAGAGCACGACGAATGAGATCATTAATGCTAGCGTGCCGCGCTATCTGACCTGCACTCTTACTGCAGGAAAGGCCATGGTGTCCGAGGCCGTCGACTGCTTCACCACATCGACAGCGGTGTGCGTGTTAGTTTTAGCAGTTTACCTACTATGGGTCAGTCCTTCTCTTATTTTATTGCCCACGGTGTTTCTTTCTAGCTTTTAAAGAATCCATCAACGAAAAGTTAAATATCTATACAAATCGGAGACCGAGAAATGTTACCTAGCTCGAAGTTTTCACACATTACCTTTTTAGATTTGGTGATGATTTACTACATTTGGTCTATACAATTTTTTTGGTGTTCAGTTTTTTTTTTTTTGGTAACGGATCTTGGGATCTCAAAGTATGTTTTGGTGGTCATTATATTTATTCCAAAATAGAAATAATACATATTTTTGTTACAAAATTCAAATACTTAAGTTCGAAGAGAGGCAAGAAATTAATTCTGTACAAAGAATACACATACAGCTATAACAGTTATTCCTCAACGAAACGAACTAGCTACTGGCAATGTTCAGCATGCACCACAAATAAAATCCTGAATTTACGCAACGTGAACGGACAAGTCGAAACGAATAGGTATTTTGCGTGCATACAAAAAGTATAGAACTTTTTCCGCATCGATCGATACCGACCCGTATTGACTTGTCCGTACTGAAAACTTGTATCTTCTTGCAAACACCTATAGTTATCTTCTTTATATCTGGTAAAGAATATTACGTAAGCATTGTAGTTTAATTATATTATTATTCCAATAAAATTATATTATTATTCAAATAAAGATTTTTATTCCAATAAAAATCTTTAAATATTTCATTGTCTCTTATCAGTCTAATTTAATAGGATATTTTTACTTTAACAGCCAAAAATTATCAATGATCATTTCATCTTGACACACAGCTTTATTTCAGATTTCAAGTACATTAATACAACGAAAGGCAAGCAATTAATTTTACACAGAGAGTATACATATTATTTCAATTCTGAGTCTTCTTTCAAAGGAACTATGCAGTGGTACTGTTCATCAAGGACCAGCAAACACTGCAAGGCAAAAATAGTAGTCTATGATCGTCGTGAAATAATGTCTGGTAACCTAGACCATAGCCATCCACCGCCACGATTTTGTATTAATCCTAGTGGTCAATATGTTAGAATTTAAGATAATTATAAAATGTGTTTGAAAATTGAATGTGTTATTATTTTTGTATGTTATATTAAACTGTCAGTTATTTATTTACTCAAAAATGCATGTAATGTGGTCATTATTTTGGCCGCTCTAACAGGCCGGCAATGTTTTGCTGGCCGCTGTTTTGAAGTTTCAACGTTTTAAAAAATCAAATCCAAAAAGATTTTATTTACAACACAGCTGTTTGTATCTATAGAGATAGGTACAAAAAGATTTTATTCCATATTAGGCTGTATAGTTCTAACTATCATTGCTAAAAAAAAAACAAAGAAGTAACAAAAGTGCGGTTCAGCGATAATTTTAATTAATATATTTTTTATTTAAATTACTTGCTGGTTTTATTTAGATTAGGTACTTGCATTTTTGAGTAAAGCACTATACAAACCTTGGCCCACAATGACTGCTTCGCTGGTCACGCTATGATTGCCTCGAGCTAGCCTAGCTACGCTCTAGGCCTTTCATCTTGGCCATCATTGCAGCCCTTGCTGTCCTCGCTGTAAAGGCCTCGATCTACGGTCTCGGCCTTTATCTCAGCTCATCCATCAAGTGCTGCACGCTGACCGCGTTGTGTCGGCCTGGAGCTGCACTACGCTACGCTGTCGGCCATAATCAGCGCGACCAGCAAAGTAGTTTCCTCACGATATATTTTTTTCACAGTTTTGGAAGCAGTGGCGATTAAATAAATTATTCTTATTTCCTGTACAGGAACTACGAAGAGACGGACGCCCTTATATAAGATTAATTTTGCTTTTGTAGTTTGATCTATTGTGTCTATATTGCCATGTGTTCTTCTGTACCCGACTTTGATTCTAAAACTTTGTTTCTTTTTTCAGAATTTCAGTATATTAACTCGAGGAGAGGCAAGAAGTTGATTATGTACAAAGAGCACACCTTCTACTTCAGTCACCGCTCTATGACCAAAGGAACAACTTACTGGAAATGCTATTTGAGAAAGTGCAAAGCGAATATCATTGTAGGTGATCATGGTGAAGTTACAACAAGTTACGTAGAGCACTGCCATGTCCCACCCAAATACTATATCAGGAATGGAAAATATTTCAGAATATAATATAGAAAGTCAATAATTTTGCTGTCGCAAGTTCTAAAACTTAATTTGTTATTTTTGGTGTTGGAAGTTCATAAAATTAGGGGTCAATAATAGAGGTTTATAAAAAAGATGGTCAAATTAAATTAGCTAGCGTAACTCAGAAATATTGCGGATCCATTTCTTAACTGATATTTCTAGCACTACTTACTTCTATTAATTACTAGTACTACCAGATGTCGTCAACCCCACCGACCAACACCAAAATCAACCGAAATCACTCACCTCTGTTGAGCTTCAGCTAGTTTACTATAACCCGCTATACTTCTCCTATTTGTATAATTATTTACTTAATTAATCCCACATTCTTCTGATCATGTTTGTAGTTGGAAACTAATAAAATCCTTTGATATTCCTCGTGTCTTTTAATACGTAGTGCAATTGACACAAAGTGTTATTGGTATTCTCATGCTTAGAAATCATCCACCTTTTTTTGATTAATATAGCTTCATATTTCTAATACTTTCATTTAAAGCAAGACAAGCCGTTTTTGCTTTTGCTTAAAGAGTACATAAATGTCGCTTCAGCCTATTACTCTTCTACCAAAGGAATTGCCAACTGGCGGTGCATATCATCGTTTCCTATA
The DNA here is from genome assembly GCA_949152445.1 of Cerastis rubricosa. Lineage (NCBI taxonomy): Eukaryota > Metazoa > Arthropoda > Insecta > Lepidoptera > Noctuidae > Cerastis > Cerastis rubricosa. The sequence continues at coordinate 17,526,349 of OX424527.1, forward strand.
TTCATTTGGTTTTATGTGGCCAGTCTATTTGCTTACTATTAAGTTGCCATAACATAAAATAAAGTGTGTTTTTCCAGGATGCTACAATTTCATAAGTACAAGTCGTGGTTCAAGAGTAACCGGGAGGTTACTCTTGGCCTACGGCTTCACTTTCTGCCACCAACGCAAATACGCGAGAGTTTGCACCAACCACTGGCGATGCTCATCGATGCAGGGCAAGAAATGCAGAGCTTCAGTCATATTATTTGATGATAATACAATTAAGATGGCCAATCATGATCACAATCATCCAGCACCCCAGTTTATTATTCGCAATGGAAAATATTTTAAATTAAAATATATTTTTTTGACACAAATTCAGTTAGGTGACAATTTGTGAAAAAAACTTTGAAATCATTCTATTTTGAAATTGAGGTTGACTATAACTTGAACTTAGCATAATATTTACACTATTGTCTTATTAAATGAACCTGTTTTAATGGTTGTGAAATAAATCGTTTAATTAAAATAAATGCGCTCTTGACTAAATCAAAATTTTTGAAGATATTTTAAGACAAAAGCTCATGTTATTACCTAAATTATATTCAAGGCCTTGACGTTGAAGGACTTCAAAAAAAGAGGGTATGCACAATCGTTCCAGTTACGTGTAATGCTAAGCACCTGATCATGTTAAAAAGCTGCACATTCTTAAAAAACCATAATATAATAATTACTAAATTATTCACGGTTGTTTCAGAATTCATGTTCGTCAAGTCACGATATGGAAATGATTTGATCCTGCACAATGGTTTCACATACTGCCGCCATAAGCAAGTCTCAATGAACGTCACATACCATTGGCGGTGTTCCTGTCATCACCTCAAGAAATGTCGAGCAAGAATAGTGTTAGATGAAGATCATAGAGTTGTCTATGCTCGCTTTACCCATAGTCATCCGGCACTCACAAGCTACCAGATTGATAATAAGTTACAATCTTTTCAATATGCAATTGATGTAGTTCCATCTGAATAATTATGTTTAGGGAAAATTTACTGTAGACCTTTATTTAACTGTGTGATAGACTTTCTTGATACTCTGCATATTTGGACAGCTGAAATTAAACATCTAGAATTACGTTTATAACTCTTTTTTTTTGCTAGTCACCTCGCTGTATGTGCTATTCAAATAACATATTCAAGGCTTTTACTCTTCCATTGCATCCTCTTCCAAAACTAACTTAGCACGTAAATATTAGGGAAATACTTTTTTTGTTTATTAAAAACTATAGTTATATAAAATAAATTAGTATTTAATGTTAAATGTTATCTATATAAATATATAGGATCATTTTTAACTTAACATCTGTAACTTTTACCTACTTTCTGTGCAAATAAAGAACTATTTCTATTCTATTCTAATGTAAAAGACATTAAAAAGGCATTTATGCAACTGTTACGTTATGGACGGTCTTTTAATACGAGTGTCATTTTTCGGTACAAGCGTAGCGCGTACCGAAATAGGTGGGCACGAGTTATTAAAAGACCAATAACGTACAGTTGCATACAAGATTGTATCTACGAAGGTAGGAATAAAACACAGATATAGAGAAGTATTTTTATCTACTTCGGTTTCATAACATTTCTCATATACATGTCGGAGTCGGATTATTAGTACGGACTATGAATCGAAAGCGCGCCAAAGGTCAAGCGACCTACTCACCAGTCTACCCACATCTAAGCGCGCTTACTACAGAGTCGTGATGTTTCGAGCTCCCAGCGAGGCGGACAGTCTGTGTCAGACCGCTGCGGAGTCAAGACGTCCCGAAACTGTAACCCGATTCATGATGCCTAGTGTTATTGTGTTGGATTGTAATTTCAAGTAATTTGTTAGTTCGATAAAAGCAGTGTACCGTGTGTGTGTGTTTTCATTGCACGAAACCCGTGTTCTGCCCACATGATGACCGTGTCTAACGGAATAAAATCATCTAACTGCGACATACATGTCTTGATTTTGGTAGTCAATAATTAGTAGCCGCAACTGCACTACTGGTTATATCTGGTGGAGTATTTTCAATATCACTTAATGTTGAAGACATTATTAATAAAATTTAGAATAAAACTTCACTCAGAAATTTAATCCCGCGTCCACTTTTTTTATTTTGTTTATTTAGTCTTTAATAAGTATAAGGCAAAGATCTTATAGCCGCAATAGCCAAATAGTATACGATACTTTTTAACCGACTTCTAAAAAAGGAGGAGGTTCTCAATTCGGATGTTTGTTTTTTTTATGTTTGTTCGCCTATAACTCCGTCGCTTGCCAACCGATTTGAAAAAATCTTTTTTCGTTGGAAAGCGTATACTTTCCAAGTGGTCCCATGAAAATTTTATCGAAATCAGACAAGGGGTTTTTGGAAAATCAACAAAAATTAAATACACACATCAAAAGTGTCTAGGGATCAACATATATTTTTGCAATAACTTTTCTCCTGATTGAAATTAATTAAAATTTTCTTTAAGGATTCATCAAATAAAGTGTTTTCGTTTGTCACAGTAACGATAAACCAAGTCACCTTTGCATTAATAAAGAAATTTGCCATTTTCTAATAAAGGGATTTTTGACATTTGAACCACTAACATTAAAGTTCGAAAAAAAGACTGATCCAAATACCCGCCCATACCATGATGGTTCCACCACTATAAGGATGGACTTCCTGGCAGGATTTTAATCGCTGTTGGCGTCCAGGGGTTCTCCAGTGTCGTATACGTCTTGTATCCGGTCTCATACCAAAACGAGACTCATCAGAAAAGCACACGAAACGCCATTGTTCTTCTGCCCAATTTCTGTGTTCAAGAGCCCATTGATATCGAATCCTACGATTGTGCATTGCTATAGGTGGTACCCGTAGCGGTCTTCGGGAATGAAGGTTCACTTCATGCAAGCGGTTTCTGACTGTTTGGTCGCTAATTAAGTTCCCTGAAGAGTGATGAAGCCTCACGGCTAACATCATGGCGGTTATTGTTGGAGCTCTTCGAGTTAAGATTTGAATGTATCGGTCTTGTCTCCGTGTGGTGCAGCGATACCGTCCTCCATGGCGCTCAGCCACGGTACCAGTGCTTCGGTAACGTGTCCAAAGTCGACTGATAACACTCTGACTTGTATTCAGAGCTAAAGCCACAGTACGTTGCCGGGAACCAGCTTCTATCATTCCCACGGCTCTGAGCATTTCTTCCCTGCTTAAATGACGTCGCCGCTCCATAATAACGTTGGTTTTAATCAGTAGTAGGGAAACAGTAGCACTAATAATGTCTTCAATGCGTTGTATGTTTTTATAGGGCAAATATTGACAGCTGATTTTCATCTTTTACTCGAATTTGATTCACAGTTCTTGATTCAAATTATGAAATGCACCAAAAAGGATCCATATAAATTTATAAAATCATAAATTTATTACAAAGCCACATCTCAATCTCAAGAAATCCGCATAAAAATGCTTGATCCCTAGACACTTTTGATGTGTGTATTTCTAACTTTTCGTTTACTCTGCATTGCGTTTTTTGTTCGCGCATAACTCAGTCATTTACGAACCGATTTGGAAAATTATTTTTTTATACCAAAGCCTATGCTTTCCATTTTGTCCCATAGTCACCAAGTCGGAATCTGATGATGGAATCTTGGCGAAATCGAGGGAACTCGTCAAGTTTTATAGGAAAACGTACAAGTGAAGCATTTGCGTTCAATAAGAACCATTCTACCATCAGATCTGATAATGAAGCCAAGAGACAGGCACTGGAACTCCATAATAAGACAATGTATCTTAGCTGTGTTTGGGCTTGTTGGAATTGTAATGGTATGCACTTTCCAGGTGTACCACAGATTAACTTCTTGACTTTCCTTTTTCAACTTACGTAACATGTAGGTCCTCTGCTTTGACAGTCTGTTTTCGCGATGATCAGGGATCTTATTCACAATGCGTTGATAATTTCTTTCCCTAAATTGTTTTAATCGTTTTCCTTTTTTTCAGTTTCAGTTCGACGCCGTTTTCTCACACGAGAAGCATCTTTACTAGCCCTACCCATATTTTATTATTAGATTAAAAATATGTCACTAAAAATTAACAAATAATTTTTTTTTTGCAAAAAAAAATCCGACTTCAAAAAACCCTAAACGCACTAAAAAGTTAAAAATAATACTATAACCTACCTATATTAATAAACCTAACCTAACCGACGATTAACCTATAATAAAATTTAATAATTCTTTGGAGTCGGTGCCAAGCAATATACGATACCTGAATGACTATATAGACAGACTAAGGCCAGAAAAACAAAACATCTTAGTTTTTAAATATTAATTCATTAATTAATTCAAATTATACAGGGTGTAACGGAAAGGGTATATACATACTTAATTAAGGGCGTGCTATAGACCATCAAACTGAACATGTTTCTCCACAAACAAACATCGTTATAACGAAAAAAAAATTCTGCTGCCCATACAAAATTCAATGTCTATTCGACCCAAATGTATGGGACAGCTGATATTTTTTTCGCTATGACGATGTTTCTTTGTGGAGAAACATGTTCAGTTTGATGGTCTGTAGCACACCCTTAAGTATGTATATACCCTTTCCGTTACACCCTGTATATTGCTTGGCACCAAAGAATTATTAAATTTTATTATAGGTTAATCGTCGGTTAGGTTAGGTTTATTAATATAGGTAGGTTATAGTATTATTTTTAACTTTTTAGTGCGTTTAGGGTTTTTTGAAGTTGGTTTTTTGTTTTGCAAAAAAAATTTTGTTCTAAACTTGTTCCATTTTTAAAAACATCATTTACATTGTCCCGATTTCGAAGTAATATTATAGGTACCTGGCTGTATGTTCAAGTGTGTACAAGTTGCATTATGATACGCATAATGCAACTTGTGCCGTGATGGGTATCATAATGAAACCGCTGTCAATTTTGTAATTCGAATATAACGAAACCGAAGTAGATAAACTTTTTTATAGAAAATGCGGAACAACAAGGAATGTCTAAAATTAAGTATCTTATGATAATTGTTGTATAATTGGGTAACAAATGCATAGCGTGAAGTTTCTAATAAAATAAACATACTGGAAATCTCGTATTTGTTATTATGTAGGAATAAAACTTCTTTGTTAATCTGACGGCCTCGATAGAGTGTCATTCTGTTCGTGGACATAAGCTGTCAACAAGTTTCTGAATACGAAATCCTTTGAACGCAATTGTCATTATGATTTGATAATAATTATACATGTTATTTTTGACAGATTTCGAGTTCATCAAGTCGCAACGAGGGACAAACTTGGTACTATACAAGGGACATACCTACTGCTATGCTCGTTTGAGCAAGGATGCTCACCATTGGAGATGCACATTATGTGCTCATAAGAGCTGCAGAGCGAAATTAGTGCTGAACTTAAATAATAATCGAATTGTATCTATAGACGACAACCATAATCATCCACCTAGGAAATACATGGTTTCCAACGGGAATTACCTACATTAAAATTTAATTAATGAACAATAATTAACATCTTATGAAATAATCCTCGAAATTGAAAAAATCGAATGTACAAAAATGAAGATGACGTGCTAGATACAACTCCATTAAACCTAATAAAATTATTTGTTATCTTTATTAATATACAATGTTTTAATTTATAATATATATGACGGAGAAAATGTCTCCGTTCCGTTTTTAAAAAGCGTGACGTCAGCATAGCTGACGTCACTGACTATGTTCAGGGTGATCACTCATCTTCGATCTTCCAAGTAAAACACCACAAGTACACTGTATGACTCGTTTATTCAACCGACAGCGTAACGACTTATTTACATAGATCCGTACAGTTCGGCGGCTCAAGCAAGACTGACTCGATCGCCTTTTTTTTTTTTTTTTTTTGGGAATGGCATCTCGCAGTTCAACCTAGGAGGTTGTCGTCTGCTTAACCGGACTATCCTGTGGGTGCCTTAAGAGTAAGGCCTCCAGCCAGGGCATAAAACTTACAAACTAAGCGACTACACGCTAAGGGTACCCCCTGTGGGGTACGAGCCTCGGCTTAGGGCGTCGCTGGGGGAGGACTGCATGGGGACAGGCTGGATCTGAATGATATCATTATTTAGGGGCTGATTTAAAACTACTGGCACAGCATCGCGGGCTGGCTCGAGCGAGGGTCGGGGAGGGCATGGACCGGGACGTCGCGACGGACCTCGACGGCGAGGTCGGAAAGACGGCGGTTTGTGTCTAAACTTTTTAAGAGTGCTAGTCTCTTTGCTACTCTCCTGGAGGAGGGTGATAGCATCATCGGGAGTGACGAGGGTATGCCGAGGACGGCGTACTGTACTAATGCGCGAGGGTTCGTAACGGGCGGCCGCTGCGATCAGTGGATTACGGTGTTTAATGGCGTTATCGAAGAAACGCTTCGAAAGACGTTTCATAAACTGAAGGACGGTGGGCATTCTAAGGTCTACGTGTAGACGGTCATTACGGACATAAAAAGGGGCTCCCGTGACTCTACGTAAGAACCGGTTCTGCAAGGTTTGCATCCTATGGATGTACTTAGGCTTGGTGTGAGCGTACACGACGCAAGCGTACGTCATAATGGGGCGGATCACCGCGGTGTAAAGGCGCAACTTGCACTTGAGTGACAACTTGCTTTTTGTCGAAATCATGAAATGAAGCCTACCCATAGCAAAGGCAGCTCGGTCGCGAGCTGCTTTGATGTGCGCCGCGAAAGACAGGTGGTTGTCAAGTAAGACTCCTAAGTACTTGGCTTGCTTCTCCCAAGGGATAGGCTTACCGTACATAGTGATCGGGCTGAGCGCGGGTGGCTTATTCTTACGCGGTTTAGAGAAAAGAACTGCCTGGCTCTTGTCGGGGTTCACCTCGATTCTCCATTTCCGGAACCAAGCGCCTAAGACGTTGGCTGAGGTTTGGAGGGTGCTGTAAATAGCGTCGTGACTACGGCCAGTGTAATAGATGGCCGTGTCGTCCGCGAACAGGGCTAACTGAGCCTTCTTGCTCTTGGGGATGTCACTGGTGAACAGAGTAAAGATAAGGGGAGAGAGCGGGGAGCCCTGAGGGACTCCGGCTCGAATGGGGTGGGGGGAAGACAGTGCCTTCCCGATGCGATAGCGGAAGGTGCGATCCGACAAAAAGTCTCGTAAGATGAGCACGAGACGGTCTGGCACTCCCAGTTTGTACAACTTATATAATAAGCCGTTGTGCCAGACTTTGTCGAATGCCTTTGCTATGTCGAAAAACAACACACCCGTCATCGCTCCACGCTGGAAGCCAGCGCTCAAGTGTTCTACGATGCGGTGGGCCTGTTGAATGCAAGAGTGTCCGGTCCTGAAGCCGAACTGTTCGTTGGGGATGAGACTCTTAGCCTCGGCGAAGTCTTTGAGTCGCTTATACATAAGTCTCTCGTAGATTTTTCCGAGTGCATTCAGGAGACTGATAGGTCTGTAGCTCGAAGGCTCAGACTTGGGTTTGCCTGGCTTTGCGAAACCGATGACCGTGGCCTCTTTCCATATTTGGGGAAACGCGTTGTTGCTCAGAGCGCCATTGAAGATGGCCGCCATTAACACGACGAGCTGAGCGGGGAGGAGTTTGAACACCCTATTGGTGATTCCGTCGGAGCCGGGTGCTTTCCGCGGTTGAAGTTTGTTAATGATGTCTTGCACTTCGTCAGCTGTGACCGGAGGCAGAGGATCATCAGGGTCTTCTTCGGGGGGCAGGGCGGTTCTACGTTCGACGAATGCGTTCACCTCATCGAGATGTCGCTTGTCTACTGGTTGAGAGCTGGGGGAGCACTGGGACTCCAGGCTGTCGGCTAGGCATTCGGCCTTCTCAGAGTCGTCGAATGCGACGCTCTTATCGGGTCGGGTGAGGGGAGGCATCGAAGCCTCTTCGGTGGAGCGCAACTTGCGTTGCAGCTGCCAGAAGGCTAGGTGGGTAGGCTCGAGTTCGCTTAGCGTTTTGTCCCATTGATTATTACGAAGCTCACTGGTGCGATCCTTTACAGCACGCTGTAAATTACGCATGTGGGCTTTGTTTGCCTCGCAGGGAAAGCTGCTGTAGGCACGGATGGCCGCGTTCTTTTCGGTTATCAGTTCACGTACGTCAGCGGGTAGTATCCAGCGTTGATCGCTTATTGCTGGGACTTCCCGTGAGCAGTCCTTCAGTACGGATTGCACGTGTTCTGTAAACGAGTTGATGGCGGCCGTCGTGTCTGCGACTGAGACTATGTAGTCGGGGATGGCCTCCAGGTGAGGCGACGTGGTGGATTTCAGCTTTTCGCTGACTTTCCTCCAGTCGGTTATCACTTGGGTCGGCGGGGGCTGGCTGGGGTCAGAAGGACCCGAGCGGGGAACTAAGTGCATGAGCACTGGTCTATGGTCTGAGTTAAGCTCATGTAAAGTCTCGATGGAATGCAACTTAAGGTTGACATTCTTGAGTAGCGCTATGTCGAGAACGTCCGGACGTTGGTCGGGGTCGTGGGGATAGTGGGTGTGCTCCATAGGAGCGATGGGATCGAAGTTGAGGGACTCGCCCAGGTTATACACGTGACGTCCTCTGGCAGAGGTCGTCGTGCTGTTCCAGGCGGGGTGTTTGGCGTTGAGGTCGCCCGCTATGATAACGGAGTCGCTCAAGCCGAAGAGGACGGCAAGGTCTTTGGTGAATAGATTGTGCTCCTCGGACGTTCCGCCGGGAGGGATGTACGCAGAGGCGATTGTGATCGGTTGATGGCCGGTCATGCCTAGTCGACACACTGAGGTCTCGAGTAGAGACTCCATGGGAGGGGGATCTAAGGGGATGCAGTGCAGTTCTTTTCTATAATAGATTAGAGTACCGCCCTTGTGGCAGCGTGACCGATCGTTGCGAACTATGCGATAGTTGGCAATTCTCGGATCGCGGTGACTGGGCTTGAGGAAGGTCTCCTGTACGAGGAGGATATCAATTTGATGGTCGCGGAGGAAGGTGGCGATCTCATCACGCTGGCCTCTAATGCCATTGGCATTAAAGTACCCTAATTTTAGGGATCGGGGTTTGGTGCACGTTAATCTCGTATTATCCATTGGAGTTAGTCAAGATTAAGGTTGCGGAGGAGGTCGCCTAACTTGAGTAGGGACTTGAGGATAATTTTTAGTTTATCGCCACCAGTGTTAGCCGCCCTGAGATCAGCCGCCATGCGGTCTGCTTCGGGGGTGACTAAATCTGATAGCGTTTCTAAAATTACGTTGTGAGAGGGGTCGACGGCCGCGGGGCCGGGTGGCGTGGGACGAGCAGGCGCCGGTGCGCTCGCTTGGGCCGGGGGAGTGGGGATAGGGGCATCTAGTAGCCCGGGGATGGGGCTGGACTTGGCTTTGCTGAGTGCCGGGAAAGCTCTCTGGTGGTTCAGCGTGGTCCAGGGAGAGGGCCTCTGAGGGCTGAGTCTCTCCGGCATCTGGGCAGAGGGTAGCCTCACCGATGGGCTTTCTCTTTGCTGACGGGCGCTTGCACGCTTCACCAGGTTAGAGGAGGAGCCTTTGGGGGCTTTCGAGCAGCCGCGGTAGTTGGCCGTGTGGCCCGACTGGCCGCAAAGCACACAGCTCGGTGGCTCCGTGCAAAGCGATTTGTCTTTGGGACGGGGGCAGTCTGCCGTGCCATGGTCGCCTAGACACTTTACACATCTGTGCGGCGCATGGCAGTTGGCTTGGCTGTGTCCATACATCTGGCAGCGGTGGCATTGCCCGACTACGCTTGAGCGGTAGGGCTTCTCTATTGTTATGCCTGTGAGTGAGCATACCGACTTCACTTTGAAGATCGGGTGGTGACCTTCTACTGGGTCACAGATGACCAGTACCATATCGTACTGGTCTCCGCCTCTCGCCTTATGAAGGCGGTGGACGGCTGCGACCGGGATGTCTTGGCCTTGGAGGTCATTGAGGATGTCCTCCGTGGGGATTTCCTTCGGGATCCGCCTGATCACCACGCGGGTGGGCTTCTCCTCTGGAAGGGAGTAGGTATGGAAGGCTATGTGCCTTCCGATCAGCTGGCGGGTAAGTTCCCTAAAGTCCGTGGTCGTAGGAACCACTACTTTGATTCCCTGCTGTGTGCTTTTTGCGCTTGTATATTGTATGCGGCGCTCATTACACATTTTGGACACATCTGTCCATTTCCCTTTGTCCTGAATGAACAACGGGGGAGGGGGCTTCAGCTTCTTTGAAGAAGCGGCTGAAGGTTTAGCCTTAGGGCTGACTGGCCTACTGGTATGAGCAGCGGCGGACGTAGGTAAGGGGACCGGGGAGTTGGGACGGGAGGCCGCGTGAGAGGGGGCATAAGGGAGCGCGACGATCTTTTTGGTCATGGCGGCCTGGGAATTTTTGCCCTTCTTCCTCTTGCCCTTTCCGACGACTTGATAGTCGTCTTCAGAGGATGAGGAGGCAGAGCACGCGTCTAAAATTGACTCTGAGTCGGAGATTGGCTCAGTTGTGTCCATGTTCTCGGAAACGGGAACAATGGACTCAGGTTCGGACTGATCCTTTGTTTGCGAAACAAAAGGTTTCGAAACAATGGGTCTCGGTTTAGCCGGAATCGCGGCGGCGACGGCTGACGGTAAGCCTCTGTCGGCAGGCGGCGGCGACAAAGGGCTCTCGAGCGCGTCACTGAAGTCAGTGACGGCAATACTGGGTTGCTGCAAGGCAGCGACATCGGACCCATATTTCTTTAAAAAATCTGGGTCTTTCAGGACAACGCTTTTGAAAAACGCAAAAAGGCGTTCCTCATCCGCATCGAGGGCCATATTATCTGCTAAGAGTTAGCAGACATTTGAGTGAAGCTCAGCGCGCCTAACAACCTAATTCCTTGCACAATTATGTAGGGAATTTACTGGGTCCAGCGACTCACCCGCTTCAACCTTCCCGCAGCCACAGTCCGAGGGTCCGGGCTTGGTAGCAACTCCAACTCCAGTCCAGGGAACTTTGCTTTCAGGAACTTGTTGAAACGGGAAACACTAGCACAGTAAATCGGCGGCGCACACGTTCGCGACGGAGCCCAATTTTTTTCACCTAGACCCTGAAGGGGTTAGGTGGGCGGATTGGGTCACCACCCTCTCTTGGTTTCGTTGGCACCGTTAGGTTTCCCACCAAGAACCTCGAAACTGAGGACTTTTCCCTGATGGGGCAAAGGAAGTTAAATCGGAATAATATCCGAAGCAAAATGAGCAAGTGCTGTCTTAATAAAAAGACAACAATTGTTCGGGGGTGTAGTCAAGGGACTACTGATGACGTCACGACACTGGGAAGCGACGAACCGATGACACACACTGATAGCGAGCGGGAATGCGAGCAGGTAGCGGCACGTCCGTACGCGGCGGCGGTCAGGCGGAGAGTATGACTCGATCGCCTACAGCGCGGCCGTATTTATAGGGCTCGACGTACGTGCACGTTTAATTTTAGGTTAAGTATTGAAATTACAATGATGACATTCATTTTACATCGTAATAAATTCAAAGTAATCAACTTATGGTTTTTAAACTAATTTTTAGGACAATTAAATGATTAAACTTAGTTATTCTAGGTTTTTCTAGACGAATTGTTGTAGTTGCGCCGATACGGCCATACTGACAGGCGGTGCGCGCTCTGCACCAGCCTCGTTGGTTCTCGTCGATTTTTGTGGATTCTCGTAGACCTGAAAGAATAGAAACAAAACTTCCTCTGAGTAGTACATCTGTAAACAACTTGCGTTGTTTTGTCTTTTGAGAATATCGATTCTGATAAGGTTAGTAGGTTCTCGGAGATTTTATTAAAGGGTACTCGGAGGTTCTCGTAGAGTTCTCGGAGGTTCTCGTAGAGTTCTCGGAGGTTCTCGTAGAGTTCTCGGAGGCTCTCGTAGAGTTCTCGGAGGTTCTCTTAGAGTTCTCGGAGGTTCTCGTAGAGTTCTCGGAGGTTCTCGTAGAGTTATCTGAGGGATATTTAGAATATTTGAATTAAGTTACTTACGGTTTTATTCTGATGAATTACGGTTTTCCGATTCCGATACGGCCACACTGACAGGCAGTGCGCGCTCTGCACCAGCCTCGTTGGTTCTCGTCGATTTTTGTGGATTCTCGTAGACCTGAAAGAATAGAAACAAAACTTCCTCTGAGTAGTACATCTGTAAACAACTTGCGTTGTTTTGTCTTTTGAGAATATCGATTCTGATAAGGTTAGTAGGTTCTCGGAGATTTTATTAAAGGGTTCTCGGAGGTTCTCGTAGAGTTCTCGTAGAGTTCTCGGAGGTTCTCGTAGAGTTCTCGGAGGTTCTCGTAGAGTTCTCGGAGGTTCTCGTAGAGTTCTCGGAGGTTCTCGTAGAGTTCTCGGAGGTTCTCGTAGAGTTATCTGAGGGATATTTAGAATATTTGAATTAAGTTACTTACGGTTTTATCCTGATGAATTATTTTCACCCTGTACATAACAATGTCTCGGGAGTATCTGTTCTCAGGTTCAAATGTGGTGATGATGTTCTTTCGTAACTCTTCCCAGGTACTACTGGTCACCATCCAATCATCGATCCACATTTTCGCACGTCCCTTCAGCAGACTGCAGACTTTCATACGAACGTCGAAATCACTCAACTTATATGCCTCAATGGCCACTATCAATATGTTGACACCATTCACGTACTCCGACATGGGTACCCGGGTCGAAAGATGGCAGGTAAATGCCTTTGATCCTTATTATTGATTCGGTAGGCGGAGCACACAAACGCTCTGACATTCTCTGCATCATTTTCATCATCTGCATAAGGAATTGTGGTGGTATTCCGTCCATCCGCATTCCTTGATCAGGGTATGTATGCGGTCTTGATTGATTCATGGCCTCCATTGATGTATTGGAGACCAGTCCAGGCTCCTGACGCCGAATGTTGGCTGGTTCCAGTTGCTCAGGTGGTAAACGAGCTGATGAGGAAGTGGCTTGAGTAGAAATCTCTTGCGATCCCACTTCTGATGACGGAGAAAATGTCTCCGTTCCGTTTTTAAAAAGCGTGACGTCAGCATAGCTGACGTCACTGACTATGTTCAGGGTGATCACTCATCTTCGATCTTCCAAGTAAAACACCACAAGTACACTGTATGACTCGTTTATTCAACCGACAGCGTAACGACTTATTTACATAGATCCGTACAGTTCGGCGGCTCAAGCAAGACTGACTCGATCGCCTACAGCGCGGCCGTATTTATAGGGCTCGACGTACGTGCACGTTTAATTTTAGGTTAAGTATTGAAATTACAATGATGACATTCATTTTACATCGTAATAAATTCAAAGTAATCAACTTATGGTTTTTAAACTAATTTTTAGGACAATTAAATGATTAAACTTAGTTATTCTAGGTTTTTCTAGACGAATTGTTGTAGTTGCGCCGATATATATATATATATATATCGTGTAATCGTCGGAAAATTTCCGAGGGGGTTCATATCCACGTAACTATTTTTCCAAATTTGTACATTTATTTATTTGTCAATTATTTTCAATAATTACCATTAGAAAATGTTATTTTTATGTTATCACATGACGTAATAGTTACTACCTATACTTTAAAAATCACTAAAAGTTTTCAGCGTTATTTGCAACTTTTTGACATTTTGTTGCTAACAAGCTACTGTCCTGCAAAAAAAACGTCGTATGATCACAAACTTCACACCAAGGCGTCTAAAACGGGATTTGCAGGGAGCTTATTGTTCTAATCATTGTCCAATGTAGAACATTTTTAAAAGAGCTTATTTTATTTGAAACTAAGACTGCTAATTAAGTTCGTTTTGTGTCAATAATAAAGTTAATTAAATAAATACTGGTGTTTTAATCTGTCGTAAAATTTACGAATGGTAAGTGATAACGTTACTCGAAATTAAGGTTAGTGAGCTAGGGTTAAAAAGCAAAACAAATGAATTGTGACAAAGAATTGTTTCAGGCATCAAGTTTGTAATGTCACAAAAAGGCAAACAATTAACACTGCCGAATGACGTACGTACTGACATACGAACCAAGCTACTTAGGAAGAAAACTAAAGGTCGTTGGAGATGCTCTTCACATAACAGCAGAAGATGCAAGTCTAAGCTAGAGTCCATAATTATCATTTCAGGCGAAAGACGTCTACTGCTGGAGACAGGCCTCCCCGAAGCTTCGCCACATGGACATTACATGGGGGGTTTTGCCATAATCGCCACTCTTGGCAGGCAGGTTGGCGATCGCAGTACATACGGTTGTCACAAAAGCACAGAGAACGCTGCTGCTCATTCTCTGGCAAGTCCCTTAGTCGCCTGTAGCTGTCTTACGACACCCACGGGGAGATATGGGATGGTGCTATTCTTTACGTCCGACACAATACAGAGCTAGAGTTAGACTGGTTAAAACATATTATACAAGCTAATTTGAATCATATTCATCCGCCGCCACAATATAGTATCAATAATGGGAAGGATGGACTTTAGAATTGCTTGAGGGTGAAAACAGACTTTGTAATCCGCGACGTTAATGAAGCGTACTCATTGACCTGATGTTTTTTGACCAACAGTTTAGCCGCATCTAACGGTAACGGAAAGATGTTAATATTTCAATCTCTTTCAGCTTTCAAGTTCATCAAATCACAAAAGGGGACCTGGTTAGTACTGCTCGATGGGTTCACATATTACGATACTCATCAATCAAAGCCTGGGTTTAACAACCGTTGGAGGTGTTCGTCTATGAAAAGCAATAACTGTAAAGCATCATTATTGCTGGATAGTAACAATACTATCATTATAACAGGGAAATATGAACATACACATTCACCACCTATGTCTATTAATTATAATTAAAAGAAAAGAATTGTGCAACAATAAAATTAAGTATCTATTTAAATAATTACAGCAGAGTCGATTATTAATGTTTTTAATTCATTGTACCAACATGGCAACAGTAAAATAAGTGAGTAAATGATTTGAATTGAATTAAATATTTCCATTATTATTTTGAAAAATTTTATGTTACTCTATCACTGTCTTTAAAACGGTAAAGGAAAGAAAGGCATTATTCCCAACACCAAGATTCGAAGAAATTTATGACATCTGCCAACCTGTGGCCGCTTGGATTATGGCTGCTGACCACTTCTAGAGAACTTCTCATACACTTGAAATTAAATGCTATTTGAATGTCTTTGTTTTACTTTATCAGTCAGTTACCGAAAGCCCGAGACAAAATGGTGATCACTAACAAAGCGTTTCGTATTTCTACAAAATTTTCGGTAGTTTACCTCATCCCATTATCACAAATATTATAATGTATTATTGTTTTCATTTTTGTTTCAGAATATAGATTCATAAAACCCAATCTGGCAAGGAATTTTTACTCTATATAGGTTACAATTTTTGTCGTGTGAATTTTTTCCGTACCTGGAAAAAAGGCTCTCAAACATGTGAGGTGTCCCGCGCACAATAGAAAGAAATGCAGCACAAGAACTGGTACTTGATAGTTGTCAAAATATTTTTTCTGTCAACAGTTATCATAGTCGTCCACCACCACAACATTTAATTCTCAACGGAAATTATGTTAAATTGTCATAAAACTGTGCACGTTTTAAATAAGTTTTATCTTTTTGTTAATTATTCGAATGAAATTATACCTACATCGTGATGATTACTTTAGTTTTCTTTTTTTTTTAATCCAACATTCGTACGAGTATGCCATAGTTTTCAGAAAGTGAATGATATATCTAATCAAATCTTGTGATCGTAATCCGTCTTCACTAGATTAAACGTTTATTATATCGCATAGTTTTAAAATGGTTTGACAAACAAATAACTCTTTCTGGGACTAAACTACTATTTTACGATTTTGATAGCAGTAATAAGATTCTAGAGATCCCGGAAAAAAAACAGGTTTCCATGGCTTGTAATAGCAGTGGTCTCCGCGCTGTACAGCCTAGATTAAAATTTGAATATATTGCAACAACCAATGTTGTGGATTTCTAATATTTTTTAATGCTTTCAGAATACACCTTTGTACAGTCACGTTCAGGAAAACAATTGATCCTGCTGAACCACTACACGTATAGCCATAACCGGGAGTTTCAGAAGAAAGGCACAAACCATTGGCGGTGCTCCTCACACAATAGTAAAGGCTGCAAAGCAAAACTGGTGTTTAACAGCCGAAATGTCATTGAATATGGGAATTATGAACACACACATCCACCTTCTAAATATAGCATAATTGAGGGGCAGTTTATTAGAGTTGGTTAGAGCTATGTGCATGGCTGTAAAACACATTCCTGTGAAGCATCATAGTATATAGTATGCCTTACGAACTAAGTCCATCGTTGAGAATACAGCAGTAAAAAAAACATGTTAAAACGAGAAAAAGCCCCGCGTATGACGGCTGCTGATGGCTACGTCCTAGACCTTGAGGATGAGATCAGACCCGAGATGAGATTGATTGTTTTGATTTAATTTATTGAGTTAAGACTAAATCATGTTTATTTACCAATAAAACTAGAACTTAGTAAGCGCCTTTTCATTTTTATTTTGAGTAAGTATGTGTAAGGCGAATATTAGCTTAAGAAAGAGCTGTCTGACAATAGGTTTCAAAATCACTTGATCCATTGCCTGAAGTTCTCAAAAGGACAGGGATAAAGGAAGGGATACGAATCATATTCCATGAATCATATTTTGATTTAATAACATTTTCAGATTTCCTTGTTTTTTTAAAATATAAATGATCAATTTGAGTTTAAGAAAATAAAAATAATATTATGCAAAACCAACGCTTTTTTATTAATTGTTAGGAAAAGGATATTATTTCGACTATATTTTTTTTTGTATGGTTATCATTTCAACTGATAGACCCGCATATCAATAATATTAATTTGAGAAGTGGTTTTTGCTTGCTTTCTGTTCTGTGATAACTATTTGTTTTAGTCTCTAGCCCAAAACGTCGATAACAACGAAATATTAATTTTTCAGTGAGATTCATTGATTCGCGGTTTGGAAACTCGTTAGTTCTACACAAGGACTATACTTACAGCTATATGAAGCATGTTATGACAAAAGGCACAAGTCATTGGCGATGCTCGACACATCACAGCAAGGGCTGTAGAGCTAGGTTAACATTAAACAGCACAAACGCACTAGAATTCGGGAATTTAGATCACACACATCCCCCTTATAAATATTACATTCATGAGAATAACTTTGTAAAAGTAGATTAATTCAGATTACATTTGTAATAATAAATTCGGATATTCATGATAAATTTTATGTAATTAAAGTTAATTTAATGTGCGAAAAGCCTACGTTAACCATTGCCAAAGAAATAAGTCCGCTTTAGTAATATAACGTTAAGCAATAAAGTATAATTATAAGCAGTAATGTTATGATATCTAAAATTAAGCACACGACACAAGTATACATTTTCTTTTAAACTAAGCGACACTTAAAAGCATGCCTAAATATGATTACAAGCGCACTATTCGCTTTTCATTTCAGCACTGAGCCGAGAGTTGAAAATCTCATTTATTTACGTATCATCTAGGTTTTGGTGAGAACGGGCAAAAGTGGAACTATTAATCTTAAGCCTGAACATTATATAGGAGTAGTTTTAATTTTGACTGAATAAATTACGAAAAAAATAGACATTTGTCAGTAACTTACTTAATAAAATGATTATTGCAACCATTGTTTCATTAAATTAAATACTGAAAGCTTATCCAACTAATGTGTGTTTTTTTATGTTTACCTCTGTTCTAAAATAATTTCTTAAATAGGTAACGTAATCTATATAATTTAAAACATCAGAACAATTTCGTGTTCCATTTTCCTTTTTATTAGGATACTGATTAGTTCGTTACCATCAGATTAATAAATTGTCTTCATATTTACAATGAGGACCTCGTGGCTAAATAATAACAGCCGCCCAGGTCGATCTTTAAGGTTAAGCCGTGCTTGCCGAGGTTGGTCTGTGGATGGGTGACCATAATTACATATCGAGTTTGCTCCGTGCCTCAGAAAGCACGTTAAGCCGTTGGTCCCGGCTCTCATTTGTAGATCTTTGACAGTCGTTACGAGTAGTCAGAAGCTAAAAGTCTGACATCCAGTTTTACCAAGGGGTATCGTATTACCCAGTTACTGGGTTGTGGAGGTCAGATAGGCAGTAGCTTCATGTAAAATACTGGTACTCAGCTGCATCCGGTTAGACTGCAAGCCGACCCCAAGATAGTTTGGGAAAAGGCTAGGCAAATGAATGATGAAAACATTCTTTCAATAAATTCAACAAAAAATGCGACAAGGTGATTTTGTGAACTAAAGTTCACAAAATCACCTTGTCGCATTTTTTGTTTAAAAAGAACTACTTCCATGAGATTGTCTATAAGTACGCATACCTAATTATTACTCTCATTTTTAGCTTTTTCAGGAAACAAATGGAGCTTACAAAGGGACGGGTTCGTGTTTTACTGTAAAAGGAACAACGGGCCGCGCGTGCGATGGTACTGCAAGCACAGGAAGCAAACTGCTTGTCAGGTCTCTCTGGTCACCTATGATAACGAAACCGTACTTTATACTGGTAAACATAACCACTATTAGACACAAGCTGTACAAAGTTGCGCCTTTCAGGTTTGGACAAATTGAGGGCATAAGAGCTCCGAAAATTTTCCAGAAATCTATACTTACCGATTTGGTCAAACCCTTACTAGTGACATTTATTTATTTCATTTATTTTATCATTTATTCTATTCTATTTTAAAGTCTGTTACTTTAGAATAGAATAGAATAGAATAGAATAAAACTTTATTGTACACCAAAAATTAAACATAACGGGCTTACAAAACTAAAAATTTTATGGTTACAAAGGCGGTCTTATCGCTGATAGCGATATCTTCCAGACAACCTTCGGATGGACATTATGGAATTAAAATTAAAAAGGGGGGTAGTCAGTGGTGTACCTACTACACAAAAATTTTAAATAACAAAAGTAAAGTTATCTACTTATGTATAACATACATATAAAAAAAAAAAAAAAAAGTAATTAAATATATTTGTAGATATTTGTGTCTATAACATTAAATCGCAAAAATAAAACTAGAATGGTTACAAATTTAACTGAGACTGCATGAAATTACAGAGACTGAAAATGATTTGTAACTAGGCTTTTAAAAGCAACGAGTGACTGTGCTTGTCTTACCGACACCGGCAATTCGTTCCATAAACGGACAGCCTGGACCGTGAAGGACTGGTCATAAAATTTGGTGGAATGAGCAGGCATCAAAAGTCTCAAATTCTCCGATGATCTCAAGTGTCTACTGTGAGTATCATGTAGGAACTTGAAACGTTCTTTGAGATAGGACGGCGTTGTGGGATTAAACAGAATACTGTAGAGAAGGGATAAAATATGGGCATTCCGGCGAAGACGGATAGGCAACCACTTGAGTTTAAGGCGAAACTCTGAGACATGATCATATTTGCGCAAACCAAATATGAATCTGATACAAAAATTTTGGAGTCGCTCAAGCTTATCTAGCTGCACTACATTGAGATCTGGATAACAAGCATCAGCATAGTCGAGAATTGGGAGAAGAAGGGATTGAGCAAGCGCAGTTTTAGTGGCCGTTGGGAGGAAATTTCGCAATCTGCGTAAAGACCCCGCAGACGCAAACAGTTTGCGGCTGACTTCTTGCAACTGGGGAACCCAGGACAAGTCTTTATCAATGTAAATTCCCAGGTCTTTTACTGAATCGCTATATGGAATTATGGCACCATCAAAAACAATGTGGGGAAGCTTCGTCCAGTCAATTCTTGAACGCAGCCTAGGGCTGCCGACAACAATGACTTGAGTCTTCGCAGGGTTAACCTTCAAACCATGAGCCAAACTCCATTCAGAAATACGTGCCAAATCTTTATTCACCAAATTCACTGCCTCAGACAATTCGTCAACGGGGGCCTGTGAATAAATTTGCAGGTCGTCAGCATATAGGTGGTAGGATGAGAGAAGTTCGTTGGAAATAGAATTTATAAATATGGCGAAAAGAAGAGGAGATAGAACGCCCCCCTGTGGTACGCCGGCAGAGGTATTGCACCAGGAAGACGACGAGCCTTCAATGCAAATACGTTGTCGGCGGCCACACAGGTAACTACGAAACCAATCAATTGCCGTTGGAGATATGTTAAGAGAGCTGAGTATACCGAGTAAGATATCGAAATCGACGGTGTTAAACGCATTACTGAAGTCTAATAAGGAAAGTACCGTCAGATTCCCATTCTCCATACCTAATCTTATATCGTCCGTAATGTTAACAAGAGCTGTGGTAGTGCTATGACCTGGACGAAACCCGGATTGGTAAAAATTAAGGAGACTGTTTTTACAAAGGAAAGCACTCAGCTGATTATGGATAAGGCATTCTAGGACTTTGGATAGGAACGGTAATATGGAGATCGGGCGAAATTCAGAAAAAGAAACAGGATTACTCTTTTTTGGGAGAGGCGTAATTTGGGCTTCTTTCCAAGAAGAAGGAAAAGCACCACTGGATACGGAATAATTAAGGATATGGCAAATGACAGGAAGGACTTCGTCCAGGATAGGAAGTATCATCTTGCGACTGACACAGTCACTACCAACAGCATTAGACGTAATGGATAGTATACTCTTCTTAACATCACAATCAGCAAATTGATTAAAGACGAAAGGAGAATAATCGGGAGTGGGAAGAGATGAAAGATTATTGAGAGTTTTGGCTTTAATAGCGCCATTGAAATTACAAGAGGTGGAAAAATGTTTATTAAGTAATTCAAGGTCTATATCTTTAGGAATAGACTCTTGACGTGACTTTCCGACTCCCATTGATCTGAGGAATTTCCAGACTTTAGCTGGGTCGCCGTTTTCGACGGACTTATGAATGTGGTGGCGTTGGGCATCCCTACAAACTAAGTTGCTGCGATTGCGGAGAGCAACGTACCTTTCACGATTCAACAAATTCGGTCTGCACTTGTATCTCGATTTTGCTGCAGCCTTCTTTTGCAAAATGACTTTCATGTCGGCTGTTAGCCACGGTGCAGGTAGATGTTTAATCTTTACTAGCCTAACAGGTGCATGGACGTCGTAGAGCTGGTTAAGGTTAGAATTGAGAAGATCGACTTTACTGCGTACAAAGCGATGGCATGTGACATTATCTGTGTATATTCTCAAGAAACCGAAGTACTCGTACCTATAGTTCTAATATAATTTTAATTTTGTGTGCATGTATCTCTAAGGAGGAGCTGTCATAGGTACTGTACTATACTCATGAAAGTATTTTTGAATTGATTCTGTTCATTAAAATACTTTTGATACTTTATGATTATATTTTAAATTAAGAAAAACAATATTAAGAAAAAAATATTAAGATAAACAGAGAAATAGATTTGTAGAGAGAATTAAAAATTATGAAACAACTTTTTTAATTTTAAATAAAGATCATAGTGATATTGATTCTTTTTGCGTTCTTGCTAATTCTCAATTCCGTTATCAAAAGTTTTGGAAGAACCTATCATACTGAGAAATGAAACAAAAACATAGTACATACACGAACATCACTAATTTGAGCCTTATTTTCAGATTACAAGCTGATCCCTCTGCCTACTGGAAGATACTTGCTTAAAATTGGTCACCACACGTAGTCCAGAAATAGCGGCAATTTCTCCGGTCGTTGCAGCTGGTATTGCTCGAAAAGGATCAGCGAGGAGTGCCAAGTTCGAGTGAAAATGTACAACAAAAAAATTTGTAAGCTGCACAGGAGTACACACACATTACCCTATAAATAAAACAAATAAAAGAAGCCCTTATTCTTCCTTAATATAAAAAAAAAACATAAAAATTACAAGATAAAAAAACTTCTTATGATACATTAAGGACGAATTTATGTGTACGAAGTGGTATCGTTATTTTTTTCTAATTGTCCTTAACGACGGAATGCCTAACAGCTTTTTATTCTTTCGATTTCCCAAAATTATAATAATTATTGTAATTTTGTTGACTTTTAATTATTTATATTAAAATAGTTTCACTAACTGCTTCTATGTACCTACACCATATTATGTCTTATCACTAATCAATTCTTACCAAAAGTTTTTGAATAAATTAAAACTACTATAATTATCTAAAAATCAAATCAACATTGTAACTTGCTAATTAATGTTAGTATTGTTTTTAGATTGCGAGCTGATCCCTCTACCTACTGGAAGCTATTTGCTTAAAATTGGTCAACAAACGTACTCCACAAATCGGGTCAACTTCTCCGGTCAGTGCACCTGGTATTGCTCGAAAAGGATTAGCAAGAAGTGCCAAGTTCGAGTGAAGATGATCAACAAAGAGGTCGTAGGCTACACAGGAGAACACACACATGACCCTACGGATTGGTAAAATAAAATAAAAACGAAATTTGAAAGCATAGACTTTAATAGCTGCCAGTATCTTACAGAAGATTAAAAGTAGTCGTTTTTTTTTGTTGTTTATTATTAGAAACTGTATGCTATGTGTATTTTTTTGTAATATCGCTTCTCAATTCTCCGTAGATGAAAATGTCTGTTTTTAAAAGAGTTATAGGTATTGTCGTGTCGAAGAAATATTCGGTAGCTGGAAAGGCCTGTCGTCGAAACTGACGTGACGTAGATGAAAACTTCTGTCGGCGAAATGTCCCGTGAAACGGAAATAAATGATTTGTCCCGTTGACCAAGAGTCTAATGATGAATCGGTCTTCGAAGAACGTTTGCGGTATCTAAAAAACTTTATGAAATATCTTAGCCTAAAACCATATAATCATTTAGTACTTACGCTATTAAAAAATAATTATAAAATAGACGTTTGTCAGTAACTTACTTAATAAAATGATTATTGGAACCATTATTTCATTAAATTAAATACTGAAAGCTTACCCAACTAATGTTTGTTTTTTTTATATTTACCTCTGTTCTAAAATAATTTCTTAAATAGGTAACGTAATCTATTTAATTTAAAACATCAGAACAATTTCGTGTTCCATTTTCCTTTTTATTAGGATACTGATTAGTTGGTTACCATCAGATTAATAAATTGTCTTCATATTTACAATGAGGACCTCGTGGCTAAATAATAACAGCCGCACGGGTCGATCTGTAAGGTTAAGTCGTGCTTGCTGAGGTTGGTCCGTGGATGGGTGAGCATAATTACATACCGAGTTTCCTCCGTGCCTCGGAAAGCACGTTAAGCCGTTGGTCCCGGCTGTCATTTGTACATCTTTGAAAGTCGTTACGAGTACTCAGAAGCTAAAGGTCTGACATCCAGTCTTACCAAGGGGTATCGTATTACTCAGTTATTGAGTTGTGGATGTCAGATAAGCTGTCGCTTCATATAAAATACTGGTACTCAGCTGCATCCGGTTAGACTGGAAGCCGAACCCAAGATTGTTTGGGAAAAGGCTAGGCACATGATGATATTTTCAATGAAAAAGACGTTTCTTTTTCAGAAAAAGTCAAATTTATTCGATCCGCTCGCGGGTACTACATGCTGCGTTGCGGAAATAATACATACTTTTCTGACGTAGCCACGAAATCGTTGCAGAATAAGGTATACCTATGGTACTGCTCCATGACAAAGAGTCGACACTGTCCAGCCAGGATTAGGACTTATGGAAAAATGATTGTTGACTTTCATGGAGATCATACGCATCGCGGGAAATTCTTCAAAAAATAGAAGTTTGTTGTATAAGACAAAGATATTTGTCCAAGCCTTTGTACACTGTTTTTTTTCATATTTGTGCATAAAGTTTTAACGAATAAATAAAATTACTTGACTTATTGTCTTGATGGAATATACATTAATACGTATATGTATGTATATTATATGAGTAATTCCATGAATCTTCTTTTTGATAAAATTTTCGTGTGGTCGGTACGTAATAGTAGTCTAGTAGGTTTTTGTAGTTTAATTTTAAAAACATAATTATCTCTTTAGGACTGGCTTTTTTATTATTAAACGGTTTTATTTAGCTTGTCGTGTTTGTTGTTTGGGTCAAAGCGGTTTGGGTAAGTTTGGAACCAGTGGTATGATATTTTTCACAGCGCCCACAAAGATAACTGTTGTTAACGTATAGTGGAATACATAAATGTGCAATGACACTACTACCTTCTTTCAGGTCTTCAGCCAGTATTCATCACCAACGCCAAAGGATCGCGGATTCTCTTCGTAGGCGGACACCGGTATCGAATAAATGGCGCGGGAGACTCTTTCAAGGTCCGATGGAGATGTACCAGCCATGCCAAGTACGGATGTAAGGCAGTCCTCCACACAATCTACGATGAAATAGTTTATTTTTTAGATCTCCATACCACTAGCTACCAAGACGATTCGTTGTAAATAAAACATAATAATAATAGCCTAGGTAGGCTATTATTATTATGTTTTATTTACAACGGTCTGCTTCGGTCAGGTGACCAAAGTTGAAACAACAGAGACAACCCATCGACGTGGGATATTTTTAAGTGTGTGCGCAGACACAGATGCACTCTTTTCTTTCTTACACTCGTAGTCCGACGGGACGACAATACGACACGACTGGAGAGAGACTTTGATTTTTATTTAAGAGGGAATAAAATTCCAATGATATTTTAAGTGGATGTAGTAAGTTTTAATTGGTTATTATTAAATGGAAACAATAGTAATTTGTGTTTAATTTCAAATGGATACCCTTTGTTGATGAGTTTATCTTGCATTAAACAAAAATGTTTGTGGTGGCATTGAACGCATTCAGCGAAAGGTCGCAATTAAATGTTCAGGTTTTTCACAAGATTATTTCAGAATAATTAAAGTAATATTTAATAAAAATGGTATTATTTATAATACCAACTATACCTACCATAAAATAGGTACTTGCCTATATTAAGCACGTACATACGTAAAAGATTTTTTTATTTTTACTGAAATACCGGGGGCTATCACCGCATGGTAAGAGGCACATTGAACATCAATATTAAGCTTAAAAGGTCTCGACTGATGATGTCTACGCTCCGACCAGCACAGATCCTGATCGCAAACCCCGAGAGCTTGTTTTTTTTTTAAGAAGCTAGTTACCCAACTTACTTTCTATCTGACTTTCCATTCATTACTTATATTTTCCAAACGTGTAAAACAGTGATCCAAATTTTGTAAAAGTTACTACATATTAAACAGTATATTTGCAGGCACAAAAGCACAATTCATTGTATCGCAAAGAGGATACGTGAACATAGCTGTCGGTGAATATAAATTTTACAAGAAGAATGACTCACGAAGGCGAAAGGAAGAAGGTGGGACGAGCCGATGGGTTTGTAATAAAATATACATGGGTTGTAGAGCAAAACTACTGCTAGTTGATGACGATACTATTGTTGCTTGTCATAATATTCATACTCATGAGCCTTCGGCTTGTTCACGACCTCGGTCTCGATACTACCCGCGTCAAGTGACACGCACGCGCGTCTCTTCTTTCCTTCGCGCGAGTATTATCGCGGCGGTAGTACTTACAAACAAAATATGTTTAGTTACGTCTCTACGGATAAAATATTATTCATTTTAAGCTACATAAGTAAAGACCCCACTGTTATTCGATTTATAATTATTAGCTGATCTCAAGCAAAATAGTCGTGGTCATAATTTTTTTATTTTATGTAATACTTTGTGAAAGAAAGAATAAAGAAAGTCGTGAGTTTTTCAATTGATGTGCCAGATATTAAATGTTTTCTATTTACGTCTTTACCAAATTATGGTTTTTCTAGAAAATATACATTTTATAGGTAATAATGTGTGTTTATCAATGTTCAAGTCCACTCTATTTTTTTGAGCAACCAAAATATGAACCAACTCAGGTGATAGTGAACTGTATACTACAGGAAAAACTACCAGAACAGACAAATAATCATTAATTTTAGGATTCGCATCGGAGTTACTGAGTGGCTTTCTGAGTGTGGAAATTTCTGTTGAGCAAAATCAGAGAAATAAACTAAAATCAATGAATGAATCGGCTCACGTTGTTGCCCGAAAAGTTGGAAAGTTAAATAAAATAAGAAGAAACTGTCAAGGATGCTACAAAAGTAAATTTGTGAAGTGTGGCTATAAATCAGCTAAAATTTGTACGAAAAAAGTACCCACTGACACTGTTTTAATAAAGACCATCGCCGTTAAAATGTAGTCGTCGTCGTAATATTAGAGAAGAAAGTATGAAATTGCCGATTTGTACTGAAAAATTGAAATTAGTTTTTTTTTCAATTTAACATATTTATTTAATCAAAATAATTACCATTATTATCTATACATTGCTGCCATCTAGTAGGAAAGTCATTTATGCCTTTGCGATAGAACTCTGGTGCATGATCTAGATTCGACAAACTGTGTGAAAGTATTTTGTACTGCCTCCTGAGAAGAAAACTTTTTACCACGTAGAAAATTGTCCTAATCACGAATAAAATGGTAGTCCGTTGGAGCAAGGTCTAGCGAATACGGAGGGTGACGAATGGTTTCTAATTGCAGTTCCTGTAGAGTTAAAACGGTTTCTCGTGCTGTATGAGGTCTCGCCTTATCATGCAGCAATAATGGTGAAGATCGATTCATGAGTCGAGGCTGTTTCACTGCTAGTTTTGCTATCATTGTTCGGAGTTCGGCACAGTAGACATCTGCCGTTATTACTTGACCAGATCGGAGAAAACTATAGTGAATAACACCATGCTGCGATCACCAAACACTTACCATTATCTTTTATTATTGGTAAGCTTTGCTGTAGGACACTGTTGCGGCGTTTGACCTGGGGTCAGCCATTGCATTTTTCGCTTACGGTTATCGTAAAGAATCCACTTTCATCACATGTCATAATTCGATCCAATATTCCTTCATTTCGGTATCGATTCAACAAGGCAACACAAGTTTCAACACGCGTTTCTTTCTGCAGATCAATCATATCATGAGGCACCCATTTTTCATATTTTTTTATTTGACGCAAATGAGTCAATATTGTTGATAAGGTAACGTTAAACCATGCCGCAAGTTCCTGGGCAGTTTGGCTCGGATCGGCTTCCACCATCTCTTTCAATTCATTGTTATTCACCTGTATGGGCGGTCTTTCACGTGGTTCCTTCTTCAAATCTTAGTTTACAGTTTCCATCACGAAAGCGTTTAAACTAAAATCGCACAGTGCGTTCATTAGCAGTTCCTTCTCCAAACGCCACATTGATATTGCGAGCTGTTTCTGCTGCGTTAGTTTCGCGTCGGAACTCTTATTCAAAAATCACTCGAATTTTCGAAGTGTCCATCTTTGTTGTCTAAGCAGAATAAA
Source organism: Cerastis rubricosa (assembly GCA_949152445.1). Taxonomy (NCBI): domain Eukaryota; kingdom Metazoa; phylum Arthropoda; class Insecta; order Lepidoptera; family Noctuidae; genus Cerastis; species Cerastis rubricosa. The sequence continues at coordinate 17,553,658 of OX424527.1, forward strand.
AAAAACAACTGAAAGTCGAAAATCGAATGTTGCACATTTTTTAAAAGAAGAACTTCATAGGTACCATGTAAAAAAAGTTTCACTCAAAAATCTCAAACCATGAAGGTTCTATGTTAATTCGAAGTACCTATTATAATAAAACGGCAATTTCATCCTTTAACCCCTATTATTTAAATTTAGATGAAGCAACCTAAAGCTCCGGTCACACTAAGCCGAATTTGCTGCGCTTGACACAAGCCTCAATTATTGCGCGCGTTGATTGTTGCAATGGTAAGGAAGAGACGCGGCTGTTCGCGCCGGTTTGAAAACCTTTACACAATCTAATCAAAGCTAACGGCTCGAGAGCATCCCGCGCAGGATTGCCTTCAGTTTCTGTTTTGAACTTAATTGCTTCGTGTTATCCTAAAGGTAATCTACATATTATAATTATGTCGACCATACCTTTCAAACAAAATGAACTTAGTTGAACCGTGTAATCTAACTAAGGAAATATTTAACCTATTTGTGAATATTTGATGTAAATCCACTGTAGGAACTATCTACATCTGCATTATATAAATAATAATATTATAAAGAGGAAAGATTTGTATTTTTGTATGTATGGAATAAACTTAAAAACTACTAGACCGATTTCAAAAAATCTTTTGCCGTTAGAAAGCTAAATTATCATTGAGTAACATAGGTTATATCATATTTTCAAAAAAAAATAGTGATCCTTACTAAACTCCAATAATGTAACCCAAGGTGTAAAAAAATACCTAAAATATTCTTTACATCGCTTGCTCTGCCAAAACTATTGATGATAGAATAAAATAATGTACTACGACTTTGCAGAAAACATAATTAATTACAAAAAGTGCCGTGACAGCATATGTCTAACTATTATAGTTATGCCACAATAACTGTTCTTTTATTTTAAAAATTTCATTGAAGTGCCGCCGCTAGAAAAGAATCCTTATGTGTTTTTTTGGTTTTGATCCTTATCAAAATAAAGTATTTATATTCAAGACTACTTCAATACCTTTATATAACTTTTTGAATTATTTAATTCGGACATTCCAATCGAAAGATATCAAGAGTTTAAAAATGTAAGTATTAGAAAAAAGTTGCGTGGTCGCCACTCACCCTGCTCAGCTAGGCAGCACCTTATGCGATGTAGGCGTCACTGGGGTACGGGCCGTACAGGAGGCGAATCAATGTCAAGAAATGATTGTGTATTTGTGTGTATTAAAAAAATATTATTTTGGCGGGCTGCTAGTTTCTTTATAAAATGAATTAAAATTATGGTTTTCAGATATTCAATGTTAAAACTTTGGTAGTAAATAACAATAGACGATAAGGAAATACTTAGTTTTTTTTTGTAAAACAGACAGCCTGTTAATTAGCGTTCATTCTAATTTTAGTTTTGTTAGTATGGTCATACTTTCCCAATAACAATTTAGCTATTTTGCATGTTTCATTCTGACTGTACTTTCTACAGCTGGCGCCAAAGTTATATAAAAAAACTTGAGAGGTGTCACGGGACACCCAGATGGAACGAAGTTTCTTTTAACTGGCTTGCTTTCTATGAGAGAGAGAGAGAGAGAGAGAGAGAGAGAGAAACACGCACACGCCGCACGGCTTACAACTATAGCAATTGTCCCTGTCCCTGTCCCTCTCCTTGTCCCTGTCCCTGCACCTGTCCCTGTCCTTCTCCTTGTCCTTGTCCATGTCCCTGTCCCTGCCCCTGTCCTTGTCCCTGTCCCTGTCCTTGTCCCTGTCCTTGTCCCTGTCTTTGTCCTAGTCCCTGTCCTTGTCTCTGTCCCTGTCCCTGTCCCTCTCCTTGATTTTGTCCTTGTCCCTGGCTCTGTCCTTGTCCCTATCCTTGTCCTTGTACGCCGCACGGCTTACAACAATAGCAAAAAGTGTCGTTACAACTTTTTTGGTCTTAATTTTTTCCGTCTAGCTCCCTTTCGCAACGCGCGATAAGGTACTTCGTTCCAAAAGAGGAGGGATCATCCATCGACCTACGTGAAAAGCGAGAAAACTCACAACTCGTCGTATTGGGAATCACTTTAAGAGATATTAAAAACCGTTTTTTTTTCTTTCAGCTGTCTTCGTAACATCACAAAAAGGTAACACTATGATCAGAGTGAATGGTTACAACTTCTATCACAAGAAGACTCGTGATGGGTCATGCATCAAAAAGCGATGGGTGTGTTCTACTCATTTCGGCAGAGGATGCAAGGCTGTTATCTATACGATCGATGACGTAATAATTTCGATTAAAAATATCCATGATCATCGACCTATGCCCCGCGGTTTCAAGGGCAATTATAATACGGTTTGAGATATTTTTAAATTTGAACCAAAACTTGTGAGACACTGACCCGAATTTGGAACAAAAGTGTTAAAAAGGTCCTACAGTGCAAATAAAAAAAAAAAACATTCACGTCGCGATATCCGTCCCGTGTCATAGAATATTGAGCTGTCTAACTTAACAAACATAAAATAATGGATTATAACTTTGCTTCAGAATCCTTCGGATTGAGATAGGACGTGTGTTACGCAATGGAGTGCTGGACATTTTGGTCTGAAGTGGGATCACCACCTACATTATTTTGTGTTGAGTGTAGTGTATTTTCCGATCATTGACACATTTTAGGGAAAAATTAGACCCGGGTTTTAAAATTTTGCTGTGAAATCACTTTTATTTAAAATATTACTAACATTGTACTTTATTCATAATCCAAATGCCCCGGAAAGGGAGTCCTGTATTTTAGTAAGTACATTACATGTAAGCGCACACTTTATTATTTTACATTCATTCAATTATTTATTATTTAGCTTGGCAACATCATTGTAACATAAAATAAATGCTTGCTTAATAACTTATGAGCGTTTATACCCTACGGCATTTCATACAAACTTTCAAGTCGTTATTTTCCGAAATGACTTAACAGATTTTAATGAAACTTCCTACACATAAGCAGTATACATAGGTCTAAAAAGTTACTAAAAAACATTTTCGAAATGTCTTTTAAAAATGAAGATAATTGGAAATTTCTGTTTCTATAGATATAATAAAAAATCGGTCTAATTATTTTTCGAAAATGTTTTTAGTAACTTTTTAGACCTATGTATACTGCTTATGCGTAGGACGTTTCATGAAAATTGGTACAGTCATTTCGGAAAAAAACGATTTTAAACTTTGTATGAAATGCCGTAGGTTATGAACGCTCTTAATAACACACATAAACACTGTGAAAGACTAACATTGTACTTTATTTATTACTGACTACCCCAAGTAGTGACATTGTTTTACAATTATTCATTATCAAAATAGATATTGCATGGTTGTATAAGTAAGTGTTTTATTTCTCTGACGGGGTAGGCTGATGCTGTGGGTCTAAACAGAACGATGTAAACCCACATTTCGATGTACACTGACATTGAAGATTTTTTTCTCACGACTTAACTCAATTACATTGATACACCGTACTGTAGTAGTTTGGTACGGTAGTTGAAAAGTCAACAATTACTGCATAAATAAATAAATACGTATTTTGATAGCCAATCCTAGAAACTCAGTCCACAATATGTCCACACCAGTTTGACCGAACCAAACGAAACTGTCTAAAAGTCTACTGCACATCGGACGAAACACTATGCTCTAAAGCTGGCCTAGTGCAATACGGAGTTTTAATAAAATATAAAGACATCTTATACCTACTGGTTTTGTTGCCACTTCTATGCAAGCCTGTTCTTCGTGCCAAAATAACTGGTTTCTTTTATTTCAGAAATTTTAGAAAGCTCGCAGTTTTCATACGGCACAACTATGAAAGGCAATCCACTGATATTATACAACGGTTACCGATACTGCGAGATACGAAACAAAAGATCATTGTCCTCAAGGAAACGCTGGCGATGTTCAACCCATCACAACCACGGTTGTAAAGCAGTGCTGTTTACTGAAGAACATAATGTCGTCGCTTCAAAAAATGGTCACAATCATTGAATATAGAAAATAGAAACAAGTTCAGTTAGCAAGCGCATCGGATTTATTATATCGCACCACAACGAATAAAGACAATGTTTGTGTTATGTTTTTGGAATTGCAGAGACTCTACTTTCACGCAGTTTGTTTTTTAAGGAAAATATGTTTAATATTATTTATCGAATTTGTATGTAAAATATATAATTTATTTGTTATGAAGGACACTAGCTGGTCAAGCTACCCAAAACTGTCAATTTTTCCAATCAATCTTGGACCTAGTTTTTTAACCATAAAGTTAAAAATCTATTAAAGAAATTTGACAGATTATTGTAGCCTGATGTGCTGGCGTCTGTACAAAAACCGTTTCATCTGAATTTAGTCCTCTGCGCTTCTTTAAGTCTGCTGAGTTGTATATATTTAAGGTTGTTCTGAAAACGAGTAAAGAAAAATTCTGTTAAAAAAAAGATGCTCCTAGTTACAGTTAATCCATTGTACTCATGTAAATTGTTACGAGTAGTCAGAAGCCGAAAGTCTGACATCCAGTCTTACCAAGGGGTATCGTATAACCCAGTTACTGGGTTGTGGAGGTCAGATAGGCAGTCGCTCCATGTAAAATACTGGTACTTAGCTGCATCCGGTTAGACTGGAAGCCGACCCCAAGATAGTTTGGGAAAAAGGCTAGGCAGATGATGACTCATGTAAATTTTTAAATACAGATTTATTGAATAAATACTTTTGTTACTAAACTATCTGATAAAATAGAGTAAGGAATATTATAAAGCGAGTAGTCATACTGAAAAAAGCTGTGTATATATCGTTAAGATTATTCATTTACAATAACGGATATTATCATATATGGTACACGTCCACATAACCCGTAAAAAACAAAAAAAACCTAATTCTTCATATGGTTAAATGTTTTTTTTTTTTCAGTAATCTAGTTTCGAAACCAAGAGAGTAAGCAGCAAGAACTTAATCGTTGCTACTCGTACAGCATCCATAATCGAAGAGTATTGAACACAAGGACGAGGAAAGACGCGGCGGTTTGCCGAAATATAACCATTCACCTGAATATTGCTTTTTTTTATATGCTACACCGCAGTGTCTCAAGACGAAAGTCTATGACCAGTGTGTGTTGCCAGTGATTACATACGGGACCGAAACGTGGTCGCTCACAATGGGCCTCATCAGAAGGCTTAAAGTCACCCAAAGGGCAATGGAGAGGGCTATGCTAGGAGTTTCCTTGCGTGATCGAATCAGAAATGAGGACATCCGCAAGAGAACTAAGGTCACTGACGTAGCCCGAAGAATTGCCAAACTTAAGTGGCAATGGGCAGGGCACATTGCTCGCAGAACGGATGGCCGATGGGGCCGAAAAAATCTGGAACGGCGACTGCGAACCGGAAGACGATGCGTTGGAAGGCCTCCCACTAGGTGGACCGATGACCTGGTCAAGGATGCGGGGATCTGCTGGATGCGAGGCGGACGGGACCGGTCAATGTGGCGTCACTTGGGGGAGGCCTATGTCCAGCAGTGGACGTCTTTCGGCTGAAATGATGATGATATGCTAGAAATTGTGAAGATAGTCCGAGATAAAATTATTATAAAATAAGGAAGTTAATATAGTCTAACTGACTCAAATTATCGTATTCTAAAAGGTATTATGGCAAACGGTTATTAAAATAATAAATGTGTTAGAGTTTTAGGTTTAAGCTGATTTGGCTTTTTTTTCAGGTAAAACTCACATTAGCGCGGAGAAAATTGAGTCGAAGACACACAGGTAGAAAGGGCAAAAAACAGGTATTTACCATTCAAACTACATTTTTTATAAGGAAAGACTATTTATTATGATTACAAAGAAAATTGCATTTAATATTTTTTAAATAAATAAAAAGCCACTGTACCAAGACTTCCTATAAACACCACGAAGTTCATCGGTAATAAATAATAATGTTACATTGGACTTTGCAACCAAATTCATGTATTTTGTTTAGTAGTTTTAAGTGGTTTACGAGGCCTTTGTCCAGCAGTGGACGTCTTTCGGCTAGAATGAATTTGATGAAAATGATGAATGTTTGTTTAACCATAGAACTGTTGGTTACCGACTGCTACTAAATTACGTTTCACATTTACTTTCATCTTATTTTCACTTCTGGATCAGTCCCATTATCCCTTATAAAATAATTTTCGAAATTACTGAAGGAAAACCATTTGTAAAATTGTATGTATTCTTACATCAGAGTGTTGTAGGTACCTATTTAAAAAAATAATTTTAATAACATCTTCGTTTCAGGCCCTCTCGGTTCCCCCCAGGGTTCTTCATGACCCCTCGTGGTAAGCACTAGCTGTATTAAAACGGCTTCAAATATTCTTGTCGGAATCGCTGCGAAGGGAAATCTGACATCCTTTGGTACTGCTCATCTCATCACTCTAAAGGCTGCAGGGCATCATATCTCCAGCCACTCCTCAAAGAGGGGACTTATCGCCAACATTTTCACTGCCTCATACGCTCGAATGCTTGTGATTTCGATTTATTTAGTCGTAAAGTGTACAGAAAAATATTTAAGCAGTAATTAAATAAAATCAACACATTCGGTGTCATTATCAACATTTAATATTAATATTTAATATATTAAATAAATTATCTCATTTATTCATTTTAAAACATATAATTTACATTTTTAAATATTTTTACAAAATTATATAAAAAACATTTAAAAATATAAAAAATAGGAGCCCACCGGCATTGGGAACAGGGTCCGAGCTACCGGTGGTCAGGGCTCTTGAGAGAGGAACCTCCTAACAATACGCGCCGTGTCCAGAAGTACTGCTTTCTGAATCAAGCCCTTGATCCAGCTGCCAAGCGAAAGCCTACTAAGATGTTGGTCGAGGCTTTTGGCAATTAAGCCATTGGCCGACACGACTATCGGCACAATGACTGCTGTAGTCACATCCCACATGTCGACAACCTCGCGAGCCAGATCTAGATATTTGAATTGCTTATCTTTCTCTGCTTTCACGAGGTTCTCGTCATGTGGGATCGTTATATCAACAATCATTGCGCGACGCTCCAATCGATCTATCACCACAATGTCAGGCTTATTGGCAACAATAGTCCTGTCAGTGACGATAGGTCGATCCCAATACAACGTGATATTACCATTATCGAGAACTGGGTCGGGCGCATACTTATAGTATGGCACTTCTGATTCCACAAGGTTGTATTTCAAAGCAAGTTGCTGGTGGATAATCCTGGCAACGAGGTTGTGTCTATGCAAGTACTCTCCGTTAGCCAAACGAGAACACCCAGAAATAATGTGTCGGATCGATTCTCCCGGACGGTGGCATGCCCGACACACGTCAACCGTCCCGTCCTTCATAATATGTTTCCGGTAGTTGTTCGTCAACATAACTTCGTCCATAATCGCACAGACAAAACCTTCAGTTTCCCCAAAGAGGTTGCTGAATCGTAGCCAGGACACGGACGCTAGAAAATCTACATCGGGGCCATGAAGAGCCCGGTAGAAGCGCCCGTGAAGCTCCTTGCCCTGCCATACCTCCTTGCGATCATTAGTGTCTAATACTACAGGCTTGCGCCAGTTCTCGTTAGCCAAGAAGAGCGGGGTAAGGCCCTTGTCTAGTGAGACCACATCTCGGTGCATCCCCACGTCGGCTTCTAGGAAGTATTCCCTGAGACTGCATACCTCACGGTTGTGCAGGGTCTTAGCATTTAAGAAGCCACGACCCCCACACTTCCGCGGGATATACAGTCTCATCACCGACGACCGTGGATGATGCATCCGATTTGCGGTCAGCAGTACGCGGACCCTCCTATCCAGGGCATCAAGTTCCGTCTGCGTCCATTTGAGTATGCCGAAAGAATACATCAAAACCGGCATGACCCAACCGTTGAAGGCGCGCACCTTGTTTCCACCTGACAAAAGACTGCTTAGCACCTTATTCAGGCGGCCAAAGAAACGTTCCTTCAACGATTGTTTCATGTCAGCAGTATTGATGCCTAATGCTTCCGACATACCCAAATACTTGTAAGTTTCTGTTGAAGAGAGGGATCTAAGGTGTACGGAATCCGAGAGTTGAGTTCCCACAGATTCAGTAATCTCCCCTCGCTTCACATGCATGACTGCACATTTGTCCACACCAAATTCCATCCTGATGGCGCTACTGAAAGTTTCAGTTACCTTCAGTAGCTTCATCAGTTGCAAATTGTTGGGGGCAAAGATTTTCAGATCATCCATGTAAAGAAGGTGAGATATGACCTGACCACCTCTCCTCAACCGATAGCCTAGTCTTGAACCTTCCAGTAGAGTGCTAAGAGGGTTCAAGGCTAGACAAAACCATAATGGACTCAAACTATCGCCCTGAAATATACCACGCTCGATCCTTATCGGTTCGCTGTTCCCCTGCATCTGTCGACATCCTGGATAGCGAAGGACCGTCCTCCATTGCCCCATACACGACTCAAGGAAGGCGCGTAGAGTTGCATCAATCTTGTACAACTCCAGCACCCTCATGAGCCATGTATGCGGAACCGAGTCGTAGGCCTTCTTATAATCTATCCAACATGTAGACAGATGCCTTCGGGACCTGCGAACCTGTTGGCTAATGGCCATATCAATGAGGAGCAGCTCCTTAGTACCACGGGACCCATTCCTACATCCATTCTGAGAGGGAGACATGATGGAATTACTCTCAATATCTTGGTTGATTTTAGCTCTCAAAATGGATGTAAGAACTTTATAGACCGTTGGTAAGCAAGTGATAGGTCTATAATTTTTGGGCTCCGCAGTACTACCTGATTTATGGAGCAGGTGGGTAATGCCTGTCGTCAGGAACTGGGGCAGCGACCCTGACTCTAAGGCTGATTGAAACTGGGACGCCAAGCGAGCGTGCGATCTTTGGAACCATTTGATCCAGAAGTTGTGCAGTCCATCCGGCCCTGGAGATTTCCAGTTTGGTAACGGACGGACTGCACGAGCTACGTCTTGGGGGCTGATGATAATTGCCCCCATTTCAGGTATTGGATCACACGCTTGTTCAACCTCCCGGGTCCAACCGCCCTCAGTGTGACTGACAGGCACCGACCAGATGCTGCGCCAGAACGAACACATGGCGTCATCATCCGGTAGACGCGTGTCAGTCACCCCTTGGTCTGGTCGTTCCCAAGCCCTATATACCCACCGTTCATCGCTTTGGAATGTGCGATTCTGAGTGTATCGCTCCACTCGCCGCTTGTACCGACGAATACGGCTTGCCCATGCACAGATCTTCTGCGTCAGGAAGTCGATACGCTCTGTGACGCAGGCTAAATAAATTATTATTCCCTTTATTCATTTTATACACATTCATTTTACATTTTTAAATATATTTACAAAATTAAATACAAAAACATTTAAAAATATAAAAATAGTAGCCCACCGGTATCGGGAACAGGGTCCAAGCTACCGGCGGTCAGGGCTCCAGAGAGAGGAACCTCCTAACAATACGAGCCGTGTCCAGGAGTACCGCTTTCTGAATCAAGCCCTTGATCCAGCTGCCTAACGAGAGCCTCATCAGATGTTGGTCGAGGCTCTTGGCAATTAGGCCATTGGCTGATACGACTATCGGCACAATGATCGCTGAGTCAACAGGCCACATGTCGACAACCTCGCGAGCCAAGTCAATATACTTGATTTGTTTATCTTTCTCGGCCTTCACGAGGTTCTCGTCATGTGGAACCGTTATGTCAACAATCATTGCGCGCCGCTCTGATCGATCCATCACCACTATATCAGGTTTATTGGCTACAATAGTCCTGTCAGTGATGATGGATTGATCCCAATACAGTGTGATATTGCCATTTTCGAGAACTGGGTCGGGCACATACCTATAGTACGGCACTTCCGATTCCACAAGGCTGTATTTCAGAGCAAGTTGCTGATGGATAATCCTGGCTACAAGGTTGTGTCTATGCAAGTATTCTCCGTTAGCTAGACGAGAACACCCGGAGATAATATGACGGATCGATTCGCCCGGACGGTGGCATGCTCGACATATGTCAACCGTGCCATCCTTCACAATAAATTTCCGGTAGTTATTCGTCATCATAACTTCATCCATAATTGCACAAACAAAACCTTCGGTTTCTCCAAAGAGTTCCCCGGAACGTAGCCAGGCTACGGACGCTGCATGGTCTACATCAGGCCCATGCAAGGCACTGAAGTAGCGTCCGTGAAGCTCCTTACTCTGCCATACTTCCCTGCGGTCATTAGTGTCAAGCACTGCAGGTTTGCGCCAGTTCTCTTTAGCCAAGGAGAGCGGGGTGAGGGCCTTGTCCATCGCGACCACATCTCGATGCATCCCCACGTCGGTTTCTAGGAAATATTCCCTGAGACTGCATATCTCGCGATTGTGGAGAGTCTTGGCGTTTAAAAAGCCTCGACCACCACAACTCCGCGGGATATACAGTCTCATAACCGAAGAACGTGGGTGATGCATTCGATAAGCCGTCAACAATGTACGGACCTCCCTATCCAGGGCGTCTAATTCTGTTTGAGTCCATTTGAGTACGCCGAAAGAGTACATCAAAACCGGCATGACCCAACCATTGAAGGCACGCACCTTATTTCCGCCTGATAAAAGACTATTAAATACTTTTCTCAGGCGGCCAAAGAAACGCTCCTTCAACGATTGCTTCATGTCAACAGCATTGATGCCCAGCGCTTCCGACATACCCAAATACTTGTAGGTTTCGGTTGCTGAGAGGGATCTAAGATTTATGGAATCTGAGAGCTGGGTTCCCACAGATTCCACAATCCGACCTCGCTTTACATGCATGACCGCACATTTGTCTACACCAAATTCCATCCTGATGGCGCTACTGAAAGTTTCTGTTACCTTCAGTAGCTCCATCAGTTGCAAATTGTTGGGGGCAAAGAGTTTCAGGTCATCCATGTAAAGAAGGTGAGATATAACCTGACCACCTCTCCTCAACCGAAAGCCCAGACCTGAATCCTCTAGCAGCGTGCTTAGAGGATTCAAGGCTAAGCAAAACCAAAGCGGGCTCAAACTATCGCCCTGAAAAATACCACGCTCTATCCTTATCGGTTCGCTGGTCCCTTGGATATGCTGACATCCTGGATAGCGAAGGACTGTCCTCCATTGCCTCATACACGACATCAGGAAGGTGCGCAGAGTTGCATCTATTTTATACAACTGTAGCACCCTCATAAGCCATGTATGTGGCACCGAGTCATAGGCCTTCTTATAATCTATCCAACATGTCGACAGATCCCTTCGGGAACGGCAAACCTGTTGGTTAATGGCCATATCAATGAGAAGCAGCTCCTTAGTACCGCGGGACCCATTCCTACATCCATTTTGAGAAGCGGACATGATCGAATTGTCATCAATGTGTTTGCAAATTTTAGCTCTCAAAATGGATGTAAGAACTTTATACACTGTCGGAAGACAGGTAATAGGTCTATAATTTTTGGGCTCCGCAGTACTACCAGATTTATAGAGCAGGTAGGTGATTCCAGTAGTTAAGAACTCGGGCAGCGACCCTGATTCTAAAGCTGACTGGAATAGGGCCGCCAAGCGAGCGTGCGACCTCTGGATCCACTTAATCCAGAAGTTGTGCAGTCCGTCCGGCCCTGGAGATTTCCAGTTAGGCAACGGACGGACTGCACGAGCTACGTCTTGGGGGCTGATAGTGATAGCCCCCATTTCTGGAACTGGATCGCATACTCGCTCGACTACCCGAGTCCATTCACCCTCGGTGTGGATGACAGGCACCGACCAGATACTGCGCCAGAACGAGCACATGGCGTCATCATCCGGCAGGTGCGTGTCAGCCACACCTTGGTCCGGTCGCTCCCAACTCCTATAAACCCACCTTTCATCTCTTTGGAATGTGCGATTCAGAGTGTATCGTTCCACCCGCCGCTTATACCTACGGATACGGTTTGCCCATGCATACACTTTCTGCTTCAGGAAGTCGATGCGCTCTGTGATACGGGACATATAGTCACGAGGACTAATATCAGTATCCGCAAATGCCCGCTTCACAAAGCGCATCACTCGAGGGCGATTGTTGCCCTCCCTGAAGCAGATTAGTTTGCCGATGAGTGTTCTGGCCCCACTAATACGTCGCTCAATCCTGCATTGCCAAGCCGGAACGGCAGGTTTAGGTCGTGTAGCTCTGTCATCAGAAAATTTTACATGAGCTACACGACATGCCGCTACAGCCGCACAATACAGGATTGAGTGAGCATCAGTTAGGTCTTCGCAGTTATCAAAATAGTTTGACAACTGCGAATCCGGGACAGCCACCAGCGCCCTATTTCTGTTATGCATGGGCAAAAGAGGTAAGCGTGGCCTAAGTTCGGGCGACATGAACCGATATTCTCGAATCGCACCCTCCAAAGCACTCCTCATTTCCTCACTGCATTGGGTACTTACATTAGTAGCCACGTCATGACTCACTTCGTCAGCGCGATGGAATAACTGACTAGACTGTGGTGGATCCACAGCCTGCGACGGAGGGACAATGACGTGGCTACTCTGCATTTCAGTTCGCAAGCGATCAAGTACGGTGTCGTCCAACATACGATTACGTTGGATGACCCGCACCTGATCCGACAATCGTTGCGCCGACACGTTGACAGCTGGCTCAAGCACCTGAAACAGAGAGAGCATCCGAACACGGTACGCGGTCAGGTTGTTTCCTCCCTCTGTAGCCCCATAGTATGAGCGCATGACATTTTCATTGATGGTTCGCGTCCATCGCATGCGCTGCACACTTCCGCCGGGAGCTGGGGGGACCCTATCAGAAGCCGGTGGGCCTCGCGGTCCTAAGCCGTCCGGCGGCCGGCGTCCTCCCCGTCGACGAGCAGGTGGTGGCGTCGTGGGCGGTGAGAAGTACTCGTCGCTGTCGCTCGACGCAACTGCCACGGCCGGTGTCACAGCACTCACGGTGAGGCTGGGTTCCGGCGGCGGCGAGGCGGAGCGGGGCGACGAGTCCGGAGGCGGTAGGCGTGCACGAAGAGCAGCTGATCTAGTCAACATTGGTCTTCATTCTTCATTTTATTGTGTAAATTTTTTCTTGTGACGTGATCTGACACTGTATGTCAGATCAATGAATTGTTGTGGTTTTTTCTTTTTTCGGAAACATTTAGCCATTTTATTGATATAATATATTAGAAAAGTCTATTTGAATTGGATGGAGTAAATTAAAATCACAAGTTCAACTATTAAGTATTAAATATTTAGTAAAAATGGTAAATCAGAATAGAAGACGTTTATGTGACGTAAGTGTTGCCAGTTAAATTATTATTATTATTATTATTTAATATTTTATATTTAATATTATAGTACGTTCATCGTAGGTACATCAAAAAATATTTACCTATTCGTGAGTCTCGCGTCATATATTTAAAGGTTTTATAATTGCGCAGTTTTGCTTCCCATTCCTGCTTATATAATAATAATGCATAGAATAAACGCAACACATTCCGTTTCATCCATTTCAATAAAAAGCCAAACGCAATAATTTCAAAATGTGAGGGTAGGTGGCCGCCCCAATAAGTAGGTTTTCTAAATACGATTTTTAACGTACCCACGAATATGGTGCAATATCTTATTCCAACGTAAAGTGTGATGGCGAAAACTTTGAAAAATGAGCGTTAATCGTTTTATTTTTTGTGCAATTGAATAATTTCTGAAAAATACCACTAGTAATTAATACCACTTACTTAGGTACCTAGACAATTTTTTATAAAGGTCGGTCTTAGATTTTGTGTTAAGTAATCATAGAAAAAAATGTACAGTTGAGGTTGAGTTGACTAATATTTTTTATTGTTACTTTGATAATAATAATATTAAATGATGATGTTGACACCGAATTCGTTGATTTTATTTAATTACTGCTTAAATATTTTTTTGTATACTTTATGACTAAATAAATCGAAATTACAAGCATTCGAGCGTATGAGGCAGTGAAAACGTTTTTCGAAACAGCGTCTTTCGCGACAACTTCATTCGAGTCCATGAGCTTTCGAACCTGTGAGGCAGTGGAAAAATAATTCGCAACAGCGTGTGTCGCAACAGCGGCTTATACATAGCTAAGGATAAGTGTGTTTCGTATAAACTATTTAAGCGAGTCGAGAGTTTTTTTTTTAACAGATCTGACGTACCTATTGTCCAATTATCTCCCTCGGTTTAGTTTCGTCTCTTCAGGTACCTGAACCCAATTGAACCTATGGACTTGATGTTTTCTATTTTTACAGACTTTATTCCAAGTTACGTCTATTCGAAGCGAGGTAATGCTTCTAGTAGCAGGATATTCCTTTCACCGCCAATTGACTTACAAACTTTTTGAGAAAACATCCGTTCGGACAGAAGAGGTTGACGATTGTAACTTAGCGAGCCGATTGGGCTTCCGCCAACCACTTTCCTGCTTTTCATTCTATTCTTGCCATTAGACGTAGAAATACGAAACCAGCAAAGTGGGGTTCTGACTGTTTAAAAGAAAATGTGAACTCCCGGGGACAGTGTGAATTATTTTTAAAGTTGTGACACTGTGCACCTGAGGTGGACAAGCTGGGGGTGGACAGTGGGAATAATCAACGTCAAGTTATTTGTTTGTCACATATGTGGTTTATGGAATAAATTTAACCTGCAAAACAAGGGAAAAATGCACTTGCACAATATAGAGAAATACTCATTAGTTAGTATAACTTAATTCTGCTAACATCATAATTAAATATATAATATTAAATTTATTACAAGCTTCGCGAAATTCATCCCCTCAAAGCAAGGCAGGAAGCTCATCCTTTTGCCTGGATACACGTATAACCAGCACTTCACTAATCCCAACAATCAGAAGAGGAGGTGGATGTGTTCAACTCACCGTAAGAAGGGATGCAAGGCTGTTGTCCATACAGTAGAAGATCGAATAGTCTTCTCGAAGACAGTCCACAATCATCGTCCTGATGGGCAATACTAATACTACCAATAGAGCGTAATGAGCTAAAGAATAAGAAATTCATATTGCGTTTATAGCTAAATGAAAATTGAAAATGTAAAATTAAACTTAATAAAATAAAAAAAAAAAAAAATCGTTTATTTCAGGTCATTGACCCATATTGGTTTACACAACAATACAAATAAAAATGACAATGTTAATGCAATAAAAAAAAAAAGTAATAATTAAAATAAACAAAACAAAATAAAACATAACAATTAATTTAAATTAAGTAATGAAGTTATGTCAGCAGTAAATAATAAAATGTCTTTATGAAATGAAATTATAATGTCAAAAGGCACAGAGCAAAATAAAATAAAAAAAAAAAAAAAACAGAATTAGATGGCCAATAAATTAAATTATGGAATTAAGTTATGTCAGAATTAAAAACTATAATATCCAAAAGACATGAAATCTATATAAAAAATTACAAATCAAGCACTAACAATATGCCTGCCACAACAATGCCTTACGTAGGGGCAATCCTGTCGCTGAGCAACCATCGCCAGGACAGTGTTGGAGCTAGCCCGCACCCTGCGCACCAAGGACGCGCACCGCTTGCGCATGGTGGCGTGGAAACAGTCGGTGCGCGCTTCCGCAAACATGCCTGATGCGCTGCAGAAGCGGGGTAGCCCCAACACAGCCCTGAACGCATTGTTGTATTGGACACGAAGAGCACTGTAAGCAGCTTGTGAGTAAGATGCCCATAGGCTGCATGTGTATAAGGAGGTACAGAAAGCTTTAAAAAGTATGATTTTAACCTGATTTGAACATCGTGCAAACCTACGGGCTATCATATTTGCTCTCTTAGACAGTGCCCTCCGCTCCCGCTCAATGTCGACATGGTCTTTCAGATCAGATGTTACCCAGTGCCCCAAGTATTTAAATTGGTCCACACGTTCCAACGTTACACCATTCAAGCGAATTGGCGGTACTTGGTGTGGGCATTTGGCGCCTCCCTGAAATACCATGAATTGGCTTTTCGCGACATTATACTTAAGGCCATGGCTGACTGCGTACTCCTGACAGACTTGTAATAGCTTGCGTAATCCACAAACCGACGCGCTCAGCAGCACCATGTCATCTGCATAACTCAGATTGTTCACACATACATCATCAACATGGCAGCCCACATGCCGACTACTGAGCGCGACGATGAGTGCATCCATGTAGAGATTGAAAAGTGTGGGTGAAGTTAACCCACCTTGTCTCACCCCACATTCAAGCCTGTATGGCTCCGATAATGAACCCGCCCATCTGACATTGTTAACCTGGTGTTCGTACCAATACTTGAAGATGTTAACAAGTTCATGCGGCATGTTTATGCCCTCGAGTTTTTGCCACAACACATCATACGTAACCAGGTCAAAGGCCTTGGACAGGTCGAGGAAGCACGCGTACACTGGTGTTTTACGATCCGTGTAGTATCTGACGGTATGCTTGAGACACAGTATTGCACTATCAGTAGACAATTTAGGTCTAAACCCAAACTGATTATCATGCAGAGACACAAGTTTATTTAACCGTGTATCAAGCAAACCGTCAAACACCTTTGCTATAACATTAGCAAGAGATATAGGCCTGTAGTTAGTTTTATCAGCTAGATCACCAGTTTTATTCTTCACCACAGGCACTACTACCGTTCTCATGAAGTCGTACGGCAGGTATGAATGGCTCAGACATAGCGAGTAAAACATAGCTAAAACCCTAGACACATGCGGGCCGGCACACTGTAAGTGTTCAATACTTAGGCCATCATGGCCAGGAGATTTGCCTCTGGTCATATATTTTATGATTTTCCCCACCTCACTGGCCAAAATCCTCGTCTCCATAACACCCATCAGCTCATCATCATTGACCTCAGCAACCTGCCTTCCTAACTGAGGCTTTACAGAAAAGTAAGACTTAAATAGACTCGCAATACCTTCCGCTTCGCTAACCCCGTCAACGCTCACTGGTAGGCCAGGACCCACGTTTACCTTTTTGGTACCCTTCCAAAAACCACGAAAGTCACCGTTCGAGTGCTTCATGGCAAGGGAATCCATTTTCAATTGGTCTTGATGATCTTGGGACCACTTAAGCCTAGATTTGAATACCCTTCTGGTTTCGCACATTCCGCGATATACTTCCCCGCATCTAGGCTTGCCGCAAAATACCCATTCAATAAACTTAGTTCTGGCCACCCGATGAGCCTGCTTGACGTTATTGTTCCACCCTACTACACGCGAGCCACCCATACCCGACCCCCCGCTTCCACGACCCGCCAAAGACGCGTCACGAAGAGCAGACACAATATCAGAGTACAGTCCGTCAATGGCACGCCTATGACCACGGTCGCGGCAATAAGAGTCAGCACAGTGAATACACTCAACAGGAAAGTCAACAAGTCTGAGCCTCTCGTTACACTCACTAGTATACAAGGCAACCTGTTCCCCCGTACGTACACCCCACACTACCCCCTTATCCAACATAACACTGTGATGTACCGTCTGCGGAATCAGATTTAATTTACACTCGATAATAAGTGGAAAGTGATCTGACCATACCGTGTCATAATTCACATACGCGTTAGTAACAGATTGTCCTGCAGACTGAGTTACCAAGCAGTGGTCCAGCCAGCTGCACGACCCGTATACGTCACTGATAAAAGTGAACGTATCCGAGTCAATACCTAGCATTTCCACATCAACACATATCCAATACTGCTCAGCACAATAGCTTACAAGCTCGTTGTAAAATAGGCCATACGGTGTAGCATTAAAATCGCCTAAGATATACACAGACTCAATGCCGTACTCCTCAATTATTGCGCTTACCATACTAAGACAATCCGTGAACTCAGCTAAATTGCCCGCCGCGTTCGTAGGCATATATACGCTAAGCACTATCACTGGCCGGTCGCCGGTTATTATTTTAATGGCACATATACGCTCACTATCACTACGCAGCACAGACACTTGCTGAAATACGCTGCTTCTCCACAGCAAGGCGACGCCACCAAAAGGTCGCCCACGCAACAGAGCCGCGGACGTGTCCACCGCCGAAATCCCCGTGTAGCCAAACTCACTGTGAATCGTACTTAAGTACGGTATTTCCTCAGGAAGTAGCCAAGTTTCCTGCAAGGCTACCAAATCACAGGAACGACAGAGTTCCCTGACGCTATCTATGGAGCGTTTTACGTTTTTGCAGTTGTAGGTAGCAAAACGATATGGCCTGCTATCCATTACTGTTATTATTAAAACCGTCAACAGATAACAATCCGTTCTGCTTTCGACGCTTAAAATTGACAAAGCGTCTAAATACGATGCCTCGGGGCCATAAATTCTCATCCAGATAAGATGGTAACTTGGACTCGGAGACAAAAAATTTGTAGGCAACGTGTCCCCTTTCTTTCTTCATTACTATTTTCTCCAAAGAAACCGTGTCTTGCGTTCTCGAGCGAATATAATGAATTATTTCATCTTTGGTCGTCTCACTATGAACATTAGTGATAAATATTGGCAGTTTTCTTTCTGCTGCTTTAAATCGTCCCTCCACATCAGTCGCAACACCGGTTTTACCCATATAGCGATATTTGGGGTGCTTCTTACGATAAGACACTTCCTGCCATCCATTGTCATTGTTGTGTACATTGCACGGAGTATCCGAGAGAATCATTGCGCCGTTATTAGCAACGTTCGCATTATTCGTACTAATCAGCTGATGCGCTTCATTAATACTCACAGTCTGGCCCGAGCGCTCAGTCGTCGCCAAACCGGTTGAACACACGCTCGGCTCATGCGTGTGAGTCACCACAGCGCTTACACCGCCCGGTGACGTCCGCCACTGCGTACATGACTCATGTTTATTTTGTTTTTCTTGTACCTGCATAATTTCTCTGTATTGAGGAGTTCTTTGTGGCAGATCACTATCATTCTCCTCCATGTTCGATATTACCTCGTGAAGAGAGGAATTATGCAGGTCCGATAGTCCCACTGGCCCACTATCCCGTAACCAGGCGCCGCGATTCATATTCACTTTAAAAGCAGACGTAGGTGGTAACGAATCATTTCTGATTGGAAACAATTCCGTTCTCAACTCATTTATATTATCTAACGTCGCATAGGTGGTTTTAATTTCGTCAATTGCTGCTTGCATTCGTACTAAATCTTTCAAAAGCTTCGTACAGTCCAAGTGGTCGAATGTGATTGGTGGCAACTTTTCAAGACTCCTGGCCACAAACACAGGAATATCATCCGGCTCAGCTGATTTGAACAGATTAATGATATCCGCCAAATCCCTCTGCTCCTTGCCTTTGTTTTTCCTTATAATCTTTCGCAGTTTCGATGGAATGGCATCAAAAAGAAGTGACTTAGATCTTTTGATTTCATCACTCGTGAAGGATGACACACAAATACGCACTAAAGTTTCTTCGTCCACAACAGACACTTTGTTCTGGATGTAAGCCAACATCTCATCGATAACGATGTTACACTTGTCACACTTAATAATGTTCGTCATTTTTACTAGAAATCGTTACACAGCGCTGCCGTAAACACGCAACCGTCGTCGATAGGTGCGCACGCGCGACTGATAATAATATATTATTATGAATTTTAACGTGTGTAGGTATACTATTTCAAATGTTGCATGAAAAAAAAAATTAAGAGAAAAATTACTTTGCGAAAATTACCTAATTTGAGTTTCTTTTATTTATTTATAAAGCTTAAAGCACGTTTGTATTATAAACATCTGGTACGATGCTTATAAGTGTGCGTTGCGGTATGGACTTTCACAGAATAAATGCGAAACTAATGTTCTGTCCTAGATCCGGCTCTTCCTAGCTTAGAAATCTTTAATCGGACACCAATGTCACGTCAAATACTCACTATCAATGCAGAAAGATTAGGACCGGTTGTTCATAAAAAAACCCTTTTCCATTTTCATTAGAATAAGTAATACAACATTAGTTGCATCTTTTTTTCTTTACCTATCTAATGTTATTTCATGACCAGATAAAATTTAAAACATTATTCACAGGCATGGCACACTACGTCACCTCAAGACAAGGCGGTAAGCTGATCCTACTATCGGGATACACCTATTGCCTGCAGAAAATTAACATGAGTCAGAAGTCGAGATGGATGTGTTCCTCGCACCATAAGAAAGGATGCAAGGCTGTCGTCCATACAAAAGACGATCGTCTTGTCTACTGGAAGGGAGAACACAATCATTCTCATAATGGGACACAATATTATAGCTTGTGATAAGCTACAGAGAGCTCGCAACAGACACCTTTGTTTTCTTAAGTTAAGTTCTTATTGTAATTCAAATACATATAAAAAATTAAACAACTTTACAAGAGCACTTTAGATTATTATTTTCTTTTCTCATTGCCATCACACGTATTTTAGGTAGGTACTTAATATTTAAGTTACCACACACTCTTGTTTTTTTTTAATTATAAATAATATT
Organism: Cerastis rubricosa; assembly: GCA_949152445.1. NCBI lineage: Eukaryota > Metazoa > Arthropoda > Insecta > Lepidoptera > Noctuidae > Cerastis > Cerastis rubricosa. Next base: position 17,574,111 of record OX424527.1, read on the forward strand.
TCGAAAAAGTGATGACGTATAATTGTTTTTTAATTTTTAATTACAGGTATTATAAATTACGTCACTAGTATACGAGGCAAGAAGCTAATCCTTATAGCAGGGTACACCTACTGCCTGAAGAAGATTTCCATGAGTCAAAAGGCCAGATGGCTGTGTTCCACGCACAATTCGAAAGGATGCAAGGCTGTAGTCCATACAGTAGACGATCACATTGTCTACTCAAAGACGGTCCACAATCATTCTCCTCACGGGCAATTTTATATCAATGATGTAATCATGTGATAAAATAAGAAATCTGTACGGAAATAAAACTTACGAATCGCACTTTTAATGGAAAAAACAAAACTTAGTTTATAAATATTAATTAGCTTTTAGTCATTTTATTAATTTTTGTTTTAACATTAATTATGTCGTAATTATTGAATTACTAATTACTAGTTACTAGAGTTCGGAAATTGCTAACATATGTGTTACCCCCGCAAAATAATGTCGAAAATAGTCATTTAAATGTTATAGATGATAGTTGTTGGCTGCAGCTTCGCTCGCACGTAAGTGTATGTATAGGATAAATAGTTGTGTTAAAGTCTGTGATTTTCAAAGTAGAAGCCAGAGAATTAATTCTGGTTAGAAAAAGTATATCTTGGTATTTAACTCCCGGAAAACTATGTTAATAATGAATTATCCTACCTACCACCTCTTTGTAAATGATGTTTGCGGTGTTTCCTTGTGGGGCTAAAATTACTTTAGTCCGGGGAATTTACGCCGAATATTAGGATAACTTTGCATTAATTAAAAACAGCGATTATTTTCATTGAATGTGTAGGGTATGATCAGGAGATTATATTAATCTGTATCCCGCGAAAAGTTCACCTCCGCGTATATGTTTTTTTTAAGAAAACGTTTAATATGTATTTAACTTGGTGGAAAAAAAATATAAACAGGTATGTTTATTTGGAGTATTTGTAGAACAGATTGAGTACTACAAGTAGGTCAGAAAATTAAACATTTTTCATCCACGGAACATTAGTTTTTTTTTTAAATCTTATTATTTGACTTCGTATTATGGCAAAAATATTAACAGGACAAAAATAGTGCAAAAATGATTAATATCACCATGTCTGGCTATTATTATAAAAATTAAACAAATTCTGCTCCGGACTTCACAGAAAATCAATAAAATCAAAAAATTTAAATACTACTTACGGCAAAAATTTAACAGGATTTAAATTCATTTAATAATGAGAAATATGTAAATCCAAACCTTAATCCCCCAAAATTAAACAGATTAGAGCTTCTTTATTAATTAGTATTGTCAAAGTAAAAATTAAATTACGATGCACGGTATCAGCGCTAAGCAGCGTGCGGCGTTCGGCGTGTGCTAGTGTGCGTAAACAAGATAAGTGCTGCGTTCATTGTGTGCGAATGACTGTGGTGTTGTTTAAGTCGGTGTTTTATTGAGTTACGCGATTGTACACCTTATTTCTTTTTCGGAAAGATCAAATTCCTATGAAAGTGCTGCACCAGATACAAGAATAAAGCTTGCAGACGTATTTTACGTAAACATTAATTCTATTTTTTACGATTTGCTTTAAAGTGATAAATTTTCGTGTAAATAGGTTAGAAGTAGCCTTTAGATGAAAGTTCTAAATTAAACCCTGTTACCTTTTTGCCACAACCGCTATTGTAAAAAAACTGGTAATAATAACTTCCGGTAGTACAATTTGTTTAGTTTTGTTTAATGGCGGTGTAATATATTAATTTAAGTTATTTTATGTAAAAAAACCGCTGTTTATATTTTTGCCTTAAGAACAATCCAAAATCCAATTCTTTATTACTAATTCTTATTTATAAATACCAATATATACTTTTTTCTAACCAGAATTAATTCCCTGGCTTCTTACTTTGAAAATCACAGACTTTAACACAACTATGTATCCTATACATACACTTACGTGCAAGCGAAGCTGCAGCCAAAACTATTATCTATAACATTTAAATGACTATTTTCGACATTATTTTGCGGTGGTAACACATATGTAGGCAATTTCCGAACTCCACGCGTCGAAGCCGCGGGCAGAAGCTTCTGAGATAAAGAATGTTCAGTCATAAACAACTTTGAAGTTCTTTTGTCTGGTTGTTATTTTCTAGAAATATTTCGACGGGACTGGTGCTTATCATCGAAATACAGGCATTGTCTAGTTTGGTTACAGATAAACGACTCATCTGTTAGTCAGTCGACTCTCGTTAATTCGAAACTCGAGGGACTTTTAAATATTACGAATTATCGAGTGTTTGAAATATCAAAGGGTTCGAATTTTTTCAGAGGAAATAAATAAAACTTCGAATTATTATTTGTTGATCAATAATTACTTATTAACTGCTATTCTAACAATGACAAAAGTTTAGAGGTACATTCGTGTACATATTCATAATGTGAATTAATTAATCTTTCGAAAAAGCTCTGTTATACTAGCTTGTGTACTATGATACAAGTTTGAACTTGTTTTAAAAATGTAGTTACAATCTTTCTGTCTCTTTCTCTTTGCAAATTTGAATTGTCGAGTGTTTGACGCCGATAAGTTCGAATTAACGCGTCCTTTTGTTACGTAGCAATGATTTTTTCGTTCGAATTACCAAGTGCATAAAAATGTATTGATTCAGTTCGAAATATAAAAAGATTTTGTAGGGAACTCGAGATAACTTTGAATTATAGAGAGGTTCTAATTATCGCAGGTTTGAATTAACGAGAGTCGACTGTACATAATTTTGCCAAATAAATTGTAATCTAGTCCTATTTGTTTTTGGAATTTATTAAATGTTACATAACTTATTGCTTGCCTATGTTGAAAGTGGTAGCAATCACGCCTTCTGTTTTCGTAATGTCTCTAGTGTAATTGTACCTAATAAATAAAACAATTTTACAAGTAGCAGTCTAAGGTCAGCTAGGCTAATTGCGTCTATGGGGCTAATGCGTCTTCATGAACTTATTCGAAAACTGTTTGGCCTACTTTGGTTTCTGACATCTAGTTAAATTTGCTTAAACTAAATCCTTTACATGTAGTGCGTACAGATGGCGTTGTAGTAAAATTATAGAATTATTCAGCCAATTTGTATATTGCACTTGTGTGGACAACTTGTTACTGCGAGAGGCGAGTCAAAAATCCAAGCTAATCTTAAGTTTTCTTTAATTTAATGATTTTATTCATCAAAGATTGTAAGAAATAGATATTGGGGTGCTTATACAGATAGTTATTTTTAATGAATTAGCTTTATTTGAGGAGTTAGTTATATTGCCATTTTTTAGGGTAGGATTAATGTTTTGGGCTAAATGCGTCTGCCGTTACGGGGCAATTGCGACTGTGTGACGCATTTGCCCCCAAAGCAGAATTCGTCAACCTTTTTATGTCCTCACATTTTAATACGAACATGACATTTTATATTCAGCTAAAAATTATATACATATTTTTGCCATGGTGGTATTGAAATACGCGAACATTGACAAATACTTGACCAAATATGATTTTCAAAACTTCATACAACAAAGACTTGTATGGCCATGGCAAAATACTCATTTCAATTTGTCATCTATTTGTTTAGGATGTAAATAACCAACAAACGTAATACCTATCATCCCTTATCATTTTGTTATGGATAATATAATAATGGAAAATACAATTTTTTTTTTTTTAAAAGCTAATTTTTTTGGTGTCCATTTTGCTACTTTTTTACTATTTATGAACACTATCCTGAAGAGGAGTGCGGGTATTGCCATGCAAATATTTTGATTAATATGATTTGTAATTTTATGTTGTAACCACTTATTTACTTCTGTAAAACTTGATATTAACGTGGGTAATTTAATTCATTTCAGATGTAAGTATCGAAAATGGTGGCGCGAGCTCTTTTTTAAGTAAAATGTTGACAACATCTGGATTTAGCATGGGGCAAATGCGTCTATGAAAAACTGGACGCATTTTCCCTATTTTTACTAAATCGACTCTCAATGCGTCAATACTTCTTTTTGGCTAATTTAAGTGTCATACTATTGCACAGAAAATTGAACCGTAAAATAATATCTTGTTTTTTCACGAAAGGCTTACCCATCCAATATTTACTTAATAAAGACGCATTTGCCTCAAACGGGGAAAATGCGTCAAAAATTCAAATTTTTGAAAAAACACTCAATAATAAACCCTTTTTAATATTCCGGCGAAAACATCACTGCTAGAATTTTGTTCAAAAATAGTCATATTAGGCTTGACTTTCAAAAAGTGGGATAATGCCATAAATTCGCTCCCAATAAGCCGATAACTTGAAGTGATCGGAAAATATGACGCAATTACCCCGGTTGACCTTATATTTTTCTTTGCCTTTTTCCTCTCCCTTCCGATCCTTTAGACATCTATTAAGTTCACACTGCATCAGTCAAAATTAGCTGCGACAACGTTGAATATAAAATTAACTCAAGAAATATTTTCCTTTATTTACAGATATGGGGTACGACAGCAGGATTACGGAAGCACTTGGCAATCAAATTATACAAGATTTTTTTCAGAAGAACCTCTCTTTTAAGAATAACAGATGACTTACCGAAATAAATAGCGCGATGCGACTCACTAACGCGTTATTCAATTATACACTGTTTCATAAGTATCTGATGGATAAGTAAACAAATGCATCTGACAAGGTACTTCTGAATGCCCAATTGTATTGACTCTTATGAATTGAATGTATCAATTTGACCGGAAATCTCAATTACAAATCGCCTGAAAGATGATTTTCATTAACATTTAAGGTTAATTATTTTTATAACCACAATGTTCATAGAATTTTTTTAATTACGTTTAAGTAATGTTATTCAAACAATAGCGTTATTCAAACAATACCTCTTTCGGCAACATTTCCTAAGGAGCGAAGACAAATGTTTTTTTAAAACAATGTTGGATCTACATCAGAAACACAAGCCATTAAATTAAAGTTGAAGACTGCCAAAATTTTATTTTGTCGAATTTGATAATTAAGACCGTTAAGCAAGCTGCGCTGCATACATGTTTAGATCGGCCTGGTTAAACCTAAGCCAGGCGGCAATTTACATTTGATAATGGCAGCTCGGCTTGTAAGTAGGTACTTAGAAGAAAAAAAACTGTCAATCTATTCTTTGAAATTCCTTTTGTTTGCAGAATATAAAGGAGGAAAAAAGGAGAGCGATGCCTCAAGTGATGATGAACTAGTTAGGCCCCAGAAAAAGGCCTCTAAAGTCTGGAAGTATTTTGTCAAAAAAGGGATGTCTGATGCGAAATGTCAACTTTGTAAAAAAGTGTTAAAACGCCCTCAGAGTTCTACTACATCGTTACATAAACATTTACGGTTAAAGCACAACATTTAAAACTATATTATATTATTTATTTTACTATATTTTGTTAAATAAAGCTGATTTATAATTTTGAAATAAAAACAGGTAACTTCGTTTCTGTTTGTTTATACTTGTTTTACCCAAGCGACAAGTGTACTTGTTTCACCCAAGCGACAAGTGCGTTACGAAAGCGGAACCTGAAAAAAAAAATGTTTTTTTATTATATTTTGACGAAAACGAATCCTATGGATATGGTCAAAATTTTTATACATAACATTTTTATTTTGGGTTTCGTTTATAAATATTTATTTTTCTATTATTTTTTTATTCGTATTTGACCGTGGCATCTTTTTGGGCTTCTGTTTCAAATGTCACAGCGGTGTCCTGCCTTTTCGCCGAAAATTGTTTGCCCGATTTTCACTTGCCAACCAACGTTTCGCCAATGTTTCACTTTGAAAACTAACGATTAGCCAATTTTAGTATAACGTTTCATTTGGTAGAATTATTGTTAAGCTGAATATTACATTGACACAAAACGTTTGGGACATTTATTATTTGTCAAACATACCGTTTTTATAACAACCTAAAAATCCCCAATGTAGCCCCACTGATTGTATGTGTGTACAATAAATAGGCAATGTTACTTTTGCTACCAGGAGAATTTGGATGCATGAGCGAGCGAAGCGAGCACTGGACTTGGGGCACCCCGACTCGGACAGGTTAGGTTCGAAGGGGATGGCGGGGTCTAGTGAGCGAGCGGCGCAAGCGAACTAAGACCCCAACATCCCTTTCGGGTTACTGTAAACCCTGCAGACAGAATTAGGAGCCTCGCGTAGTGGGGCTACGTCGACTACGGTTTTTAGGCGAATATAAAATGTTTTGAGGTTAGGATTTTTCTCAAGAACGGTGCATAACTTTTTCATAGGAGTGGTGCCAGGGGAGAAAGTTGGCATTTTAAAAAGTGTCATTATGAAAAGCAGGCCAAACGTACAGTTGGTAACTGTTAGGTTGGGAAATAAAACAAAATTATATGATAAGTTAAAATTCTGTGAAACGTTGGTTGGCGACTGAAAATCTGGCAGAGAACCGTCACAGCACTATGCTGAGAAAGCCCCTCAGCATGGCCTCGTAGAGGACTAATTTTAGTTTAATATCTAAATCTTATCTTTCTTCGTTTAATTTTTATAATTTTGTTTTAGTGTAATTTCAAACAATTTGTTTTGTCCTGTGCGAGACGAATATTTTTTTTTTCTTTCTATCTTTCACCGTAGGTACGAGATCCACAAGACCGGATATTGTTTTCACAATACACCGCTATATATATACGCTATGTAATATATACCGTATATAATTTTTGTGACTGAGCAGAATAGCGGATATCCATTTGCCTGTCGAAAATATCGATACTTAACTTATAAAATATAACTTAGATACAATAAAAAAATCTGAAATTCCGTATTAGTCTTAATACTTACATTTACCTATAATATGATATTGCTTAAGTTGAAACCAGACGAATGATGTCCGCCGTAATGTGGGCCACTAGCAAATATTTGAGCTCTTTGTCTCATAATAACGTCGTTTTCAGGACCAATATTCACGATGTCCACTAAAAGGACACGGATTCTTTGGTTGTCAGGAAACCGATTTAGACAAGACTACTCATCAAGCGGCAAAACGAGATGGCGTTGCTGCATGCAAAAGGGCTGCAAGGCCTTTATCTTTACCCTTGACGATGATACGATCATCCGCGGCAATCATGAACATAACCATGTCTGTTAATATTGCTGACTTTTATAACCAACAATAAACAAATCTAAAATTCTTTATGCGTCTTAGTATCTTTACCTAAAATATTATATTACGGGTAAAGATGAGAATATTTGTTTTTATTATCATTCTCACGTTTTTATTACGTCGTTTTCAGGAACAATATTCACGATGTCTTCCTGAGATGTCATCCTGTCATAACGATGTTTGTCCGATGGAGAAACATGTTTAGTTTGATGGTCTGTAGCACACCCTTAAGTATGTATGTACCTTTTCCAGTACACCTTGTATAATTATTACAATGTTTGTTATTGGTATGCAGCGCGCAAAAACTTTTAGACTAAATTTGACAAAAAATAACAATCAAACGTTTTGGTTTCAGCGATAAAAGGAGCCTCAATATTATAGATTCAGTCGCCATTATGTCTAGGTGAAAAAACTCGTCGGCACTGCAATACACATTGCAATAAAGAGTACAAAGCTGCCATTATGACCACTGGTTGTGAAGGAGAAAAAAAATAAAGCGCGTTTTTTGACAAAATAAAAGTCACATTAAGTGTTTTCACAGAATAAAGGTACTTTAAAAAAATCTGAATGTATTTATTTTATCTCTTCCTCGTTCCTTTTGATAATAAATTCATGAACTCTACCTATTTGGTAGAAACGATCGGATGAGCTAGTCAGAATAGTCTTCGCAAGGATCAGTGAAACTTGTAAAGACCAATTGCAGACCGACTGCGGACACCGCGGGCTCTGACAGATACATCAATAGTTTATTGTATCGAGGTGTTCATATCCGTAGTCGCGTTCGCAATCTGCACAATCTGGTTTCACCAAACCTTAAAAATGCAAAGCAAGAGATAATTGTAGCATAATTTGAATGAAAACATTATTGTACGATTCTTATTTAAACTGTTAAGACACGTTATTCTTTCAGGTGCAGTGTATGCGAAATCTAAAAGGGGAGCCCGTGTTATCATACTGGATGGATACTCTTTCTACCACCATCGTACCACAGGAGTGAAGTCTCGATGGTACTGTGCCACCCATTATAGAAAGGGCTGCAAAGCTGTTATCTATACTGTTAACGACGAAATCATCAAAGCAAACAATGTACATGATCATACTGCAACTGACGTGTTGTGTGATGGGGATTTCAAGGTGTAGTTGAAATTGTATTGTACTACATCATATGCCGAACTTTTTTCCAATTTTGTTGGGGTCGGCTTCCAGTCTAGCCAGATCCAGCTGAACACCTCTACTCTACCTACTACTGACGTTCACAACCCAGTTATTGGGTAACTACACGTTACCCATTAGTAAAACTGGTTGTTAGAGTGTCGGCCCTGTGGCAGCCGGGTCCAACGTCTTCACGTGCTATACCTACCTCAAAGTTTTTATTCGGGTGTCTTAGGTTTTGAGTTTTTCAATGACAGCTTTTAGGATGTTAACTCTTCTCAGTATCAAAATACTGTGACTCTTTACTATTCTAATGTGGCTGATTTTTGTGATCAGGAAAAGTTTCGAAATATTCACATTAAACTCCATTACAGCATAATAACTAGAATGATTCATTATTGACTTATATCATAATGGTGTAGTGATCTTATGTAGTAAACATTATGTTATATATACAATTTGTACGAGTTTTACCTCGCTTATATAGCATTTGTAAAATAAAATGTAGTAGCATACTTAATCTTTTTTTAAATGGTCAACGTACCAACAGTTGTAGTAGTTATTCGTATCAAAATTAAAACCTGTTGTTTCTCCAGGATTCTGAATATGATAATCCCGAAGTCTGATATTAGCCCTTTTTGCAAGGATCTAAAACAGAACTAACAAAATACCCACCCAATTTTTTTTTCTACATTAATCACAAAAAAAGGACTTGTACAAAATACTCCAATGTTTTACTCTATGACGTAAGCTATGCCTAAAGCTACAATAGTTGGACCCAAAACAACTAAGTAATGATTTGTGATAACCTAGTTAGAAAAAAGGAACATTTTTATTAGGATTAATGTATGGGCGCACTCGAAGAGAGGCCGGAGAGGGGCCTGTAAAGGAGAAGCCTTAGTATAAAATACATTAATTATGGCCTTTTTCACGTTTCAGGTTCAGGTTTTCCGTATTATATTGTAAAATTTTGGATTAAGTAGTTGTATGTCCATCTCTTGATTGTTTTCAGTAGCACTTAGTTCTTATAAAATATTTGTTTTTATGATTTACCTAGGTATGCAGGAAGCTGTATTCTCTCGAAGTCAGAGGGGGGCTGTAGTACTAATCCTGGATGGATACCGATTCTCTCGCCAATTAGCCAGTGGGCTAAAGACGCGCTGGTTCTGCTCGACTCATCACTCTAAAGGCTGCAAAGCTGTAGTCTTTACACTGGAGAATTTGATCATCATAGCTAAAAATGATCATAACCATTAAATTATCAATAATAATGATTGTCGTATCGAACCCCACTTTTTATCATCATGTAGCCTTTTGCAAACAGCATGTGTTGGGTTCGACTTGTATCTGTAATTTTGTGCGTTGTTCGTTTGAAAGAATACCTCTGTTATCACCACGTGATCGACGTGCAATACTTTAAGGCCGAGATTTATAATGGTTAGTTATTTTGTGCTATACGTTAAATTGTCTCGTCTTGCCCTTGTTGTTTGACTTATGAACAAAAGCGCTACGAATAAAACTTAACCTAAGTTACGTTTCTAGATCACGGCCTAAATATGTTTATGAATTAAACTCATAAGGTCTTGATTAATTCAACAACTTTGTTCTTTTTGAACTTTATTAAACGGATATAAAGTCAATTAAAACCCTGTTTTCATGTCCATAAAACATTGTCATTATGATATCATGGTTCTATTCTAATTCCTATCTGATAAAAAATAAGTAATCTAGTTCGTCTCATTCTCTTTTATTAAATTCCAGGGGCAGCATTTACATATTCCAAACGAAGGTCTCGTGCGATCCTCCTAGCTGGGTACAGATTCTCCTGACATTACTGCTTGGGGGTTGTTCGAACCTTTGGATATGTGGTTGCAGAAGGTCGTAAATAAAATCAGTGTCCAGTATAAAGTCTATTGATGATAACTAGGAGTAATAGTTACTTTGACGTTGAAATAATCTTAACAGCACACAAGTTATTGCTACAGCGCGGCGACGACGACTGGCCGCTAGACTATATGCGCGGGGAACATTGCATTTAGGATAGTTAGGATTATTATTACCTGTAGTTCCTACATTTTTCATTTGGGTCAGCGTTAACTGTAACTGTAACTAATTATGATTAAGAAAATCACTATCATTCATAATTACTTATAATACATCCCCTAACCCTATCTTTTGTTATTTTTCTAGAAGCCCAATTCATCACAACGTCGCGTGGAGCTCAGTCGATTATTGTAAGGGGGTACAAGTTTCTGCGCCATAGAACCAGGGGGCTCAAAGTGCGTTGGGACTGCGGAACCCATAAAAAAAAAGGATGCAGAGCCTTCCTGTACACCGTCCGTGGAACCAATGAGATTATCAGATGTGTCAACGAGCATTCTCATCCGATTCCGGTTATGTTGAATTTTTAGGTTTTTTTTTTATTATTTTGATCTGTAGGTAATTATTAGGTATTAAATGTAATTATTTTAAACTTCTTAAATAAAGCTAAAAAAATATCACACTTAACTATTACTGCGCGAAAATACAAATAAATAAATCAATTTATTGACACACACAAGTTACAAATTATACAAGCAAGAAAATTGAACATAGTTATTAAAGTTAAAAACTAGAGGAAGCCGTGGGCCCCAAACTAGGCACAGCCTGAATCTTTGTGGCCATATAGACAGTTAACGCAAATTGAATAACCGACTGTTCAGCGTGATACAGCACTACAAGACAAGAAAAAAATAAAATTAAAAATGTATAAAACTATTATCAGTCTCAATCAATAAAATAAAATGAAAGACGAGATGAACAGTATGAACATGCATGATTAAAATAATTTTCAAAATCAAAATATTTTATTTTACATAGGCCTACATGGGCACTTATAAAACGTCGACAAAAGAGGCACGGTTCGGGTTGGTCGTTTCCTATGGAGAAGAACCGGCAAGAAACTCCATGGTTACTCTTTTAAAATCATTTGGTTCTACAATATTTGGATGTTACAGCGTTAGTACTAAGTGTGAGAGGACAGCGTAGGCCCGAAAATAAGTCATCGCTTACTACAAAAGGTAGAAAAAGATGATACCGAAAAAAAAAAAAAAAACGTAGCCTACAATGTCCACACATTCACAAAAAATATGAATGAAAAAGAATCTATACAAAAGTAAAAATAAAACTAAGAACACAATAGACACAAATGTAGTCATCAGTACTGTAACTATTCTGCTTAATGAATAAACGGTGCAATGATTTGAAAACTATTGTAAAACATCTGAAAAAAAAGAATAGAATAAATAAAATTCGGAATAGTTAGAGACATCCATATATTTGTGTCGTTTATAAGCTACCAGGGAAGCCGCATGAGCAGAAGGAACTACAGCCAAACTTCTTTATCTTCAACATAGTCCCTAATTTTGTAATATGCTTTTTTAATAAGGACACGTTTGATGCAATTTTTAAACTATCCATCGGTCAGTTCTATAACTGACTTTGGCAACTTATTATAAAAGCGTATACTGTTTATAAGAAATGACTTGCTAGTTTTTGTTAATCTAAATCTGGGAATTACAATTTCGTGTTTACTGCGTGTGTTTATATTATGGAAGTCGCTTCTAATTTTGAAAAGGCCTCGGTTTTTACGGACATATAAAATACATTCTAAGATATAAAGTGAAGGCAGAGTCAGTATATCGATCTTTTTAAATTTTTCTCTGAGGGACTCGCGAGGACCCATTTTATACATCGCGCGGAATGCCCTCTTTTGCAATATAAAAATTGAATCAACGTCTGCTGCCGATCCCCACAGCAGAATTCCATAAGACATAATACTGTGGAAATACGCGTAGTATACTAACCTAGCTGTGGCTACATCAGTCAACTGCCTTATTTTCCTAACTGCTTAGGCGGCTGAGCTTAACCTCCCCGGAAGAGTTCCAATGTGCGCGCCCCACTGCAGTTTTGAATCGATAGTAATTCCTAAGAATACAGTTTCCGCGATAACATCAAGTTTTTTGCCGTCAAGATTTAAATTAAGGTCACGTTGAGTTACATTAATTTGGTAAAGAGAACTTTAGACATTTTGTTTTGTTCGTATTCAGTAAAAGATTGTTAGCTGCGAACCATTTCGAGAGAATAGTTAGACTTTCGTTGACATGTATGAATTTTAAAAATTAGCGAAGTGTCATCAGCAAACAGAATTATATCCGATAATTTGGCCATCATATATGGGAGATCATTAATATAAACAAGAAATAGGAAAGGACCAAGAATTGAACCTTGGGGCACACCCATCCTGACTATAGACCCAGAGGATGTCGCCCCATTTACATTTACTTTTTGCTGCCTGTTTGATAAATAGGAAAGAACAAGATCAGCAGCTTGTCCACGAATTCCGTAGTGATGTAATTTACAGATCAGCGTGTTGTGGTCGACGCAGTCGAACGCTTTTTAGAGATCACAGAAAATGCCAATAGCATCCTGGGAATTCTCCCAGGATTCCAGAATGTGACTGATAAGTTTTAGTCCCGCGTCCGTTGTCGATCTACCCTTCGTGAAACCAAACTACTGACTATGCAGTATCCCATTAGAGTTGAAGTGAGACAACATCTGGTCCAGCATGATTTTGTTCATAGATTTTACTCAGTGCTGGAAGCACAGATATCGGTCTATAATTAGAAGGATCACTCTTACAACCCGATTTGAAAATTGGTATCACTTTACTATGTTTCATCAAGTCAGGAAACTTGCCGCTGTCCAAACATTGATTGAATATGCCTGTTAGGACAGGCGCAATTGAGTCAATAATGTTTTTTTGTTTTTGATTGTGGCAATTCAAACTGGTTTAAATTTGAAGTTTGGTATGTCTTTTGTGAAGTTCTCTTTAAGAAGGCCCTCAGCTAATTCAACCGAAGAGGGGAGAGATTTCGTAACCTCTAACGGAATGTTACTAAAGAAATTATCTAGTGTCTCAGTGACTTCTAAATTGTCAGAAATATTTTTGTTATCTATGTTTAAAGACAGTTCACTCTTATCTTGTTGTTGAGTCTTACCGGTTTCTCTGTTAATTACCTGCCACACTGTTTTTATTTTATTATTAGAATTACCAATTTTATTACTTATTATTTGAGATTTTGCTTGAGCGCAGACACTTTTGAATATTTTCGAATAGTTTCTAACATAAGTGTGAAAGACTTGATCTGAAGTCAGAGATTTTTCGTGATATAAATTATATAAAATAACTCTGCTTTTTCTTATTCCCTTAATGGCCCATTCGCTAAATTTAGATTTTGAATTGAGTTTAACTTTTTTTATAGGACACGTTTTATTGAATTCATGGCAAACTGTGGAAAATAATGTATCGTAGTTTATATTATTTGAATCAAAACTAGCATTATTAAGGTTGCTAAGAACATTATTATTGAAAGAAATTAATTTATTTTTGGAAAGAGGTCTTAATTGAATTGTTTTAACTAAGTGTAACTTTTTGTCTAACTCAAATGATACAAGTTGACCAGTATGGTCTGACCTGACGCCACTAATTATTAACGACTCTTTTACTATGCAATTAGTAAATACATTGTCAATGCATGAAGCCGAGGTTGTTGTTATTCTAGTCGCTTCATTAAATAAATATTTTAAATTAAATGATTTAAACAATGAGACCAGCCTATGTTTTTCTGGTGAATTGACTAACAGATCAATATTTAAGTCACCACAAACAAAAACTAATTTATTATTTTAGAAAAGTTTACTTAATATTTCTTCCATTGTGATTAAGAATAATGACAAGTTTGATGCTGGTGGTATAAACACATAAGACAGTATGACCTTCAATCTCTGCACATGCTACCTCACATAAGCGATCAACAGAGTAAGCAGTGATATCCTTCCTCTCCTTATACCTGAGACAGCTATTACAAAGTATCAGGGTACCACCGCCCACTGAGGATCTGTTGTACGCACTAGCAACTGAAAAATTATTCACATTAAACAACATCCTATCTGGTTTTAAGCAAGTTTCACAGAAACATAAAATATCCATGTGGTATTTATCAACTAACAGTTCCACGTCTAAAATTTTGCCGGAGAAGCGATTTATATTCTGGTGATAAAGTAAAATATTATTACCAGGCTTCTCTTTTGTCGGCTCTTATAGTTTAAAGAATCTGTAACAGTATTATTGGAGACACAAGATAATACTGTTTCATCACAATCATCACTTAACCTAGTCTCAGTTAAATCATTAATAACAGCGTTTATATAATATGATAAAAGTGGAGCAAGAAAATGTTGACTTTTCTTGGGAAGAAACATATGATCCCGAATCAAAACAAAATCTCTAACAAAATTGTTATTATCAAAAAACAATAGACGGTCACTATGACGACATGATAAAATATGCATCAGATTATTTGAACTAGAAATTTTCTTGATCAAGAAGATTGTCCGAATATGGCAATGCACATAAAATTAATTTGCCTAATCTTAACTTAAGTAGGGTGTCGACACCGTTAACTATGTCCCTTTTAGATATATTCAGGCTATTTCCAATTAAAAGTACAACTGTGGTCTGCTCATTTAAATGTGTATGTTGAATTTTATTGATAAGCTCATTAAAATGTAGATTATGGTGACAATGGTTCACTACTGTGTGTTTAGACCGGCTATTTAACAAAGATCCAAATCATGTTCCTAATCTATCAGAATACACTAAGATATTGCTTTGGATGGGGTTCAGCCTTGCTAGAGTATGATTTAAGATGGGTAAAACAGAAGGAGCAACATGCTGTGGCATGAGAGGTGGCGGAGGGGCAACACAACTACAGGTGAGATTGTTAGTCAGCGACTCATACCTCTCTGCATTGTATCAATTAAAGTTAAAAATCAACAGTAAGTATGGTGGTAATCAAACAAAAATTATAAATCATACAGAAGTAAAATAAGAATAACAATCTATAAAACGAATGTAAAAAAAAAATAAGAGAACCATATAAAAATCAAACTTATGATCAACATGCGTATTAAAAAGAAAAAAAAAAGAAATGAAACATTAACATGATGTGGGACATTATGTGGAAGGGTGGAGAACTGTAGTAAGTGTGAGAGAATGAGCGTGTGTCTGTGTGTGAGTGTGTGAGCGTGAGCGTATGAGTGTGTCTGTGTGTGTGTTAGACAGTTTAATTCAGGGACCGGGAAAGTTCATGACTATGTGAGTGACGTTTGTTACTAGTTACTTCATGGGGCACAAGAGATTTTCTGTCTCATCATAGATTTTCTGTCTCATCAGTTCCTGAAGCCATGTCTTTATAGTTATCTTGGCTTCAAGTATATTGCCTGGGATCTTTAGTGAGGATTTATTGACTGTGTCTTTAGTGAGGATGTATTGAGGTTCCAAGTTTATTCTTAGTAAAACATTCATGTTAATTTTATCTCCACCCCAAGAAATGGTGGCAAAATATTTGTGTAAATTATTACAATGATGTGTTTTTATCAAAAAACAATAGCTACAAAAAATAACTAGTTCGGCGAACTGGTCATTTTCGTCACGTCATGCTAAATCCAATGATTTAGAATGACGTCACTTAAATTACTATGCATTAAAACTAGGCAAACAAAGTAAAGTAAAGTGAAAGACACAAAAGTGGTAAAAACAAAAAGTATCGAATTTGGTATCATTCGATATTTTTTATACGATTTTTTTATTTTCGAACGCACCCTACGTGCCATCAACTGACTTTCATGAACGCATCCGATCTTAGAAAACGTCATGTTTGTACTATTCAGTGTTGGTAGATAGGAGCTTTTTGACCTTTGTGGGGAAAAAAACTAAAAGGGGGAAATTTTGAGAACCTAAAATCCTTGAAGAAATTCCGTATGAATAGATGGAAAAACGCTGTAAAATTTTGGTGACATTTACAGCTAAACTAGTTATTTGACCATACAGTTTGTTCAGATAATTTGTAATTTGTGTATATGCATCCGCTAGCCTTATGTCACGATTTTTTTAGAGCTCATAAACTCCGTACCCGAACTCTAGAAACAAACTTATATGCGCACAACACTATATCCGACATTTAGTTCAGAGAATCAGCTGATACATATATGTATACCTACTAACTTTCATTATTTTACGACAAAGATTCCTTGTTTACAGGGTAGAAATTATTTTTAAATAATTTGGGGGGGGGGGGTTGGGATATAGGTTATCATTTCGAGACTATGAAGTTCGTACAATTAAAATGGAACTTCACTTAGGTAAGTTCGTTTAACTTCTAATTGTACTTCACTGCATAGTCTCTTCATGATAAAGAAGACATGTAGATGTTTAGAGAGTCGTAAAATAATTATAACATACATTTAAAAATATTTTTATTAAGTACGTATTTTTAGTTTAAATAATCATAAGATTAAGCATTCGAACTTAAAACAATTGATAAATCTTCATTAGTGATAACCTCCCTATTATAAAACTGAGCAAAAATTGTCGAAGAACTGCTCCAACCAGCTGTCCTTCTGATGGTATCAATGCTGACACCCAGGCGCTTAGCCGCCGAGCTGGCTGCGTGTCGTGTACTGTGTTCTGAAAATATCGACACGTCTATTCCGTTCATTTCCAAAGTAGTCTTGATCCAACGGCTAAGCGTCTGAGGCGTCACTGCTTTGTGTGGTTTTTTACGCAATAAAGAGGTTGCCGCTGCACCGAGTCATGCGTCTGTCTAATATCTGTTTGAGAAATAGAATTTTCCTGTGTAAAAAAAATAGTATAAAAATGTTCAAATTAAACAAGGATAAAAATATGGGAAAAATTAAAAACTTGATCTAGCAACCCTGACACTGTTTTGATTAGGGATGGACAAGTGAAAAAGAAATTGAAATGTATCGATATTTTTAAGCAGAATCGATATTGTTCCAGTGGAAAATATCGATATTTCGCCAGTTTTTAGTTTATTTTTTGTTAAAAATATATTTTATTAATATCGAATCAAAATATTTTATTTTACATAGGCCTACATGGGCACTTATAAAACGTCGACAGAAGGTGCATGGTTCGGGTTGGTCGTTTCTTATAGAGAAGAACCGGCAAGAAACGTCATGGTTACTCTTATAAAATCATTTAGTTTTACAATATGAATGTTACAGCGTTAGTACTTATGTATGGGAGGACATCGTAGGCCCCACAATCAGTCGTTTCTAACTTCAAACCGTAGAACAAGATAAAGCAAAAAAGAAAACGCATCTAGGAATTTACAAGGCCTACAATGCACAGACATTCACAAACAATCGGTAATAAAGGAATCTATACAAAAAAAAATATTGTAAGGCTAAATTTAACTACCATAATTGTTGTCATCGGTGCTGTAACTATTCAGAAAAAATTATAAACGGTGCAATGATTAGAAAACTATTCTACTACTTCTACTACATCTGAATAAAAAGAATGAAAAAAAAATTATTAAGAATAGTTACAGACATCTATTTGTGTCGTTTATCAGCTGCCAAAGAACCCGCATGAGAAGAAGGAACTAGAGCCAAACTTCTTTATCTTCAACGTTGTCTTTTATTTTGTAATTTGCTTTTTTAAAAAGGACACGACTAATGAATTTTTTTAACTTTCCATCGGTCAGTTCTGTAACTGACTTTGGCAACTTATTATAAAAGATTACCTATTGTATTGTATTGTATTGTATAGCGGGCTGGTTTCCGCAACTCCACGTCTAAAGCGCGTATTTTGCGTACGGGTGGGAACATTACTCCAACCACCCCAGCTCCCCGAGAAAGGCCAGCAGCTCCTTGGTGTTGCTGACGATCTCGCGGAGAGTACCTGGGTTACCTAAGTTCTTTGCCCTGTATGTTGCAACCTCTGGGCAGTGTAGAAGCACGTGGGCTGCTGTCTCGTCCTCCTCCATGCAGGCTCTGCACAGTGGGCTATCTGTGACTCCTAGGACAAAGAGGTGTTTATTAAAGGAGCCGTGACCAGTGATGGCGGCTGTAACTATGCGGAGCTGTAATTTGGTCAGCCGAAGCAAACGTTTGGTGAGGCGGCCATCTATAGTAGGAAGTGCCTCCTTGGCCTGCCTACACTCACCATGGTCTAGCCACAGTTTGTGGTGTTGATCACTGGTGCGTTTTCTTACCAGAGTCCGTAGATACCCGAAGGGGAGTGGAACGATGGGTTCTGGTCCCACTGCTGTCATACTGGAACCCCTTCTAGCGAGTTCGTCCGCTGCATCGTTGCCCCGGGAATCGCTGTGGCCCTTAATCCATTGTATGGTTATGTTGTTGTGCTTACCGACCTGGTTGAGGCGCTGGTGACACTCGTGTATTAACCCGGAGTTGACCGTGTGATTATCAAGTGCTAACAGTACAGCCCTGCTGTCTGAAAGTATACGGATAGAGTGGTCCCTAGCCCTCCTGGCTAAGATGGCTGATGCGACCAGGGAAATGCCCATGCATTCTGCCTGAAATACCGTGTTGTGGACCCCCAGTGGTACGGCAATGTGGATGTTGAGATCCTCTGAGAATACTCCAGCCCCAGTACCTGTACCTGTTTTAGATCCGTCCGTGAAGATCCGTAATTCTGCGGGATTTAACCCCTCGCAGCGGTGGTCCTCGTGGAGCTGGATCTTGTATTTTTTGTCGAATACAAATTGTTTTGGTACCCGATCGTTGATGGCTTTCGCCAGGGGGAACTCATTGTAGAGTCCCTCTAGTACCGCAGTCTGTTGCGTGTTTGACTTACTCCAGAGTTGAAGAGTTTTAAGGCGTGCTGCCGCCATTGTTGCCTCCTGTTGTATGTACAGATGGAGCGGCGGAAGCTCCAGCATGGCTTCGAGAGCCGCCGTCGGTGTGGTTCTCATGCAGCCTGTAATTGCCATGCAGGCAAGCCTTTGCATGCGTTGGAGTTTGTTCGAGGCTGTGACTAGTCTGGTACGTGGCCACCAGACCACCGCCCCGTACGAGATCATGGGACGGATCACCGCACAGTATAGCCAAAGTATTATTTTGGGAGATAGGCCCCACTTCTTACCTATCATCCTCCTGCACTGCCAGAAGGTGATGCACGCCCTGTTTATTTTGTTGTCTAAGTGACTGCTCCAGTTTAACTTACTGTCTAGGATGACTCCCAGGTACTTGACTTCGGTGGCTAACCGAAGTTCTGTATCAAATAGTTTAGGCAAGCGATAAGGTCCTAAAGTACGCTTTTGGGTAAACATGACTAGCTCAGTTTTCGTGGGATTGACTGAAAGGTCATATTCCCTGCACCATCGTTCCACGATGCGTAGCGCCTGTTGGGTGAGGTTACAGATTGTTCCTGTCACTTTTCCCGAGATGAGAATAGCGAGGTCGTCTGCATACCCAATTGTGTAGAAATGACTGGCGTTGAGTTTGGTGATGAGATCATTTATCACCAGATTCCAGAGAAGGGGGGAAAGTACTCCACCTTGGGGGCATCCTCTGGCTATCAGAGCCATCTGCTGCTCTCCTTCCAAGCGAACCGCTAGTTTGCTCAGCATGTTAGTGATCCAGTCAATCAGCACCTGCTCAGCCCCATGACGAGAAAGGGCGGAACTGATGCTTGAGAAGTTGGTTTTATCGAAGGCTCCTTCGATGTCTATGAAGGTTCCAAGGCAGGTGCCCTTCTGATGTATAGCATCTTCAATCCGACTGACTACTAGGTGGAGTGCCGATTCAGTGGACTTACCCGAGCTGTATGCATGTTGGTTGTTGTGTAGTGGTATAGATTTCAACGCGCCCTCCCTCAGCTCTCTCTCGCAAATTCTTTCCATGGTTTTTAGAAGGAAGGAGGTTAGACTGATTGGTCGGTGGGATTTGGCATTGGTGTAGTCACTCTTACCTGGCTTTGGAATGAATATGACTTTCACTTCCCTCCATCCTTTCGGAACGTATCTAAAGGCCAGGCACGCTCTCATTAGGGACACCAGTCTACCGGCAACGGAGATACCCCCCCACTGTAGTAAGGCGGGAAATATCCCGTCCGGACCTGCCGCCTTAAAAGGATGGAAGCACTGGATCGCCCACTGGAGTTTTTCCAGCGTTACCACTTTGTGTGCGTAGCACCAGTCGTTCTCTGTTGGTGTTTGATTTGTCTCGGTCCACTCAATTACCTGAGCGAAAGCGCATCCTGGGAAGTGAGTTTCAATGAGGACGCGCATCGCTTCTTCTGTTGATGTGGTGAGTGTACTGTCTGGTTTTCGGAGAACAGCAGGCCCAGTCGTGTTTTGCTGTGCCAGTATTTTCCTTACCCTGTTAGCTTGTTGGCATGATTCGATGTTGCCACAGTATTTACGCCATCCGGTTTTGCTCCTGAACCTGATGCACTTTTTGTAGCAGGATTTGGCCGCTTTGTACGCGTCCCAGTCCTTATCAGCACAGCTGTTCATGGCTTTGTTCAGGGCTGTCCTTACCTTCCTGCGCTTGCGTTCCAGATCCGCTCCCCACCACGGTTGCTGCCTCGGTGTAGAGGACGGAGTGGTTTCTGGGCAGGCTGAGTGGTAGCTGTCTAACATTGATTCTGTGAGGTGGTTGACTTGGTCGTCAATCTGCAAGATGTCCTCGAACGTCGACCGATACTCGGTCAGCGCAAGCTTGGACTCTAGGGTTCGTGTATAGGCAGCACGGTCTGTGTTGCGTGGGTTACGCCGTGGCAGTATTGGCGTGACACTAACCTGGAAGTCGAAACGGATCCACCTATGGTCCGAGCAGGAGGCCTCCCTGGACACCTGCCACCCGGTGGCCATGGCCGCTGCACCTTCTGAAGCCAGGGTTAGGTCTATGATTGTGCGACTGCGCCTGGTTACGAAGGTTGGTTCGGAGCCTGTGTTTAGTAGGGTTAAGTTCGTAGTGAATAAATAATCAACTAGAGCCTTACCCCGATCGTTTTGTGTGTCCATGCCCCACAGAGGGTGATGTGCATTTGCGTCAGCGCCTATGACAACCTCCAGCCCCAAGCTCTCGCAATGTCTCACGAGGCGGGCGAGGTCATGCGGCGGCGGCTCCTCAGCCTCTGGCATGTATACCGAGGCGAAGACGACTGCTACTTCTGTGTCGTCACGCTGTATGGCCAACCTTACTGCAGAGATATCCCTGCAACAGAAGTCTGTCAGTGGTTGTGCTTTGATGTTACCTGTTGTATATATGCACGATCTTGGGTGATCATGATCTGTACCAACGAGAAGCTTACCTCCCAGATTGGAGAGGCCTTGTATATGGCCAGCCCTGATCCACGGCTCCTGGATCAGAGCAATGGCCGTATGTTGAACCTCCAACCACTTGCGCACCTGAGCCGTTGCGGTTTGGCTGTGGTGGAGGTTAGCCTGCAGCACTCTACAGGTCGACGAAGGGGACGCCATCACTGGTCGTGCCTTCCTCGTCTCCCTCCAGACGCAGCCCGGCAAACAGGTCGCCCGCGTCGAAGCCATCCCCGTCCGAGCCCGAGACCGACGACAAGTTATTGCCATCGAGCTCGTCACCCGATGTGAGGACGGCGTCCACGCCGGCGGCGGCCGGGATGGCCGTAGATGCTTACGCCACTGGCGCCGCAGGCGCTGCCGGCTCCGCTGGCGCTATTGGCGCCTCTGGCGCTGCTGGCACCGTTCGCGCCGGCGGCGCCGCTGCCGCAGGTGCAACAGCGGTTGCTACCGCGGTGTCGTGGTGGGGAGAAGCTGCCTTCTCCTCCTTCTTCACCTCCACGATCGTCTCCGTGGCCGGGTCCCATCCCTGAGGGACGTCGACAAATCTGCCGTTCGCACCCTGGAATTTTACGTACGCCGTCCCTACCCCGAAGGAGAGACGACGTTCGGCCCTCATCAGGGTGGGAATTTGGTCCTCAGGGATCCCGACCACCACGAACCACGCGTCGGCCTGTCTGCTAGAGTGCAGCAATACCCATCCCTTGATGTCGATCCAGGGATTTTGGTAGCACAGAGCGCGCCCAATGATGGACTGCTCTGCGAAAATCCCCTGTGCATCCGGGATGAGTATGCCGCATCTCACACGTCGTTTGATTTCCGCCTGCCTCCTGACCACTAGCGAGGTACTAGTGGAGGGAGGCATCTCGGATATCACGGTCCTCAGCCAAGCTAAGGTGTGGTCACTGCCAGGCCACAGTTTCAGGACCCCTCCGGTGAACATCGGCCTTGCTCTGAAGGCCGGTGCAGGTGAGTCGTGTTTGGTGGAGAGGCACTCGGTGACTATCCTCCTTTGGATGGCCGCGAGCACCTCTTCTGAGGTCTCCTTCGTGATGAACCCCGTGCGATCGCAGGTGACTGCTACGTCCAGCTCGGAGCCCACTGCTTGGGCGTAACTGCGGTTGGCGGCCCGTTTGGATTTATCAAGCCGCGGCCGCTTGTGCTCCCCTCGAGGTGACGAGGTCTCGTTGAGAGCTCGCTTGGCCGCAGCCTGATCCTTCCGATCGGGTCCCTGTGCTGTGTTTTGGGCTGGTCCCTTCGTGCTGGTCGACGGTTGGCTGGGTCCTGGGCGACTACAGTCGACCTTGGCCTGCTCCCGCCTGCCTGCGGAGAAGTTGACATTACCGTTGGTCGGTTTAGCCGAACCTGCGGCGTTTGCCTGTTGATTGAGTGGAGTCTTACCTTTCCACCGTTTCTGACGCCTTTCCTTTTTGGACGGTCTGTTCCTTCTCCAGCCGTTGCCCGCAGTAGGGGCCGGAGCTACTGGCGCTGAGGGTCCAGCACGTTGTGTAGCCGGAGTGTTCTTGGCCGTCCTCCGCCTATTACCCTGCACCTGCCAGGTAAACGCGGACGTGTCCCCGGCGGTGCTGATCTCCTCCGGTTGGTCAGTGACGGCCAGCGGGGGAGGGGTGGCTTGAGGAGCCATAGGTGGAGGTGTCTTCAGTAGGGGGGCCCTGCCACCGGTATTAACCGTCGTGGGGGGCTGTACACCTGCAACCAAAAGAGGATCGGTACTGGTCCCAGTCAGCGCCGATGTCCTCTGTATTTTCCGGGACTTTATTTTGGTCTTGGCCGCGGTTCTCGCCGCAGCCGGACCGACACCCGCGCTGGGGCCCGCTGTAGTGACAGCGGAGCACTCAGGGGCGAGAGAGGTGCTGTATGCACCCCCCTTTGGAGTATCCTTGGCTTTCGCCTCCACTCCGATGTGTGGTTGTGTGGTGTGTGTGTATGTGTGTGTGGTGGGTGTGTTTGTTTGTGTAGCGTTTGTGTGTGTGTGTGTGTGTTTGGTGTCGTATGGGCTTGTGGTATCCATAGTTAGTTGTCGTTTTTGTTTCATCTCTTTGGCCTCCCACCCTCCACGGAGCCCGCACCTGGGAACGTCTCGCTACAAACTAGCTTACCGTTAGAAGTACCATCGAGATATAGGGGCGAGAGGCTGGCTTACAGTGCGACATCGGGTGCTTGATCGGGTTGGCGGTGGGGACGCCCGGTCCCTTCCCGAACTGATCAACCCTCACTTACACCGTCAGCATGACCTTAACCCACCGCTGTGGCAATCCGAGAACTGCCACAGTGGACCCCCCGCTCCTCGCCGTGCCCCTCTGACGGGACACTCTGGCCATTTCCCTACCCTTGGCTATTGGTTAGGGCCACCGTTTTGCTTGAAATCCGGACCAAAGAGGGCGTGTTGCCTTACGGACACATTACCGCCAGCGCCGTTCGACTCAGCCCCCCAGGATTCCTTCATCCCTGCATACGGCGCTCGACTGCGCAGGTCCTAGCGCAGGTGACTATATGTACCTACCCGTCGCCAGCTCAGTTTAGTGACGGCCGAGCCCACAACCACCCAGTCACAGAGGGTCATGGTTAGGAGAAAAGGCGCCCGGTGGTTTTTGTTACGTCTATTTCTTATGGAATTAGACCAAGAACAGGGAGGCAACCTCGTGAAGGTGAATCCACCGGACTTGCCTTGAGGATCTTAGCGACTGTTGCGCTCCCCCTCAAGACCCCGCCCCCTTATCGCCTCTGAGGGAAGCGATAAGGTAGGCTTGCATTTATACTACCAAGCAAAGCGTAGGCAAAGCAAGTCGTTGTGCAACCGCAAAAGCATAAATACAAACCCTCCCCCAAGATTACCTATAGGTACTGTGCTAGTTTTTGTTAATTTAAATTTAGGTTTTACTATTTCGTGTTTACTGCGTGTGTTTATATTAAGGTATCCCTTCTAACTTTGAAATTGTCTGTATACTTATATTGCAGCAGGATTTTTCCAAGTTAACGATGCGCGAGGAGCATGCAAGGAGAATTTAGTAACATTGATCAACGAAACCAGAGTTGCGTTAAAAAGTATATCGAAATGTATACGAATTCGATACTCTATAAAATAAATATTGAATATCGAGTTATCCCGATTAAAAAATCAACAATATATATCGATAATTGTATGGAATAATATCGATATTTTTTGCCCAAGCCTAGTAGTACTCGTGACAATTTGACATTTAAAACGTAAATAAACTGTTTTTGCAGAACAATAAATAAGTTTTGTTGTGGGGAAACTCTTTATACTATGTGAAACTTGTAAATTGTAACCGTAGAGGTGTAAGTGAAAAAACCTAGTACTAAGTACCGCACAACTTCACAGGTGTATTGAAACAAAAGGTTTTAGAGGTTATCCAAACAATGAACATAACAATGAAATATACCAAATTCAAAGGTAAGAAAAGCCGACGTAAGTAAGTGTCTAATGCGTTAATGCTGTTAGTTAATAATTTCTTATTGATGCCTTATATGCGTCTTGTTTTGCAGGTTATCTCCAGAAGTTTACTTGACCAGCAGCAGACTCAATTCAAGCTCCTTGAGAGATATGGAAGAACCCTTCAGAGCTGTATTTGCTCTCTAGACCGCACATTGGTATTTATAGCTTGAAACTCGATGCCTGGTTTCTACAATGTCAACCCGTCTAGCACACATATACACAGCTCACACAGTCTCCGATGTAGACTGAGAATGCTGAAAATTACCGTCTTTGGGTCCGGACCTCTTCAGTAATTTTTTGCCACAGTGTCCTTGGCAACTACTACACATCCCATCTGGCTTTTCTGATGTCAAATAAGCTAAACAATTATTAAAATATTGTGATTCACTAGTGTCCAGTAATAGTAGTTTGTATGAAAATTGTGTTGAATTGCATTTATTTTAAATAAAAAATCATTTGGAGTTATTTCTAAAGTTTTATTCGCACCTATCCATAAAAAAAAGGAATGTAGTTATTATTTTGTAGGTATTTTATATAAAAAGTAAAAATCATTCAAGTGTGACTTGAGGTCATTCAACTATAGTACTTAAGTTACATATTTTCTTGTTGTGTTGTTTTAATAAAAGCTTGCCGTTACCTTTGTTTTTCTGCTCTATTTGTTGTATTGTTTGCAGCTAAGCATGAAATTTGGACAAACACATTGAATTTAACTCATAATTCAAATTTTAGTGATTACAGGCTTTTACTATCATCATGGTTGAGTTTGATTCTCATATTTCAAAATTTTTATTCAGATTACTTAATTAATACTGAGTCATGGATCAGCAGCCAAACAGAAAGAAAGCAAAAAAGTGTCTCAAAACTATAGAAAAGAACAGAGCCATTTTGGGGGAGTGAGTCTACACCTACTGCAACAGTGTTGATGAAAAGTGGACAAGCTCTCTTACAATCTTAGTAATGTTGTACTGAACAGTCATCAGGTTACCCCTGTATTCCTGCTGTCCCCGAAGGCCATGCCCCTCTGGCGCCGCAGGCGCTGCCGGCTCCGCTGGCGCTATTGGCGCCTCTGGCGCTGCTGGCACCGTTCGCGCCGGCGGCGCCGCTGCCGCAGGTGCAACAGCGGTTGCTACCGCGGTGTCGTGGTGGGGAGAAGCTGCCTTCTCCTCCTTCTTCACCTCCACGATCGTCTCCGTGGCCGGGTCCCATCCCTGAGGGACGTCGACAAATCTGCCGTTCGCACCCTGGAATTTTACGTACGCCGTCCCTACCCCGAAGGAGAGACGACGTTCGGCCCTCATCAGGGTGGGAATTTGGTCCTCAGGGATCCCGACCACCACGAACCACGCGTCGGCCTGTCTGCTAGAGTGCAGCAATACCCATCCCTTGATGTCGATCCAGGGATTTTGGTAGCACAGAGCGCGCCCAATGATGGACTGCTCTGCGAAAATCCCCTGTGCATCCGGGATGAGTATGCCGCATCTCACACGTCGTTTGATTTCCGCCTGCCTCCTGACCACTAGCGAGGTACTAGTGGAGGGAGGCATCTCGGATATCACGGTCCTCAGCCAAGCTAAGGTGTGGTCACTGCCAGGCCACAGTTTCAGGACCCCTCCGGTGAACATCGGCCTTGCTCTGAAGGCCGGTGCAGGTGAGTCGTGTTTGGTGGAGAGGCACTCGGTGACTATCCTCCTTTGGATGGCCGCGAGCACCTCTTCTGAGGTCTCCTTCGTGATGAACCCCGTGCGATCGCAGGTGACTGCTACGTCCAGCTCGGAGCCCACTGCTTGGGCGTAACTGCGGTTGGCGGCCCGTTTGGATTTATCAAGCCGCGGCCGCTTGTGCTCCCCTCGAGGTGACGAGGTCTCGTTGAGAGCTCGCTTGGCCGCAGCCTGATCCTTCCGATCGGGTCCCTGTGCTGTGTTTTGGGCTGGTCCCTTCGTGCTGGTCGACGGTTGGCTGGGTCCTGGGCGACTACAGTCGACCTTGGCCTGCTCCCGCCTGCCTGCGGAGAAGTTGACATTACCGTTGGTCGGTTTAGCCGAACCTGCGGCGTTTGCCTGTTGATTGAGTGGAGTCTTACCTTTCCACCGTTTCTGACGCCTTTCCTTTTTGGACGGTCTGTTCCTTCTCCAGCCGTTGCCCGCAGTAGGGGCCGGAGCTACTGGCGCTGAGGGTCCAGCACGTTGTGTAGCCGGAGTGTTCTTGGCCGTCCTCCGCCTATTACCCTGCACCTGCCAGGTAAACGCGGACGTGTCCCCGGCGGTGCTGATCTCCTCCGGTTGGTCAGTGACGGCCAGCGGGGGAGGGGTGGCTTGAGGAGCCATAGGTGGAGGTGTCTTCAGTAGGGGGGCCCTGCCACCGGTATTAACCGTCGTGGGGGGCTGTACACCTGCAACCAAAAGAGGATCGGTACTGGTCCCAGTCAGCGCCGATGTCCTCTGTATTTTCCGGGACTTTATTTTGGTCTTGGCCGCGGTTCTCGCCGCAGCCGGACCGACACCCGCGCTGGGGCCCGCTGTAGTGACAGCGGAACACCCAGGGGCGAGAGAGGTGCTGTATGCACCCCCCTTTGGAGTATCCTTGGCTTTCGCCTCCACTCCGATGTGTGGTTGTGTGGTGTGTGTGTATGTGTGTGTGGTGGGTGTGTTTGTTTGTGTAGCGTTTGTGTGTGTGTGTGTGTGTTTGGTGTCGTATGGGCTTGTGGTATCCATAGTTAGTTGTCGTTTTTGTTTCATCTCTTTGGCCTCCCACCCTCCACGGAGCCCGCACCTGGGAACGTCTCGCTACAAACTAGCTTACCGTTAGAAGTACCATCGAGATATAGGGGCGAGAGGCTGGCTTACAGTGCGACATCGGGTGCTTGATCGGGTTGGCGGTGGGGACGCCCGGTCCCTTCCCGAACTGATCAACCCTCACTTACACCGTCAGCATGACCTTAACCCACCGCTGTGGCAATCCGAGAACTGCCACAGTGGACCCCCCGCTCCTCGCCGTGCCCCTTTGACGGGACACTCTGGCCATTTCCCTACCCTTGGCTATTGGTTAGGGCCACCGTTT
Organism: Cerastis rubricosa; assembly: GCA_949152445.1. Lineage (NCBI taxonomy): Eukaryota > Metazoa > Arthropoda > Insecta > Lepidoptera > Noctuidae > Cerastis > Cerastis rubricosa. Next base: position 17,602,147 of record OX424527.1, read on the forward strand.
TGCTTGAAATCCGGACCAAAGAGGGCGTGTTGCCTTACGGACACATTACCGCCAGCGCCGTTCGACTCAGCCCCCCAGGATTCCTTCATCCCTGCATACGGCGCTCGACTGCGCAGGTCCTAGCGCAGGTGACTATATGTACCTACCCGTCGCCAGCTCAGTTTAGTGACGGCCGAGCCCACAACCACCCAGTCACAGAGGGTCATGGTTAGGAGAAAAGGCGCCCGGTGGTTTTTGTTACGTCTATTTCTTATGGAATTAGACCAAGAACAGGGAGGCAACCTCGTGAAGGTGAATCCACCGGACTTGCCTTGAGGATCTTAGCGACTGTTGCGCTCCCCCTCAAGACCCCGCCCCCTTATCGCCTCTGAGGGAAGCGATAAGGTAGGCTTGCATTTATACTACCAAGCAAAGCGTAGGCAAAGCAAGTCGTTGTGCAACCGCAAAAGCATAAATACAAACCCTCCCCCAAGATTACCTATAGGTACTGTGCTAGTTTTTGTTAATTTAAATTTAGGTTTTACTATTTCGTGTTTACTGCGTGTGTTTATATTAAGGTATCCCTTCTAACTTTGAAATTGTCTGTATACTTATATTGCAGCAGGATTTTTCCAAGTTAACGATGCGCGAGGAGCATGCAAGGAGAATTTAGTAACATTGATCAACGAAACCAGAGTTGCGTTAAAAAGTATATCGAAATGTATACGAATTCGATACTCTATAAAATAAATATTGAATATCGAGTTATCCCGATTAAAAAATCAACAATATATATCGATAATTGTATGGAATAATATCGATATTTTTTGCCCAAGCCTAGTAGTACTCGTGACAATTTGACATTTAAAACGTAAATAAACTGTTTTTGCAGAACAATAAATAAGTTTTGTTGTGGGGAAACTCTTTATACTATGTGAAACTTGTAAATTGTAACCGTAGAGGTGTAAGTGAAAAAACCTAGTACTAAGTACCGCACAACTTCACAGGTGTATTGAAACAAAAGGTTTTAGAGGTTATCCAAACAATGAACATAACAATGAAATATACCAAATTCAAAGGTAAGAAAAGCCGACGTAAGTAAGTGTCTAATGCGTTAATGCTGTTAGTTAATAATTTCTTATTGATGCCTTATATGCGTCTTGTTTTGCAGGTTATCTCCAGAAGTTTACTTGACCAGCAGCAGACTCAATTCAAGCTCCTTGAGAGATATGGAAGAACCCTTCAGAGCTGTATTTGCTCTCTAGACCGCACATTGGTATTTATAGCTTGAAACTCGATGCCTGGTTTCTACAATGTCAACCCGTCTAGCACACATATACACAGCTCACACAGTCTCCGATGTAGACTGAGAATGCTGAAAATTACCGTCTTTGGGTCCGGACCTCTTCAGTAATTTTTTGCCACAGTGTCCTTGGCAACTACTACACATCCCATCTGGCTTTTCTGATGTCAAATAAGCTAAACAATTATTAAAATATTGTGATTCACTAGTGTCCAGTAATAGTAGTTTGTATGAAAATTGTGTTGAATTGCATTTATTTTAAATAAAAAATCATTTGGAGTTATTTCTAAAGTTTTATTCGCACCTATCCATAAAAAAAAGGAATGTAGTTATTATTTTGTAGGTATTTTATATAAAAAGTAAAAATCATTCAAGTGTGACTTGAGGTCATTCAACTATAGTACTTAAGTTACATATTTTCTTGTTGTGTTGTTTTAATAAAAGCTTGCCGTTACCTTTGTTTTTCTGCTCTATTTGTTGTATTGTTTGCAGCTAAGCATGAAATTTGGACAAACACATTGAATTTAACTCATAATTCAAATTTTAGTGATTACAGGCTTTTACTATCATCATGGTTGAGTTTGATTCTCATATTTCAAAATTTTTATTCAGATTACTTAATTAATACTGAGTCATGGATCAGCAGCCAAACAGAAAGAAAGCAAAAAAGTGTCTCAAAACTATAGAAAAGAACAGAGCCATTTTGGGGGAGTGAGTCTACACCTACTGCAACAGTGTTGATGAAAAGTGGACAAGCTCTCTTACAATCTTAGTAATGTTGTACTGAACAGTCATCAGGTTACCCCTGTATTCCTGCTGTCCCCGAAGGCCATGCCCCTCTGGCGCCGCAGGCGCTGCCGGCTCCGCTGGCGCTATTGGCGCCTCTGGCGCTGCTGGCACCGTTCGCGCCGGCGGCGCCGCTGCCGCAGGTGCAACAGCGGTTGCTACCGCGGTGTCGTGGTGGGGAGAAGCTGCCTTCTCCTCCTTCTTCACCTCCACGATCGTCTCCGTGGCCGGGTCCCATCCCTGAGGGACGTCGACAAATCTGCCGTTCGCACCCTGGAATTTTACGTACGCCGTCCCTACCCCGAAGGAGAGACGACGTTCGGCCCTCATCAGGGTGGGAATTTGGTCCTCAGGGATCCCGACCACCACGAACCACGCGTCGGCCTGTCTGCTAGAGTGCAGCAATACCCATCCCTTGATGTCGATCCAGGCATTTTGGTAGCACAGAGCGCGCCCAATGATGGACTGCTCTGCGAAAATCCCCTGTGCATCCGGGATGAGTATGCCGCATCTCACACGTCGTTTGATTTCCGCCTGCCTCCTGACCACTAGCGAGGTACTAGTGGAGGGAGGCATCTCGGATATCACGGTCCTCAGCCAAGCTAAGGTGTGGTCACTGCCAGGCCACAGTTTCAGGACCCCTCCGGTGAACATCGGCCTTGCTCTGAAGGCCGGTGCAGGTGAGTCGTGTTTGGTGGAGAGGCACTCGGTGACTATCCTCCTTTGGATGGCCGCGAGCACCTCTTCTGAGGTCTCCTTCGTGATGAACCCCGTGCGATCGCAGGTGACTGCTACGTCCAGCTCGGAGCCCACTGCTTGGGCGTAACTGCGGTTGGCGGCCCGTTTGGATTTATCAAGCCGCGGCCGCTTGTGCTCCCCTCGAGGTGACGAGGTCTCGTTGAGAGCTCGCTTGGCCGCAGCCTGATCCTTCCGATCGGGTCCCTGTGCTGTGTTTTGGGCTGGTCCCTTCGTGCTGGTCGACGGTTGGCTGGGTCCTGGGCGACTACAGTCGACCTTGGCCTGCTCCCGCCTGCCTGCGGAGAAGTTGACATTACCGTTGGTCGGTTTAGCCGAACCTGCGGCGTTTGCCTGTTGATTGAGTGGAGTCTTACCTTTCCACCGTTTCTGACGCCTTTCCTTTTTGGACGGTCTGTTCCTTCTCCAGCCGTTGCCCGCAGTAGGGGCCGGAGCTACTGGCGCTGAGGGTCCAGCACGTTGTGTAGCCGGAGTGTTCTTGGCCGTCCTCCGCCTATTACCCTGCACCTGCCAGGTAAACGCGGACGTGTCCCCGGCGGTGCTGATCTCCTCCGGTTGGTCAGTGACGGCCAGCGGGGGAGGGGTGGCTTGAGGAGCCATAGGTGGAGGTGTCTTCAGTAGGGGGGCCCTGCCACCGGTATTAACCGTCGTGGGGGGCTGTACACCTGCAACCAAAAGAGGATCGGTACTGGTCCCAGTCAGCGCCGATGTCCTCTGTATTTTCCGGGACTTTATTTTGGTCTTGGCCGCGGTTCTCGCCGCAGCCGGACCGACACCCGCGCTGGGGCCCGCTGTAGTGACAGCGGAACACCCAGGGGCGAGAGAGGTGCTGTATGCACCCCCCTTTGGAGTATCCTTGGCTTTCGCCTCCACTCCGATGTGTGGTTGTGTGGTGTGTGTGTATGTGTGTGTGGTGGGTGTGTTTGTTTGTGTAGCGTTTGTGTGTGTGTGTGTGTGTTTGGTGTCGTATGGGCTTGTGGTATCCATAGTTAGTTGTCGTTTTTGTTTCATCTCTTTGGCCTCCCACCCTCCACGGAGCCCGCACCTGGGAACGTCTCGCTACAAACTAGCTTACCGTTAGAAGTACCATCGAGATATAGGGGCGAGAGGCTGGCTTACAGTGCGACATCGGGTGCTTGATCGGGTTGGCGGTGGGGACGCCCGGTCCCTTCCCGAACTGATCAACCCTCACTTACACCGTCAGCATGACCTTAACCCACCGCTGTGGCAATCCGAGAACTGCCACAGTGGACCCCCCGCTCCTCGCCGTGCCCCTTTGACGGGACACTCTGGCCATTTCCCTACCCTTGGCTATTGGTTAGGGCCACCGTTTTGCTTGAAATCCGGACCAAAGAGGGCGTGTTGCCTTACGGACACATTACCGCCAGCGCCGTTCGACTCAGCCCCCCAGGATTCCTTCATCCCTGCATACGGCGCTCGACTGCGCAGGTCCTAGCGCAGGTGACTATATGTACCTACCCGTCGCCAGCTCAGTTTAGTGACGGCCGAGCCCACAACCACCCAGTCACAGAGGGTCATGGTTAGGAGAAAAGGCGCCCGGTGGTTTTTGTTACGTCTATTTCTTATGGAATTAGACCAAGAACAGGGAGGCAACCTCGTGAAGGTGAATCCACCGGACTTGCCTTGAGGATCTTAGCGACTGTTGCGCTCCCCCTCAAGACCCCGCCCCCTTATCGCCTCTGAGGGAAGCGATAAGGTAGGCTTGCATTTATACTACCAAGCAAAGCGTAGGCAAAGCAAGTCGTTGTGCAACCGCAAAAGCATAAATACAAACCCTCCCCCAAGATTACCTATAGGTACTGTGCTAGTTTTTGTTAATTTAAATTTAGGTTTTACTATTTCGTGTTTACTGCGTGTGTTTATATTAAGGTATCCCTTCTAACTTTGAAATTGTCTGTATACTTATATTGCAGCAGGATTTTTCCAAGTTAACGATGCGCGAGGAGCATGCAAGGAGAATTTAGTAACATTGATCAACGAAACCAGAGTTGCGTTAAAAAGTATATCGAAATGTATACGAATTCGATACTCTATAAAATAAATATTGAATATCGAGTTATCCCGATTAAAAAATCAACAATATATATCGATAATTGTATGGAATAATATCGATATTTTTTGCCCAAGCCTAGTAGTACTCGTGACAATTTGACATTTAAAACGTAAATAAACTGTTTTTGCAGAACAATAAATAAGTTTTGTTGTGGGGAAACTCTTTATACTATGTGAAACTTGTAAATTGTAACCGTAGAGGTGTAAGTGAAAAAACCTAGTACTAAGTACCGCACAACTTCACAGGTGTATTGAAACAAAAGGTTTTAGAGGTTATCCAAACAATGAACATAACAATGAAATATACCAAATTCAAAGGTAAGAAAAGCCGACGTAAGTAAGTGTCTAATGCGTTAATGCTGTTAGTTAATAATTTCTTATTGATGCCTTATATGCGTCTTGTTTTGCAGGTTATCTCCAGAAGTTTACTTGACCAGCAGCAGACTCAATTCAAGCTCCTTGAGAGATATGGAAGAACCCTTCAGAGCTGTATTTGCTCTCTAGACCGCACATTGGTATTTATAGCTTGAAACTCGATGCCTGGTTTCTACAATGTCAACCCGTCTAGCACACATATACACAGCTCACACAGTCTCCGATGTAGACTGAGAATGCTGAAAATTACCGTCTTTGGGTCCGGACCTCTTCAGTAATTTTTTGCCACAGTGTCCTTGGCAACTACTACACATCCCATCTGGCTTTTCTGATGTCAAATAAGCTAAACAATTATTAAAATATTGTGATTCACTAGTGTCCAGTAATAGTAGTTTGTATGAAAATTGTGTTGAATTGCATTTATTTTAAATAAAAAATCATTTGGAGTTATTTCTAAAGTTTTATTCGCACCTATCCATAAAAAAAAGGAATGTAGTTATTATTTTGTAGGTATTTTATATAAAAAGTAAAAATCATTCAAGTGTGACTTGAGGTCATTCAACTATAGTACTTAAGTTACATATTTTCTTGTTGTGTTGTTTTAATAAAAGCTTGCCGTTACCTTTGTTTTTCTGCTCTATTTGTTGTATTGTTTGCAGCTAAGCATGAAATTTGGACAAACACATTGAATTTAACTCATAATTCAAATTTTAGTGATTACAGGCTTTTACTATCATCATGGTTGAGTTTGATTCTCATATTTCAAAATTTTTATTCAGATTACTTAATTAATACTGAGTCATGGATCAGCAGCCAAACAGAAAGAAAGCAAAAAAGTGTCTCAAAACTATAGAAAAGAACAGAGCCATTTTGGGGGAGTGAGTCTACACCTACTGCAACAGTGTTGATGAAAAGTGGACAAGCTCTCTTACAATCTTAGTAATGTTGTACTGAACAGTCATCAGGTTACCCCTGTATTCCTGCTGTCCCCGAAGGCCATGCCCCTCTGGCGCCGCAGGCGCTGCCGGCTCTGCTGGCGCTATTGGCGCCTCTGGCGCTGCTGGCACCGTTCGCGCCGGCGGCGCCGCTGCCGCAGGTGCAACAGCGGTTGCTACCGCGGTGTCGTGGTGGGGAGAAGCTGCCTTCTCCTCCTTCTTCACCTCCACGATCGTCTCCGTGGCCGGGTCCCATCCCTGAGGGACGTCGACAAATCTGCCGTTCGCACCCTGGAATTTTACGTACGCCGTCCCTACCCCGAAGGAGAGACGACGTTCGGCCCTCATCAGGGTGGGAATTTGGTCCTCAGGGATCCCGACCACCACGAACCACGCGTCGGCCTGTCTGCTAGAGTGCAGCAATACCCATCCCTTGATGTCGATCCAGGGATTTTGGTAGCACAGAGCGCGCCCAATGATGGACTGCTCTGCGAAAATCCCCTGTGCATCCGGGATGAGTATGCCGCATCTCACACGTCGTTTGATTTCCGCCTGCCTCCTGACCACTAGCGAGGTACTAGTGGAGGGAGGCATCTCGGATATCACGGTCCTCAGCCAAGCTAAGGTGTGGTCACTGCCAGGCCACAGTTTCAGGACCCCTCCGGTGAACATCGGCCTTGCTCTGAAGGCCGGTGCAGGTGAGTCGTGTTTGGTGGAGAGGCACTCGGTGACTATCCTCCTTTGGATGGCCGCGAGCACCTCTTCTGAGGTCTCCTTCGTGATGAACCCCGTGCGATCGCAGGTGACTGCTACGTCCAGCTCGGAGCCCACTGCTTGGGCGTAACTGCGGTTGGCGGCCCGTTTGGATTTATCAAGCCGCGGCCGCTTGTGCTCCCCTCGAGGTGACGAGGTCTCGTTGAGAGCTCGCTTGGCCGCAGCCTGATCCTTCCGATCGGGTCCCTGTGCTGTGTTTTGGGCTGGTCCCTTCGTGCTGGTCGACGGTTGGCTGGGTCCTGGGCGACTACAGTCGACCTTGGCCTGCTCCCGCCTGCCTGCGGAGAAGTTGACATTACCGTTGGTCGGTTTAGCTGAACCTGCGGCGTTTGCCTGTTGATTGAGTGGAGTCTTACCTTTCCACCGTTTCTGACGCCTTTCCTTTTTGGACGGTCTGTTCCTTCTCCAGCCGTTGCCCGCAGTAGGGGCCGGAGCTACTGGCGCTGAGGGTCCAGCACGTTGTGTAGCCGGAGTGTTCTTGGCCGTCCTCCGCCTATTACCCTGCACCTGCCAGGTAAACGCGGACGTGTCCCCGGCGGTGCTGATCTCCTCCGGTTGGTCAGTGACGGCCAGCGGGGGAGGGGTGGCTTGAGGAGCCATAGGTGGAGGTGTCTTCAGTAGGGGGGCCCTGCCACCGGTATTAACCGTCGTGGGGGGCTGTACACCTGCAACCAAAAGAGGATCGGTACTGGTCCCAGTCAGCGCCGATGTCCTCTGTATTTTCCGGGACTTTATTTTGGTCTTGGCCGCGGTTCTCGCCGCAGCCGGACCGACACCCGCGCTGGGGCCCGCTGTAGTGACAGCGGAACACCCAGGGGCGAGAGAGGTGCTGTATGCACCCCCCTTTGGAGTATCCTTGGCTTTCGCCTCCACTCCGATGTGTGGTTGTGTGGTGTGTGTGTATGTGTGTGTGGTGGGTGTGTTTGTTTGTGTAGCGTTTGTGTGTGTGTGTGTGTGTTTGGTGTCGTATGGGCTTGTGGTATCCATAGTTAGTTGTCGTTTTTGTTTCATCTCTTTGGCCTCCCACCCTCCACGGAGCCCGCACCTGGGAACGTCTCGCTACAAACTAGCTTACCGTTAGAAGTACCATCGAGATATAGGGGCGAGAGGCTGGCTTACAGTGCGACATCGGGTGCTTGATCGGGTTGGCGGTGGGGACGCCCGGTCCCTTCCCGAACTGATCAACCCTCACTTACACCGTCAGCATGACCTTAACCCACCGCTGTGGCAATCCGAGAACTGCCACAGTGGACCCCCCGCTCCTCGCCGTGCCCCTCTGACGGGACACTCTGGCCATTTCCCTACCCTTGGCTATTGGTTAGGGCCACCGTTTTGCTTGAAATCCGGACCAAAGAGGGCGTGTTGCCTTACGGACACATTACCGCCAGCGCCGTTCGACTCAGCCCCCCAGGATTCCTTCATCCCTGCATACGGCGCTCGACTGCGCAGGTCCTAGCGCAGGTGACTATATGTACCTACCCGTCGCCAGCTCAGTTTAGTGACGGCCGAGCCCACAACCACCCAGTCACAGAGGGTCATGGTTAGGAGAAAAGGCGCCCGGTGGTTTTTGTTACGTCTATTTCTTATGGAATTAGACCAAGAACAGGGAGGCAACCTCGTGAAGGTGAATCCACCGGACTTGCCTTGAGGATCTTAGCGACTGTTGCGCTCCCCCTCAAGACCCCGCCCCCTTATCGCCTCTGAGGGAAGCGATAAGGTAGGCTTGCATTTATACTACCAAGCAAAGCGTAGGCAAAGCAAGTCGTTGTGCAACCGCAAAAGCATAAATACAAACCCTCCCCCAAGATTACCTATAGGTACTGTGCTAGTTTTTGTTAATTTAAATTTAGGTTTTACTATTTCGTGTTTACTGCGTGTGTTTATATTAAGGTATCCCTTCTAACTTTGAAATTGTCTGTATACTTATATTGCAGCAGGATTTTTCCAAGTTAACGATGCGCGAGGAGCATGCAAGGAGAATTTAGTAACATTGATCAAAGAAACCAGAGTTGCGTTAAAAAGTATATCGAAATGTATACGAATTCGATACTCTATAAAATAAATATTGAATATCGAGTTATCCCGATTAAAAAATCAACAATATATATCGATAATTGTATGGAATAATATCGATATTTTTTGCCCAAGCCTAGTAGTACTCGTGACAATTTGACATTTAAAACGTAAATAAACTGTTTTTGCAGAACAATAAATAAGTTTTGTTGTGGGGAAACTCTTTATACTATGTGAAACTTGTAAATTGTAACCGTAGAGGTGTAAGTGAAAAAACCTAGTACTAAGTACCGCACAACTTCACAGGTGTATTGAAACAAAAGGTTTTAGAGGTTATCCAAACAATGAACATAACAATGAAATATACCAAATTCAAAGGTAAGAAAAGCCGACGTAAGTAAGTGTCTAATGCGTTAATGCTGTTAGTTAATAATTTCTTATTGATGCCTTATATGCGTCTTGTTTTGCAGGTTATCTCCAGAAGTTTACTTGACCAGCAGCAGACTCAATTCAAGCTCCTTGAGAGATATGGAAGAACCCTTCAGAGCTGTATTTGCTCTCTAGACCGCACATTGGTATTTATAGCTTGAAACTCGATGCCTGGTTTCTACAATGTCAACCCGTCTAGCACACATATACACAGCTCACACAGTCTCCGATGTAGACTGAGAATGCTGAAAATTACCGTCTTTGGGTCCGGACCTCTTCAGTAATTTTTTGCCACAGTGTCCTTGGCAACTACTACACATCCCATCTGGCTTTTCTGATGTCAAATAAGCTAAACAATTATTAAAATATTGTGATTCACTAGTGTCCAGTAATAGTAGTTTGTATGAAAATTGTGTTGAATTGCATTTATTTTAAATAAAAAATCATTTGGAGTTATTTCTAAAGTTTTATTCGCACCTATCCATAAAAAAAAGGAATGTAGTTATTATTTTGTAGGTATTTTATATAAAAAGTAAAAATCATTCAAGTGTGACTTGAGGTCATTCAACTATAGTACTTAAGTTACATATTTTCTTGTTGTGTTGTTTTAATAAAAGCTTGCCGTTACCTTTGTTTTTCTGCTCTATTTGTTGTATTGTTTGCAGCTAAGCATGAAATTTGGACAAACACATTGAATTTAACTCATAATTCAAATTTTAGTGATTACAGGCTTTTACTATCATCATGGTTGAGTTTGATTCTCATATTTCAAAATTTTTATTCAGATTACTTAATTAATACTGAGTCATGGATCAGCAGCCAAACAGAAAGAAAGCAAAAAAATGTCTCAAAACTATAGAAAAGAACAGAGCCATTTTGGGGGAGTGAGTCTACACCTACTGCAACAGTGTTGATGAAAAGTGGACAAGCTCTCTTACAATCTTAGTAATGTTGTACTGAACAGTCATCAGGTTACCCCTGTATTCCTGCTGTCCCCGAAGGCCATGCCCCTGCTACAGGGGACAAAGTGAATGTTAATAATAATCCAAATTACTTCCTGTTGTCCCTGTATGCTGTCCCGGTTAATTTATTGTAATACCTATATACTTTTCAAATTATTCATTGGTAATATAAAAGCGTATCAGCTGTTTCCTAAAAAGTGCTATATCTACACGGTCAAAATGTATGGGGCATTTCTCCACTAAATGGAAAATCGATGTCCCAAGCTAATTTTATATAATAAATCTTGATATGTCTCCGTTTCTTGTATCAATAACGACATATTATTAGGTATTCTTGGCTTGCCACAGCTTATTTAGTAATTTAATGGAATATTTGAATAACCTCAAACACTTAAAAACACAAGTCCCTTTTCCAGAATTAAAAATCTTGTTACAAATATCATTAATTTTTCCATTGATAACTGAATAAAAATTTCCAAATACATTAAAATAACGGTAAGCATCTACTTATGTAACCACATCACAATTATATTTTTACAACTGAACTTTAATAATATGTGCGATTTCAACAGGGGACTGTACACAGTACTGAGTACACACACACAGTACAGTACACACACACACAGTACAGTAGTAGTAGTGTGGTACTGTGTGTACAGGGGACTGGGGGTCTGTTGAAATTTTAAAACGGCGCAGTGAGTTTTAATAACTACAATTAGTTTAAAATAATTAATTATCTTGTATGTAGCCACATCTGTTTTGTTAATTTGACATTCCTAAATGGTATACTTAAACATTCTCGACATTTAATAAAATTAGTTTAGGACAGTCTTGTAAGGACGAATTTCCAAATAGCAGAGAAACATCCGTTTACAGTTGTTTTTTTTTCATATTTATAAAAAAAAATCTAAGTGGCCAGTTCAGAATGATGTACTGAGAATGTGCCTAGCGTTTTCGTGTCGGCGTCCCTTACACCCCGTATGTGTATAATCATAATCATAGTAATGAAATTGCGTAGTTGTTTCCTGTTTGAGTACCTAGTAAACTTATAACACGTGACCTTACAAAGGCTGCGCCGGCGCCGAGCGGCGATGCAGCTTCGGAAGAAAAGCATAGACAAAATTTTTGTCGTGACAATGTCTACTAAATCGATGAACGCCGGCTGCACGCACGAAAAAGTATGACTCATTGTAACGTTACGCTCTTTGTAATCGGTCGGATCGGAGCGAGAGCGCTGCACGAGCGAGCGAAAGGCACGAGCGGCTTGAGCGTCCGGCTTGCTATTCATAAAAGTATGCAATAATTTCATCAATGTTTTGTTATGAGTCGTAACTTATGACGTTGTCACGTTAAACTATCGTCCGTAAACCGACTTTACCGACAACCATTATTTTTTTAAATTGATGTGGTCTCGTTAACGGATAACGGGATAATTATCAATTTCTTTTTTTTTTTGAGTTCTCGATATTTCGGCGCACGGATAAACTATAGTTATTGCGGGTGTTTATGAACAGATAAATCGGTCTATCCACTTTCTTTTTCGTATTTTTCGCTCGGTAACACTGTCACTCACAATTCGATTTTGTCCCCGACACACCAAACTCATTGAGTCCGCTCGCAAATTTAACCACTCACAATAACTTTAGTTTACCTACTAAATCATTTGACATTTTGTTAGATTGACAAGAAGTAAATCAGAAGGTTATCCCCTTTACAATGTCTAAGCAACCGGTGTCAGATAAAGAGTTAGTCATTCAAGTTCTGATAGATTAGCAAAAACTATCTTCATACTCGCAACACGGGCCCTTAGCCCTACGATTTACGAATGACAGACTTATCGAATAAGATTTGGTAAGACTAGGTATAGTGTAGATTATTGGATTTCCAAAGTTTTACCTGCATTTTATTAAAACATACAAAAACTACAAATCCGTGTATGTCTTAGGTCTACGATTCTCAACAAACAATCGGGGTTCCACAAACTTGCTCGTCGAAGGCTACAGCTTCAGGAAGGAGTACTCCTCAGGAACCAGGGTGCGGTGGCGGTGTTCCAAGAGAGGCTGCCCGGCGACTGCCGTGACTATCGACAATGAACTGCTGTGCACCAAAAAATGTCACAAACACTGACTTACCTGACCTGAACGAGAGATACAACGGAAATATTGATACTGATTATAATGGCTGTAGCCGTCAGTGTCCGTTAGTGACCGGACCTTCCCCACGGCGACTTGTGGTGGTATCAATCTTGGCCGCAGAAGCTCCCACCAACATGTTTTTGTAATTTTTGCCACAACTGGCCGATGTTCTAAGGGCTCGATGCGCATTCGAATAATTTAACCTGAGGGCCTATACAAAGGGACAATCTATCAGCAGTAAATGTTGGTGTGACTAAGTCAAAAATATATTGCTTAAGCATAATCAGCCTATAATGTTCCCACTGCTTGGACACAGGCCGCCTCTCTATGAGATGAAGTGGGATGTAAATTGTAGTCCACCCACGCGCACCCTGTGCGGGTCGGTAGACACCACGTGTCTTCGAATTTTAGCGTCCAGGACAAGCCAGTTCTCATGATGTTTTCCTTCACCGTTTTGAGAGCAGTATAGATGAAAATATACCTATTGGACAAAGTAACGTGCCTGCCTGGTTAGAACCCACGACCTGCAGCTCGTACGTCAATACGTTACGTATGTTTTTGATGGCATGGTTGACGCATTGGTTGATCGATTGACTGCGCTGCGTGTCGCGGGTTCGATCTCCGCACGGAACAAATATTTGTAAGGCCTACAGATAGTTGTTCTGGGTATGGCTGTTTGTGTATATGAGTGTTTGTAAACGCACCCACGATACAGGAGAAATTCCTAGAGTGTGGGGCAATGTTTTAAAAAAATAAAAACATCGGGGCTGTAGGCTACCGCTGGGCCACCTCTGTTCACTTATACATTGGATTGGCATAAACTACCGAAAACTTCTGTCTATCCTGTAAAGAGTCGTTGTAGGAACACAAAACGCTCTAAAAGCAATTGCCAGTTTGTGTTGCCCCCGGCGCGGTCGACCGTTGCCTGCGTAATGTACCGGGTCCATTGATTGAACATTTCTTAATTGATTGGATGATTAAAAGGTTGTATGTTATTAGGGATACTGTAAAATGCTCTTGTCTATTTTCTGATTACTGATCAAGAAATTAATAGTGAAATCTACAAGTATTTATTTATTTATTCATAACCAACTTACACTAACAGTTACACCAAACGTACAAGTTATTGGTTAAACATTAGAAACTATAAAAAACTACACGAAATTGGTCAGAATTAGAATAGATTAAAAATAAGAATATTATAAAGTAAACAATATGGTAGACATTAGAATAAAAAACAAAACATTTTTCCCAGTATTAAAATGAAAATACATGAAAATACAAATTACAATAAATAATAACAAGACTCATATTCACATAAAATTCCTACTTCATGGAGATAGTACTGGGAGTGTCAATGGACTCCAGGTATCGAGAAGCAGTGTTGAGGAGTCTCAGTTCAGTATCGGCAAAGATATCCATGGATTCATCATATAATATGATGTTATTCATATGGTTAAGGGCTAGAAGAAGGGCTAGTATTATAAAGTTTGATGTCTTTTACCATTAAGGATTTTGGAGTGTTATTATAAACGATTTTTAATTGTGCTTGATTTTCATTGTAAACCTTTAAAATTAATCTGCATGTTTAAGCTTTCTTAAATTAAGTCCTTAACACTTTTTAATAATTTTTAAATTATATAAATATTTTGCTTTTAGAAACGGTGGAGTATTACCGTACGGCTCGTGGTCGTATAGGAGCACTGTTCAATGGTCAGAAATACTACAAGAACTACCGGGGGAGCGACGGAACGGTGTCATGGATCTGTCACAACAAGCATCTTTGTAACCGTTGGATCAAAACCAAGGAACGTTATATTATCTCCATGTCTGAAAAGGGGCATTCACTTGAATGTATTGAGTCGGATTTAGAAGCCTATGAGATACCTACTTGAGATGTGACTTGCGCGGTAGGAGTAAGGTCGCTCACTCATGTTTAGGTAACGGGTAATTTAAAGTGTTATGTATTGTAGGTTGGCATACTTTCGTTATATTGGTTCAATACAGCTCAATTCATTTTTATCGTAATTTCTCGCTAATGTCAAAACTGTTCATCACAATTTTACTTTTTTTGATATATCTTATAGGTCTTCGTAGTCAAGTAGGAAGGTATATTAAGTATAGGAACAGTGGCAATAGTGCACCTACCTACTTAATGTATAATAAATTAAGTTGATTTACAGTGACTGTTCCTATAAATAAACTAAATTCGTCGATAGTGAACTGAATTAATCATCGTATCATTATGATTTTATTTTCATGTCAAACCTACTTAATAGTTAAGGAGTAAGAACCTTATGATCATGGTATTTAATAACTTATTAATAGGTAAGAAATCTATCTAATACCTAAGATAAAGCATATTTAATTGTAACCAGATCTAAGAAGCCAGTGTATGTAGTTTTTAGGTAATTAAAATGTAATCATCTTATGTAATCGAAATGCAAATAAAAAGATCTCTAATAAAATTATTTATTTTGTTGTTTGTGTGATATTTTATACGTAAGATCTGTGTTACGATGTACAAGGTGTACCAGGGCTGCGGGTTGTTCGAAAGAGATACCGTGGCCCTGGAAGACAAAGGGCTAAGAAGGAACATGGATGGGTTTTAGTCAGTCAAGTCTGACACTCCCTTCCGCTCCGCCCAGAGCGGGAGAAGTCATTTAATTACTTCCCATACTTAAAAAAAAAAGGGACGCCGACGCGAACACGCTTACCACGTACTCAGAACATCATTGTCACTTGCACCTTGTATAGAGAGATATGTACGTGAAAACTGATATAAATAAAAACAAGAATACCATGAAATATAGTTTTAGGTATTCTTGAGTTCTTCACAACGACGAAAGGGCAGCTTGGAGCTGAGTTTGAAGGTAAAACGTTCTTCAGGAACTATCAGGGGAAGGGTGGCGTGGTCTCCTGGAACTGTCAGTTCAAGCCCTGCAACCGCAGGATCAGGACGAGGGGGCACTACGTCATTGGAGTCTCGCAGAAGGAACACTCAGAAGAATGTCTGGCGAGTGAGCGTTGATTTGTTTTATGCAAAAGGTGACTGTATACATGTAGTGTGTGTGTTAATTCTCTGACTTTGCAACGGTGATGTAGAAATATCTTACAATGGTTGGAGCTTCCAGATATTGTAGACATGTTTCAGAAATAGGACGAAGCAAATGGAGAGTACCTAGTAAGGATGGAGTATGGGAAAAGGCGTGAGTGTGTGTAGGGGGAAGTCCCCTAGTGGCGTGGCGGACATATAAGGTTTTCCGGAAATAAAATAAAAACTACTTCGAGAAATAAGTATTTATTTATGAGTTAAATGTACCAAATATAAAATCAAAATCAATTAACAAAAATACAACTTTTGTGTAAACATAATCTAAAAAACGTTAATTAAGTTTTGGTAAAAAAAAATAAGTCTTTAACATTGGCACCTAGTACCGGACGGGTTAATCTTCAAACCCCAAGCGCCGGACATTCTTAAAACATTATGCATCTATCATATATATAGGTATCTCTACATTCCAGAACGTCAGCACATGCTTCATGGGCCCATTCTTGGCAGCTGGAGCATTGTATCCAGTCCTCGTCGAGGTCCTCTGATTACACTACTTCTTTGGACAAAATCTTTTCCATCGCAGTTTTTTAAACTTTGCTGATCTCATTTTCCTTTCTTTTTTGTCTCTTCCGTGTTGAAATATCTCCCTCCTTCTATCCCGTAAAACAACAAACAATCATTATTATGATATGAGTATAAATGCTTAGTAAAAAGCTAACTTATAAACTGTCCGGTGGTAAGAGACACCTTTGTGTCCGGAGGTAGAGGACAGGCATTGTCCAAAATTACGTATTTCATACTAAAACTGCCTAGGTAATTAATAAAAACTGTCACAATGTACGCATTATAATGGAACTCTGTCTTTATTAACAAATACCCAAAACAATTAAACACAAAAGCATAGGAGTAAAACTCACTTGAAATTTACGTGACGCAACGCTTTTCCGCCAAAAACAGCAATTCACCTCTTCCACCGCGGTTGTGCGGCTCACTGGAAAATCACGTCGCGTGATCCTGTATCGATACGTTCCCCCGCGCCCCTTTTACCGATATTTGAATAGATCGCATTGTCGTTTTTCGAGATAGTACGAGTGTCCGACGCTAGGTGCCGTCCGGCGTTACGGGACTTCCCCCTATGTGTGAATATAAGTACATTTTGAAGAGATTTCTAACTTCGTGTACACGATTTTACCCAAATATTATAAAGTATTATTGCAGTCATACCTAGTCAATTCCTAGTCATTTCAAGTAAGTACCTTCTAGCTAGATGATTTTGTACAAGATCCTAAAAATAAGCGTTCAGTTCAACGGAATAATTATACTATTACAGTAAGGCATGTATATCAGTATTTTTATATAGTGGAAAGAGCTCGACTGTCTAATTTAATTAATTGACGTAACCTATGACGTGACGTGTGACGTTACAATAAACTATTGTTTCGATGAAAATACTTTTGTAGTTTGGATTTCTCTTTTGATTCTTGGCATGCGATTCGATCCTAACCGTTGTTGGGTAAGTATGACAGCTTTGTCATGTACCGACACCAAAGCGCTAAGCATTAAACCACCCCTGTAATACCTCAATGATTAGACAGAGGTATAGTAATCCCATATTTCAACAGTTTTGTTCAAGTCCCACGTAATAGGAGGCGCGCCTATTGCCATCTACGGCATCTACCTGGCACATAATTTATCTAGACTCTGTGGCTGCTACTGAAACAAGTATAATAAGTCGACGGAAGAAACGACAAACTGACACATTGTCATTGTCAATCTGTCCTTATGTCGATTATTCCGTAGTCAAAACTGGATTCTACAGTGGTCATGCCACGCGTGCTGGTGTTGTAGGGCAGCTACGGAGAGACCTTTGTCCAGCGGTGTACTGCGATCACTTCTTTAATATTTAGTACAGAATCCTAAAATCTAACACAACTAGTGTGTATGTGTGTGTGTGTGTGTATGTGTGTGTGTGTGTGTGTGTGTGATCTTACAAGTATGCCTAGATTATAATTATAATGATATTTAAACATGGTTTCATATATTCTAAAAAATAAATTGTTTTGTTATAATGTTTTGTTGTTTTATTCCGTTATACGTTATGATTTTGTAATAATTAATAACCAGTAAGAAATCAAAATAATGACTGATGACACCCTATTTCACCCCGTCCTGTGAGGTGTTTTTCATGGTACCGTATTATTTTAGTTATGTTGCGTATTTTTTTTAGGGTTCCGTACCCAAAGGGTCAAACGGGACCCTATTACTGAGACTTCGCTGTCCGTCCGTCCATCCGTCCGTCTGTCACCGGCTGTGTCTCATGAACCGTGATAGTTAGAGAGTTGAAATTTTCACAGATTGTATTTCTGTTGATGCTATAACAACAAATACTATAAACAGAATAAAATAAATATTTAAGAGGGGCCCATACAAAAAAGTGATTTTATGCTCGTTTTTTATAAATAATGTTACCCCTTTAACCTACCCTTCGTGACTCTGACTCGCACTTGGCCGGTTTTTTTAACTTAAAGCCTTTATAAAAAAATATATTACTCGCGAGTCGTAAGCATAGATTAAACTATGTTTTCATGTTTCAGTGGCGTCAGATAATCGACTTATATTTGGGACTACAAGGTTCGGCAACCCAATCATAACTTGGGGCAGGTATCGGTTTACCAAGAAGCTGGAACGACGTGTGAAGACCTGGTGGGAGTGCACGGCGAGGAAGAGCTGTGGTTGTCGATGCGTTGCTGTCACTGTCAACGATAGGCTGGTGAAGCTCAATGGATGGCACAACCACTAGGATACCACCATGTTGAAGTGGATAACTAGATAATGCGACTTTATCAACGTTTTAAAAAAATGGAAAGGTTGCACTTGAATTTTATCATCATGTGTACAAAAGTGATAGTATTGTTTTAGTTTATCATAACTCAGATATAAGTGTAGTGTATGTAGATATACTTATGATTTGTCTTGAGTGCATACGTCACAAGGTGCGAGCTGTGGGGGGCAGTCGTTGCCCGAACGTCAATCCGTAGGCACGTGGTGGTGCGTAAGCGAGCCAAACACCAATATATTGAGTAGCTACTTCAATAGGTAGCCTAACAATATCATTCCTTGATGATTCCCCTAGTGTTTCAGTGGACCATTTAATATCGTTGTTTGGACATCGTGGTTGTCTCATTATTTTTCTAGTGGTCGCAATGTAGACAACTCTAAGACTTAAAATGCTCTTGATTTTGGTGGCTGCAATTATGCAAGATTGGGCTCTTCGATGTCTTTTTTGTGACAGAAAAACTCTACAAATATTCGGGGACAAAAACCTTCAGAGGCTACCACTAACCTAGTTGTAATCGCTTCTTTGTTATTGATTATGTCATAAGAAATAGAACGTCTATAAACAATTGAAGAAATGAGTATTGTAATTAGCTGAAGGAATAATAAAAAAATAATAAAGTAAAATATTCATGTAAAAATAAAATATTTATAATAGTTTTCGTAGAAATCTACATGTAAAGATACGGGCATGGCGAGAATGGTGATGATCTATCGATAAAATTTGTTAAAATTATATTTGATCAAAGTTTGAATAATCTGCAAAAAATTGTCAGTTGTCATGGGGACAAATTGGTTCAAGTTCTAACTAATAATATTAATTAGGTAGTCAATGTGTAAAGTGGACATCGGTAGTTTTATTTTACAAAAATATACATAAATTGATTAGTTACAAAAACCAATGTTGCATTTAATATTATTGTCATAACTTCATGTATTTTAATTTAAATGAAAAAGTTGTAATCCTTATTATAAAAGTTATTTAGACAGTTTTTTTTCTCTTATTATCTCTGTATGATTTGTATTTGCAAACCTACAGCAAAGATACTTATTGGGATATACTGCCTGCATGAAGATTATCAGAAACTCAAATATGGATAAAAATGGTAATGTTTCTGATGTATTTCAGAGCAATCAGGGCCAACATTTGACTTATCTCAACGCGGGAACCTCGTAGTACAAATAGGGCCGTGGCGGTTCAACAAACATGCGTGTTGGGGGTCCAAGGTTCGCTGGACTTGCATCAAGAAGAAGAACGGCTGTACTGCAGCCATTACTACTGTTGACAGTGTCATCGTCAAGACTCTTGGCAAACATAATCATTAAGTTTAGTGTTATTTTACGAACACTTAGTGGAAAATAAAGTTACTCTCGGCGCCTTTTCACACGCATTTTTAAGTACCTACAGTAAAGCGTGATGATCTTTAAACTCTTTTAAAAGTTAAGTATTTGGGACAGTTGTTAGGAAATACGAGGTTTAATGCTCTTTAGAATATGATCAGCTGCCCGGCTAGATGTTCTTATATTGTTTAAAATCAAACTAAATAAAAGTTCAAATTCTTTAAACTGAGACTTGTGGTTTTAAGATTAAGTAATATATGTAATAGCAATAAAATAGATTGATTTTAACATGTTTGTTGTGTATCCTTTCAACGTGCTTCTAATAAAGTAAGGGAATATTTTTATTATTTACTAGTTCATTATGTCACTTTATACTAGATTTAGATTTAATTTACCACCTCCTTATTCATTACATATTTACATTATTTACAAACTACAAATATATCTAAAATAATAATAAAATATGTACAAATATCAAAATTACAGGGCGTCAAAAAATTCGTCCACATCGCTGTCAACAGGAAAAGTGCCCAGAACGCTGGCCGCATTGCCACGTTGGATGGCAATGCTGATTCTTTGGGCAAAAAAATGTACTAGTCAGTTAATAAATAATGTTTTGTCTTAACTGAAGAGCATGACCTGTATTAAAAACTGTCATGTAGTAAATTTAAGGGCTAATAAATTCGTATGAAATATATCCGTATAAATATGCAATAATTATGAAATATTTAAATGTTCTTGTAGTTAGTTATATTTTTAAGTATTTAGGTACGTAGGTATTTAGATTATGTTGATATTGAATAAATAGCTTATTTAGTCTTAAGACTTTCAGTGTTTTGTGAATAAGCTTTCCTAAGATTCCCAAAAATGATATAAATAATAAATGTTTGTGTAGTAGTAAAGCTCTTTTCACAATCTTTTTAATGATTACGTCATTTTTTATCAATAAATAAATCTCGTGTTGTGAATAATATACAGGTTGATGTTTGGGTTTTCGTTATGAATGAGGATTTACCTACTGTGACGCTATCAATTCATAAACTCTTTTCATAGACATTATTAAACTCTATGTACACTTTAAAAATGTATTTTCTCTTTGTCAACATATTTTATACAACATACCAACTCAATAAAAAAGTCCCATGAAAATCACTATAAACTTCGCTCTACCTTTTGAGTTCAAAATTTTTGTTTTACTATCAGCCACGTCGATTCTGTAGAAACTTACAAAAACAGAGTTTACGTTTTGTAAATTATTAATATTGATAAAACGTTTCACTGTAATGTTAGTAAATATTAAATTTTCAAATCGTTTATTTTATTTCTTCTGGTAGTCTCATTTTTCTCATAGATTTTTTAAGAGGGCTTCGTTTATTCTTTATTTTTTTGGGCTTTTTTGTCCTAACTGGCGGTTCATTATATCAAATTTGTCATTTCTATTTATATCAGTGAAAATATCCCTACCATGGACAACCATAATCACCTGTCATATTTGACAGCTGTCAAACGTAGATATACTTACATGCCTAGTGATAGAAATGCCAGATATTGTACTAATTCTACCACTAACACCGCACTTATTGTTACTTCTTGGCTTCCCGTACACACCAGCGATTATGCACGAGCACATTACTCAGGCTGCAATGGTATGTGAATGATGAATGGATATTATTGTTATATTCTAACAGTGGTTAACTAAACTTTAATAGTATCATTCCTTTCAATATTCCCTTAATATTCATTCACCAGGAACTAAAACAATGAATTTTTTCAGATCTGAACCCAGTTTTTGCGCAATCTCAGCGAGGTAACCCGGTCATCATAATCGGCCAGTACCGATTTAACCGAGTTCATGAACGCGGCAACAGAACAAGATGGGTGTGCGTCAAAGCTAAGTCTGGCTGCAGAGCGTCCTTGCAAACCGTGGACAACGCCATCATCCGAGTGTGGGGGTACCATGACCCGCTAGCTCACACTACTGCTAATAGAGTCTAGTGCAGAATTTGTATCGAACGTTTTTGGGGCTACGGTCCCCTGATGATTAAGACATGTCTCGTTAGTTCAATTATTCTTAGAGCATTAGGCATTGTTGTACGTACAGATATAGGCGATTTTAATGTTCCGATACTGTAGACATTTATTTATTTATTATAATACATTTATTTCAAGTAACAAGACTCATAGTGGTAGTAACAATGTACTTACAAACTATGTTAGTAATACACTTACATGAATTAAAACAAGACAAAAGCAGATTGTGACATCACTGCTGCAAGGTGACAGGCCCAGCCGAAACCTTGCAGCAATGGTTCACAAATTCGCAGTCAAGCCTGCTCGCTATCATAGATAGGATGCTGTTGGCGCTGCCCCGCACTCTGCGAACCAAGGATGCGCACCGTTTCCGCATCACCGAGTAGAAACAGTCCACGTGAGCTTCAGCAAACATCCCTGATGCGCTGCAGTATTGGGGCAACCCCATCAGCACCCTGAATGCGTTATTGTATTGGACGCGAAGGGCGCTGTATGATTTTTGAGTATAATTAACCCACAAACTACACGCGTAAAAAGACGTGCAGTACGCACTAAATATAGTGCGCTTGACCTCTTTAGAGGCACGCCTAAATCTGCAGGCAATCATGTTAGCTCTCACACACAGAGCCCTCCGCTCCCTATCAATATCCTCATCGTCTTTGAGGTCAGTGGTCAATAAGTGACCCAGATATTTAAATCGGTCTACCCTCACAAGGGGTATACCGTTTATTTTAACGGAAGGTACTGCTTCTGTGTATTTACCACTGGCTTCAAAGACCATGACTACACTTTTCTTCACATTATATGTCAAACCATGTAGTCTGGCATATTGCTCGCAAGTGGCAACAAGTGTCCTTAGCCCGCAGATTGACGCGCTCAGCAGCACCATGTCGTCGGCGTAGCTAATGTTATTACAACACACGCCGTCAATATGACACCCGACACGCATGCTGCTAAGTGCGCCAATCAGGTCATTCACGTATAGGTTGAAAAACGTAGGCGAGCATAATCCCCCCTGCCTCACCCCGCATTCCAACCCATACGGCCCAGACAGGGCACCAGCCCACCTCACACTATTAACTTGATTTCCATACCAGTATTTTAGAGTGTTTGTCACCTCTGGTGGCAAATTTACATCTTCCATCTTTTTCCATAAAATGTCGTAGTAAACCAAGTCAAAAACCTTCCTCAAATCCAGGAAACATGCGTAAACTGGAATGTGGCGATCCGTGTAGTACTTAACAGTGTGCTTCACACTCAATATAGCGCTGTCAGTGGATAATCCAGAGCTGAAACCAAATTGGTTATCGTGAACACGTGTATGACTTTTAAGCTGAGCGTTAAGCACACTGTCAAACACTTTTGAGATGACTGTGGCAAGAGATATTGGCCTGTAATTGTTCTTATCGCCCATGTCACCAGTCTTATTTTTGGCAATGGGCACCACTGTTGTTTTAATCATGTCACTCGGCATATAAGCATGACCCAGACAAAATGTAAAAAGCATAGCCAACACTCTTGGCAAATGCGGACCAGCAAATCGGAGATGCTCAATGCTGAGACCGTCATGGCCAGGAGATTTTCCTCGACGCATTGCGTTAATTTTGTTCAAGCATCGGATATTTAAATTGATGGTTTGATAGTTCACATCAATAACAAATCGGCCGTGACTTTTAATAAATAACACGGACACTGACTGTCTGTGAAGTTCAAACTAAGCAGTAAGTACTTATCATTCATCGTTCTTATGAACTGGGAACAGAACTAAGATCTCGAATCTAAGATGAATTTCAAAATAGATAATGCTAGTTGCAAAAGTTTACATTTTAAGGCTTATAATGTTTTTCCTTGAATGAATGAAATTAATTATGTTTGAATTTTACATTATGGACAGCGTTTTATTACGTTTTATGGTGGGTTTTCGCGAATAAGTTTTACAATATAGCTTTAAGATGAATTTTTGTAGCATCGACTAACTTCATCAGTATGAGTTCTGCACTACAGTTTCTAACATAAATATTACTTAGGTTTCGGTGGTAGATAAATTATTGATTTTTTCATTCAGTATTTTTAATCATGAGTTTATCTTCAACAGTTTACTACTTTCGAAATGATTATACGTTTATAATAAATGATTTTTTAAATTATTTATTCAGTCTCCGGCCCTTCTATTAACAAAAATGAGGTAAGATATTAAGGTTCCGTCCTACCTTGATTTGTAAACCTACTAAAGGTAAATAATATTTCATCTTAGTCCTTTCAGTGGTAAGTTGCATATAAAACAGAGGCAGCCCAATATTAGTCGCGTATGTTTTTCGTTTTTACAAGGAGAAGGCTGTCGGCTCGAAGATAAGGTGGACTTGTGGTTACAGGAAGCGATACAAATGTAACGCCTTCATCACAACCGTCGACGGAGTAGTTGTTAAGAATAGTTTTGATAATAATCTCGGTTATAAATAAATACCTAAATTAAATTAAACAAGCATTTGAATACCAAAACCAGACAATAATGCTACACCTACTCTTATCTTTAAGCAAGCATTTGAATAACAATTATAACAAAACAAGTCGCGTATAGAAGCTACGAGTAGTGTTTCTTTGATAGGCTATTCTACTAAAAAAATTAAATCCTGTTAGTGTCAAGATACTTAGTAGAGCTTAGACAATAAATAATCAATTATGATTTCAGTGATCCAAATAAGAACATCGAGAGGTTCTTGAGCGTTAGAAATTGGAGGCTATCGCTTCTACAAGCTCATGGTTACTGGCTGCAAGACCAGATGGCAGTGTTCTACCAGATTCTTCACGAAATGTACAGCGTACGTTTATACTATTGAGGGTGGCCCAGTGAAGACTTACCTTGAACATAACCACCTGTACCCACATTTCAAGATGTTTACTGACCGCTTGGCGACATACACGCTCAAGCGAGACGCGTGACTCAACAGCGACTGCTGATAAAACGAATGAAAGAAATGGTATCTTATCATACCAGTTACCTTGACGCGTGACTCGCACACGTGTCGCTTGATGCTATAGTAGAATCGGTTTTAGCTGGTAAAACAAATGAATGTCTACTTGTACCAATAGCTTTTCTCACTACTATTGACGACCAGATCCTGAAGAGTTGTTTGAAACACAATCATTGCGAATAACTGTAGTTAAAGGCACTTCACAGGCTGACTTGGAATTCATACCCTTATATACTAATAATAATAATAATCAGTTTATTATCAGGCATCTAAGGCCCATAGATAAAATACACAAATAATCTGACAACAATAATAAACTAATACATATCATAAAACTTAATTAAACTATGACTATACACGTAACGTCGTCGGCGTCGTGTTTCGCTGCGTGGTGTCGCGTAACCGTCCTCGGAAACGTCGATATACGACACCTCCTCGGCCAAAAGTCCTCTTCCAAGCAGATCTGTAGATGGTGGGTTGGAACTCGCACCACGAACGACTTAAAGTTGATGTTGTGGCGCGATTCCAACCTTACGACCCTCAGAGTCCAGTCGGTCTTCACTTTCACATACTGCACGACATCGTCAACCGTCGTGGAGTGATGCAGACGCGAAATATACAGCTGCGTCGTAGGCACAGCGGAGCGCAGCAGCATGTTGGGACCAGTTGGTGCGGTACCACACTGGTTACGAGGACAGGGCTTCCTCTTCTTCTTCCTTTCTACTTTGGTGAAACCCTCCTCGTCAACTTGGCTCGTCCTTTGCACGGAGCTACGGACCGCAGTCAGGGTAGGTGGAGCTCCTTTCTTCTGATTTTCCCCTCTTTTGATTTGTCGCTTTGGCAGCGACGCATCTGATTTTCCGGTGGTGACGACGGCAGCGTAGGCACGTTTAGGGGTCAACGTACCTACGCGTGACGTTTCCGCAACCGGTGTTGTGGCGCGGGCAACGGCGACAGCGGGCGGCGCTTGCTCAGCATTATCGGCAGCTGGTTCGAAACTGCCGACTGATGCATTTCGCGCCACTCGACTCGTGTTCACCTTTGAGGCCTCAGGTGACCCAATTACCGAGCCAACGTTGCGCAATAATTCTATTTCTGCACGTAACTCGGTATTGTTCTTCTCTTATACCTCAATTCTGGACTGCATCTTGGTCATCTCTGCTTTCAACGAAGTGATGTCCTTCAGCAGCCGCGTAACGTCGACATGGTCGAAAGTGACGGGGGGCAGCTTACTCAGCTCCTTCGCCACGAAATCAGGCACGTCGTCCGGGTCCGTCTTCTTCAAAATATCAATGATGTCCTGAAGACTCTTCTTTGTTCCATCTCTGCGGCGAGACGGCATCTGGTACACTTTTCCAAGTGATTGGAACAGCAGCAGCTTACTACTGCTGATCTCGTCCTCCTTGAAATTGGACTCTGCAATCTGCAAGATGCTTACTTCGTCCATGTAGTCAATGGCATGGACTAGGAATGCCAGCAATTCGTTGACAATGAGCTTTTTGGAACTCATAGTGTGTACGGGCTGCGGCTATTGCCGCGCATCACGCGAATAAAATTCGTTCCGTGCACAGTGGAAACACGTCCGTATTCGAGCGCGCATCGCACTGCACTGCGATATGTCAGGTTGAGACAGCACTCATGAATATGAACTACGTTTACAATGGAATGAACGATTTTCCAAAAAAAAACATCTGTTTACTCAATTTTGATGGATTTGATCGGACTTTTGTATGAGAGTAGCACGGAATAGGCTCAGCTCTCTATGTATCTAACTATTTATTGATTCCAATGTTGCCAATAATTTTAATAATTGTCAAGGTTCATTAAAATTCCGTCAGCTTCTCGTTATTAATACTGATTAATATTAATGACGGCTCATCTATGTATGTTCAGTTTAGATTTTTTCTTTAGTTTCTCGCCCCTATGTTACTAGATAAGAAAAATGGGAAACTGTTTTCGTTTAAATAGGTTTTAATTAAAAACAAATCATTGCAATAGTAAGGGGACAATAAAAAGTTAAGAAAGCTATAGTTTTCTATTTTAATATGAAGTTGTTACTTATAAGCTCTTGTCGTTGTACCTATTGGTAAATGAAGAAAATAAAATATTTTACAAAACTATATTCTTTTTAATTTTAAATTGTTGTCAACTTTATAAATAAACGGGAAACACATACGACGTAATAACTTAAATAATGAGACAAGCAAATATCAGTTATATTATCACACGGTGCTCTTGGTGTAAATTAATTTAAAAATAATTCATGTTTTCACTACTTTTTGTAACTAAATCGTTTTCTATATTTAGTTTTTCAGACGGAAGGAGGAACTTTGCTGATGTATTTGGGCGGGTTCCGTTTTTCCAAAGACAGCATTGCCGGGTGCAAAACTAGATGGCGCTGCTCTACCAGAAGGTGCACTAAGTGCAAGGCTTTTGTCATCACGATCAAAAACAACATCATCGTCAAGGCTTGTCTCGATCACAACCATGAAAAAAAGTTCTTTAGGAAATAAAATCTAGTTCGAAATACGAACTCTTTGTTGGCACGAACATTATAGGGATGATGATTGGGTAAAGAAAACGAAATTCTATTTTGTCCGTCAGTCATGTAATAATTTTAGACACGTATTGTTTGTTTTATCAAATTAACAAAAAAAACGCATTAAAGTTGGAGAGCCATATCAACCCAATAATATATATCCCCGTAATTTTATGATGACGTGAAAAAATAAAAAAACATATCTAATACTTTTTAATAATGGTTCAAACAGGTCAAGCTACCCGAAGCTGTCAAATGTTCCCAATCAATCTTAAACCGAATCTTTTAACGATAAGGTGGAAAATCTTTTAAGAAATTTGAATTTGATTGTTGTAGCTTTGATTTGCTTTGCTTTGATTTTTGATTTGGTTGTTGTGCTGGTGACCTAATAGGCAGAAAAGAAAAAAAAATAGTCATCATCCCTATTGTGTCAACTTTATTTTGATTATGTCTCTGGTTTTATAGCATGAACTTTACAGAAAATTTAACAAATGTTGCCTAAGCATAAGTTTATCGGATTATTTTAATTTTAAACATTAAATGTTATTGTTATATGAGATAACAATTTATTTTAGGAACTGTCAAAGAATCTGTCTGCCTGTACTGTCTTTAACGGGCCACGCAAACTGTAAGGTTTACGTTGTCGGAATAATATTTACATTTCTTCAATACTGATTTGATTGACTGCATTATTATGTAAGCTTTGTGGCTTGTTTGTAGTTTTGTAAGTTTTGTAAGGTTACTTGCGGCCAGACGCAAGACATTTCAGTCAAAAAAAAAGTTTGTAGAGTAATTGTTAAAACCATATATTAATAATAAATAATAAGATAAAGAATTATAAATAATTATTCTTTTCCATTTTTTATTTGGCGGAAATAAAAGAATACTGCACAATGTGATTTTTTTAATATTTGTTTACAAACCTTATAAGTTAAATGATTTGTTTTACTTAGAAGTTAATACATACTACGATACTGAAAAATAAAATGTAATGAACATGTTATTTTTTACAGACATAGAAGTATTGTCAAGCAGAGGAAAGAAAATATTGCAAGTAAGAGGACACAGATTTTCCCAGCAGAAGAAAAATTTACGCAGCGGCGCGGTGTGGTGGCAATGTTCTGCCAAGACCAGGACTAAATGTGAAGCTTTCATGATCACGTGCGGAAAACGAGTTCAGATATGCTGCTTACAACATAACCATGACATTATTAATTGATAAGAGACTGGTTGGTTTCGCCTCGAATTCTACTCGAATTCCACTATGAATACAAAAAGCATTTTTTTTTTGTGTTTTAATAAGGAACTCATCTACTAACTGGAATGAGTACGAGCAATTCAAAAGCGTTCTGAGCGAGAAAACTTCGAGAGTGGATGTCATGTTTTTAATATTTTGTGTGTTTCCATTATTTTGTACTTACATTTGTATTTTAACTGCAGACTTAGATGTCGTGTAAAAAATATGTTGGTTTGATAGATTTTCAAGAAGTTTTTAAAAATATTAAATTACTTAAGTCATTATTACGTTAAATTTTGCTACTGCATAATAAATAACAAATGTATGCAGTTTGTACTTATGTGCACAAGATAATAAATACAGGTATTGATATTAGAAAAGGCGTATTCTTTACAATTTTCCCACGATATCCGTTTATAGATCTAGAGCATTGTCACCCAAGTCGTAATTTGTAAACAACCCTGCACTATAGGGTGTTAAGGGTGTTGCAATGTTAAAAAAAACGGCCAAGTGCGAGTCGGACTCGCGCACGAAAGGTTCCGTACCATTATTTATAAAAAAAAACACTTTTTTGCATGGGACATATTTCTATTTTGCTTACTTAGGATTTATATAAGTCTCTGGCAACTCATACACTCAACATAGGATCTATCGCACTTGGCCGGTTTTTTCAATTTTAGCATCTAAAACACTTGTCTTATTTACTTGCAGTGATAGAAATGGTAACGCAAAGAGGGACACAGATGCTGACGGCGGATGGCTTTCGTTTTTCCAAATCATACAATAATGGTAAAAGACAAGATGGCAGTGTACCACAACAAGGACAAGGAGTCGAACAAAATGTTCGGCGTTTCTTATAACCCACGAGGGCATAATTTTAAGGAGCAATTTAATACACAATTATGTGGATTAAGATAAGTTACTATATATTTTGGAATAAAAGATTCACCAGTGTGTCTGATGTTTTATTTAGAAAATCATCATCTCTCAAATATGTTGGGGTCTAAGATTCAGAACTAAGCCTAAGATTTGAGCACTTGGTAGTAAATTACCGTTGTTTCTATGCATGAAAATAGATTACTATTCTGCGCTGGCAGTTGGCACAAAATTATCACACAATACTTCCTTTTAAGCAATTTTGGATTATTGTCTAACTCTCTTCCTTCCAGAGTTTCTGACTGCTCCCGGTATTGTACGTTATTGTGGGTATCTGAGATACTGTTAGATACTTATACAGATATCTCAATAAAACAGTCAGTAGTGTGTTTCTTCATTAATCAGTTGAACCTGAATACCTTTTCCAGCGCAATGGCTTGAAACGAGAGGGGGTGGTTACATGTTGCGAGTAGGAGATCACAAGTACAGTAAAGCTAAAAGTTGGAGCAATAAAACTCGCTGGGTATGTTCTAGAAAGACCAGAACTAGATGCAAAGCGCATGTCACTACCGTCGAAAATTATATTGTTAAGAGCTTTTTAAAACATAGTCATTGAATCAAGAAATGTATCATGAATGAAATAGATACGTGGGACACTCAGAAAGTTTTGCGAAACTAAAAAAAATTGTTCTATACGTACATATATTTTTATTAAATCTTTTCAAAGTACTTTCCACCAGCCTCTATACAAAGATTCATGCGCCTAAACCAGTTTTCAAAACACTTTTTCCAGTCCGCCGCAGACACCTCGTTTACAGCCTGCTCGAACCCAGCCAGCGCATCTTCCGGCGACGAAAATTGTATCCCTTTGAGCTGATTTTTTATTTTTGGGAATAAAAAGAAGTCACACGGTGCTAGATCAGGGCTGTAAGGAGGGTGACCCAGGAGTTTGACTGGCGTGCTGTCCAGGAAGTCCCTCGTTTTGAGTGCGGTGTGCGCAGGTGCATTGTCGTGGTGGAGCAGTAGCCCGCGGAGCCCTGTGTTTGGTCGCTTGTTGCTTATAACAGAGAAAACTTCTGGCAAACATTTGGAAGTATACCATTCGGCATTAATGCTTCTTTGATCCCGTAAGGGAATTGATACCAAGTGGCCAGTCAAATTAAAAAAGCTAGCGATCAAAATCTTACCCCCGCTTCTAGATCGCTTCACTTTGGTAGGCGTTGGCTCATTTTGAAACACCCAAACAGTCGACTGGCGCTTGGTTTCTGGGTCGTATTGATAAATCCAGGACTCATCACCTGTAACGATGTCGTAAACACGCCGAGACGAGCCTGCTTCAAATTTGTTAAGCATATCACGGCACCATTCCACCCGGGCCTGCTTCTGAGCATCGGTGAGGTTGTGCGGCACCCAGCGTGATACTATCCTCCTCACGCGAAGATGGCTGTGTAGAATCTCGTGAACGCTTCCCGATCCAATCTTCAATATGTGTTGAATCTCCTGATATGTAATTCGCCTATTGTCTTGGATTAAATTTTTCACTGCTAGCACGTTTTCTTCGGTAACAGCCGTCAAAGGGCGACCGCTTCTTTCGTCATCCCCCAAAGTTGGTCGACCGCGCTTGAATTCGTTATACCAACGATACACGGTTGCCTTGGAAGGGCCTTCATCCATGAATGCCATTTGAAGTCTATCGTACGATTCATCCGGTTTCAGGCGACACTTGAAATCGTATAAAATCATAGCTCTAAAATGTTCCCGGCGCAGATCCATATTTCAGTGAGACACAATACTTTGAATTAACTCGCAAAAAATGTGGAGGGAAATTTTGAAATTGGAACTTACTTATTTTTACTTATAAATAATCATATTTTCGAAAAACATAATAACTGGCCAGTCTCCCATATATAAAAACTTTTTTTCGCAATACTTTCTGAGGGGCCTGGTAATGTTTAAATTGACATGTTTTTTCTTTTACTTTAAGCAGCTGTTTCAGTGAAATTGAATTGGGTGGTCTACCTTTTTTATTCATCGCATTAATACTATCTTTTTTATCTATCAATTTTTTTATTCAATCCAGTTTCGAGTTATTTAGTTACTGCTTAACTAAAGAAAAATGATTATGTGAAAATCAATAAGTACCCGACTTATTAATTTTTCTAAATTTCAGTTGAATGGATACAGAACAGATGCGGTTATCCGATGGTGAAAATAGGAAGATACACATTTAACAGGTCTAGGACCTGTATTAACAAAATTCGTTGGGCATGTTCACAAAAGTTCCAAACTAGATGCAAAGCATTCGTCACAACCGTCGACGGTTCAGTTATCAACAGTTATTTGAAGCATAATCATTGAATTTGATACGAACTCATAATGTTTTAATCCTCGTGATGGTTCATAAGGATGGTTTCTTATTTTATTACTACCTAGTCCATAATGAAATCTTCGGAACTATTGATCCGATTCCAAATAAGCTTTCAATAATAGGAATTATTTCCGAGTGTCATAGGCTATAGGTACTTAATGCTCCCGTCTTCTGTCAAATATAACTGAATAAAGATCTTTTTTTGAAAAATAGTCATTGAATAAAGGAATGAAATATTTAAAAAATTGACTTCTTTTTGATGTAACCTACTTTAAGCATCTGTCTTCATAAAGTGATCGGTCGTCTACCATTTTATATTCATAGTATGAATGCCAATGGAAAATAATTAATTTACAATTTTTCAACTCCAACCTTTGATTTCTAGTTATTGTTTTACTGAAGAAGGATTATTGTCATAGAACTAAAAAAGATACAGAACAGAAAGGGTTATTCAATGAAAATAGGCAGATGTAAATATTGCAGGTCTAGGATTTGTATTAACACAATTCGTTGGACATGCTCAACAAAACTCCGAACTAAATGCAAGGCGTTCGTCACAACTGTCGATAATTCAGTTATAAGGAGTTATCTAAAGTATAACCACTGAATAAAAATAAAATGTTTCACTCCTCATGAGGGTCGTTATTCATTTCTTTTCCAACCTTGTACACAAAGCTCATAATATAAAGAAAACTGTGAAACTCCTCATTATTCCGTCAGTCCACAGAATATATTATTGACTAATAAGAAAACGGAACTCCTGGTGGTGAACGGATTTCGCTTTGCTCGCTCCGGGGTCATTGGACGGAATGGCCATGTCCGATGGCAGTGCACCACGAAGACGAAAACCAAGTGCAGAGCCACAACTATTTTTACTAGCCAAATGTGGCCCGGTGGCTGGACAATGTTGATAAATCTGTAAGCGAAACTACTTTGTGTTCGATTGACGTAGGCCTACTTCTTCAAAATCATTTCAATAAAACCGTTTCATAGTTCATATTAAACAGAATATTTAATTTTTTGTAAAGGAACTGCTGTAACTGCTACGTTTGTGATAATAATATTTGACCTATAAATCGTATGGTACAATTCTGAACGCAAACACCGACCACAAGATACATCTGTAAATTCGCCCAATCGCAATAATATACCACAGTGACACTACTTGGCTTCTAAGTTACTCTATGGCGACATTGCAACAGACGACACTGTCGCCTTCAATGGAAGCCTTTTTATCAAGTTACTATGAAATCAGTAGTCGATGCGGTGATCATTGCACTTTACTGCTGCTGAGGTTTGCGGTCACCTTCGGAATTGTAAATTTTATGCTCTTAATCACATTCTGCCTCTAGCTATCGTTTTGACCCGCGGCATATTATTTTGCACAGTAAGAGTTCTGGTGACCCTTTCAGTGCGGAACCGTTAAAACGACTAGATGGGTCACGGTACTCACGGCCCGCAGCAAAGAAAAAGTGTCAATTAATGAAACGATTTACGTATGTAAAGGAACATTATCAATATTCTGCGGTCTGTAATCCAATTGATAATTTTATTCTGTGATGTTTCTTAATTCAAATAAATTTGCTGTAGATAACGAAAATATTTGTGAAGGGCTTTTTTATGAATTATTTAGGGTTTAAAAACAACAAATTGTTAACATCGCGCTATCTATCTAGGTACTTGATTGTAAGCGGCAAGCAGATTGACGTGATTTACACAGACTTTAGCAAAGCTTTTGACCGCATTCCTTACCATATACTTCTGTCGAAGTTATCTGCGTATGGAATCATTGGTACACTCTACAATTGGCTAAAGTCTTACCTCAAAAATCGATTCTTCTTTGTTGCGGTTAATGGTTTCCAATCTAGAACCTACAAGACCTCCTCATGGGTTTCCCCAGGGCTCACATGTTGGGCCGGTTCTATTTATTGCTTTCGTTAACGATATCCCGCACTGCCTAAGATTCTCAGAATGTTATATATTTATTTATTTATTTATTAAAACTTTATGCACAAGTATAAAAAAACACTGTACAAAGGCGGACTTAATGCCGTGGGCATTTTCTACCAGTTTACCTTAGGGTGATGCAGAGAGAAAACATAGTAGGTGCAGCTTAACAAATGGTAATAAAACATTTACAAATAAAATATAACGATAAATACATATATAATATAACGATAAATACATAAATACATACATAAACTACTAACAACAATTTAATTATGAGATGAATCTGCCAGCTTCTTAAGTAAGTGTTCCCGAGCTTTAACTTTAAATGTGAACCGACTATTGGCCAACCTAACGTTCAGAGGGAGCGCATTCCAAAGGAAGACAGCCTGGACAAAGAAAGACGATTTGAGAAAACCAGAGCGGTGAGAAGGACAACGTAGAAGACGATTGTTGGAAGAACGAAGATTCTTACTGTGTTATATGTATGCAGACGACCTTAAATTCTCTAGGATAATCGAATCTGAAAAAGATGTAATATTGCTTCAGAGGGACGTAGACTCACTTGTTTAATGGTGTAACGATAATAACATGAGCTTAAATATAAAAAAGTGCTACCATGTTAAATACACCCGGAAAAAGAAATTGACTGCTAGTGTATATCATGTTGGCTCTAACGTTATCGAAGAGGTAAATCAAATAAGGGACTTAGGAGTTGTCTTTGACAGCGCCTTGACATTTGTACCTCATGTTGAAAAGGTCAACAAAAAGGCTTCTAGAATGCTGGGATTTGTAATTAGGATTTGTGATTGTGCTGGATTTAAGTGCAATCGGACAAAAATTCAACTGCTTCGTTCGTAGTATCTTAGAATACTGTAGTACCTACAATTTGGAGACCTCATTACTCCACGCATATCTTTCGACCGGAAGCGAATCCAAAAGAAATTCCTCTGGCATCTAGCCTATGCCAACGGAATTGCAAAAAGGATACGATCATAATTATGAAGGCCGACTATCCTATTTTAAGATGGTCACACTGGAGAAACGCAGAATAAGCATCGATTCCAGTTTCGTATATAAGCTACTCCGTTGCAAGATTGATTGTCCCTTATTGCTATTCAAGTTTCAGTTTCGGGCTCCTGCTAGAATTCCGCGTGCTCCTATTACCCCCTTACACCCTCCATTACGTAGAACAATACTTGGTACAAACTCTGTCGTTCCTCGACTTTGCAAATTGTTAAATAGCTGCAGCGATCTAGTTGACGTGCACTTTGACTCATACGCCAAGTTCCATAGCACTCCTATGAGTTTTTTTTTTTATGTTAATTTAAAATTGTTAGTTTTAGTTAATTATATATGTCGCCGCAAGAGCGTCTATGTGCTAAGACTATTCATTAATCTTATTAAGAATCAACTTCATAATCCTCATTTGTCATAATATTGATGAACCTGCCATGCCATCTGTGTGGGGGCAGCATAATTATTACGACAATCATTTGACTAAACGCCATCTATTGGCTTGTGTATTAACTACTGCGCAATAATAGATTCGTTCAGCTTAGATGGCGAGTAATTTATTAAACAAAAGCCTTTAGCTAGAACTATAGCTAAAATTAAGTTTAGGAAACATTTTATGATAACTGGGATTTTAGCAATGACAATTTGGATTTTAACAGTGGCTCATTTTGTGAGGCGGTAACCCAGTCTTGTGGGAAATAGCACCGAATAGTCAATTAGTGAATTTATAATTTGTAGCAACAATTAAATCAATTTCTAGAACTAACTACAAACTTAAAAATAATAAGATTATTTTACAGAGTATTTTATTAGTGGTAAACCAGTTATTTGTATTAAATCCTTTGATCTGCCGAAAATAGTTTTAAGCATGCGATTGTTGTAAAAAGTAATGAAGCTACTAATTTAGCTTGTAACTTAATAACGCTTTTGCATTTGTGAATATTGGTATTGTTTAATTACTAAAATAATTAATTGTGAAGTATTAGTATTGTTTTAATGAAGTATTACTGAACTTACTATGTAATAAATTACTGTACTGAACTATTGAGTGTGTATGCGGACTTCCGCCCACTCAGAGCCGCGGGCGCACCCAGATATCTCATTCGAGTTAGCTCGCGAATAGAGAATTGAAATATTAATGAATTGAAAGTAGTTTTTGAAGTGAGCAATATTAAGTTGTGTTATTATAAACTGTAATAATTGAAAGACAGATCCAAAAGAGTGTGTCAGAAGTTTCTTCGCCCGTTCTTCTTTTGACATCAACCATGTTTGCGAATGGGTGGCTCAACCTATGAAAAGTTTACAAGTGCCTGTAACTGATTTATTAGAAATAAACTTATAGAGTTTGAGTCAAGTGTTGTGTGTGATTTCAACTACCCATCTACCTAAAATGAAGAATGTCACACAGTTAGCGACTGAAAGGCAATATGGCGTCGATATTCATTTATGGTGGAATCCCCGCCGTGATAATTATATATTAATTTTTATTCTTTAGTTCAGTGCTTGTGGCACACCTAAATTACGTTTATGGGGCATGCGGTGCTAACCTGTAAAAAATTGTTACACTAACCTTAGATTATGGTAGAGTTACTTTAAATTGTTAAAGTGTAAATAATTGTTGGTTAGCCAATAAAAGAAAATAAATAAAAATAAAAAGATGGTTTAATAGATTTTTCCAATGCTTTTAACACCGTTGATCACGACATTCTCCTGGCCATACTATCTCAAATTGGGGTCTCCTCGTTGTCACGTGATTGGTTCTCATCATATCTTCGTGGTCGCCAGCAGGCGGTACGTGCTGATCAGGATTGCTCTGACTGGTGCGACCTGGTAACTGGTGTTCCACAAGGCGGTATACTCTCTCCTCTCTTATTCTCTTTATTTATTAACTCTATTACTGCTATCCTCAAATGTTCTTACCATCTGTACGCTGATGACTTGCAACTCTACGCTCAGTCGGATATTGCCAACCTTGATGATTGCATTTCATCTCTCAATGCAGATCTTCGAATGATCAGTGAGTGGTCTGGTAAATTCGGGGTTTCTGTTAATGTCGGAAAATGCCAGGCTATCCTCATTGGTAGTTCGTATTATTTGAGAAATGTGAACACTAGCCAACTTGTGCCGCTGATGTACGAGAACTCCGTCATTTCTCTTTCACCTCACGTAAAAGACTTAGGTCTGTACATAGACGGCAGTTTTAGCTGGACTAAACACGTGGCTCAGGTGAGCCAGAAAGTCACGTTCTCGCTGCGGTCTCTCTATAGATTCAAGCATTTCCTCCCGTCTAGCACCAAGCTCACTTTGGTCCAGTCACTTGTGCTTCCCATTATTGACTTTGCTGATGTTTGTTTCTCTGATCTATCCCAAGAACTTCTTAATAAATTGGATCGACTTCTCAACAATTGTATTCGCTTTGTTTTTGGCCTTCGTAAGTACGATCACATTTCTTCCTACCGTTCTCAGCTTAAATGGCTGCCTATCAGACTCAGGAGGTCACTCAGATCTCTCTGTATGCTCTTCACTATTTTGAACGATCCATGTGCTCCCGATTATTTTAAAACTTATTTCAAAGTGTTGGGCAGTTCTCACAGTCGTAACCTTAGAGCTTCCAAAAATCTAGTCCTCCAAATTCCTGCACACCGTACCGGTTTCATGTCAAATTCATATGCTGTCTCATCAATAAAGCTGTGGAACGCGCTGCCTCTCGATATTAAAAAATCTGAAAGTAAATTTATTTTTAAAAGAAAAGTTCGTAACCACTATTTAAATCAAACGAAGTAGCTCGCAGTTAGAAGTCTAGTCACAGTAATTATTATTAGTATTCTCGTTTTT
Source organism: Cerastis rubricosa (assembly GCA_949152445.1). Classification (NCBI taxonomy): domain Eukaryota; kingdom Metazoa; phylum Arthropoda; class Insecta; order Lepidoptera; family Noctuidae; genus Cerastis; species Cerastis rubricosa. Next base: position 17,639,720 of record OX424527.1, read on the forward strand.
ATTTTGGTATTTGTTAAAATATGTATTAGTCTATTTTATGTGTATTTGTGTATTAGTATCTATGTAACTTATAGACAATTTCGAAATTAATTACATATTGTTAGATATTGTTTTTGTACCTTACCACAATGTTGTCCTTTTTAACCCAATGGTTGACTGGTAGAGAATGCCTTGTGGCATTAAGTCCGCCTATGTACCACTATTGTACATGAAGTTTAAATAAATAAATAAATAAAAAAGATACTCAAATACTCTTTTATATTAAAAATCACCTTTCTATTCTCTGTTTCATTTTCCTAACAATCTAACTCTTTCAATTCAATTATCACATAGTTTTTTTTTTCAACGTTCGTTTATTTATTGCATTATACGAACTGCTCAGATAAAGTATTGACTCGAGGTTATTTTATTCCGGTACCTTTGTTCAGTGAAAGTCAGTATGGTAATCCTGTAATAGAGTTGGGACCTTATCGGTTTATACGACACACCGTATCTACGTGCGGCCGTCGGCGCCGCTGGACGTGTTCCAAGACATCGGCAGGCTGTCGGGCCACCATCGTTACTCTCGATGACGTCATCGTCAAGACAACCAATGAGCATCAGCATTAGATGTCATTTCAAGTTTTATAGTTCGTAAACGCTTTCTACATATTTTGTTATTATACTATTTGAACGTGTTTTGTTTGTTTTCGTAAGTGATTTTTGAATATTGAATTGTTTGTGTAATTCATTTTTAATTAGTACAGTAGCATAACAGCGAGGCATGATAAATATTTTTGCTTTGAAAATTTAATTGTCTGTAGTAGTGGAGGTTCTTACGTCGTGTATGATTTGTTATTGAGTTGATAAATGCTCCTGTGTTCTTTTTAATTTGATTTGCTATTTTGTGAGAGAACCAATGATTTGATTTTAAATTCCTTCCTTCCCATGGAGCAAGTTGTTCAGATTTGATGTCTTGTACCATACCCTTGAAAACGACCACACCTTTCTGAAACCTGCTGTATATATTATGTGCTTTAATACGCGTACCAGCCTGCCTGCGTGTATGCCTTTAAATTTTTGTGGTTTTTCTGTTTTGTTGTTTTTTATTAGGAGAGAATAAAAGTTCGACCTCAATAAAAAATTGTAGTTTTTTTTTTTATATTGGTAATTCTTAAATGAAATGATAAATAATGCCTAATGAAGACGTTTTCATGTAAAAAAGGGTAACTTACGGGAAGATTATGTAGATTATTATAAAGGACGAATTGAAATTTTCATCAATCCACATTTTGATTTTCCTTAACCAGGTCCTTCTTTCGGGACGTCATGCTAAGTTGAAGACTGTGATTTGAAAATAGCTCAACAAAAATCTTTAGAAGCCATTATAGAGAAAATGATATCCTTAAACATAAGGTACATAAACATGCCATTTAAAATCGTCATTAATTTGCAGAAATAAGGTTCGCGACATCTCAACGAGGTTTTCCGCTGCTCCTCATGGGTGGGCATCGGTTCAACAAATGGGCTGGCAGCAAGGAGCCCAAGATCCACTGGGTTTGTGCCAGGAGCATCCCGAACAAGTGCCGCGCGAAAGTGACCACTATCAACTACCAAGTTGTCAAGGCCATGACTGATCATAATCATAAATGACCGTAGTTGGAGAATAAGAATGGATTAAATTAACTTGTAGTATTTCAAAACTTTATATTTCATAATAGCCGTATGCATTAAATTGCCTTTGTGTATTTAATATTACGAAAAAGCGTTTTTTTATTTTATTTCAATAAAATAAATTCATATTAATTAAGAGTTTATTTCTTGAAAGATTGTTTTATGACCATTTTCGTTGTTAGAGTCCCAACAGGGTAAGTATCTGGATTCTTTTCATGGGGTCGTTATCAATTTTAAATTAGTTGGCATTAAAGGGCAGCAACTGAAGATCCACAAGGTCCATTCTAGAAGCATAAAAGCAAATGCCGAACAACAAGTCCGTGACGAACATAAACATGAAACACTGATGGTGGAAAAATGAGATCCCCAAAAAATGTACAACATGTTATCATTTTTCTATGTATTATTTAGAATTCGTGGAAGTAATACCACAAAATTTGTACGTACTTACTTATATGAAATAAATATTGTGTTAAATCTAGTTAAATTTTTCAATCAAATAAATAGTTTTTTAAAAGTTGCAGTTCCGGGTTTATTGCCGAACTGCCCATCAAGAGTTTTTATGTGAGAAATTAATTTGCCGTAATGCTGTTCATATCTTGCAATTCATAATTTTAACATTTGGTTTTCAGAAATTAGGTTTGTGAAATCCCAAATGGGTAGCTCGTGTCTTCTTGTGGGCCCGCATCGGTTTTACCGAAGGTTTGGATGCAAAGAGCCGAAAATACATTGGGTGTGTGTTAAACAAAAACGGGAAAAATGCCGAGCAAAAGTTACCACATGCAACAACAAAATTGTCAAGTACATGTCCGAACACAGTCATTAACTTGGCTGTTGATGCACGCTAGCTGCTCGAGGATACCTAACGCGACATTTGATACCTAAATAATTTGGTCTCATTAGAGGTGCTTGATAGTTTGAACACTGCTGGTATAGTGGTGAGGTTTAGGCTAAACCAAGTGCGATAAGAAAAATAAGCCTTTTATTTTATGAAAACCTCAATTAACTTCGTTAATTCTTAAGGCATTATAGTTATCATAATAGTGTATTTAATAAATAAATATTGATATAAGTCTACATTTAGTTTTATTAAATGCCGAACTATTTAAATATAAGCCCTGAACAGTAATTATGTATCTCTACGGTTCTACGCAGTTGTCCCAAATGATTGTAAGTAAACTTGTAACATAAAGTATTAATATTATTTACTGATAGGTTTTCAACCCACCACGATTTCCCGTGCATTCTCTATGCAATCACACCTTACCATATTTCTGTACTGTAACGATCCGCCATCATACTGTATTCACTCTACATCATTTCCTGCCATGTCTTTATCTCTTTACTATAACTGTAATTTATTTCTCACTTTCAGGTTTGGTGTTTTTACAATCAAGGTTTGGGAATCCTGTCATAGAGTACGATAGGTATCGCTACAACAAGCGAAGTGGTAGCAAGGGTCCCAAAGCGAGCTGGGTCTGTGTGAAGGTGTCCGTCGGCTGCAAGGCCAGGATCTTCACAATCGACAACAAGATTTACAGAATTGATCAATTACATAACCATGATCGTACTGCTACGTACTTGTAGCAAGTTTTTCCGTTTCTTTGTAGGTGTAAATATTTTATTAGATGTAGTTGTGTTTGTGCTACAAGCGTGACTAGTCTGTTAACGATGAGACCGTCGACGTATGTACTATAAAGCATATTCGTCTATCTATATAAAACAATATATTATTCTTGTTGAAGTTTTCTTTTATCTGTTTGGGTGTGTTTTTCATACTTAAAAGGAGGAATCTATGTATTTATTTATTTAAAACTGTAAGGTGGAGTTGTATGGAATAAACAGAAAGAAAAACAGAGTTGAGAATCTAGAGATACACGTGTTTACGGATGCTTTCCGTAATAAACTGTCGCTTGCGCCATTCACCGACTTATTTTCGCAGTACTTACACGTATGGCGTCTTGTTTTCAATTATAGAACAAGGATATTTAAAGTTGAGTAACGTATGATCTGAAATAAGTTTAACAAGTACGCAAGTCAGAATAAACAATGGGTTCCTGTTAAAAGCATCCCCAAACCAACAAGTGCCGAGCAAGAATCACTTCTCTAGACCGTCAAATTTTCTAGTCAATGATCAAGCATATTCATTAAAAAATTAAATTAAAAATTTAAAAAACCCCCGACGCAAAAAACGTCTAAAAAGCCAAAAATAAATTAATCCAAGCGTCGTAGCGTCGGGGGTCCGCTTTGTTCTGTGCTTGTACTAAGCGGTCTTCTTAGCGGTCCCCCGACGCTACGACGCTTGGATTAATTTATTTTTGGCTTTTTAGACGTTTTTTGCGTCGGGGGTTTTTTAAATTTTTAATTTAATTTTTTTTATGCTTTTTAAACTTATTTTATTTTTTCCTAGCCTTGACTGTCCTACTCCTAGTTAACGAAACCAAGGAAAGATATAAATTAAACAAATATAAATTTTGGGGGGAGGGGTGTGCACCCCCCCCCCTCAGCAATACCCATGGTGACAAGCGACAACATTTCAAATTTCAAATAGACTACCTGTGAAAGTTTTTAAATCCCTACATCAACTAGAAAAGAGGTGATGATCTTCAAACGGCTGAGCAGATTTTCATGAAACATAGCTAAGAACACTCTCGATTAAAATACCTTTCAAACGACACCACTTTTATCCAAATCGGTTCATCCGTTTAGGAGCTACGATGCCACAGACAGACACACAGATACACAGATACACAGATACACAGATACACACGTCAAACTTATAACACCCCTCTTTTTTGGTCGGGGGTTAAAAAACTGATATTGGAGGAATTAGAACCCCGGAAAATAACTGCCTTAATTAATAAATATTTTACCTCTTGTTTCAATTTGATTACTGAGAATGACGGCCAGTAATTTGTACATAATATTATATCTTAATTTTAAAACGTAACTGATAATCATCGTTTATTTTCAGAAATAAGGTTCGCAACATCTCGACGAGGTGGCCCGCTGCTCCTCATGGGTGACCATCGCTTCAACAAATGGGCTCGCAGCAAGGAACCTAAGATCCACTGGGTTTGTGCTAAAAACAACCCTTACAAATGCCGAGCAAGAATAACTACTATCAACAACGAAATTGTTAAGTCCATGACCGAACACAATCATTAACACTTCGCTGTTGCTTCCCGAGAGTAACACGACAATAATTGATAAAATGAATCGTAACTCAATAGTAAAGGCTTGATGTTGATTAAGCAGTTAAACACAGAAGGGTGTGTTAATTATAAATTCAGTCTTTTACTAAAAATATTCAGTTAGACTCTCTAGACGTTATAAGACAAAATGTATACAGGGTGCTAAAGGACTCTTTACGAAGCCGTCAGCCAAGTATTCTGTACATCAAAGTAAGTAACTCATAGCAAAAAATATTGCTGGGAATTGACTTTTTTTGGGGTAAAAAAATCACGTTTTATGGTAATACTCAACGTAAAGCACTCAAAACCTTGTGCTGAATGCATCCAGCATTGAATAGTTCGGGGGTCGTAGAGCTGTTTAAAGTAAAGAACAGTAAAAACTTGTATTTAAAAAACCGGCCAAGTGCGAGTCTTACTCGCACACAGGGTTCCTTAGCTCCAAACAATATAATAACAATATTTTGAACTGTCATTCATTAGTTAGTAAACTTCCACACAACCGCAAAACTAAATTTGTTTTTCATAGTATGTTTATGAAAAACAAAGTTACTGCTGCAGTTTGATGAAAAAGTCCCATATCTCAAAAACTAAACATCATATCTTATTGAAACCAATTTTCGTTGATAGTTTTTTTTACGTTCTACAATCCTAAATATTTTCAGAATTTTCCTCCTCTTACTTTAGAAATTAGAGGGGGGGGGACACACATTTTACCACTTTGGAAGTGGCTCTAGCGCAAACTATTCAGTTTAGAAAAAAATTATATTAGAAACCTAAATATCATTTTTGAAGACCTATCCATAGATACCCCACACGTACGGGTTTGATGAATTTTTTTTTTTTTGGTTTTCAGTTCTAAGTATGGGGGCCCCCTTAATTTATTGTTTTTTTTCTATTTTTGTGTGAAAATCCTAATGCGGTTTACAGAATACATCTACTTACCAAGTTTCAACAGTATAGTTCTTATAGTTTCGGAAATAAGTGGCTGTGACATACAGACGGACGGACAGACAGACAGACAGACAGACAGACAGACATGACGAATCTATAAGGGTCCCGTTTTTTGCCATTCGGCTACGGAACCCTAAAAATAACTTTGGGAAAAAGTTTGAACTTTGACCTCCAATATCTAACTGAATAATTAGAGGTATGGTCTTTGGGAAGAACAAATGTCTATCGGCTTCGTTAATGGTATTTTACTCCGATTATATTCAATAAATATTTTTGTAAGTCTTCATTTGTTTCTATTTAATGCCGTTTTTCTTTTAAATTTTGTGTAAGTTCTGTTGTATACAGTTTAGACATATCTTTTATTCAAAACAGTGTTGTGACAGGTGTAGAACCAGGTTATCTAAGAAGCTAGGAAATACCAACAGCCACTTTTAAAATAGATAAGATAACGTTTGTGTAATGTTATGATTGTTTCCATTCATAATTTTACGACGGAAAGCTTTATTGATTGATTTCTTTTTGTGTAACGGGAATATTTTTCACAACGACTTGACGCGGTTTCACCGTTTTTTCGCGGTTTTTGACCCTTGCGGGCAAGGATCCTCGCGCTAGATGGCGGTGTGTCAAATCTTGTTCTGGCTGCAAAGCTACCATTATCACCTTGGATGATGTTATTGTCAGATATGATCACGATCATAATCATTAACTCATTTACATAATTCTGTAAACACGTTAGTATTTTAATTGTTTTTTCACCACTCCCGCACGAAAGAAGTGTCTTTCCTCTACGAAAACAGTGAGGAAAGTTGGTTTTTCCTCACTGTTTGAACAGTGAGGAAAATAATGATCCCGTTCAGAAACTAACCTTGCTTGATTTTTTTATGTTAAGTTTTAAAGATATTTTAAAAAATAAATAATTTTATACTTAGAATAGAAATATTTTTAAGTTAAGATTATTGTTTTTTATAAAATTTATCAACTTATTGTAAGTGTATAAGTTCAGAAACTGATAGTTAATAAAATATTGAAAAAATTACGTCGTCTAGGATTATAACTTTTGAACGCACTCAAAGAAAGAAGCCTGTGAAAGAAGGACATTAGAAGCAAATATTCGCAAAAAAAACAAAAATTGCGCGAAAATTCTAAGTTTTGTTTACGATTTTGATTACTAAAAAAAATGAGTGATTCTAGTGAGGAAGATTTAAGTTTAACTCCAAAAGAGTTTAAAAACCTTGTTTCAAATGCCGAACTAAGTTTTTTGACCAAAAAATTGAAGGAAAGATATCTTAAAACGTTCGATACCTTCAATCAATGGGGACTTTCAAAAATGCGAAAACTTTCTCCGTAACGGTTTTGCTGTCTTATTTCATGGAAATTTCAAACACGAAGCAACCCAGTACATTATGCAGTATTTATTCTATGATAAAATTAGTATTGGTAACCAAACATAACATAATTATAAAAGAATATCATAAGCTGATTTCATTTCATAAAATACAGTCTTCTGGGTTCAAAAGCAAGAAATCAAAAGTTTTTACGGCAAATCAAGTTGAGAAATTTTTAAACGATGCCCCATATGATACTTTTCTCGGATTAAAAGTAAGTTTAAGTTGAATATTTTGTATTTCCTACAATTTCTCACCCTGGTTAAAATATCTTGCTTGGCTTTTGCTAGTTCTGGCAAAATTTCACAGATGGCGCTGATTATTTTGTTATGCTTTAACACAAATTTATTTACCTATGATGACTGAATACTTTCTTGCTGGGATTGGTGAAAAGTTTTGTATGCAACATGTGAGCAAGTTCATTTACTATTCGATTTGTTGAGTCTTTCGCTTACTCTGGATTGAAATTTATAATCACTCACTGCGCTCGTGATTCTATTTTTCAATCCTTCGTTCGCTCAAGACTCAAAATCAAAACTCATAGGAAAAACGAACTTTCCTCACATGTTGGATAAATAACTATTAATACGTTTTGGATTCTTAAGTGAATTTGAATTTCATATGAAGCATATTTTTTGGTAAAATTACGTTATAAGTTAAATATTGTTTTTTAATTTAATTGCTTTAATTACATTTTGATTATATATTTTTGTATTGACTATAGTTAAATTATTTACTAAAACCAATTCCCATATTGTTTATTTTACTATTTTTTACGCCGCGTCGCATATGGCAAAACTCATGTTGAACTAGCAATATTAAACTCGTTTCTATCCATATGTGCATACCTATGTATCATGTTACACATGTAAATGCAATTTATATTTACAAAAAAAAACTGTTGTTCCAATTTTATTGTATTGTTATAGAAACTGAATTAAAGACTTAGACTATTTGTTTTCACTTATGGCCAATAAAATAAATACTTTCACTCGGGAGTTTATTTCGAAAAAGAATAAAATTAATGGAGATTTTCGCATTCTCTCCTGAATCGTACGGTGGTGGGTGAGATTTGACTGTATCAAGACCAGTTTTTGTTATGTTATTGTTAACTAATACTCAAAATCAGTAAATGAGGTGATAGATACTATTAATAAGTACCTTTAAAAATAATAACATGTTTATTTATGTTAAGTTAAATAGTAATCACTACGCTGTGACATGCATTTGCCCACTTTTCGGAGACGGCGTGACTTATGAAGTCACACGTGTTTACCAAAAACTGCCTCTCTTTATAGTTCAAAGCGTTCTATCTTAACATTTAAATTTTATTAGAGAACCTATTTATTAGTTCCCAATAGTGAGTCCTGTGGTAAAACACACATTTATAAATCACACAAAATTAAGAAAAAAAAAACATTTCAGAAAATCAAGTAAACCCTAAGGACAATGATCATGTACTTGAGATGAGCGCTAAACGAAGAAATTGTGCAGGGTGCTACTACAGACTGCGGAAAATCTATAAAAAAATATTGCAGGAAGTGCAACCAAAACCTTTGTGTGACATGTTTTAAAGACAGGCATAAGTAAATAAATAAAAATTTTCAGTTTTTTTTCGATAATTCTGTTTTATTTTCGATATCCCCTAATGTTTCTCTGTCCCATCACTACTAAAAATACTTTCTAGTGCGGTTCAGGTCGATATTGGCCTGCCACTTTCCTTCATTTATTTCTCATTTCCTGTTTGGCAGATCCCGGGGCGAATCAAACCTAAGGAAGTTGGGTTCAAGGTCATTCTAACAGTACAAAAAAAAAAAAATGTGTACATTATGTTTTCGCAAATTTTTAGCAATTTAATCTAGCCTAGTACTGGTGGGTCGAGAAAGACCTACCACGCACTGGCGGAAAAATCATTGGGGGCGCATTTTGACCCGCCGCCGCACCCGATGAAGTATTATGATTTTACTTGCCGCAGTAAACGTGTTAACAAATACAAGTTTAGTTTCAACAGGGTAAACACGGCTCATCGTGCACTAAGTGTTCGTTTGGCTGTAGAGCCTCTATCATTACATTCGAGGAAATAATCATCTAAGTCAATGGTAACCAGTAGTTTCCATGTAACTAATTTTAATCACAAAACTACCTCGAAAGAGAGAGCAGAGCTCTGGTGGTTTAACTAAATGAAATTATTATTTTGCAAACATGTTTTCCCCTTTTTGAATTTGTAGTTAAAGTGGTTTCCTGAGAATGTTTTAATCAGCTTGTTCTTGCTGACAGTTTATTTACTAGTCTTGAAATTGTATCTAGGCTAACTAACTGGTCATTATTCACGAGCAAACCAATGGTGGTAAACAGCAGCATTGAGGTTGCATTAGTTAGAGAAAATAATTCTTCGTTTCTTTTGCAGAAAAGCTAGTGTTTATAACATCGAGAAAGGGAAACCAGATGATCCAGTACAATGACCACAACTTTAGCTTCAACATCGCCACTCTAGGAGACAAGCCAAGGAAGAGATGGGTGTGCACGCGATGGGCATACGGCTGCCATCACTACCTGTGAAGACCACATTGTCAAGATTAGAGACGAACATTCTCATTGAAGACCAAAATCCAGGAAAAATTAAAATAGTCTCCACGAGTTGATACTTTAGTGCCTAGATAAGGTTTAGATAAGAGACATTAATCTTGCCGTTTGTGAAAATAAAATAACATGTCAATTTCTTGGTTTTATTTTAATACACGAAATGGTGTCGAGACTTTGTCTAGACTGTATTCTACCGTTCTATTAACCAAGAACCAAGAATTAAAACGACAAAGGGAGGTGACGGACGTGATACATCTATACGATGTTGCGAAAACCACTTTTTTAGTTCCATTTTTTACGACATCGAGTCATGGCAACCCTACAGTCGAGTTGGGAGTGTTGGGAGGTTACAGATACCTACAGAAGAGCGTGAAGAGTGAAGAAACCTCTCAAAAGGGTGAATCGAGGATTATGTTCAGGTACAACCGCTAGTCTCGTAGAAAGAACATGGGTCTTAGTCAGTACAAGTCTGACACTCCCTTTCGCTCCGCCCAGAGCAGGAGGGGAGATCCGGCAACAATCAAGTATGGAAGTGCATTAAATGGGGCAAAGGCTACAGAGCTAGAATCATCACTTACAACGAAGCACCGCATAATATTAGTGATAAACATAACCACTAATATGATTACCTTCCATGTTAAAAATAAGGGTGTCTTATTGTGTTACATGTTCGAGTGCCTTAAAATAAAGTTTACTTTGAATTACTTACTGTGTTCTGATTTCATACTTATTTGCCAAATGATGATATTTATTTATGCTACTCTAAAAAGACAATATTTGACAAATTTATTCAATTTACGACTATTTTCTGGCATTAAATTTAGATTGGTACTTAGGTTAAACTATCTACAAACGCATAAGCACTGCACCGGATCCACATCAACTCATCTCATCTTCACTAGGTCATTCGAGATGATGCCGTTACAGCTGCAATAGTCTATTTAAAATTTTAACTATGAACACACCGCGTCACTGCCGCGGGCAGACTCCTTTAGTTTTTCACGCTGGCCTTTTCTACGCTCACAAGACCGCAGAATTTTTTTCTTAATTATGTTAGATTTTTTACGGCCGACTGCTTAACCAAATGTAGTTCTATTTTTTTTATTTTTATTTCTACCTTTGGGAGGGAAGCAATTACTATGAGTATTTCTCGCCCAAAGGTGGGAAGTAGCATCCTCCATCCGCTACTCGGATCAAATAAACACTACTTTCCGAGTATGAGAAATGAAAATGTAGTTTTTTTCAGGACTAGTTTTTGCAACGTCGCGTTTTGGGAAACCCGTGGTGATTATTGGTCAACACCGTTTCAATAAATACTCACTTTGTAGAGGCCCGAAGGCACGATGGACCTGCACAAGAGGACAAGGCTGTAAGGCGACGGTAACCACTTTCGAGGACCACTTGCTTGCTTATAAGAACTGCCACAATCACGAGTGATGTGACGTTAGAGGGAGATGAATTTATACAAAACGTATAAAACAGATCTTTAAGAAGCTTGTGATTTAAAAGAGTGTCCATGGACTTTCTTGCTCATTCTTCTCCATAGAGATCTACGCTTTGGGATGGGCAACTACAGTACTTTCACAAGTTATTATGTCTTGTGACTGGGACTGTAGCTTCGCGTTCTTCTTTTTGTTCTTTGACTTTCAAAAGTGCCTGTAATGGTCTAATTGAAATAAATGCTTTGAGTTTGAGTTTGAAGCTCAATGACCATAATCAGCCGAGCACAATTTTACTCATAATAATTTATATTTAAGAATTCAATTCATACAATAATTCAGAATTCATATAACGGAGTAAAATATTTTTTTGTTTTGGTAGAATTTTAGAATTATTATAGTTATATTTTGACTAAGTCGCTTGAAAAATATCATCACTATGAATGTAATCAAAACAGCGAATAAATAATAGATACCAAGCGTTAATAATCATGGGATTTACATATGAATAGTCATAGGTACATGCATCGTATTATTTATTTGGTATAAATAATAAGGAGTATAGAAGATTAGAGTTAGTACATATCCATGTTCCATGTTTAGTTTTAACACTAATGCGCATTTAAATAAAAAATACATTATGTTTCAGATTAGTTGTAGAAATGCGTGTCTAAAATAATAAATTTATTAACAAATGAATTTTTTTTCCTACTTTATCGACTTCGTTTCCCCTTTAATATAGGGTCTACTGTCATAAATGATTGCGATAGGTAACCGCGTAACAGACCATGACAAAATTGCAGTTTCAATTTTTGTGATTTTGGTATTTTAAAAATATAAACAAGAAGTAGTTGAACGTCCACTTTTATAAATATAGTATGTATGGACGTTTCGATCAAAGAAATAATCTTCGCTTTCAAACCAATCAAAGGAATTTCTTTTTTTAGATTATATAGATTACAAGTTTTATTTATACGCCCACTGCTAAAGGATTGGACTCATCATCACTAATTGTAGTATAAATTATTCTACATTTAAAAAAAGTTTAATTTATTCATTTTAATAATTCAATATGTTTTTTTTTTTGTTGTTTATTAAATTTAACTGAAATTCTATTTATTTACAGCACCAATTTTCTCAACATCTAGATATGGCAAGCCAATTATATTATGGAACAACTATCGGTACAACTGGAAAAATCCTTTTCCTGATCAGCATGATCAACAACGCACCAGGAAGCAATGGCGGTGCTGCAAGAGGACCACTAACCGCTGTAAAGCCAGTCTCATCACCATCGATGATGAAATAGTTAAATTCGTGAACGAACATAATCATTGAAAGATTGTAGACGATATTGCTTAAATGGAATAGTTAATCTCGATGTATTTACCATAATTATATCTATCATTAATTAAATGATCATAATATTTTAAAATACTAGCTAGTAATCGTGTTTATTTTATCAACAGCCGATTATTAAAGCATGTTATTGTGTTCCTTTTAGATTAATAATAAACATATTTAATAACATCTTTTAAAGTCTTCCTTTAATGTGCGTGGGTATGAGGTCTAAACATTTTTATTGCTTTTCGTTTTTACATTGCTTTAATTTATTTATGGAATCCTTATTTTTTTAATTATTTTGATTTTGTCTTGGTGGATTTTATCACAGCTGCAGTGTTCTTAACATCCAGGCATGGAGATCCAGTGATCCTGTTCAACAACTATCGGTGAAACTGGTACATCCCTCATCGTAAACAGCATGTTCACCAGTTCAGCAATAGGAAGCAATGGCGGTGCTGCAAGTGGAGTAAGCACTGCAGAGCAGGTCTCATTACCATTAACGACGCTATTGTCAAATTCATGCACCAGCATAAGCATGGCAACACAGCTGAACATGAGAAATACTGAAATCGGTTGTTCATAGTGAAATACAATATAATTTTCAATTATGTAGAATACTGAACTACTTTGTGGTCAGTCGTTACAGGTAGTCAGTGGCCCGAAAGTCTGATAACCAGTCTTACCTAGGAGTATCTAATTACCCAGTACTAACTGGGTTGTGGAGGTCAGATACGCAGTCGCTCCATGTAAAATATTGGTATTCAGCTGCGTCTGGTTAGACCGGAAGCCGACCCCAATATATTTGAGAAAAGGCGAGGCAGATGATAATGACCAAACTACTTTGTGGTGCACATCACAGAAAATAAATATAAACAAATTTACTGTTAAAAAAAACAGTCAAGTGCGGGACGGACTCGCACACAGAGGATTTCTAGCTACAGGAGTAGTGCTAGCTACAGAATTTAATAAGAATATTTTAACACTCATTCAGAGGTGTATTTACCCACAAACACAAAACTAAATTTGTTTTCCATAAATAGTGTTTTTGAAAAACAAAGTTACTTAACAAAAATTGCCAAAACTCAGTGATACCTGCGCTGGCCAAAATAGCAATCAATTTCTATTATGTTTGCAGCCATAATTCAGATTTCTATTTCAGATTTCCCACAGTCTGTCTTCCTGACGACCTGGCCCCTTATTCACAAATGCTCGGTTTCGGTTTCGGTTCGGAAAGTCGTATGTCTATGTCGCTCGCTTTCGTAATGCCAAAACAAGATAGACATACGACTTATCAAATCGAAGTCGAAATCGAGTGTTTATGAATACGGGGGCTGGTCTGGAAATCTCTCGATGACGATAGGATCTCATCGCTACAAGTAAAGAACTTACAAAATCAAAATCAAAAGTCATTTATTCAAATTAGGGCTGATAATCAGCACTTTTTGAACGTCAAAATTAAAAGAGACAGTCCCCCAAAACGCCCGCCCTTCGCCACTTCCTAGTGTTTTAGCTGGGAAGAAGAAGTGGCGGAACACAGTTACAGTAAGGGACCCCGAGTTAAGTGGGTGTGCGTTAAAAAAAAGTGGACAGTGAAAAGCCACTGCCATTACTGTTACTGATAATAAGCTCGTCTTACTTAAAAACGATCATAACCATTAAAACGTTCTTTTTATTATCACTAAGTATACAGATTAGGTATCCCGTTGGGTATTGAGTGTAGATATGCATACCTTATCCGAAACCAAATACACCTATTATCTTGACTTTGATTCTGAAGTTTTATCGGTAAATGTCGCTCCCGTCATTAGCGTGGGATAGCAGACGGATACTCGTCGCAGGTGAATTGCGCGTGTTTCCTCAACTTGAACATAATACAAAGACGCTTTAATATAAATGTTTGTGTAGATTTTTTTTTTCCTTTTCTACGTCATTATCAAGACTGGTGTTACTTTTTTCAACATTAAAAGTGCATTGAAAATTTTTATTTCAACTTTCAGAATTACTTCCAGTGTTCATGACATCGAGGTTCGGGCATCCGGTCTTAGAACTAGGCGGGTACAGGTACAACAAGCGGTTAGACAGACCCGGGCTTCGTGCGAGGTGGCGGTGTGTCAAGAAAAGGAGACTGCGCTATCCAGCATTCATTGTGACTATGGAAAAAGAAGTAATTGATATTATCAATTGTCATAACCATAACTGACATGTTCGTTAACTGAAAGCGCATAGAATTCAAAACTCAAAACTTCAATTATTTTACGTCCTGTTAACTTGATTGAGTAACTTTGGAGGTCATTGCACACCATATAGACACTGGTTGGGATAGCGTCTGACGTCAATTCATCGTAAGTAAGTAAGGATATCAGTTCAGCACCTCCGAGACCGTGTCACCCCGTTTACATAGAGCGTCGCCGCGACGACGCCGCACTTGCCGGGTGAAGGTGGCGACGACCCTACGTAAGCGACGCCTTGCCGTAGCGAGGCTATTAACGATACTCTGCCAATTCATAAAAAAGAAACAATTTTTTGTATATCCTAAAATGTGCCTATCGTGCTTATGGTGAATATTTACCACAACTGTTTGTTACAAATATTTTAATAAATTATTAGATTATTCTACACATTTGTGTAGAATAATATTTTTTTTTTAATTTTTTTAAAGAATTTAAATTCTTTAAACCAAACCAGACAGTGATTAATATTTATTTAAGTTAAAATGTAACTGGAAAAAGATATTTTAACATAAGATTATTAATATAATTTTAATTTGTTAAATTAATATTTAGAACCGTTTCTTTGTTGCATTTGCATGTATCATGTAAGTGTAAATCTTTAATAAACAATGTTTTTTGAGTGCAGACTTTTATTAGTAAGTTACTTTCTACAACATAACTTGAATAAAATATTGCTACAAAAAGAACGAAGAAACATTTAAACATGAGTGATCCATGTATAATACAGAATAAGGAGTCCTTATTTTGATTGTGATTGTCACTGTCAATGTGTTTTCTGTTATTTTTTTTTAGTTTTAGGGTTCCGTACCCAAAGGGTCAAACGGGACCCTATTACTGAGACTTCGCTGTCCATCCGTCCGTCCGTCCGTCCGCCCGTCTGACACCAGGCTGTATCTCATGAACCGTGATAGTTAGCCAGTTGAAATTTCTACAGATTATGTATTTCTGTTGACGCTTTATCAACAAAATATAATAAAAACAGAAAAAACTATTTTTTTTAGGGGGCCTCCCATACAAAAAAGCTTTTTTTTCTTTTTTATAAATAATGGTACGGAACCCTTCGTGCGCTAGTCCGACTCGCACTTGGCCGTTTTTTTTTTATTTATCATTATTAGTAGTTTTTTCCCGCCAAAAGTTCTGGAATGGCGTCCGGGAACCGGAAGACGATGCGTTGGAAGGCCTCCCACTAGGTGGACCAACGACCTGGTGAAGGTTGCGGGGACCCGCTGGATGCGAGTCGCACGGGACCGTTCAATGTGGCGACACTTGGGGGAGGCCTATGTCCAGCATTGCATTTGCATTGATGATCATGAATAGTTTTTTTTAAGACTTATATTTGAAACTAACAAAACAATATAGACAATAGATTAGGTCTTTGCTTTAAAATCCTTTGGGTTGATTGTGTTCGCCATGTTAGTGCTGTTTCCCTGAATATAGAAATTTACTCATTATCAGCTTATTTTGATCTTCTCTTATCTGTACGATTGTTTCGATATACTGCATCTTAATTGCGTAATACAACAAATAATTTATTTTAGTTACCAATACACCTGAATTTGGTGTACGACTATTAGCATAATGTGGAGTTCTTCTTCTTGTTCTTCTTTATGGGGTTTAGGTTTCCGCACTTAGTCCTTTGAGTGGACCATTGTGCGTGTAATGTGGAGATTTTAGCTGATCTTTTTTTAGTATTTTGGAACGACGAAAGAAGTGATTTCTTTCAGAGGGATATGATCTATTTAGGATACCGAGTCTATTGTAAATCATGAAAATTAGAAAATGCATTAGTTCATGAAAATAAATTAATTATTAATCGAATACATATTTTTGTTATAATAGTTTTTCTTTTGCCACTTACCTACTTAATGTTTTTTTTTTTTTTTTTTTTTTTTTCGGATGGGAAATCATCAAATGACTTCTTCCGCTCTGGGCGGAGCGGAAGGGAGTGTCAGACTTGACTGACTAAAACCCATCCATGTTCCTTCTTAGCCCTTTGCGTTCCAGGGGCACGGTATCTCTTTCGAACAACCCGCAGCCCTGGCAGGCATCGGCCCTCTCGGACCCCTTCCGATTTGCTGACATCTCCTTGAGGCGCGCGTGGAACACGAACGCGCCGTCGGCACGGTCTGTCGTCATATGACGGACGGACGGTGAGCTAGCCCATTACTCACCGTCCACAGGCCCGCGCCTACGGTGGCCGGGGGCCACTGGTTGCCCCCCGACGCCCGGGGCGTCTCCCGCGGCGGCTGGGACGTGAGGTTCTCTCCCTCTCACGTTCCGCCACCTCCTTCGCTAGCATGACTGCTTCGCAGAAGGAGGCGACGGCTTCCCATTCCCTCTCGCTCCGGACCATGGATTGAACCAGGGCCGGACGCGAGAGGTCGCCGCCGCCAATCGCCGCTACGAGGACACGGCGGTGCTCAGCCCAAGCGGGGCATAGCTCCACAGTGTGCTCCACCGTGTCCTCCGGTCGATCCTCGCAGTGGTGACACCCGGGCGTTTCCTCCCGCCCGATTCGGTGCAGGAACCTCCCGAAACAACCGTGTCCGGTGAGGACCTGCGTCAGGCGGAAGGTGAGGGCGCCGTGGCGCCTCTCCAGCCACTCCTCAAAGAGGGGACTTATCGCCACTATTGTGGCGTGCCCTGCACGGGGTTGCGACAGTCGCTCCCTCCATGTCGCCATGAGATCGCGCCGGAGGTCTGTCCGCTGAGCGACAATTTGCCGCGGCAGCGGAGTTTCCCCCCGGCGTAGTGCCTCCGCGCGCCATTCGTGCAGGCACGCGAGGACTATCGCCTCCAGATCCCATGGCGGCAATCCGGCCAAGAGGCTCGCCGCCTCGCCGGAGATCGTGCGGTACCCCCGGATCAGCCTTACGGCTACCACCTTCTGGGGCGCGTTCAGGTAATGGGCGGCTCGCCGCCTCAAAGAACGCGCCCACACCGGGGCCCCGTAAAGGGCCATGGACCGCACGACCCCCGCGTAGAGCCTCCGGCAGGAGGCGTTTGGACCCCCCAGGTTGGGCAAGAGCCGCTTGAACGCAGCCCCTGCCCGTTCCAGTTTGGGGGCCAAACGTCGGAAGTGCTCCACGAAGTTCCACCGGCTGTCGAGGACAAGCCCTAGGTACTTCAGCGTCGACTCGACGCCGATGGGAACCCCTCCTACCGTCAGTATGGATCCCGACGGTGGCGCATTCCGAGGCCCATGAAAGCACATGGCCTCGGACTTGTGCAATGCCACCTCGAGACCCAGTTGCCGGATTCTCTCCACGACTATCGCAACCCCGCGTGTCATAAGTTCGGCCGCCGCCTCGTGCGACCTCCCTTGTGCCAGCACCAGCGTGTCGTCAGCGTAGCAGACTACACTGACACCGCTAGGGAGGTCGGCGCGCAGCACCCAGTCGTAGCCGATGTTCCACAAGGGCGGCCCCAGAACCGATCCCTGTGGGACACCGCACGACACCTCTCGCCGATTCCATTCTCCGGTGCGACCGGGGTAGATGACGGCCCTGTCCGTCAGGTAGTCCCCGACCACACGACGAAGGTAGGTCGGCACCCGGTGATACCGGAGTGCCTCCCTAATGCAGCTCCAGGGCATGGTGTTGAAGGCGTTGGCGATGTCAAGAGACACCGCCAAGACAACCCCACCCCTGGACACCGCATCCCCCGTCGTGAGAGCCCTCACGCGCATGATGGCGTCCACCGTCGAGCGCCCTCTGCGGAAACCAAACTGGTGTTCCGCCAGATCCGGCCCCATCCCCACAAGGTGCCCGGCGAGGCGGTTAGCAATGACTCTTTCGAAGAGCTTGCCCACCTCGTCGAGCAACACAATGGGCCGGTATGCGGACGGAGAGTCCGCAGGGCGCCCCGGCTTCCGGATGAGGACCAGCTTCCCCGTCTTCCAACGAAGCGGGAACTGGCCTCTCTCCAAGCATGCGCTTAAGAGCCCTTCCAGTCGGGGCCCGAGAGCCTCCGAGGCCAGGACCCAGGCTTTGCCAGGCAAGCCATCGGGTCCCGGGGCGGTATTTTTGGCTTTAAGCCTGCCTACCGCCGCTCTCAGGTCTACCCCGGTCACTTCCGGAATGTCGTCATCGTCCTCGATGTGGTCCGCTTCCGGCACCGCAAGCGGCGGAGCCATAGGCGGGGGAGGATGTTCCCCTCGCAGAGGGAACAGAGCGCTCACCACGTCCTCCACGAGCTGAGGGCGGAGACTCTGCGTCAGCGGGGGGGCCCAGGTGCGGAGTTTGTCCCGCACCATCTTGTAAGGGCGCCCCCACGGATCTCTGTCGAGAGTCTCCAGCATCTCCTCGCGGCCCAGGTCTCTGGCCCGCTGGACAGCCTCCTGGAGGGCGGTCTTCGCTGCTCTGTATCCCTCGTACAGCTCCGCCTCAATGGCTGCCGCATCCGGAGGGCGGATGCGGAGCCTGCGATGCCTGGCGTACGGGTGCCGCGCAGCTACGCACGCCTTGCGCAGAGACGTCAGCTCTCGCGACCACCAGTACACCTGACGCCGGGCGCTTCTTGGCCGAACTCGGGGCATTGCCACGTCGCAAATGTCGGACATGGCCTCCTGGAACCACCCTGCCTCATTGTTGATGTCGGCAGGCCTGTTCGGTGATGTCACCCAGGCCTGCACTATCGAGGCTTCCAGGAGGAGCTCCCGGTCCAGCTGCTTCAGCGCCCAACGCGGACCACTCGGGGCCTGTAGGACCGGCGCGCTTGAGTCCTGGGCGGAGACATCAAACCGGATGTACCGGTGGTCGGAATAGGTCTCCACCCCCTCCATGACGCGCCAGTCAACGACACGCGGTGACAGAGCGGGGCTAGCGAACGAGATGTCCACCACCGACTCGCCCCGCATCCGCACACACGTGGGGACAGAACCCCGATTTAGGACGACCAGGCCCGCTTCCAGAGCCCAGTCCTCCACCATCCTACCCCGCACATCTGTGCAACGAGAACCCCAGGCCAAGTTTTTGGCATTGAAGTCCCCGAGCACAAGCACGGGGAGGGAATAGCTTTGGATGACGACACTCAACTCCATGAGGGAGTTGTGGAACTCGGCGAGAGTTCGGCTCGGGGAGAAGTAGACTCCGGCCACGACGATCTCCCCGAACCGTGCTGCTACGCAGCCCTGACCCTTCCTGACACTCTCAAGGGTCGGGGTACCGGCGGCGGCCGACGAAATTATGACCACTGAGCCGCCTACTTAATGTCTTGAACGATGTTTTGTGAAATTCGTTCAACGAGTACCTATTAGTTAAGAGTATTGCGGTGCAAGCGCGCTTTTAAATTGTTATATTTGGCCTAAAGAAAGTCTTTACCCTCGTATGTGCATAGATGATTTTTTTTTATTGCGTTTTTTTTTTCAGATTGTGGTCTTGATTTCGTGTTAACTAAACGTGGTGCATATTCTCTCGTGCACAACGGTCGACAATTCTACAGAAATAAAGTGCGAGGTGACAGAGAGTACTGGATTTGTAAAAGCAGGTCTGATGGCTGCAAAGTGACTCTAATTTCTATCGGTGATACTATTTTGAACATTAGGGGTGAACACAATCATTGACTAGTCTTTCACGTAGTCGGTATTTCATAATTCATGCCATCATGTTCCTTTCCCCTCCGGAGTCACAAGCGAGGCGAAATGTGTTTGGAAACAAATTTTTATTGTGTTAATATTTGCCTTTTTTTAATTTTCATTGTTACTTTTCATATGAATGTTATTTAATTATCTCTATGGTAGATAGAGGTATGCTAGATTATAAAATAAAACATTGTTTTGTTGATAAAAATGCTTTTCTTGTAGAAAAATCTGACCTTTGTTAATGATGTTAAAAAAAGGAAATCTTAATTGAAAATATGTTGTTTATGTAAGGTGAATTTTTTGTAACTAGTAATTAAGGGATACCTGTGATCATAAGTTGGACGGCGCCCTGTACAACCTGCGCAATGACAGAAGTGGCAGGCGGGTCACGTGGCGCTGCACTGCTCCCGCGTGGTGGAGTAAGGTCCTCCCTCTGTTGGAGGGTAGGCCTGTGCCCCAGCAGCGGGAACGTTATAGACTGAATTCTCTAGGGAAAATAAACGAACGGTTTGCACTGTAAATATATTATTTTATACCAAACTATGTATAGGTATATTAATTAAAAAATGTTACGTGATATTGGTTTTTATTATCTGAAAAAGTGATGACTTTCATTTGTTTACTAAAAATTGTTTTACTTTTCAATAACTAAGCAATTCAAATTGCAGCGTTTTCGGGACAACAACCTATGGCAAGCGTTGCTTGCCATAGGTTCTTGTCCCGACAAATTTGTTGCTTACATCGGGTTAAACAGGTATACTGTACATCAGAACGAGGGTCCGAAGACCAGGTGGCGGTGTGTGAAGAAGAACGACGGCTGCCAAGCGTTCGTGATGACCATCGACAACATCATCATCCGACAACGAGGAGTAAACCTTCATTACTTCCTCGATGAAGATTTTAAAACGGCAATGATAATATATTATGTCTTCGAAAAATTACGTCTAGATTAAAAAAAAGTCAGACAGGATGGTCTGTTGTAGGACTTTTTTATACATTTTTTACTTCTTTTTACTTTTATGTACTTCACTATTTGTTGTCTGTTAAAATTACTATGGTAAATGATACTATATTAGGAATGGCTATAAAAAACTGTGTTTTGATAATGGAATAATAATGATTCCCTAGAGCTGTGAAGAAATATAAATCATAACAATATTAACAATTCCTGAACCCTCTTGGTTTTGCCACTCTGTATTTGACATCAGACTGACCAAATCGTGTTTGAAAATACAAAAAGGAAACCATTAGAGGCATATAAATGATTAGAGGATTAAAAAAAAGGAGAGCATTAGAAAAAAATGGCAGGTATAGACAAAAATACGGAACTGGAAGAGCAACAGCAAAACCAAGGGAAAAAAATATAGAGCAATAGCAAAAAAGAGAGATTGAAAAAGTGAGAGAAATTGAAAATATTAGACGAATTGAAAACAAAAAAAAAATACACCAAACAAACAACCTTCGAAAACAAAGGTAAAAAAAGTTGAAGATGTACAAGTTTAAAAGTATTGGTTTCAGGAAAGCATCATTTCTTTATAAAATCCGGGAGGGAAAAGGTGTTGGTTTCAGGTCATGTCCGATATAATAAATTTAAGGTAGTTAAAGGAAGTAGCTTCTGGAGGTGTGCTATGAAAACCATAGATGTACCTACAGCTTCTGTTATTACCGCGAAGGATGAAGTTTTACATTTCAAGAATTTTCATAATCATAAATAAAACAGTAACTTCGAGTATCGCTCTTATTCATTATAATATTATAAATTACCAATCATTCTAATGGGCTCTCAAAAATAAAATTAGGTTTTAATCTCTGAATCCATCAATTT
This sequence comes from Cerastis rubricosa, assembly GCA_949152445.1. Classification (NCBI taxonomy): domain Eukaryota; kingdom Metazoa; phylum Arthropoda; class Insecta; order Lepidoptera; family Noctuidae; genus Cerastis; species Cerastis rubricosa. The sequence goes on from OX424527.1 coordinate 17,661,906, forward strand.
AAGTATTCCAATCTTGGCTGTAAAAGCAATCATATAAGATCTAAATATTAATTGTACAATTACTTACAGGCCCAACATTCTTCAAAACTCATCGTGGGAAGCGTCTATTAGAATATAAAGGACATCAATTCAACCAGGACTATCAGAATAAACAAAACGTTATATCGTGGCGCTGTAAACGGAAGAATTCAGGGTGCAAATCGACTGTTCACACTCATGACGGTGTAGTTATTGATTATAAGAATATACATAATCATATTTAATGTTTCTCAAAGCAATAATAGGCGGAATCTGTGAAAATGGATGCCTAGAAACAGAGTGACTACTGAAATAACAAATAACGAAGAAATAACAAATAACGAAGAAGTATGGAAGGAGATGCTGCGCCGATCCCAACTAATTGTAGTATAAAATGGAAAATTATTATTAAGTAAATTATTTGTAATTATAACTCTTCCTTCTTACGCGTACCACTCCAAGTAACAACATAACGTAGAAATAATTAATATTCGTTTGTGGATATTCGAAATATTGCTCAAACTGTTTTTGAGACATTAATTTTGACGTAATACAGCCGCCATGTTTTCGTCTTAGAGAGAGATGAAGCTATGGACCAATACCGTCATTCTTTTTCGCTAAGGTACTCTGCTGAGGTTACCTTACAGAGTGGTCTCTTTATTATATTGAAAGAAAAGTGTGGTTCAACGAGTTAACTTGCGAGTAGAAGAAAATTTGTTAGGAACTCCCGCGGCTATATAATGTATCACGGGCTGAAGTACTGTAGGGATCGCTCTAAGAAGAAGTCTGAAGTTGCTTGGAGATGTAGCAAGAAGAAGACTGTATGTCGATCACTACATAATATAATATTCGTTGTTCACTCCTACAATATGCATAATCGGTAAAGGTTCGGTCAGCCCGGTAGACTCGAATTGCGGACGCGGCTCCGGACATTAGACACTGATAGATACTTTGCCAAATCAAGGTCTTAATATGTCTACAGCCTAACCATGGCTACCGCGGACATTTCCTTTATCTTAACTTTAAGGCAGCTTGTATAAGTTGATGAGATAGTGTTTTGTGATTTTCGAGGAACTATTACCAAGATAAGTTGATTTTTTGTTTTAGTACCATTATAAGACTAAATGAAGAAAGCTCACGTACCGAATGTTAGATGATAAATTAAAGATGAACAAATATAAGTTAAAATTTCGTTGTGAAAAGAAAAGACAAAGCCAAAGAAAATCCGTCGTTGGCATTCAAAATGGATTCCAAAAAGTGGTTGTAGTTAGATCGACGAAGAGAAAAAGCGATTTAAGACTACTATTTTCTTATTACTAAAAAAACACTCGAAACATCTGCTTTTTTTTTTCTTTCTCCTCGTATGGTTCTGATTAACAAAATAAGATTCTACTTCTGGCCTAAATGGCTTTGACATTGGCGTGTGATATTAACACTATTGTTTTAGATTATATAGCTTAATGGTTTTCGGATTTCTTCAAATAAGTGCAAATAGTTTTTATTCCTTTGTTTGTTATGATTGATTATTTATTTCGAAAACTCTTTACAGAATTCTTAGCTTAGTTCCTTCGGGCCCGGTTTTGCGCCAGAGAGACCACACATTTATACATTGCAGGACAAAAATTCTTCAGACACTCTCGATCAAACGTTGGCAACAGGATAAGATGGACATGTGCTAAGAAACATAAACACAAATCTTTGGTATCCACTACAGGCTTGCACTCCCACACTTAAATTGTAGTAAGAATACTAGACCCAGATTCTTAACTGAGAACTTGAAACTGAGAAAATATCAAATAATACGGCTGCAAAATTAAAACATTCGGTTTTTGTGTACGAAATTAAAGTAACATTAAGTAATCCTAAATATGACAAGTTCTCAACTTCGAATTCTCAATGTAGAAACCGCCCGATTGCCGAATCGATCGCCTGCTTGTCGAATTGCACCTGCAAATAGATCAATGTTTTGGTACTAAAAAGTACTATTATACTTAATGTCTGGCCATTTATTTGACGTAAATCATTTGGAGCACGAATCAATCGAAATTTAAAAACAATTAAATGATTTAATCTTAGGCAAAGTAGGGTTTAGAAAATGTAACTTTCTTTAACAGAATAATTGCTCAAGATCAATTTGGATATTATATTATTAGGATAATAAGGACTACAAGAATCTACATGTAGGGATGTAGAGATTTTGTAAAGAATCTTGACGTGCCTTGAATGTTCTATTTATACAGAAATATATAAAAAATAAATTTATTATAATATCAACAATATTGAGATATTATCTGCATGCTGGCATCGCATTGAACTTTGAAGTAGTTCTAAAACTAAGATCGGGACATGAAGGAGATATAATTCTGTAATTTTTAACATTTGTCATTTAAATATAATAAATTACCATTTTTCAAAATGGTAGAACTTCGTAGTAGTATATTTAAACTTAGTAGGTGTCTTTAGATCTTCAATAAAAGGTTACTTGTTGACATGAATTATTTAATAGCGGAGTTATTTTACACAGGTTTTCTCTTGAATTCAATGACGAAGCAATTCTATCTTACACAGCAAATTCCATAAAGATGGCGTAACTCCAGATCATAGACTAAGAGTTTTTATATTTTGTTACAGACTAGCGCCCTTTGGGTCGCATCGTTTAGAAATTTAGAACATACTCCCGCCTTGAAACAGTGAAAATAAGTACTTAATTTAAAATTGAAAGTGTTTCAACTCTAGAGAATTTTTAACAATGTTAAAATTGAGTATAATATTACCAAGTTGAGTTTAAACACAAATGAAAGAACAAAATAAGGTCTAGTTAATTAAGTTAAATATAAAGGTTTCGAGAAATAGAAAATTAAAAATTGTCATCAATTGGTAATGGACAGATGTTATTAAAAGAGCGCTTGATAGTCGTTGCCTTGCTGGTCCTTAAGGTAGCCACACGCACGATGCCATCACGTCCAGGGTGCACGGCGATGATCCTGGCGAGGGCCCATTGGCAGGGCGGCAGACGCTCGTCCTTGACCACGACGATGGTACCTTCAGCAAGGCGAGCTCCTTTCGCGCTGCGCCATTTGGTGCGCTCCTGCAGCAGGCCGATATAGTCTCGAGACCATCTCCTCCAGAATCCTTGCTGTATCTGCTGGAGTTGTTGGTAGTGGCTTAGTCGGTTGGCCGGGACATCATCATAGTCGTAGTCTGGCAACGAAACTGTAGGTCTTCCGATGAGGAAGTGGGCTGGTGTTAGGACATGGATAGAGTCGGGTTTGTCGGAAGTAGGTAGAGGACAAAGAGGACGGGAATTCAGGATTGACTCCACTTGTACTAGGATTGTCGAGAATTCTTCGTAAATAAGCAAACTTTGCCCTAACACCCGTTTTAAGTGTAGTTTACAACTCTTGACAGCGGCTTCAGCTAGCCCTGCCATATGTGGAGTGTATACTGGAATGAATTTCCAATCTATACCTTGGTTGGAACAAGAAGTTGTCAAGTCTGCCGTATAATTTTGTATGAACTCATAAAGCTCTCTCAAATCGTTGTTGGCACCAACAAATGTAGTACCATTGTCACTTACGATTTCTTTAGGTTTACCCCGCCTCGCGATGAATCGCCTGAGCGCGGTTAAGAAAGACTCGGTATGTAAGCCAGTAATTAACTCAAAATGAACTGCCTTCGTAGCAAAACACACAAATATTCCTATATAGCACTTATAGGTTTTGTACCCACGACCTCTCCTATCGCGTAAAAGAAAAGGACCTGCGTAATCCAGACCTACAGTATTAAATGGCGGAGCTGGATTGACTCTGCTACCAGGTAAGCTGCCCATAATAGGTATAGTAGTATCAGGTTTGGCTCTGAAACATTTTACACATTCCCTAACGACCCTATTGACAAGTACCTTACCCTTAATAGGCCAAAAGCGTTCGCGTATAGATGAGAGTAAAAGCTGAGGTCCCGCATGCTTCAGACGTAGGTGTTCATGAGTTATAATTAATTTCGTAAGTGTATGTTCGTTATGTAATACAATAGGGTGTTTTTTATTATAGTTATATTGTGATAGGCCAATTCTACCACCTACTCGTATCACCCCATTGTCATAAAATGGATTTAAGCTAATAAGCTTTGAATTTTTTGGTAAATCTTGTTTATTTTGTAAGAGTTCGTACTCTTTAGGAAAAGAATCTATCTGAGCACATTTAGCTAGTGATTCCATGGATTTATTAATTTCGTTTGTTGTAAGCCAGCCACTATGTTTATTATGTTTATGTTTACAATTGTGTATGTATCTATGTAGATATGCTAAGGTACGTACTATTTTTATAATATCTGACCATTGAGAAACTAATTGTTGTACTATAGAGTGGCTAGGTTGTGTGTGTGATAGGTGACAGTGTGTAGTGTTTTCGCGTGAATGTTTGAGCTCTGGTATTATGTTACTGTCATTCCTATAATTAAATTTTGGCCAATGATCAGAAGTTTGGCATAGCCACAACGGACCCTCCCACCAAAGCTTAAAAGAAATAAGCTTTTCAGCAGTTGTACCTCGGGACAGTATATCAGCTGGATTTTCGGAAGATGGTACCCAATTCCAGTCATATACATCAGATAATTGTTGAATTTTTGCAACTCTGCTACAAAAGAATTTAATTTATATGGTTCTGTTCTTATCCACGCCAAGACTATACTTGAATCAGACCAGTATTTTACTGCATTAATTTGACATTTTAAAGCAGATTTTACCTTGACCATAATTTCCACTAGGAGGTGAGCTGCACACAACTCCAATCGTGGAATGGTCCTTTGTTTTATAGGTGCTACTCTAGATTTTGCCATGAGTAAACGACATTGGATTTGACCTTGTTTGTTCATGGAACGTACATAGATGGCAGCACCGTATGCAATAACTGAAGTGTCTGCAAATCCATGTAATTCGACTATTAGGAAGTCTGGAATTCTAATGTGTCTTGGTATATTTATGGTATTAAGCTTCTGTAAACCATGATAAAATGATTCCCATTGCTGTTTTAGGTCATCAGGTACTTTTTCATCCCACTCAGCCTTGTCTAGCCATAACTTTTGAATTAGGCACTTAGCGACAACTAGAACTGGGCCTATAAGACCAAGTGGGTCAAAAACACTTGATATTTGAGATAAAATGTTACGTTTTGTTACTTTGTATTGGTTTGACTGGGTTTTAATTGAAAACATTAAATTATCGGTGTGACTAGACCATTCTAGTCCTAATATTTTGTGTGAGTCATCACCTAATTGTGTGTTTGATGTTTGTGTATGTTGTGAGTGTTGACAGGACTCTCGAGTATTGGCATCATTATTTGAAAATCTACCTTGTATTTCTGGTGAGTTGGATTTCCATTTACGGAGTATAAAGTTAGCCCCTTTCAAAATCCTATCAATCTCAAGGGCAGTTTTTGTCACCTCCTCGATGTCATCACCACCGGTGATAAGATCATCCAAATAGAAGTCAGATGCTATCGCGTTGGCTGCTGCAGTAGTTACCGGTGAAACTGTGGATTGTGTTACTAAAGAAGCAAGAGTTTCATGCGACAATTGCAATAAGCATCGTGTAGCGATGTGTGGAGCCGACTTTAACCCGAAGCTGAGGGTGCTTAAAGCATAGCTTTGTATATCTTGGCTTGTTTCGTATCGCCAAAGAATACATTGTAGATGACGTTGCTGTGCTGATAGGTATATGTTACAAAACATTTTTTCCACATCAGCATTAACCACAAACTTGTGCATGCGAAATCGTAGTAAAATATCGATAAGTTGTTCCTGCTTAATTGTACCCTTAATCTGTAAATCATTGAGAGATACACCTGTAGAAGTAGGCATAGAAGCATTGAAAACAACCCTTAGGGGTGTGGAAACCTTTTGAGGGTTAACCACAGCATGGTGAGGTAAATAGTTGCAAAGCTCGGTAGAATTAGAAGCTAATTGTATCATGCGACCCTTTTTTTCGAAGTCTCTTAGGAAATCTGAATATAATTGTTTGTACTGTGCATCATTAGAGAACCTTTTTTCGAGTTGCTTGAACCTACGCAGCGCTATGCCCTTAGATTGTCCTAGCAAGCTGGTAGGCGCCTTGAGTGGCAAGTTAACCACGAAGTTGCCATCAGAAGTGCGGGTGTGAGTCATGAATATCCTCTCGCATTGCGTCTCATCATCTGACAACTCATGATAACTTTGAGCTAAATTATCCCCTATGCACTCTTCGATTTCCCAAAATTTGCATAACTGAGATTTTAAAGTAAAATTGCACCTTACCTTGTTTAAATTTGGTTTAGGGCTTGGTGAAAATGAACCAGCTACAACCCATCCTAATTTAGTTTTTTGCAATATCGGTAGGCCGTCCCCCAAATTGTGACGACCGATGCACATTAGGTCGTAAAACAATTCTACTCCCAGCAACATATCTATCTCACCCGCCAAATGGAAGTTTTCATCAGCCAATTGATAATATTCTGGAATATGCAAGGATTTTAAATTAATAGGGTATTTTGGTAAATTGCAAATAGATGGCACTATTAAGCAGGTTGTTGTATTAGAGTAACTCTTACTTTTCGATTGTAATGTTACCTCACAATAATAGTCGATTTTAGAAGAATTTTCATTGAAACCAATGACTTCCATATCTATTTTATGTTTAGGTATGTTTAAAAGTCTAAATGCTTTTTGTGTAATAAAATTGGATTGTGAACCAGAGTCCAATAAGACGCGCAATGTATGTCGCTTGTTTACACTATCGGTAACATGCACTATGGCAGTAGATAAAATAATAACTTTGTCACAAACCAGTCTCGAAGCGACTGTATTTGTGTGTGTATTTTGAGTAGGTATACTTTGTTCGCTTGGTCGCGAGGTGCTAGGGACAGCACTTGTCCTGGATCTAGCCTGTTCGGATGACTCAACAGAATGAGAGTTTAAAAGTGTTGTAGGAGTAGCAGTGGATGTGTCATGCAACTGTTTTTCAATATGAAGCAATGAGTGGTGCTTACCCTTGCAATGTTTACAAACACTAGCCTTGCAATTTGGTACTGCATGTTTAGAACTGAGGCAGTTAGTACATAACTTAAGTCTTTTAGCCGTGTGCAGTCGTTGCACAGACTCCAGAGCCAAAAACTTGGTACATTGATTGAGATAATGTTTATCTTTACAAAGTGGACAGCTTACCGTTCGGTTGGCAGGTTTGTTACTACTATTATTGTTGTTGGAGGTCGTAGTTACCAAAGCTTTGTTAGATGTGCTTGACTCCGGTGGTCGCTTAGCCATCAAACTTTCATTGTAGTCTGCTCGGGCACGGATGAAATTAATGAAAACCTGCAAAGAAGCCAGTTCTCTTGTATTATTTCGTTCTACCCACTTATCTTGTAGGTGAAAGGGTAGTCTCATAGTCATAAAATGAATAATAATAGGACCCCAATCGGCATTAGGAACCTCTAAAGCTCGCAGACCTCGTAAGTGACGGGTTATGTTATCCATCAACAATCTGAGAGCGCTTGCTGTGTCCTCAATTGGACTCAAGTCAAAGAGACATTTAATATGGTTTGTGGCAAGCAGATTTGGATTGCTATACCGCTCACATAGTACCTTCCAAGCAATAGCATAATTGTCAGCGGAGTACTCAAGAGAGTTGACAACTTCTAGGGCTCCATCCTGTAAACAACTTTTTAGGTATTTATACTTCTGAATTGGTTTCAGTGAACTCTGGTGAATTAAGGCTTCAAATGTTTCCTTAAACTCAAGCCAGTCTTTAAAATTAGTTTTAAATTAGTTTTTAAATTTAACACAATCGTTACAATCAGATGATTGTAACGATTGTGTTAAATTTCCTGAGATCTCTTTACCAAAATTTAGTGGGGATTTTAAAGACTGGCTTGAGTTTAAGGAACATCATTTTTAGGTACTCCTGGTTTATTTGTTTGGATAGTATTTGAGGCTTTAGATATCAAATCAAAATAAGAGGTTTCGAATAACTCTCTTTCTTTTTCTTGCTCATCCAAATCAGTGCACAACAGCTCAATCTTTTCTTGGATTTGTTCAAATTGTTTGAAGACCTCAGCCATAGACTGGGTTCGTATTTCTAATTGAATGAGCTGTTCACTATTTAAAGTAGGTAAGGGCAAAGTTGTGACAAATTTTTTGTATAAAGTTAACTTACATTTTAAAGAGCCTCTTCTTTTTATCAAGTCTTTGATATCCTCGCAATCCAAATATACACTCATGTTTAAAAAAAATAAGTGGAGAATCGATACCTGGTAAAGGAAGGGAAATTGGGGGATGCACCAGACCACTCACGTGTCGTACAATTCGTATAAAGGCGTCCTATATTCCCAATTTCTCTGTAGGGCTCCGATGACGGCCTCGGGGGAGCTCGATCGCGTCGCGTCGCGTCGTTTCCCGCCGAAACTTTGTATATTCTGCACTCGGGCTCCGCTGACGGCCTCGGGGGAGCCTGATCGCGTCGTGTCGCGTCGTTCCCGCCGAAAACTTTGTAGATGATGCACTCGGGCTCCACTGACGGCTTCGGGGGTCGGATGAATCGCGTGATGTCGCTTCGACCGCGTGGCGTCGCGTTTTTTCCACCGAAAAATCCGCAATTTCTGCACTCGGGCTCCGATGACGGCCTCGGGGGTGCTCGATCGCGTCGTGTTGCGTCGAATTATCCACTGCAGTCAACTCGGGCTTCGTTGGCGGTTTCGGTGGCTGCCTCGCTTGCGTGGCGTCGCGTCGATTCCCGCCGAAAAACAGCAGCACACGTAGGTAGCGTGTTTTTTTTGTTTCTATCACGTCGGGGTCACCAAAATGTCTTTAGATCTTCAATAAAAGGTTACTTGTTGACATGAATTATTTAATAGCGGAGTTATTTTACACAGGTTTTCTCTTGAATTCAATGACGAAGCAATTCTATCTTACACAGCAAATTCCATAAAGATGGCGTAACTCCAGATCATAGACTAAGAGTTTTTATATTTTGTTACAGACTAGCGCCCTTTGGGTCGCATCGTTTAGAAATTTAGAACAGTAGGTGTTTACGAAATAATCACAGTGATTAAAATTTGTTTTCTTTTTCGATTGATCTTTGATTCGATTTGATCTTTAAACGATTAAGATGTAATCGTTGTTGTTGATGATGATAATACCATCTAGACGATTTCGGTCCGCCACTGTATTCGATGGCTTTCTAGAGTGATCGTCGAGAACTTTGGTCTTCTGATCTTTCATGTGCTCTCAAGGGGCTAGCATATCCAACTTTAGGCGAAAACTTCTAAGCACAAAGCAGACATCTCAAAAAACCATTGATGACATGGTAGGGTAGACCTGTAGGTGGCCTAACTTTAAGGCCATCACGTTTTATATCGTTGTTATTAAATTGTTACCAAATGAGCTTTGAAATTAATTGGTCTACAGTCATCATAAAGTTGTATCATATTTATTAAATAAAGTATTTAATGATCATGAAAATAGGGCATTATTTATAATAAATTATTATGTTGTTATGGTAGAAATTCTGGTAAGTATTATTTGATTAAATTAACTATTGGTATTTATTTAATAATTGCTTATAGTTTTGTAAGCAGATCGTGTTATTATTGTTATTTATTGTTTTAGTATGTCGTAGTTGTCATGATTTATTTCGTTACATTCGGTCATCACGTGGGCAGAACATGGGTTCCGTGCTATGAAATCACACACTACACGAGGTACACTGCTTTTGTCGAATTCACTTACTACTCACAAATTACTTGAAATTACAATCTAACACAATAACACTAGGCACCATGAATCGGGGAACAGTTTCGGGACGTCTTGACTCCGCTGCGGTCAGACACAGACTGTCCGCCTCACAGGGAGCTCGAAACATCACGACTCTGTAGAAGCGCGCTTAGGTGTGGGTAGACTGGTAAGTAGGTCGCGTGCTACCTTTGGCGCGCTTGCCGATTCATTTTCTGACCGTGCTAATGACCGGATCCTACAAGTATTATCCACGTTTGGTGTTTGTTTTGAACGGTGCTTTCATTGTAGGTATTAGTAAGGTCCTAGAGATGTGATAAATGTTTCGATATTATTAATAAAATTATTGTACCAAATATTCTGACTACCGATTTTAATATAAATATTTATAATCATCAGGATTTAAATAAATTTTCGATTTATTTTTATTAAATACCTAGTTTAATGAAAATAATGTGAAAAACACCCTTATCCCTGCATGCAAACATTCTTCAATTGTTCACATTAGAACTTTTATATCCCAGCAATGCTGTCTTGCAGGAAAAATTATAAAAATGGCTAGTGGAGCTCAATCCCTGTATGCTCTGGGGTACATCCGATTGTAAAATCGGATGAAGAGTGCAAAGGGCAACAAACTGCGATGGTACTGTCCCGCTACCACCTGGGGTGCAGGGCGGCGGTACTCACTACTCTCGCGCATGTAGTCACGAATCATATTGGCGACCATCGACATGACCCTCCGAAGTTGATACGTTCTGCCACCGGGATTTATCATATTGTATAGAATAAGATAAGCGTAGTTGTTCAAGAAAGATATTAAAAGAAATGTGGATCTGCGAGCTTTTTTTACTCCTTTTTTACGTTTAGACAATATTACAATAGAAATACATGATTTTTATAGCTGTGTATTTAGTATATTTTACAAGTAATCAGGCGCTTGACAACTTATTTGCTATTTTTTATAGATTAAAGATTATTTATTAAGATAAATTTGAACACATGACGGTTCTTTATCGTATTTTGACATTACCTAATTGCTATAGTAAATCATGTTAATTCGTTTTATTGTACAAGTACTATATTAAAAAACTAGCTGTGCCCGCGACTTCGCTCGCGCGGAATTTAACAAAAAAGTTATTTAGTTTTTTAACCGACTTCTAAAAAAGGAGGAGGTTCTCAATTCGGATGTTTGTTTTTTTTTATGTTTGTTCGCGCATAACTCCGTCGCTTGCCAACCCATTTGAGAAATTCTTTATTTTTTCATTATTTTTGTTTGAAAGCGTAGCTTCCCAAATGGTCCCCTGAAAATTTTATCGAAATCAGACAAGCGGTTTTTTAAAAAATCAACAAAAAATCAATATTTCAAACTTTTCGTTTACTCTGCATTGCGTTTTTTGTTCGCGTATAACTCAGTCATATACGAATTGATTTGGAAAATTGTTTTTTTATTCCAAAGCCTATGCTCTCCATTTGGTCCCATATTCACCAAGTCGGGATCTGATGATAGAATCTTGGCGAAATGGAGGGAACTCTCCAAGTTTTATAGGAAAACGTACAGCGATTTTGGTATTTTCTACAACAAGTGAAGTATTTACGTTCAATAAGAACCATTCTACCATCAGATCTGATAATGAAGCCAAGAGACAGGCACTGGAACTCCATAATAAGACAATGTATCTTAGCTGTGTTTGGGCTTGTTGGAATTGTAACGGTATGCATTTTCCAGGTGTACCACAGACTAACTTCTTGACTTTCCTTATGCAACCTACGTAACATGTAGGTCCTCTGCTTTGACAGTCTGTTTTCGCGATAATCAGGGTTCTTATTCAAAATGCGTTGATCATTTCTTTCCCTAATTTCTTTTAATCGTTTTCCTTTTTCTCAGTTTCAGTTCGATGCCGTTTTTTAACACGAGAAGCATCTTTACTAGGCCTACCCATATTTTATTATTAGATTAAAAATATGTCACTAAAAATCACCATTTTTTTTTTTTTACAAAATAAGAACCGACTTAAAAAACACTTAACGCACTAAAAAGTTAAAAATAATACTATAACCTACCTATATTAATAAACCTAACCTAACCTACAATTAACCTATAATAAAATTTAATAATTATTTGGAGTCGGTGCCAAGCAATATACGATACCTAAATGACTATATACAGACTAAAGCCAAAAAAAAAACAAAACATAAATCTTACAGCTTCTAAATATTAATTCATTCATTAATTCTAATTATATTGCTTGGCACCGACTCCAAAGAATTATTAAATTTTATTATAGGTTAATCGTAGGTTAGGTTAGGTTTATTAATATAGGTAGGTTATGTTATTATTTTTAACTTTTTGGTGCGTTAAGTGTTTTTTGAAGTCAGTTTTTTTTTTGTTTTTTTTTTTTTTTTTATAATGACTTTATAATTTTTCTAAAATAAAAGTAGCCTTAGTTACTCCTTATTACATCAGCTATCTGCCTGTGAAGTCCCGTCAAATTCGGTCCAGCCGTTCCAGAGATTAGCCCGAACAAACAGACAGACAGAGAAAAATTGTAAAAAATGAAATTCTGTTTTATGTACCGTATATACATTCATATGCAAATAGTAAAAAGCGGTTATTTTAATATTACAAACAGACACTTCAATTTTATTTATTTGTATATAGAAAATTTAATGTTGAGGGTTGTTTTGATTAAGAAAACGTACCTACTGTTCATCTTATCGTTTGGTATCATTTTTATCCTTAGACGAGCAGGACCAACTTATATTAACACGATATCGCATACCTATATAGATATGGATTTAAAAAATATGCCGATTTTGGCAGAATCTTCGAAATCGTATCGTTACTGGTAGAATAATATATTCTATGACCCGGTATGGTTTTTCTAGAACATCAAATAAATTATTACATGTTCCCATTTCATTAATTCCCCTTTTTGGGCTAACAACTAACACTGACACGCTTCTTCTAGCTAAACTAGTAAACACTGGGAAGACAACGTCACTGCTTGCTAATGGTTACCTGTACAACCGAAAGCATCACGCCAGGGACGGAAAGTGGGGCTGGTATTGTACGCAGTACCACAATGGGTGCAGTGCTTCTGTCATCACCGATGAGTACCTAGTCATCGACGCTTTAATTAGGGCTCACGATCACTCACCACCACAGTAACTCTCATTTTAATAGGCTGTGATGTTGCTGGTATCAATATTGATAAAGTTTGTCATTTCTAAACTTAGCTTATAGATTCCAAACACTTTAAGTAGAAAAAAATATATTCATTAAGATCATGCATGTTGTAGTATTTCTCCTTAAATGATGTTTGGCATCGATCACTACTATAGAAAATGTTATAGTCAAGTATGGAGCTCGTCATAATCATTAATCATCATTAGAAAAAGCTGACCATAAACTAAATCTTTTAAAACCGGGTTTAAATATTAATTATATTGTTATTTTTTTACGTATTGGTGTATTATATTATGTTAGTGTATTGTGTTTATTGATTAAATTAAATCTTTAGTCTTTCTTTCTATATCGATCGTGTGGTTATTGTCTGCCTAACCTAGGTAAGGTTAATGGGTGGCGTAAAAACTCTGTCACTATGGGCCTCTGACTTAGCTTTCTTAAGTGCAAATAATGGAATAGTTTCGGCATTTAAAAAAATAAGTTATTTCTTGGTTCTTAATTTTTTTCTACCGGGTGTTTCGTTGTATCCTGCAGCCAAAAATACTTTATTAAAAGTCGGTAATGGCTGTGAAGATTTTAGGATTGACGGCATATTACGATGAGTTCTTTGACTTTAAGCAGTTTGGCCTACAAACGATGAATTGTTCAAAGTCTGAAGACAAGAACTTTCCCATTGCAAAAGAATCAGTAAGAACCTCATTTTGCAAGTGTCAACCCGAACTTACTATTGAACCAATGTAACGGAGTCACCGCTAATGATACTGTAACTTAGACAAAGTGTAATCGTTAACGTATTCTACTTTACAGGTCAGATCATACAACTGGGCAGAGCTGAATGCCTTCTCGCCCTTGGATACACTTACAATCGCAAGCAGATCGCGAGGTCCCAGAAGTGGCGGTGGTACTGCACCCGGTACCATCATGGATGCAAGGCAGCTGTCATCTCCAGCGGGAACCTCGTCATCACTGACTACTTGGGTGAACATGACCATGAACCTCCAAAGTTATTCCGTACCCCTACTGGCTTTTATAGTGCTTAAAATCAACAATTTGGTTGAGATTTAAGCGTCACAGGTTTCGCAATAACTGTTTTCATAATCCTTTTATAGAAAACTAAACTTAACTATTCTATAGAGAATAGTTAAGTTTGAATTTGAAACTGCACTGTTGTAACCCATGCTAAGTTTTTTGTAGAATATTCAACTAACTTGTATTTTTACTTAAAAAATTGTTATGTATGAAATTAATAAAAGCATGAACTTGTTTACAGATTTATAAATAATAGATAACTCGTGTCAGATTGTGAATCGCCGAGGACAAGTTCAGTTACAGGACCCTATCGCTATGGCAGGGGCAGCGACTCTGCCAGGGCTGCGGGTTGTTCGAAAGAGATACCGTGCCCCTGGAACACAAAGGGCTAAGAAGGAACATGGATAGGTTTTAGTCAGTACAAGTCTGACACTCCCTTCCGCTCCGCCCAGAGCGGAAGGGAGTGGTAGAGAGTAAAAAAAAAAAAGGGCAGCGACTCTGCGGGTGCAAAAACTAGATGGCGTTCCCTAAAGAAACACCATAAATACTGCGCGGCTTTATATAATTTTGATGATAATATCATAGTTCGTTTTGTATCGAACCATAATAATGGTTGACTGAGAATAGTACTAGATAAGAAAAAAGAAATTGAAGCCAATATAGAGTTATTGTGTAAATTATTATTGGTCTTCTTATATTAATAAAATATTGCAACATTAGAAGTTTTTTTCATTATAAGTTTTGTAGAGATTTTAAGAAAAAACCTTTGATGTTTTGTAATTAAAAGAAAGTTAGCTGTTTTTGTTTCTTGAGGGGATTAAAGTTAGTGAGCATAAATTAATTGAAAACTCGTGTTTCAGAAGTGCCAATATTCACTAAGAATAAGCGAGGACAACTTAACTTGGAGTTCGGACCTTACCAATATAACAGGGACTATGAAAGGGGCAGAAAAACTAGATGGCGCTGTGTTAAAAGATCCAGTAAATGCAGCGCGGCTTTATGGACCATTGAAAATATTATTGTCAAGTTTATATCAGAGCATAATCATGACTGACTTGACTTGTTCCATATGTACAAGGCATCTGTTTTAATACATAGTTTTATCGACTACTACCTTTTACCTTCTTTCACATATTTTAGTGAGGTAACGTTGCATTATTTTGTCTTTATTTTTGTGCTTTCTCTCATTCTTATGTCTCTCAGTTAAGGCATTGCATACAATAAAAGCTAGTTTGTATTTTTTTTAATAGTATTATTAGAAAGTGCAGATAAAATCTGTTAAAAATATTATTTTTAATAAACAAAATGATTAAAAAAATATTAATTAAATTATTTCTCTTACGGAGTTCGATGATAAACAAAGTATCTTTTTTTATTACCGTCTTTCCCTTGTTCCTTAGTGAATTATTGCGCAACGCTGCTGGCAAGGGGCCGTAATTTTTTTTTATAATTTATTCAGTCATTGCTATATATATACGACAACAAACTGTATTTTAATGTTGCTAAATGTTCGGTAATGTCGTTCACTCGCGCGCGAACTCCTTTGAATTATGATTACAAGGTTTAGGAGGTGCCGATGCAACGAGTGTCGCAGGTACGGGACTTAGGGGTAGTCTTCTCTCAGGAACTTACCTTCCGTGAGCATATCAATAAGATATGTAAGAAGGCATACAGAAACCTAGGATTCGTACTCAGGCAGTCTCAGGGGTTCACCAACATCACGGCACTCAGAGTGTTATATGATGCATTAGTTAGAAGTCACCTCGAACATAGTGCATTCATATGGGCTCCGCATGAGGCGAAATATAGTGGTATGTTGGAACGCATTCAAAATAAGTTCACGAGACACATGTACCCTACACTATTTGTTCTGGGTATGGTAGGGTATAATACTTTAAGGGTACGACGGGACTTTTCGCTCGTAGCGTATTTAGTGAAGCTACTACGTGGCGTGGCTCATAACCCGGGAGTGCTGCGGCACCTAGAGCTTTGCGTGCCAGACCGGTACGTGTGGAGGCGGCGACGCCCGCCCCTGCTGGCTTCGCCTGCAACCAGAACCAACCTACTGGCGAGAACTCCTCTCACTAGAGCCATACGTGTGGTGAATGAGGTACACGAGAGGGTTGATGTATTGTGATGCAACTTGAGTGAATTTGCAAAAGTTACATTATACATACTATGTTACTTAGATTAAGTATATTATTTCTAAGATGTAGATGTAGGATTTAGTTTGTAAGGCCAAACTATCGCATTGGATCGCAGATCTGTAATGATTTTTAGGTAAGATTTGTATAAATAAATAAAATAAAAAATATATTTTATTTGGTTTTTTGAGTGTGAACCACATTTTTTTAAGGTACTTATTCTATTTACTTAAAAATAAAAAATCGTTGACTTACTAATATACTATATGCTCAGTATGTACATTTTTTTTTTCAGATAATAATTCATTACGAGTTGGGCAAAAATGCAATTCGAAAACCTGGTGTTTCATGCTTACGTAAAAACGTATGTTAGATTTTTAATTTTCCTAATATACGACGAGTTGTTATCAAAATTCTAATTCGATCACTCATTAGATATATAGGCGGTGTATAACTAAGCATTAAAAAAAACACCAGATATCTTATGGTTATTGAGCAATTAGCGCTGAAAAAAGCTGGTATTTTCGGTTTTTAAACTGCAAAATTGATAGGGACTCTTAAGGTTATTCGTTCAACATCTGCAAAGAAAGCGCCTTCACCAATCTATGGCGGTGCACCCGGTAGGGGAAGTGCCGCGCAAAGTTCATCACATCAGCTTAGCTGAACCATAACCACGGACGTCCAAAATTTGCCTAACATTAGGATGTGCTGTATAAATTCTATAGTTTTATTAAAGTACAAAGATCTTATGGCGCGTGGCCCAAATCGCAACTTATCGCGACATCTTGTTTTTTTTTATCAATACAGTTTACAAAATATTCACAAAACAACGACCGCAGTCAATATCACCAAAAGATCCTGGTAGCTTTGTAAAACTGTTACCATCCACAGCAAGAATAACCGATGTTTCAGTCGTGGTTCAGTCATCGTTAAAAAAATCTGGACGAACAATATAATCTTATCTGAACAAATTTCTAGCTTTATTTTAATCATTGAAAATCTGCTGAACATGGTATTAAGCGTGAAAATACTCTTAAGGCAATATTTCATTCAAGTTTATAATTGTTATAAAAAATAGACACAGCCGTGGGTTAACTATAATTTCACTATACCTGCCACTGCCGGTCAGTTCTATGTTATTCCCAATAATAACTTGCAAATATTCTTTTCACAGTGAAATGGTACCTAAAGCCAAATGGTAAAGAGATAGCCGTAGTACAAGGATACACATTCTGCTCAAAAGCCGGTCATAGTAAGACAACAGATATATATGTATGCTCCATGGGAAGCACCAAATGTAAAGCTCGTTTTGTCGTCACTAAGGACAGGACTTCTATGAAAACCTCGCATTTGGTACAGCATCATCCAGCCCATGAATATGTTATACGTAATGGAGTGTATATAAAGATGTAAGAACCGTAGATATTTTTTGCAGTAGTTAATTCGTTTTAGTATTTTAATAAACGTTGAAAAAATAATTTGTGAAAACAACTGTGTATGAGTGAATATTTAATTAAATCCTATGAAATGTGCATTATGTTGTAGAATAATAATTACGAAATTGAGGCAAACTAAGTTGATTGGATCTATGTAGGCATATTATAGTACCTACCGTTTTTGTGAGTAGTATTTTATGATTATAGAATCAGCTTTAAGTATTGAAAAAATTAAGATAATAACGGCAGTGAAGGGGGACTGACATATGATTTTCTTTTTGCTTGTAAATAAATATTCAAAGATTTTTTGTTTTTTGAACATTGGCAGGTATTTTATTCAAGACTGTTTTTGTCTGTAAGAATAGAGCTTAAAATTAAAGTGGTTTTATTTTGAAAGAACAGGTTTTCTTTTGCGAGTATTGCTTGTTGTAAGTAAGTGTTTTTCTTTGTTTAAGACTAATTGTTTAATTTTCTACAGTCAAATGGTATCGAAAATCGAATGGGAAAGAGGTAGCAGTAGCACAAGGATACACATTCACTATCCACAGCAGATGTAAATCAACCGATATATATAAGTGCTCCATCGGCAATAAGTGTGGAGCTCGCTTCACTGTCACAAAAAACAGACAGTTTGTCAAAACTAGGAGCCTGAAACACGATCATCCACCCCCTAAGTACATAACACGTAATGGCTTTTTATTTAAAAATTTAGGAACAAACAAACAAATTTTTTAAAAGATGTACCTAATTTTATCTGTGTAATTTCTTAATTAAGCCAGCGCTGGCGCCGCACGTATTCGACAAATAAAAACTTGACAAGTTAAAGTTTTTTTTTATTTCGAATAACATAACAATTGTTTTACACAAGAGCGATGCTACCCTTTTAAGCATGAAGTCTGTTCTGTACTGCCAATGTTTGGGCTTTTCTGTTCTTAATATATTATCTTGTTTTTCATTCCCCTGAGGGCCTTCCAACACATCCTAAAACTATAATATTTTAACCTTCCTACAGTTTGGGTGAGAGATGGAGCTATGCAGGAATTTTAGCTTTAAGATATATGGTGGCACTCACCTGAAACAAATAAATAGTAACCTTTGTTTAATTGTCTACAGTCAAATGGTACCGAAAGCCGAATGGGAGAGAGATAGCCATGCTTCAAGGATACACGTTCTGGTGTGATGGTCGGACAAAATCAACTGAATTGTATTTATGCTCCTCTAGAAGAAAATGTAAAGCGCGTTTCAACCTCACAAAAGACAGGAGCCATATGAAATTCTCCCACCTAGAACACTGTCATCCACCACGTAATTATGTTATACGTAACGGAGTGTATTTAAATATTTAAAAAGAAAGAAGAGTGAGAGAGAGATAGTGATGCTACAAGGATACACATTCTGGTGTGATGACCGAAGTAGGTCAACTGATCTGTATGTAAGCTCCTTTGGAAGAGAATGCTCTAATGACTCGCTTCAGCATTACGAAAGACAGAGTGCGAATGAAATCCTGTCACTTTAAACACTGCCACCCACCCCCCAGTTATATAATACGTGATGGTTTTTATATAACACTTTAGTCTGGAACAATATCTCAGGCTCATTCAGGGATGAGATTACTTAGTGTTTAACCCACTGCTTTGCTGGGTTTTTCTTCAGGGGATTTCTTTGATTCAAATATTAATGTTTTATACCTACTCAACAACCTTCCGAAATAAATAGTAACGTGGTCTCACAGACTGACATGAAAATCAATAACAAAAAAAGAAATTACACAGATTTAGAAGTAGATAGAAGATGTAGATTGTTAAGTACATTAACGCTTTGTTTGTAAGTTTCTTTTTTTGAATTTTGTGACATTATGTTTGGTGTTTTATGTTTTAATTTAGGTGCTAACATAGGGTAATGGGATGTTCCTAGTTATGTATTTTTAGGTTATCCCAAATAAATAATCAATAAATATTACATTGTTTATTTTTAGTTTCTCAAAACTTTGTATTCAATATATTTTAATAGGTAGCTCAATCAAAATTACATTAATTATTTTCTAAAACAAAATATTTACGTCAACAAAACTACTGGTATTTATAAAATAAACTAATTAACGAAATATAAAGTACTACTGCGTTTTTTTTTTCGTTGTATACTAATTTAAAACATACTCATAATCTTAATCGTTTAATTTTCAGGAATAAAATGGTACCAAAAGCAGAATGGAAAAGATATAGCCATCATACAAGGATACACATTCTATTTCGCCGGTCAAAATAAGACAAATAATGTGTTTAGGTGCACAGCAAGGAACTGCAAAGCTCGCTTTGTCATCACAAAAGACAAAACAGTCATGAAATCCTGGAATCTGGAACATTTTCATCCACCCCCTAGTTATGTTATCCGTAATGGTGTTTATTTTAGAATTTAATTATCATTGTAACATTGATTTTTTCATGATTCTACAAACCGCTAGATGCCTTTAAAATAATACAGATAATATTAAATTCGTCAGTTTCATTGGAATTCACTTCCTAGACTTCATAAAGAAGGGGAATACCAACCAGATACCTCAAAGAACGATAATAATACCCAACTAGTAATAGTACAGGTAGGGTAACCTTTCGTCAAACTTGTAGCTGCAGCTTTTATTCACCCCACGGTACATGCAACTGTTGTGATTGGTGGAGGTCGTGCCGCTTGTCGCATGTCACTCGTGTTGCAAACTCTAGAGTAGTATGGTCAGTTCATTCGTTACCGTGAGTGATGCTTGTTAAATAATTATGTGTATCATAGTAAAGAGTATTTTGTGTATCTTACATGTATCAAACCGTTTATCCTATACTAAAATATAGCCCGTTTCAAACAACATTTTGTTTTTGTTTTTATGTAATCAGTTATTTTAATTATCAATTTTGTAGAAGTAGTCATGATAAGAATATGTAAAGTAAAACAAAAAAAAACTATTCTCTTGCGTAGCTCGTGGTAACAACCAACTCCAAAATCTACTAAACTAAATAGGTAAGTCTTTTGTATTCCAGAGCTAGTTTTCAGCACTACAAGACTAGGGAATCCTGTGATCAAACTAGGTACCTACCGGTACAACAGGGCCAGTGGCTGCAAGGGGGCCAAAGTGCGCTGGTACTGTAACAGGTACCCGCATGGTTGCCGCTCAGCAATATTCACTTTCGACAATGTTATTACTAACCATCGAGCTGAGCATAACCATTAGTTTAGTTATACATGGATCTTTTGACGCATGGCAATCATGTTAAGCATTGCCACCATCTGGTTTTTTCATTTTTCATTTTTGTTGATTCTTCCTGACAATGATATTCAAGCGACAAAAGATCCATGGAACACCTTATGATTGATTTATTAGAAGATGTCTTTTGTTCATGAAGATTTGAAAGTGTCATATTTTGGCAGAAAAAAAATATTTTTGTTTTTATTCATTCATTTAATAACCAATACTTGCAATGCAATTTATTCAGATTTTAATTCATATCTGTGTGTTGCTCGAGGAATAATTAAAAATGTTTTTTTTTTTTTTAAGTCTAGTTAGTTTTATTCCTATTTATGTTCAGTAGTAGTTCCTCGAACGCAGTAAACGATTAATCCAAAATTAAGAAAAATGAGTGTAACTAGTAGCATATTGTTTAAACAATTTTTTCTATTTCAGAGCCTACTTTTAGCACAACGAAAGCTGGCAATCCTGTTCTCATCATAGGCCCTTTTCGATACAACCTAACCACAGGCTATAGAGGGCCCAAATTACGCTGGGCATGTACTAGAAAGATGAATGGATGTAAAGCTACCATCTTCACGTTTGACAATGTCATTATTAGCCAGAATAATGATCACAACCATTGAATGCAAGGATCGTTGTCAAACTATGTTCCACTTCGTAGCCTGCCCTTTGTGCCTCAAAATATGCAGTCAATGACCTTCGTGCTGACCCCGATGACGTCGTGCAAGACACGAAGTATTAGGCTATCGAAAGAAACATCAGAAGTACTTTAATTTACTTTTTCTTCGTGGTTCGACGTGACACTGTTTGACTTAATTAGACTTAGAAATACTATATGTTTAATGTGATATTTTGATGCCCTTTTGTTTGTAGAATTTCTGGCAGCAATGCATGCAATGTGAGCTATGCCAATTAAAAAACTCATTCTGTATATAGCTCTATTTTGTATCATATTTTAGTATGTTTGAAGCATTTCTAAGGATATTTTTTTTTAAATATAAGCTACATACGAGAAATTCTTTCTTTCATCTTTATTTTCGCACAACCTTTGAATTATGTCTGTTTAACGTTATTTCGAAACTGTCATTGGTCCATTTTCAAAATCAATTCTCAATAAACGTAACAAGGAACGGAACGGGATCAAAATAAATTATAAAAATGTACTATCAATTCGAAGTTTTAATACTTTAAATGTATATTACTTATATTATAAACGGGGAAGTTAATGAGCAGGATGTTTGTTATATAATTTTAGTTAAAGTAATACATTAAATTGTTTCTAAATGTGTGTTTTTATTTAATTCATAACAAAAAAACAAAAACTTCTCGTTTTTTTGCAGGTACATATTTTGGTTGAACGAAATCCGGCAATCCCGTTATCTTCGTAGGTGCTCATCAGTTTAACTTCACGTCAGGCTACAAAGGTCCCAAGATGCGCTGGCACTGCACTAAACGGAATTATGGATGTAAAGTGACTATCCACACGATCAAAAATGTCATCGTAGCCGTTAAGAACATAAACATATAATCTAACATCAGTCATTCCTGAAGATGTTGTGGAAATTGGAAATTTAGGTATGGTATGGTTGGTGGATAGGTTGTAAAATTAAGCTTGAATTTTATTTTTTGTTTTATTGCTACACACTATGTGCCTGTTCATTGCTTGTTGGTTTTATCCTATTATTAAGACGTCTTGTGGATTTATCGTTATTTTAATAAATTAAATTCGTGTCTACTCATTTATCTTAATTCATTCAACCCCTATTGATAATAGAATACACCGAAAAAATAGTACATTAATTGTTTATATCTTGTTTTCTTTTTAGCAGAACTGTTTTTCAGTACGACAAATCGGGTAAACCTGTTCTCATCACAGGCCACCACCAGTACAACCTGTCATCCGGGTACAAAAGGGTCCAAACAGCGTTGGGCCTGCGCTAGGAAGTCTTCCAAATGTCGAGCTATTGTCATTACTGTCGAAAACGTTATTATTGCTTATAAGAATGAACATAATCACTGAACCCTTTATGGTTTGTTTTTAGTTTACTTATTTTATCTCATTTTAAATGTTATAATGTATATTGTTCTTTTATTTGAAAATAAACAGCTTCTAACAACAATGAACAATGATTATAAATTATTATTTCTAAAGTCTGTTGCGATAATTACCTAACAATCTTGTCAACAAAACGATTTTTTTTTGCATAAATAATAATGCATAATTTGCATAATGTTGCAAGGGCTGTGTTCGGCTGGACAACCAGGGGTTATCGTGTTACAATAAGGCAACTTGTTGCAGAGGGTCCAAAGTCCACTGGTATTGTAGCAGACGCACTTCCAGTGCTTGCGAGGCAAGTGTGATTACTATTAATAATGTCATCGTTAAACATAAATCTAAGCACACACATTACATTGAAATTTCTCTAAGCATCCGACCGAGATGCTTTGATTATTGAATGATATGCGGTCTTTATTACGGTCAACACTGACAGAGTAAACTATACAATAAATACCAGCTAGAGCACGTCATCATCATCATCATCATTTCAGCCCAAAAGACGTCCACTGCTGGACATAGGCCTCCCCCAAGTCACATTGACATTTTGGAGGGTTTTGCCATAATCGCCACGCTTGGCAGGCAGGTTGGCGATCGCAGTACGGTTGTTACAAAGGCACACAGAACGCTGCTGCCCATTCTCTGGCTATCCCTTAGTCGCCTCTTACGACACCCACGGGAAGATATGGGATGGTGCTATTCTTTACGTCCGACACCACACAGAGCACGAGCAGAGCTAGAGCACGTAAAGTCTGGGAATTAATTGTTTAACAAATTGATGCAGTTCGGTAATATACTGTGTTATTTCAAAAACATGTTCAGTCGTTCTTTATATATTAGATTATTAACTTCACTTTTGTATGTATCTACAGGACCTGATTTGCGATTTTACCTTTGCGGTCAAGTTTTGAGTTGAAATAAGTGTGAGCTCTTTGAGACACACATATGCCAATCTCTTGCCCGCTATTTTGAACTCTATTATAGTAATTGTGATTTGATTCTAATTAATTTTAAAAATGTATAAATAAACAATTTTTTTAACAAAGTTACTAAACTATAGTAATAAATGTTATTATTTGCATTGATTTCATCCATTCCCTATTATCGGTGAAAATAGTAACGCTTGGTCCTCATGTGTATCTAAGATAAATATTAATGCTGAACCCTATTTACAATGTCAAACGGGATTTTAGTTGAAGAAAAGTTTAACGTTTCCGCTTGTCTGTATAATATGGGTTACCTAGGTTTCATCGAAAAGAAATTGACAAATTATCACTTCCCAAACAATTTTCCGCATCATATCATTTGCCAAATTATTATTTAGCAAAAAATCTCTTTACAAATAATTGTAACGCAAACCTAATGTTTGGCAAGTGAACGTTTAAACAATAACTTGTTTACCAACTAGTACTTTTACCAATTTTTTTGTAGTCAAATATTTCAGTTGGAATAACACAATTTACGCAAAATAAAATAAGGCAAATATTTAGATCGTCAGTTTTAAATTTAGACGTTTTATTACATGTATGTTTTTTCGGGTTAGGAGGCAACTCGTCCTACTCGAAACTGGGACCTGGGACCAATTCTACCTTTTATTTTTTGATAGAAGGTGACTCGTCCCACTTCGACACTGTGATCAGGAACCAATCCCACCTTTTCTTATTTGATAATAGGACATTTTGTTTTTTTAAAGCGTAGTTGACGTAGATCCACTACGCGGGGCTCCTATTTATGTCTGCAGGATTTACAGTAACCTAACACGAAGGGGATGTCGGGGTCTTAGTTCGCTCGCTCCGCTCGCTCACTCTCACACTCCCCCCATCCCCTTCGAACCTAACCTGTCCAAGTCGGGGTGCCCCAAGTCCAGAGCTCGCTTCGCTCGCTCTTGTATTCAAATTCTCTGGTACCAGTCAACCCCTATCAAAATAGAAAGGATTAAATTGGTCCTTGGTCCCAGTTTCGAGTGGTACGAGCTGCTCCCTAGCCCGTTTTTTCCACTTGGGACAAATTCTTAACAAGTAATAGAAATAATAATACCAGTTTCAATCAGCCTTAGAGTCAGGGTCGCTGCCCCAGTTCTTGACGACAGGCATTACCTACCTTCTCCATAAATCAGGTAGTAATGCGGAGCCCAAAAATTATAGACCAATCAATTGTTTACCAACGGTCTATAAAGTTCTAACATCTATTTTGAGAGCTAAAATAAACCAACATATTGAGAGTAAATTCCATCATGTCTCCGTCTCAGAATGGATGTAGGAACGGTACGTGGTACTAAGGAGCTGCTCCTCATTGATATGGCCATTAGCCAACCGGTTCGCCGCTCCCGAAGGCATCTGTCTACATGTTGGATAGATTATAAGAAGGCCTACGACTCGGTGCCGCATACATGGTTCATGAGGGTACTGGAGTTGTACAAGATAGATGCAACTCTACGCGCCTTCCTTGAGTCGTGTATGGGGCAATGGAGGACGGTCCTTCACTATCCAGGATGTCGACAGATACAGGGGAACAGCGAAGCCATAAGGATCGAGTGTGGTATATTCCAGGGTGATAGTCTGAGCCCATTGTGGTTTTGTCTAGCCTTGAATCCTCTCAGCACACTGCTGGAGGGTTCAGGTCTAGGCTATCGGTTGAGGTGGTCAGGTCATATCTCACCTTCATAACATGGATGATCTGAAAATCTTTGCCCCCAACAATTTGCAACTGATGAAGCTACTGAAGGTAACTGAAACTTTCAGTAGCGCCATCAGGATGGAATTTGGTGTGGACAAATGTGCAGTCATGCATGTGAAGCGAAGGGAGATTACGGCATCCGTGGGAACTCAACTCTCGGATTCCGTACACCTAAGATCCCTCTCCTCAACAGAAACCTACAAGTATTTGGGTATGTCGGAAGCATTAGGTATCAATACTGCTGACATGAAACAATCGTTGAGGGAACGTTTCTTTGGCCGCCTGAATAAGGTGCTAAGCAGTCTTTTGTCAGGCGGAAACAAGGTACGCGCCTTCAACGGTTGGGTCATGCTGGTTTTGATGTATTCTTTCGGCATACTCAAATGGACTCAGACGGAACTTGATGCCCTGGATAGGAGGGACCGCGTACTGCTGACCGCAAATCGGATGCATCACCCACGGTCGTCAGTGATGAGACTGTATATCCCGCGGAAGCGTGGGGGTCGTGGCTTCTTAAATGCTAAGACCCTGCACAATCGTGAGGTATACAGTCTCAGGGAATACTTCCTAGAAGCCGACGTGGGGATGCACCGAGATGTGGTCTCAGGGGACAAGGGCCTTACCCCGCTCTTCTTGGCTAACGAGAACTGGCGCAAGCCTGTAGTATTAGACACTAATGATCGCAGGGAGGTATGGCAGAGCAAGGAGCTTCACGGGCACTTCTACCGGGCTCTTCATGGCCCCGATGTAGATGTTCTATCGTCCGTGTCCTGGCGACGATTCAGCAACCTCTTTGGGGAAACTGAAGGTTTAGTCTGTGCGATTATGGACGAAATTATGCTGACGAACAACTACCGGAAACATATTATGAAGGACGGGACGGTTGACGTGTGTCGGGCATGCCACCGTCCGGGAGAATCGATCCGACACATTATTTCTGGTTGTTCTCGTCTGGCTAACGGAGAGTACTTGCATAGACACAACCTCGTTGCTAGGATTATCCACCAGCAACTTGCTTTGAAATACAACCTTGTGGAATCAGAAGTGCCGTACTATAAGTATGCGCCCGACCCAGTTCTCGATAATGGTAATATCACGTTGTATTGGGATCGACCTATCGTCACTGACAGGACTATTGTTGCCAATAAGCCTGACATTGTGGTGATAGATCGATTGGAGCGTCGCGCAATGATTGTTGATATAACGTTCCCACATGACGAGAACCTCGTGAAAGCAGAGAAAGATAAGCAATTCAAATATCTAGATCTGGCTCGCGAGGTTGTCGACATGTGGGATGTGAATACAGCAGTCATTGTGCCGATAGTCGTGTCGGCCAATGGCTTAATAGCCAAAAGCCTCGACCAACATCTTAGTAGCCTTTCGCTTGACAGCTGGATCAAGGGCTTGATTCAGAAAGCAGTACTTCTGGACACGGCGCGTATTGTTAGGAGGTTCCTCTCTCAAGAGCCCTGACCACCGGTAGCTCGGACCCTGTTCCCGATGCTGGTGGGCTACTATTTTTTATATTTTTAAATGTTTTTTTTTTTTATATAACTTCATAAAAATATTCAAAAATGTAATTAGTATGTAAGTAAACAAATAAAGGGAAATATTAACTATTCTGGTAGTATTTATTTTTAGGTACAGGCATTTTTTAAAAATAATTAATCTCGTGTAACTAGTTCAGTTTCGGGTAGCCTTTTTTAGGTTTTTTTATATAATATAGTCGTTTCTGGCACTCGCCGACCGCTACCGCGGCACCGCTGGCTTGGCTTGTGCGTAGGAGGTCACAGTTCTAACCTAACCTAACCATTTTTCTTTTAATAATTAATCCCGTTTAGCTTAGTTCGGTTCTCGATAGCCTGCAAAAAATAATCTCTTTTATCCGTATTTTTTTTCTATATTTGTTTGCAATTTTTATGTAATTCCCAAAAAATCAAATTTTTGCCTTTATATTTTTTGTCATAGCAAATCATTTGACCTACCATTTACTGTCTAAAAATTGTTTGCTGTAATAAATCATTTGATTAAAGACTAAATGCCATAATGACATTATCTTTGGTAATATTCTGCCAAGTAAAAATTTGACCAAATGAAATCATTAATCACTAAAATCATTCTAAATATTGCATTGGTATAAAAAAGGTGGCTAAAATTTGTTTGGGTAGTGAAATTTTGTCTAAATCTTTTCGGCAAAACGGCAGGCTCCCGTATAATATTATATTATCTCAAAAAACTACTTTTTATTTCAGTTTTGAAGCCCTTGACGACCAGTGGTAGTCCGGTAGTTACTCCCGCAAATTGTCCCGATCACGATTGTATCTATAAGAAACTGTATTACCGAGAACAACTTGAGCCCAAAGTAAGGAAAAAACGAAAAAGGAATTGTTCGTATTGGGGAAAAGAATGTGGATCGAGTCGCAGTGTCTGTATGAAGTGGCATCAATAACCATGAATTCGAGCTTATTTTTAAGTCTTACTCTTTTCTTTTTATTAATGTATACCGACATACTAAGTACACACAAAACTGTACTTTCTTAATCAATGCCAAGACCAAACCTTGGTCTCAGAAAACTGGCATTTTGCACGGAGGTACCCTTTATGATGTAGTGACAGAGGAACAAAAGTTCACTATTTGCTAGTCTATCATATTTTTGACTAACGGTGTCCCTTAAAATACTGAACAATTAAAGTCAGTGATTGTTTTTTTTTACTAACGTCCCTGAATGACCTCTAGATTATAAAATATTTCTATAATAATTATTGTTTTTTTTTCTTAATTCGTTTTTGTGATTCGAGTGCTTATTTTTTTTTTAATTCTTTTGTGCATCTGGTATTAAAAATCCACACAAAAATTGCATGACATGATTTAAACGACTTGTGTACTCTTATATTTTCTTCTTTTTTGAACTACTAACGTTACATTACCAAAATTATTATACTTACTTTAGATTTTCATCCTTTAAAAACAGTTTCTTGATAATGTTTCATGTGACATTGTGTGGTTCTTTAAGAAATAAACATAACTTTTTTTAAATATTGATGTTTCTATTTCTTAGTGACGTACCTTCACCCGTTTCGTCTACTGTTTACCGCTAATTACGTTGCGTCAGCATGATCAACCTTTAACGATCCTATTGCTGGGCCTACATGTTGAGTGTGCACGGGTTTTAAACTTTAGAAATCTCTTTTTAAGCCCGGATTAAAACTCATTTAAAAACAAAAAGTATTTTAATGTACATTCCAACACAAGTATGTATTGACATTAAAGTTTTATTTTTTCAGATTCCGGTTCATTTCCAGTTTTCAGCACGACGAAGAATGGGAATCGTGTGATCATTCTCGGATCCTACCGATATAACCAAGCAACTGATTGTAAAGGGTCCAAAGTGCGTTGGTATTGTAACAGGTACACCAGAGGATGTCGATCGAGTATCGTTACTTTTGATAATGTCATAATTATACATAAGTCTGAACATAACCATTAAAATATCTGAGCTTTAATAAAGGTTGTCTTTGTTTTATTTCTGTTACATTTTCTCTGTGAAACATCCAACTAAGTTATAGTTTACATAACGTACGTGGTGTGTGTGCATTTCTAATTCTCAACTAACAACATGGCCAAAATGGTCATGTTTTGAGTCTTACTCAGGAATTATGGTAAGGGAACAAATACAGGTTATCAATACAAACGAAGCAGAAAAAATGTGATCCCATGTTTCAGTGACGTCTTATAATAAAATGACAAGATTGCCAAGTTTGACGCGTTAATCTTGTACCAACACCAGCCAGGCTCTGGCAAGTAGATGACGACTCTGTTTGCCTTGTCAAGACTATCTTTGTTAGGTACATTGTCTTTGACTAACGGATTAATAAGGAATCTGCTTGAATTTAATAATAATGCTTTGCTTTTCGTACTCAAGAAGTAATCTAAAGTAGTAATGATTCTTTGTGTATTCTCACTAAAATAATTCATAACACTAAACATAATTATTGACAACGCAATATAGATTCACACAAAGCTACTGTTTCAGGTCTAAAGCCAGTTTTCGGCAGGACTATGCATGGGAACCCTGGGATCTATCTAGGACCCTACCGGTATAATCGGACAAATAATTGTAGGGGGTCCACAATGCGCTAGTATTGTAATAAGTACCCCAGGGGATGCCGATCGAGAATCCTCACTTTCAATAATGTAATCATTCGCCATCAGCCCGAGCACAACCATGAATAAAATATCAGCGATTCATTCGAAAATGTTCTTTTTGTGGAACTCCACCTCACTACATCTATCTATACCAATATTATAAAGCTGAAGAGTTTGTTTGTTTGTTTGCTTGAACGCGCTAATCTCAGGAACTACTGGTCATATTTTAAAAATCGTTCAGTGTCATATCACGCTACGACTAACAGGAGCAGAGCAGCAATGAAAATGTTGCGAAAACGGGGAAAATGTGACGCATACGAAGTTGCGCGGGACAGCTAGTTTAAATATATAGTTCACACCTAATACACAACTCCAAAAGTTCTTATTACAGGATTTGTATTTTAGATTCAGCGTCAGTTTTCGGTGTGACTAAGCAAGGTAATCCTGCGATCTTTCTGGGAAGCTACCGGTATCATCGAAAGAATGGTTGTAAAGGGCCCAAAATCCGGTGGTACTGTACGAGGCACCACAGTGGGTGCCAAGCGAGAGTGGATACTCTCAAAGATATCGTCATTAGTCGTGTGAACGATATCCATAACCATTGAATTCATTTTTAAATTTACATAATCATTATTGCATTCATGTAGTTTAGAAGTGGTTACAATTGTATTATATAGGTTTCATACATTAACGCTGCTAGGGCACAGCAATATAAATAGTTAAAAAGTGGTACAGTGTCACAAACAAAACACTGTGCTTAAAAAAATACTAGTTTAACATTTAATTGCGAAATGACGATCAATTTCCATTCATAAACGAATCTAAGATAAAAAAAATAATTAAAACAAATAGTGATAACAATCTTTAAATAACATACACATAGGTAGGTAGTAAGTCAAAATTGTAGGTGCTGTATATTGTGCACATGTATGGATTTCAATGTCAAAATTTGTTTATCGTCAAATAATTCCTTAGGAGTGTAATACGATTTTAAAAATATTTTTGAGACTGTTTTTAAATTTATTTTCGTTATCTATGTCCCTAATTGAATTTGGAAGATTATTATATCGGTATTTTCACGCACCTGGCCAAGGGTCCTGAATGGAACATAGTTTATTTTTAGGTTGGTACGCCTAATTCATTTGTGTTTTGGCGTATAATACTGCGATGTTGTGGGCGAAGGGCTTTAGTGAGTGGGAATAATGACAGGTGTTTTCTGACAAATTTGCTATCTTCTTCTTCTTCCAGTTAGTGTAAATCCCTTGTATTTTACAAAGAATGGCTTGCAGCTTTCTGTGTTTTCTACATTGGCAAGAATTCGTAAACATTTTATTTGTAGAATAAAAACTCTGTCTTTGTCTACACCATTTCCCAATACGACGATTCCATATACATAATTATTATCTTATGTTACAAACTTATTCAAAAATATTATGTTATAAAACGATCTTTTTCATTCAGTTTTATTGATGGGAGTGATAGGTAGATGGTAGATATTATTATCTAGATAATTATCATGTTTAGATGACACACCAAAACATGTTGACGAGTATAATGTTAAAGAATCATTAACATTTATACAAGATCCAGGTCAAGAGAAGACCCAAAATAAGAAAACAAATTAAAACATCTATAACAAAGGTTATATTAAACTTCTTTCTTATCCTAACTGGTGATAGTGTGATTGTTAATCATAGAACTGTACAAAACTACTATAGTAGCTTTGAATAAAGTGCATTGTCTAAAAAATCAATAGTTATATTAATGTCATTCCAAAATAAATGATTTTAGGCAGTATGTTTCTTTCTCCTGTTTTGATGCTGTATTTTAATTGTAAGGCCGGCTAGCATAGATACAAGTAGTCAAGTAAATTATGTTTAATAAAGGTACATTTTATGTTTTACTACAGATTGGCAGCCAGTTTTCAGTAAGACAAGGACCGGTAATGACGTGATCATCGTTGGTCCCTATCGGTATAATCGTATTAATACTTGTAAAGGGGCCAGAGTGCGATGGACCTGTACGCGAACTTCATCGGGCTGCCGATCTACTATCGTTACTGTTGACAGTGTGATTGCTAGCCATAGGACTGAACACAACCATTAGGCATTAGGATTAGGCATGCATCGCTAAGCTCAGCAGTAAACAGCAGTCGGTTTACTAGTTTATTCGGACCGAGGCAATGCCAATTGTTATTATGTACGCGTTGCAATATGGACATTCAATATATAGAATCTGGAATGGCTCGGGTTAGACGATGCTGATCTCGCGGTGTCCTTACTATAACTGAGGGTTTACCTGGTATCTAAGATAATTGTTCAACAAACAATAGTTACAATAATTAATTTCTGAATATGATTTTCGTTATATTACTTGTATTTCACAATCTGAACGTAGGTAGGTGTAGGTTAATTATTTCAATTATTTAACTTCAAGATTTGTGTCTGTGTGGATGAATAAATATTGTTACAATTGAAAATCTTGCTGTTTTTACTCTTTTCCGTGGACGTGACAGTCACAACAAACACAACATGAATGGCTCAAACTATTTAAGTGTGGTGACAAATGTCAATTTCTGAAATTTTCGTTGAGAATCCGAAATCATATGATAACATCAGTTTGTTGACAAAATGAAACGAAATTATTAATATTCTATTGTGTTTTAGTACACATTATAAAACTGTTTTCTTTTCTGCAGATTACATGTCAGTTTTCAGTAAGTCAAGGTTTGGTAAAGATGTCATCGTTCTTGGTCCCTATCGGTATAATCAGGTTCATAGTTGTATAGGGACTAAAGTGCGATGGACATATTCCCGGGTCTCACTGGGATGCCGATCTACTATCGTAACTATCGACAGTGCCAATGTTAGCAATAGAAGTGAACATAATCACTACAACGATTTCTGTTTACTGTGAATGATTTCATGCTGTGTTTAAAAAATTGCTTGTAGCTACGAATAAATGTTTTCTATTATGAAATAGTTTTAATTTTGTCAATTATTCTACCCATCCAAGTCACAATAAATACTAAAAATCGTTTCAAGCAACTTTATAATAATTATTGTATCTGTTACTGATTGCAGACTTGGAGCCAGTTTTCAGCACGACGTATAGTGGCAATCCTGTCATCATTGTTGGCCCATATAGATATAATCGGGTTTTAAGATGCAAAGGAGCCAAAGTGCGATGGACATGTACCCGGAAGCCAACCGGGTGCCGATCGAATATTGTTACGTTTAACAGTGACATTATTAGCCATAACACTAAACATAATCATTGAGATGACTTCCTAGAACATTTTTAATATCTGTAAGTTTATCGTTTAGTATGAAGGCAGTGCTGTCTCTACCTGTTTGTTTGGATTCCGCAACCGTTCTCTTGAGGGGGATTTGCAGTAGATAATGCAACCTTAACTCGATTTTATACTTTTCATTTTCTTCTAAATAACAATAATTCAAACGCAACAAATTTGGCACCATCGTCTAGCGCATCTGAACACCCGAAGCATGGAGTTACTGCGAAAAGAAGTTCCTGAAGAAGCATGGGATTCGACATCAGACCACGGTTCCAAGGTCATCAGCTCAGAACGGGGTCGCAGAACGCGCGATCAGAACCGTTACGGAGAAAGCCAGATGCATGCTCCAGGAAGCAGGTTTGAAAAAGGAATTCTGGGCAGAAGCAGTCAACACTGCCGTCTACCTGAAGAATCGCTCTCCAACTAAGGCTGTGATGGGCAGTACACCGGAAGAAAAATGGACAGGTAAAAAGGAGAATCTGAGTTACCTACACATTTTTGGTTGTCAAGCTTATGCCCTACAGCACAAACGGGACAAATTAGATCCCAAAAGTAAGAAATATATTTTCTATTTATTATCTATTCTCAACTCTCGGATTCCGTACACCTTAGATCCCTCTCCTCAACAGAAACCTACAAGTATTTGGGTATGTCGGAAGCATTAGGCATCAATACTGCTGACATGAAACAATCGTTGAGGGAACGTTTCTTTGGCCGCCTGAATAAGGTGCTAAGCAGTCTTTTGTCAGGCGGAAACAAGGTGCGCGCCTTCAACGGTTGGGTCATGCCGGTTTTGATGTATTCTTTCGGCATACTCAAATGGACTCAGACGGAACTTGATGCCCTGGATAGGAGGGTCCGCGTACTGCTGACCGCAAATCGGATGCATCACCCAAGGTCGTCGGTGATGAGACTGTATATCCCGCGGAAGTGTGGTGGTCGTGGCTTCTTAAATGCTAAGACCCTGCACAACCGTGAGGTATGCAGTCTCAGGGAATACTTCTTAGCAGTCGACGTGGGGATGCACCGAGATGTGGTCTCAGTCGACAAGGGCCTTACCCCGCTCTTCTTGGCTAACGAGAACTGGCGCAAGCCTGTAGTATTAGACACTAATGACCGCAAGGAGGTATGGCAGAGCAAGGTGCTTCACGGACGCTTTTACCAGGCCTTACACGGGCCCGATGTAGACTTCTTAGCGTCTGTATCCTGGCTGCGTTTCGGTGACCTCTTCGGGGAAACTGAAGGTTTTGTCTGTGCAATAATGGACGAAGTTATGCTGACGAATAACTACCGGAAACATATTATGAAGGACGGGACGGTGGACGTGTGTCGGGCATGCCACCGTCCGGGTGAGTCCATCAGACATATTATTTCTGGTTGTTCTCGTCTAGCTAACGCAGAGTACTTGCATAGACACAACCTTGTTGCCAGGATTATCCACCAGCAACTTGCTTTGAAATACAACCTTGTGGAATCAGAAGTGCCATACTAAAAGTATGCGCCCGACCCAGTTCTCGATAATGGTAATATCACGTTGTATTGGGATCGACCTATCGTCACTGACAGGACTATTGTTGCCAATAAGCCTGACATTGTGGTGATAGATCGATTGGAGCGTCGCGCAATGATTGTTGATATAACGGTTCCACATGACGAGAACCTCGTGAAAGCAGAGAAAGATAAGCAACTCAAATATCTAGATCTGGCTCGCGAGGTTGTCGACATGTGGGATGTGAATACAGCAGTCATTGTGCCGATAGTCGTGTCGGCCAATGGCTTAATTGCCAAAAGCCTCGATCAACATCTTAGTAGGCTTTCGCTTGGCAGCTGGATCAAGGGCTTGATTCAGAAAGCAGTACTTCTGGACACGGCACGTATTGTCAGGAGGTTCCTCTCTCAAGAGCCCTGACCACCGGTAGCCCGGACCCTGTTCCCGATGCTGGTGGGCTACTATTTTTTATATTTTTAAATGTTTTTTTATACAATTTTGTAAAAATATTTAAAAATCTAAATTATATGTGATAAAATGAATAAAGGATAATTCATTTATTATTTCTTCATTAAAATAGTGGCAATTGTTTTATTACTGTCTCATTATCATTAAATTAAAAGACAACTGAATGTGCTTTGTGAGGAATGATGTTTTAATAAACCCTGGGCTCAAAAAATTCAATTCTTAGTTCATCTATATGGTAATAAGACCTTTTTTACAAAAAAACCAGCAAAATTAAGTGGATAGTGAAAATCTTTCCAGTATGGACTCGATATTACTGTCGAGTTACTCTCTCTACAAGAAATGCCGATGAGATTGCTGAGGACAAGTTGGTACGTCAATTATGTGCAATTTGCTTCGTCTAGTTTCGTAAACAACATCGTGTCATAAACGCACGACGCCGGTTACGTTATGTATTTAAAAGTATCACAGTCATCTCCAAAATGACTAACCTTACTCTGGTGGTTTCTTTCAGATCTATTACCAGCATTCAGTACGTCAAGGCATGGCAATCCTGTGCTGGTTCTAGGATCCTACCGGTATATTCTCGCACTTAATTGTAAAACGGCAAAAGAACGGTGGTATTCTAACAGATACAGCTATGGATGTCGATCTAGTGCTATTACCTTCAAAAGGATTATAATCAGTCATAAGTCCAAACATAATCATTAAATGTGTAGCGACCTACAAAAAGCAACTTATAACAAAAAGTACTACAGCGCCATCTATGATAAAACTGAAGAAACAACATGGTCTGAATCTCGCAAGCAAAGTTTACATTGACTTAAGAGTATATAGAGAAACCCGACAACAACTGTCGGGCAGTTGCCCACCAGACATAACTCCTGCCTATGGAGTATCGAGGTACTTAACACCCTGTTCCTCATATCTCTAAACTGATCGGTGATCCCGAAATGGACGTAAGCGCAGCCATCGAATAATGTGACGTCATCATCATCGACATCACTTCTTAAAACTTTCGAGCGGCGAGTCTCACAGCCAGTCAGCTTCAAATGGGTATTCATATACGATATTCAATAGGTAGGCATATACGTCTGAACGAAATCATTAAATGGATGAAAGCTACCACCTTCTGGAGCGCGTTCAGGTAATGGGCGGCTCACCGCCTGAAAGAACGCGCCCACACCGGGGCCCCGTAAAGGGCCATGGAACGCACGACCCCCGCGTTGAGCCTCCAGCAGGAGGCGTTTGGACCCCCCAGGTTGGGCAAGCGCCGCTTGAACGCAGCCCCTGCCCGTTCCAGTTTGGGGGCCAAATGTCGGAAGTGCTCCACGAAGTTCCACCGGCGAGGACAAGCCCTAGGTACTTCAGCGTCGACTCGACGCCGATAGGAACCCCTCTTACCGTCAGTATGGATCCCGACAGTGGCGCGTTCCGAGGCCCATGAAAGCACATGACATCGGACTTGTGCAATGCCACCTCGAGACCCAGTTGCCGGATGCTCTCCAAGACTATCGCAACCCCGCGTGTCATAATTTCGGCCGCCTCCTCGTGCGACTTCCCTTGTCCCAGCACCAGCGTGTCGTCAGCGAAGCAAACTAATTTGACACCGCTAGGGCGGTCGGCGCGCAGCACCCAGTCGTAGCCGATGTTCCACAAGGGCGGCCCTAGAACCGGTCCCTGTGGAACACCGTACGACACCTCTCGCCGGTTCCATTATTATCATATTATTATTACAGCGTCAGTACGGATTGTCAGGACTAAACCCCCTGACAATCCGTACCTTTTTTTTTATTTGATTGATGGGAAATCATCAAATGACTTCTCCCGCTCTGGGCGGAGCTGAAGGGAGTGTCAGACTTGACTGACTAAAACCCAACCATGTTCCTGCTTAGTCCTTTGTGTTCCAGGGCCACGGTATCTCTTTCGAACAACCCGCAGCCCTGGCAGGCATCGGCCCTCTCGGACCCCTTCCGATTTGCTGACATCTCCTTGAGGCGCGCATGGAACACGAACGCGCCGTCGGCACGGCCTGTCGTCATAAGACGGACAGACGGTGAGCTAGCCCATTACTCACCGTCCACAGGCCCGCGTGACAATCCGTACTGACGGTGCAATAAACGTGTCCACTTACTGGGCTCAAACTGTACCTTATAGATGTAATATTGATAAGAAAAGAAGAAGAAGAAGAATTGAGACTACGCTACTATGGCTCACACTATACTTTCGTTTCAGATCCGAAGCCAGTTTTTGGCACGACTGTGCATGGAAATCCTGTGATCTTTTTTGGATCCTATCGATATAACCGGATAACTAAAAAAAATAGCAAAGCATCTAAAATTTGGTGGTATTGTAATAAGTACGCCCGCGGTTGCCGATCGAGTATTCTTACTATCGATGGTCTCGTCGTTAGTTATAAGCAAGATCATAATCATTAGTATGTTTTTTTGCATTATTGACTTCTAGGCTGCATCACAAGAGTAACTGAAAAGTTCTTTGATCACTTTAGCAGTATCACGTATTTAATCCAATGTTAGAAAACATAAGTACTTATCTATTCATCACCATAATAAATTAACGACTGGTTAAAAGTTAACAAAACCAAGGTGACTAAAGAGAAATAATATTTTAATAGTAGTAAATGTTTGACGATCTCTACTTGTGCAGGCGTTTTGAACTACGTGTATGTTATATTCAACTTTATCGAATAAAAAACATTTGAACGTTTAAACATGTAAGTAGTGCAGGTTATTTAGTTTGACATGATGTGTTAATAACATTCATTATTTAGGTGCTAGCGTAGGTTTATTGATCACGTTTTATGTAATACCTTAATAACGAACTTTCATTAGTCTGCTCACTGTAGTTTGGTACAATTTAGTTATTAACTTTAGAAATATAGGACGATATTTTTGTGGAAGCTTGTTAGTAGCAAAACTAGGCAAATGTTTGTCAGATGCAAGTTATGTACATGTAAGTCTGTAAGATACATAAAATACAAAGACATAAGATACCACTACATTGATAAAATATTCTACGATTCATTTAAAACTGTTTTTCGATCTAGTTCTAAGCAAAACGATTGTAATTAGACATTTAAATTATAACAAAATATATTATGTAATTGTAGCTCGACAAGTAATGGGAATTTCGTTATCAATCTGGAATCCTAAAAATGTCTAGTGTGTCATGTGTGTGTCTTTTTATGTATAAAAAGTATACCTATCTGTGCTAAAAATGTTTCATGACGAAAACAGGGAATTTCATCCGATGCAATCGCGTTAACGTTACGCGTATACTTTAATTTGTACTGAACCTGAACTAGCGCCATCGAGTACATTTCGTCAATAATAAAAGCTTGCACTAGGCTCACATGTTTTTTAATTCTACCCTTTCGTTACTCGTTCGCATGTAGTCTTTTCGATATTTCCTCCACTACCAATAATACAATTATTCAAAACACTAAACATAGTTATTACTGAGACTTTGCTAACAAGACTAACATGGCACTTTATTACATTTCAGATCTAGTGCCGGTATTCGGCCGGACGACGCAAGGGAATCCTGTGATATTACTGGGAAGATATCGGTATTATCGAAAGAATCGTTGTAAAGCTGAGCCCAGAGTCCGAACACTCCGGTGGTACTGTACGAGGCACAAAAATGGGTGCCGAGCAAGTGTGCTTACTTTCAATAATCTCCTCGTTAGTCATATGAACGATATGCATAACCATTGACGGTCAAAGTGTTTTTGATGAACTCATTTATTGTTATGTCTGTTGTAAGTTTGTCATTACTATCGTAACTGTTGACAGTGTGATTTTTAGCCATAGAACTGAACAAAATCACTAGTATAGTTTTATTGCTTGGAATTAAGATTGGTGTTCGATAATATAATAGTTATATTGATTCCAGTCCAGATTATTCTGGATGTTTTTAGATAATGAGACTTGCTCTTGTTTTCCTTCTTTATTTTAATTGTAACGTTTGCTACTGTAGATGTGAGTAAATCTGCTTATTAAATGAAAACTGTTTGTTTTATTACAAATATGCTGCCAGTTTAGAGTAAGACCAAGAGCGGTAATGATGTCATCATCATTGGACCCTATCGATATAATCGGGTTAATACTTGTAAAGGGGCCAGAGTGCGATGGAAATGTACGCGAACCAAATCGAGATGCCAATCTACTGTCGTGACTGTTGACAGTGTGATTGTTAGCCATAGAACTGAGCATAGTCATTAGGATTAGCTCTTTAAAGACCATTAATTACTTCGAAACACTGCATGGGGCAGCAACGCTAAGCTCGGTGACTGCTGTTAACAAGTTGATTCAGAGCAGAGGTGGTGCCGATTTTTACAAGACGCGTTGCAGTATGCAGGTCTATATGCACGTCACCGTAAAATTTGAAAGGTGATTTTCAAAATTTCTGTACATTTTGTTGTATGAAAACGTCTACGTGAATATTATCCAAGAAACATGCAATGAAGTGATCAAACTAGTATTATTATCCTTGAGCACCATTTTTTCCAGATGGGGCTTAACATTTCAGATCATAATAAAAGTTATTAAAAAAAAGATAAATTACCTCTTGAGTCTCATAATATTTTCATATAGTAACCTAGTGTCCCTAAGCACAAGCGCGTTACAAAAAATAAAATAAAGAAGAAACTACTCACATATTTCCATGTTTTAATTGCACAATATATTTATGACTCCAGTTATGTTGTAAATTATATAAAAGATTAATAAATAACCTCATGCAACATAATAATAACCTTGTTTCAATTTATGTCTTCCATTTCGTTCATTTTTGTTATTCCCTATTGTAACACATATATAAGTAGATATTTGGGGTTTTCAACTGGCAACACTCTCCATTTAAAATCGTCCAAACAGATGACAACAGAAAATCTATCCACTATTTTGACAGCGGGTGCAACCATCAAGAAAAGTGTGTTTGTTCCTGTGCAGTGTTTTTTCAACAATAAAGCTTTCATTTTTGTTGTTCAGCTATAAAAACAACGGTAAGGTAATCTCCTATTAATTTTGCTTAAAAAGGAATAATTTTGACCATCTACTAAAAAGAAGCTCTGTATGGTGTCGGACGTAAAGAATAGCACCATCCCATATCTTCCCGTGGGTGTCGTAAGAGGCGACTAAGGGACTTGCCAGAGAATGGGCAGCAGCGTTCTCTGTGCTTTTGTAACAACCGTACTGCGATCGCCAACCCGCCTGCCAAGCGTGGCGATTATGGCAAAACCCCCCTTATGTCAATGTGGCGTTGGGGGAGGCCTATGTCCAGCAGTGGACTTCTTTCGGCTGAAATGATGATGATGAATGATGACTAAAAAGAAGCTGGATTATAAATCCACTAATATTCTTTCTAACCTCCAAAATTTAAGGTTGAGTAATTCAACTCATGGTTGATTTCATGTTTGTAACGATTTGTAATGTTTTTTTAAAACCGATTTCATACAGAATTTTTATGTTTACATTGTAATAATGATGGGCAATGCTTCGTTAATTCATTTTAATTTCACATTGTTTTTTTTTCAATATTTTAAAAATAAAATACGTAATATGATAATTAAAAATGTAAAAGAGCATTTTATTGTGTTTAGTATTTATATGGTAATATAATTCAGTAAGAAAATTCCTAGTAGGTAAATAAAGTATAAAAGACAGAATAAAAGTATTTTTAATAGTAAATTAATACAAGATACTAAATTAACTACTACCATACACCACCATAGACCACCATCACCACCATATACCATATTACATTGGCTACTTAATTTAGCATTGCATTATGAATAAGTAATTTTGTCATCAATATGAATAATTAATTAATGAGACCGTGTGTTATTTCATACAGGAATGCCGATGACTCCCGCAGAAAGACAACGTAAGTACAGAGAAAAACTCAAGTTAAACAATCCTGAAAAGTATAATGAAATAAATAAAAAGAATTTGGAAAGGACCAAAAGTAAATATGTCAAAGTTTCCAAACTAACAGAGAGTCAAAAAGCTTTAAGAAGAAGGAATTG
This sequence comes from Cerastis rubricosa, assembly GCA_949152445.1. NCBI lineage: Eukaryota > Metazoa > Arthropoda > Insecta > Lepidoptera > Noctuidae > Cerastis > Cerastis rubricosa. The sequence goes on from OX424527.1 coordinate 17,702,888, forward strand.
GAGAAGACTGAAGAAAAATAAGAAACAAAAATGTCAAGATATAAATAAAGATGAAAAGCAAACAAAATCACGGAAGTTATATTTACGAAATTACTAATTATTATTTTTATTACTAATATTTCCTTTTTGATATTTTTTGTGACCTTGTTCATTTTTGTAACGGTATTCGTTTTTGTTTCATTTTAGTAACTGTACAAAAATTTTGAAAATAACCGTGGATTATAATCTATCTCGCGATATTGTAAGTTGTCAGAAGATTGTGAACCGTAGCATGCTGCTTACAATTTAACGCATTATTTTCGGTAGATTATAATCTTTCGAAGTTAAATTGTTAAATCACAATGATGGATGGCGCCAATAGCAAAACTATTTATCTTTATTTTCCTCGGCGCCATCCTGGATTTTCAATTAGAACTCATTTTCATTGCCATTTAACCTGAGTATTTTTGAATAAAAATAATTGTAAGCTAGCTCATATCGAAAGGCGTGGATGGATGACCGGGCCATTTGAGCTACGGCACCGTAGCTCTGAAGACATGTACAAAATAAATGCTGATTCAACCCATTAGTGTCACTACCAATTTTAAAAAATACAAGTAATAAACTTTTTTTCTAACCAGTATGAATTCTCTGGTTTCTTACTTTGAAAATCACAGACTTTTACACAACTATTTATCCTATACTTACTTGAACTTACGCGCGAGCGGAGCCGCGGAAAACAGTTATTCTTATTATGTATAACATTAAAATGACTATTTTCGACATAAATGTTGCTTGGGTAACGCACACGTAGGCAATTGCCGAACTCCACGCGGGCGAAGTCGCGACCAGAAACTAGTACATTATAGAATCCAAAATGGTTCATTTAGACGATGCTGATCCCTTGCTTTATAGGTACTTACTTTTACAATTGTGCATTGACCTTAAATCAGAGATAATTGTTCATATTCGCAACTTGTGTTATAGCCTGTATTTAACAATCTGGACGTAGGTGGTGGGTGATTAAATTTGAACCTTGTGTGTGGATGCATAAATATTTTTCACACCACCAGCTCGCAAATGTTACATTGTTTGTCATGTAAACCTAATGTAAACCATGTCATCATTGCCTTACGCTCTAGGCAGTTATATTGTACCACATTTTGTTACTGCCCTGACCGGGCAGTAAGAAAATGTAGTACATGTGATTTGAATTTTAAACCTCAAATAAAAAAATGAAAATTTTTACTTTTTTATTTACTTGTAGTTAATAAGTTTTAATGTCAATATAGAATACTTAAGCAAGTGTAATTATGTTTACTTCATATGATTAAACATAAAAAAGTTAATACGCTTAGGTACTTCATTACGTCAAATAATGTGAGTTGGGAAGTAATTTACGGTTCTAAATATTTTGTAGCAATTTAAGGTATTACAAATGTTAGTAAGAACGAACGTTTCCTTTCATTAATAAAATGACACCAATGAAGCATCTTACCTTTAAAGGCACCTTTTAATTTCAACGCAAGTAAAATAATAATTGGTCATAATTTCCTATTTACTTTACTGGAGAAATAATCTTTGGTGTGACGAAGAACGGCAAGGACACTAAGATGGCGTGGTAGTGTAGCGCAGACGACTTCGGTGTACCTAACTGTGTGGTTACAACTGTCAATGATGAAGTTGTTTCTCAACAACGCGGTTATAATCATTAAATCGTGGCTCTTTTCATCAGTAAAGTTTTTAGTTAACTGGCTACTGAGAGCTCCTCGCCACTGTTCCGATTTGTCATTGAAAAAAATCTTTGATTCGCAGCTGTTTCTAATATTTTTTTTTATTTTAGAACATCAACCTTTACAGAAGACTTGGTCTAGATTTAATAAGCTAAATGAAACTTTTATAGGTGGTGAAATAGGTCTTTAAAGTAAAGAAAGTAAAAAAAAATCTTTTCATTACATCTCAGATTCCGTGCTGACATTCGGCTCAACAAATCGTGACAATCCGAGTCTCAACATAGGACCGTATCGGTTCAGTCAAGATGGTCCGGCGAAAGGACATAAAACCCGGTGGCGTCGTATTCGTAGAGCGTACGGGTGTATATCATCTGCATATACCGTCGATGGTGTCATGGTTCGCTACAAAAATGCGCATAACCATTAAAGAAGCTTGAATTATAATAATTTGTAAATATAAGTAACAGCGGAAATAGTAAGTAACCATTATTATTATATTTTTAAAATAAAATATAGTTTTATTTTTATAACAGCTTGATGTTTTATTTTTAACGGGATCGTTCCCAGTGTTCAAGGCGATAAGTATCTATAATTTACCTGCCCGGAAAGCGCACGCAATTACAGAATAATTCAACGTAACTTTACGAGTTTGACACGATAATCTTGATCGATATCGTCTGATGACAAATGGTTATAATGAAGCTAAAGTAGTTATTTGAGTGCCTGGTAAATTTTTAATTTGGGACTAGATTTTCGTTTCGTCCTCAGAATCCTCGTCGGTGACGTCAGCATTTAAATTTTCGGGTGGTAGACATGTAATACTGTCAGGGAATTCCTCATCAATTTCTCTCTTTTCGATGATTTGATAGAGTTGAGATTCCCTTCCATCAAATATATTCCTAGTAAAACATAACATGAAGTTTATAAAGAGTAGTAGGCGGTATTACTACTGGGCTTTCTAAAGAATACCTGTAATCGTCATTGGTCCTTATCGATATAATCGGGTTAATACTTCTAAGCGGGCCAGAGTGCGATGGACGCCAAGGACTTAAAAACACCTTCATAAAGGTTACAGAATTATAAATGTTACTTACATGTTGAATTGGTAACAGAATCAAATATGTAACAATTTTAAATGTGTAAAATAACTATAACAGATATAAAAGTGTTAACAGTGTTAATAAGGTAGATACAGGTAAACGTAGCGTACTAAAGCTATAATTGATTATTTCAGTTACACATATTAACACATATAAAAGGTTACAGTTTGATTCGGTAACATTATTGTATTTGTTACATTTAAAAGTGTTTTTCTGTTATAACTATTTTAAAAAGCAGTGTTTAAACACTTTAAAACACGTTAAAACACACGGTTACAGTTTGATTCCCTGCTGGACCATGTACCAGGGTCGCAACGGGGTGCAAATCTATGATCGTAACTGTTGACTGTTGTATTATTGCCTTGAATAAAGTTTATTGTTAAATAATAATTAATGGTTATATTGATTTAATTTCCGAATACGATTTAAGATAGTATGCAACTTGCCTGTTTTGATGTTTTGTTTTAGTTATAAGAGTTTCTACTGTAGATATGAGTAAATATCGTTCTATAATGAAAACTGTGTCTTCTATTACAGATTTGCTGCCAGTTTACAGTAAGACAAAGAGCGGTAATGATGTCATCATCATTGGTCCCTATCGATATAATCGGGTTAATACTTGTAAAGGTTAATACGCGTACATTTCCATCGCACTCTGGCCGAGTGCGATGGAAATGTACGCGAAGCAAATCGGGATGCCGATCTACTGTCGTAACTGTTGACAGTGTGATTGTTAGCCATAGAAGTGAACATAACCACTAGAATCATTGTGGTTTACTATGAGTTACTCATCCTGCGTTTTATTTGCTTTCAATTAATAAATATTTTTTTTAATCTTTTGCCTTTTTATTTTAAAAAATATTCCGCCAGTTTTTTTCCCGATAAATACCACAGACTAGTTTTAAGCATTGTTATACTAATTATTGTTTGTCTTGTTTCAGGTATGGAACCAGTTTTCAGCACGAGTCCCTATCGATATTATCGGGTTTTTAGATGCAAAGGGGCCATATTGCGATGGACAAAACTTACACTTGGTCCTGCTTTTTTTATTGACAAAATGTTACAATGCATTTATGTTTTATTACAGCTACAGAGTTACAGCCAGTGTTCAGCACGACGAAGATGGGCACACCTGTTATCATCTGCGGTCCCTATCGGTATAATCGCGTTAGTCAGTATAAAGGGGCCAAGCAGCGATGGACCTGTACTAAGACGGCTCGAATGGGATGTAAATCAGTAATCTTCACTATTAACAATGTTGTAGTTTCACATAAGAAAGAACATAGCCATCATTAAAACTTTACTCCCTCAATTATCATTTAAAAGTAATAATATGTTACTTGTAGATAATTATGATTAGCTTTAATGTTAATTTAGAATGACTATTATTGTGTATACTTTATTTGATATGACATTTATAGGATAGCAATGAATTTACATGCAGACCATGAATATTGCAAAGTTATGTAAAAGTACCGTATAAAATTAATATGTTTTCAAAGTTTTTTTTTGTTCTCTCGATACTACTTTAATAAACTCACAGTTGCTTAGTTGTTTTAAGTAAGTTGCCTCAATCATGCGCAGAAAAGTCCCCCTATTCTGCAGCACCAATGGCATTCTGGAGGTACTTGCGGAAAGGCTGGATGGGCCTACAATTGGTTGGTTTGTGAAGCTACATGTTATGCATACTTGATAAAGTTACCTTAGATAATAATTTCTAATATTATAATAATCGTGTCTACTAACATAGTTTTAAGCATTTGTGTAAACTAACACATGGGCCATGTTGTCTAACAATAAAAGATTTTTATTTTGATTCATTTTGGTAAAAACAGTTTTCCTTTATTCAAAAATAATACCAAGAGACTTTCTTCACCTATAAAGGCTCTTATGAAAGACCACAAACACTACGTCGTTTTCTATTTCAGATAGTTGGTACCACATAAAATGGTAATCCTGTGTTGGTTCTAAATACTAAGCTATCGGTATGACCTGGCGCTGAGGACCGCCTTGAAGAGCGCCTTGCAGGACTCCAAAATGGCGTGCGTGTACCATCAGACCATCCATTATCAGGCTCGGGTAAAAAATTGTGGCACTGTCAATGATGAATTAGTTTCTCATTAACACGACTATATTAAATAAATCATGTTCTGTTTTCAGTACTGAATAGTTTTTATTTAATCCGGATAGGATAGCATATTTATTTCTATTACAGTTCAATGGGTAAGAAAAATTGGCGGAAAGGAACTTGCTATTGTGAACGGCTACACATATTTTTTCAAAAATCAACGTTTGCGGACAAGTGTCTGGAATTGTACAAAAGGAAACTCGTGTAAAGCCAGGCTGATCTTTTTGAATGGCGCAACAGACTCGGAGCGCCATCTAAACTCGGTTAAAGGAACTCATGCGCATACACCTCCGCAGTTTGTAACTAAAAACGGATTTTACTATAAAATGTAAGTTTTATAGATCATACATTATCAATATTAGACGAATAAAACTCATACCAACAGTTCAGTATTGTTACACTTTATTATTCGTTTAATATGTCCCCAGTAATGTTATGTGTATTAAATGAAAGATTCAGTTTCTATCAATAACACTTGTAACGGGATATTTACCATGTTTATTATTTGTTTTGTTTTCCCGATATTTCGGCGCTGTTGCAAACGCCATGAACACGGATAAACCAAATATCGGAAACTCAAAACAAATAATAAATATGGTAAATATCCCGTTACAAGTATTATTGATAGTGTTAGTGACCATGTCAGTTTAAAAAAACTTATATTCAGCTTCCTTTTTGAACATAAATATGTTAACATGATAATCTGGTATTGGACCTACGGAAGACCGCGAAAAGCCATGATATTAATAACCACCAATGGCGCGACAGCAACGCCACCTTTGCTCTTCCCTACAAGGTCCGCAATTATACTTTAGCTTTGACACCATTGTTCGATCCTTAAACATTATGGAATACAAATAAAGAGACTAATATAAATATACAAACATTATTAAATCGGTCTTGAGAACTACATAAAAAAAAACAAGAGCCAACTTTGCGCACGCTCCAAAAGATACAATATGTGTAGCTGTATAGGTGCAGAACAACGCCTGCATTTTGGCAATCTCCTTTGCAGCACATTAGCTTAGCAAAAGTAAACGAGTGATTTAGTGTGGTATTATTAACGTTGTTTTATTTATCATTGTATAATTATGAATCGTACTACTGTGAAGTGTACTGTGAAACTGTAACACGAGTATTGGGTTTCCTTATAGTGTTATTATTCATAAATAATTGACTTCTTGTAATTGTAGCATTGTTGACCGAGAAATATTTTTTTAGCTAAAGCTTTTACATTTGTAATTTAGTGTTAGTGTACCATTGTAATTTTTATTGAAAAAAGAAAAATCTATTGCAAAATATAAAAATCCTTAATATTATGATGGTTAGTTATTTAATTTAATTTTCCTTAACTAGAAGTGTATTTTTAGTGTGGTCGCCGTGCAAGCGTGATTATCACGATTCTATTTATTTCCAGTTCAATGAGTGAAGAAAAGTAACGAAAGGGAACTTATTATTGTAAACGGATACACCTTCAGCGGTAAAGGACTTGGTCTCGACAAAGTACCTGGTAGTGCACCTTCGGGAGAACATATTGTAAGGCTAGAATTATGTTTATGAATGACGTCATTCATTCGAACCGCGGAATAGTGTTTATTGAGGAGAACCATACGCATGCTCCACCGTCGTTTGTGATTTCTGATGGAGTTTGTGTTAAAGTTTAGGTGATTAACTCAAACTGAAATCAGACGCTTTATTTTTTCTTTTTTAGGATGGGAAATCATCCAATGACTTCACTCAGACGCTTCACTTTCCGTTCAGTTTCGACTTTCATTCAACATCTTTCACACGAAGTGAAATGTCTGATACCAAATTGAACCAAAAATATATTATAAATTAATGCAAACAAAAATGAACAGTTACAGGCAAAAATACATTCCGATAACTAACACTAGATTGGAAGGTTCACCGGCTAAAATAATTTGACCCTGTGGAATAAATACTAATGAGTTTTTTTTTTCAGTTGGCGCCCCGGCGACTTTCGCGTACTCGAAGCGAGGATCTAAAATGATATTACTATCAGGCTACACATTTCAACGACAGACCGCTTACCCTAACGGGAAGGTAAGGTGGCAGTGCGCGACAAATCATAAAAATGCTTGCAAAGCTGGGGTCTATACATATGACGACTGTATGCTGAAAGTGAAGAATGTACACAACCATGAACCTCGGAAGAACTGGATTTCTTAAACAGCACGTAGATTTCACATCTTCAGCATCAAAAAGGAGCAGATCACCGGTAATTGAATAATATCCTTTAGGCCATTGAATTAAAGAGAGCAATTGTAGAAACATTGACGTAGACTGCTAGCTGATTGCCTTTGCTGAAGGGCAAGGCACTTGAACCAATGATAGTAAAGTCAGTTTTCCAATGATTTAAGCAAGTCCTGTGCGCTCCTTCGTACACTGAGATTTGGTTATGTCTGTTCTTGTTCTTCATGGCAGCAGTAAAACGATCACATAGGATAATGTTGACTTATGTTTTGTTTTTCTATTTTTAAATAGAGGGAATAATAATTTTGTAGTGTTGTTTCATGGAGAGAGTCTTTTCTGTATTTTTAAATGAGGGAAGAAACCAATTTGCAAGGCATGAACAATGGTAATCTACAAAGGTATGGTATTTTTCTTGAAAATATAGAATCAACGGCGGAGTTGAAATGAATTTTTTTTACAGGAAAATCAAAACCAGATCTTCGAAGATCAGGTTAGAATACAGTTGTATCATACAGTGGCAGTAAACATACACATTTTTTAGAAAGAACATCGTGGAGAAAAACACTCACTGTAGGTGTTCCCGATACTCAACAAGCGGGGACACCGGTTGGCTGTGTAATCGATCGTCTTCTGTATGATGAAAATGCTGCAAAAATAGACACATAGCCGGGCCTGGAAATTTCAAGAAGTTTTTCAAAAACAACTTCTAAGAAGACAACTTCGTAATCCATAATCTCTATATCTGTAAAGACGTATTAGCTTTACTTTGTCATATTAAATATGATAAAAATAAAAGTCTAAAAAGCAATCGTAAATATTGTTAACACATTGTTAACAACATTAATAACATTGTTACCTCTTCCTATCCTAGTTTCAGCATGTAAATTAGAAATAGGTACCTACACTTTGGTAACAGGTTTCCATCATCGGTATCGAAACTAACGAGAAATAATTATTATTTCAGGACTACAATACGTTAAATCCAGAACAGGCGCAGAGATGATTCTACTGAACCACTACACATACACTCTGGGATATCAGTCCGCGACCAAAGGCACGACTTATTGGCGATGCTCCTCTCAAAATGCCAAGAAATGCAAGGCAAAACTGATCACGAATACTAAGGGAAATGTAAGCGGGAATTCTGTACATACACATCCTCCTTATAAATATTCTGTGGTTAAGGGACAATATATAAGAATTTAATAGAGGGAAAAACTACCTACTAGCAGACTGATGTCTTGATGGGCTAGATATAGATTAACAAGATAAAAACCGATTTGATTTTCTTTTCCAAATTTACCCCTGGGTACTGTTCCACTTATATCAGTACTAGTGACCCGCCCCGGCTTCGCACGTGTGCAATGCTATAAAGGGCCATATTGATTTATGTTAAATGTATTTAAAGTACTTAATTGGATTAGGATTAGTACTGTATTGCTTAAAATCGCTTCGTAAATATGTCATTATTTCTCGTAAAAAGTAAAGGATAGAAAATGGTTATTGTGGATTATCCCTAAGATATAGACATATATCATTGTGAACGTTTTCGTAGACCTTTTTAAGGTGTACAATACTGTAGTACATTATTTTGATCTATCTCGTAGGGTTCAGCCAGCGTTTGCAATGTGAATCACCCTATCTGTTAGATCTAAGCATACATAGGGACAGACAGCGGGAAGCGACTTTGTTTTATACTATGTAGTGAAGGGGTGCAAGGCTAAGCTCGTCATTGATCTCCCTAATCAATCAATTATTTCTGCTAATGATGAACATAATCATCATCCAGGCCAATACGTAGTATGTCATGGGAAATATGTACCGACATAAGGGACTTTGTACTTTTGTTAATATAAAAGTATGGAGTTCCTTAAAGCCGACTTTGAGAAAGACTTCGGTCTCATAAAAATACCCAATGTAGGCTTGTACATATGTTGCGTCGTGGGGCCCTGGTGGGACTTTGCTAGCAACGCCTGCGGTACAAGACCGCAGGCGTTGCTAGCAAAGCCTATTTCGGGCACCAGACTCTCACAAATTAATGTAAACTTTCCTTAAGATAGTGTTTGAGCACTTTCTCTGACATATGTGAGAAAATAAATATTATACTCAGTCATGTAATTATTCTTATTTGTTGTTTTTCCTTCCTTTTTTTGCTTTGCTTTTGTAACCATAAAGGACATTTTCAACTTTAATAATAAAATCTGTGCTATTGCATTATTTTTCAGAGGACTTCAAGTTCGTTAAGTCCCGGCAAGGGAAGCAGTTAATTCTAATTAACAACTACACCTATGGTCGCCGTAGTTACGTAAATGCCAAAAATACTACTCGTTGGAGCTGTTCTACTCACAATCATAAGAAATGCAGGGCTATGCTCTGCACTGACCACAATAATAAAATTATTTCCGCCAGTTATGAACATAATCATCCTCCAAGCAAAAACGTTAAAAGAAAAGGGAAATGAATTCGATGTAGTAAACGTACTTTTATTTATTTTCCTTGTATTTGTAACCTAAGATGAGGTTCAAAATTTTCTCAACATGCTTCCATGTACGTCATACGTCAAGGAAAATGTGTCCAAACTATAAATCCCAGGTGAGGTATTCTATTTGGTTTGCTTTTTAGTATATTATTTTCAGAGTTTCAGAGATGATTGTTAATGATTGTCGATACTATTTCTGTAACTGTACTTTAAATGAATAAATGATACGACATCTAAGGTTCCTTTCTTTTTGGTACCAATTTATGATACAGGATGGCGCCGATTAATACGACACTAATTTCAAATGCGTACCTTATGATAAACCCAGTCTGCATACAATAATTCATTTGAATATAAGTCAGTAGTCTTGTAACAGGACATAATTTTTTATTTTCATCATTGTCTATGATGTAGATTTACAGGCTAGCACCGACAGGTTAACGGCCTTCGCATCGGTATAACACTAAACGCATGTTGCCTTCTTGCTACTTTAAAACCTTTGCCATATTGTACCCTAAATTATATTTCAAGCTCTACCCAAGTTCCGTGAATCCCCCCCCCCCCTTGTGGGGCAAAATTTTCAGACGCCGATTATGTCAACTTACTTGTATGAAGTCGTTCTAACAGCCTGAATAATCCCGTGACTATTTAACGAATAAAACAGTCAACGCCGATTCGTGTCCCGCAACACAGACGTATTCGTTGCCTCAGTGTAGCCAGAGCTCTATCTCATGAACGACGATATAATCATGATCAACGGACCCCTCGAAGCCATCAACCAAGCATTCTGCATGCAAAGCCTATAACGACTTCTATTTTGGGGTAAAAAATCACGTTGTACGGTAGGACTCAATGTATCACACTCAAAACATTGTGCTGGTTGGCAGGCTGGCGGGGGATGCAGAGGTATTTAAAGAAAGGTCATAACATTAAAAACTAGACCTTACAAAAAAAATAAATCTTAAAGGTACGGTCTAGAACAAAAAAAATATCGCAATGACGGGGAGAACCAGTGCCTTTCGGCTTCGACTTTCACACCCATTATACCTAGTCAATCAAATATCAAGTGCACATTTAATATTGAAATAATTAACTCGTGTAACATTGATCTTGTACAATAATCAAACTTGTTGCATTCATTCATGATAATTATCAGTTCTCAAATGCTCTTTTTAAAGTTCTTAATACCAATAAAGTGGCTTTTAACAACTTTATTATTTTTCCAGCGCAATGCCTTATGACAGCTTTAATACACGGTTCAACTAAATTAAGATTTTTCTTAATGATTCGAGAGTAACTATTTTATTGAATTATTGTTATGCAATCAGACACTGTTTTAGTTATGATAAAGCTAAAGATTTTGTTTGTTTGTTTGGTTGAACTTCTGCCCCCGTACTCACAAACGCTCGGATTCGATTTCCATTCGGAAAGTCGTATGTCTATCTAGCTCGCTTTAGTAATGCCAAAACAACATAGACATACGACTTATCGACTCGAAATCGAATCCGAGCGTTTGTGATTAGGGAATGCCAATGTAATGTGTTGGATAGCCCAATTAACGAGAAAGGCTATATAACATGAAACAACGACCAATAGGAGCGGAGCAACAATGGAAAACGTTGAAAAAACTGGGGTAAATTAATTTTTTGAGTGCTTCCGTTGAGTACCTACGCAGACGAAGATGCACGCAGTCAGCGAGAAAATAAGAATTATGTGTATTGTCGTGAGATAATCGCGTCCAGTGAAAGAATGATGAAAAGAATTGTTGCTGTATTTTTGATTGAATAATTGTTTTTGTTTGATCTTAAATAACCCTTTTTTCAGATTCCAAATACAAGTACATAACATCAAGAACAGGAAGGCCATTAGTACTGTATGACGGCTACACCTACAACCATCACCGCTATACAAAGGATAATGTCCACTGGCGGAACCCTAAACAAAAGCATAACATCATAGCATTACGCTAGGGAGACAAGTATGCTAACGCAATGGGTATAGTAACTGTAAAACTTATGGCACTAGCATTGCTAGTTCTCAGCATCGCCATAAGTTGAAAATCTGATAACATTATGATTTGACTTTATTGGTCAGATTGGGACATTGCAAAAATAACGTCATCACACACTCCACATGTACTTAGTAAGCTTTGACAAGCGTTCTACATTACGTCGAAATGGCCGCTCATTGACACCTCAGTCGAAGATTTTGGCGGTTATGTTACTAAAAATCATAGTCATATGATTTTTCAATGGCACGCCACTAACTAACTCTTTTGGAATTATGATTCATAATTATTGGTCATCTATCTCGTTTCACGAATACATATTCATACCTAAAAAAGCATGATTGTTTGTAGTCCAATACTCATATTATATGTACGATTCCTCAATGTCTACTTTCACTTTCGGTCCGCAAACGTACGCGTTTGACTGACCCCTAACTAGTTGTTAAGAATGTCTAACAATATTTCGTAAAAAAAGTAAGGCTCATTTATTTTATTTCTTAGAAATGTTAGTGTTCCTACGGTATCTTAATAAAATACTCTAACTATATTTGTTTTTGCTCTGTATGGTGTCGGACGTAAAGAATAGCACCATCTTCCCATGGGTGTCGTAAGAGGCGACTAAGGGACCTGCCAGAGAATGGGCAGCAGCGTTCTCTGTGCTTTTGTAACAACTGTACTGCGATCGCCAACCCGCCTGCCAAGTGTGGTGATTATGGCAAAACCCCCCATGTTATGTCAATGTGGCAAAACTTGGGGGAGGCCTATGTCCAGCAGTGGACGTCTTTTGGCTGAAATGATAAATGATGATGATTTGTCTTTCAGTGATTGCATCTTTTTTTTTGTGTATGTGCCTTGAGTGCAAGGCCTCTAGCCAGGGCATATAACTACATACAAACTAAGCAACTACACGTTAAGTGACTGGATCGATTGGATGTTACCTTTTATACAAATGAATCAGCCACCGTGCTTTTAAATAAAAGCCTGCATATTAATAGTTCGCTTTATTTCAGATTATACGTACATCAATTCTAGGCGTGGCAAGCAGTTAGTTCTGCACAAAGAGTACACTTTCAACTTATCAAAATCTTCTACCAAAAAAACAACCTACTGGCAATGCACAACGCGACGAGCATATAACAAATGCAAAGCAAAATTGGTAATTGATGCTCATGGTAAAATTATATCTGGTAACACAGATCACAGCCATCCACCGCCACAATTTTCGTCAAAGAGAAAAGAAAAAGGAGAAAAAAGAGAGAGAAAATATATTAAATTTTAAAATTGAAACAATTTAGATAACACTGTCGTTCAATAATACACAATGTTGAGTCTAATTTATTTCTTTATATTTTTTTGCTATTTTAATTATCAGTGTCACATTATTGGTATTATCGGCTGGAGGCGAAGCTTTGGTGTGTGGCCCCATAATTCTTATATTAGAAAATAGGTTTTGCGAGGACAAAACCTAGTTTTTAATGTAAAATTTATGAGCCTTAACGTGGGCGAGGCCGCGGGGCTTCCACCGTGATAATTAAGTTAGGTCATGGACAACCAGACTGCTCTACATTTCGATAAAATCTCTTCAGCCGTTCATATGTGTAAACTTTCAATTGCTTTAACGATATTTCACAGTCCAGCAATTAGGTAGTTCTTTCCAAAGAGTACGGTTTCAGCTATTAATCTAAAACAGGAACGCATTAGCGTTCCTGTTTTACCAAAAAACAATCTACTGGCAATGCAAAGCGCGAACAGCAAGTAAATGCAAAGCAACATTTGTGGTTAATTTTTATGACAAGACTAGCTGTTGTCCGCGACCTCCGTCCGCGTGAAATTGTTATAAATATATTACTTCGAATCTTGGCGATGAACATGAGAAAATAATAACAAGGCGTCAAAAAACTCGTACCAATCGCTGTCGACAGGAAAAGTGCGCAGAAGGCTGGCAGAATTGGCACGTTGGATGGAAATGCTAATTCTTTAAAAGCCCAGCCCTTTGGTCACGTGAAGAGTCGACCAACCGCTTGGCGATATTCCGAAATACGAGGTAGGCACTAGGACTATTGAAATTGACTTTACTTCAATTTATGTCGTTCTGGCGTAGAGGTTAAAGTTTTGCTTCTCGTACACGAGGATATGGGTTGGTACCCACAACCTTGTGAACGAGATTCTAAGATTTCAACGTGTTGCACTTTTATCCAAAAAATATTTTCTTAAACTTGTTATGTAGTATTTCAATAATATTGTTTTGAATGGCTTGAGGAGTCTTTTTCATATAAACTATCAGCCCGCCCCGGCTTCGCACGGGTATTTAACAATACACAAACATAAAAAACCCTTCTATTTGCGTCAAGTAAATAAAAAAAATCTTTGTGGTGTGAAATTCTGTATGGTGTCGGGTTCTGTATGGTGTCGGACGTAAAGAATAGCACCATCCCATATCTTCCCGTGGGTGTCGTAAGAGGCGACTAATGGACTTGCCAGAGAATTGGCAGCAGCGTTCTGTGGGCTTTTGTAACAACTGTACTGCGATCGCCAACCCGCCTGCCAAGCGTGGTGATTATGTCAAAACCCCCCTTATGACAATGGCGACACTTGGGGGAGGTCTATGTTCTGTAGTGGACGTCTTTTGGCTGAAATGATGAATGATGATGAACTAAAAAACAAAGTTTGAATATTCCCCTCCCGTACGGCCCGTACCCCAGTGACGCCTACATCGTATAAGGTGATGCCTAGCCAGCTGAGCTGGGTGAGCGGCGACCACGCAACTTTTTTCTAATACTGACATTTTTAAACTCCTGATATCTTTCGAATGGAACGTCCGAATTGAATAATTCAAAAAGTTATATAAAGGTATTGAAGCAGTCTTGAATATGAAGTAATTTATTTTGATAAGGATTAATACCAAGATACAAATACAGAGTCTTTTCTAACGGCGGCATTAAAATATATATTTTTTAAATAAAAGAACACTTATTGTGGCATAAATATAATAGTTAGACATATGCTGTCGCGACACTTTTTGTAAATAATAATGTGTTCTGCAAAGTCGTAATACATTATTTTATTCTATCATCAATAGTTTTCGCAGCGCACGCGATGTAAAGAATATTTTAGGTAATTTTTATACACCTTGGGTTACATAATTGCACTTTTAGTAAGGATCCCTAATTTTTTTGAAAATATTATATAGCCTATGTCACCCGCGGATAGTGTAGCTTCCCAACAGTGAAAGAATTTTTCAAATCGGTTCAGTAGTTTCGGAGCCTATTCAATGCAAACAAACAAACAAACAAACAAACAAACAAGCAATCAAATCTTTCCTCTTTTTATAATACAAGGTGTTGTTTTGCATCCTCGTCAAAATTCAGGATGTTGTCACAAAAGACATAAATATTCAATATAAATTACGGTACCTAGTAAATTATTAAAAAACACTGCATTTTTTTGTTGTTTAAATTTGTCAATATTTCAGAATAACCCCCATAGCGTGGTTTAGGGATTATAAAATTATCGAAAAAACGTTTGAGGTTTTTTGTTTGTGTGTAAGCGACGTTATAAGGCAGGGATCAGACGGCCCGTGTTTAAAACACGGGTGGTTCACAGTTACCGATTTCAGTAAATAAATAAAAAAAAGAAAATTACCTACTCATTTTATTATTGATTCGGGTCGAGAATCATTAGCATAGTTACCTCCTAGAATTTGACGAGGTTGCAAAACAACACCTTGTATATGTATAAAATAAAAAAAAATTCAAAAAAAAATATAATATATAATATATATAAATATAAAAAAAATAATAATAATAATTTAATAATAATAATAATATTTTTTTTTATATTTTTTTATATACAAGGTGTTGTTTTGCAACCTCGTCAAATTCTAGGAGGTAACTATGCTAATGATTGATAAATATATATATATATATATATATATATATATATATATATATATATATATATATATATTAAATATTAATATTATATATATTATTATATTATATATTATTATTCCCTTTATTCATTTCTATATACAAATTTGCTACATTTTTAAATATTCCTTATAAATAATAAAAAATAAAAAAAACATTTAAAAATATAAAAAAATTGTAGCCCACCGGTATCGGGAACAGGGTCCAAGCTACCGGCGGTCAGGGCTCCAGAGAGAGGAACCTCCTAACAATACGAGCCATGTCCAGGAGTACCGCTTTCTGAATCAAGCCCTTGATCCAGCTGCCTAACGAGAGCCTCATCAGATATTGGTCGAGGCTCTTGGCAATTAGGCCATTGGCTGATACGACTATCGGCACAATGATCGCTGAGTTAACAGGCCACATGTCGACAACCTCGCGAGCCAAGTCAATATACTTGATTTGTTTATCTTTCTCGGCCTTCACGAGGTTCTCGTCATGTGGAACCGTTATGTCAACAATCATTGCGCGCCGCTCTGATCGATCCATCACCACTATATCAGGCTTATTGGCTACAATAGTCCTGTCAGTGATGATGGATTGATCCCAATACAGTATGATATTGCCATTTTCGAGAACTGGGTTGGGCACATACCTATAGTACGGCACTTCCGATTCCACAAGGCTGTATTTCAGAGCAAGTTGCTGATGGATAATCCTGGCTACAAGGTTGTGTCTATGCAAGTATTCTCCGTTAGCTAGACGAGAACACCCGGAGATAATGTGACGGATCGATTCGCCCGGACGGTGGCATGCCCGACATATGTCAACCGTGCCATCCTTCACAATAAATTTCCGGTAGTTATTCGTCATCATAACTTCATCCATAATTGCACAAACAAAACCTTCGGTTTCTCCAAAGAGTTCCCCGGAACGTAGGCTACGGACGCTGCATGGTCTACATCAGGTCCATGCAGGGCACTGAAGAAGCGTCCGTGAAGCTCCTTACTCTGCCATACTTCCCTGCGGTCATTAGTGTCAAGCACTGCAGGTTTGCGCCAGTTCTCTTTAGCCAAGGAGAGCGGGGTGAGGGCCTTGTCCATCGCGACCACATCTCGATGCATCCCCACGTCGGCTTCTAGGAAATATTCCCTGAGACTGCATATCTCGCGATTGTGGAGAGTCTTGGCGTTTAAAAAGCCTCGACCTCCACAACTCCGCGGGATATACAGTCTCATAACCGAAGAACGTGGGTGATGCATTCGATATGCCGTCAACAATGTACGGACCTTCCTATCCAGGGCGTCTAGTTCTGTTTGAGTCCATTTGAGTACGCCGAAAGAGTACATCAAAACCGGCATGACCCAACCATTGAAGGCACGCACCTTATTTCCGCCTGATAAAAGACTATTAAATACTTTTCTCAGGCGGCCAAAGAAGCGCTCCTTCAACGATTGCTTCACGTCAACAGCATTGATGCCCAGCGCTTCCGACATACCCAAATACTTGTAGGTTTCGGTTGCTGAGAGGGATCTAAGATTTATGGAATCTGAGAGCTGGGTTCCCGCTGATTCCACAATCCCCCCTCGCTTTACATGCATGACCGCACATTTGTCCACACCAAATTCCATCCTGATGGCGCTACTGAAAGTTTCTGTTACCTTCAGTAGCTCCATCAGTTGCAAATTGTTGGGGGCAAAGAGTTTCAGGTCATCCATGTAAAGAAGGTGAGAAATAACCTGACCACCTCTCCTCAACCGAAAGCCCAGACCTGAATCCTCCAGCAGCGTGCTTAGAGGATTCAAGGCTAAGCAGAACCAAAGCGGACTCAAACTATCGCCCTGAAAAATACCTCGCTCTATCCTTATCGGTTCGCTGTTCCCTTGGATATGCCGACATCCTGGATAGCGAAGGACTGTCCTCCATTGCCCCATACACGACATCAGGAAGGTACGCAGAGTTGCATCAACTTTATACAATTCTAGCACCCTCATGAGCCATGTATGTGGCACCGAGTCGTAGGCCTTCTTATAGTCTGTCCAACATGTCGACAGATCCCTTCGGGAACCCCGAACCTGTTGGTTAATGGCCATATCAATGAGGAGCAGCTCCTTAGTACCGCGAGACCCGTTCCTACATCCATTTTGAGAAGCGGACATGATCGAATTGTCATCAATGTGTTTGCTAATTTTAGCTCTCAAAATGGATGTAAGAACTTTATACACTGCCGGGAGACAGGTTATCGGTCTATAGTTTTTGGGCTCCGCAGTACTACCCGATTTATGGAGCAGGTGAGTTATTCCAGTAGTCAGGAATTCGGGCAGCGACCCTGACTCTAAGGCTGACTGGAATAGGGCCGCAAAGCGAGCGTGCGACCTTTGGATCCACTTAATCCAAAAGTTCAAAATATCATTATTATTATTAGTTTAGATTAATTGATAAACTGAAGATGAAAAACTGTCGATAGCTTTTGAAATTGATTACGACATTTCTTTGTGTCAGATTTTCAGTACATCACTTCGAAGAGAAGGAAAACCTTCTTGAAACCTAGAATGCGATTTCACGCTTCTTACTTTGAAAATCACTGACTTACTTTACAACTATTTATTTATTACTTGTACTTACGCGCGAGAAAAGCAGTGGGCAACAGCTAGTTAACAACTTAGCTATGAAAGTCAGCTGAAAGCGAAAAATTTAACCCCTTGACACTGACACTCCACTCATATCAGTAGGGGATGCAGGCTAAGCTCGTCATTAATGTCCATAATTAAATTATTTGTGCTAATTGTGAACATCCTCCATGTCAGAACATTGTATGTCAATGGCAATATCTACACTATAATATAATAATAATAATAACAACAACAACTGGCAACCCCAAGTGTCAATACGTCAAATCATTTTCTCTCTACAAAAAATTACTTAAAAAATCAAATAAACAGAAGGCGTCATGAAACAATAGTTATATATAGAATTTCTGGACTGTGAATTTTGAGAAAATAAAACAAAATTAATTTGGAAAAATGGATAACACTAAAAAGAAATATGAAAATTTGAGACAGGCAGAAACTGTCATCTGTCACAATCTAAAACAAGTAAGACAATGAGGAAAAATGTACACGTATTATGATCACAAGATCAGCTGCTGCACGCCGCGCACGCCCACCACCCCCGGACTCATCGCTGAGCTCCGCCTCGCCGCCGCCGGACCCCGGATCACCTGTGTCACCGGCAGCGGCAGTCGCGTCGAGCTCCAGTGACGAGTATTTCTCCCCGCCGACGTCGCCAACACCTGAACGTCGGCCGGGGCGAGGCCGGCCACCGAGAAGCTTGGGACTTAGGGGCCAACCGGCCCCGAGCCGGGTTCCCGCTGCCGGTGGTTGTGTGACGCGCATGAGATGGACTTATTCCATTAATGAAAACGTCATGCGCGCATACTATGGGTCTACAGAGGGGGGAACTAACCTTACTGCGTACCGTGTTAGGATGCTGTCTATGTTTCAGGAACTTGAACCGACTGTCAACGTTTCGGCCCAACGGTTATCGGATCAGGTGCGGGTCATCCAACGCAATCACATGTTGGACGACGCCGCACTTGATAGGCTGCGCTCAGAGGTACTGAGCAACCGTATCATCTTGACTTCTTCACAAACCACGACACCAACAAGTTTTACTAATGATGCCATACCACCGCGGCCCAATTTTACTAGTGTAGAGGAAGATGATAGGGTTGCCACGGTAAGTAGCCAGTGCAACGACCAATTGAGGAGTGCTCTGGAAGATGCGCTTCGCGAGTATCGATCCACTCCTACCGAACTTAGACCACGATTACCACGGTTACCCATGCATAAGAAAAATAGGGCGCTGGTGTGTGCCTTGGACTCGCAACTCAAAAATATATTTGAGCATAGCGAGAACCTCGTTGATACGCACTCGATCTTGTATTGTGGGGCTGTAGCGGCTTGTCGTTTAGCTAACGTCAAATTCCCAAATTGTGACGTAGCTACTCGACCAAAACCAACCGTACCAGCTTGGCAACGCAGGATCGAGTGCCGTATCGACGGGGCCAGGGTACTCATCGGCAAACTATACTGCTTCAGGGAGGGCAACACACGACCACGTGTGATGCGCTTTGTGAGGCGGGCATTCTTGGGGACTGGAATCAGTCCTCAAGAATACATGTCCCGAGTCACAGAGCGCATCGACTTCCTGAAGCAGAAAGTTTATGCATGGGCGAACCGTATTCGGCGGTATAAGCGCAGGGTTGATCGGTACTCCCAGAATCGCATGTTCCGGAGCGATGAGAGGTGGATATACAGAGATTGGGAGCGACCCGAACAAAATGTGACAGACGTATGCCGTCCAGATGATGCTGCCACTAGTTCATTCTGGCGCAACATCTGGTCGGTGCCCGTCTGTCATACTGAGGCTGACTGGATGCGAGATGTCGAGCGAATGTGTGAATCTATCCCAGAAATGGATGAAATTCTAATAACGACGTTAGATGTAGCCAGAGCAGTTCGTCCGTTACCGAACTGGAAGTCTCCGGGACCGGACGGACTGCACAACTTCTGGCTTAAATGGCTGAGTAGTTCACACATTCGCCTGGCATCTCAATTCCAGTCATGCTTAGAGTCTGGGTCGCTACCAGACTTTCTTACAACGGGTGTTACCCACCTGCTTCATAAGTCAGGTAGTCCTACGGAACCCAAGAATTATAGACCGATCACGTGTTTGGCGACGGTTTATAAACTTCTTACATCCATTTTGAGAGTGAAAATTACCAGACACATCGATAGTAATTCCATTATGTCGGCCTCTCAAAATGGATGTAGGAACGGGTCCCGTGGTACTAAGGAGCTACTCCTCATCGACATGGCCATTAGCCAACAGGTTCGTCGATCTCGCAAGGATCTGTCGACATGTTGGATAGATTACAAGAAGGCCTACGACTCTGTGCCACATACATGGCTCATGAGGGTGCTGGAGTTGTACAAGATTGATGCAACTCTACGCGCCTTCCTTGAGTCGTGTATGAGGCAGTGGAGGACAGTCCTTCGATATCCAGGATGTCGACAGATCCAGGGGAACGATGAGCCTGTATGGATTAAACGGGGAATATTTCAGGGCGACAGTTTGAGTCCTCTGTGGTTCTGTCTAGCCCTGAATCCTCTAAGCACATTGCTGGAGGATTCAGGTCTAGGCTACCGGTTGAGGAGAGGTGGTCAGGTCATATCTCACCTTCTTTACATGGATGATCTGAAACTCTTTGCCCCCAGCAAATTGCAACTGATGGAGCTACTGAAAGTAACTGAAAATTTTAGTAGCGCCATCAGGATGGAATTTGGTGTGGACAAATGTGCAGTCATGTATGTAAAGCGAGGGGAGATTATGGAATCCGAGGGACTTCAGCTCTCTGACTCCATACACCTAAGATCCCTTTCCTCATTCGAAAACTATAAGTATTTGGGTATGTCGGAAGCGTTAGGCATTAACGTAGCTGACATGAAGCAATCGTTGAGGGAGCGCTTCTTTGGTCGCCTGAAGAAGGTACTAAATAGCCTTCTTTCGGGCGGGAACAAGGTGCGCGCCATCAACGGTTGGGTCATGCCGGTTTTAATGTACTCTTTCGGCATACTCAAATGGACTCAAACCGAACTGGACGCCCTGGATAGGCGAGTTCGTACACTGCTGACCGCAAACCGGATGCATCACCCACGATCATCGGTGATGAGACTGTACATCCCGCGGAAGTGCGGGGGTCGAGGCTTTTTAAACGCGAAGACCCTCCACAACCGCGAGGTGTGCAGCCTCAGAGAATATTTTTTTAAAACAGAGGTGGGTATGCACCGAGATGTGGTCGCAGTGGACAAGGCACTCACCCCGCTGTCCATGGCTAAAGAGAACTGGCGCAAACCTGTAATACTGACTACCGATGACCGCAAGGAAATATGGCAAGGCAAGGTTCTTCACGGACGATTTTACCAGGCTCTTCATGGGCCCGATGTAGATTTTCTAGCGTCCGTGTCCTGGTTACGTTTCGGCGACCTCTTTGGGGAAACTGAAGGTTTTGTCTGTGCGATTATGGACGAAGTTATGCTGACGAACAACTACCGGAAACATATTATGAGGGACGGGACGGTGGACGTGTGTCGGGCATGCCACCGTCCGGGTGAGTCCATCAGACATATTATTTCTGGTTGTTCTCGTCTGGCTAACGGCGAGTACTTGCACAGGCACAACCAAGTGGCCAGGATTATTCACCAGCAACTTGCCTTGAAATATAAACTTGTGGAATCTGAGGTACCGTACTACAAGTATGTGCCCGACCCAGTTCTCGAGAAAGACCATGTCACGCTGTACTGGGATCGGCCTATCATTACTGACAGGACTATTGTTGCCAATAAGCCTGACATAGTGGTGATAGACCGATCAGCGCGCCGCGCAATGATAGTCGATGTTACCATCCCACATGACGAAAACCTCGTGAAAGCTGAGAAAGAGAAACAGATAAAATATCTCGACTTGGCTCACGAGGTTGTCGATATGTGGAATGTGGACTCGGCTATCATTGTGCCGATTGTCGTAACGGCCAATGGCCTTATGGCCAAGAGCCTCGACGAACATCTGTCGAAGCTCTCACTTGGCAGTTGGATCAAGAGCCAGATTCAGAAGGCGGTACTCCTCGATACGGCCCGCATTGTGAGGAGGTTCCTGTCTCTGCAGCCCTAACCACCGGTAGCTTGGACCCTGCTCCCGACACCGGCGGAAAAACCTATTTTTTATATTTTTAAATGTTTTTTTATTCTTTTTGTTTTTTAAGAAATATTTAAAAATGTAATTAATAAGATGAAAAAATGAATAAAGGTATAATAATAATATTATAAAGAGGAAAGATTTGTATTTTTGTATTTTTGTATGTAACGAATAAACTCAAGAACTACTCGACCGATTTTAAAAATTCTTTCACCATTAGAAAGCTACATCTTTACCGAGTAACATAGGCTATATATTATCGCGCTAATAACTTAGGGGATGAGCAATATTGCATTAAGTCCACATTTCTCAACTGTTTGACAACTGACAACTGTCATGAAAAGCATTAGAATAAACCGGCTATTTTAAACTATTTGTCATCAAAGTAAGTAGCCTGGCGGTTCTATGACCGCCCTGCCAAGCAAAAGGTTTCAAGTTCGTATCCGCAGTCAGTATGCACTTTTTTGTGGTTTTTTTTTAATTTTGTAAGATTTCCAAAACAAGGCGAGTTCGATTCCCTACCGGTGTTCACTTTTTGTAACTAGGTATTTTATTTTATTTAAATGCTTTATGATTTTCAAATCATTACAAAATAGTTTTCTTTTTTTTAACCATTCAAAATAAATAGTGATTAAAGAACGAGTGGGTCATAAACAAAACAAAATTAAAGACATGATCGTCGCCGATTTTAAAGTATACACATCCGTAGACACTGTGATGGATAATGACGGTAGTCCTGCACACCCCGTTGAATTTTTCAACTCCCTAGAACTAACGGGCGTGCCGTTCCCATAAGATGTAGCTTAAACTTGGCGTTTTAGTTCTGCTGATGTGAAACTTTGATGTACCCAAAATGTGCAACGGCACCAGGCTTCGTATCACAAAGCTTAGCAGTAATATTACAAAAGCCACTGTAGCGACCTACAAAAAGCAACTTACTACAAAAAGTACTACAGTGCCATCTATGACGCGACAGAAGAACTAACATTAATTGCCTACATCTTGCAAGCATAGTTTATTTCTCTATATATAAAGAAACCCGACACGACACAACACCTATCTGATCGGAGGATCCTCCCTTTTCAAAGTAGTATTGAGGAACTTTACACCTCATACCCCTATACTGGTGACCCCGAAATGGACGTCAGCCCAGCCTTCGAGCAACGTGCCGTCATCATCATCACTTCTCTCAAGCTTTCGAGCAGCGAGTCTCACAGCCAGCCAGCTTCAAATGGGTATTCCTGACCACCAGCATACAGCCGGAGCGCATTCCTGGTCAGCACCCTCAGCCTCTCATCAAGCGACCTTGGCACAGCACACTGCATTTTCGGCCAGTCGAGAGCTTCTACCTCCCGGTCGACATCTCTCTAGCTGTCTGCCACATCGCGGCGCTGCAGTACGTCCGATGCACTGGAGCAAACGCAGCGCCGGCCCCGACTCACTGGGGTTCACCTCACCACCGCAGTCAGTTAAGACTATATAGAGAAACCCGACAACAACTGTCGGGCAGTTGCCCACCAGACACAACACCTGTCTGGTCGGAGGATCCTCCCCTTTTCAATGGAGTATTGAGGAACTTTACACCCTGTTCCTCATACCCCTAAACCACCATTATTACAGGAGTTGCTAAAGGAGAGAGCGTTTTAAATCGACGCATGCCAAATATTCCAAATAACTTGCCATTCCAATTTTAATTAACAGGTAGTAATTTCCCTTAAACTATGCTTTTGCAATGACGATCAACAAATGTCAGGGCCATACCTAAAAAGTGGCAGGCATTCTTTTGGGTACCTACTCCATGCTTCTCAGACGGTCAATTATTTGTTGATTGTTCACGTGTTTCATGAAGCCAAAACTTGCACGTGGTGACGGTCATTGTTACGACATTTTTTATTGTAAGTATACAAAACTTTTGGAAAAAAAATAGTGCCCAACAATGCGCCGTATTGTTCAATTTGAAAAAAATATGTTCCGGCTTATATGCCAGCCATATTGTAGTGTCGCTTCAACGCCTTTTAATTTTGTTTCGGACCTCTGCCGTCCAGAATAACACCACCCTAAAGCACGCCTTTTGCAGTCATCACCCACATAATCACATTACGATCAGACCGTCAGTTCTCACACATATCAACAAAACATCATGGCCTTTAATTCCCGAAGGTGTACTTAATCGTACATCCACATTTCGCCAGTTATGTTGAAGCTCTATGTTATAGGGGGCGAGCCCCATCAACCGGGCCCGACATTAAATCCAGACTTCGTAGCTGCTACTGAGAAATTCCTGATGGAATAACCCAATAACACTTTGCCCGATCCGAGAATCGAACCCGGGACCTCAAGCTCAGTAGTCGTGCTTGCGACCACTCGACCAACGAGGCAATCTCACACATACACCTTAAAATTTCCGCGCGAACGAAGTCGCGGGTATCAGCTAGTAATTCATAATTTCACTTCAGGCTCATAAAAATACTTAATGTAGGCTTGTACATATGAAGCGTTGTGGGACCCTGGTGACTTGTACCACAGGCGTAGCTTGCTCGGGCACCAGTCTCTCACAAATTCATGTAAAAATTCCCGTATGATCGTTTTTAAGCCCTTACTCTGTACGTTTGTGAAGAGAAAATAAAAATTGTACTCACTCATACAATTATTTATTTCTACACACATTAATACTATTTTTTTATATTTCGTTCTAAAATAATATAAAAACCCGTTATTCAGAACAGGGTCCAAGCTACAGTCAGGGCTCCAGAGAGGAGCTTCCTAGTAATTCGAGCCGTGTCCATGACTACAATATCCTTTCTGAAGCAAGCCCCTGATCCAGCTACCTAACGAGAGCCTCCTCAGGTATTAGTCGAGGCTCTTGGCACTTTTATTTTTCGGATGGGAAATTATCAAATGACTCCACCCCCCCTGGGCGAAGCGGAAGGGAGTGTCAGACTTGTACCCATCCATGATCCTTCTTAGCCCTTTGTGTTCCAGGGCCACGGTATCTCTTTCGAAAAGTCCCGCAGCCTTGGCTGGCATCAGCCCTCTCAGACCCCTTCCAATTTGCTCACATCTCCTTGAGGCGCGCGTGGAACACGAACGCGCCATCGACACGGCCTGTCGTCATAAGACGAACGGACGGTGAGCTAGCCCATTACTCACCGTCTGCAAATTAAGCCCTTGGCTGAAACGACGATTGGCACAATTATCGCTGAGCTCACATCCACATGACGACAAACTCGCGAGCCAAGTCAAGATACTCGATTTGCTTATCTTTTAAGGCTTTCACGAAGTTCTCGTCACGCGAACCGTTATGTCAACAATCATTACGCGCCGCTATGATCGATCCACCACCACTATATCAAGCTTATTATATGTAATAATAGTCTTATCAGTGATGAGAGATTGGTCCCAGTACAATGTAATCTTTATTTTCTTTGATTTTGGAACCAAATTGTATATTCCCAACTTAATAAAAAAAATCTGCAATTGTATTAATTTTCAGAGGTTTTCAAGTTCGTCGAGTCACAGCAAGGGAAGCTGTTAATTCTAATTAATGACTACACCTATGGTCGCCATCGTTATGTAAATGCTAAAAATACTACACGTTGGAGCTGTTCTACTCACCATCATAAGAAGTGCAAGGCTATGCTCGTCACTGACTACAAAAATAAAATTATTTCTGCTAATTATGAACATAATCATCCTCCAAGCAAATACGTTAAAAGTAAAGGGATATTTTGAATTTAACTATGTACTTTTATTTCTTTTTTTTTCTTTGTATTTGTTACTGTAGATCAGATTCTCAATTTTCTTAACATGTTTCCATGAACGTCATACGTCAAGGAAAATATAAATATGTCCAAACTATAAATCCCAGGTTAGGTATTCTATTTTATGTGCTTTTTAATAAATTATTAATAGAGTTTTGACAAGATCATTGTTCATGATGGTCGATACTGATGGTTGTAACTGTGTTTTATATATGAATAAAACAAATTATGCTAAAAACGATATGAAATGTTTCTTTCTTTTTGTAATCAATTTATTATACAGGGAACGCTGATAAAACGACACTTAATTAAAATGATGATGTTTCCAATCAGCATACAAAAAAACTTGAGAGGTTTCAAGGGACACCCGGATGGAACGAAGTTTTGTTATTATTCCACACTGTTCAATGCGAAATACATAGCGTCGTTGATAGTCCAATACCGCGTAACTAACATTGTTAAATACCGCGTAAGTACATCTTTGCAACTTTACAGGAGGACCAAAACACTAATTTTCTCAACAACGAATCAGCCGAATTTCGAACGAACTTGTGTTTTAGAACTATTTCGTCCTCCTTTAACTAATGTACTAATTTTTAAGTTAATATTGCTATTAGTTGGTTTACAAAGTCACTTACGCTGTATTTTTTCTAACAGTTCTGGATCATTATCAGTACTTACGCGGAATTGTTAATAAAATAAAATAATACTCTAAACTCAATTAACGATTCATTTAATATTATTTAGTATTCCAATCATTGCACATTAATCATTTTAATCATAATTATTCCACCACTACAAAAAAATTAACAAAACAATCAAAACTCAGTCAAAAAGTAATCAGTGTTGACAGTGACACTGGTCACTATTTATAAAGTAATTTTAACAATCACAAAATAAATCACTAAAGTCCAAGGTGATGTGCCTAAAAATATCTATAAAAAAAAGTTGAAGTTGAAGGCGCGCACCTTGTTTCCGCCCGAAAGAAGGCTCTTTAATACCTTCTTCAGGCGACCGAAGAAGCGTTCCTTCAACGATTGCTTCATGTCAGCTACGTTAATGCCTAACGCTTCCGACATACCCAAATACTTATAATTTTCTGATGAGGAGAGAGATCTGAGGTGTATGGAATCCGAGAGTTGGATTCCCTCGGATTCCATAATCTCTCCTCGCTTTACATACATGACTGCACATTTGTCCACACCAAATTCCATTCTGATGGCGCTACTAAAAGTTTCAGTTACTTTCAGTAGCTTCATCAGTTGCAATTTGTTAGGGGCAAAGAGTTTCAGATCATCCATGTAAAGAAGGTGAGATATGACCTGACCACCTCTCCTCAACCGGTAGCCTAGGCCTGAATCCTCCAGCAATGTGCTTAGAGGATTCAGGGCCAGACAGAACCAAAGTGGACTCAGACTGTCGCCCTGAAATATTCCCCGTTTAATCCATACAGGCTCATCGTTCCCCTGGATCTGTCGACATCTTGGATATCGGAGCACCGTCCTCCATTGCCCCATACACGACTCAAGAAAGGCGCGTAGAGTTGCATCAATCTTGTACAACTCCAGCACCCTCATGAGCCATGTATGTGGCACAGAGTCGTAGGCCTTCTTGTAATCTATCCAGCATGTCGACAGATCCTTGCGGGATCGACGAACCTGTTGGCTAATGGCCATGTCGATGAGGAGTAGCTCCTTAGTACCACGTGACCCGTTCCTACATCCATTCTGAGAGGCCGACATAATAGAATTACTATCGATGTGTTTGTTAATTTTCTCTCTCAAAATGGATGTAAGAAGTTTATAGACCGTCGATAAACACGTGATCGGTCTATAATTCTTGGGTTCCGTAGGACTACCTGACTTATGGAGCAGATGGGTAACACCCGTTGTAAGAAACTCTGGTAGCGACCCAGACTCTAAGCATGACTGGAATTGAGATGCCAGGCGAGTGTGTGAACTACTTAGCCATTTGAGCCAGAAGTTGTGCAGTCCGTCCGGTCCCGTAAATCTATTAAAAAAACTATTTTCTTCCGGAGCGCCACACAAATCCTATCACACTCTTAGCAATCTGCGCAGATACGCGGAATTCAAGTTGAAACTTGTTCGACGATAGACCCGCGGTATTGTTGCATTTCATTTACTCGTCTTCCTATTGGTCAATTCAAATATTTGTCATACGCGTCGATGCCAATCACAATCAGCTACCTACAGCTGCGAAATGTCAATTTTGATTTTTTTGCACATACGCGGTATTTAACAATGTTAGTTACGCGGTTTTGGACTATCAACGACGATAGACGAAACGAAAATAACTGGCTTGCTTTCTATGAGAGAGAGAGAGAGAGACAGACAGAGAAACACGCACACGCCGCACGGCTTACAACTATAGCATATGGTCTAGTCCTTGTCCTTGTTCCTGTCCTTGTCCCTGTCCCTGTCCCTTTCCCTTTCCCTGTCCTTGTCCCTATCCCGGTCCTTATCGCTGACCCTGTCCTTGTCCCTGTCCGTTTCTCTGTCCGTTTCCCTGTCCCTGTCCCTGTCCTTGTCCCTCTCCCTGACCTTGTCACTGTCCCTGTCCCTCTACCTGTCCCTGTCCCTGTCCTTGTCCCTGTCACTGTCACTGTCTCTGTCCCAGTCCGTGTCCTTGTCGCTGTCCCTGTCCTTGTTCCTGTACCTGTCTCTGTTCCTGTGTCTGTCCTTGTTTCTGCCGTTTCCCTGTCCCTGTCCATGTTCGTGTCCCTGTCCTTGTCACTGTCTCTATACCTGTCCTTGTCCTTGTCCTTGACCCTGTCCCTGACCGTGTCCCTGTCCCTGTCCCTGTCCCTGTCCCTGTCCATGTCCCTTCTCCTGTCACTGTCCTTGTTTCTGCACGTTTCCCTGTCCCTGTCCATGTCCCTGTTCCTGTCCCTGACCATGACCCATCCCCTGTCTTTGTCCCTGTCCTTGTCCCTGTCCCTGTCCCTTTCCTTGTCTCTTTCCCTGTCCCTGTCCCATTCCTTGTCTCTTTCCCTCTACCTGTCTTTGTCCCTGTCCCTATCCCTGTCGCTGACACCGTCCTTAATTCTGCCCGTTTCCCTGTCCCTGTCCATGTCCCTGTCCCTGTCACTTTCCCTGTCCCTGTCCTTGTCCCTATCCCTGTCCTTGTCCCTGTCCCTGTCTATGTCCCTTCCTCTGTCCCTGTCCCTGTCCCTGTCCCCGTCCTTGTCGTAGTCCTTGTCCTTGTACGCCGCACGGCATACAACTATAGCAAAAAGTGTCGTTACAACTTTGTTGGTCTTAATTTTTTTCCGTCTAGCCCCCCTTTCGCAACGCGCGATAAGGAACTTCGTTCCAAAAATAATTCAGGGACTCAATTAATTCTTATGAATGACTGCACCTATTATCAATGCTTATTAAACTTTTCCGTATGATAGTTTTTAAGCACTTTCTCTGAACATTTGTAAAGAGAAAATAAATATTATAGTCACTCATATAATATTTAAAAAAAACGAAATACAAAAAAAAGTTCACTCGTATTATTTGTTGTTTTTAGGGTTCAGAAGGGAAAAACGGAACCCTTATAGGATCACTTTGTTGTCCGTCTGTCTGTCTGTCGAGACCCTTTACACAGCCGTATATGCTGCAAAAACGTATATACTCTCAAGGAAATCAAGGTTACTCTCCGTTTTTGTTTCCGGGCGATTCTGGCTCGCACTTGTCCTGTCTTTTTCTCCCAGTATTTCTTTGCTTTTGGAACCATAGTGGATATTCCTAACTTTAATAATACAGTCTATAATTGTATTGATTTTCAGAGGACTTCAAGTTCATCAAGTCCCGGCAAGGGAAGCAGTTAATTTTAATTAAAGACTACACCTATAGTCGCCATAGTTATGTGAATACCAAAAATACTTCTCGCTGGAGGTGTTCTACTCACAATAATAGAAACTGCAAGGCCACGTTCGTCATTGGTGACGGAAATAAAATTATTTTTGATAATTATGAACATAATCATCCTCCAAGCAAATACGTTAAAAATGAAGGGAAATACATTCGAATTTAACTATGTACTTTTATTTGTTACTTTTCCTTTGTATTTGTAACTCTAGATGAGATTCTCAATTTTCCCAACATGCTTCCATGTACGTCATACGTCACTGAAAATGTGTCCAAACTATATATCTCAGAATAAGTATTATATTTGGTTTGCTTATTAATATATTAAATTATCAGAGTTTTGACAAGATGATTGTTCATGATTGGCGATACTGTTTCCGTAACTGCATTTTAAATAAATAAAATAAATTGTGCAAAAAACTGTACAAAGTATTTCTTTCTTTTTGTAATCATTTTATTATAAAGGTGACGTTGATAAAACGACACTTAATTAAACTGATAATGTGACCAATCAGCATACAAAAATTCATTCGAAAATAATTTAGTAGTTTAGTCAAAGGATTTCATTCCTTCAGCATTTTCTACAGGATGTAAATTTGTAGGCTAGCACCGTCAGGTTAACGGTTTTCGCATCGGTAAAACACTAAACATAATATGTTGCCTACTCACTACAACTTTTTTTTAAAATTACAATTACGAGTACATAACATCCAAAAAGTATCGCGCATCGCCATATGTTAAAAATCTGTTAATATTATGGGTGTTTTTTTTTTTTTTTTAAACAGCTTGACTTCATTGGTCAGATTGAAACAGCAAAAGTAACGTAACCTCACACGGTACATCTACTTAGGTAACTTTGACAGGCCTACCCCATTATGTCGGAATGACCTTTTTTGACACCTCAGTCGAAGATTTTGGTGATAATGATTTTTCAATGGCACGACAGTTTTAAACTCTTTTAGAAAAATTATTCATAATTATTGTTCATCTATCTCGTTTCACGAATACATATTCATAGGTAACAAAGCATGATTGTTTGTAGTCTAATATTCATAATAAATGTATGATTACGTCAATGTCCGGTTTCAGCTTCGGTCCGCAATTTGAACGTACTTACGTGTTTGACTGACCCTTAACTAGTTGCTAAGAATGTTTAACAATATTTCGTGAAAAAGTAAGGCTCATTTATTTTATTTCTTAGAAATGTTAGTGTTCCTACGTTATCCTAAAATACTTTAACTATATTTCTTCTATCTTTCAGTGATTGGATCTTTCTTTTTTGTGGATGGCATCTCGCAGTTCAACCTAAGAGGTTGTCGTCTGCTTACCCGGACTATCCTGTTGGTTCCTTGAGTGTAAGGCCTCCAACCAGGGCATATAACTACTTAAAAACTAAGCGACTACACGCTAAGTTATTGGATCGATTGCATTAACATCCAATCGCTAAAGCAAAGTCTGATTCGTGGGTATAAAAGGTAACCCTTTTATACCCACGAATCAGACTTTGCTTTTAATAAAAGCCTGCATATTAATAGTTCGCTTTATTTCGGATTATACGTACATCAATTCAAAGCGTGGCAAGCAGTTGGTTCTGCACAAAGAGTACACTTTCAACTTATCAAAATCTTCTACCAAAAAAACAACCTACTGGCAATGCACAACGCGACGAGGATATAACAAATGCAAAGCAAAATTAGTAATTGATGCTCATGGTAAAATTATATCTGGTCCGCCACAATTTTTCATTAAAGATGGAAAATATATTAAAATTAAAAATTGATACAATTTAGATGACATTGTCGTTCAATAATACACAATGTTGCGTCTAATTTATTCCTTTTTTTTTGTAATTATCAGTGTCACATTATTGGTATTGTCGGCTGGAGGCGAAGCTTTGGTGTGTGGCCCCATAATTTTCAAATTAGAAACTAGGTTTTGCCCACGCAAAACTTAGTTTCTAATTTAAAACTTATGAAGCCTTAACGTGGGCGAAGCCGTGGGGATTCGCCCGCGTGCTAATAGTAGTAGTTCACGAACTACCTGACTGCTCAACATCCCGA
Organism: Cerastis rubricosa; assembly: GCA_949152445.1. Classification (NCBI taxonomy): domain Eukaryota; kingdom Metazoa; phylum Arthropoda; class Insecta; order Lepidoptera; family Noctuidae; genus Cerastis; species Cerastis rubricosa. The sequence goes on from OX424527.1 coordinate 17,734,889, forward strand.
TAAAATCTTTTCAGCCGTTAAGGTGTGTAAAATTTCTATTGCTCACATCCCACATGTCGACAAACTCGCGAGCCAAGTCAAGATACTTACTATTTTTCTCAACTTTCACGAGGTTCCTGTCATGCGGGACCGTTATGTCAACAATCATTGCGCGCTGCTCCGATCGATCCACCACCACTATATCAAGTATATTTGCTACAATAGTCTGTCAGTGATATGAGTAGGAACAATGTGAATATTATTTCTTGTGTTTTATCCCTTTTTAGGGTTCCGTACCCAAAGGGTCAAACGGGACCCTATTACTGAGACTTCGCTGTCCGTCCGTCCGTCTGTCACCAGGCTGTATCTCATGAACCGTGATAGTTAGCCAGTTGAAATTTCTACAGATTATGTATTTCTGTTGACGCTTTAACAACAAATAATAAAAACAGAAAAAAATAAATATTTAAGAGGGGCTCCCAAAGAAAAAAGCTTTTTTTTTTTTCGTTTTTATAAATAATGGAACCCTTCGTGCGCGAGTCCGACTCGCACTTGGCCGGTTTTTATTATTGTCTTTGTTTTTGTAACCATAGTGGAGATCCCTAACTTTAAATAACAAAATCTGTAATAATTGTATTATTTTCAGAGGACTTCAAGTACGTCACGTCCCAAAAAGGGACGCAAATAATTCTTATGAATGACTACACCTATTATCGCCATAGTCATGTAAATACCAAAAATACTACTCGTTGGTGCTGTTCTGCGCACCATAATAAAAAGTGCAAAGCTGCGCTCGTCATTGATGGCGATAACAAAATTATTTCTGCTAATCATGAACATAATCATCCTCCTGGCAAATACGTTATATGTAACGGGAAATGTATTCGAATATAACTATGTTAAGTACTTTTATTTGTTACTTTTTCTTTCTTTTCTTTGTATTTGTAACTGCGGACAAGACTCTCAATTTGTTAAATAATGTTGTTGTATTTTATACGTCAAGGAAAATGTGTCTTATGTATAAGTATTAAAAATCCTAATTAGTTATTTTATTTGGGTTGCTTTTTTATTATTAGAGTTTTTTCAAGATGGTTGTTTTGTTTATAATTGACGATACTGTTTATGTAATTGAATTTTAAGTGAATACATTATGCAAAAAATGACATAAAACGTTTCTTTATTTTTATAAACAATTTGCTATAAATCATTTTCGTTTACATATTGTTCAGACTTCATTTAATTAATGTTATGCTTATAGATACTATTGTAGTTTTTGATTTCGCCGTTTTCTGAAATTTTAATATTTAGGTACGTGGTACGTGTACGTGGTACGTGTACGTGGTACGTGTACGTGGTACGTGTACGTGGGACGTTTGGTACGTGTGTTTAGGTTGTGTTTAACGAGCTAATCTTGTACACCAATGATGAAAAGAGTTTTTGTTGATTTTGTTATGTAATTATTGCTACATAATTATTCAGTTTAGAATTTTATTTTCAAACTAAGGAAAATATATTAATTAATAAAATTAATTAATAAATAATAATATAATAATTATTATTTAAGAAAATTTATTGTCATTAGAAATGTATTGTCACTCAACCTATACAATATTTTTAAGAATAAATTTCTTGTCGAAAACGCAGAGGCTTGTGTCCCACTAGTAGGGACATTATAGGCTGAATATGGTTATGTTTGGTTGTCAAGGGCTGCTAAATAAACCTTTTATTTCAGATTCCATATACAAGTACATAACATCAAGAAGAGGAAACCCGTTAGTACTGTATGACGGCTACACCTATATCCGACACCGCACGACGAAGGACAACGTCCATTGGGTGTGTGCGTCACAACGCCGTACGAGCTGTAAGGCTAGACTCATACTGCACAGGAGCGGCTACATTGTCAAAGTCTTTAATGACCACAACCATCCGAAAAATCCTAAAATTACTTACATAAAAAAGCGGCAACCTGACCCTGCGCCATATCAGAGATTTGTCTTTTTTCGCAGACAGGCGAAGATTGTTTATTTAATTAAATAGAATTGCAAATATAAAAAAATTCTTCTTTACTACCAAAATATATAAAATCCTGGATTAGCTTCAGCCTATTACAGGAGATGGGTCGCTCGTGAACTAGGTAATGGAGTTTAAAGTTTAAAAATAACGTTGTTTTTTCAGATTTCAAATACATTAAATCGAAGAAAGGCAATAGGCTACTTCTGCATAAAGATTACACATACTGCTTGAATAATTATTCTGCTACCAAAGGTCACACACTTTGGACGTGTTCTGGACGTACCAGTAAGCACTGCAAGGCGAAAATAGTTATAGATGATCTGGGTAACATTAAATCTGTGGACGGACACCACAGCCATCCCCCGCCTCGATATGTCATCTGTAAGGGACAGTACATCAGTATTTGAAAAATAATAAAGTATTCTATCCTGTTAATACCCTCATAGATGTCCTGTTCTCTGATTTCTAATAATAGGATCAAGATTATAAATTCGTAAAAACGCACACAGTTAATTCTGCCCAAAACGTACAAATACGGCTACAATAAGATATTTGTCAAATAAAACTACCCTCTCGCAAAGCTCAGAGGCAATATCAAAGAACTGCAAGGCGGAAATGGTTGTAGATGGTTACAGTAAGATAAAATCGGGTAAACCAGAACATACACATAACCCACCCCAATATTTCATCAGCTAGCCCGTGGTTTTGCCCGCGTGGTGTTCTGTAATTGTCTTACGGAATTGTAATACCTAAGTATTCTTTTTGTTAATCCATACTATAAACTATGTGCCAAAAGCTCAAATCCATTGAGTAGTTTCTGTGTGAAATAATAACAAACACCCATACATGCATCCCCGCAACCTTGTAGTTTCAAAAGTAGCAAGAGTAAGTGATGCATGTGCAGGTTCAGTAGAAAAACATTACAGTACAAAGGTACTAACTGCTTATGTCTAAAGTATTTTACCCAGCATGTCCATGTGATCGCTTAGCTTAAAATAAAAGTCAATCGTAGTATACTTATTCATTAAGAATGTATTAATATTGTAGAATGTATTTCTTTTTACACTTTTTATGTAGGTAATTACGATGTTTAGCTAATAAAATATGTTAAACTATTAGAGTGTTTCATTATAGGGTTAGATTTAAAAACATTTCATTCTTATACTTCGAAATTCTTATCACTTTTGACACTCATCGTTTTTTTTTTCAGATTTCAAGTTCATAAAATCAGAGAAAGGCAAGGAGTTAATCTTGTACAAAGAGTACACATACAGCTTCACTAGATGCACTGCCACTAAGTCTTGTGTCTGGAGATGCACAGAGCGACGAACCTTACACAATTGTAAAGCTGAAATAGTTTTAGACGGTTTTGGTAAAATTGTGTCGGGTAAACTAGAACATACCCATGCACCGCCTCAATTCTACATTAAAAATGAAACATATTTCAGAATTAAATAAAACGGTTAATCCTGAATTAAACATCTCAATGTTATTGAATATGAATATATGTTATTGATCAATAAAGAATTGAGTAGGTTTTGCTTTTAATCCAATCAACACGTTTTTTTAGCGTAACTCATGTATTTTAATGTTGAAATGATAACTTTTGTGCCTATCCATATTTTCTGCATGTAGTGTGTTTCTACTTTTATCCTAATAAATTCCTTAAACTAATCTTGTCTTTTAAAAGCGGTTGTAGTAATTAGCGTGAAGTTAAAACCAATATATGATACTAAGAAAACGTTCGTTTCGTTTTTTTCGACTTGTTCGAGCGACTTTGTTTTATTTCCTCTGCTGTCTCTGGCAATGTGTCAAATCATCGCTATTTCTGTACTGTATTTAATACAGTTAGTTAGTTTAGTGTAAACATGTAAGCCTGCCTGAATAAATGCTCTAAATGAGCGTAAACCGCATTCAAATTCATTGTGTAACTTAGAAGAACGCGCTGGACAGATACGCACGAAAATCGACTTTGTCTTATCTTATTTAGAGATAAAAACAGTGAGGCACCCTTTGCCCAGGAAAGTGTCAGAACATGCTAACTAAAAGATAGCCGTCTAAGATTTTTTTGACGTGTGGCCCAAATTGGTATGGGCCGGTTTTTTTTTTTTTTAAACAATTGTCCCAAATGCAACAGCGCAGCGCCTCGTAATCAACGATATCGGAACGTCATAAACTATTTAAGCACAAATAATAATGTATACATACATACACACACATAATATTTTAACGAGTAGTTGACACTAATATTAATAGACGATTATATCTTTTTCAGGTATCACCAACGTAGATTCGCAAAGAGGCAAGAAATTAATTCTGCACAAAGACTACTTATACTGTTTTAGTAAATATTATAAAAGAAAAAAATCTTCTTTGTGGTTATGTACAGCTCCACCCGCAAAGGGTTGTAAGGCAAAAATGGAAGTAGATTCTCATGACAGAATTACATCGGGTCACCTAGATCATACTCATCCACCACCAAAATACATTATGAGGAATGTTCAAAACATTAAAATTTAAAACATAAATACTTACAACTTTATGATGATGATTAAATGATGAATACAATGCCCCCAACCAAACACATTAAGAGTTTGAGGTAAACAAAAACTAAGCTTGTTACTGTTTTTATCTAGATATGTATTAATGATAATTTTGTATACTTTTCAATTATATTCTTAAACGTTTGAGCTTAATCCGCGTGTATACTACTAATACTAGGTCAATAATTGGTCTTAATCATAATAACACAAAATAAATCGCAAGCGCGCCAGTGAGTGGTGTCATCACGCGATCACAACAAGTCTACCCACATGTAAAGCGTGCTTGTGCAGAGTCGTGATGTTTTAAGGTCGTGGTGAGGAAAGTAATCGATCGCAGAGGAGTTGAGACGTCTCAGAACTGTACCCGATTCATTGTGCCCAGTGTTGTTGCGTTAAATTGTAATTTCAAGTAATTTTTACTTTAATTAAAGCAGTGTCTCGCACCCAGTGCGTGTTTCCGTTGCATGAAACCCATCTTCTGCCGACATTCTGCCTCATTCTGAGCCTACCACGTTGGCGTTGTATGCATTTTAGTATTATTTAATATTCATAGTGTGGAATATCGATGGTAATACAAAGACAGTTCATGCGAGACTGGTTTATTATTTGTGTACCCACATCACAATATATCACATTTCCTCCCTCACAAGAAATAAATGCTTAATTACGTTACAACAATTTTTTATTTTATTTTTACATATCTGAACCAAAACAAATACTTAAATATACTTATGTAAGCGTTACGATGAAAACGTTTTTATTGCCTTCGATTTGCTTCAACATAATTAATAGTATCTACATAAATCTTCCGCCTTTTTTTTTTTTTTTTTTAGTTATGATTTTATGTTTCATTTTACTAGATACATTTTACTTATTACCTACATACAGAATAATCTATGCTTTATTTATTTCAACTTATACCTACATTACTGTATTACTTATACCAACACGGCCTTTATACTTTTTACTCATGCACAGAATTAGACTGCCTACAACATGGATTAGTCAATATTTATGATGTTTTTGTTCCTAAGTCTATTGTTGACCCATTCCCCGGAAGTGCATGGCTCAGCCGCGTGATCGCTTTGCGTCTCATGTATGGCGGGCGAGTCATGTGAACTCTGAAGTGATGACGTCACCGGGGAATTAGGTGCAGACTCCCATGTTTCTTTTTCGGTGTTTACTGTTTGATTTTCAGTATCAGTGATACTAGGATTAGAGTACCGTGTGTGTCTTCGTAATGGCATAATTTGATCTATATGTTTTCGGTGTTCCCCCTGGTCTGATTTTACCTTATACGTGACTGCTCCGGTGCGCTCAGAGACCTCTCCTTCCACCCACTTGGGATTATTTTTTGAGTAATCTCGAAACAGCACTCGGTCTCCAAGCTGGACCTCTCTGTGGGTACCTTGGGCATGTTCAACCTGCTTGGTCTGCGCCGCCTCGATCGTATCCGCCGGGTTGCTACGCAGTAAGTCCAAACGCATGCGCAGCCTCCGTCCCAGCAGCGCCACAGCTGGCTCGCGTTGTGTGCTTGTGTGTGTACTGTTTCTATATACTAAAAGAAAATTGTTTATTGCTCGCTCGATGTTCGCACCTTCAGAAGCCGCCTTTTTTATTACTTTCTTGACAGTTTTGACGGCGTTCTCGGCGGCACCGTTGCTCGATGGATGGTAAGGGGCTATTAAAATGTGTTTAATTCCATTGCGAGTTAAAAATAACTCAAATTCCTGGGACCGAAAAGGCGGGCCCCCGTCACTCACCAAGCACTTTGGCAGCCCAAATCGGCTGAAGCATTCTCTTAATCTGTTTGATACTAAATTAGCCGATGTACCGGTTCCCATTAGAAAAACTTCAATCCACTTAATTGAGTGCGAGTCAAGTATCAAAAAGTAATATTTACCTTGGTACTGTAGAAAGTCTATATGAAGTCTCGTCCAAGGTTCCGATGGCCATACGTACGGTACGGGAGCGTGCCGCGGCGGCGAGTCCAGCTGCGCACGGCAGGCGGCGCAGGAGGCGGCGCGCGCCTCGATGTCGGCGTCGAGACGCGGCCACCACACGTAGCCGCGCGCGATGCTCTTCATGCGCACGACGCCCACGTGCCCCGCGTGTACTTCCTCCAAGATCTGCGCCCGCAGTTGCTCCGGCACCACTATCCTGTATCCCCGAACTATACACCCGTGGTCTATGTGTAGATTTTCACGACGATTAAAATATGCCTTCTCTTCTTCTGAATCGCCTATGAGAGGCCATCCACTCATTATGTAACCGTATACTTTACATAAAATTTTATCTTTTGTAGTCGCCTGTGCTACATCTTTGTGACTAAGAGGGAAACTGTCCTCAAAAAAAGTAGATATGCAGCGTCGTCTTGGTCCTCCACCTTGGTTTTCGCTAAAGGTAATCGTGATAACCCATCTGCATTGCCATTCATTTGAGATTTTACAAACACGCTGTTAAAATCATAAGCCGCTAGGCGCACAGCGTATCTCTGTAGGCGGCTAGCTGCAGTTTGCGGTAAACCCTTTTTAGGCCCGAAAATATAGTTTAAAGCTTTATGATCGCTCCGTAATGTGAAATGCCTACCGAAGAGATGTTGATGGTGCCTGGTGACTCCGTAAACGATGGCTAGCGCCTCCTTGTCTACCTGACTGTATCGACGCTCAGCATCGTTGAGCGTGCGCGAGGCGCAGCTCACGAGGCGCTCACCGCCGTCGGGGTGGCGCTGCGCCAGCACGGCGCCCAGGCCGTACGCGCTGCTGTCCACAGCCAGCACCAGCGGCAGCGCCGGCGAGTAGTGAGCCAGCACCGGGTTACTCGTCAATCTCACCTTGATCTCCTCGTAAGCGGCATTACAGTTCTCCGACCACGCCCATTGAACTCCCTTTTTTAAAAGAGCGTGAAGTGGATGTAAAATCCTACTGAGATTGGGTATAAAACGTGCATAGTAATTTATGAAACCCAATAAAGCTCTTAGCTGAGACACATTTTCGGGGATGGGCATTTTCGTTATTGCATTAACTTTTGATGTATCTGTATAAAGACCGTGTTTGTTAATTCTGTAACCCAAGTAACAAACCTCATCTTTTAAAAATTCACATTTTGAAAACTTTATTGTTAATCCGGCTTCTCTTAATCTCGTGAGTACCGCCCTTAAATTTTCCAAATGATGAGATTTATTCCGGCCACTAACACAAATGTCGTCAATAAAAGCTACCACAAATTCTAGACCATTTAACGTATCGAAAACAATTTTTTGAAATTTTTCGGGTAGGCACTTAAGTCCGAAAGGCGCCCTGCGATATACAAATGTCCCTACATGCGTAGTAATCGCTGTAAGCGGTTGTGAACTATCTGACAATTCAAGTTGCATAAATGCATTTTTGAAATCTAATTTACTATATTGCTCCCCACCACTTAGCGTTGCAAATAGCTCTTCAATTTTAGGCAATGGAAAATGAAAATCTTTTAGTAACTTATTCACGGTCGCTTTATAATCACCGCATAAACGAATAGAACCGTCCGGCTTAATAATTGGCACAATAGGAGTTCCATAATCGGACCTGTCTACCTTGTAAATTATACCTTCGTCTTGTAAGCGTTTAAGTTCATTTTCCACTGGCACGCGCAGCGCAAGTGGAAGGGAACGAGACTTACAAAATACCGGCGTTTTATCAGTCAAGTACAGTGATAACTTATGTTTATAAGTACCAATTTTTTCTGTAAATACTTCGGGGAATTCTTGTTTCAATTCTAAAACAACCGGATCAACATCTTCTTTAATGTTATCTTTTCTAATTGGTAAGGTAGAAAGATGTTGATCATAGAATAATTTAGATACCGCCGATGTCTTGCTGCCCGTGTCGATTTCAAATAACACTGATTTATTCTCAACAATGAGTTCACAATAATAGGGACCGTCTTTTACATTTTGAATTGACCGACCTTTAATAGTATACAGTCCTTCGTACTGTAGTTTTGATATTTAGAACCAGACTTGGCCGCACTCACATCCCCTTTATCACATACGGACCCCAAATGGCCTTTCACTTTACACTTGTCACACACATACGACTTGTATCGGCACCTGTGCGGCGCATGGCCGTCCCGTCCACAGCGCCAGCACCCTTTGCGTCGCGGAGCCACGACGTCGCGACCGGCGGCGCTGGCCTGCTTGGCCACGCTCACCCGGTGCACCCGCTCGCCCGCGTCTGCCTGGAGTCCCGCCGGCCCGGCTGCTGCCCACGGCGCGGCCGGCGAGCGCTCCACGGCCTTAGCCGCGTGCTGCTCGGCCGCCTCCAGCGCCAGCGCCAGCCCCACTGCCTTCTTGTAATCGAGAGTGGTCTCCGCAAACAAGCGAGACCGTATCTCTTCGCTGCGAAGACCCGACACGAATTGATCTCGAATGTTCACTTCCAGCTGGTTCTCAAAGTTGCAATAGGTAGCCAAGTGTTTCAAATTTTGTAAAAACACTTTGATATTTTCGCCTTCACCTTGCCGCCGCTGACGAAACACGTGGCGCTCCGCTATTTCAGATCTTTTGGGTTCCAGGTGATTTTTCACAAACTCCACTAACGAGGTAAACGTTTTATCCTCCGGATTGTCTGGAGCACACAAATCACACATCAATCGGTAAGTCGCCGCTCCGACATGCGTCACCAGCGTGGCCACGCGTAGGTTATCTTTTATGTCGTTTAACAAAATAAATTGTTCCACTAAACGCACATATGCTGGCCAGTTTTCACCTCCTTCCAGATCAAATACGTGAATTTTCCCGATCGGCATCTTGATATTTTACTACTTTTTATAATTACTCGTCGCCACTGTGGAATATCGATGGTAATACAAAGACAGTTCATGCGAGACTGGTTTATTATTTGTGTACCCACATCACAATATATCACACATAGATAGTATATAATAATAATATTAATCATTATGATAATATTGCAAATTTCAGTTTAAATGAGATAACTTTTATGTTGAAACTTTTGTGGTTTTCTTTTCCGAAACTATGTAGGAACTTGGTTCTTCTAAGTTTAACATGTGTTTTATTTATTATAATATTTTAATAAAAATCATTTAGAATGTTGACGTCTATTATTAACTGGATATATTGGCTTGTTGTGAATGATACTTTCAACACCATTCGATTCTTCTTCTTCATCATTTTGCTGGCTCGACAATATTTCTTATTTTCTTGGCGTAAAACTTTGCCAGTAACACCGCACAGGCTTCGTCGGTGGTCGCACAGAGGTCATATTGACTGAGTGTTTCAATTTCATAATGACGTTGCTTTGTTCCAGATCTCCAATACATCAAATCACAGAAAGGCAAGCAATTAGTTCTCTATAAGGAGTATTTATACAACTGTAAAAGTCATGCTCATACCAAAAAAACCACATACTGGGTGTGCACAAGTCTCTCCGCAAAGCACTGCAAGGCAACTTTATTCCTCAATGAACATGATAAAATTGTATCTGGTTACCAGAACCACACCCATCCACCACCTAAATTCATTATGGCCAATATATTAGAATTTAAAACATAATTAGTTATATACAACCTTATGATAATGATTAAATGCTACTTAAGGGTTTGAGGGTGCCGCCGCCGGTACCCCGACCCTTGAAAGTGTCAGGAAGGGTCAGGGCTGCGTAGCAGCACGGTTCGGGGAGATCGTCGTAGCGGGAGTCTACTTCTCCCCGAGCCGAACTCTCGCCGAGTTCCACAACTCCCTCATGGAGTTGAGTGTCGTCATCCGAAGCTATTCCCTCCCCGTGCTTGTGCTCGGGGACTTCAATGCCAAAAACTTGGCCTGGGGTTCTCGTTGCACAGATGTGCGGGGTAGGATGGTGGAGGAATGGGCTCTGGAGGCGGGCCTGGTCGTCCTAAATCGGGGTTCTGTCCCCACGTGTGTGCGGATGCGGGGCGAGTCGGTGGTGGACATCTCGTTCGCTAGCCCCGCTCTGTCACCGCGTGTCGTTGACTGGCGCGTCATGGAGGGGGTGGAGACCTATTCCGACCACCGGTACATCCGGTTTGATGTCTCCGCCCAGGACTCTAGCGCGCCGGTCCTACAGGCCCCGAGTGGTCCGCGTTGGGCGCTGAAGCAGCTGGACCGGGAGCTCCTCCTGGAAGCCTCGATAGTGCAGGCCTGGGTGACATCACCGAACAGGCCTGCCGACATCAACAACGAGGCAGGGTGGTTCCAGGAGGCCATGTCCGACATCTGCGACGTGGCAATGCCCCGAGTTCGGCCAGGAAGCGCCCGGCGTCAGGTGTACTGGTGGTCGCGAGAGCTGACGTCTTTGCGCGAGGCGTGCGTAGCCGCGCGGCACCCGTACGCCAGGCATCGCAGGCTCCGCATCCGCCCTCCGGATGCGGCAGCCATTGAGGCGGAGCTGTACGAGGGATACAGAGCAGCGAAGACCGCCCTCCAGGAGGCTGTCCAGCGGGCCAGAGACCTGGGCCGCGAGGAGATGCTGGAGACTCTCGACAGAGATCCGTGGGGGCGCCCTTACAAGATGGTGCGGGACAAACTCCGCACCTGGGCCCCCCCGCTGACGCAGAGTCTCCGCCCTCAGCTCGTGGAGGACGTGGTGAGCGCTCTGTTCCCTCTGCGAGGGGAACATCCTCCCCCGCCTATGGCTCCGCCGCTTGCGGTGCCGGAAGCGGACCACACCGAGGACGATGACGACATTCCGGAAGTGACCGGGGTAGACCTGAGAGCGGCGGTAGGCAGGCTTAAAGCCAAAAATACCGCCCCGGGACCCGATGGCTTGCCTGGCAAAGCCTGGGTCCTGGCCTCGGAGGCTCTTGGGCCCCGACTGGAAGGGCTCTTAAGCGCATGCTTGGAGAGAGGCCAGTTCCCGCTTCGTTGGAAGACGGGGAAGCTGGTCCTCATCCGGAAGCCGGGGCGCCCTGCGGACTCTCCGTCCGCATACCGGCCCATTGTGTTGCTCGACGAGGTGGGCAAGCTCTTCGAAAGAGTCATTGCCAACCGCCTCGCCGGGCACCTTGTGGGGATGGGGCCGGATCTTGCGGAGAACCAGTTTGGTTTCCGCAGAGGGCGCTCGACGGTGGACGCCATCATGCGCGTGAGGGCTCTCACGACGGGGGATGCGGTGTCCAGGGGTGGGGTTGTCTTGGCGGTGTCTCTTGACATCGCCAACGCCTTCAACACCATGCCCTGGAGCTGCATTAGGGAGGCACTCCGGTATCACCGGGTGCCGACCTACCTTCGTCGTGTGGTCGGGGACTACCTGACGGACAGGGCCGTCATCTACCCCGGTCGCACCGGAGAATGGAACCGGCGAGAGGTGTCGTGCGGTGTCCCACAGGGATCGGTTCTGGGGCCGCCCTTGTGGAACATCGGCTACGACTTGGTGCTGCGCGCCGACCTTCCTAGCGGTGTCAGTGTAGTCTGCTACGCTGACGACACGCTGGTGCTGGCACAAGGGAGGTCGCACGAGGCGGCGGCCGAACTTATGACACGCGGGGTTGCGATAGTCGTGGAGAGAATCCGGCAACTGGGTCTCGAGGTGGCATTGCACAAGTCCGAGGCCATGTGCTTTCATGGGCCTCGGAATGCGCCACCGTCGGGATCCATACTGACGGTAGGAGGGGTTCCCATCGGCGTCGAGTCAACGCTGAAGTACCTAGGGCTTGTCCTCGACAGCCGGTGGAACATCGTGGAGCACTTCCGACGTTTGGCCCCCAAACTGGAACGGGCAGGGGCTGCGTTCAAGCGGCTCTTGCCCAACCTGGGGGGTCCAAACGCCTCCTGCCGGAGGCTCTATGCGGGAGTCGTGCGGTCCATGGCCCTTTACGGGGCCCCGGTGTGGGCGCGTTCTTTGAGGCGGCGAGCCGCCCACTACCTGAACGCGCCCCAGAAGGTGGTAGCCGTAAGGCTGATCCGGGGGTACCGCACGATCTCCGGCGAGGCGGCGAGCCTCTTGGCCGGATTGCCGCCATGGGATCTGGAGGCGATAGTCCTCGCGTGCCTGCACGAATGGCGCGCGGAGGCACTACGCCGGGGGGAAACTCCGCTGCCGCGGCAAATTGTCGCTCAGCGGACAGACCTCTGGCGCGATCTCATGGCGACATGGAGAGAGCGACTGTCGCAACCCCGTGCAGGGCACGCCACAATAGTGGCGATAAGTCCCCTCTTTGAGGAGTGGCTAGAGAGGCGCCACGGCGTCCTCACCTTCCGCCTGACGCAGGTCCTCACCGGACACGGTTGTTTCGGGAGGTTCCTGCACCGAATCGGGCGGGAGGAAACGCCCGGGTGTCACCACTGCGAGGATCGGCCGGAGGACACGGTGGAGCACACTGTGGAGCTATGCCCCGCTTGGGCTGAGCACCGCCGTGTCCTCGTAGCGGCGATTGGCGGCGGCGACCTCTCGCGTCCGGCCCTGGTTCAATCCATGGTCCGGAGCGAGAGGGAATGGGAAGCCGTCGCCTCCTTCTGCGAAGCAGTCATGCTAGCGAAGGAGGTGGCGGAACGTGAGAGGGAGAGAACCTCACGTCCCAGCCGCCGCGGGAGACGCCCCGGGCGTCGGGGGGCAACCAGTGGCCCCCGGCCACCGTAGGCGCGGGCCTGTGGACGGTGAGTAATGGGCTAGCTCATCGTCCGTCCGTCTTATGACGACAGACCGTGCCGACGGCGCGTTCGTGTTCCACGCGCGCCTCAAGGAGATGTCAGCAAATCGGAAGGGGTCCGAGAGGGCCGATGCCTGCCAGGGCTGCGGGTTGTTCGAAAGAGATACCGTGCCCCTGGAACGCAAAGGGCTAAGAAGGAACATGGATGGGTTTTAGTCAGCACAAGTCTGACACTCCCTTCCGCTCCGCCCAGAGCGGAAGAAGTCATTTGATGATTTCCCATCCGAAAAAAAAAAAAAAAAAAAAAAAAAAAAAAAGGGTTTGAGTGTGGAATCAAGTGGGTATATCCTACGATGTAATTGTCTTTAATGAAATATACATTTTATATGCAGACATGTGCGAGTTTTAGGCTGCTAAATTTAAAATACTTTATGCTGTAACTTTTATGAATAATTTCATATTTTCTTCAGACTGAGTTCTAAATTTGCCTTAACCATAAACAACCTAAACTCAGTTGTTAACTTAGACTTTAAGCTACAATAAAAAAAATTATTAGTATCAAAATGAGAAAAAAATGTAAAAAATAAAAGTCCAAATCGCGGTTTAACAGAAAAAGTGTCCAGATGGCTGGCAGCATTGCCATGTTAAATGCTGATTCTTTGACCAACGGCCAGCGCTCACTGAAACAATCGACCAAACGCTTGGCTATTTTCCGACCACACTGGTGAAATTGACTTTACTTTTATTTATGTCGTGCTGGCCTAGTTCTTAAGGCCTCGTTTTTCTCTTTTATTTCTACAATCTCAAATTAATGTAGACTATGTTTTGTGTGCTAATAAAATATTTTAAACTTTTACGTCTTTTAGTAATATTGGTTTGGTTGACTTGGCTAAATTAATTGGTTAACTGTGTTTCCGTACCCAACCTATTTGTGCCACTTGCTTGCTGAAAACCTCCTGGACACGAGTTGCCATGGCTGACCTGGAGGTCTTTGAATGGACTCCGGACACGGGTTGGCCGAAGCAAGGAAAACCTGTTCAGGTGGAGATTCATAGATGACGCTGCCCTGAAAATGGTGTTGCCCCACAAACTATGAGACACTTGAAATCGTGCCCTGCCTGTCATGTTGCTTGCACTTCTCAGGAGCTGATGAATTCTACTGAAAGTGCCAACCTCGTCGCCAAATTTTGGGCTGACTCAATTTAAATTGTCATCGACAAGCTAAGAAGAAGATTGGTTTACTGAAGATATCAACAGCTTTTGTATTTGATAATAACCTTTCTTTGTTTCAGATTTCCAGTACATCATTTCGAAGAGAGGCAAAAAGTTAATTCTGTGTAATGAGTATCCATACTTCTTTGGACAATACTCTTCTGTTAAAGGAACCTCTTACTGGCGATGCTCAAGCCGCACCACAAATAACTGTAAGGCGACAGTAGTCGTTGATGATAGTGGCAACATTACGTCTAACCAGTGCCACAACCAACTACCACCCAAATACTACATCAAAAATGGAGAATATATCAGAAACTATCAATGAAAGGATTCAATGTTATTAGGTATTAATTTAAGTAGCCAACTTTGGTTACTTTTTTGCTTTTCTAACATACATAATTATTATCATACTTATTGTTACCTGACATGTAGTTGTTAAAAATCAGAGGCAGTTAAATATTGCGTAGTATGAATTTTGGCTAAGTAGTATTCCTGTCATTGTCAATTTACAAGTTCAAGACATGCTCCTAATCAAAGCACGTGGTAATGTTTATTGCTCTCGTTCTTAGCCCATGGCATACTGAGACAAATCCCCGAGGTTAAATAGCGTGCCTGTCATAACCTTTATGTAAAACATTGTTCTTAATCAAAGTACATATGCATAATTAAATTGATTTTATCATTAGAGCTGGTCGAAGATTCTTCGACAGTGTTGGTAAATATTTGCATACTCAGCAGGTTACGTATTGTAGGTTTAGATTTTAGTAGAGGTCACTTCGAGCGTATTTCTTGCAAGAATTGGTAGCATGAAAAACGCACAGCATGCGTAGACCATGGTGACTTCAAATATGACTTTTGTGAATGACCTGTCCTACCTTATTTCAGATAATATCAAGTACATTTTGTCAAGACAAGGCAAGCAGTTAATACTTCTCGAGCACTTCACGTACTATCATTTGAAATCCTTTAGAAGTACGGGCACGATTCATTGGGGTTGTACTTCAAGAAGAAGTAAGAACTGCAAGGGAAAATTAACTTTGGGTATTGACAATAATATCATTGCCTATAATAAATAACACAGTCATCCGCCGCCGCGATATATCTGTAGGCAGGGAATGTATTTTAGGATTCCATAAGATTATGTTAATCGTGAATCTATATAGCTCAGGTTAAAATGTAGTGAACCCCCGCATCGCGTGTGCGGACTAATTTGTATGGAGGTTTTTATAATTACATAATTTACTTGTGTAACATAATATGTAGATCTTGTATAATCAAGTTTGTTATAAATCTTATCGGTTTTTGATTCTACTTTAGTGTTACGTAGTCTCAGTTGATAATTGGATAGACCATTTGTAATTACTAAAGTCCTGAGTAAACTACAGTTGCATTGGAATTAAAACTTTATAATGTACTCGTACGATATTGAAGTTGTGTTCCCATAACTCGAAAATAATCTGACACTACTGCATTTCGAAGTATTATATAAAGTCATTACATTGATATTTAATAGATACAATAATAAACCTTTTTAGTTTCATTAAAATTTGTCTTGCCTATTCATCATCATTCATCATTTCAGCCGAAAGACGTCCACTGCTGGACATAGGCCTTCCCCAAGTGACGCCACATTGACCGGTCCCGTGCGCCTCGCATCCAGCGGATCCCCGCAACCTTCACCAGGTCATCGGTCCACCTAGTGGGAGGCCTTCCAACGCATCGTCTTCCGGTTCGCAGTCGCCATTCCAGAACTTTTCGGCCCCATCAGCCATCTGTTCTGCGAGCAATGTGCCCTGCCCACTGCCACTTAAGTTTGGCAAATCTTCGGGCTACGTCGATAACCTTGGTTCTCTTGTGGATGTCCTCATTTCTGATTCGATCACGCAAGGAAACTCCGAGCATAGCCCTCTCCATTGCCCTTTGGGTGACTTTAAGCCTTCTGATGAGGCCCATTGTGAGCGACCACGTTTCGGTCCCGTATGTTATCACTGGCAACACACACTGGTCATAGACTTTCGTGTTGAGACACTGCGGTATGTTGGACGAGAAGATATTACGCAACTTCCCGAACGCTGCCCAGCCGGATTCGACGATTAACCTCTTTCTCGAAGTTAGACCTACCCAACTGGACCGTTTGTCCCAGGAAGACATAATCCTCTACTACTTCGATTGTAGAGTCTCCGATCTTGATGGGAGTGGGTGTTACATGGGCATTCAACATGACTTTGGTTTTGACCATGTTTATTTTAAGACCCACTCTTCCAGTAGCTCTACTGAGGTCATCGAGCATTGTACTGAGGCTCTCCATGGTCTCAGCCATGACCACTATATCGTCGGTAAATCGAAGGTGAGAGATGTACTCGCCATTGACGTTGATGCCTAGCCCTTTCCAGTCCAGAACCTTGAAGACATCTTCCAGTGCAGCGGTGAACAGTTTCGGAGATATGACGTCTCCCTGTCTCACACTTCGCTGCAAAAGGATAGGTTCCGAGGTCTGGTCCTGAAGTCGGACTGACATGGTGGCGTTTCTGTACAAACACTTCAACACCTCGATGTACCGATAGTCAATTTGGCACCGTTGGAGAGACTGCAGTACAACGCAAGTCTCGATCGAATCGAAGGCTTTCTCGTAGTCCACAAACCCTAAACTGAGAGGCAGGTTGTACTCTTCGGTCTTCTGTATAACCTGTCGCAGCGTATGTATGTGGTCTACGGTGCTAAAGCCTTTTCGGAATCCGGCTTGTTCGGGAGGCTGAAAATCGTCGAACCTGCGCGCGAGACGATTCGTGATGACTCTTGAAAACAACTTGTAGATATGGCTCAGAAGTGAGATGGGCCTATAGTTCTTCAACCGGGTTTTGTCGCCCTTTTTGAAGAAGAGTACCACCACACCCCTGCACCACGCCTGTGGCGTTTTCCCCTCGAGTATGACGGAATCAAACAGCTTCTAATGGGCCTTAAGTACCGGTTTTCCACCCGCCTTCAGAAGTTCGGCCGTAATTCCATCATCACCCGGTGCCTTGTTGTTTTTAAGCTATTTCAGAGCCATCCTAATCTCGTACAGGCTGATATCTGGGATGTCTTCGGTATAGTGTCGGGTCAGTCTAGCTCTTGGGTCATTCGCTAGATTTCAAACGAGATACTGGTTGACGTGTACAACTGCCTATAGAATCTCTCGATCTCCCTCAGTAGCTCCGGGTTGGCGGATACGATCCTGCCATCGTCGGTCTTCAGTTTCGTGAGCTGGCTCTGCCCAATAGCCAGATGTCTTGTAAATACCTTGGAGCCTTTAGTCCACTCAGTTGCGTCTTTAATACGCTCGCTATTAAAGTGGCGGAGGTCGGGAAGGATTTAGAGATGCGTCTATTGAGCTGCCGGTATTTCCACGCGTCTTCTGAAGACTGCAGGATCATCTCACGCCTTTCCTTCATGAGCTTGAGAGTATGATCAGAGAGTTTTTTGTTCTTCTGTGCACGACGTGTCTTGAAGAACTTAGACCCTGTCGTATGGACAGTTTCCACGAATCCATCGTTGTATTCGTCCACTGAGCTTCCTAGGCACTCGAAACGATTCTGGAGTTCAAGCTGAAAGCTCTCGGGGTTTCGGATTTGAATCTGTGATGGTCGGAGCGTAGACTTCATCAGTCGAGACCTTTCAAGCTTAATATTAATGTTCAATGTGCCTCTTACCATGCGGTGATCGCTCCCAGTTTTCACCGAATTGATCACAGAGACATCATTGAACATTTGCTTCTTGGTTGGCATGATGAAGTCAATCTCACTTTTAGTTGCACCATCGGGGCTCTGCCAGGTCCACTTCCTGTGCTCACGCTTTCTGAAGAAGGAATTCATCATATAGAGGCCCACCTTCTCCATAAAACTAGCCAGTTTTTGTCCCCAGTGGTTCCGACATCCAACCCCAAATTGCCCCACCTACAGCTCATCCCCGTCTCGTTTGCCCAGTTTCGCGTTAAAGTCCCCCATGACAACGAAGAAGTGAGTTCTGAAACCATGCATAGCTTTGGAGATATCCTCATACATGGTCTCCACTTCGTCGTCGCGGTGTGCCGAGGTCGGGGCGTACACCTGTATGACCTTCAGCGAATAGCTCGAGGATATTCTGAGTATCAGGTACGCCACCCTGGTCGACACACTCTCGATTTTCACCACGTTATTCACAAGGGACCTATGGACGATAAACCCAACACCACCCTGGGACTGCCGGTCACCCTCTCGGAAATAGAGCAGGTTGCCGGATTTCAGGATCATCGTATCCTCCCCTTCTCTTCGGACTTCAGATAATCCCACAATACTCCATCGCAACCTGCTCAATTCCTCCTCGAGTTCCGTTATCTTCTCGTCGGTCCGGAGTGTTCGCGTGTTATATGTTGCAAGGTCATGTCGTCGGTATAGGCAGCCGGATCCCTTCCGAAGATTCTTTGCACCCCTTGCCATGCCGTAACCTCGATCGCTACCATAGTTGAGGGTAGACGGGCTGCCAGGTACTAGGGGCCATTTTTGTGTTGCGCTCCTAAGAGGGGTTTTGCCATAATCGCCACGCTTGGCGCCTGCCAAATGGGTTGGCGATCGCAGTACGGTTGTTGCAAAAACACAGGGAACGCTGCTGCCCATTCTCTGGCTAATAACTTAGTCGCCTCTTACGACACCCACGGGAAGATATGGGATGGTGCTATTCTTTACGTCCGACACCCTATAGAACGCCTATTGCTTATAAAAAAAACAAAATCCAAATTGTCTCATATCTCACCTAAGTTCTATACTATTTTTTCAGAATACAAATACGAGTCGATAACATCGAGAAAAGGGAAACCTTTGGTACTGCATGACTGTTACACCTACAGCCGTTACAAAATGACAATGTATAAAATTTATTTATTTAGAACATGGAGGACTTACAGCTAATAAAAACAAACAAGAAAGAGAACAATAGTCACCAGAGAGCCAATTACAAATCCTCACGTATAGACATAAAATACAAATTTGTGGTGTGAGCACAGAAACAAAATACACACCGCTTTAATTAAAGTAAAGCTAAAAGCACGATACATAGTTAGTTTGAAATTATAACTAAAATAATAGAGAAAATTACAAAAGAAAAACTTACAATATAACCTACTCCTACTTGAAAAAATTGAGGCTTAAGCACCTTCTGGCCGAATTCACACTAATTGTGAATGGATCTAAATCAAATTCCTTGCATACATCATTGAAAGTTCTGCTCGCACGCACAATATAACTGTTCTGCCTATAATTCGACGATGTATGAGGTACACGTATGGGTGGATTAAACCGAAATGATTTATTTGGCACATTAAAATTAAATTTAGACAGTAATTCAGGGTTATCAATATTGTTATTGAGGATTTTAAAAAGAATAAACAGTCAGCAATTTTACGTCGATCTACCAGTGGAAGCAGGTGATACTTCTTACAGAGTCCAAGGTAATCAGTTGAGTGATATGGGATCCCTTGATGAAAGCAAAGATATTTAATGAAGCGTCTTTGAATGTTTTCAATGCGGTCAAAGTATTTATTATAACGTGGATTCCATATCTGAGACGCATACTCTAGCTGACTTCTTACAAAGGTGCAATAAAAAAATTTTAGTGTTTTAGCAACAGTAAAGCATTTAGAGAGACGTATTATAAATCCAAGCAGTTTAGAAGCTTTTTTAACAATTGCATCAATGTGTGTCAAATATTAACTTACTGTCTTGATGAACGCCCAAGTCACGAATAGTATTACACCTTGGCAAGATCTGGCCAGCCAGAGTATAAGTAGTGGCTAGGACTGCACGTTGTCTAGTGTAAGTGATCACCGAACACTTGGAAGGGTTGAGATCAAGTTTATTAGCCCGACAATAATCTTCAAGCCGATACAAGTCAGCCTGAAGTGCTAGTTTATCTTCGAGCGAGTTTAAAATGGAAAATATGTTCGTCAACCAGTAAGCAAACCTGTAAGGCTAGGCTCACATTGCACTGAATGCAAGGCGATGATCATCTCAGACAAGGATAGCAAGATAGCTGGGAGCAGAAACCATAATCACCCGCCACCACCGTTTAGCCTTCATGATGGAGTATATGTTATCAATGACAAGTAGAAGTATAGGGGAGACTGTGAATTGGAAAATGTAGGGTTGGACACGGAAAGGCGTTTGGTGTTTGTTGATCAACGATAGCGGCTGAGTATCGAACTAAGTGACGTGCTGTTGTAAACGATCATGACTAGAAGTTGTAATAGCATCTAGTAATAGAAGAAGTGGCGGAAGATGCGTAGAGGGTGGATGTCCCAGTAGGTGATAACACGTTCTGACCCAGTGACACTCTTATACTTAGCCAAAGCGGTGTCAGGGGATTACGTACAAGTAAGTGGGACGAGATAGATACGTGGGACACTCAGAAAGTTTTGCGAAACTAAAAAAAATTGTTCTATACGTACATATATTTTTATTAAATCTTTTCAAAGTACTTTCCACCAGCCTCTATACAAAGATTCATGCGCCTAAACCAGTTTTCAAAACACTTTTTCCAGTCCGCCGCAGACACCTCGTTTACAGCCTGCTCGAACCCAGCCAGCGCATCTTCCGGCGACGAAAATTGTATCCCTTTGAGCTGATTTTTTATTTTTGGGAATAAAAAGAAGTCACACGGTGCTAGATCAGGGCTGTAAGGAGGGTGACCCAGGAGTTTGACTGGCGTGCTGTCCAGGAAGTCCCTCGTTTTGAGTGCGGTGTGCGCAGGTGCATTGTCGTGGTGGAGCAGTAGCCCGCGGAGCCCTGTGTTTGGTCGCTTGTTGCTTATAACAGAGAAAACTTCTGGCAAACATTTGGAAGTATACCATTCGGCATTAATGCTTCTTTGATCCCGTAAGGGAATTGATACCAAGTGGCCAGTCAAATTAAAAAAGCTAGCGATCAAAATCTTACCCCCGCTTCTAGATCGCTTCACTTTGGTAGGCGTTGGCTCATTTTGAAACACCCAAACAGTCGACTGGCGCTTGGTTTCTGGGTCGTATTGATAAATCCAGGACTCATCACCTGTAACGATGTCGTAAACACGCCGAGACGAGCCTGCTTCAAATTTGTTAAGCATATCACGGCACCATTCCACCCGGGCCTGCTTCTGAGCATCGGTGAGGTTGTGCGGCACCCAGCGTGATACTATCCTCCTCACGCGAAGATGGCTGTGTAGAATCTCGTGAACGCTTCCCGATCCAATCTTCAATATGTGTTGAATCTCCTGATATGTAATTCGCCTATTGTCTTGGATTAAATTTTTCACTGCTAGCACGTTTTCTTCGGTAACAGCCGTCAAAGGGCGACCGCTTCTTTCGTCATCCCCCAAAGTTGGTCGACCGCGCTTGAATTCGTTATACCAACGATACACGGTTGCCTTGGAAGGGCCTTCATCCATGAATGCCATTTGAAGTCTATCGTACGATTCATCCGGTTTCAGGCGACACTTGAAATCGTATAAAATCATAGCTCTAAAATGTTCCCGGCGCAGATCCATATTTCAGTGAGACACAATACTTTGAATTAACTCGCAAAAAATGTGGAGGGAAATTTTGAAATTGGAACTTACTTATTTTTACTTATAAATAATCATATTTTCGAAAAACATAATAACTGGCCAGTCTCCCATATATAAAAACTTTTTTTCGCAATACTTTCTGAGGGGCCTGGTATTACACGGAATATTGAATAAACATACAATTAGCAAAAAAATGCATTTTTTATGTTAATTAGTTATTATATATTGATTTATTTTATTTATTTATGTACACTCTAAATACTTAACAGGACAATTCATTATAAGAGAGCACAACTGTTGCGTACTGCTTATTTCATAAGAAATTTCTACCAGCAGACCTGCGAGAGAAAAGTTTAATACATAAAAAAGCCGAAAGTCAAAAGCCGAAAGTTTAATGCTTAAAGCTTAGCTTACTTAGTTTAATGTATCATATATCAGAGTTTTGGTTTCGCCGATTAGTTATTATTTTTTAAATAAAATAGAATTATTGGTATAAAATGTTTCTTTTACTTGAAGCCCTTTTGTTGTGAATTTTCGATAAAAATAGTACTCAGCAAATTCAAACGAGAATGTTTTTTTTTCAGATTTCAAATACATCAATTCAAAGCAAGGCAATAGACTAGTGATGCATAAAGATTACACATACTGCTTCAACTATTATTCTGCTACCAAAGGTCACACACTCTGGAAATGTTCTGGACGCATCAGAAAGAACTGCAAGGCGAAAATAGTAATAGATGATATGGGTAACATTAAATCTGTGGACGGAGACCACAGCCATCCCCCGCCCCAATATGTCATCTGCAAGGGACAGTACATCTATATTTGAAGAAGAAGGACTGTTATTTCTTGTGCAAAACCACATGCATGTCCTACGCGCAGCGAAATTGTCAATGGTAATTTAGTAGAATCATGTCTAGATCATATTTTTATTCGATCGCCTCTTGTTCTGAATATACAATCAGCTATAATACGAACCAAAATATCCGATCATTACCCAGTATCGGTGGTAGTAGAATGGAACCGCAATCTAATTGATAGTCAAAACACTACTATACCTACGAAAGCGCGAGCAGTACACGCGCGCGCGCATACTGAGCCTACACGAAAGCGTGTCCTTGATAATCGTGCGGTGCGGGATAAATTGTCATCCATAGATTTTGATAGTCTGTTATCGATTGAAAGTCCCGTTGAGTTATATGAATCTTTCAGACAAATATTTGCTGATATTTATGAATCTTGCTATAGAAATAAAATTATTACCAAAGGAGTTCGGAATAATAAAAGCTGGATATTGAAAGATCATAAGAAGCTTTTGTTAGAAAGAGACAGACTTTTTGCAATTTGGCATAACGAACCAAAGAATATGGTTAAACGATTAGAGTACACCAAATATAGGAATAAATGCCATAAAATATTAACCAAATGTAAGAATGAATACGATAGGCAAAGTATAATAGATTGTAACAATAATATAAAAAAGTTATGGGATAGAATACAGGTAATGATGGGGAAAGATAAACAATCCCTTGATAACGTAATATTAAATAACATTAAGATGCAAGGCAGTATAAAAGATATTTGTGATAAGTTCTCGTCATCATTTACAAACGAAATTGAAAATATAAAACACAAGTGTGATACGAAATGGTTAGACAGAAGCACATATGTGAAGGAGAAGAGTGTGTGTATGAGATGGCAACCGGTGAATAGTCTAGATGTTAAGAAAGTAATAACAGGTATGGATACAAATAAATCACCTGGAAGCGATCTCATACGCATGTCTGATCTTAAATATTTAGTCAATACAGTGAGTCCTGTGCTCTCACATCTTATTAATTTATGTGTAAGGTCATTTAAATGCCCGAGCAAGTTAAAGGAGGCCATAGTGCGTCCTATTTTTAAAAAAGGGGATCGTAAAGTATTATCTAATTACAGACCAATTGCCATATTATCAAGTGTAGACAAAATTTTAGAGAAATGTATTGTTAATCAACTAGGAAATTATCTTCAAAGAAATAGGATTATTAATGAATGTCAACATGGTTTTCAAAAAAGTAAAAGTACGACCACTTTATTATCCAAGTTTTGTGATGAAATTAATAATAATTTGAATAAAAAGCAATTTGTAGTAGCAATTTTCTTCGATTTTAAAAGGGCATTTGATACCTTAGAAATAGATACTTTATTAAATGCAATGGAGGAGTGCGGGGTGGGGGAACCACTTAACAAATGGTTTCGTGATTATCTCACGAAGAGATATTACCGCGTAAAGGTGGACGAGTGGTACAGTGACGCGAGGGAGGTAAGGTGCGGAGTGCCGCAGGGCGCCGCCTGCGGGCCTGTATGCTACCTAATGCACGTCAACAGCTTGTGCGGCGTTTTGCGCAACTGCTCAGCATACATGTTCGCGGATGACCTGTGCGCGCTGCGCGCCGGCACTGACCTCGCCGAAACTTGTCGACTCGTGCAGCTCGACGTAGACCGAGTTGTCAAATGGTCGCACGATAACGGTATAATACTAAACACGGATAAAACTCATTTAGTTATAATTCGCTCACCATATTTACTTCCGCCTGGCGACCCACCTCCAATGTACACACATGAGTTTGAGTGCATTCATAATAACCATGTAAACTGCATTTGTAAGCCTATTAAACGTGATACATGTGTAACATATCTCGGGGTAAAAGTTGATGAGAACTTTTTGTGGGCTAATCACATTGAGTACTTATGTAATAAACTTAGAATATTACTCGGTAAATTCTACCACCTCAGTTTTAAAGTACCAAATAATACTCTAAAGTGTCTTTATTTACAACTCGTTGACCCCATATTAAGTTACGCTCTCGACTGCTATGGACTCACATTCAAAACTAATTTAGATAAATTGGAAGCACTGCAAATTAGATTTTTAAAATTGTTAGTCAATAAGAAAACTAAAAACAAATGTAAAAACAATTATAATAGGTTATTTAAAATTTGCAAAATTCTTCCTATCACCTTAAAACACAAATACCTACTTCTAGTTAATAGTCATGGCAGCTGGGGGCGCCACTCGCTTGTTACCCATAACCATGCTACTAGGTCAATATCAGCAGGCAAGTTTGATGTACCTAAAATAAGTAATTATTTTGGGGACCGAACGCTTGATAAAAGAGTACCATACCTTCTCAACCGATAGCCTGCTGATATAAGAAGTCAGAAAATGAAAAGTAAGTTTGCCAAATCGCTTAAACTATTCTTTCTCAGGAGTCTATAAACCATCTTTTTTAAAAAGGTGGTTTGCAGATTGTTGGGGGAGATTTATATAAGATTTTATTAATATTTTAGAATAGATTATGAGAATAGATATTTTTAGATTTACTTTAACATTATCTTTAAAATATTGTTCCGTTCCCACAGACAAACCGTGGAAACGGTTTTGTGGGGCATAGATTTTAAATGAAAGTTTGTAATAAAATTGTATAATAAATAAATAAATAATAATAAATAATAATACTGAATCAGAGCTGTACACAGTCAATGGCCTACAGTACCAGTACCTGTACCAGTTCTTGACCACTCTCACAAATAAGAAGAGCTGTCACAAGTAACGTTAAAAGTAGTATGTATAATAACGAATATTAAGACAAACTATAATACATTACATATAGCTCTACTTACACCACACATCACTAAATTGATTTTTTAACCGATTAATTCGTTCAGTTGTTATCATCTTCAAGCGATGCACAGAAACAGAATGATGTTTACCGACCCGTATCGACTTGGCTGTCCTGAAAATTTGTATCCCAAGAGGATATAATTTTTAAAGCACAAGCACCCATAGAATCGATATCTTCTTTAGATCTAGTTATGAATATTACGTAAGCAATGTAATTTAGTACTAACAAAAAACTTAAAATATGTCACGTTTTTTCTTCTCGGTTGAGTGGTTTGATTTTGTATTTATACCTACTAAAATGAGATAAATCGGGGAAGGGCAAGCAGTTAGTTCTACTCAGAGACTACACATATTGTTCAAATTATCAGTCTTCTACCAAAGCAACTGTCCAGTGGAATTGATCATTAAGAACCATAGAAGTACTAGTAAACAATTTAAGGCAAAAATCGTAGTTCATGGTCGTCGTGAAATAATATATGGTATGTGGGACCATAGGCATCCATCACCCCCATTTTGTTTCAACTCTAATGGCGAATATGTCAGAATTTATCAAAATGTTTATTTTGTTTATCAAGTTGTTATATGTTTATTTACTTTATTGATTGCATTTAAGGATGTTCATATCTTCTGATCTTGTGTTCAAGATTTAATCTCTATAAAATTCTTTAAAAAAATCGTTTTATGTATCATAGCATAGCTGCATATATGTGGTTGAATAGGTTTGTTTTGTTATATTTCTTTGCTAAAAATTATCTATCAGATCAGATGATAAATTTGATAAAAAATCATTTATTTCAGATTGTAAGTACATCAATTCAAAACAAGGCAGACGGTTAATCCTATATAGAAAATACACATATTGTTTCAATCATCGGTCTCCTACCAAAGGGAATGTTCAGTGGCAATGTTCAGTAAGGACCTGAAGAAGCTGCAAGGCAAAGATAAAAAGGTAGTTGACGCTCATGGTCAAATTATAGATGGTAACTTAGACCATAACCATCCACGACAACCATTTGTTATTGACCGCAATGGCATATAATTATGTCAGAATTTAAAGAATAACAAAATGACTTTGGAAACTTAATTTGTGATTTGTTTTATTGAAGTTAACTATTACATAATACCTTATTTGTTTAGATGATTATTTGATTTAACACAACTGTTGGGTGTACTTAAAGAACACTTCTGACGAATCCTGCAGGGAAATAGAGGCGAGTTGGTTCTTGGATAATAAAATAATGTTTATTTTGTCATTTGGTTTGAATAAAAATATTTTACAACAGAGATGAAAATGATTTTGGAATTTAAAATAATTTAAATTCCAAAATCATGTGACAAAGGCCGCGAGAATGGGCCATAACCCACCACGCGTGTCCAGTGCTGGTTAGTGGATGTCAATGTGTTAAATTTTTTCTCTCTATGACATGTCTGTTACCTCAGGATATTCTGTTCCGCCATTTTAAGACAACTTACTTACTACTACTTTTTTTTGTAATTCGAATTGTTGGGTCTATATTTATTTGTGTTCTTCTGTACTCGACTTTTACTATCGTTTAAGATTTTATATTAATACGTAGACATCAGCTTTGCAGTTTAGTACAACCTTTAATTTGAATACTATTTTTTCAGATTTCAAGTACATAAAATCGATAAAAGGCAAGCAGTTGATCCTGTACAAAGAGTACACATTCTGCTACGTCCACCGGTCTATAACCAAAAAAACAAATTATTGGAAATGCAGTGTGAAAAGGTGCAAAGCGAAATTAATTGTAGATGATCATGGTAAAATTGAATCTAGTAGCGTTGAGCACTCTCATGTTCCACCTAAGTATTATGTCAGTAATGGAGAATACTTCAAAATGAAATAAATAATGTCTATAATTTATAGTCATCCCGGCACTCACCAGCTACCAGATTGATAATAAACTACAATTTTTTCAATATGCAATTGATGTAACTACAAATACATAAATTATCCCTAAACGTATTCAGATGGAACTCCATCTAAATATGTTTAGGGATAATTTAC
The DNA here is from genome assembly GCA_949152445.1 of Cerastis rubricosa. NCBI lineage: Eukaryota > Metazoa > Arthropoda > Insecta > Lepidoptera > Noctuidae > Cerastis > Cerastis rubricosa. The sequence continues at coordinate 17,762,496 of OX424527.1, forward strand.
TTGTAGACCTTTTGTTATCTGTGTGATAGATCCTCTTAATATTCTGTTTATTTGGACAGCTGAAATTAAAAATGTAGGGGTGTTCAGAATATTGTGCTGTAACCGTTTGTGCGTCGTTGTCCCTTCAACCCTGTATGTGTATGTTTGTTCCTTTGCTTTGCGGCGCTTTAGAAACCAAACGCGAGGGTCGATTTTGATGATTCTTAGGTTAATCGATTTGTCTTATGTTGCAAGTGTCCCTTTAGACATGACACTAATTATAATTTAATATGGCAACAATAAGGCGCTTATAGAACGATGGTTCAGCGTTGTTTGAAGTTCCAAATAATATTTTTAATTGTATACTAGTAAGTAGTACGTGCTTTAATATACCTATGGAAGTATAAATTTTAGAACTGAAATCTTTTTTAATTTAAGTTTAGTATACTGTACCTGTCAACATGATCAATATGATGTATAAATGTATTACGTATATTATATTGTATGCATTTTGTGCTAATCACAAATTAGTTTAGTTTATAAAATAATATAATAATATTTTAGGTTTTAATATATATTGTTTATGCACCTATATCCTCTTTTGCAAATCTCGCAATCGAAATAAGGTTTGCTTTAAGAAATCCCAATTCTGAGTTAAGCTTGCTTTTGTACATTAGCCATATTATTGCAAGTTGTATGTATATCTTGTATGTATTTTGTGTGTAATAAAGACTAGCTATATCAAGCTATAGCTATATCAAGCTATTCCTATAGCTATTCCTTGCAAAGAAATGGTCCATTGGCAAAGATAAAAGTGTGTTAAATCTTTATGCCTTCCACGAGGTTGCATTGAAGATATTATGTCCCATTTGAGAACACTATTGTATTATAATGTTTCACCAACTGCCACGCTGGATCTACGTAATTGTTAAAAAATGCCATAACCAAATTTTGCCTCTAAACGGTGTGAAATAAATATGTAATGATAAAAAGGGTACATTTTATTTATTTCAATAATCAATGTCTTCATAACATCGTCAATCGTCATCTCCTATCCTTTTTTCTCAAATTATCTTGGGGTCAGCTTCTGTTCTAACTGGATGCAGCTGAATACCAGTATGTTACATGGAACTAGTGCCTATCTGACCACCTATCAACCCAGTTAATACTGGGTAATACGATACCCCTTGGTTAGACTAGTAGTCAGACTTTCAGACCACTGACTACCTGTAGCGACTGTCAAAGATTTACTGAACTGACAGCCGGGACCAACGGCTTAACGTACTATCCGATGCACGGAGAAAACTATATGTAATGGATGGTCACCCATCCACGGACCAACCTAGGCAAACGCGGTTTAGCCAATAGATTGACTCGAGCGTCTGGTATTATTTTTTAGCCACCAGTTCCTCATCATAACATCGTCAATATAAACTAAATATACTGATATTTAGTTTATATTGACCATTATCCTAAGATCAACAAAAATAAATCATTTTAATTTGATAAGGCTATTTAATTATATTGCTATACATAAATTGTTGCCATAATTTATGTATAGCAATATATGATAGCACAGGTTTTCAGTACTTGTTCAGCTTAGAAATATTCTACTAAACTCTTTCTCTAATAAGTCGGAATCGAAAATTGAATTTGATTGCATTGGTACCATGTTTCTATAAAGTTTTATTTTGCATGTTGAAATACCTACATCATGTTCGGAATTGTGAGTGCAAGTTTTTGTACTTACCTATGTAAATCGTGAAACGTCGTATCATTATGTTACTCTTTTTGTTCTTATTTTTCCATGTTATTATATAATATTAATGTATTTAAATATTGCAGTTTTGTATTTTCATCCCTTCCTTCCACTTTCTAATTGCAAAAAAAAGTTAACGCAAGTAATAAACTGTATTTTTGTAACAGTAAGAGTGATATTGTTCTTATCCTCTGTTAAAAAAATAACTCTTTACGTTTGTCTGTTTTAGCAACATTCGTGATGTCACGTCGTGGTAGAAAGCTCCTACTCATCGGAGGCTTTACATTTTGCAAGAAACACGAGTCGGGGCCGAAAGCAAGATGGGTGTGCTCCACACACAACCACAAGCGATGTCGGGCGACTGCTCACACTGTTTATAATGAAATTTTTCGACTTAATAATAATCATATGCACATGTAATTTTTTTGGGTTTTTTTCTTTCGATATATACATTTTTCACTAAGGATAGGTAGGGTTGTAATTTAGGTACGTGTGTTTGGATACTATTGAGCATTTGTGCAAAGCCTCGACCTCTGCATCGCTATAGTATCTCATAACCACACTAACCCATACAAACAAATGTCATACTCGTAAGTACTTCAAACTCACCCACTCTTGTAATATATGTATGTTTTACTGTGCGATAGTGTAGACACGGCCTTTTGTATTTTGTTTAGTTGGAGGGGCTAAACAATATCGGTACCGTGCAGTATCGGTACATATTGTAATATTCCTATTTACTAACAAATCTCGTAATACAATCAAAATCGTATTAATACAATTTGGATTTGAAACTTTTGGTAATTTTATTTTGGAATGATTACATTGGTCGATAATATTTGGTTTTTTTTTTAGTCTTGCTCTTATTAGTTGCATCATATGAATCTGTGTGCAATAAAGTGGTATTTTAGAATTATTACTGTTTGAGCTCTCATTACTTTATTGGATCGGAAATTGTAGAAATAGTTTTCATTATATTTTTCTATTTATTAATTTAGAATTTAAATTAATTACACAATTATTAAATGGTTATTATTTTGCAAGTCCTCCAATTTGGCGTTCGTAAATATCCTATCACTCTTGTAATATAACTGTGCTCTAGTGTAGACACGGCCTTCTGTATTTTTTTTAAGTTGAAGGGGCTCAAGCATATCGATATTGTGCAGTGTAATACAGTACATATCATAATCATAAAAGCACTTCTAAAAGTACGAACAGTTAAGCAAATTGACTTAGCTTAAATAGTTTAACTGCCGCACCCAAATAAATCAGTTAAAAATAATTAATCAATCGTTAATTTTCATTGAAAATCATCTTGTTACGTGTCAACAAAATTGAAATGGGTACAATCACTCATATTTTTCTTTTTAAAGTGAATTATTGATTTATTAAATAACGAGTGTAACGAGATAAATATTAACATCCTAATTTGATTTCAGTAACCAGGTCGACGTCTCAAAAAGGGAAACCAGTTTTAATATAATAATATAACGGTTACACGTTCTTCAAGAAGTACAGCACTGGTGTCAAGAACTATTGGAAGTGTTCTACTCATCATGCCAAAGGATGCAGGGCTTCTATCTTGGTTATCGGGGATAGAGTCATTAGCGTGGCGGGCGAACATAACCATTAAGTTAAGGAATAAAACGAATGAAGAGGATTTTCTCTACCTTTAAGCTCTCCGAATAGGTATTCGTAATTTAAGTTTAAGCGTGGGATGATTTGCTGTAAAACGAAATCGCCGTGATTTTCAAAAAAATCCGTGTAGTGCAAATTCTGCCCATGGAACCGTCCATGGGCAGGATTTGCACTACCTACACGGATTTTTTGTAAATGTATTTTGTGTATTGCCATATGACATTGACTCCTTATGTCATAAATGTTTAGTCCGAAAATTCTAATTCCTATCTGTTAAAAAATAAGCTAATCTAGTTCGTCTCATTCTCTTTTATTAAATTCCAGGGGCAGCATTTACATATTCCAAACGAGGGTCTCGTGCGATCCTCCTAGCTGGGTACAGATTCTCTTGACATTACTGCTTGAGGGTTGTTCGAACCTTTGGATATGTGGTTGCAGAAGGTCGTAAATAAAATCAGTGTCCAGTATAAAGTCTATTGATGATAACTAGGAGTAATAGTTACTTTGATGTTGAAATAATCTTAACAGCACACAAGTTATTGCTACAGCGCGGCGAGGACGACTGGCCGCTAGACTATATGCGCGGGGAACATTGCATTTAGGATAGTTAGGATTATTGTTACCTGTAGTTCCTACATTTTTCATTTGGGTCAGCGTTAACTGTGTGTATGCCTTGCAATAAAGAAGCCTTTAAAACTGTTTAAACACAGATTTTCATTACTAATTATGATTAAGAAAATCACTATCATTCATAATTACTTATAATACATCCCCTAACCCTATCTTTTGTTATTTTTCTAGAAGCCCAATTCATCACAACGTCGCGTGGAGCTCGGTCGATTATTGTAAGGGGGTACAAGTTTCTGCGCCATAGAACCAGGGGGCTCAAAGTGCGTTGGGACTGCGGAACCCATAAAAAAAAAGGATGCAGAGCCTTCCTGTACACCGTCCGTGGAACCAATAAGATTATCAGATGTGTCAACGAGCATTCTCATCCGATTCCGGTTATGTTGAATTTTTAGGTTTTTTTTTTTATTATTTTGATCTGTAGGTAATTATTAGGTATTAAATGTTATTTTTTTAAACTTCTTAAATAAAGCTAAAAATATATCACACTTAACTATTACTGCGCGAAAATACAAATAAATAAATCAATTTATTGACACACACAAGTTACAAATTATACAAGCAAGAAAATTAAACATAGTTATTAAAGTTAAAAACTAGAGGAAGCCGTGGGCCCCATACTAGGCACAGCCTGAATCTTGGTGGCCCAATATAGACAGTAAAAGCAAATTGAATAACCGACTGTTCAGCGTGATACAGCACTACAAGACATTAGTAACAGGTAATTTTGAAAATTATAATAAACAACATAGGAAAAAAATAAAATTAAAAATGTATAAAATTAATATCAGTCTCAATGAACAAAATAAAATGAACAGTATGAACATGCATAATTTAAATAATTTTCAAAATCAAAATCAAAATATTTTATTTTACATAGACCTACATAGGCACTTATAAAACGTGGACAAAAGAGGCACGGTTCGGGTTGGTCGTTTCCTATGGAGAAGGACCGGCAAGAAACTCCATGGTTACTCTTTTAAAATCATTTGGTTCTACAATATTTGGATGTTACAGCGTTAGTACTAAGTGTGAGAGGACAGCGTTGGCCCGACAATAAGTCATCGCTTACTACAAAAGGTAGAAAAAGACGATACTGAAAAAAAAAAAAAAGCCTACAATATCCACACATTCACAAAAAATATGAATGAAAAAGAATCTATACAAAAGTAAAAATAAAACTAAGAACAACTAAATAAACAATAGACACAAATGTAGTCATCAGTACTGTAACTATTCTGCACAACGAATAAACGGTGCAATGATTTGAAAACTATTGTAAAACATCTGAAAAAAAAAGAATAGAATAAATAAAATTCGGAATAGTTAGAGACATCCACATATTTGTGTCGTTTATGAGGTACCAGGGAAGCCGCATGAGCAGAAGGAACTACAGCCACAATTCCTTATGTTCAACATAGTCTTTAATTTTGTAATATGCTTTTTTAATAAGGACACGTTTGATGCAATTTTTAAACTTTCCATCGGTCAGTTCTATAACTGACTTTGGCAACTTATTATAAAAGCGTATACTGTTTATAAGAAATGACTTGCTAGTTTTTGGTAATCTAAATCTGGGAATTACAATTTCGTGTTTACTGCGTGTGTTTATATTATGGAAGTCGCTTCTAATTTTGAAAAGGCTTCGGTTTTGGCGGACATATAAAATACATTCTAAGATATAAAGTGAAGGCAGAGTCAGTATATCGATCTCTTTAAATTTTTCTCTGAGGGACTCGTGAGGACCCATTTTATACATCGCGCGGAATCTAAATCTTTTGCAATATAAAAAATGAATCAACGTCTGCTGCCGATCCCCACAGCAGAATTCCATAAGACAAATTACTGTGGAAATACGCGTAGTATACTAACCTAGCTGTGGCTACATCAGTCAACTGCCTTTTTCCTAACTGCATAGGCAGCTGAGCTTAACCTCCCCGAAAGAGTTCCAATGTGCGCGCCCCACTGCAGTTTTGAATCGATAGTAATTCCTAAGAATACAGTTTCCGCGATAACATCAAGTTTTTTGCCGTCAAGATTTAAATTAAGGTCACGTTGAGTTACATTTGGTAAAGAGAACTTTAGACATTTTGTTTTGTTCGTATTCAGTAAAAGATTGTTAGCTGCAAACCATTTCGAAAGAACAGTTATACTTTCGTTGACATGTATGACAACCGTATCTTTCCTATGAATTTTAAAAATTAGCGAAGTGAACCAGCACAGCAAACAGAATTATATCCGATAATTTGGCCATCATATATGGGAGATCATTAATATAAACAAGAAATAGGAAAGGACCAAGAATTGAACCTTGGGGCACACCCATCCTTACTATAGACCCAGAGGATGTCGCCCCATTTACATTTACTTTTTGCTGCCTGTTTGATGAATAAGAAAGAACAAGATCAGCAGCTTGTCCACGAATTCCGTAGTGATGTAATTTACAGATCAGCGTGTTGTGGTCGACGCAGTCGAACGCTTTTGAGAGATCACAGAAAATGCCAATAGCGTCCTGGGACTTCTCCCAGGATTCCAGAATGTGACTGATGAGTTTTACTCCCGCGTCCGTTGTCGATCTACCCTTCGTGAAACCAAACTGCTGACTATGCAGTATCCCATTAGAGTTGAAGTGAGACAACATCTGGTCCAGCATGATTTTTTCATAGATTTTACTCAGTGCTGGAAGCACAGATATCGGTCTATAATTAGAAGGATCACTCTTACAACCCGATTTGAAAATTGGTACCACTTTACTATGTTTCATCAAGTCAGGAAACTTGCCGCTGTCCAAAGATTGATTGAATATGCCTGTTAGGACAGGCGCAATTGAGTCAATAATGTTTTCAAGAACCTTGACCGAAATCCCCCATAAGTCTTCAGTATTTTTGATATTGAGACTTTTGAATGCGTTTTTGATTGTGGCTATACATACTGGTTTAAATTTGAAGTTTGGTATGTCTTTTGTGAAGTTCTCTTTAAGAAGGCCCTCAGCTAATTCAACCGAAGAGGGGAGAGATTTCGTAACCTCTAACGGAATGTTACTAAAGAAATTATCTAGTGTATCAGCGACTTCTAAATTGTCAGAAATTGTTTTGTTATCTATGTTTTAAGACAATTCACTCTTATCTTGTTGTTGAGTCTTACCGGTTTCTCTGTTAATTACCTGCCACACTGTTTTTATTTTATTATTAGAAATACCAATTTTATTTTTTATAATTTGAGATTTTGCTTGAGCGCAAACACTTTTGAATATTTTCGAATAGTTTCTAACACAAGTGTGAAAGACTTGTTTCAAATTCAAATTTCAAATTCAAATTCATTTATTAATTTTGTGAACACAGGGTACAAAAATGATGTTGTATAAAAATGTTTGGTCCATCCTATGTTCCGCCGAAAGGCATACAAAATAGTGAGGTTATAGTGTCGCTAAAGTCAATATTATCAAATTTAAATTAATTATAGAAGTACAACATCTCATAAAATACAATGTCAGCAAATTATACTATTTAATTATATTACTTGATCTGAAGTCAGAGATTTTTCGTGATATAAATTATATAAAATATCTCTGCTTTTTCTTATTCCCGTAGTGGCCCATTCGCTAAATTTAGATTTTGAATTGAGTTTAACTTTTTTAATAGGACACGTTTTATTGAATTCATGGCAAACTGTGGAAAATAATGTATCGTAGTTTATATTGGGGTCTTTTGAATCAAAACTAGCATTATTAAGGTTGCTAAGAACATTATTATTGAAAGAAATTAATTTATTTTTGGAAAGAGGTCTTAATTGAATTGTTTTAACTAAGTGTAACTTTTTGTCTAACTCAAATGATACAAGTTGACCAGTATGGTCTGACCTTTTTTTTTTTTTTTTAGGATGGGACGTCATCAAATGACTTCTTCCGCTCTGGGCGGAGCGGAAGGGAGTGTCAGACTTGTACTGACTAAAACCCATCCATGTTCCTTCTTAGCCCTTTGTGTTCCAGGGGCACGGTATCTCTTGCGAACAACCCGCAGCCCTGGCAGGCATCGGCCCTCTCGGACCCCTTCTGTTTTGCTGACATCTCCTTGAGGCGCGCGTGGAACACGAACGCGCCGTCGGCACGGTCTGTCGTCATAAGACGGACGGACGGTGAGCTAGCCCATTACTCACCGTCCACAGGCCCGCGCCTACGGTGGCCGGGGGCCACTGGTTGCCCCCCGACGCCCGGGGCGTCTCCTGCGGCGGCTGGGACGTGAGGTTCTCTCCCTCTCACGTTCCGCCACCTCCTTCGCTAGCATGACTAGTTCGCAGAAGGAGGTGACAGCTTCCCATTCCCTCTTGCTCCGGACCATGGATTGAACCAGGGCCGGACGCGAGAGGTCGCCGCCGCCAATCGCCGCTACGAGGACACGGCGGTGCTCAGCCCAAGCAGGGCACAATTCCACAGTGTGCTCCACCGTGTCCTCCGGCCGATCCTCGCAGTGGTAACACCCCGGCGTTTCCTCCCGCCCGATTCGGTGCAGGAACCTCCCGAAACAACCGTGTCCGGTGAGGACCTGCGTCAGGCGGAAGGTGAGGGCGCCGTGGCGCCTCTCCAGCCACTCCTCAAAGAGGGGACTTATCGCCACTATTGTGGCGTGCCCTGCACGGGGTTGCGACAGTCGCTCCCTCCATGTCGCCATGAGATCGCGCCGGAGGTCTGTCCGCTGAGCGACAATTTGCCGCGGCAGCGGAGTTTCCCCCCGGCGTAGTGCCTCCGCGCGCCAATCGTGCAGGCACGCGAGGACTATCGCCTCCAGATCCCATGGCGGCAATCCGGCCAAGAGGCTCGCCGCCTCGCCGGAGATCGTGCGGTACCCCCGGATCAGCCTTACGGCTACCACCTTCTGGGGCGCGTTCAGGTAATGGGCGGCTCGCCGCCTTAGAGAACGCGCCCACACCGGGGCCCCGTAAAGGGCCATGGACCACACGACCCCCGCGTAGAGCCTGCGGCAGGAGGCATTTGGATCCCCCAGGTTGGGCAAGAGCCGCTTGAACGCAGCCCCTGCCCGTTCCAGTTTGGGGGCCAAACGTCGGAAATGCTCCACGAAGTTCCACCGGCTGTCGAGGACAAGCCCTAGGTACTTCAGCGTCGACTCGACGCCGATGGGAACCCCTCCTACCGTCAGTATGGATCCCGACGGTGGCGCATTCCGAGGCCCATGAAAGCACATGGCCTCGGTCTTGTGCAATGCCACCTCGAGACCCAGTTGCCGGATTCTGACCTGACGCCACTGAAGACAGTATGACCTTCAATCAAAACAGAAGGAGCAACATGCTGTGACATGAGAGGTGGCGGAGGGGCAACACAACTACAGGTGAGATTGTTAGTCAGCGACTCATACCTCTCTGCATTGTATCAATTAAAGTTAAAAATCAACAGTAAGTAAGGTGGCAATCAAACAAAAATTATAAATCATACAGAAATAAAATAAGAATAACAATCTATAAAACGAATGTAAAAAAAAAAATAAGAGAACCATATAAAAATCAAACTTATGATCAACATGTGTATTAAAAACAAAAAAAAAAGAAATGAAACATTAACATGATGTGGGACATTATGTGGAAGGGTGGAGAATTGTAGTAAGTGTGGGAGAGTGAGCGTGTGTCAGTGTGTGCGTATGAGTGTGTCTGTGTGTGAGTGTGTGTGCGTGAGCGTATGAGTGTGTCTGTGTGTGTGTTAGACAGTTTAAGGCAGGGACCGGGAAAGTTCGTGACTATGTGAGTGACGTTTGTTATTAGTTACTTCATGGGGCACAAGAGATTTTCTGTCTCATCATAGGTCAGTTCCTGAAGCCATGTCTTTATAGTTATCTTGGCTTCAAGTATATTGCCTGGGATCTTTAGTGAGGATTTATTGACTGTGTGTTTAGTGAGGATGTATTGAGGTTCCAAGTTTATTCTTAGTAAAACATTCATGTTAATTTTATCTCCACCCCATGAAATGGTGGCAAAATATTTGTGTAAATTATTACAAAACAATAGCGTGTTTTTATCAAAAAACAATAGCTACAAAAAATAACTAGTTCGGCGAACTGGTCATTTTCGTCACGTCATGCTAAATCCAATGATTTAGAATGACGTCACTTAAATTATTAAGCATTAAAACTAGGCAAACAAAGTAAAGTAAAGCGAAAGACACAAAAGTGGTAAAAACAAAAAGTATCGAATTTGGTATCATTCGATATTTTTTAACGATTTTTTTTTATTTTCGAACGCACCCTACGTGCCATCAACTGACTTTCATGAACGCATCTTAGAAAACGTCATGTTTGTATTATTCAGTGTTGGTAGTTATGAGCTTTTTGACCTTTGTGGGGAAAAAAACTAAAAGGGGGAAATTTCGAGAACCTATAATCCTTGAAGAAATTCCGTATGAATAGATGGAAAAACGCTGTAAAATTTTGGTGACATTTACAGCTAAACTAGTTATTTGACCATACAGTTTGTTCAGATAATTTGTAATTTGTGTATATGCATCTGCTAGCCTTATGTCACGATTTTTTTAGAGCTCAAAAACTCCGTACCCCAACTCAAGAAACAAACTTATATGCGCACAACACTATATCCGTCATTTAGTTCAGAGAATCAGCTGATACATATATGTATACCTACTAACTTTCATTATTTTACGACAAAGATTCCTTGTTTACAGGGTAGAAATTATTTTTAAATAATTTGGGGGGGGGGGGATATAGGTTATCATTTCGAGACTATGCAGTTCAGTTCGTACAATTAAAATGGAACTTCACTTAGGTAAGTTCGTTTAATTTCTAATTGTACTTCACTGCAGTCTCTTCATGATACAGAAGACATGTAGATGTTTAGAGAGTCGTAAAATAATTATAACATACATTTAAAAATATTTTTATAAGTACGTATTTTTAGTTTAAATAATCATAAAATTTAGCATTCGAACTTAAAACAATTGATAAATCTTCATTAGTGATAACCTCCCTATTATGAAACTGAGCAAAATTGTCGAAGAACTGCTCCAACCAGCTGTTCTTCTGATGGTATCAATGCTGACACCCAGGCGCTTAGCCGTCGAGCTGGCTGCGTGTCGTGTACTGTGTGCTGAAAATATCGACACGCCTATATTCCGCTCATTTCCAAAGTAGTCTTGATCCAGCGGCTAAGCGTCTGAGGCGTCACTGCTTTGTGTGGTTTTTTACGCAATAAAGAGGTTGCCGCTGCACCGTGTCATGCATCTGTCTAATATCTGTTTGAAAAATAGAATTTTCCTGTGTAAAAAAAAAAATAGTATAAAAATGATCAATTTAAACGAGGATAAAAATATGGGAAAAATTAAAAACTTGATCTAGCAACCCTGACACTGTTTTGATTAGGGATGGACAAGTGAAAAAGAAATTGAAATGTATCGATATTTTTAAGCAGCATCGATATTGTTCGAGTGGAAAATATCGATATTTCGCCAGTTTTTAGTTTATCGAATCAAAATATTTTCTTTTACATAGGCCTACATGGGCACTTATAAAACGTCGACAGAAGGTGCATGGTTCGGGTTGGTCGTTTCTTATAGAGAAGAACCGGCAAGAAACGTCATGGTTACTCTTATAAAATCATTTAGTTTTACAATATGAATGTTACAGCGTTAGTACTTATATGTGGGAGGACATCGTAGGCCCCACAATCAGTCGTTTCTAACTTCAAACCGTGGAACAAGATAAAGCAAAAAAAAAAAACGCATCTAGGAATTTACAAGGCTTACAATGCACAGACATTCACAAACAATCGGTAAATAAAAAAGGAATCTAATATTGTAAGGCTAAATTAAACAATTGACATAAATGTTGTCGTCGGTGCTGTAACTATTCAGAAAAATTAATGAACGGTGCAATGATTAGAAAACTATTGTAAAACATCTGAATAAAAAGAATGAAAAAAAAATTAAGAATAGGTACAGACATCCATTTGTGTCGTTTATCAGCTGCCAAAGAACCCGCATGAGCGGAAGGAACTAGAGCCAAACTTCTTTATCTTCAACGTAGTCTTTAATTTTGTAATATGCTTTTTTAAAAAGGACACGACTAATGAAGTTTTTTAACTTTTCATCTGTCAGTTCTGTAACTGACTTTGGCAACTTATTATAAAAGAGTACCTATAGGTACTGTGCAAAAGAAATGAATTGCTAGTTTTTGTTAATCTAAATTTAGGTTTTACTATTTCGTGTTTACTGCATGTGTTTATAAAGGCACGGCTGGGACCTAGAGGAGGATTAAGGTATCCCTTCTAACTTTGAAATTGTCTGTATACTTATATTGCAGCGGGATTTTTCCAAGTTAACAATGCGCGAGGAGCTTGCAAGGAGAATCTAGTAACATTGATCACGAAACCAGAGTTGCTTTAACCTCTACCCCGTTCCATTTATGGAACGGACGGACCTTTGCCTTGAGCCTCGCCGTTCCATTTATGGAACGGCTCGAACCAGCAAACTTAAACGCTAATATAAAAAAAAGTAAATTTCTAAATCGCTCTGTCAAAATTTACCTCTATGGTCAACTAGTAGTCGATTCAAACAAAATTAATCGTTAGTAATACTAAACGGCACAACATTATTAAAAAAAATATAGAAACTCGTCTATGTCGAATGTCAAACGCAATGGCAACCCGTGTTATTATGTTCGGAAAAGTGTTGTTTTTGTGAGATATACGTTGTAAAACTTTGGTAAGTAAATGTATAGTATGTTATAAGTGTATAATGCAACTTTTTAGATAGTCATTTGCTTGAAAAAATAACAAAAAAATTATGATTTGAGCCAACAAAAAATCCTTTGTTGTGAAGTTTGTTAGTCGAAATAAAAAAAAAATATTTGACTCTTGAACCATGTAAAATGGTCTTGGAAACAATAGTAGCAAAGAAAAAATAGTGATAATTCATTATTTCATGTATTCGAGGCATATCTATTCATATTTATTGATATTTCAAGTATTTTCATGCTTTGAACAGCGGAATTCTAAAATGGCCGATTCTAACAAGAAGTTTGAGTTAGGATCTTATAAGAATAATGTATGTAGGACTCCTAAAAAACACTGTCATTAGATTACTTGTATATTTGTGATGTTAGATATAAATTTTCGTGTAAATTGAATGAGTAGTTTTACCAAACAAAAATAAGCAACGAAAACAGACGTATTTGCTGCGACCTCTCTCATATTTATGGGATATGTATAATTCTCAAGTAGTTCTAAAAGAGTTGGTTATTATTAATAAATGGCCCCGTTCATCACGAACCCGACACTGTTTACCGTTTAAGATTAGAGCTAATATAACTCGAGTTATAAGTGTTTATCTTTACGATATCGGATGACTCACGCAATGGCGTAATCAAGGGGCCCCCGAAGGGTTTCACGCGGGGTTTTACTGTTACGCGCGAAAGGACAGTGAGGTTAAAAAGTATATCGAAATTTATACGAATTCGATAGTCTAAAGTAAATATTGACTATCGAGTTATCCCAAAATCAACAATATATATCGATAATTGTATGGAAAAATATCGATATTTTTTGCCCAAGCCTAGCAGTACTCGTGACAATTTGACATTTAAAACGTAAATAAACTGTTTTTGCAGAACAATAAATAAGTTTTGTTGTGGGGAAACTCTTCGTACTATGTGAAACTTGTAAATTGTAATCGTAGAGGTGTAAGGGAAAAAAACTAGTACTAAGTACCTACCGCACAACTTCACAGGTGTATTGAAACAAAAGTTTCTAGAGGTTATCCAAACAATGAACCTAACAATGAAATATACCAAATTCAAAGGTAAGAAAAGCCGACGTAAGTAAGTGTCTAATGCGTTAATGCTGTTAGTTAATAATTCCTTATTGATGTCTTATATGCGTCTTGTTTTGCAGGTCATCTCCAGAAGTTTGAACTCTGGGATACTTGACCAGCAGCAGACTCAATTCAAGCTCCTTGAGAGATATGGAAGAACCCTTCAGAGATATGGAAGAACCCTTCAGAGCTGTATTTGCTCTCCAGGGTGCACATTGGTATTTATAGCTTGAAACTCGATGCCTGGTTTCTACAATGTCAACCTGTCTAGCACACATGTACACAGCTCACACAGTCTCCCATGTAGACTGAGAATTTCCATCTTTGGGTCCGGACGTCTTCAGTAACTTTTTGCCACAGTGTCCTTGGCAACTACTACACATTGCATGTGTGCTTCAAATTCGGCATCTTCTGCATGAAGCTATCATGGAGGCTTTTGTGAGGTCAAATAAGCTAAACAAATTAAAATATTGTGATACACTAGTGTCCAGTAATAGTAGTTTGTATGAAAATTGTGTTGAATTGCATTTATTTTGAATAAAAAATCATTTGAAGTTATGTTTTGTGTTGTTGGAGTCAAAGTTTTATTTACACCTATCCATAAAAAAAGGAATGTAGTTATTATTTTGTAGGTATTTTATATAAAAGGTAAAATCCATTCAAGTGTGACTTGAGGTCATTCAAACTAACTTAAGTACTATAGTAGGTACTTAAGTTATATATTTTCTGTTGTGTTATTTTAATAAAAGCTTGCCGTTACCTTTGTTTTTCTGCTCTATTTGTTGTATTGTTTTCAGCTAAGCATGACATTTGGACAAACACATTGAATTTAACTCATAATTATAATTTTACTGATTACAGGCTTTTACTATTATCATGGTTGAGTTTGATTCTCATATCTCAAAATTTTTATTCAGATTAGTTAATGAATACTGAGTCATGGATCAGCAGCCAAACAGAAAGAAAGGAAGTAAAGCAAAAAAGTGTCTCAAATCTATAGAAATGAACAGAGCCATTTTTGGGGAGTGAGTCTACACCTACTGCGACAGTGTTGATGAAAAGTGGACAAGCTCTCTTACCATCTTAGTAATGTTGTACTGAACAGTCATCAGGTTACCCCTGTATTCCTGCTGTCCACGTAGGCCATGCCCCTGCTAAAGGGGACAAAGTGAATTTTAATAATAATTCAAATTACTTCCTGTTGTCCCTGTAGGCTGTCCCGGTTAATTTATTGTAATACCTATATACTTTTCAGATTATTCAGCAGTAATATAAAAGCGTATCAGCTGTTTCCTACAAAAGTGCTATACCTACACGGTCAAAATGTATGGGGCATTTCTCCACTAAATGGAAAATCAATGTCTCAAGCTAATTTTATATAATAAATCTTGATATGTCTCAGTTTCTTGTATCAATAACGACATAGTACTAGGTATTCTTGGCTCGCCACAGCTTATTTAGTCATTTAATGGAATATTTGAATAAATTGACCGCAAACACTTAAAACACAGTCCCCCGGTACATCCCTTTTCCAGAATTAAAAATCTTGTTACAAATATTATTATTTTTTTCATTGATAACTGAATGAAAAATATCCCAATACATTAAAATAACGGTAATCATCTATAATAAGTACCTACATCACAATTATATTTTTACAACTGAATTTTAATCAAAATATCTATGTGCGAATGCTGTCCTTAAATTATTAAAACAGTCCCCTGTTGAAATTTTAAAATAGCGCAGCGAGTTTTAATAACTACAATTAGTTTAAAATAATTAATTATCTTGTATGTAGCCACATCTGTTTTGTTAATTTGACATTCCTAAATGGTATTATTTTATTAAGTACTAGCTGTACCCGGTATGCGTTGCAAAGCACTTTTTCCTACCTAACTACCTACCTACCTTACCCTATCCTACCTACCTACCCTACTCTACCTTACCCCAACCTACCTACCCTACCCTACCTTACCCCAACCTACCTGCCTACCCTACCCTACCTTTCTCACGTTTTAAACCTTCCCTGGCCTACGACAAAAATTTCAAAACCAACATCAGCTAAATCGGCCCAGCCGTTCTCGAGTTTTAGCGAGACAAACGAACCTCAATTGATTTTTATAATATAGAAGATTTTATGTAAAAGTGACAGTCCCCTGTCATTTCATAGCACAGGGGACTGTTCATACCACAGGGGACTGTTGTATGACTGTTTGATAGAACAAGAGTTTTTAACAAGTCTGACATACCAAACTGCGCAACTCTCACCATTAACAGTATCGTCTCTTTCGTAAGTATTATCTTAAAATGCCACCGAAAAAGTGACAAGAGAAGATAGAAAAGAAACGTATAGCTGAGCTTTAAGATATCAAAGACTCAAAATTGACCCTCTGAAAAAAGAAAAAATGAAAGAAAAAGAAAGGCAGAAATATAAGAAGAAGGAAGTCGTCGTGAGCACAAGGCTGTCAAAATGTCTTGGAATGAGCATGGTTCTAAATATCGTGCAAAGAAAAAAGCGATTGAAAATATAATAAATACTTTTGCAAGGGAAAATACACTTGATTCAGAGGATCCCATAGAAGAACGTCTGGCACATTTAAGACCATCAGAAAGTGCATTAGCTGAAGCAAGAAAGAAAAAGCCTTGAAAAGATTGAGGAAACAGACGGAAATATCGGTTGTGATAATAAATTAGCAGTAGTAATGTTTCTTTGTTTATTTTTTTTATTATTATTAAAGAGAGTGACTAAGTTGATTTTGTTCAAATTAAAACAAATTTTACTTATAGTCACTTTTCTTGGCAAATGTACCTTAAGAAAAATGACTATAATAAGTTAAATTTGTTTTAATACTGTTGATTTACTCCAAAAAAAATACATATTTTAAGAAAAATAAAGACTTTGATTTCTTAAACAAATTACTAATTGTTTTTTTTCTATAAAAACATTCCCCTGGATAGTTCAAACAGTCCCTTGTCACCGGTTTGCATAAAATCGTCCATAACTCAAAAATCAAGACGAATATGTGTGGGCAAATCAACTCAACTCAAAGCGTTTATTTCAATTAGACCATTACAGGCACTTTTGAAAGTCAAAAAAACAAAAATAACGCTAAGCTACAGTCCCAGTCACAAGGCATAATAACTTGTGAAAGTACTGTAGTTGCCCATTCCAAAGCGTAGATCTCTATGGAGAAGAATGGGCAAGAAACTCCATGGACACTCTTTTAAATCAAATTATGTTACAAAATCTTGGTTACATCATTCATGTTAAGAATTACAAATATGTGAGAACGATGTAGAAATACGGGCAAGTTAAGAGCGTCCAGAGTAAAAGATTAAATCAGCAATACAAAACCAAAAAAATTAAAATAAACCGTGGCAGCTAAGAGATGACCAGTCACAACTAACAGCGCCCGTTCACGAACATCACGCATGTATCAGCCATCATTCAACTCAACCATATTGAAGGGAACTAAATGACCCGACACACCCGCCACCATCAGCGTGACATTTAAGTGAGCATGACATTCACTCAACTACCAGGGTATATTCGCGTCAATGAAAGATGTAGGTACTCAGTAAATGGTGGCTCTGCAGTACATAGTACTCACACATGTGCTATGCAATTATATAATACTAGATTGAATCTATACAGTGCAAATATATTTTTACAATCTTCTGCAGCTTCCACAGTAACTTCACATGGTAATTTGATAGCCCCTATGGTTGTGGAGCAGGACCAGCATTGAGCCAAGCATTTTTATCATCAATGTAATCCCCCAACTTATAATATGCTTGCCTACATAGTGTGCGTTTTATGCAAGATTTAAATTTAGTTTCATTCAGTTGTTGAATGGGGGGAGGTATTTTATTGTAACATTTTAAACAGTACCCCATGAAAGATGAGTCTACTTTAGCCAACCTGAAACCTGGCTGAACTAGTTGGTACCTGTTTCTAGTATTATAGTGGTGCCGGTCACCTCTTTTACTAAATAAATGCAGATTTTTCCTAACGTACATGATGTTTGCATAGATATATTGACAAGGTACAGTCATGATGTTAATTTCCTTAAACAGTTCTCTTAGAGAATCGCGCCTACGCAGGTTATATATGGCTCTGATGGCTCTTTTCTGCAGAATAAATATAGACTCGATGTCTGCAGCCGGCTTTTTTAAGATTCATTTTATTAACAAACATTCTCGACATTTAATAAAATTAGTTTAGGACAGTGTTGTATGGACGAATTTCCAAATAGCAGAAAAACATCCGTTTACAGTTGTCTTTTTTTAATACTTATAAAAAAAAAAACTAAGTGGCCAGTTCAGAATGATGTACTGAGTATGTGCCTAGCGTTTTCGTTTCGATAATTATAATTTTTACATTTTTTTCTGTTCCCGATATTTCGGCGCACGGATAAACCATGGTTATTGCGGGTGTTTATCTATACTAATCTATACGTATATTATAAAGCTGAAGAGTTTGTTTGTTTGCTTGAACGCGCTAATCTCAAGAACTACTGATCCGATTTGAAAAATTCTTTCAGTTTTAGATAGCCCTTTTATCGAGGAAGGCTATAGACTATATATCATTACGCTACGACCAATAGGAGCGTAGCAACAATGAATAATGTTTCAAAATCGGGAGTTTTATTTTCCTTTTGAGAGCTTCCGCTGCGTGCGCTGCGTAAACGGTTAAAGTTTCGCAAAAATCATGTATTGAATTGTTTCCCTTTAAAAGTTCTAAAAAAAAGTCCGCGACAGCATATGTCTATCTGTTAAGGTTGACTCACTATAACCTTCTTATGCTGACCAAATTTGTTCTAAAATAATGCATTATTTTTGAAGGTGTTTTTGAAGTGAAACTTCTTATGCGACTTCCAACAAGGTCGCGTTAAACGTTTAACGCTACCATGGAGGGGGAATAGAAAGAGACAGAGCGAGAGTGAATGCGTGATACTCGAACGCCGTAGTATACCTGTAACAGGCCAGCGCGAGCGTGGTTCTCTTTGTACTATGGCCTAAATTATATTTTGTGGATGGGTGATCAAGGTTAAGCGACGGTTGCCCAGGTCAGTGTGTGGATGGGTGATCAAGGTTAAGCGACGGTTGCCCAGGTCAGTATGTGGATGGTTGATGAAGGTTAAGCAACGGTAGCCGAGGTCAGTATGTGGATGAGTGATCAAGGTTAAGCGACGGTAGCCGAGGTCAGTATGTGGATGGATGATCAAGGTTGCGTTAAACGTTTAACGCTACCATGGAGGGGGTATGAAAGCACTCATTTCCACATTACGACGTTTCACTTCTTCCGCGCGGAGGGACTCCACGCACTATTTTTTATAAACATGATATAATTCCTTATATCCAAATAAATACGTTATCCATCACAAATATTTAATTTAAAGCAAAATTGCCCTTTGCATCATTCGATTTCAATGAATATCTATACCTAATACATATGTATTATAAAGCGTTTGTTTACCTACTAAATCATTTGACATTTTGTTAGATTGACAAGAAGTAAATAAGGTTATCCCTTTTACAATGTTTAGGCAACCAATGTCAGATACAGAGTTAGTCATTCGAGTTCTGATAGATTAGCAAAAAATATCTTCATACTCATAACACGGGCCCTTAGCCCTACGATTTACGAATGACAGACCTATCGAAAAAGATTAGGTAAGACTAGGTATAGTGTAGATTATGGGATTTCCAAAGTTTTACATGCATTTTATTAAAACATACAAAAACTACAAATCCGTTTATGTCTTAGGTCTACGATTCTCAACAAACAATCGGGGTTCCACAAACTTGCTCGTCGAAGGCTACAGCTTCAGGAAGGAGTACTCCTCAGGAACCAGGGTGCGGTGGCGGTGTTCCAAGAGAGGCTGCCCGGCGACTGCCGTGACTATCGACAATGAACTGCTGTGCACCAAAAAATGTCACAAACACTGACTTCCCTGACCTGAACGAGAGATACAACGGAAATATTGATACTGATTATAATGGCTGTAGCCGTCGGTGTCCGTTAGTGACCGGACCTTCCCCACGGCGACTTGTGGTGGTCTCAATCTTGGCCGCAGAAGCTCCCACCAACATGTTTTTGTGTGAATTTTTGCCACAACTGGCCGATGTTCTAAGGGCTCGATGCGCATTCGAATAATTTAACCTGAGGGCCTATACAAAGGGACAATCTATCAGCAGTAAATGTTGGTGTGACTAAGTCAAAAATATATTGCTTAAGCATAATCAGCCTGTAATGTTCCCACTGCTTGGACACAGGCCGCCTCTCTATGAGATGAAGTGGGATGTAAATTGTAGTCCACCACGCGCACCCTGTGCGGGTCGGTAGACACCACGTTTCCTTCACCGTATTGAGAGCAGTATAGATGAAAATATACCTATTGGACAAAGTAACGTGCCTGCCTGGTTAGAACTCACGACCTGCAGCTCGTACGTCAATACGTTACGTATGTTTTTGATGGCATGGTTGACGCATTGGTTGATCGATTGACTGCGCTTCGTGTCGCGGGTTCGATCTCCGCACGGAACAAATATTTGTACGGTCTACAGATAGTTGTTCTGGGTATGGCTGTTTGTGTATATGAGTGTTTGTAAACGCACCCACGATACAGGAGAAATTCCTAGAGTGTGGGGCAATGTTTTAAAAAAATAAAAACATCGGGGCTGTAGGCTACCGCTGGGCCACCTCTGTTCACTTATACATTGGATTGGCATAAACTACCGAAAACTTCTGTCTATCCTGTAAAGAGTCGTTGTAGGAACACAAAACGCTCTAAAAGCAATTGCCAGTTTGTGTAGCCCCCGGCGCGGTCGACCGTTGCCTGCGTAATGTACCGGGTCCATTAATTGAACATTTCTTAATTGATTGGATGATTAAAAGGTTGTATGTTATTAGGGATACTGTAAAATGCTCTTGTCTATTTTCTGATTACTGATCAAGAAATTAATAGTGAAATCTACAAGTATTATAAAGTTTGATGTCTTTTACCATTAAGGATTTTGAAGTGTTATTATAAACTATTTTTAATTGTCGCTTGAATTTTATTGTAAACCTTTAAAATTAATCTGCATGTTTAAGCTTTCTTAAATTAAGTCCTTACAACTTTTTATTAATATTTAAATTATATAAATATTTTGCTTTTAGAAACGGTGGAGTTTTGCCGTACGGCTCGTGGTCGTATAGGAGCACTGTTCAATGGTCAGAAATTCTACAAGAACTACCGTGGGAGCGACGGAACGGTGTCATGGATCTGTCACAACAAGCATCTTTGTAACCGTTGGATCAAAACCAAGGAACGTTATATTATCTCCATGTCTGAAAAGGGGCATTCACTTGAATGTATTGAGTCGGATTTAGAAGCCTATGAGATACCTACTTGAGATGTAACTAGCGAGGTAGGAGTAAGGTCGCTCACTCATGTTTAGGTAACGGGTAATTTAAAGTGTTATGTGTTGTAGGTATGTATACTTTCGTTATATTGGTTCAAATTAACCTCAATTCATTTTGATCGTAATTTCTCGCTAATGTCAAAACTGTTCATCACAATTTAACTTTTTTTTGAGATATCATAAAGGTCTTCGTAGTCAAGTAGGTAGGCATAGGGAGAGTGGCAATAGTGCATCTACCTACTTAATCTTATCATTATGTTTTTTTTTTCATGTCAAAACTACTTAATAATTAAGGAGTAAGAACTTAATGATCATGGTAGTTAAAAACTAATTATTAGGTAAGAAATCTATCTAATACCTAAGATAAAACATATTTAAAATTGTAATCTGAAAGATCTGAAAACCCAGTGTATGTAGTTTTTAGGCAAATAAAATGTAATCATCTAATTGCGGAACCTATGTAGGTAATCGAACTGCAAATAAAAAGATCTCTGATAAAATTATTTATTTTGTGTTTGTGAGATATTTTATCGTAAGATCTGCGTTACGATGTACAAGGTGTAAGGGACGCCGACACGAACACGCTTATTACGTACTCAGTACATCATTGTCACTTGCACCTTGTATTGAGGGCTATTTATGTGAAAACTGACATTAATAAAAACAAAAATAACATAAAATAAAGTTTTAGGTATTGTTGAGTTCTTCACAACGACGAAAAGGCAGCTTGGAGCCGAGTTTGAAGGTAAAAGGTTCTTCAGGAACTATCAGGGGAAGGGTGGCGTGGTCTCCTGGAACTGTCAGTTCAAGCCCTGCAACCGCAGGATCAGGACGAAGGGGCACTACGTCATTGGAGTCTCGCAGAAGGAACACTCAGAAGAATGTCTGGCGAGTGATTGTTGATTTGTTTTATGCAAAAGGTGACTGTATACATGTAGTGTGTGTGTTAATTCTCTGACTTTTGAAACTATACCTAGGTGTAGAAATATCTTACAATGGTTGGAGCTTCCAGATATTGTAGACATGTTTCAGAAATAGGACGAAGCAAATGGAGAGTACCTAGTCAGGATGGAGTATGGGAAAAAGTGTGAGTGTATGTAATATGTGTGAATATAAGAACATTTTGAAGACATTTTTTAACTTCGTGTAACTTTGTATAAGTTCTTATTAATACGCGTTCAATTCATCGATTATAAAGTGTCACAATAAGGCATGTATATCAGTATTTCTATATAGTGGAAAGAGCTCATGCCTGTCTAATTTAATTTACTGACGTAATCTATGACGTGACGTGAGACGTTTTAAATAGGCTATTAAATCGATGAAAATACTTTTGTAGTTTGGATTTATGTTTTGATTCTTGGCATTCGAGTCGACCCTTACCGTTGGGTAAGTATGAAGGCTTTGTCATGTACCGACACCAAAGCGTTAAGCATTAAACCACCCCTGTAATACCTGAAGGATTAGGCAGAAGTATAGTAACCCTACATTTCGACAGCTTTGTTCAAGTCCCACGTAATAGGAGGCCCGACTATTGCCATCTACAGCACCTGCCTGGCATATATCTAGACTCTGTGGCTGCTACTGAAACAAGTATAATAACACTTTGTATGACCTGGGCATGGAAAACAATATTTTATGCTCAGCAATAGCGCTTGCTAGACCAACGAGGCAGTCAAAGGTTAGAGGACTTAGTAAGTTACAGTCGCTTTAAAAAAAAGCGGGAAAGAGAGAGGCGGATTCCTACACCGTGGGAAGTAAGATAGGATACTATCTTGGTAGCAAAATCACTTGACCTAGTTCCATCCCATTTTAAAACAACATACCATTTAGGCCGGACGGCACCTGGTGTTGTGGGGCAGCTACGGAGAGACCTATGCCCAACGGTGGACTGCGATCCCTTCTTTACCATTTTAGTACGGTATCCTAAAATCTAACACAACTAGTGTGTGTGTATGAACGTACAAGTATGCCAAGATTGTTTAAATTATATTTTTCACATCTGAAGGTTATAAAATCTAAGAAATAAATTGTTTTGTAATAATATTTTGTCGTTTTATTCCGTTCTCCGTTATGATTTTGAAATAATTAGTAAATAGACACCCCTATTTTTTATTTTCATTAAAATGGATAAAGTTAGAAATGAGTAGGTATATAAGAGGAAGTTTGAAAGTGGAGCCTGTTACAAAAAAGATGAAAGGGAGTCGTCTGTCTTGGTATGAACATGTGATGAGGAGGGATGGAACACATGTGACTAAAAGAGTGATGAATATGAATGTGGATGGATGGAGAGGGAGAGGAAGAGCAATGAAAAGATGGATGGATTGTGTAAAAATGATATGAAGGAAAAAGGAGTTAATGATAGCATGGCGAATGACAGAGGAGAATGGAGGAAAGAGACGTGTTGCGCCGACCCCAAATAAAATGGGACAAGGGCAAGAAGATGATGATGAGACCCCCTATTTCATCCCGTGATGTGAGTTGTTTTTCATGGTACGGTCAGCAATGAAAGTCGCTATGCAATCATTTAAAGTTGTATCCAAAATTATAAGACGTCTTAGTTTTAGAACGATCCATATTAACAGACTGGAGTAAAACACATAACAATATTGTTATCAATGGTTACACAAATTCGCAAAACAATATTTTACATCAGATCACACTGATCAGCACAAAACTTGGTGTAATATTGATAAGTGTTAACCGACTTCTGATGCCAACTGTACCATATTATTTCAGTTACGTAGCGTATTTTTTTTAATCATTATTTAAAAAAAAAAACTCACGAGTCGTAAGCATAGATTAAACTATGTTTAAATTTTTCAGTGGCGTCAGATAATCGACTTATATTTGAGACTACAAGGTTTGGCAACCCTATCATAACCTGGGGCAGGTATCGGTTTACCAAGAAGCTGGAACGACGTGTGAAGACTTGGTGGGAGTGCACGGCGAGGAAGAGCTGTGGTTGTCGATGCGTTGCTGTCACTGTCAACGATAGACTGGTGAAGCTCAATGGATGGCACAACCACTAGGAACCCCACCAACACACCATGTTGAAGTGGATACTAGACAGTGCGACTTTACGAACGTTTTAAAAAAATGGAATGGTTGAAACTTGAATTTTATCATGATGTACAATTTTATCAAAAGTGATAGTATTGTTTTCTATTGCTATAGTTTATCATAACTCTTATACATATAGGTAGCCTAACAATATTATTCCTTTATGATTTCCCTAGTGTTTCAGTAAACCATTTGATATCGTTGTTTGGACATCGTGGTTGTCTCATTATTTTTCTAGCAGTCGCAATGTCGTCAGCTTTATAACTTAAAATGCTCATGATTTTGATGGATAATAATATGCTAGATTGGGCTCGTAGATTTTTTTTTTGTAACAGAAGACATGACTAGAAATATTCTGAGACAAAAACTTATAGTGGCTACCAAATAGTCAAATAACGAGGTTTGTATAAGTCATCATCATCATTTCAGCCGAAAGACGTCCACTGCTGGCGTCCCCCAACGCCACATTGACATAAGGGGGGGGTTTTGCCATAATCGCCACGCTTGGCAGGCGGGTTGGCGATCGCAGTACGGTTGTTACAAAAGCACAGAGAATGCTGCTGCCCATTCTCTGGCAAGTCCCTTAGTCGGCTCTTACGACACCCAAGGGAAGATATGGGATGGTGCTATTCTTTACGTCCGACACCATACAGAACTTGTTGTACTGTTGAACTTGTTGTATAAGTACCTTGTTGTAATTGCTTCTTTGTTACTGTTATGTCGTAAGTAATAGAATGTACGAATAATTGAATAAGTAAGGAAGTATTGTAATTAGCTGACGGAATAATAAAGAAATAAACATTACCTAACATTCATCGCTCTAAAATATTTTTAGTAGAAATCTATAACGAGAAGGGTAGGAGTATAATGATCTATAAAAATTGTATTAAGTATTAAATAATATTTTATCAAACTTTGATTAATCTGCAAAAAATTGTCCAAGGGGACAAATTGGTCCAAAATTCTAACTGATCGATAATATTAAAGGTAGTCAATGTGTGAGGTGGACATAGGTAGTTTTATTTTACAGCGATTCATATTTATTTCATGTGGAAAAATTAACCGGTATATTACATATTGACTTGTTATGAATTAACGTTCCATTTAATTTATATGGAAAAGTTGTACCTAATCCTTATTATGAATTAAAGGTTAGAAAGTTTGTATTATTTCTCTTGCCATCCCTGTATGATTTGTGTTTGCATACCTTGCAGGATTATGATTAGGAGCTCATGGCTAAATAATAACAGCCACACGGGTCGATCTTTAAGGTTAAGCCGTGCTTGCCGAGGTTGGTCCGTGCCTCGGAAAGCACGTTAAGCCGTTGGTCCCGGCTGTCATTTGTAGATCTTTGACAGTCGTTAAGACTAGTCAGAAGCTTTGCTTCTGACTAGTCTTAACGACTGTCAAAGATAATCCCTTCCTATAAAATACTGGTACTCAGCTGCATCCGGCTAGACTGGAAGCCGACCCCAAGATAGTTTTGGAAAAGGCTAAGCAGATAATGATGATGTCTTAGTGCAGGATACTTATTGTATACTGCTTGCATGTAGATTATCACAAACTCAAAATATGGATAAAGCTGGTAATGTTTCTGATATATTTCAGAGCAATCAGAGCCAACATTTGACTTATCTCAACGCGGGAACCTCGTAGTACAAATAGGGCCGTGGCGGTTCAACAAACATGCGTGTTGGGGGTCCAAGGTTCGCTGGACTTGCATCAAGAAGAAGAACGGCTGTACTGCAGCCATTACTACTGTTGACAGTGTCATCGTCAAGACTCTTAGCAAACATAATCATTAGGTTTAGAGTTATTTTAGTAATGCGTGATGGTCTTTTAATTCTTTTGAAAGTGACGAATATGGGGTAGTTGTTAGGATATATGAGGTTTATCCTCTTTAGAATGTGACCAGCTGCTTGACTAGATGATCTATCGTTATTGTAAATCAAACAAAATAGAAGCTAGAAAGAACTTTATAAACTAAGACTTGTGGTTTTAAGATTGACTGTGTTATAGCAATAAAATAGATTGATTTTTAAACATGTTTGTTGTGTATCCTTTCGACGTGCTTATAATAATACTTTATTAGAAGCACGTCGAAAGGATACACAACAAACTTGTTTAAAAATCTTCAACTTAAAATTTAGGGGTCAGGTAATAATCTTTTGTCTCAGCAGGTGAGCATGTCCTGTATTAAAAACTGTCATGTAGCAAATTTAAGGGCTAATTTATTCGAATAAATATATCCGTTTATGTACGTATGTGGCGAAATATTGACATGTTCTAGTTGTTAGTTATATTATTAAGTATTTAGGTAGGTACGTAATCAGATTATCTTGAGATTGAATAAATAGCTTATCTGTAGAAATTTACATAAAAAGAGTTAACGCTTTGTAACATAATATTGATAAAAGTTTTAAATAATGTTAGTAAATATTCAATTTTCGAATCCTTTCTTTTATTTTGTCCGAAGCACGATTCCCATTTTTCTCTTAGCTGTTTACGAAAAGGGTTTTCTGTATATTCCTAACTGGCGGTTTATTACATCCATTTTGTCATCTATTTAAATCTGTGGGAATCCTTTGATGGCTCAGCTAAATTCCAGCTTGCCGCGCTTGACTCGATGGATCGAAGAGCAAAGAGGCCGATTGACGACGTAAAATTGGTGGATGCCAAGCTTCATTGTTTGGCTCATCGCCGCAAGGTTGCCTGCTTGTCGGTCTTCTACAGGTTGTACTACGGTGAGTGTGCCCAGGAACTGCACGTCCTCGTCTCACCGGCCCCTTTCTACCATCGGACATCTAGACGCACTGCAAGTTACCATCCCTACCTCATCATTCATCATTATCAGCCTATAATGTTCCCACTGCTGGGACAAAGGCCTCCTCTCTATGGGAGGGAGTGGGCTGTAATCCACCACGCGGCCCCAGTGCGGGTTGGTATCCCGACCTAACTAAGCGTTTTCACACGTCTTTCTTAATGCGTACAGCAAAGGAGTGGAGCTCTCTGCCTGCGTCTGTGTTTCCGAACGCTTACAACCCTAATTTCTTCAAAGTAAGAGTGAACAGGCTTCTTTTGGGTAAGCTCGTACCATCGTCGACTTTGTCTCTGTCATCTCTGACCTAGACTAGAGTCGAGAGCAAACCCATCGCAACTAAAAACAATATCCCTACCATAGACAACAGTAATCACCTGTCATATTTGACAGCTGTCAGACGTAGATATACTCACACATGTCTAGTGATAGAAATGCGCAATACTAATTCTACCATGCTTAGGTACCTCTTGGCATCCCGTACACACCAGCGATTGTGCACGTGGCTCGGGCTGCATTTGTATGTGAATGATGAATGGATAATAGTACTGTCGTATTCTTACAATGATTTTGTAAAATAATAGTATCTTCCCTTTTATTGGTGAATGAATATAGACGGATCTGTAATCATTCATCAGGTACTAAATAATTATTGTTTTCAGATCTTAACCCTGTTTTTACGCAATCTCAGCGAGGTAACCCGGTCATCATGATCGGTCAGTACCGCTTTAACCGAAATAATAAACAGGGCAACAGAACAAGATGGGTGTGCGTCAAAACTAAATCTGGCTGCAGAGCGTCCCTACACACCGTGGACAACGCCATCGTCAGAGTGTGGGGAACCCATAACCCGCTAGCTCACACTACTGCTAATAGATTCTAGTACAGAATTAGTATCGAACGTAGTCGGGGCTATGGTCCCCAGATAAGACATGCCTCGTCTTGCAATAAATATGCAATAATTTTCAAAGCGTAAGGTGTAGCTTCACGTAGAGATATTTTGGTGTTTTTATTATTCCGATACTGTAGTGTAGACACTAAAGCATCGGATATTTAAATTGACGGTTTGGTAGTTCCTATGGTTAACTCCAATATATAATCTGTCATGACATTGCAAAAATTATCTATTTAATGTTTTTATATATATTTTTTTTAACTTCTGTGGTGACGGTGTTGACTCCAAAGATGTTCGGTTACATACATTCATTACATAATTTGATACTTAATATTGTAGTTCTAACTGCTCACATCACACTGACATTACCAGCCTGTGAAGTTTAAACTAAGCTAAGCCATGCTTATTATCGGTTGTTCCTATGAACTAAGAACAAAACGATCGATATATCTCACTTTAATAAGAGTATTAACCCTCAAAGGCAAAGGGTTGTTCACTTGGCGTAAGTTAATTGTTTGTTCATTTATTAACGTTATTATAGTAACGATCTAAGTCGAGACATGACTTATCCTGTATTCCCAGAAGTTGTATCGTATATAGTTTGTATGTTGGTGTGAAATAAATATGACAAAAAGGTGCCAAATAATAGATGTCGCTAGTTGCGGATGTTTACTCAATGAAGCTTATATTTATTTCGGTGGATGAAATCAAATGAATTAAGATTGAAGTTAATATTATTATCAGCTGTGTTTATGATTATTATGATTTATGTCTTACTAAATAAGTGTTTAAATATAGTTTTAAGATGAGTTTGTAGCATCGGCTAACTTTAGCAATATGATAGGCTCTCGCACTAAACTGTTAATGACATAAAATTATTTAGGTTTTGGTGGTGGATAAAATGGGAGAATCTTTTATTCAGTATTTAATCATCATGAGTAATGTAATAGCTTCATACTTAAGATAAGATTACAGGTTTATAATTAATTATTTTTTAATTTGTCGTTTTCATAAGTCCGCAGTCCCACTTTTCAATGGAAATTTTTAAATATGAAACATTTGTATATCTGTTTTTTTTTTCGCTTTCAATATGAAATAAATCGTTTTCAACAGCGCTTCTACCATTTATTTAAAATTGATAGTGTCCTACACATGTCAACACATGCCCGACACATGTCACCCGTGCCATCCTTTACAATGTGTTAATAAATAAAGGAAATAATTAATACATTAGAGCCGAGTAGTGTTGCTTGGATGGGGTAGGTGTTCATTCTAATATCAGAGGTTGTTCACATTTCTGGGCACTTTCTACTACAAATGTGGTATCAACCTGTAGATTGTGATTTTGCAGATGCTGCTGTTTTTTTGGATGTTGCAGATTTTGAGGGAAAAACTACTTACCTACGTAGGGTTTTCTTCCTACCTTGATGACCAATTATGATGTCTCAAGTTACATATCAACTAGAGGCAACCAGATATTGGTGGCGGATGGCTTTCGTTTCTACAAGGAGAAAGCTGTCGGATTTAAGACAAGATGGCAATGTGGAGACAAGAGGCGCTTCAAATTAAGGCCTTCATCACAACCATCGATGGAAAAGTTGTGAAGAAAAGTTTTGGTCATAATCATAATTAAGTAATCTTTGTTTGAAGACGAAGGGCTAAGTATGATTATGATCTGACTTTTTTTGCAAAACCGTATATTAATATGAATGGTTTTGATTAGGCCCTTAGCAAACGATGGACTGTCTATCCGGCCGGTAAATTGTTACTGATGGCAGTAGAATCTATTAATTATAGTTATCTACTTGCATTCATTAATGAAAAAACCAGAATGACGGACAAAACCGGGCAGTAGAAATGTGAATATTCACATTTCCACTTCCCGGTTTGGTCCGTCCTTTACGCACAAAACCGGGAAGTTTGTCAGAAGAAAGGGGAGGCCTTTACCCAGCAGTGGGTGATCCGGCTGTTATGGTGGTGATGATGATAAAGGAATGAAGTACTTATGCCTAAATTAATACAATGCGATACGATTTAAAATACACTAATTGATGAGAGGTACGTCATCAAAATTATGTAATTACAATTTTAAAAACTTGTTTTGTATGAAGGATGTGTCTAATTTTCTAAATGATTAAAGACAACGGTTAAAAATATTGTTTTCTTCACAAAAATATAAAGTATTGGACCACTGATATAATTAATCGATTTTTTTTTAGGCATTTATATAAAAAACCTGAATTATGTTAAAATGTTTTCAGTAATCGGAATAAAAACATAAAGAGGTTCTTTGGCTTTAGAAATTGGAGGTTATCGCTTCTACAAGCTCATGGTTACTGGCTGCAAGATCAGATGGCAGTGTTCTACCAGACTCTTCACGAAATCTAAGCGTACGTCATCACTGTGTGTTGATGGTGACCCTGACTGTACCCACATTTCAAGCAATATATTGACCGCTTGGCGATATGCACGAGATACCCGGTGCATCAAGCGAGACGCGAGATGCAACGGCGACTGGTGATAAAACGAATGAAATAAGTTTTAAGCGGGCAAAACAAGTGAATGTCAACTTGTACCGAAAACTTGCAGTTGCAAACGACATGTTTCTCCACAAAGAAACATCGTTATAACGAAAAAATTATGCTGCCCCATACAAAATTTCAATACCTGTTCGACCCAAATCTATGGGGCAGCTGATATTTTCTTCGCTTAAGTGCACCCTGTTCCTTCTTAGCCCTTAAGTATGTATATACCCTTTCCGTTACACCCTGTTTAGGAAAGCACCCACGTAACAGCTCGCTCAAGTGGTAGGAGGCACAGAGTGGGCTCAGCTCTCTAGTCTCTTTGGACCTATCTGCTAACCCTAACTATTTATTGATTCCTATGTTGCCAACAATTTTAATAATTGTTAGTTACGGCTCACCTATGTTCAGTTTAGTTTGTTCTCGCCCCAATGGTACTAGATAAGAAAAAATGGGAAACTGTTTCCGTTTAATAGGTCTTAATTAAAAACAAATAATTGCAATAGTAAGAGGAAAATAAAAGGTTAAGAAAGGTATAATTTTCTATTTTAATATGAAGTTGTTATCACACAGTGCTCTTGGTGTAGCTAAATTAACTTAACAATAATTAATTTTTTCACTACTTTTTGAAACTAAATCGTTATTTCTATTTAGTTTTTCAGACAGAAAGAGGAACTCTGCTGATGTATTTGGGCGGGTTCCGTTTTTACAAAGACAGGATTTCTGGAAGCAAAACTAGATGGCGCTGCTCTACCAGACACCGTACTAAGTGCAAGGCCTTCGTCAGCACGATCGAAAACCACATCATCGTCAAGTCTTGTCTCGATCATAACCATGACAAGAGGGTCTTAAGGAATGAAAAAATAATAGGGATGATTACTGGGTAAAGAAAACGAAATTCTATTTTGTCCGTCAGTAATGTAATAATATTAGACACGTATTTTTTGTTCTATCAAATTAACAAAAAAATACTTAGTTAAAACGCATTAGAGTTAGAGAGAGAGACGGCTCATTACGTCAGAAGTAGGTATAAAATTTATCACAATCGCAATTCGCAATCTCAACCCAAAATATCTCCGTAATTTTATGATTACGTGAAAACGTATTCTTTAACGATAAGGTTGAAAATCTATTAAAGAAATGATAAAGAAAAAATAAAGAAAAAAAAAATAGTCATCATCCCTATTGTTTCAACTTTATTTTGATTATGTTTCATGTTTTAAAGCATGAAGTTTACAGAAAAACAAATGCTGGCTAAGCTTAGGTTTATCGTATTATGTAAAATTTAAATATTATAATTATGCTATCGTTACATGAGATAACGATTTATTTTAGTAACTGTCGAACTATCTGTTGCCTATATTTTTTTAAATTATTTTATTAATGGGCCTGTACCTATTGTCTATAACGGGCCACGCATAGTGAGAGGTTACGTTGTCGGAATAATATTTACATTTCTTCAATACTGATTTGATTGACTGCATAATTATGCATTTTGGACTCTTGTCTCACTCTCTTCCATTCAGAGTTTCTGACTGCTCTCGGTATTGTACGTTATTGTGGGTAACTGAGATACTGTTAGATACTTATCCAGACATCTCAATAAAACAGTAGTGTGTTTCTTGATTAATCAGTTGAACCTGAATAACTTTTTCAGCAGAATGGCTTGAAACGAGAGGAGTTGGTTACATGTTGCGAGTAGGAGATCACAAGTACAGTAAAGCTAAAAGTTGGGTCAATAAAACTCGCTGGGTATGTTCTAGAAAGACCAGAACTAGATGCAAAGCGCATTTCACTATCGTCGAAAATTAGATTGTTAGAGCTTTTTGAAACATAGTCATTGAATCAAGAAATGTATCATGAATTAAAAAAAAATTAAATTGACATGTTTTTGTCGTTTACTTTAAGCTGCTGTCTCCGTAAAATGTTGGGTGGTGTACCATTTTTATTAATCGCATTTTTTTTATCTATCAAATTTTTTATTTAATCCAGTTTCGATTTAGTAAGTTACTACTTGACTTAAGAAAAATGATTATTACTGATACTTGTTGATTTTTCTACATTTCAGTTGAATGGATACACAGATGCGGTTATTCGATGGTGAAAATAGGAAAATACACATTTAACAGGTCTAGGACTTGTATTAACAAAATTCGTTGGGCATGTTTACAAAAGTTCCAAACTAGATACAAAGCGTTCGTCACAACCGTCGACGATTCAGTTATAAGGAGTTATTTAAACCATAATCATTGATTTTAATATACTTATAATGTTTTAATCCTCGTGTTAGTCTTTATAATTTTTAACTAACTAAATTGTTAACTACCTTTACAAATAGACCATAATGAAATCTTTGGAACTATTGATCCCATTCCAAAAAAAAAACTTTCACTAACAAGAATTATTCGCGATTGTCATACTTATTGAATTAAAAATAATGTTTTTATCTTAATGAGAGTCGTTATTCATTTCTTTACCATCCTGTTACACAAAGATCATAAAATAATAGTTATTTATCCAACATGTGAGGAAAGTTCGGTTTTCCTATGAGTTTTGATTTTGAGTCTTGAGCGAACGAAGGATTGAAAAATAGAATCACGAGCGCAGCGAGCGATTATAAATTTCAATCCTGAGTAAGCGAAAGACTCAACAAAACGAATAGCAAAGTTGCATACAAAAGTTTTCACCACTCCCAACAAGAAAGTATTCAGTCATCATAGGTAAATAAATTTGTAATAATCGTAACAAAATAATTAAACCAGTGCCATCTGTGAAATTTTGCCAGAACTAGCAAAAGCCAAGCAAGTTATTTTAACCAGGTTGAGAAATTGTAGGAAATTAAATACAAAATATTAAACTTAAACTTACTTTTAATCCGAGAAAAGTATCATCTGGGGCATCGTTTAAAAATTTCTCAACTTGATATGCCGTAAAAACTTATGATTTCATGCTTTTGAACCCAGAAGACTGTATTTTAAGAAATGAAATCAGCTTATGATATTCTTTTATATTTATGTTATGTTTCGTTACCAATAATAATTTTATCATAGAATAAATACTCCACAATGTACTGGGTTGCTTCGTGGTTGAAATTTCCATGAAATAAGACTGCAAAACCGTTCCGGAGAAAGTTTTCGCATTTTTTGAAAGTCGCCATTGATTGAAGGTATCGAACGTTTTAAGATATCTTTCCTTCGATTTTTTGGGAAAAAAACTTAGTTCGGCATTTGAAAAAAGGTTTTTTAACTCTTTTGGAGTTAAACTTAAATCTTCCTCACTAGAATCACTCATTTTTTTTAGAAATCAAAATCGTAAACAAAACTTAGAATTTTCGCGCTTCGAATTTTTCTTCTAATGTCCTTCTTTCACAGGCTTCTTTCTTTGAGTGCGTTCAAAAATTATAATCCTAAATTTGACGATGTAATTTTTTCAATATTTTATTAAACTTTTTTTAGTGTTTCTGAACATTAAAAACTTGGAATAATTTGATAAATTTTATAAAAAACATTAATCTTAACTTATAAATATTTCTTTTCTAAGCATACATGTTAAGTTTTAAAGATATTTTAAAACATAAATAATTATTTATGTTTTAAAATATCTTTAAAACTTAACATAAAAAAATCAGGCAAGGTTAGTTTCTGAACGGGATCATTACTTTCCTCACTGTTCAAACAGTGAGGAAAAACCAACCACACGAAAGAAGTGTCTTTCCTGAAGACACTTCTTTCGTGCGGGAGTGGTGAAAAGAAAATTGTTCTTTAACTCCTCATTAACGGCTCCTGGTCGTGAACAGATTTCACTTTGCTTGATCCGGGGTCATTGGACGGAACGGCCATGTCCGATGGCAGTGCACCACGAAGACGAGAACCATGTGCAGAGCCAGGATCACTACCTTCAGGGAACTAATAGTGAAGTCTAATTTAAACCACAACCATTTTTACTAGCCAAATGTTACAGCCCGGTGGCTGGACAATGTTGGTCAATCTGTAAGCACTGCTATTTTTGCTCGAAGTTTGATTACATTTTAAGTAACTTTTTATAGAACGATGTTTTATTTATATTTACGGTAGATTATAGATCGTTGTACCAGTTTTCAATGACGATCGCTTCAAATACGTTTCATATTTTTGAGTCTAGGTTTTAGAATTTTTTAAATTCTAAATCTTATACTTCATTTATGTTTTCAGACATTAAGATCTTGTTTTTCTCCCTAAACTACAATAATGATATCTTTAAAGACAAGTTACATAAACATGCCATTTATAATCGTCATTAATTTACAGAAATAAAGTTCGCGACATCTCAACGGTTCAACAAATGGGCCGGCAGCAAGGAGCCCAAGATCCACTTGGTTTGTGCCAGGAGCATCCCGAACAAGTGCCGCGCGAAAGTGACCACTATCAACTACCAAGTTGTCAAGGCCATGACTGATCATAATCATAACTGACCGTTTTTGGAGAATAACGACGGATTAAATTAACTAGTAGTATTTTGAAGCTTTCCTTTTTCATAATAGGCTGTAGCTTTAAGTTGCCTTTGCGTATTAAAGATTATTAAAAACTTTTTTTTTTTCATTTAATTCCACTTAAACAAATTCTTATCAATTAGGAGATTATTTCTTACGTTTTTTTAAACACCAAACTATTTTTAACCTAAAAAATATGCAATCGAATAAATAGTTTTTAATAAATGAGTAACAGCTGCGGAATTTTGCCAAAATGCCCGTTAAAAATATTATATTATATCTTCATTTGAGCAATTAATTTGACCTAATGTTGTCCATGACATGCAATTTATAATTTTAATTTTTGTTTTACAGAAATAAGGTTCGTGAAATCTCGCAGGGGTGGCTCGTGTCTTCTTATGGGTCAGCATCGGTATTACCGCTGGTCTGGAAGCAAAGAGCCGAAAACTCATTGGGTGTGTATTAAACAAAAACAGGAAAAATGCCGAGCAAAAGTTACCACTATCAACAACACAATTGTCAAGTCCATGACCGAACACAGCCATTAACTTGGCTGTTGATGCACGTTTGCTGACCGAGGGTACATCAAATTATTTTCTCTCATTAGAGGTGCTTGATAGTTTGAACACTGCTGGTGGTGTGGTTCAGGCTAAAGCAAGTGCGATAAGAAAAATAAGACTCTTATTTTAAGAAAAATAAATTTAATATTTAGACATTATAGTTATCATAAAAATGTATTTAGTAAATTAATATTGATATAAGTCTTCATTTGGTTTATTAAATGCCAAAAGTCTTATTTAAATTCTGGATAGTAATTATTTATCTCAACGGTTCTACGCAGTTGTCCCAAATGATTGTAAATAAACTTGTGCAATAAATTATTAAAATTATTTACTGTTAGGTTTTCAAAACCACGATTTCCCGTGCATTCTCTATGCGACCACACCTTACCATATTTCTGTACTATAGCGATATTATGAAAATCACAATAAATGTTAAAATCACAAATTCTTATTTTGCAATCCCAGTTTATTATCCTCTCCTCTTGTCCCAATGGTCCCGAGTCACTTGGTTGGGGCAGCAAGTCTTGTTCTTCTTACATCTGTAAGAAGAACATAAAAGCCATCATACTGTATTCACTTCACATCATTTTCTGCCATAAAATATCTTTATCTCTTTACTAAAACTGTAATTTATTTCTCACTTTCAGGTTTGGTGTTTTTATAATCAAGGTCTGGGAATCCTGTCATAGAGTACGATGGGTATCGCTACAACAAGCGAAGTGGTAGCAAGGGTCCCAAAGCAAGCTGGGTCTGTGTGAAGGTCTCCGTCGGCTGCAAGGCCAGGATCTTCACAATCGACAACGAGATTTACAAAATTGATCAAAAACATAACCATGATCGTACTGTTACGTACTTGTAGCAAGTTTCCTCAGTTTCTTTGTAGGTGTGAATATTTTTTTAGACATAGTTGTTTTATGCGCTACAAGCTTGTCTGGTCTATCAGCGATAACACCGCCACTGTGCCATATTCGTCTATCTATCAAAAATAATATACCTATTGAAATTAAAGTTTTCTTTTATTCCAAAATATTAGGTGTAGCTGTATGGCGTATACATAGAAAAACAAAAGAGAGTTTCTCCGTGATTCTCGCATAGACTGTTTACGTTGAAGGATTCGCAATAGGGTTTTAGATTCTTGATCACTTTCCCTATCAGTTTAGGGCAGCAGCAAGGGTCTGAATATCCAATGGGGTCGTGTAAAAAGCATCCCTAACAAATACCGAGCAGGAATCACCTCTCTAGACTGTCAAATTTCAAGTCTATGATCAAACATAATCATTAAAGACTGATATTGGAGCAATTAGAACCCCAGAAAATAACTGCCTTCATTAGTAAATATTTTTCCAATTGCAGCAAATCACAGTCAGCTAGTGATTTGCACATAATATGTATATATCTTAATATGAAAACGTAACTGATAATAATGGTTGATTTTCAGAAATAAGGATCACGACATCTCAACGAGGTTACCCGCTGCTCCTCATGGGTGACCATCGCTTCCACAAATGGGCTCGAAGCAAGGAACCTAAGATCCACTGGGTTTGTGCTAAAAACAACCTTTACAAATGCCGAGCAAGAATAACCACCATCAACAACGAAATTATCAAGTCCATGACCGAACACAATCATTGAACCTTAGCTGTTGATGCGCGTTCGCCTTCCTAGACTAATAAGATAATTGATAAAACGAATCGTGAGTCCGTAGTAAAGGCTTGATAATTGATTGAACAGTTAAACATAGCAGGGTGTGTAAGCTATTCATTCAGACTTTGAACAAAAATATATTCACTTAGACTGACCGAGTCTAGACACTATAAGACGAAATGTATTTACTCAATAAATATTGTTTGAAGTCCTCATTCATTTTCATTTGAAGCTGTTTTTTTTAATTTTGTTTATATAAGTTCTGTTGCATACAGTTCTGACATAACTTCTACTTGTGATAGTTGTAGACAACTAGCTGATACCAAGTTACCCAAGTAGCTAGGAAATACCATCACTAGTGTTATGATTGTTTAAGGTCGGCTTTTCATAATTTTACAACGGAAAGCTTCTTTGACATCCTTTTGTCGAATAGGAATATTTTCCACAACGACACAACGCGGTTTTCCATGCCTTCTGATAGTAAAATATCGCTTTAATAGGCGGATTCAGGACTCGAAACAAACTGAAAGACTACTGGATATATTCTCACCATCATACTAAAAAGTGTCGAGCAAAAGTCAGTACCTGCGATGAAATTATTTTCAAGAGTGTTCTATTATAATGAACAAAATTATTGATAACTACGAGATAATGAAAGTGCAGGATAATGTATAAGCGAAACACACAATAATAATTTAAGTATTTTGTTAGTTTCTAGTCCATTAAAGTGTACTGACATTGTTTACACCTTTTTAACTTACATTACGTGAAATGTATGACCAATTGTCGTTTGCATTACTTTCAACAAAAAATGGTAATAAAAAATGGTGTATCTTAATTGCAGATGACAGTAATCCAGTCTTTTCAACATCTCGATTCGGGAAGCCAGTGATATTAATAGAAAGATGTCGTTTTAACAAATGGAGTGGCAGCAAGGGTCCGCGCGCTAGATAGCTGTGTGTCAAATCTTGTTCTGGCTGCAATGCTACCATTATCACCTTGGATGATGTTATTGTCAGGTGTGGTCACGATCATAATCATTAACTCATCTACGTAACCACGTTAAGATTTTTATGTTTTTAATGTTTTAGATTCTGAAGTGAATTTGAATATTATGTCAGCGTAATTTGTTTGAATTAAAGGGAACAGCAACACACAGCAATTAATTTGATTAAATATAAATTGAATGTTCCTCTTAGATGAAGACAAATCAATGTATTGCCATCTGAAAAAACTCTTTAACCCATCGGCTTTTTTACCGCCTTTTGTAAACCATAAGAGTAAAAACGAGAACATCTAGACACCACATGTGTGACAGTAAAACGACATTGATTTGACATAACTACTTAGGTACCTACAATATATTAAAGTGTTCAAGAAGGTTGTAATAATAGAATAGAATAGAATCATTTGTTTCAATCACAAAGGATCATAAAATTGAACATACAGCAACACGCCTTAGACTACAAACACACGGATATATAATACACTATTTATCATTATCTATTTATAAAATATTTCATAATTTAATCTAACAAAATCATTAAAATTTCCTAACTCAAATAATTAATTGATCTCTAAATAAATGTCATAAATGGTTAGTTAATAAATTAAAAAATGAAATAATCGGATATAATGAACCGAAGCTATTAAAAAAGAAATCAAATTTAAATTTGATTGATTTTCACACTTACCTCATCATTTCAACTACACTTATTTGAAATTTGAATCTATGTACAATTTAAGTTAGCGGTTAATTTGATAGGAAATATTTTTGACTCCAATATTATTTTACTACCATTCGTATTATTACATGTGTGTACTCAATTTTGATTTGGTACCGATTTAAAATTGTTTAGAACGCTATTTTTTGTCTTTTTATCTTATCAATTATATGGGGGGTTTGCTTCAAAACCTAAGAACCTTCAAGTTACGCAGATATTGGAGTTCAAAGTTCCAACTTTTGCACAAGTTAGTTTAAATACAAGTTTTAATCCATCAGGACAATGTTTTGAGTGTATTCCATGGGATGCTACTGGAAACCCTGATTTTCACACTTAAAAACAGTCTTTTCCCAGCAATTATTTTCGTAGAGCATGAACAGAATACTTGGGTGACAACTTCGTGAAAGGTCGGTTTACACCTGGTATTTAAATGCCAATCGGTATACTTTAAACTACCTATACTAATTAATTATTATTCATAAAATATACAGGATGTGACGGAAAGGGTACATACTTAAGGGTGTGTTACAGACCATCAAACTGAACATGTTTGTCCATGTGACAAACATCGTAATAGCGAAAAAATGCTCTGCTGCCCCATACAAAATTTCAATACCTATTCGACTCAAATATAAGGCGCAGCTGATATTTTTTTTCGATAGTACGATGATTGTCCGATGGAGAAACATGTTCAGTTTGATGGTCTGTAGCACACCGTCAAGTATGTATATACCCTTTCCGTTACACCCTGTATAATATCATATAAAAAATATAAAGCTTAAGAGTTTGTTTGGTTAAACGCACTAATCTCGAGAACTACTGGTTTAAATTGAACAATTCTTTTAGTGTTGGATAGCCCATTCATCGAGGAAGGCTATAGGCTATAGTTAAATGTAGTTAAATGTCCACTCATACTATATTTGTATGAGTGGACATGCAACTGACTATATACCACTACGCTACGACCAAACGGAGTGGAGCATCAATTAAAAATGTTGCAAAAACGGGGAAAGTGTGACTCAGACAAAGTTGTGCGGGTGTGCTAGTTAAGTATATTATGATGCTTTCCGACTTTCCAATATGGTTTTAACAAGATTTTTCATTTCAGAGCAGATAGAGTTTGGTGTATCAAGATATGGAAAACCGGTAATTAATATGGGACGTTATAGATACAACCAGCACCCTCGAACTAGTGGTTCTAGGGCCCGGTGGTACTGTGTGAAGGCGAGGTCTGGCCGCTGCCCTGCTTCACTCATCACCATTGATGACGTCATAATAGCGGTCAAACATGACCACACACATTGATTTCTGTTCCATGTTAGTGAACAAAAGACCAAGCTTCAGCCATCCGGACGCACCATCAGACCTGTTGACGAGAATCTGTCAAATATTCACGGATGACCTCGTTGTCTACGAAAGTATGAATTAATATATAGTTGTACGTAATCGGTTACTAAATAAAGAATTCCCAAGAATTTGGGATTAAGGATTTGTCAATTCCCAAAACGATGATCAAGGCCAGTTTATCTAAACTATCTAAACTTCTAAACTAATATTATAAAGAGGAAAGATTTGATTGTTTGTTTGTTTGTTTGTTTGCAATGAATAGGCTCCGAAACTACTGAACCGATTTGAAAAATTCTTTCACTGTTGGGAAGGTACACTATCCGCGGGTGACATAGGCTATATTATATTTTCAAAAAAATTAGGGATCCTTACTAAAACTGCAATTATGTAACCCAAGGTGTATAAAAATTACCTAAAATATTCTTTACATCGCGTGCGCTGCGAAAACTATTGATGATAGAATAAAATAATGTATTACGACTTTGCAGAACACATCATTATTTACAAAAAGTGTCGCGACAGCATATGTCTAACTATTATATTTATGCCACAATAAGTGTTCTTTTATTTAAAAAATATATATATTAATGCCGCCGTTAGAAAAGACTCTGTATTTGTATCTTGGTATTAATCCTTATCAAAATAAATTACTTCATATTCAAGACTGCTTCAATACCTTTATATAACTTTTTGAATTATTCAATTCGGACATTCCATTCGAAAGATATCAGGAGTTTAAAAATGTAAGTATTAGAAAAAAGTTGCGTGGTCGCCGCTCACCCCTGCTCAGCGGGCTAGGCATCACCTTATACGATGTAGGCGTCACTGGGGTACGGGCCGTA
Source organism: Cerastis rubricosa (assembly GCA_949152445.1). NCBI lineage: Eukaryota > Metazoa > Arthropoda > Insecta > Lepidoptera > Noctuidae > Cerastis > Cerastis rubricosa. Next base: position 17,803,618 of record OX424527.1, read on the forward strand.
CGGGAGGGGAATATTCAAACTTTGTTTATAATTTTTTTTTTTAGTTCATCATCATTCATCATTTCAGCCAAAAGACGTCCACTGCAGGACATAGACCTCCCCCAAGTGTCGCCATTGACATAAGGGGGGTTTTGACATAATCGCCACGCCTGGCAGGCGGGTTGGCCATCGCAGTACAGTTGTTACAAAAGCCCACAGAACGCTGCTGCCCATTCTCTGGCAAGTCCCTTAGTCGCCTCTTACGACACCCACGGGAAGATATGGGATGGTGCTATTCTTTACGCCCGACACCATACAGAACCCGACACCATACAGAATTTCACACCACAGAAATTTTTTTTAGTTACCTAACGCAAATAGAAGGGTTTTTTTAATGTTTGTGTATTGTTAAATACCCGTGCGAAGCAGGGGCCGGCTGCTAGTACCTTCATAAAGTAAAGACAAGTGAAGGGTACCATCATTTGGGGGTTCTCTTATGTATTTTGAAGTTCTGAGATTGTTGATTTTGATTGCAAAGACGACTACATTTACATTTACATTTTAAAATAATTGGAATATTTTTTTTATGATTCTGGAAAATTAAAGCGTAGTTTGTTTCCAGGACTAGTTTTCGCAACGTCGCGATTTGGGAAACCCGTGGTGATTATTGGTCATCACCGTTTTAATAAATACTCACTTTGTAGAGGTCCGAAGGTGCGATGGACCTGTACTAAAGGAAAGGGATGTAAGGCTACGGTTACAACTATCGATGACCATTTGGTTGCTTATAGGAACTGCCATAACCACGAGCGAGGTGACGAAAGAGAGAGATGGAGTTAAACAAGATGCAAGCACCTTTTTGGTTTACAAATACACAGTGATTGATTTGACGAGTAGAAATAAATAGAACTCATACTTTCTGGAAAGAAAGATTTTCTTGTTTGTTTGAAAACAGCTGTGTTCTTCTTTTGTGTTGTGTGAACACTTTTATCTGAAATTGTTTTGTGTTTGACAGTTGTGTGAAAAATCTTAGAATAGTTTTTGTGTCGAAATCAAATGTATACCTTCATAAATACTTTACCTTTTCTTTCGAAAGTTAGCTTCCAAATTTATAATTACACATTAAAAATACGTGGCTTTTTTGACAGAAGAATTACAATTTCAGAAGTCCAGACAAGCCCGGCCTATTGTAGTTTACTCCGGATATAGATTCAGTAAGCAGTATACTTACAACTACAAAACGTGGTGGAAATGTAGCAAAAAAAACTCCGGATGTAGGGCTACCCTCGTTCTTTTTGAAAAACAGGTCATCAAAAAGCTCAAAAACCATAATCATTCTAAAGAGCTCGAATAAGGAGAAAATTAAATGAATAGATATACAGGGTGTAGTGGAAAAGGTATTTTTTTTTGTGTATGTTATTTTTCACCATTACGATGTTTGTTCTGTATGGTGTCGGACGTAAAGAATAGCACCATCCCATATCTTCCCGTGGGTCTCGTAAGAGGCGACTAAGGGACTTTCCAGAGAATGGGCAGCAGCGTTCTCTGTGCTTTTGTAACAACCGTACTGCGATCGCCAACCCGCCTGCCAAGCGTGGCGATTATGGCAAAACCCCCCTTATGTACACGTGGGGGAGGCCTGTGTCCAGCAGTGGACGTCTTTCGGCTGAAATGATGATGATGATGATGATGTTTGTCCGATGGAGAAACATGTTCAGTTTGATAGTCTGTAGCACACCCTTAAGTATGTATTATATATACCCTTTCCGTTACAACCTGTATACAATGAAATAATATACTATGAATTATAATACATTTGCTCGTAAAGGGTCTCTTATTTCACCAATTTCAATATCGTAATGTATCTCATTACGTACTTGTGCGTTATTGTAATGTAAAACGCACGGTTTATCCAGATGCTCGGTCTAAAACGAACGGTACTTTTTTAAATCTTAGCAAAAAGTTATTATGTCAGAAAAGTGGTCAACATTTTATGAATAAAATTAACTTTGGGAGATAATATGTAATAAATGAACATTAAATTCTTTAATTTAATTAATTTTGACGATAAATTACAACCATTTATTTGTAACAAATCACAAAAATATTAATTTAATAATATTATATTAATTTAATAAGTTCAAACGTATCAAAGGAATACTTCGATTATTTAGATTAAAAGTTTTATTTATACGCCCACTGCTAAAGGATTGGACTCATCATCACTAATTGTAGTATAAATTATTCTAAGTACATTTAAAAAAAAGTTTAATTTATTAATTTTACTTAATACTTACTTAATACTTCAATATGTTTTATTTTTGTTTATTAAATTTAACTGAAATTCTATTTCCATACAGCTCCAGTGTTCTCAACATCTAGATATGGCAAGCCAATAATATTATTGAATAAGTATCGGTACAACTGGAACAATCCTTATCCTGATCAGCATGATCATCAGTTCACCAGGAAGCTATGGCGGTGCTGCAAGAGGACCACTAACCGCTGTAAAGCCAGCCTCATCACCATCGATGATGAAATAGTCAAATTCGTGAACGAACATAATCATTGAAAGAGCACAGAGGAAATTGCTTAAATGGAATAGTGAATCTCTACCTTATTTATTGTGATAAATCTGTCATTTGTGTTTATTTTAACAACAGCCGATTATTAAAGTATGTTAGTGTAGAGTAGATTAATAATAAACGCAAATACAAAAAACAAATCTTTTAGTCTTTCTTTAATGTGCTTGGGTCTCAGAATGGTAAGGCGTCATAGATTCTACTTGTTCAATCGTTTTTTTAGCAATGCTACTACATGGTAAATTTATTTCGTTTACTACGCCTGAAAGTTTACCTCGACATTTTTTTTTCCTTGCAGTTGTTTTCACTACATCTCGTTGCGGCCGGCCCGTTATCTTACTACGAGTCTACAGGTTCAACAAGAACGATAGAAGCCGCGGCCTCAATGGTTATTGGATCTGCAGCAGATACAGGAGTAGTGGCTGCAAGGCGTCCATCACAACTTTCAATAACGTCATCACCAAGTGTACAAGAAACCACAATCATTAGTTGAACCCTGATAAAGTCAATCTGCATTAAATCATGTTACTTTTTAACTTTTGATGTGATGAATCTAAATTAATATTATTTCTAAAATTATACATGTTAACTATTGTGTCTGCGTTATTCAATAAATTAACATGGGGAACATGTTAATTGTCTCACGCTTTAAATTTCAGCATTTTTAGCTTTACAGATGTGTATGCTTAATATTAATCATAGATTATGCAGGAATTATTTGTAAAATTTATGTTTATGCAAAATTACATCAAATTGTGAAAAAAAAAGCTTTATGATTATAACACTAATTTGATTTAAGTCTGTCTTGTAACTGAGGAAAGTGACAAAATACCTTTGTTATGACAATTTCTCAATTCTGAACTTCAATTGAAACGTTATGAAAACATTCACACACAGATGTGATTTATTTTTAGGTTTAAGTTCTTTGGAGTATTTGGCGCCCAGATTTGCGTTGACAAGACTCGGTAATCCCGTGCTGCACATAGGCAACTGTCGCTACTACAAGAATAACAGAAGCAGAGGAATAAAAGCTGCGTGGTTCTGCAGCAGGAAGAGTGCTGGCTGTCGAGCGTCTGTCTTCAGAGCTGATGGAACTATCGTGCATGTTAAGAATAGGCATAATCATGACTTATGAGTACTTTCATCTAAATATATTATCTTAGTTATGTAGTTAATGTGCTAGACCGATTGCAAAAAAACGTGAATTATTTTAAGCACTTTGTGACAAATATCAAACTAAACTGTTGTGTTTTTTAGAAGGTGTAATAAATACTGTTTAGTTTACTTAATACATTCTTGAACATAAATAAAAATTTAATTACTTAATAATATTTTTCATTAACAAAATTGTTTTTATTTTCGGTTTTGATTAACTTTTGTTATCAGAAATAATCCTATTCTTAATTACAGTGGTTTTTACGACGTCCCGTTTCGGCAAACCTGTCATCTTGCTCGTTACTGGTAAGGACCTCATAGCGTGGTGGTGCTGAAGTAGAACCAGGAGCAGTGACTGCAGGGCCACCATCGCCACATACGACAACGTTATCTACAAGATTAAAGGATCATAAAAGAAAGTAATAAATGAGATTTTACAATATCAAAAATCAAAATCAAAATATTTTTATTTTACATAGGCCTACAGGGGCACTTATAAAACGTCGGCAAAAAGGTGCTCGGTTCGGGTTGGTCGTTTCCTATGGAGAAGAACCGGCAAGAAACTCCATGGTTACTCTTTTAAAATCATTTGGTTTTACAATATTTCTGTTACAGCATTAGTACTAAAGTATGGGAGGACATCGTAGGCCTGACAATAAGTCGTTGCTTACTACGAAACGTAGAACGAAATAAAAAGTTACCAAGGATCTAGGAATCTATAAGGCCTACAATGTCCACACATTTACAAACAATCGGTAAATAAGAAAAAGAGTCTATACAACAACAAAAAATAAATAGAAAATATCACAAAATGACTAGATCAAATAAGTGACACAAATGTTGTCATCCGTGCTGTAACTATTCTAAACAAAAGGTGTAATGATTTAAAAACTATTGTAAAACATCTGATTAAAAAGAAAGGAAAAAAAAATAAGATTGAGAATAGTTAGAGACATCCACACATTTGTGCCGTTTATGAGCTACCAGGGAAGCCGCATGTGCGAAGGGGCTAAAGCCAAACTTCTCTATCTTCAACGTAGTCCTTAATTTTGTAATATGCTTTTTTAATTAGGACACGTTTAATATAATTTTTAAACTTTCCATCGGTCAGTTCTGTAACTGACTTCGGCAACTTATTATAAAAGCGTATACTGTTTATAAGAAAAGACTTGCTAGTTTTGGTTAATCTGAATTTGGGTATTACAATTTCGTGTTTACTGCGTGTATTTATATTATGGAAGTCGCTTCTAATTTTGAAAAGTCCTCGGTTTTTGCGGACATATAAAATACATTCTAAAATATAAAGTGAAGGCAGAGTCAGTATATCGATTTCTTTAATTTTTCTCTGAGGGATTCACGAGGACCCATTTTGTAGATAGCGCGGACTGCCCTCTTTTGCAGTATGAAAATTGAATCAACGTCTGCTGCCGATCCCCACAGCAGAATGCCATAGGACATAATACTATGGAAATAAGCGTAGTATACTAACCTAGCTGTGGCTATATCAGTTAACTGCCTTATTTTTCTGATTGCATAGGCAGCTGAGCTTAACCTTCCTGAAAGAGTTCTAATGTGCTCGCCCCACTGCAGTTTTGAATCGATAGTAATCCCCAAGAATACAGTTGCCGCTATAACATCAAGCTTCTTGCCGTCAAGATTTAAATTTAGGTCACGTTGTGGTACATTTGGTAAAGAAAACTTAAGGCATTTTGTTTTATTCGTATTCAATAAAAGATTGTTGGCTGCGAACCATTTCGAGAGAATAGTTAGGCTTTCGTTAACATGTAAGACGTCCGTATCTTTTCTATCAATTTTAAAGATTAGCGAAGTGTCATCAGCAAATAGAATTATATCCGAAAATTTGGCCATCATATAAGGGAGATCATTAATATAAACAAGAAACAGGAAAGGGCCGAGAATTGAACCTTGGGGCACGCCCATCTTGACTATAGACCCGCAGGACGTCGCCCCATTTACATTTACTTTTTGCAGCCTGTTTGATAAATAAGAGAGAACAAGATCAGCAGCTTGCCCACGAATTCCGTAGTGGTGTAATTTACAGATCAGTGTTTTGTGGTCAGTCGAACGCTTTTGAGAGATCACAGAAGATGCCAATAGCATCCTGGGACTTCTCCCAGGACTCCAAAATGTGACTGATGAGTTTTACTCCCGCGTCCGTTGTCGACCTACCCTTCGTGAAGCCAAACTGCTGGCTATGCAGTATCTTATTAGAGTTGAAGTGAGACAACAACTGGTCCAGCATGATTTTTTCATAGATTTTACTCAGTGCTGGAAGCACAGATATAGGCCTATAATTAGAGGGATCACTCTTACTACCTGATTTGAAAATTGGTACTACTTTACTATGTTTCATCAAGTCGGGAAACTTGCCGCTGTCCAAACATTGGTTGAATATGCCTGTTAAGACAGGAGCAATCGTATCAATAATATCTCCAAGAACCTTGACGGATATCCCCCATAAGTCTTCAGTATTTTTTATATTGAGACTTTTGAATGCGTTTTTAATTGTAGCAATACATACTGGTTTAAATTTAAAGTTTGGTATGTTCTTTGTAAAGTTCTCTTTAAGAAGAGCTTCAGCAAATTTAGCTGAAGAGGGGAGAGATTTCGTAACCTCTAACGGAATGTTGGTAAAGAAGTTGTCTAGAGTCTCAGCGACTTCTAGCTTATCACAAATTGTTTTATTATCTATTTTCAAAGACAATTCAGTCTTATCTCGTTGTTGCGTCTTTCCTGTTTCTCTGTTAATTACCTGCCATACAGTTTTTATTTTATTCTTAGAAACACCGATTTTATTACTTATTATTTTAGATTTTGCTTGAACGCAGACACTTTTGAATATTTTTGAATAGTTTCTAACATAAGTGTGAAAGACAATCTAAATCCTCCTGAGTTTTATATTCATCTTTTGTTAATTTTTACCTTTTATTATATGTATTTATATAGAATCGTGGGTTTGGTTACATAATGTAGATTGTCAAAAAAACACACGACACAAGAGGCGATCGTAGCTTTTGTAGCAATGAGCTACGCTCCGTGCTACGTGCACGGAGCGTAGCGAGGCACCTCTACGAGAATGTGGACGATTATTCCATATTATAATAGTATTGTTCTAACTGTTGCCGTGACTGCAAGCGTCGATTTTAATTTCGATTATTTATTTTCTATCTTAGAGATTATAAAATGAATAAATAAATAACAGCCACACGGGTCGATCTTTAAGAGAGGAGGTCGTGGCTAAGTAATAACAGCCACACGGGTCGATCTTTACAGTAAAGCCGTGCTTGCCGAGGTTGGTCCGTGGATGGGTGACCATAATTACATACCGAGTTTCCTCCGTGCCTCGGAAAGCACGTTAAGCCGTTGGTCCCGGCTGTCATTTGTAGATCTTTGACAGTCGTTACGAGTAGTCAGAAGCCGAAAGTCTGATATCTAGTCTTACCAAGGGGTATCGTATTACCCAGTTACTGGGTTGTGGAGGTCAGATAAGCAGTCGCTTCATGTAAAATACTGGTACTCAGCTGCATCCGGTTAGACTGGGAGCCAACCCCAAGATAGTTTGGGAAAAGGCTAAGCAGATGATGATGGAGATTACAAAATGAATAATCTATAATTAATTAATTAAATATATTAAGTGTCTACAGTTTATTATTTTCTAGCTTAAAAAATAAAATAAGTATAATTAGACTCTATACTTTTTGTTTGTTTTACCTTCCTAACCAAATGGCGAGTTGAAGAAACAATTACCAACTAATGAAGGATTGGATTGTTTGTTTGCATTGAATAGGCTCCGAAACTGCTGGTCCGATTTGAAAATTCTTATAGTATTAGATAGCCCATTTATTAGGTCTAATACATCGTTTGAACTTAGAAAATCTGGTTACTCTTTATAGCGACCCCGTAAACAGTTTTTTTCCTTTATCCGGTCAGTTCATACAAATTAATGTTTTCACTGTGTTCTTTTTTCAGGATTGTACATGACGGAAAATAATGGGAAAACCTACATTCATTGTGATGGATACTCCTACACAAGAAACGGGGTTTCTGGTGATCGAATGTTCTGGATCTGCACAAAGAGATACTCTAAGAAGTGCTCTGGTTCCGGAGTGACATATGAAGGATTCTTCATAAAGAAGAAGGGCCACACGCATTGAGTTTAATTTCAGGAATTTGTTTAGGTACTGATCATAATCCTGCATAACCACGCCGGTCATGCAGGATTATGGTGGGACCTCATACTTATGGGTCCATGGATACCGATACTCGAAGAACACCATATCTGGAGACAGGACCTGGTGGATTTGCAGCAGACGCAAGTCTATGCGATGCCCTGCCTCCATCAGCATATTCAATGGCCACCCGAGTGTCAAGAAACACACGCATAAGAATTATTGATACATATATGTGCAAAATTTTTGCATTTTTTGTTTGATTTCGTAATTTATATATGTGTGTTCGAACGAATAATACTATTTTTGATATACTAGACGCTACAATTTTATTATTGTTATGAGTATGCATTTATTAATACTTTTTAACCCAAAAAGGTACCTACTATTTGTAACGATATAATTGTTTGAAGAGCAGCGGTGGCCCAGTGGTGGCAGCCCCGACTTACGAGCAGTAAGCCGAGGGTTCGAACCCAGGCAGGCGCATTACTTTGTGTAATTTATTTCATCACCGCTGCTCTCCAAAACGGTGAAGGAAAACATCGCGAGGAAACCGGCATGTCCTAGAACTAAAAATTCGAAGAGATGTGACATCTACCAACCCGCATTAGGCCCACGTGGTGGATAACAGCCCACTCCCTCTCATAGAGAGGAGGCCTGTGTCCCAGCAATGGGAACATTATAGTCTGATGATGATGATGATTATGTTTGTTTGAATAATAAAGTTTTATAAGCATTTCATCATCATCATCATCATCATTTCAGCCGAAAGACGTCCACTGCTGGACATAGGCCTCCCCAAGTTTCGCCACATTGACATAACATGGGGGGTTTTGCCATAATCGCCACGCTTGGCAGGCGGGTTGGCGATCGCAGTACGGTTGTCACAAAAGCACAGAGAACGCTGCTGCCCATTCTCTGGCAAGTCCCTTAGTCGCCTCTTACGACACCCACGGGAAGATATGGGATGGTGCTATTATTTACGTCCGACACCATGCAGAGCTATAAGCATTTACTTAAATTTATTTGGGTAGTCCGGAATATAAGACATTTTCTTCGAATTTAATTCTGGTAAGTAACCTTGTGGAAAGACAAAATAAAGAGGTCAAAAACTTACTTTCACTCATACCTGTCATCTCAAAGGTATTTGAAAAGTACATCTTCGAACAGCTAAAGAGCTTCATTGAAAAGAATAATATATTATGTGAAGTACAAAAAGGATTTAGGCAATATAGAACCATCGATATGGCAATTTATGACTTTTTGTCTCCGATAATTAGAAGTGTGGATCAACAATGCCCCATATGTTGCATATTTTGTGATATGACGCAGTCTTTTGACTACGTGCATTATAATACATTGTTATATGTTACTGATATGCCCAAGTCCATTGAACACCCTTTAACTATGTTTGCTGATGATAGCACCATTACGATCCCTTGTAAGAACGTAAATACTTATGAAACGGACATAAATAATTCTCTTGACAATTTGATTAAATGGCTAAATAATAATAATTTGAATATAAATTAAAGTAAGACTAAGAAAATGCACTTTAGACAACGTATGCCTGGTGTACCTAACCTTCACATACATTACAAAACTGACGATATTGATGAAGTAACTGATACCAAATTTTTGGGATTACAAATAGACTGCAGTTTAAATTGGAAAGAACATATAGACGTATTGTGTAAAAAATTGAGCTCGTCAGCATATGCTTTATATAGGTTATCCTCCGTAGTAGATACCAAAGCACTTCTTGCGGCTTATACGGTATGGCTGAATCTCACTTGCGCTACGGTGTCATTTTCTGGGCAAACTCCACCGATAAAGAGACAGCATTTAAGGCTCAAAAAAGATGTCTCCGGTCAATGTTCAAACTAAAAACCACCGACAGTTGCAAGCCATATTTTAAGCAGTACAACATTCTGACACTTCCCTGTATTTATATTCTCGAGGTAGCTCTGTTTGTAAAGAACAATCCAAATCGTTTTGAACGTTTGGCCGATGTGTTTCCAAGAAATAAGCGAGACAATACAAAATTAAATCAGGTATCGTGTCAAACAGCTATGATGCGCAAAAGTATTTATTACATGGCACCAATTGTGTATAATAAATTGCCAAGGGCTTGGAAAGATTTGAAAACGGTGCAATTCAAAAGTAGACTTCGTAAATTATTAATAGATGAAACGTAGTACTATGTAACTGATTTTTTAAAGGACAAAACCTTTTTCGATTCCTTTTTGATTATTTGTAATTTTTAATGTAATAATTATTGTTTTGCTTGGAATGTTACATATTATCTATGACCTGGAATCTTATTTATGTACGACCACGACTTTTATTCTTATATGTTAAACTGTTAATGACAATTTAATGTTTTAACAATTTTATTTAATGTACGTACATTATTATTATATTTATTTTATTTTAATGACTATTTGTATTTTAATATTTTTTGTTATTGAATGTAATAATTAAGTTAATGTTTTAATGACAATTTGAATTTTAATAATTTTATTTATTGAATGTAATAATTAATGTAATGTTTTAATGAGAATCATAATTTTAACAATTTTGTATAATGAAAATGTTTGCATGCCGAATGGCGAAATATGGCAGAACTCCGATGTAAATACCTACTACTACCTACTTATGTATAACGTACATTTGCAAATAAATGCTATTCTATTCTATTCTATTCTAAAATATTCATTCAAAATTATCACAAACCACAGTAAAGCTGAAAGTAAGCTTTAACATTGTGTGCTTTATAAGATTTGAGAAGTAACTAGCGCATATTAGAACTTATTATTATTTCAGAACCTAGATTCGGGAAATCTATAAAAGGGAATCCAGTGATCCTGGTTGGACATTTTCGATTCCACAAGGAACGGAACATTGGCAGAAAGATCCGGTGGGTCTGTGTGAAGAAGAGAACTCTTAGATGTACGGCATCACTGATGACGGTGGATGGAGTCATCGTCAGGACTAATGTAGAACACAATCATGAATGATGAATGATAAACGAGATCTGAATATAACATAAATAATTTTTAAATTTCGGTAGAATTAAAGTATTAAAATGACAACTTTATATTTTTGGAGTGATTTGGTATGAAATTATTAAATAAATAAATAAAATTAGAGTAGCTACAAAAATATATAAGAGGATTATGCATGGTGGAACCTTCGGACTTGTATAGAAATGTACGATACTTTTTTTAAGCTACACTGTGCAGTTTTTAAAGGTTTTTTAGTTGTTGAAATATATAACTAAATATTTATGAGTGGTTTGTCTGTAAAGTTTGCTTAATTGTTTAAGGAATATTGATATACTGATGTTTAAGTATCATTATAAATGATAGTTTTATTAATTCTGGTTGTGAAATATGATGACGTTACATACATTCCGTGTAGTGTTTCCTCTTACATCAAATTGAAAGGTGTCTGTGATAGATAATTTAATGATACCCTAAACTGTACGCTACCCTGACCTTAACTTTTTGTTTTTTATCTGTAAAGGCAGACTATGCTTTAGGAATTTTGTCATAATACAGCAAGGCAAAACAGATATGGAAAACACAACAAAATAAATATCAGACGTTCAATGATCAGTAATTCTAAACATTTTTTAAAACTTTTATATAATATTTCAGATTTACCACAACCTGTCTTCGTGACAACATGGTCTGGAAATACCTCGATGACGAAAGGATCTCATCGCTACAATAAAAGGACTTACATTAAGAGACCCCGAGTTAAGTGGGTGTGCGTTAAAAAAGGAGGACAATGTAAAGCCACTGCCATTACTGTTGATAATAAGCTCGACTTACTTTAAAGAACTCATAACCAATAAAATGTTCTTTTTACTATCACTAAGTATCCGATTATTTATTATTATCCCATTGGGTAGTATAGTATATTTTTAGTAGATATACAAACCTTTTCTGAAGCCAAAAACAACTATTATCTTGACTTTGATTCTAAAGTTTTATCGGTAGATGTCGCTCCTGTCATTAGTGTGGAATAGCAGACGGATACTCGTCGCAGGTGACTTGCGCGTGTTTTTTCATCATCATCATAATCATTTCAGCCCAAAAGACGTCCACTGCTGGACATAGGCCTCCCCCCAATGTCGCCACATTTTGGAGGGTTTTGCCATAATCGCCACGCTTGGCAGGCGGATTGGCGATCGCAGTACGGTTGTTACAAAAGCACAGAGAATGCTGCTGCCCATTCTCTGGCAAATCCCTTAGCCGCCTCTTACGACACCCACAGGAGGATATGGGATGGTGTTATTCTTTACGTCCGACACCATACAGAGCATTTTAAAGAGTGTTTTCTCACCTTGAACATAATACAAAAACGCTCTAATATAAATGTTTGTGTAGATTTAATTTTAATTAAACATAACCAAAGAAATAGACAATTGGTTTTGTTTTTCTATGCTACCTACGTCATTATCAAGACTGGTGTTACCTATTTGCAACATTTACAACTGCATTGAATATTTTCATTCTAACTTTCAGAATTACTTCCAGTCTTCTTGACATCGAAGTTCGGGCATCCGGTTTTAGAAGTAGGCGGGCACAGGTACAACAAGCGGTTAGATAGACCCGGGCTTCGTGCGAGGTGGCGGTGTGTCAAGAAAAGGAGACTGCGCTGTCCAGCATTCATTGTAACTATGGACAAAGAAGTCATTAATATTATCAATTGTCATAACCATAACTGAAATGTTCGTTTACTGAAAGAACATAGAACTCAGAAGTCAAAACGTCAATTATTTAACGTCATGTTAACTTGATTGAGTAACTTTGGAGGTCATTGCACACCATATTAACACTGGCTGGTGTCACTGTCCGTCTTATACAGAAGTCAATTCAACGTAAGCAAGTAAACAGATCAGCTCAGCACCTCCGAGACGTCCCGTTGACACTGAGCGTTGCCGCGACGACGCCGCACTTGCTGGGTGAAGGTGACGACGACCCTACGTAAGCGACGCCATTATGTAGCGGGGTGCTTCTCTGCTAATTCATAAAAATATAAATTTTTGTACTTCCGGTAATGTGCCTATCGTGTGTATGGTGGATATCTACCACAACTGTTTGTCACAAATATTTAAATAAATTATAAAATATTCTACAAAGATGAATTGAAATTCTTTAGAAACAAACCAGCCAATTTCCACAGAAAAACTGTTCGATAGGTACTTCTAGTTTCATCGAATCTGCACGGTGTATAAAATATATATCAGCAAAATAGGCCTGATAACCAAGGGAGCGAACGTAGTTCCCTAAATCATTTAAGTATTGCCATTTGTAGAGTTCTTGAATTTAAAGACGTTTTTGGTATTTGCACATAATTTATCAATTTCAGATGCTCTAATTATTCCTACTACTAGAGGAGGCATGAAGTTGTTAATGGACGAAGCTGTGTTTATCAGAAACAAGCAATGTGGTGACAGCACTTACTGGGTGTGTCGCCGGAGGGCCTACGGCTGCAAGATGACGGTAGTCACCAATGGCACCATTGTCACCAAAACTAGGGGAAAACATAATCATGAGTGAACGCTACGTAGGCGTAGTAAGTACTAGTAGCATTTAATTTACAACTTTACTTTTGAAATCACTATGAGAATTAACAAGGTCCATCTGTTTTTGTTGGGATTGACCTGCAATTGAAAATTGTATTTTACTCAAAAATGCATGTAATGTGGTCATTATTTTGACAACCTTGTTTGAGCAAAGTCGACCTTGCCGTTCTGTTTCAAGGAGCGGCCGGCAAAGTTTTGCTGGCCGCTCTAAAAGGCCGGCAATGTTTTGCCGGCCGCTATTTTGACGTTTCAACGTTTTAAAAAATCAAATCCAAAAAGATTTTATTTAGAACACAGCTGTTTGTATCTTTAGAGATGGGTAAAAAAAGATTTTATTCCATATTAGGCTGTATAGTTCCAACTACCATTGCTCAAAAAATTTTAATTAATATATTTTTTATTTTAATTACTTGCTGGTTTTATTTAGATTAGGTACTTGCATTTTTGAGTAAAGCACTATACAAACCTTGGCCCACAATGACGGCTTCGCTGGTCACGCTATGATTGCCTCGAGCTAGCCTAGCTACGCTCTAGGCCTTTCAGCTTGGCCATCATTGCAGCCCTTGCTGTCCTCGCTGTAAAGGCCTCGACCTACGGTCTCGGCCTTTATCTCAGCTCGTCCGTCAAATGCTGCACGCTGACCGCGCTGTGTCGGCCTGGAGCTGCGCTACGCTGCGCTGTCGGCCATAATCAGCGCGACCAGCAAAGTAGTCATTATAGACCGCGGCAGTAATGTACTAATATTATTTGATTTATTGTTGAAAGAATTTCAAATGTTTATCGAAAACTACATATTACTAAAGTGAGAGGAGTACTCAGTATACTTTAAAATATATATTATTAACGTGTTGCAATGGGCTATATTATATCTGCTCGCTCCCATTAAGCGAGTGCCTTTTGGGAATCCCAATAGCATTTTTGGAGATGTGGAGTATAATATCTCGAGACAATGCCATTTTCTCAATAAACAGTTTATTGTATTTTTTATTGGTTCCAGACCACGTATAAAATTAGTGTATTAAAACTAGGTTGTACGTTGTTTTATCATATTATCATTTCATAGAATAATCAATACGCAGAATATTTCCTTCGAAGAAATTGAAATAATTGATTTTTAAAAATATATTTTATATTTATATTTCATAGTAGTTGAAACAAAAATATTCGAACTAAAATTACAAGGACCAAATATTATGTGAAACATTTTTTGAGAAACGAAATTCTATGAAATTTCTGTCTGCGAAACAAGGGAACACCGTTAAAACTGATATAGTTTTAAGCACGACTGCCTTTAGCTTCCTTTTGCTTTTACTAAAATTTAGTAAAATGGTTATTGTGATTAATTAATTATTTAAGTTGGCTTGTAAATGGAATAAGATATTCATTATTTTAACATGTGTTATTAATAAAATTTTAATTTGTACAATTAATATTTAGAACCGTTGAAAGTGTAAATCTTTAATAGACAATGTTTTTTGAGTGCATATTTTTATTAATAAGTTATAACTTTCTACAATATAACTTGAATAAAATTTTGCTACAAAATAAACGAAGGTACATTTAAAAATGAGTGATCTATGTATAATAAAGAATCCTTATTTTGATTATTATAGTCGCTGTCAACGTGTTTTCTGGTATATTTTTTTTTAGTTTTTATATTAAACATTATCAATTTTTTTAAACTTATATTTGAAACTTACAAAACAATAGATTAGGTTTTTGCTTCAATATCCTTTCAAATCATAATATTTTTATTTCACATAGGCCTACATGGGCATTTTTAAACCTCGACAAAAAGGTGTTCAGTTCGAGTTTGTCGTTTCCTATGAAGAAGAACCGGCAAGAAACTCCATGGTTACTCTTTTAAAATCATTTGGTTTTACAATATTTCTATGTTACAGCGTTAGTACTTAAGTATGGGAGGACATCGTAGGCCCGACAATAAGTCGTTGCTTACTACAAAACGTAGAACAAGATAAAAAGTTACCAAGGGACTTGAAATCTAAAAATTACTACATTTATTCATTATTATGTTGTAATGGTAGATATTCTGGAAAGTATTATTTTATCTAATTAACTATTGGTATTTAGAGATTGTAAATAGGTTTATAAGTAGATCGTGTTATTATTGTTATTTATTGTTTCAGTATTATCCACGTTTGGTTTTTGTTTGAACGACGCTTTTGTTGTAGGTATTTGAAAGGTCACATAGATGTGATAAATGTTTCGATGTAATTAATAAAATTATTGTACCAAATCTTCTGACTACTTACCGATTTCAAAATCAATACTTAAAATCATCAATATTTAAAAAAAAAAACGTTTTATTTTTCTTTAAATACCTACTATATTGAAAATAAAGCTAAAATCACCCTTATCCCTGCATGCACACATTCTTAAATTGTTCACATTAGAACTTTTATATCCAACAATACTAATTATTGCTGTCTTGCAGGAAAAATTATAAAAATGTCTAGTGGAGCTCAATTCCTGTATGCTCTTGGGTACATTTACAATCGGATGAAGAGTGCGAAGGGCAACAAACTGCGATGGTACTGCTCTCGCTACCACCAGGGATGCAGGGCGGCGGTACTCACTACTCTCACGCATGTAGTCACGGATCATGTTGGCGACCATCGACATGACCCTCCGAAGTTGATACGTTCTGCAACCGGGATTTATCATATTGTAGGCGCAATGGGAATAAGATAATATTAAAAGAAATGTGGATCTGCGAGTTTATTTTTCCTATGTTACGTTTAGAGAATATTACAAAAGAAAAAACATAATGTTTGTAACCCTGAACTTAGTTTCTTTTACAAGGTATCAGGCGCTTGACAACTTATTTGCTATTTTATGGATTAAAGATTCTTTTTTTTTAAATTTTATTTATTTTAATTTGAACAGGTAACGGTTCTATTTCGTATTTTGACATAATACCCAATTTCTATAGTAAATCATGTTAGTTCATTTTATTATACAGGCACTCCGTAAAAAAAAAAAAAAAAACAGATTTTTTTTGGATTATGTAAACGTACTGTGCATCTTATCGTTCAGTAACATTTTCATCTTAAATCCTTAGACCAGCAGGACAAACTTATACTAACACGATATCGCATAGATAGATATGGATTTTAAAAATACCCTGATTTTGGCAGAATCATCGAAATCGTATCACTACTGGTACAATAATTATATGCTCTGACCCGATATGGTTTTTATAGAACATTAAATAAATTATTGCATGTTCCCATTTCGATACTTCCCTTTTTGGGCTAACAACTAACACTAACACGCTTCTTCCAGCTAAACTAGTAAACACTGGGAAGACAACGTCACTGCTTGCTAATGGTTACCTGTACAACCGAAAGCATCACGCCAGGGACGGAAAGTGGGGCTGGTATTGTACGCAGTACCACAATGGGTGCAGTGCTTCTGTCATCACCGATGAGTACCTAGTCATCGACGCTTTAATTAGAGCTCATGATCACTCACCACCACAGTAACTCATTTTTTTTTAGTAGGCTGTGATGTTGCTGGTATCAATATTGATAAAGTTTGTCTTAACTTAAGTTAGCTTACAGATTCCAAACTTTTTGAGTAGAAAAAAATTTATTTATTAAGATTATGCATGTTGTATTTCTCCTTAAATAATACGACTGAATATGGTGCCATCTGTCTGTTATCAGTTTAAGTAATCCTAAAATAATAATTTACTAAAAATATTGTTTTCATTTCGTTTGTTTAATCATTTTGATTCGTATTTTGACTGAGAAAATTTGATAGCATGACTTGTCCAATAATAATTGACATTTAATAATAAAGTGTCAATATTTAAGCGAAACAATTTCTTTTCAGACGACTGCGAGCCTATATTCCTTACTCCTCCTCATGGTCAACCGAAACTGCTGCTTGGGCGCTACAGGTTCATTAAGGACCGTAACAGAGAAAACGGAAAAACTAGATGGCGCTGTAATAAGAAAAACTATAACTGTTTGGCATCGATCACTACTATAGAAAATGTTATAGTCAAGTTTGGAGATCATCATAATCATTAATCATCATTAGAAAAACCTGACCATAAGGTAAATCTTTTAAAATCGGGTAAAAATATTAATAATATTGTTATTTTTTTCGTATTGGTATATTATGTTATTGTATTATGTTTATTGATTAAATTAAATATTTATTCTTTCTTTCTATATTGTGTGGTTAGGTTAGGTAAGGTTAATGGGTGGCATTAACCTAACCTAGAAAGCTCTGACACTAGTGACAGAGTTTTTATACCGCCCATGGGCCTCTGACTTGGCTTTTTTAAGTGCAAATAATGGAATACTTTCAGCATTTAAAAATTTAGTTTTTTCTTGGTTCTTAATTATTTCCTACCGGGTGTTTCGTTGGGGTGCGCTTCATTTCATATAAAGTTATATGGTATATTTTCTTTTCAATAACGTTCACAAGATATAATAAACGTGACTTATACCAACTGTTGATATAAATTCTTAAGATATAACAATTATATACTCTAAAACTTATTTCGTATAACGTCATTGGATATAACGTATATTTCATCGAAAATCATTAGGCCTATCGTTTAAAATATATAGTATTGATACCATCTTTATGGTTGACACCACGATTCAAAGCAATCCGACTCGGATGGGCTATATTAGGTTAAAGGGCTAGGGCGGGAGCGGAGCGGAGTGCCAGGTCCCCTCTATGTTGGTGAATCATTTGGGTTAGATTTAGTTTTAGTGACCATTATTGCGCGAAGGCGAACAAGTGCAGCGAGCGTGCTGCAGGAGAGGCGTGACAGAAACGAATCGCTGTAAAACCGACTCTACGTAGTCTTGTCTGCCCTACCCCAAGAGTGTAATTTAAAAATTCGCGTAGGCGCGGAGTGGCGAGGCGGCCCGCGAGCTGAGGAGTAGGTGGTTTCAAAACTCGCCGCCGTGGCTGAGGATGGCCGGCGAAGCCGGCTAGCAAGCCGAAGCTGCGGTGGTGAGCGTGAAACACATCTGCGACAATAAGCTCGCATGGGACCGCCGGAGTCCCGCAGCGCCGGAGCCGTGACAGAAACCATGCCTGCTGCATGTTGCATTCTTCCTTGCATGCTGCATACTTGCTTGCATGCTGCATGCTGCACGTTTGCTTGCATGCTGCATGCTTGCTAGACAATGTTATAATGCTGAAATTTTGCTTTGTGTTTTTACTAGGCGTTTAATCATATTAGACTAAATAGGTTTTATGTCTTTTGAGTTGTATATCAAACGATTTTATATTCAATGTATGTTATGCGTATAAAATTAGTTATTTTAAAATTATATCAATCGTTTATTATATTAACTGATATTTATATCGAATAAAATTATAGATTCAGTTGTTATATCTTGTAAATATTAGAGATTTTGTAATTATATCATATATTACTTACCCGTTTCGTTGTATCTTGCAGCGAAAAATACTTTATTAAAAGTCGGTAATGGCTTTGAAGATTTTAGGATTGACTTTATTTTACGATGAGTTCTTTGTCTTTAGGCAGTTTGGCCTACAAACGATGAATTGTTCAAAGGCTGACAAGAACTTTCCCATTGCAAAAGAAACAGTAAGAACCTCATTTTGCAAGTGTCAACCTAAATTTACTATTGAACCAAGCTAACGGTGACTCTAATGAAACTGTAACTTAGACAAAGTGTAATCGTTAACGTATTCTACATTACAGGTCAGATCATACATCTGGGCAGAGCTGAATGCCTTCTCGCCCTTGGGTACACTTACAATCGCAAGCAGATCGCGAGGTCCCAGAAGTGGCGGTGGAACTGTACCCGGTACCATCATGGATGCAAGGCAGCTGTCATCTCCAGTGGGGACCTCGTCATCACTGACTACTTGGATGAACATGACCATGATCCTCCAAAGTTATTCTGTATGGGCTTTTATACCGCTTAAAATCAACTATTTGGTTGAGCTTCAAGGATTACAGGTTTCGCAATTATTGTTTTCATAATCCTTTTCTATAGAATAGTTAAGTTTGAGTTTAAATTTGAAACTGCACTGTTCTAACTCATGCAATTTTTTATGTACAATAGTATTAACTTACTTGTATTTTTATTTGAAAAATGTCAAAATATTTCATTATGAAAATAATAAAGGAATAAACTATACTTGTTTATAGATTTATATATAACAGATAACTCGTGTTTCAGAGATGCCAAAAGTAACAGACGAAAGTGACGAGGACAAGTTATTATTACAAGCTTTGTGGACAGTGAGTAATGGGCTAGCTCACCGTCCGGCCGTCTTATGACGACAGGCCGTGTCGATGACGCGTTCGTGTTCCACGCGCGCCTCAAGGAGATGTCAGGAAATCGGAAGAGGACCGAGAAGGCCGATGCCTGCCAGGGCTGTGGGACTGTTCGAAAGAGATACCGTGGCCCTGGAATACAAAGGGCTAGGAAGGAACATGGATGGGTTTTAGTCAGTACAAGTCTGAGACTCCCTTCCGCTCCGCCCAGAGCGGGAGGAGTCATTTGATGATCCCTCCGTAAAAAAAAGGGGGCAACGACTCTGCGGTTGCAAAAACTAGACGGCAGCGTTGCGTAAAGAAACACCATAAATACCGCGCGGCTTTATATACTTTTGATTATAATATAATTCGTTTTGTATCTAACCATAATCATGATTGACTGAGAATAGTATTAGATAAGAAAACAAATGGAAGCCAATAGGAGTAGGTCGTCACTTTGTTAGTTTGGGTAAATTGTAGAATTATTGTGTAAGTTATTGTTGTTCTTATAATATAATAAAATATTGCAACATTACAAGTTTTCTCATTATAAAAATCTGTTTTATTTTTGTATTAGTAGCTCGAATTTATGTGTACGTACTTTTCGGTACATACGTACATATAAATGGAAGTACTGTTTTGATTAAAACCGTAACGAACTCAATTCTTCAGAGATTATTAAATAAAAACCCTTTTAAATTTTGTAACCTTAAGAAAGTTCAATTTTTCGTTTCTTGAGGGGATTAAAGTTAGTGAGTATAAATTAATTGAAAACTCGTGTTTCAGAAGTGCCTATATTTACTAAGAATAAGCGAGGACAACTTAACTTGGAGTTCGGACCTTACCAATATAACAGGGACTATGAAATGGGCAGAAAAACTAGATGCCGCTGTGTTAAAAGATCCAGTAAATGCTGCGCGGCTTTATGGACCATTGAAAATATTATTGTTAAGTTTATATCAGAGCATAATCATGACTGACTTGCCTTGTTCCCTAGTAAAAGGCATGTATTTTATCAGTACGGAATTAATACATAGTTTTATCGACTACTACACTCACCTTTTACCTTGTTTCACATCTTTTAGTGAGGTAACGATCCATTACTTTGTCTTTATTTTTGTGCTTTCTCTCTTTCATATGTGTTTTATTTAAGGTATTACATACAATAACAGCTAGTTTGTATTTTTTTTCAATAGTATTAGTAGAAAGTGTCGATAAAATCCGTTAAGATTATTATTTAAAATAAACAAGATGATTAAAAAAATATTCATAAAATTATTTGATGATTACAAAGTTTTTTTTTTATTACCATCTTTCCCTTAGTTCCTTAATGAAGTACGTGCGCAACGTTGTTGGCAAGGAGCTGTCGTTGCTTCAAGGTCATTCGTTCAACTCCTGTAAATGAAGCGCCTTCACCAATCAATGGCGGTGCACCCGATGGGGGAATTGTCGAGCAAAGTTCATCACAGATGTTACCGGAGGAATCACATCAGCTAAGCTGAACCATAACCACGAACTTCCAAAATATGTTTTGCATCGAAATGTGACAACCGTATGGTATATGGTGCTCCGTATGGTTTCGGACGTAAAGAATAGCACCATCCCATATCTTCCCGTGGGTGTCGTAAGAGGCGACTAAGGGATTTGCCAGAGAATGGGCAGCAGCGTTCTCTGTGCTTTTGTAACAACCGTACTGCGATCGCCAACCCGCCTAGCAAGCGTGACAATTATGGCAAAACCCCCCAAAATGTCAATGTGGTGACGCTTGGGGGAGGCCTATGTCCAGCAGTGGACGTCTTTTGGGCTGAAAGGATTATGATGATGATCGGAATGTGCTGTATAATTTGTAGTTAGAAAGTAAGAAAACAGTTTCATCGACAAATTCAAGTTTCTCTTGATTTAATACTATGTCACAATCACTACATTTGACATTTGGTAGAGTAAATCTTATGCACTTAGTTTTTTTCCCATTTAATTCTAAATTATTAGCGGTAAACCAGTTATGGACCTGCATTAGAGCGTTATTTACGTCGTTGAGGTTTGTGGCACGTCTGTTTATTCTAAATATTAAAAAAGTGTCGTCAGCAAACAACACCATTTGTGGTTGGTTTTTAAACAAATGGGGTAGGTCATTAATATATACTAAAAAGAGGAAAGGACCCAATATTGAACCTTGTGGTACACCCATTTTTACTTTTAAACCCATTGAATTTACACCATTTACTTGTCCTTGCTGCTGTCTATCATTCAAATACGATTTTACTAAACTGAGCGCAAGTTTACCTAAACCGTAATGTTCAAGTTTCAAGAGCAGGGTTTCGTGATTTACGCAATCAAATGCCTTCGAGAGGTCACAGAAGATTCCTATGGCATCTTGTGCCTCTTCCCACGCAGTATATATATGTTTTAATAAAGTGACACCGGCGTCAGTCGTACAACGTCCTTTGGTGAAACCATACTGTTTGTCATAAGTAAGTCATGGTGTAAGATTTTATTGGTGCTAAAGTGGGTGAGCATTTGATTAAGCATTACCTTTTCAAACAACTTGCTGAAAACCGGCAACACGGAAACGGGTCTATAGTTATTGGTCTCTTTACTGTCCCCAGATTTGAAAAGTGGTATTACCTTGCTGTATTTCATAAGGTCTGGGAAGACTCCCTGGTCCACACACAAATTGAAAATTAAGGCTAAGTACGGTGCTATAGTGTCGATAATGGCTTGACAAACTTTAACAGACATTACCCATAGATCTTCGGTTAATTTGATTTTGATTTCCTTAAAAGCTTTTATGACTGTTATGGGGTTTATATGCTTAAATTGAAACTCAATCGGACAGGCTGAAACGTTCGCCTTTAATAAGTCAATGGAAAGCAAGGGTGAGGAATTTAAGGTTTCGGTAGTTTTAAGCGGGATATTGGTAAAAAAATCTACAAATTCTTGAGCTACTTCGTTTTTAGAACTTAGAAGACCATGTAAAGTCTCTAGTCTGATATCATTATTATATTTTTTATTTCTATTTGTTTCACTACTGATAATTTTCCAAACCGTCTGTATTTTGTTATCGGCAGACTTAATCTTGTTGCTAATAAATAAGGCTTTAGCTACCTTGCAAGTGTTTTTAAAGATTTTTGAATAAGTTGCAACATATTTATTGAAAGTTTCCGAGTTGATGTAAGGCTTAAGGCCGTGGGGTGCTGGGTCAGAAAACCTCCTCGTGAGCCCGATGGCGCTGGTCCCTCTCGATACGTCTGGAGGGAACAGTTGCTGTTGGGACGGTGCACCCTGGGCGCCGGCAGTGTCCTTTCCCGAGGAGTGGGAAGAGATTCCCATTCTCCGGGGAATGTCACTGTCGGTGGCGAATATTCTGACGTGGTGGGGTCCTTGGACCAACGCGGCGCTTCTCCGCGTGACCCTCTGAAAAGCAGAGGGCACAGCGGAGGAGCAAGGGCGGGCTCGGAGTGCACTCACCCTGCTTCCGAGCAGACAGCGAGGGACGCAGTCCTTCTCTGTCCCCGTCGTTCTCGTAATCCCATCATCGGAGTGTCGTGGATCACGTCTCGCGGCTTCGATCGGGACCGAGGGTCTTGGCTTAAACGCCTGGACCGCGAGGTAGAAAACCTCTATAAAAAGCTACCCCGAATCTCAAGCGGCGGCGCACCGTGAGGGGATGTATGGCTGACGGGTGTTCCCATGGAACAATCAGTCTTTAGTGCGACCCCCGCCAGAGTACCAGCCGACCCTCTGGCGGGTTATAAATGTCCAAGGCTTATCCGGGTACAGGGGGCACTGCCCGGATGGACCTCTTATTTCCCCCACACTCGTGGGACCAAAATGGTAAAAGCATAAAATAAAAACTTAGCCGATGGAGGCGTAGAGAGGGAGAGGAGGGATGCGGCGTCGGAGTCCGACGCCGCATCCAGTGAGGTGAGCGCGGGATGCTCTGAGAGCTCCCGCATCGAGAGGACTGGGGCTGCTGCGGAGGAACGCAAGCGGTCCAGACCGGAAGGCGACCGCGAGTCGTCTTCCGAAGGGGAGCTTGCCTCGGCCCCTAAAATTTCCACCAGCAGGCGTGGTGGAATAAGGGGCACGGGGAGGGGGCTCTCGTCCTCCGAGAGATCGGGGGTGGCCGGTCGCGGGCAGGCTCGTTTGGGCACCTGTGATGACGCGGCAGGTGAAGTTGGCGGCTCCGATGTGGAGCGTAAGGCCAAGTTCCAAAAGGAGGTGGAAGCTGCGATAAGGGTCGTGGCCTTGAAGAAACTGACATCTTCAAAACTCGGGGCCATACCTGCGGCTTCCGCCTCCATCATGGCGGCGGTGGAGGCAAGTTATCTTCCACCAGGCGAAGTGGCCAAACTGCGGGCGGAGGTCGCCCGTCTGACGGCCGCAACGGAGCTTCTCCGCGAGGAGAATCTGAAGCTCCGGGCAGACCTGAGTGGTCTGCGAGAGTCCGGCTCCCGCGAGGTGCCCCAGCAGCGGCAGAGCCAGCCCGCGTCCGTGGAGAACCAGGTCCTGAACCTGGTTCGGCAGGAGCTGGCTGCCTTCCAGGCGCGGTTTTCCGTCTTGGAGGGCATTGTCCTGCGCCCCCCCCTAGCGGCAAACAAGGCGGCCCCGGGCCCGGGGGCAAGCTCGGGCCCGAATGCGGTCCCGGGCCCGAGGGTGGTCTCGGGCCCGAAGGCGGCCTCATATGCGGCTGCTGCGGCTGCGTCAGGAACAGGGCAGTCTCAGCCCTCCGGCAGGACTAGGCTGGACCCCGGAAAGTCGGCTCCAGCAAAGCCGACAGCGGCCCAAAAGAAGGGCAAGGCGGCTCCCCAGGCAGCGACGGCGCCTCCGCCAGCAGCAAGCCAGCCGCAGCCACCGCCGCCGCCTCCCCCGCCAGCCATGGCCGAAACCGAGTGGCAGGTGGTCGGAGAAAGGAGGAAGGGGCGAAAGGCGGCCAAAAAGGCCCGAAACGAGGAGAGGAGGCGCCGGCACAAGACGAGAAGCGTCGCGGCTAGACTCCGCGCCCCGAAGACCGCAGCTGTAGTGATTACGCTACAGCCGGAAGCGGAAAAGAGGGGCGTATCCTACCGCGACGTGCTCTCGAAGGCGAAAGCGACGGTGGATCTCGCAGAGCTCGGGATCACTGGGGGACTCCGGCTTAAAGTCACCGCAACAGGGGCTCGAGCGCTGGAGATCCCTGGTGCAAATAGCGGCCCGTCCGCTGACGCTCTGGCTGAAAAGCTTAGAGCGTCCCTAGATGCGGACGAGGCCCGAGTGTCCAGGCCCGTCAGATGCGCAGACCTGCGCATCCTGGGTCTGGACGACTCTGTGACCCAGGAGGAGGTGGTCGCCGCCGTCACCAGGACCGGTGGGTGCCCTGCCGAGCAGGTCAGGGCAGGCACCCTACGTCCGGACCACTCGGGCATGCGAACCGTGATGGTAAGCTGCCCTGTGGCGGCGGCGAGAATAATTGTGGAGGCTGGAAGGCTCCTGGTGGGATGGGTGGCAGCGCAGGTGAAGCTGCTGGAGCCCCGACCTCTGAGGTGTTACCGGTGCCTCGTGGGGCAGCACGTGACTTGTCGGTGCTCCTCGGAGGTGGACCGCAGCGGCGACTGCTTCCGATGCGGTCAGCCCGGTCACATGGCCGTGGCTTGCTCTGCCACGCCGCATTGCACTGCATGTGCGGCAGCGGGCAAACCGGCCGATCACCGGGCAGGGGGCAAGGCCTGCGCACCACCCACCAGGGCCAGGGGCAAGGGAAGGCCTCCAGCCACCGCCTCCACCGTCGCCACCACCGCAGCCACCGGCACTGTCGCTTCCGCCGTTGCCGCCAGTGTTATCGCCACAACACCTGTGGCGGGGCCCTCACAGGGGTCCCGGGAGGGGGCTGAAAAGGAGTGCCAATAATGGCCCCATTACGCCTTCTCCAGGCGAACATCAACCACTGCCGCTGTGCTCAGGATCTGTTGCTCCAGAGCATGGCGGAGTGGTTGATTAACGTCGCCGTGGTCGCTGAGCCGTACTTTGTCCCGCCCAGGGAAGACTGGGTGGAGGACCTGAGCGGCTCAGTGGCCATAATTTCGTCGGCCGCCGCCGGTACCCCGACCCTTGAGTGTGTCAGGAAGGGTCAGGGTTGCGTAGCAGCACGGTTCGGGGAGATCGTCGTAGCGGGAGTCTACTTCTCCCCGAGCCGAACTCTCGCCGAGTTCCACAACTCCCTCATGGAGTTGAGTGTCGTCATCCGAAACTATTCCCTCCCCGTGCTTGTGCTCGGGGACTTCAATACCAAAAACTTGGCTTGGGGTTCTCGTTGCACGGATGTGCGGGGTAGAATGGTGGAGGACTGGGCTCTGGAGGTGGGCCTGGTCGTCCTAAATCGGGGTTCTGTCCCCACGTGTGTGCGGATGCGGGGCGAGTCGGTGGTGGACATCTCGTTCGCTAGCCCCGCTCTGTCACCGCGTGTCATTGACTGGCGCGTCATGGAGGGGGTGGAGACCTATTCCGACCACCGGTACATCCGGTTTGATGTCTCCGCCCCGGACTCAAGCGCGCCGGTCCTACAGGCCCCGAGTGGTCCGCGTTGGGCGCTGAAGCAGCTGGACCGGGAGCTCCTCCTGGAAGCCTCGATAGTGCAGGCCTGGGTGACATCACCGAACAGGCCTGCCGACATCAACAATGAGGCAGGGTGGTTCCAGGAGGCCATGTCCGACATCTGCGACGTGGCAATGCCCCGAGTTCGGCCAGGAAGCGCCCGGCGTCAGGTGTACTGGTGGTCGCGAGAGCTGACGTCTCTGCGCGAGGCGTGCGTCGCCGCGCGGCACCCGTACGCCAGGCATCGCAGGCTCCGCATCCGCCCTCCGGATGCGGCAGCCATTGAGGCGGAGCTGTACGAGGGATACAGAGCAGCGAAGACCGCCCTCCAGGAGGCTGTCCAGCGGGCCAGAGACCTGGGCCGCGAGGAGATGCTGGAGACTCTCGACAGAGATCCGTGGGGGCGCCCTTACAAGATGGTGCGGGACAAACTCCGTACCTGGGCCCCCCCGCTGACGCAGAGTCTCCGCCCTCAGCTCGTGGAGGACGTGGTGAGCGCTCTGTTCCCTCTGCGAGGGGAACATCCTCCCCCGCCTATGGCTCCGCCGCTTGCGGTGCCGGAAGCGGACCACATCGAGGACGATGACGACATTCCGGAAGTGACCGGGGTAGACCTGAGAGCGGCGGTAGGCAGGCTTAAAGCCAAAAATACCGCCCCGGGACCCGATGGCTTGCCTGGCAAAGCCTGGGTCCTGGCCTCGGAGGCTCTCGGGCCCCGACTGGAAGGGCTCTTAAGCGCATGCTTGGAGAGAGGCCAGTTCCCGCTTCGTTGGAAGACGGGGAAGCTGGTCCTCATCCGGAAGCCGGGGCGCCTTGCGGACTCTCCGTCCGCATACCGGCCCATTGTGTTGCTCGACGAGGTGGGCAAGCTCTTCGAAAGAGTCATTGCCAACCGCCTCGCCGGGCACCTTGTGAGGATGGGGCCGGATCTTGCGGAGAACCAGTTTGGTTTCCGCAGAGGGCGCTCGACGGTGGACGCCATCATGCGCGTGAGGGCTCTCACGACGGGGGATGCGGTGGCCAGGGGTGGGGTTGTCTTGGCGGTGTCTCTTGACATCGCCAACGCCTTCAACACCATGCCCTGGAGCTGCATTAGGGAGGCACTCCGGTATCACCGGGTGCCGACCTACCTTCGTCGTGTGGTCGGGGACTACCTGACGGATAGGTCCGTCATCTACCCCGGTCGCACCGGAGAATGGAACCGGCGAGAGGTGTCGTGCGGTGTTCCACAGGGATCGGTTCTGGGGCCGCCCTTGTGGAACATCGGCTACGACTGGGTGCTGCGCGCCGACCTCCCTAGCGGTGTCAGCGTAGTTTGCTACGCTGACGACACGCTGGTGCTGGCACAAGGGAGGTCGCACGAGGCGGCGGCCGAACTTATGACACGCGGGGTTGCGATAGTCGTGGAGAGAATCCGGCAACTGGGTCTCGAGGTGGCATTGCACAAGTCCGAGGCCATGTGCTTTCATGGGCCTCGGAATGCGCCACCGTCGGGATCCATACTGACGGTAGGAGGGGTTCCCATCGGCGTCGAGTCGACGCTGAGGTACCTAGGGTTTGTCCTCGACAGCCGGTGGAACTTCGTGGAGCATTTCCGACGTTTGGCCCCCAAACTGGAACGGGCAGGGGCTGCGTTCAAGCGGCTCTTGCCCAACCTGGGGGGTCCAAACGCCTCCTGCCGCAGGCTCTACGCGGGGGTCGTGCGGTCCATGGCCCTTTACGGGGCCCCGGTGTGGGCGCGTTCTCTGAGGCGGCGAGCCGCCCATTACCTGAACGCGCCCCAGAAGGTGGTAGCCGTAAGGCTGATCCGGGGGTACCGCACGATCTCCGGCGAGGCGGCGAGCCTCTTGGCCGGATTGCCGCCATGGGATCTGGAGGCGATAGTCCTCGCGTGCCTGCACGAATGGCGCGCGGAGGCACTACGCCGGGGGGAAACTCCGCTGCCGCGGCAAATTGTCGCTCAGCGGACAGACCTCCGGCGCGATCTCATGGCGACATGGAGGGAGCGACTGTCGCAACCCCGTGCAGGGCACGCCACAATAGTGGCGATAAGTCCCCTCTTTGAGGAGTGGCTGGAGAGGCGCCACGGCGCCCTCACCTTCCGCCTGACGCAGGTCCTCACCGGACACGGTTGTTTCGGGAGGTTCCTGCACCGAATCGGGCGGGAGGAAACGCCCGGGTGTCACCACTGCGAGGATCGACCGGAGGACACGGTGGAGCACACTGTGGAGCTATGCCCCGCTTGGGCTGAGCACCGCCGTGTCCTCGTAGCGGCGATTGGCGGCGGCGACCTCTCGCGTCCGGCCCTGGTTCAATCCATGGTCCGGAGCGAGAGGGAATGGGAAGCCGTCGCCTCCTTCTGCGAAGCAGTCATGCTAGCGAAGGAGGTGGCGGAACGTGAGAGGGAGAGAACCTCACGTCCCAGCCGCCGCGGGAGACGCCCCGGGCGTCGGGGGGCAACCAGTGGCCCCCGGCCACCGTAGGCGCGGGCCTGTGGACGGTGAGTAATGGGCTAGCTCACCGTCCGTCCGTCATATGACGACAGACCGTGCCGACGGCGCGTTCGTGTTCCACGCGCGCCTCAAGGAGATGTCAGCAAATCGGAAGGGGTCCGAGAGGGCCGATGCCTGCCAGGGCTGCGGGTTGTTCGAAAGAGATACCGTGCCCCTGGAACGCAAAGGGCTAAGAAGGAACATGGATGGGTTTTAGTCAGTCAAGTCTGACACTCCCTTCCGCTCCGCCCAGAGCGGAAGAAGTCATTTGATGATTTCCCATCCGAAAAAAAAAAAAAAAAAAAGGCTTAAGGCCGTACAACTCAAACAATCGCTCCCTACTTATCCTAATACCCTTAGTTGCCCAGTCACTGAACATAA
The DNA here is from genome assembly GCA_949152445.1 of Cerastis rubricosa. Taxonomy (NCBI): domain Eukaryota; kingdom Metazoa; phylum Arthropoda; class Insecta; order Lepidoptera; family Noctuidae; genus Cerastis; species Cerastis rubricosa. The sequence goes on from OX424527.1 coordinate 17,832,852, forward strand.
ATTTAGGGTAAATAGATTTAGTTTTCATTTTTAATGTATTATTGAACTCTACGTTAACCACTGAAAAGAATTCCTCATAAAATTGATTTACATTTTCAATAACATGGCCCGGAATGCCTAAATTACTAATTAAGTTATTATTAAATTTATTTAAATTGCTCGGTGTTATTTGTCTAGAGTTTATCTGGATTTTTTGTAATGGTGTGTAGGACTCGAAAACAACGGTTTGCCCACTGTGATCAGAAGGGAGGTAATTAACAATGGATTTATCTAAGTAGTCGCAACAACAAAAAACATTATCAATACATGTAGCAGTATTTGTAGTAATTCGGGTTGGTTCTGAAAACACGTTTAACAAATTAAATGATTTAAAAAGATGTAATAATCTACTGCTATTAGAATTCTTGTCTAAAATATTAATATTAAAGTCACCACAGATAACCAGTGATTTTTTACCGGTTGCAAGTTTTGCCAAAGCATCTTCCATTACTGACTCAAATATGGAGTAGTTTTGATAATTTGGGGGTCTGTAAACGCACACTATTATATGCTTATCCAGCTCAACACAAGACAGTTCAATATTATGCTCAACCGATAGATCAACAATATCGTTCCGCAACTTAAATTTAATACAATTTTTAACTAAGATTAATGAACCCCCACGCATCTTAGATTTTCGATTAAAGCAACTGCCCACACTGTAATTGGCGTAATTAATTAGCATTTCATGGTCTTTTAACCAATGTTCAGTGAAACAAACAATCTCAAACTTTGTTTTTTCTAAAAATAATTCAATCTCTAATTGCTTTGAAGAGAAACCTTGAATGTTTTGATGGAATAATTGCAAGGAATTCTGCTGAGCCCCTTTTTTACATTTAGCTATTTGATAGCGAGAAGGTATAATGTTACTGGTATCTTCTGTTGTCTTACTAACTAGTTTAAATGAGCATCCGGAGTGAGCCCCAAGCCTCCTGTGCCATCACCAGACAACAAGCTCCTATCACTAATACTACTAATACTACTACTACTATTACTAATACACCCTAATTGAGAATTTTCCATGCTCACACATGGAACCTCCTCAGTAAAATAATTGTAAATAGAAAAATCTATATTAGTATGATTACTAATTGTCGCAGTGTTTATAATACAACTAAACTTAGACATACTACTTATGTCTGTGTGAATATTATAAGCTAATAGCCTAGCTATTTCGTGTCTACATCCAATAGGTTGATACACATTACCCCGTGTCGACCTAAGTTTATCTACAAAAGAGTTGGTATCAAAATAAATAAGTTTGTCACTATAGTGACCTACTAAAAAGTGCAAATGGTTATTCAATAAGTGTATATTATTGTTCTTTCTATTACCTAAATTTTCAATATAAGGAAAAGCACACAATATTATTTTACGACAATTCAACTTTAACAACTCAGTTACACAGTCTGTGATGTCTTCTGTTTTAATTTTTGAACTATTTCCTACAAATATAGTTATATCAGTATTAATATTATAACAATTTCTAGTCACTGAAGCCATTATCTGTTTGTATGTAGACCCTGGCATGCAAAGATTTTGATGGGAACAACTCAGGTTATTACTAACAACTTTTCCTACACGTCTTCCTATACTATCTGAAAACATTATTGAGAAAGAACAATCATGACTGCCATTTATCTCAGGCTGTGTCCTAGAACATTGGCAGGTATTTTATTCAAGACTGTTTTTATCTGTAAGAATAGAGCTTAAAATTAAAGTGGTTTTATTTTGAAAGAACAGGTTTTCTTTTGCGAGTATTGCTTGTTGTAAGTAAGTGTTTTTCATTGTTTAAGACTAATTGTTTAATTTCCTACAGTCAAATGGTATCGAAAATCGAATGGGAAAGAGGTAGCAGTAGCACAAGGATACACATTCACTATCCACAGCAGATGTAAATCAACCGATATATATAAGTGCTCCATCGGCAATAAGTGTGGAGCTGGCTTCACTGTCACAAAAAACAGAGAGTTTGTCAAAACTAGGAGCCTGAAACACGATCATCCACCCCCTAAGTACATAATGGCTTTTATTTAAAAATTTTGGAACAAACAATCAAATTTTTTAAAAGATGTACCTAATTTTATCTGTGTAATTTCTTAATTAAGCCAGCGCTGGCACCGCACGTATTCGACAAATAAAAACTTGACAAGTTAAAGTTTTTTTATTTATTTAAAATAACAACAATTCTTACCCCTTTTAAGCATGGAGTCAGTTTTCTATTGCCAATGTTTAGGCTTTTCTATTCTTGATATATGTCTTGTTACCCCCCGAGGGCAACACACATCTTAAAACAATATTATTCAACCTTACTTCAGTGTTCGTGTGCCATGGAGCTATGCAGAAATTATAGCTGTTAGATATGGTGGCACTAACCTCAGGCTAATAAATAATAACCTTTGTTTTATTGTCTACAGTCAAATGGTACCGAAAGCCGAATGGGAGAGAGATAGCCATGCTTCAAGGATACACGTTCTGGTGTGATGGTTGGACAAAATCAACTCACTTGTATTTATGCTCCTCTAGAAAAAAATGTAAAGCGCGTTTCATTCTCACAAAAGACAGGAGCCATATGAAATCCTCCCACCTGGAACACTGTCATCCACCCCCTAATTATGTTATAAGTAATGGAGTTTATTTAAACATATAGAAAGAAAGAAGAATGTGAGAGAGAGATAGTGATGCTACAAAGATACACATTCTGGTGTGATGACCCAAGTAGATCAACTGATCTGTATGTATGCTCCTTTGGAAGACAATGCTCTTATGACTCGCTTCAGCATCACGACAGACAGGGGGCGAATGAAATCCTGTCACTTTGAACACTGCCACCCACCCCCCAGTTATAAAATACGTGATGGTTTTTATATAAGAGTTATAGTTAAGGTTTTTATAGTCTGGAACAATATCTCAGGCTCATTCAGGGATGAGATTACTTAGTGTTTAACCCACTGCTTTGTAGGGTTTTTCTTCAGGGGATTTCTTTGTTCTATCTGATTCAAATATTAATGTTTTATACCTACTTAACAACCTTCCGAAATAAATTGAAAGAGTAACGTGGTCTCACAGACTGACATGAAAATCAATAAAAAAAAAAGAAATTATACAGATTTAGAAGTAGATAGAGGACGTAGATTGTTAGGTACATTAACGCTTTGTTTGTAAGTTTCTTTTTTTGAATGTAGTAACATTATTTTTTTGTCTTTTAAGTTTTAATTTAGGTACTAACATAAGGTAATGGGATGTTCCTAGTTTTGTATTTTTAGGTCATCCCAAATAAATAATCAATTAATATTACATTGTTTATTTTCAGTTTCTCAAAACTTTGTATTCAATATATTTTAATACGTATAATCAAAATTACATTAATTATTTTCTAAAACAAAATATTTACAACAACAAAACTACTAGTATTTATAAAATAATCTAATTAACGAAATATAAATAACTATTGCGTTTATTTTATTTTTTTCGTTGTAATGTAATTTAAAACATACTCATAATCTTAATCGTTTAATTTTCAGGAATAAAATGGTACCAAAAGCAGAATGGAAAAGAGATAGCCATCATACAAGGACACACATTCTATTTCGCCGGTCAAAATACGGCAAATAAAGTGTTTCGGTGCACAGCAAGGAACTGCAAAGCTCGCTTTGTCATCACAAAAGACAAAACAGTCATGAAATCCTGTAATCTGGAACATTTTCATCCACCGCCTAATTATGTTATCCGTAATGGTGTTTATTTTAGAATTTAATTATCATTGTAACATTAGATTTTTCATGATTCTACAAACCGCTAGATGCCTTTAAAATAATACAGTTATTATTACATTCGACAATTTCATTGGAATTTACTTCCTAGACTTCATAAAGTAAGTGGAATACCAACCAGATACCTCAAAGAACGATAATAATACCCAACTAGTAATAGTACAGGTAGGGTAACCTTTCATCAAACTTGTAGGGGCTGCTTTTATTCACCCCACGGTACATGCAACTGTTGTGATTGGTGGAGGTCGTGCCGCTGTCGCCTGTCACTCGTGTTCACTACTTAGTGTTGCAAAGTCTAGAGTAGTATGGTCAGTTCATTCGTTATCGTGAGTGATGCGAAGTGCTTGTCAAATAATTATGTGCATCAAATATGATGCACATAATTATAATTATTATGTGCATAATTATTTTATGTGTGTGTTTATTTTGGGGTATAAAAAAAACGTTAAATTTTAGCATTATTTAGGATTTCCTGTTGTAAATCAAGATAAAAAGTGGGTGCCTCATGTGTTTTGCGAAAGCTGTAGAATCGTCTTACTCCAGTGGTCATCAGGAGAAAACGTTCACCTTTCATTTGGTTCACCAATGCTATGAAGCGAACAAGGGGAACGTTTTCACCAAGATTTAAAGGTTTTTGAAGAACAACATCAAGGATTCTGGGATGAAAATATGTTAGGGAATTACTGTTGGTCCATTATAACAGAAAGTAATTGAAATAGGTATAAAAAAGTCAAAAAATAGTATTAAACCAAAATGACATAATTAAGTTAATAAATATTTCTTAAACCAGACGTGACCGATTTTTTTTTAATTTTTTCTGGATAAAACTATCTAATGAATAACAACTTTTAGCTGGGGTATGAAAACCGTGTAAACTAATGATTTTGTATATCTCACATTTATCAAACCATTTATCCTAAAATATAGCCCGTATCAAATACAACACGTTTTTTTTTATATTTTGTAGAAGTATGACAGTATAAGAATATGTTAAGTAAAACAAAAAACAAAAAAAATATTCTCTTGCGTAGCTCGTGGTAACAACCAACTCCAAAATCTACTTAACTAGATAGGTAAGTCTTTTGTATTCCAGAGCTAGTTTTCAGCACTACAAGACAAGGGAATCCTGTGATCAAGCGATTTAGTGATGCTGATCTTCGGAGATATACAATAATAGACAGCAAATCTATCTTGCTGGAACTGCTTGGATGTTTATTGTTCACACAATATCATAACATAACATCACGCCCGTACGAAGTGAAGGGGGTTAATACCCCCACATGTCGCCAGTTATGTTTAAGTTTCATTTTATTGGAGATAAGCTAGTATGCCTACTACCGTATTGTTGACAATGTCAAATTAATGCATAGTAAAAATTTCTCTTAGAAAAAAGTTTATTTTATTTTTATCATTTGTAAGCATGTTGTTTGTAAAAAAATAAGCTTTATATCACTAGTATAGTGCTTTGAATGAAATGTGTTCTTCAAGAAATCAGTAGTAATATACATTTCATTCCAGAATAAATGATTTTAGGTAGTATGTAACTTGCTCCTGTCCTGATTCTGTGTTTTAATTGTAAGGCTGGCTACTGTAGATATGAGTAAATATATTTATCAAGCGTAAACTTTGTGTTTTATTACAGATTGGCAGCCAGTTTTCAGTAAGACAAGGAGCGGTAATGACGTTATCATCGTCGGTCCCTATCGATATAATCGGATCAATAGTTGTAAAGGAGCCAAAGTGCGATGGACCTGTACGCGAGCCCCTTTGGGATGCAGATCTACTATCGTTACTGTTGACAGTGTGATTGTTAGCCATAGGACTGAACATAGCCATTAGAATTAGCTCTTTAATTATCAACACACTCTTCGAAACACTGCAAGGGTCAGTATCGCTAAGCTCCGTGACTGCTGTTTACTAGTTGATTCGGAGTCGTGGCGATGCCGATTTTTATGTCGTATAAAAAAACCGGCCAAGTGCGAGTCGGACTCGCGCACGAAGGGTTCCGTAACATTTCGCGATTTTTGCGCATTTTTGCAAATGAACGTTGAAATTTGATATTTTTTGTGACCTTGACGAAAATGATTAGGCGTATTTCGAGGGCCGGACGGTTGACCACTTGAGAAAATCACTTTTTTGTATGGGAGCCTCCCTTAAATATTTATTTTATTCTGTTTTTAGTATTTGTTGTTATAGCACCAACAGAAATACCGAAGATGAGAACTAAGTTTGGCAAAAAAATGTTAACATTTGAAGGAGCACAATTGTACAACAAAATACCCCCATGTATTAAAAAATTACACTCATTCAATGCATTCAAAACTCGTTTAGCTGAATATTTGATTACAAATAACACTCTTTCTAAAACATGAATTCATTGGATGGGTGTATTTTACAAACCTAATAATTGTGATTGTAATGATTGCTTCCGTGACGTCTGTGACGAACTATAAATATAATTTATTTTAAGCATTGTTCTCATGTAAGTGACTTTGTGTCTTTTTTGAGAATAAATATCTTTAAACCTAAATACATAATTTGTGAAAATTTCAACTGGCTAACTATCACGGTTCATGAGATACAGCCTGGTGACAGACGGACGGACGGACGGACGTACGGACGGACGGACAGCGAAGTCTCAGTAATAGGGTCCCGTTTGACCCTTTGGGTACGGAACCCTAAAAACGGCATCGCCTCGACTCCGTGGCAGTATGAAGATATTATATACATAGAATCCGGAATGGCTCGGGTTAGACGATGCTGATACCACCTTAATTTATTTTAGAATAAGATTTTCGTAAGGAAGTAAGTTGCTTATATTTCACAATCTGAACGTAGGTCGGTGGTAGGTTAATTATTTGAACTAACTTAATTTGAAGATTTTTTTTAGTGTATGGATGAATATATTTTGTTTGAATGAAAAGCGTCTTGTTTTTACTCTTTCCGTGGACTTGGGAACCACAACAATAAACACAACACGTTTGACTCAAATTTTTTCTTTGTAAAATGTCAATTTCCGGAACTTTTCGTACAAAATCTGATATCGTCGATGTTAACATCAGTTTGTTGACAAAATTAAATGATATTATATATTTTTTTAATTATTCCACTCGTTCGAGTCACAATCAATACCACAAAATAGTTTCAAGCAATTTATAATAACTATTAATGTGTTATTGCTTATTGCAGACTTGGAGCCAGTCTGTTCTCAGAACGACGTTTAGTGGCAATCCTGTCATCATTCTTGATGATTTAAGATGGAAAGGAACCAAAGTGCGATGGACATGTACCCGGAAGCCAACCGAGTGACGATCGACTATCGTTACTTTGAAAACAGTGAAATTATTAGCCATAAGACTAAACACAATCATTGAGATGATTTCCTAGAACATTTTTATTATCAAGTGGTCTACTATGACGTCTTTTAACAGTATTGTTTTAATCATATTCCTGAAAGGGAAAGAGATGGCGCTAGACGTCCTCTATAGCTCCGTCTCTTTCTCACGCTGAAATAAGATTAAATCAATACTGCTTTAAGACGTCATAGTGCTGTCCTTACTGTTTGTTTGTGCATTATTAAATTGTATCTTAAATTATTGTTTCGTTTTAATCCAATCAGCCTATTATCATATTGAAACCATAGTATGTACAGGTTCACGTGTAAATTTGTAATAGGCGTTTACGTTTGTATGGAATTATCGGGTGCCGCTCCAGTGTCGTTACTGTTGATAATGTAATAGTTAACTCTAAGCCTATCCATAACCAAAAAAAATATGCAATATATTTGAAAGTAGCAATTGTTTTATTTCTGTTTTAATATCATTAAAAGAGAACTAAACGTGTTTCGTGATGTTCGATTTTTTTATGTCCATTGAGTGAAAAAAATGCAATTCTTAAAAATGTATGCGGTAATCAGGCCTATTTTACAAAAAGTCTAGCAGAATTAAGTGGACAGTGAAAATCTTTCCAGTATGGACTCGATATATCTGTCGAGTTAATAATCTCTCTACAACGAATGCCGATGTGATTGTTTAGGACCATTTGGTACCTTTTTGCAATAATGTGCAACTTGCTTCGTCTAGTTTCGAAAGCAACATCGTGTCATAAACGCACGGCGCCGGTTACGTAATGTATTTAAAAGTATCACAGTCATCTCCAAAACGACTTACCTTACTCTGGTGGTTTGTTTCAGATCTATTACCGGCATTCAGTACGTCAAGGCATGGGAATCCTGTGCTGGTTCTAGGATCCTACCGGTATACTCTCGCACTTAATTGCAAAGGGGCCAAAGAACGGTGGTATTGTAACAGATACAGCTATGGATGTCGATCTAGTGCTGTTACCTTCAATAGGATTATAATCAGCCATAAGTCCAAACATAATCATTAAATCGATAAAGACTAATAAAGAAATACTGTTTCATCCTCTAATATGCATAGAGTTTTGAATTGTCAAAACTAGAAGAAAAAACTTAACTAAAAGATTTTTACTAAGGAATCTGTTCTAGATATGATTGCGCCTATTATCCTATTTATAATAAATCTGCTTGATTTTTATCTATTTTATTCGGCAAAACAATAAAAGGGTATTTGGAGCTCCCAAAAAGGAAAATAATAGTAAATTACCAAGAACATTTTTTTATTAATGCGTTGTAATTCGACAAAATGTAAATATGGTGATCACTTTTATATCCTACTTGTTAAAAAAAAGCAATGTTCTCATCATAAAAAATGTGTTTTTATCTCCTTTTATCTGCAATGTGCCAGTTAATAATTAAATAATTATAGATGACTCTACAATACCTACCTAATTATCTTTAGATGAGACACCGAAACATACGAGTATATTAGTAAATAATAACATTTATTATTTTATAATACATATACATAATATTTTATCAATATTTTATCGCATCTTTCATTTTCTATTTTCAGAGCCTATTTTTAGCATAACCACTAAACGGAACGCTATACCTAAGTAAATATTTACAAAAATGTAATTATCTTGATCGAGGAGCTCGTGGCTAAATAATAACAGCCGCCCAGGTCGATCTTTAAGGTTAAGCCGTGCTTGCCGAGGTTGGTCTGTGGATGGGTGACCATAATTACATATCGAGTTTCCTCCGTGCCTCGGAAAGCACGTTAAGCCGTTGGTCCCGGCTGTCATTTATAGATCTTTGACAGTCGTTACGAGTAGTCAGAAGCTAAAAGTCTGACATCCAGTCTTACCAAGGGGTATCGTATTACCCAGTTACTGGGTTGTGGAGGTCAGATAGGCAGTCGCTTCATGTAAAATACTGGTACTCAGCTGCATCCGGTTAGACTGGAAGCCGACCCCAAGATAGTTTGGGAAAACGCTAGGCAGATGATGATGTAATTATCTTGATCCTCCGTCTCTACCGTCACCTGTAGCTCGTCTACCAAAATTAATTATTCACGATTATTACAGATTCTTTGTAAGTGATGGTCTATTTTTAGTAAATTTAACATTAAACTATAAAATGAATTTATGTTTTACAGATGCACGTCCTGTGTTCAGTACAACACAGCGTGGCAACCCTGTGATCGTCATTGGTCCCTGTCGGTATAATCGGATTAGAACTTGTAAAGGGGGCAGAGTGCGATGGAAATGTACGCGTGCCTCGTCGGGATGCCGATCTGCTATTGTTACTGTTGACAGTGTAATTGTTAACCATACTGAACATAACCATTAGGATTAGGATTTTTTATAGACCAACACACACTTCGAAACACTGCATAGGATCAGTATCGCTAAGCTCAGCTAAGCTATTTACAAGTTAATTCCGAGCCGAGACGGTGCCGATTTAAATAAGACGCAGTTGGAGATAAACATAGAATCCGGAATAGCTCGGGTTAGATAATGCTGATCCCACACAATTTTTTTTTCAGAATATGATTTTTGTTAGGAGGTAAGTTGTTATTTTGCTTGTATTTCACAATCTGAACGAAACTGTAGTTAGGTGGTAGGTTAATAATTATTATTTGTTACTGTTTGTTTGTGCAAATATTTATCTTGAATGTAACACTGACATAAGCTACCGATAAGCTCTTGTTGAAAGTCAGTGTAGAATTCCGAAACGATTTGAAAGTAAGATAGTTATTATAAGGTTTTTTTTTTGTTGTAATATTTATTATTTTAGCTAGCTAAGACCTCAGCTAGATAAAATTATACATTATCGAATAAATCGTACGTGCTTATCTATTACGTACAGTGTTCAATGTTTTTTTATGGCAGTATATTTTTTTATGGTAGTATTTGTATTTTTTAGTTCGGTGGTATTGTAATAGATACAGCTATGGAAGTCGCGCTAGTGTTTCTAGTTCGTTCGTTTACTATGGTTCCCTACCTTTGATAGGATGATAATAAGAGATATGAGTCCGAGCATATTCATTAAAATATGGATGAAGACTAATTAAAATTGTATTTAATTTTCCTAGAATCTATGTTTTATGCATATGTTCGAGTATGCATTTTGGTCAAATTATGCGCTATTAACTGAAGGACTAGTTGAAAAATGTTTGTGACTGGGCTACATACAGCATACTTAGTCAAAAAGACGTAGTAAATGGAATTTGTTCGGTTTTAATTCTTTTGTATAAAAATCGGTGAAACTATGCCAGGATATTGTAAAATCTAAGTAAGTAAATCAAGTAATATGGTAAAGACTTGACTCGAATAATGTCGGTCTTTGTCGATTATTATTGGAACTAAACCCCCTGACAATCACTACTGACGGTGCAATAAACGTGTTCACTTACTGGACTCAAACTGTACATTATGGATGTAACATCGATACCAAAAGAAGAAGAAGAATTGTGACTACGCTACTATGGCTCACACTATACTTTTGTTTCAGATCCGAAGCCAGTCTTTGGCACGTCTATGCATGGGAATCCTGTGATCTTTTTTGGATCCTATCGATATAACCGGATAACTAATAAAAATAGTAAAGCGTCTAAAATATAGTGGTATTGTAATAAGTACCACCGTGGTTGCCGATCGAGTATCCTTACTTTCGATGGTATCGTCGTTAATCATAAGAAAGAACATAATCATTAGTAAATATTTTTACGTAAATATTATCTACTTTTAGGCCGGCCTGCATCACAAGAGTAACTGAAGAGTTCATTGATCAACATCACTTTAGCAGTATTAGGTAGTTATTTAATCAAATGTTAGAAAACGTATGGAACTATTCATCACCATAATAAATTAACGACTGGTTAAAAGTTAACAAAATCAAGGTGACCAAAGAAAAAATATGATTTTAATAGTAGTAAATGTTAGGCGATGTTTGCTTATCCAGACGTTTTGAACTACGTGTATGTTGTATTCAACTTTATCGAATAAAAAACTTTAGAACGTTTAATCATGTAAGTAGAGCAGGTTATTTGTTTTGGCATTATGTGCAAATAAGATTTATCATATAAGTGCAAGCGTAGGTCTATTGATCACGCTTTATGTAATATCTTAATAACAGCGAACTTTTAGTAGTTTGCTCACTGTAGTTTGGTACGTTTTTAGGGTTCCGTACCCAAAGGGTCAAACGGGGCCCTATTACTGAGATTTCGCTGTTCGTCCGTCCGTCCGTCCGTCTGTCACCAGGCTGTATCTCATGAACCGTGATAGTTAGCCGGTTGAAATTTTCACAGATTATGTATTTCTGTTGATGCTATAACAACAAATACTAAAAACAGAATAAAATAAATATTTAAGGGGGGCTCTCATACAAGAAAGTGATTTTTTTGCTCGTTTTTTATAAAAAATGGTACGGAACCCTTCGTGCGCGAGTCCGACTCGCACTTGGCCGGTTTTTGTTATTAACTTAAGGAATATAGCAAAACGATTGTAATTAGACATTTAAATTATAACAAATACGTAATTGTAGCTCGACAAGTAATGGGAATTTTGTGATCAATTTGGAATCCTAAAAAATGTCTATATGTCATGTGTGTGTCTTTTTATGCACACAAAGTATATCTGTGCTAAAAATGTTTCATGAAGGAAACAGGAAATTTTATCCGATGCAATCGGGTTAACGTTACGCGTATCGCGTATACTTTAATTTGTACTGAACCTGAACTAGCGCCATCGAGTACATTTTGTCAGTAATAAAAGCTTGCACTAGGGTCACATGTTTTTTTATTCTACCCATGCATTACTCGTTGGCATGTAGTTTTTTTGAGCTTTCCTCCACTGCCAACAATACAATTATTCAAAACACTAAACATAGTTATTACAGAGACTTTGCTAACAAGACTAACATGGCACTTCATTATATTTCAGATCTAGTGCCGGTATTCGGCCAGACGACGCAAGGGAATCCGGTGATATTACTGGGAAGATATCGGTATTATCGAAAGAATCGTTGTAAAGCCGAGCCCAGAGTCCGCACACTCCGGTGGTACTGTACGAGACACAAAAGTGGGTGCCGAGCAAGTGTGCTTACTTTCAACAATCTCCTCGTTAGTCATATGAACGCTATGCATAACCATTGACGGTCAATGTGGTTTTGATGAACTCATTTATTGTTATGTATGTTGTACGTTTGTCATGGTGGACCGGATGCACATTACTTATGTTATATAATAAAAAAGAAAACAATAAAACCTTATTACAATAACTTTTAAACGGAGATCTGTTGTTTTTGTGAAATGTGCGCGTGTATTTTGTAATAAAATAATCTTAAACTTTATTTTAGTTTTACTTGTTGGTAAGTTACGTATGTATGGATGAGGCACTGAAACATGCTTACGTATTATAGTTTTAAAGTAAACATTCATGAACGTGTACAGGGTGAAATATACAAGTTTTTGTGCATGGCCAAATCCAAAACTATGACGACTAGTGAAACTCCCCAAAGGCGTCTCAGGCCGGAATATGATGAAAACTAAAACTTTTTTCTCCCTCTCTACCCGTGATGTGTCTACTACAATAAAGTCTTCACGATTGTATCAAGTACTTTCTGTGTGATGAAAAACTTTTACTAACTAAACACAAACTATACAATACATTTGTTTTTTAGGTAAACGTCCTGTGTTTAGAACGTCACAGCGTGGCAACCCTGTGAATCCTGTGATCGTCATTGATCCCTATCGATATAATCGAGTTAATTCTTGTAAAGGGCATAGAGTGCGATGGATTTGTACCCGGATCGCATCGGGATGCCGATCTACTGTCGTAACTGTTGACAGTATGATTTTTAGCCATAGAACTGAATATACTAGTATAGTATTATTGCTTGGAATAAAGATTATTGTTCAATAATTAGTAATTATATTGATTTCATTCCAGAATAAATGTTTTTTCATAATGTAACTTGCTCTTGTTTTGATGATTTGTTTTAATTGTAAGGCTTGCTACTGTAGATGTGAGTAAATCTGGTTATTAAATGAAAACTGTGTATTCTATTACAGATATGCTGCCAGTTTACAGTAAGACAAAGAGCGGTAATGATGTCATTATCATTGGTCCCTATCGATATAATCGGGTTAATACTTGTAAAGGGGCCAAAGTGCGATGGAAATGTACGCGAAGCAAATCGGGATGCCGATCTACTGTCGTAACTGTTGACAGTGTGATTGTTAGCCATAGAAGTGAACATAACCACTAGAATCATTGTGGTTTACTATGAGTTACTCATGCTGTGTTTTATATGCATTCAATTAATAAATATTTTTTTAAATCTTTTGCCTTTTTATTTTAACAGTTATTCCACCAGCTTTTTTCCTGATAAATACCACAGACTAGTTTTAAGCATTGTTATACTAATTATTGAATGTCTTGTTTCAGGTATGGAACCAGTTTTCAGCACGAGTCCCTATCGATATTATCGGGTTTTTAGATGAAAAGGGGCCAAATTGCGATGGACACGTACCCGGTACAAAAGCTCGCAAAAATATTTCTTCAAACTTTTTACACTTGGTCCTGCTTCTTTTTGACAAAATGTTACAAAGCATTTATATTTTATTACAGCTACAGAATTCCAGCCAGTGTTCAGCACGACAAAGACTGGCACCCCTGTGATCATCTGCGGTCCCTATCGGTATAATCGCGTTAGTCAGTATAAAGGGGCCAAGCAGCGATGGACCTGTACTAAGACAGCTCGAATGGGATGTAAATCAGTAATCTTTACAGTTAACAATGTTGTAGTTTCACATAAGAAGGAACATAGCCATGCTTAAAACTTTACTCCCTCAACTGTTATTTAAAAGTAATTTGTTACTTATAGGTATATTCTACTAGATTCTTCTATTTCGGCTATTTCTTTTAAATAATAGTCTAATAGTCAAAATAATAGTAATAGTCATAGTTTTAGTGTTATAGTCGTAGAATTTTAAATAGTAGTATCTACAGATAATAATTAGCTTTAATGTCAATGTAGAATGAGTATTATTGTGTATACTTTGTTTGGTATGAAAATTTTAGGATAACAATGAATTTACATGCAGATCATGAATGTTGCAAAATAATGTATTTAAAAAAATATATTTTCAAAGTTGATTTTTCTTACTAACAATACTACATTCATAAACTTACTGTTGCTTAGTTGTTTTAAGAAAGTGGTCTCAATCCTAGGCAGAATAGCGTGCAGCACCAATGGCATTCTGGAGGTACTTGCGGAAAGGCTGGATGGACCTACAATTGGTAGGTTTGTCAAGCTACATGTTATGCATACTTGATAAAGTTACCTTAGATAATAATTTCTAATATTATAATTATTATGTCTTCTAACATAGTTTTAAGCAATTGTATGTAATACCACTATATCGGCCATGTTGTCTTAAAATAAAATATTTTTTTAATCATTTTTGTTAAAAAAGTTTCCTTTATTCAAAAATAATACCAAGAAAACCATAATCATTAATGGTCAAAGTCAAAGAGGTTTTGATGAAGTCAATTATTGTGTCACTAGTTTGGTATTGTATGGTGGTGGGTTAATTATATTATTATAAGTAATTAAAGTAAATTTAGAAACATCTGAGTTAGTATTTTTTTCTTAAATCTGTATCATCATCATCATCTTCCTGCCCTTGTCCCATTCTACTTGGTGTCGGCGAAACACGTTTTCTTCTTCCAGTCTCGTCTGACAGTCGTCACGTGAAAAAAGTCTGCATATTTTTAATAAAATTTTGTACAAAATCTTTTGGTTTTGTATCTACAATGTGCCAGTTAATTCTTAAAATATAACCGTGGATGTTTCTGCATTACCTACTTAATTATCTTCAGATGAGACACCGACACATACGAGTATAATGGCAAACAATAACATTGTCTTAGCAGACCAGCATAATATGAAAACAAAAGAAAAGCACCTTCGAAAAAGGTTCCATTAAATTTCTTTTATCAATATTATATGGTATCTTTTGTTTACATTTTCAGAGCCTATTTTCAACGCCGGTTGCGTTGAAAATAGGCTCTGAATTGTTAAAGGGAACGCAATACATAAGTATATTTTTACCTAAATGTAATATTTTCGATCCTCCTCCTCTATCTCCACCCGTGCCTCGTCTACCACAATTAATTATTCATGTCGTGGTATAGTTTTAATAATCTAAACTCAAAAGTTTACAATCCGGTAGTGTTTTTTAGGTATACGTCCTGTGTTCAGTACGTCACAGCGTGGCAACTCTGTGATCATCATTGGTCCCTATCGATATAATCGGGTTAATACTTGTAAAGGGGCCAGAGTGAGAAGGAAATGTACGTGAACCTCATGGGGATGCCTATTCACTATCATTACTGTTGACAGTGTGTTAGCCATAGAAGT
The DNA here is from genome assembly GCA_949152445.1 of Cerastis rubricosa. NCBI lineage: Eukaryota > Metazoa > Arthropoda > Insecta > Lepidoptera > Noctuidae > Cerastis > Cerastis rubricosa. Next base: position 17,848,455 of record OX424527.1, read on the forward strand.
GAACATAACCACTAGAATCATTGTGATTTACTGTGAGTTACTCATGCTCTGTTTTATTTGCTTTCAATAACTAAACATTTTTCTAAATCTTTTGCCTTTTTATTTTAACATTATTCCACCAGTTCTTTTCCCGATAAATACCACAGACTAGTTTTAAGCATTGGTTTACTAATTATTGTACGCCTTGTTTCAGGCATGGAACCAGTATTCAGCGCGACGAGGAGTGGCAATCCTGTGATCATCTTCGGTCCCTATCGGTATAATCGCGGCAGTCAGAATAAAGGGCCCAAACAACGATGGCACTGTACTCGGCAGGCATTGGGATGTAAATCAGTAATCGTCACTATTGACAATGTTATAGTTTCACATAAGAAAGAAGATAGCCACGCTTAAAAATTTACTTCCTCAACTATTATTTAATAAACGTGGCTTCTTGTAGATAAGAAGCTTTAAGGTCCAAATAGAATGAGTATCATTATGTGTACTTTGTATGATGTGACATTTATAGGATAGCAATAAATTTAAATGCAGATCATGAATATTGCTAAATAATGTATTTAAGAACAATATATTTTTTTGGTTTTTTATTTTTAATTCTCATCAAACTACACTTACTTTGCTTAGTAACATAAGTTTCCCTTTATTAAAAAATAATACCAAGAGAGCTTCTTCCCCTAAATGCTCTTACGAATGTCCACAAACACCACGTCGTTTTCTATTTCAGATCGTTCATCATCATCATCATCATTTCAGCCCTTTTAACATCCATTGCTGGACATAGGCCTCCCCCAAGTGTTGCCACATTGACATTTTGGGGGGTGTTGCCATAATCGCCACGCTTGGCAGGCGGGTTTGCGCTCGCAGTACGGTTGTTAAAAAAGGACAGAGAACGCTGCTGCCCGTTCTCTGGCAAGTCCCTTAGTCGCCTCATACGACACCCTCGGGAAGATATGGGATGGTGCTATTCTTAACGTCCGACACCATACAGTTCAGATTTCAGATCGTTGGTATGACGTAAAAAGGTAATCCTCTGTTGGTACCAAATTAATCATAACATATTTATCTAGATTACAGTTCAATGGGTAAGAAAAAATATCGGAAAGGAACTTGCTATTGTGAACGGCTACACATTTTTCTTCAAAAATCAATGTCTGAGAACAAGTGTCTGGAATTGTACGAAAGGAAACTCGTGTAAAGCCAAGCTGATCTTTTTGAATGGCGCAACAGACTCGGAGCGCCATCTTAACTCGGTTAAAGGAACTCATGCGCATCGACCTCCGCAGTTTGTAACTAAAAACGGATTTTACTATAAAATATAAGTTTTATAGATGTAACAAAGGCAAAATTAGTTAAAGTTTTTTAATCATTATCAATATTAGACGAATAAAACTCATACTAACAGCTCAGTATTGTAACACTTTATTATTCGTTTAATGTCCCCATTAATGTTATGTGTATTAAATGAATGATTAAGTTTCTATCAATAACACTTGTAACGGGATATTTACCATGTTTATTATTTGTTTTGTTTTCCCGATATTTCGGCGCTGTTGCAAACGCCATGAACACGGATAAACCAAATATCGGGAACTCAAAACAAATAATAAATAAATGGTAAAATCCCGTTACAAGTGTTATTGATAGTGTTAGTGACCATGTCAGTTTAAAAACATGGATTAAGCTTCCTTTTTGAACAGGAATATGTTAACATGATTATATGGTATTGGACCTACGGAAGACCCCGAAAAGCCATGATATTAATAACCACCAGTGGTGCGACAGCAACGCGACCTTTGCTCTTCCCTACAAGGTCCGCAATTATACTTTAGCTTGACACCATTGTTCGATCCTTAAAAATTATGGAATACAAATAAAGAGACAAATATAAATATACAAACATTATTAAATCTGTCTTGAGAACTACATAAAAAAAACAAGAGCCAACTTTGCGCACGCTCCAAAGGATACAATATGTATAGCTGTTATTAGGTGCAGAACAACGCCTGCATTTTGGCAATCTCCTTTGCAGCACATTAGCTTAGCAAAAGTAAACGAGTGATTTAGTGTGGTATTATTAACGTTGTTTTATTTATCATTGTATAATTATGAATCGTACTACTGTGAAGTGTACTGTGAAACTGTAACACGAGTATTGGGTTTCCTTATAGTGTTATTATTCATAAATAATTGACTTCTTGTAATTGTAGCATTGTTGACCGAGAAATATTTTTTTAGCTAAAGCTTTTACATTTGTAATTTAGTGTTAGTGTACCATTGTAATTTTTATTGAAAAAAGAAAAATCTATTGCAAAATATAAAAATCCTTAATATTATGATGGTTAATTCTTTAATTTAATTTTCCTTAACTAGAAGTGTCTTTTTAGTGTGATCGCCGTGCAAGCGTGATTATCACGAATCTATTTATTTCCAGTTCAATGAGTGAAGAAAAGTAACGAAAGGGAACTTATTATTGTAAACGGATACACCTTCAGCGGTAAAGGACTTGGTCTCGACAAAGTACCTGGTAGTGCACCTTCGGGAGAACATATTGTAAGGCTAGAATTATGTTTATGAATGACGTCATTCATTCGAACCGCGGAATAGTGTTTATTGAGGAGAACCATACGCATGCTCCACCGTCGTTTGTGATTTCTGATGGAGTTTGTGTTAAAGTTTAGGTGATTAACTCAAACTGAAATCAGACGCTTCACTTTCCGTTCAGTTTCGACTTTCATTCAACATCTTTCACACGAAGTGAAATGTCTGATACCAAATTGAACCAAAAATATATTATAAATTAATGCAAACAAAAATGAACAGTTACAGGCAAAAATACATTCCGATAACTAACACTAGATTGGAAGGTTCACCGGCTAAAATAATTTGACCCTGTGGAATAAATACTAATGAGTTTTTTTTTCAGTTGGCGCCCCGGCGACTTTCGCGTACTCGAAGCGAGGATCTAAAATGATATTACTATCAGGCTACACATTTCAACGACAGACCGCTTACCCTAACGGGAAGGTAAGGTGGCAGTGCGCGACAAATCATAAAAATGCATGCAAAGCTGGGGTCTATACATATGACGACTGTATGCTGAAAGTGAAGAATGTACACAACCATGAACCTCGGAAGAACTGGATTTCTTAAACAGCACGTAGATTTCACATCTTCAGCATCAAAAAGGAGCAGATCACCGGGAATTGAATAATATCCTTTAGACCATTGAATTAAAGAGAGAAATTGTACAAACATTGACGTAGACTGCTAGCTGATTGCCTTTGCTGAAGGGCAAGGCACTTGAACCAATGATAGTAAAGTCAGTTTTCCAATGATTTAAGCAAGTGCTGTGCGCTCCTTTGTACGCTGACATTTTGTTAGGTATGTCTGTTCTTGTTCTTCATGGCAGCAGTAAAACGATTACATAGGATAATGTTGACTTATGTTTTGTTTTTCTATTTTTAAATAAAGGGAATAATAATTTTGTAGTGTTGTTTCATGGAGAGAGTCTTTTCTGTATTTTTAAATGAGGGAAGAAACCAATTTGCAAGGCATGAACAATGGTAATCTACAAAGGTATGGTATTTTTCTTGGAAATATATTATCAAAGGCGGAGTTGAAATTTTTTTACAGGAAAATCAAAACCAGATCTTCGAAGATCAGGTTAGACTACTATTGTATCATACAGTGGCAGTAAACATACACATTTCATAGAAAGAACATCGTGGAGAAAAACACTCACTGTAGGTGTTCCCGATACTCAACAAGCGGGGACACCTTGTCTCACCTTGGGGGTTGGCTGTGTAATCGATCGTCTTCTGTATGATGAAAATGCTGCAGAAATCGACACATAGCCGGACCTGGAAATGTCAAGAAGATTTGCAAAAACAACTTCTAAGAAGACAACTTTGTAATCCATAATCTCTCTATCTGTAAAGACGTACTAGCTTTACTTTGTCATATTAAATATGATGAAAATAAAAGTCTAAAAAGCAATCGTATAAATTAATAACATTATTATCTCTTCCTATCTTAGTTTCAGCATGTAAATTAGAAATAGGTACAGTTAGGTAACAGGTTTCCATCATCGGTATCGAAACTGACGAGAAACAATTATTATTACAGGGCTCCAATACGTTAAATCCAGAACAGGCGCAGAGATGATTCTACTGAACCACTACACATACACTCTGGGATATCAGTCCGCGACCAAAGGCACGACTTATTGGCGATGCTCCTCTCAAAATGCAAAGAAATGCAAGGCAAAACTGATCACGAATACTAAGGGAAATGTAAGCGGGAATTCCGTACATACACATCCTCCTTATAAATATTCTGTGGTTAAGGGACAATATATAAGAATTTAATTGAGGGAAAAAAGTACCTTCTAGCCGACTGATGTCTTGATGGGCTAGATGTAGTTTAACAAGATAAAAACCGGTATGAATATTTTTGGCGATCTGTTAAATTAATTAAGTTTTGTAGGTGTTTCACTTACCCTTTTTATATAAAATATAAAATTGCGTTTGCAGACATTTTGAAGCTTGGCTGTTTGTGTGAAAGCTTAAGATACTTCTAGGTATTCACGTGGACGTCGGCCGAAAGCTCACAAAATTACACCTTGGCACTGTTCCACTTATATCAGTAAGAGGTGCAAGGCTAAGCTCGTCATTGATTTCCCTAATCAATTAATTTTTCTGCTAATGATGAACATAATCATCATCCAGGCCAATACGTCGTATGTTATGGGAAATATATAATATACCGATATAAGGGACTTTGTACTTTTGTTAAAACAAAAGTATGTAGTTCCTTGAGTAAATTATCTCTTCGGTTTCATAAAAATACCCAATGTAGGCTTGTACATATGCTGCGTCGTGGGGCTCTGGTGACTTGTACCGAAGGCGTTGCTAGCTAAGCCTATTTCGGGCACCAGACTCTCACAAATTAATGTAAACTTTCCTTAAGATAGCTTTTAAGCACTTTCTCTGAACATTTGTGAGAAAATAAATAGTATACTCAGTCATGTAATTATTCTTATTTGTTGTTTTTCCTTCCTTTTTTTGCTTTGCTTTTGTAACCATAAACGACGTTCTCAACTTAAATAATAAACTCTATACTATTACATTATTTTTTTCAGAGGACTTCAAGTTCGTTGAGTCCCGACAAGGGAAGCAGTTAATTCTAATTAACAACTACACCTATGGTCGCAGTAGTTACGTAAATGCCAAAAATACTACTCGTTGGAGTTGTTCTACTCACAATCATAAGAAATGCAGGGCTAAGCTCTGCACTGACCAAAACAATAAAATTATTTCCGCCAGGTTTGAACATAATCATCCTCCAAGCAAAAACGTTAAAAGAAAAGGGAAATGAATTCGATGTAGTAAACGTACTTTTATTTATTTTCTTTGTATTTGTAACTTCAGATGAGATTCAAAATTTTCTCAACATGCTTCTATGTACGTCATACGTCAAGGAAAATGTGTCCAAACTATAAATCCCAGGTGAGGTATTCTATTTGGTTTGCTTTTTAGTATATTATTATTAGAGTTTTGACAAGATGATTGTTAATGATTTTCGATACTATTTCTGTAACTGTACTTAAAATAAATAAGTGAATTGTGCAAACAACGACATGAAAGGTTTTTTCTTTTTGTAACCAATTTATTATACAGAATGGCGCCGATTGATACGATACTAAATCAAACTGCGTACTTTATGATAAATCCAGTCTGCATACAATAATTACTTTTGAATATAAGTCAGTAGTCTTGTAACAGGACATTCAATATTATTTTTTATTTTCATCATTTTCTACATGATGTAGATTGACAGGCTAGCACCGACAGGTTAACGGCCCTCGCATCGGTATAACACTAAACGCATGTTGGCTTCTTGCTACTTTAAAACCTTTGCCATATTGTTCCTTAAATTATATTTCAAGCTCTACCCAAGTTCCGTGAATCCCCCCCCCTTGCGGGGCAAAATTTTCCGACGCCGATTATGTCAACTTACTTGTATGGAGTCGTTCTAACAGCCTGAATAATCCCGTGACTATTTAACGAATAAAACAGTCAACGCCGAGTCGTGTCCCGCAACACAGACGTATTCGTTGCCTCAGTGTAAGTGCCACAGCTCTATCTCATGAACGACGATATAATCATGATCAACGGACCCTTTACGAAGCCATCAACCAAGCATTCTGCATGCAAAGCCTATTAAGACTTCTTTTTTGGGGTAAAAATCACGTTGTACGGTAGGACTCAATGTAACACACTCAAAACATTGTGCTGGTTGACAAGGCTGGCGGGGGTTGCAGAGGTATTTAAAGAAAGGTCGTTACATTAAATACAAAAATAAAAAAATAAAACTTAATAAAACAACTTTACAAAAAAAAAAAACTTAAAGGTACGGTCTAGAACAAAAAAATATCGCAATGACGGGGAGAACAAGTCCCTTTCGGCTTCGACTTTTACACCCATTACACCTAGCCAAACATATATCAAGTGCACGTGTTCTATTGAAATAATTAGCTCGTGTAACATTGATCTTGTACAATTATCAAACTTGTTACATTCATTCATGATAATTATCAGTTGTCAAATGCTCTTTTTAAAGTTCTTAATACCAATAAAGTGGCTTTTAACAACTTTATTATTTTTCCAGCGCAATGCCTTATGACAGCTTTAATACACGGTTCAACTAAATTAAGATTTTTCTTAATGATTCGAGAGTAGCTATTTTATTGAATTATTGTAATGCAATCAGACACTGTTTTAGTTATTATAAAGCTAAAGATTTTGTTTGTATGTTTGGTTGAACTTCTGCCCTCGTACACACAAACGTGCGGATTCCATTTCCATTCGGAAAGTCGTATGTCTATCTAGCTCGCTTTCGTAATGCCAAAATAAGATAGACATACGACTTATCGAATCGAAATCGAATCCGAGCGTTTGTGAATAGGGGGCCAGGTCCGAATAAAAAAAATGTGTTTGATAGCCCATTTATCGAGGAAGGCTATATAACATCAAACAACGACCAATAGGAGCGGAGCAGTAATGGAAAACGTTGGAAAAACTGGGGTAAATTAATTTTTTGAGTGCTGCCGTTGAGTACCTACGCACACGAAGATGCACGCAGTCAGCTAGAAAATAAGAATTATGTGTATTGTCGTGAGATAATCGCGTGCAGTGAAAGAATGATGAAAAGAATTGTTGCTGTATTTTTTATTGAATAATTGTTTTTATTTAGATCTTAAATAACCCTTTTTTTCAGATTCTAAATACAAGTACATAACATCAAGAACAGGAAGGCCATTAGTACTGTATGACGGCTACACCTACAACCATCACCGCTCTACAAAGGATAATGTCCACTGGCGGAACCCTATAGAAAAGCATAACATCATAGCATTACGCTAGGGAGACAAGTATGCTAACGCAATGGGTATAGTAACTGTAAAACTTATGGCACTAGCATTGCTAGTTCTCAGCATCGCCATAAGTTGAAAATCTGATAAAATTATGATTTGACTTTACTGGTCAGATTGGGACATTGCAAAAATAACGTCATCTCACACTCCACATGTACTTAGTAAGCTTTGACAAGCGTTTTACATTATGTCGAAATGGCCGCTCATTGACAACTCAGTCGAAGATTAAGGCGGTTATGTTACTAAAAATCATAATCATATGATTTTTCAATGGCACGCCACTAACAAACTCTTTTGGAATTATGATTCATAATTATTGGTCATCTATCTCGTTTCACGAATACATATTCATACCTAACATAGCATGATTGTTTGTAGTCCAATACTCATATTATATGTACGATTCCTCAATGTCTGCTTTCACTTTCGGTCCGCAAACTTACGCGTTTGACTGACCCCTAACTAGTTGTTAGTTAAGAATGTCTAACAATATTTCGTGAAAAAGTAAGGCTCATTTATTTTATTTCTTAGAAATGTTAGTGTTCCTACGGTATCCTAATAAGATACTCTAACTATATTTGTTTTTGCTCTGTATGGTGTCGGAGCTCTGTATGGTGTCGGACGTAAAGAATAGCACCATCTTCCCGTGGGTGTCGTAAGAGGCGACTAAGGGACCTGCCAGAGAATGGGCAGCAGCGTTCTCTGTGCTTTTGTAACAACTGTACTGCGATCGCCAACCCGCCTGCCAAGTGTGGCGATTATGGCAAAACCCCCCATGTTATGTCAATGTGGCAAAACTTGGGGGAGGCCTATTTCCAGCAGTGGACGTCTTTTGGCTGAAATGATGAATGATGATGATCTGTCTTTCAGTGATTGGATCTTTTTTTTTGTGTGTGTGCCTTGAGTGCAAGGCCTCTACCCAGGGCATATAACTACAGACAAACTAAGCGACTACATGTTAAGTGACTGGATCGATTGGATGTTACCTTTTATACAAATGAATCAGCCACCGTGCTTTTAAATAAAAGCCTGCATATTAATAGTTCGATTTATTTCAGATTATACGTACATCAATTCAAGGCGTGGCAAGCAGTTAGTCCTGCACAAAGAGTACACTTTCAACTTATCAAAATCTTCTACCAAAAAAACAACCTACTGGCAATGCACAACGCGACAAACAAATAACAAATGCAAAGCAAAATTGGTAATTGATGCTCATGGTAAAATTATATCTGGTAACACAGATCACAGCCATCCACCGCCACAATTTTCGTCAAAGAGAAAAGAAAAAGGAGAGAAAAGTGAGAGAATAGTAGATTATTAACCAAGGGCTGTATGACATCAATTGCATACGAGGTTTTTGGCGCCTGAGCGAAGCGAAGGCGCTAATTAACCCGAGTATGCAATTGATGCTTACGCCCGAGATAAATACTCTGCTTTACATATCGATTGTGAGGTTAGTAAACAACAAGACAGCAGGTTTCAATGAACATTTATTAAGAAGAAAAAAATGTGTATTTAATTAAAATTAATAGTAAAATTATTACAATTTGTAAGAGATATGGTCACGTTCTTTTTAGGAATATTTATAGTTTGAATATGAGTTTGTGATGATAAGACTTGAGTTTGAGTGACTTGAGGTTCTTGCATCGTAAATGGCGGCAGTTGACTGGTACTATTTTCTTCATTAAAAAATGGCTCAGATGATGTGCTTTGACGTGGTGATTTCAAGTTTATATTTTCTGTTATTTTAGAAGTAATTTTGCTTTTGTTTGCCATCGAATCTTCGATATAACCTTCGGCCACTTTGCTGGACTTCCAGCCGCCGTGCCTTTTTAACAGAGTGAGGTTGGCTCCCGAATCAGCCAATAAGAGTCGCTGATGTTCTGCGAAAGCAATGCCCGGTGTATAACTCTACGTTACTCAGTTTTAAATATGTGGCTATTTGCTTTGGCATGCCTGTAAATTTGTATTTTCCTATTACTTGTCTGTGGCATTTTCCTTTACTGTAATTAAGGTGGTCCCGTTGATCATCCCGCCGCCGTTATTTCAATAGATGGCGCTGTAGTCTTGCATTTGGGTATTATTTATGATTACGCATAACTAAAATATATTTGATGGACAATATTCTATTTGCGTAAACTAGCCTTTTGTCTTGATTTTTCCACATATACAGCTTACTTGTTAACTCTTCTCAAACGGAGATTTTCGAAATTTCCACCAGCCGTCTCAACTTCATATATGTACACACCATGCACACACACACATGCACACGTAAATGGTTAATTTCTGAACCGCTAGATGGCATTGTCATCAAAAACGTTTAATTAGGAAACATGCAGATATCATATTTATCAATATTTTGTGACAAAAATGTTAAAAAAAAAACATACAAGAAGGGCCACTGCAACGTTTTTATTTTAGTTACTATTTTTTTTACAATAATTACCATTCTAAAGTACCTACCTAACTTGAAACGGAATGTCTCTCGTTTGATTGACGTTTTCTCTGTTGGGAACAATAAACATTCAATGTGCGAAAATCTTTTGTATTTTCTCTACTCGAATCTACCGAAAGTTAGCAGACATGGTTGTAGGGACTAAACTTCTAGGTACGGTATGTAAACATCACAGGGAGATTATATTTTATACATCAGCTTCTACACATCAACAAGAGAATCTTATGTTCTGGTTCTGGAATCTCAAATTAGTTGTCATAAATGTGTTGTGTAAGTGTACCATTTGATAAAAGCATTGTGTCCGTTTTCAATGCCGCAATGAAGTTCTGTTCAAACAAAATATGAATGTGGTTATGTTGTGTTTACACAAATTATATAACTATTGTAAGTAATGCTTTTTATTCAAGTAGTATTAGTATTCATTAACCCAAAGTAAAGAGCCTGTCAGGGTTCGAACATACAACCTACAATTCATTAGTCAAGGCCATTTCCACTAGGCTGTCACTGCCCCCCTTTTCAACTAGGTACATAATACAATAAATTGTTTATAAAAACAATCAAAGTCAAATCATATAAGCACTTATAAGGCAAAAAAATACAATTGATACAAACTCAAAGCATTTATTTAAATACCATTTACAGGCAGTTTTGAATTGTCAAAGACTCATGGAGAAGAACGTACGGTCAGTGGGTCGTCTTAGGGGTGCAAGGAACTCCATGGACACTCTTTTTAAAAACAAGTTGTTACAAAATCCTGGTTACATTATTTTTTTTGCTTCTACATGCGAGAACAATGTATAACAATTTAATACCTACAAAGATTAACTAGGTGACCTAGCAGTTAAGAGATGACCAGTCTCGAATAACGGCGGCCATTCTGCTCAAACAGTTGTAAAGAAGCTGTATGATGCAAGTGCAACACACGTGCCAACATTAGCGACCCATACCATGACAAATTCTCAACTGCCATGCTCGTTAGTGTCACCTAAGAAAAAACTAAAACTATTTGCAAAAAAAAACTGTCTTCAAAAAGCAAAAATGTGAAAAATAACTTTAGCTTCAGAAGTCGGTGACATGTTTGTTTTCAGTTTTTTTGCCACCAACTTCTCTGAAACTAAAGTTATTTTTCACTTTTTTGAAGTTGCTTTTTTTCTATTTTTTTTTATCCATATTTAGTTGTAATATCCTAATAAATTATTTGCTATGAATGTAAATACATTGTTAACAATACATAATGATGGTAATATGCTTATCACCATAGATAGGAGTAGGTAGAATGATTTTTGGTACTTGTATCATAAATGCACACAGAAAGAATAACATGGATAAGCCATTTTTCCGGAAAGTAATTCCGGTAATTCCAGACTCAATTAAATATTGTTAATGTTGGTAGTGATATTATTACTACTCAATTCAAAATTTAAAGGAAGGTATCAAAACTAAATTAATTTATTATTTATCTGTTGAATAATAAAAACAATCGAATTCCGATCGAAGCATTAATATTAGTAACCATGGATCAGCTGGTTCGTACCAAGATCAGGGGTTATGACCTGGCCAGCTGATGAGTACTGAGGTCAGGGGTCTAGGTCTCTATCTAGGTCAGCTGATAGGTATATCGGTCGGAGGTCATGACCTGGTCAGCTGAAGGGCTCTGTAGATACCTAATATGGATTGCTTATTTTATTAAATAAGTATGTTTACTTTTCCCCGGGTTATGCAGCGGTCGCTCAAGAGAGTCAAGACTTCACGCCGCCGCGCGCCGTGCCGTCGCATGCTTACTTGAAAATTCATCGCAGTTTATGTCCGATCAATTATATTCCGCAGCAGCGTAATCAGCCTATAATGTTCCCACTGCTAGGACACAGGCCTGTAATCCACCACGCGGGCCTAGTGCGGGTTTGTCTTATGTCCGAGTGGATACCTAATATAAAAATTTTAAATTAGTTCTACCAACATATTTATTTCTTCTAAATTACTTACCTACCTGTTTTCTTAAATTTTTGAGGTAATAATGGTACTATCGATACTCAATATCACAAAATGTAATCACTGTTTTTATCAAAACAAGTTTGTTTTCTTATTACCTTACTACGTACGTACCTAATAGTACATTACTGCCGCGGTCTATAATGACTACTTTGCTGGTCGCGCTGATTATGACTGACAGCGCAGCGTAGCACAGCGCAGCGTAGCGCAGCTCCAGGCCGACACAGCGCGGTCAGCGTGCAGCACTTGATGGACGAGCTGAGATAATGGCCTCGACCTACGGGGTCGAGGACATTACAGCGGGGACAGCAAGGGCTGCAATGATGGCCAAGCTGAAAGGCCTAGAGCGTAGCTAGGCTAGCTCGAGGCAATCATAGCGTGACCAGCGAAGCAGTCATTGTGGGCCAAGGTTTGTATAGTGCTTTACTCAAAAATGCAAGTACCTAATCCTAATAAAACCAGCAAGTAATTTAAATAAAAAATATATTACTAAACTAGAATTTTAATTAAAATGACAACAGTACAGTTACTAAAATTCAACACCGTCTTTCCGGGTTTGATAGGTATCTAAATCAGGCCTCCGTCACTCCATGTACTTGCGCGCTATAAGTGCCTACCGCCCAGCCGAGCGGTCTCGGTCCGCCGGCTTATCAAATTCAGTGCGGTTTTCGCCTCGCAAGCGAAGCGCGCGCACGCCGTTCAATTTTAATAGTGCTGTTCGTTCGTACGCGTATTACGATGCCGTGTGGTGCCTATAATTATGTTTTATCTAGGTTTCTTCCACAGTCAGCACCAATATATAAAACAAAACAAACTTACAAATATAATAAAACAAACTTTAAAAAAGAGTACCGACTTCAAAACACTAAACCGTAAGAAATAATTTTTTCTTTGATGTCGGTGCTTTTTCGATTCGTAATTACCAGCTGTTAGCACTACCATAAAAAAAAAATTATTTCTTACGGCTTAGTGCTTTATTTGAAGTCGGTTCTCTTTTTTTAAGGCTTTTTTTTCATTTCTAGTGAACATCTCCGAAGATCATCATCAAACTAAGAAGTATTTTTTTTTTGTTTTTTTTTGTGTTTTTAGTGTTTTTTTATTTTTTTATTTTTGTTTTGTCAGAACATATTCACAGTTCTCAATAACATAGATAAAAAGTTATGTTAATTTAATTTTATCGAAGAGGCAGCCCTGCGATTACTGTGGAATCGCGCGGTGCGAAGCAATCACTGCTGTACGCTTGAGCATTTAGGCGCATTTTAGCATACAGTGGTTGTTGACGCGAGGGAGTAGGCAATTATCGTAATAGGTATTGGATGTTTTCTACTGAGTGAAGTATCTGTCCTAATCTGTGTCTAAATCTAAACTAATATTATAAAGAGGAAAGATTTGATTGTTTGTTTGTTTGTTTGCATTGAATAGGCTCCGAAAGTACTGAACCGATTTGAAAAATTCTTTCACTGTTGGGAAGCTACACTATCCGCGGGTGACATAGGCTATATTATATTTTCAAAAAAATTAGGGATCCTTACTAAAACTGCAATTATGTAACCCAAGGTGTATAAAAATTACCTAAAATATTCTTTACATCGCGTGCGCTGCGAAAACCATTGATGATAGAATAAAATAATGTATTACGACTTTGCAGAACACATCATTATTTACAAAAAGTGTCGCGACAGCATATGTCTAACTATTATATTTATGCCACAATAAGTGTTCTTTTATTTAAAAAAATATATTTTAATGCCGCCGTTAGAAAAGGCTCTGTATTTGTATCTTGGTATTAATCCTTATCGAAATAAATTACTTCATATTCAAGACTGTTTCAATACCTTTATAGAACTGTTTGAATTATTCAATTCGAACATTCCATTCGAAAGATATCACGAGTTTAAAAATGTAAGTATTAGAAAAAAGTTGCGTGGTCGCCGCTCACCCTGCTCAGCTGGCTAGGCATCACCTAATACGATGTAGGCGTCACTGGAGTACGGGCCGTTCGGGAGGGGAATATTCAAACTTTGTTTATAATTATTATTTTTTAGTTCATCATCATTCAACATTTCAGCCAAAAGACATCCACTGCAGGACATAGACCTCCCCCAAGTGTCGCCATTGACATAAGTAAGGGGGGTTTTGACATAATCGCCACGCTTGGCAGGCGGGTTGGCGATCGCAGAACAGTTGTTACAAAAGCCCACAGAACCCTGCTGCCCATTCTCTGGCAAGTCCCTTAGTCGCCTCTTACGACACCCACGGGAAGATATGGAATGGTGCTATTCTTTACGTCCGACACCATACAGAACCAAAAAAATTATCTGTGGTGTGAAATTCTGTATGGTGTCCATACAGATTTTCACACCACAGAGACTTTTTTTAGTTACCTGACGCAAATAGAAGGGTTTATTTATGTTTGTGTATTGTTAAATACCCGTGCGAAGCCGGGGCGGGGTGATAGTTACTAATAGTTTGCGATTTAGTTAGTTTGAGTTGACGGCAAGGTCGACTTTGCTCGAACAAGGTTGTCAAAATAATGACCACAATACATGCATTCTTGAGTAATGTTACTTTTTAGTGTCCACGACGCTGCGACGGTTTGTGACATTTTCGTTGTATCGTAGGTACATAATTATGTAATTATAACAGTAGGTACGCACGACCGCTGATCAAGGTATGAAAAAACCAGTTTATGCACGGCACGGCTTCGCACAGGTATAACACAACAATTTCAAAATTAAAAATTTAATACCTACATAATCATTTCTTGACATTGATTCCTCTCCCGTACGGCGGTACGGCCCGTGCCCGCCAACATCGCTTTATTTATAACTAGCGACCCGCCCCGGCTTCGCGCGGGTGCAATGCAGATACTAAATATACTACAGAATGTCTGTCGACATCACATTGGAAACCTCTAACATTATCATTGTTTCTCTACTATATTATGCATATATTATACTTATAAACCTTCCTCTTGAATCACTCTATCTATTAAAAAAAAACCGCATCAAAATCCGTTGCGTAGTTTTAAAGATCTAAGCATACATAGGGACAGACAGCGGGAAGCGACTTTGTTTTATACTATGTAGTGATACGTCATTGACTGTAGGTAATGAAACAAACTTTTTGTTTTTAGATCATTTGGAAAGCCTGTTACTCTGAGCAATTTTTAACATAGGAGGTCGACGGCTGCTTATTTTTTTTTTACCTAATATTTTCGTCTGCAATCATAATGTATAATTTTGTATACCTAATCAAATATAAATCAAATTGACACAGAGACTGGAAAAAAATCTTTGTTTTATTTATTTAACGCTAATTTTGTCTGCGCTTATATGCAGTTTAATTTAGAAAATCGATTCGTATAGATTTCTCAAACTTGAAGATCTGATTCTAATAATCTACCTATCCGAACCAAACGCTAACGATCTACCACCAACTGAATCGACAATCAAATCCATCACCAAATGAAATCCAAACGTAAACTCGGCAGTTTGCGCTTGGTTGGATTTCGTTAGAAATCCGCTTTCTCTCTTTCTAACTAAGGGTAACATAGCGGAGTAAAAAGGATAGCGCCAATTTTGTGATTTAGATTTCGGTTCTCGGAAATCTAACAGACATTATAATGCGATCAATATAATCTTTACTGTCAAGCATTTAAAGACTACATTTTCGAGATTAAACGTTGATGTATTTTGTTTTATGCTTCAATGTTTCTTGGAAATAGAAAGAATGTATATACCTAATGTTTGTAAGTTTACGTAGTTTCAACCAAATTAAATACTAATGCATATTTGGAAACTTTTCTGCTAGTCCTAAGCCTAGATTAAAGCATGATGGAAAATCGCACAATAACACGAATAGCTCTAGTTCAGTTACCACTTCGCCTTTTTTACAGTCCGGTCAACCGACTTTGACTTCTATTCCGTAGACATAAGAATGAAATTAAAAGCAAAAACGACAGTTAGGTTTGTGTTTTTCACTGTGATCATTATTATTAGAAACAGTTACGACGCTTAATTTTCTCCCAACATAACCTTGACTGCGTCGGTATGTTTTAGTAGGTAAGCAGGTAGTACTTACCTACATTCATGAATGTAAATAGTGTGATGAATGAATGTAATGTTATATAATGTAAGTACATTATTAGTTTATTAGATAAACCGCGAAAAGTCCACGTACAAAAAGCTGTGGCTTCATAACGAATGTTTGGTATGTCTGAATACCTACTTGTTAATAACTAATAAGTTTTAGCTATCACGCAATAAAATTAGCCAACCATTAACCAACTCCGAATTACACATTTCATCCCTAATAGGTACTTTCAAACATTGGTTTGGGTGAACAACTTGACATAGTTTAAGAATATTTAACTTCATTCTTATGAAATTATAAATCTAATTTACCCAAATTAGATTTATCTACCTACCTACCTACTTGTTTGAAGAATGAAATCAAAAGTCACGCACACACTAAGACTTACTGTCACCACCTTACAATGACAACGTCACGCCATCTAGTCCTAGCAGATAATTATTTCGAGGTTTTTTATGCAAGAGGCTTGATTGTTCTTTAGATATCCGGTAGATGGTGTGACTCCAAGCACGCACACATGCAAAGATTTTTCGTTTTTTTTCGGCCCTGGAAATCCTACAAACCTTGTTATTTCTTTATGTTTGAAGGGATTTGCGACAACACTAATTCGTAATAACATCATGTTGTTTCATTACTTCTACAAAAAGCATATAAGTATCGAGAATTTGGAAAAAAAACAATGTATGGGAAAGCGCGATTAAACTTCCACCTTAAGAAAAAAAACGATTTGTATCTACGTTTTCAGGCCGAAGAGCTTGATATTTTTCAACATAATTTGCAAATTCTTCATGCACAACAAATGACCGGTCAATTTTAGTTTTCGTGTTAGGCAGTTTTATGAGTAGTAATTTGTTATGTTTTTCTACATTTTCTATTGTCAAGTTTGTCAATTCCACGGTTCTGCAGGCTCCCGATGTACCAAAAATTAGAACAACCTGTAAAAAAGACATAAGTTGTATTAAAGGCACCAAATTCGCATAGTATTTTTGTGAAATATTTTGGTAACTTATTAAAAAGGGCAAGTAAATACGTAGGTAACTTTATTGCTAAATAAATTTCATCCGGAGCTTCATTTAAGAATTTCTGTACTTCTTCTGCAGTAAATACCTTCGATTTCTTGCTTTTAAAGCCGTCAGACTGCCTTTTCAAGAAAGCAGTAAGTTTAGAAAAATCTTTCAAATTCACGTCATGTTTTGTCATCATTGTAGATTTTAGCATGGAATAAAAGCACCATAAACTGGAAGGTTGTAGCCTCTTAGATAATTCATCAAAATATGATATAAAAACACTTTCAGAAAGAGATTTCACTTTTTTTTTCTGACCGCCATTTCATAAATTCGTCGTATGCCTTTACATATCTTTCTTTCGAGTTCGGCGGTAATATATTTTCGACAACTGTTTTTGCCCTTTCTTTAATAAAATCGGGCGTTAGATCTATGTCTTCGTCACAAGACATGTTTAAAACTTTTGAAAAAGAACTCAAACAAGAAAATTAATTATTTTCGCGATGCTTTCGCGCCTACTAGTAGACTGCCTTTCTTTTTTTCACGCACGCAAGCGCGTCAAATCTTGCTGGCCAGTTTGATTTTTAAATCGATTCCATCTAACATACGATGTGGAAACAAATAGTTCCATATTTAAAATAAAATCTTTATAAAATAAATTGTCTAGATTCCGATTCGAGTAATTAATCGATACCGAGAAAAAAAATATTAACTTTTTTAAAATATTCTTCGTGCAGTATGAGTATGACAGTTCTTTTTTCAAATTCCAAAACCTATGCTGTAATGATAGTCATACACCACGGCATTCAGGGGTGTAAGGGTGTACTTACAGAGCAAGAGATATGTAAAATACATTAAATTTAAAAATTGAAACAATTTAGATAACACTGTCGTTCAATAATACACAATGTTGAGTCTAATTTATTTCTTTATATTTTTTTTGCTATTTTAATTATCAGTGTGGCTGGAGGCGAAGCTTTGGTGTGTGGCCCCATGATTCTTATAATAGAAAATAGGTTTTGCGAGGGCAAAACCTAGTTTTTAATGTAAAACTTATGAGCCTTAACGTGGGCGAGGCCGCGGGGCTTCGCCAACGTGATAATTAAGTTAGGTCATGGACAACCAGACTGCTCTACATTTCGATAAAATCTCTTCAGCCGTTCATATGTGTAAACCTTCTATTGCTTTAACGATATTTCACAGTCCAGCAATTAGGTAGTTCTTTCCAAAGAGTACGGTTTCAGCTTAATGCGTTCCTGTTTTACCAAAAAACAATCTACTGGCAATGCAAAGCGCGAACAGCAAGTAAATGCAAAGCAACATTTGTGGTTAATTTTTATGACAAGACTAGCTGTTGACTGCGACCTCCGTCCGCGTGAAATTATTATAAATATATGACGGGGGAGGACCCTCCATCATCAGTAGCACTCATCGTTGGTCCTCTTATTAACTGTGGGCGTCGGTGGGTAGTGTTGGAAGAAGAGAACAGGCTCGTTTTCACAATCAAATTATAATTCCGATCCAATGATTACAACACAGGAGTAAGTTAGTCACTAAATAGGTTCTAGGTACGTATCACAGAACGCGCGATGGTTTAGTAGCGCACGCGCCGTCCGCCAACCGAGAAGTGTCCAATTCAAACTCGACGGCGCGCGCCCCACCAACTCCATCGAACGCCACTAGACGGCGCTGGCGTACTGGATACGACTCGATTGCGACATATATTACTTCGAATCTTGGCGATGAACATGAGAAAATCAACAACAACAACAAGGCGTCAAAAAACTCGTACCCATCGCTGTCGACAGGAAAAGTGCGCAGAAGGCTGGCAGAATTGGCACGTTGGATGGAAATGCTAATTCTTTAAAAGCCCAGCCCTTTGGTCACGTGAAGAGTCGACCAACCGCTTGGCGATATTCCGAAATACGAGGTAGGCACTCGGACTATTGAAATTGACTTTACTTCAATTTATGTCGTTCTGGCTTAGAGGTTAAAGTTTTGTCTCTCGTACACGAGGATATGGGTTGGAACCCACAACATTGTGTACGAGATTCTAAGATTTCAACGTGTTGCACTTTTATGCAAAAAATATTTTTTTAAACTTGTTATGTAGTATTTTAATAATATTGTTTTCAATGGCTTGAGGAGTCTTTTTCATATAAATTAATTGATAAACTGAAGATGAAAACCTGTCGATAGCTTTTGAAATTGATTACGACCTTTCTTTGTGTCAGATTTTCAGTACATCACTTCGATGAGAAGGCAAACCTTCTTGAAACCTAGAATGCGATTTCACGCTTCTTACTTTGAAAATGACAGACTTACTTTACAACTATTTATTTATTACTTGTACTTACGCGCGAGAAATGCAACTGGCAACAGCTAGTCAACAACTTAGCTATGAAAGTCAGCCGAAAGCGAAAAATTTTACCCCTTGACACTGTTCCACTCATATCAGTAGGGGATGAAGGCTATGGTCGTCATTAATGTCCAAAATTAAATTATTTCTGCCAATTGTGAACATCCTCCATGTCAGAACATTGTATGTCAATGGGATTAAGGAACTATGTAGTTTGGTTATTTCACTTCAGGCTCATAAAAATACTTAATGTAGGTTTGTACATATAAAGCGTTGTGGGACCCTGGTGACTTGTACCACAGGCGTTGCTTGCTCGGGCACCAGTCTCTCACAAATTCATGTAAAAATTCCCGTATGATCGTTTTTAAGCCCTTACTCTGTACGTTTGTAAAGAGAAAATAAATATTGTACTCACTCATACAATTATTTATTTATGTACACATTAATATTATTTTTTAATATTTCGTTCTAAAATAATATAAAAACCCGGTATCCAGAACAGGGTCCAAGCTACGGTCAGGGCTCCAGAGAGGAGCTTCCTAGTAATACGAGCCGTGTCCATGACTACAATATGCTTTCTGAAGCAAGCCCCTGATCCAGCTACCTAACGAGAGCCTCCTCAGGTATTAGTCGAGGCTCTTGGCAACTAAGCACTTTTATTTTTCGGATGGGAAATTATCAAATGACTCCACCCCCCTGGGCGGAGCGGAAGGGAGTGTCAGACTTGTACCCATCCATGATCCTTCTTAGCCCTTTGTGTTCCAGGGCCACGGTATCTCTTTCGTAAAGTCCCGCAGCCTTGGCTGGCATCAGCCCTCTCAGGCCCCTTCCAATTTGCTCACATCTCCTTGAGGCGCGCGTGGAACACGAACGCGCCATCGACACGGCCCGTCGTCATAAGACGAACGGACGGTGAGCTAGCCCATTACTCACCGTCTGCAAATTAAGCCCTTGGCTGAAACGACGATTGGCACAATTGTCGCTGAGCTCACATCCACATGACGACAAACTCGCGAGCCAAGTCAAGATACTCGATTTGCTTATCTTTTTAGGCTTTCACGAAGTTCTCGTCACGCGAACCGTTATGTCAACAATCATTACGCGCCGCTATGATCGATCCACCACCACTATATCAAGCTTATTATATGTAATAATAGTCTTATCAGTGATGAGAGATTGGTCCCAGTACAATGTAATCTTTATTTTCTTTGCTTTTGGAACCAAATTGTATATTCCCAACTTAATAAAAAAAATCTGCAATTGTATTAATTTTCAGAGGTTTTCAAGTTCGTCGAGTCACAGCAAGGGAAGCTGTTAATTCTAATTAATGACTACACCTATGGTCGCCATCGTTATGTAAATGCTAAAAATACTACACGTTGGAGCTGTTCTACTCACCATCATAAGAAGTGCAAGGCTATGCTCGTCACTGACGACAAAAATAAAATTATTTCTGCTTATTATGAACATAATCATCCTCCAAGCAAATACGTTAAAAGTAAAGGGATATTTTGAATTTAACTATGTACTTTTATTTTCTTTGTATTTGTTACTGTAGATCAGATTCTCAATTTTCTTAACATGTTTCCATGAATGTCATACGTCAAGGAAAATATAAATATGTCCAAACTATAAATCCCCGGTTAGGTATTCTATTTGATGTGTTTTTTAATAAATTATTAACAAGTTTTGACAAGATCATTGTTCATGATGGTCGATACTGATTTTGTAACTGTGTTTTGTGTTTTGTGTTAGAAACGATATGAAATGTTTCTTTCTTTTTGTAATCAATTTATTATACAGGGAACGCTGATAAAACGACACTTAATTAAAATGATGATGTTTCCAATCTGCATACAAAAAAACTTGAGAGGTGTCAAGGGACACCCGGATGGAACGAAGTTTTGTTACTATTCCACACTGTTCAATGCGAAATACATAGACGAAACGAAAATAACTGGCTTGCTTTCTATGAGAGAGAGATAGAGAGAGACAGACAGAGAAACACGCACACGCCGCACGGCTTACAACTATAGCATATGACCTAGTCCTTGTCCTTGTCCTTGTCCCTGTCCCTGTCCCTTTCCCTTTCCCTTTCCCTGTCCCTGTCCCTATCCCGGTCCTTGTCGCTGACCCTGTCCTTGTCCCTGTCCGTTTCCCTGTCCCTGTCCCTGTCCTTGTCCCTCTCCCTGTCCATGTCCCTGTCCCTCTACCTGTCCCTGTACCTGTACCTAGCCCTGCCCCTGTCCATGTCCCTGTCCATGTCCCTTCCCCTGTCCCTGTCCCTGTCATCGTCGCTTTCCCTGTCCCTGTACCTGTACCTGTCCCTGTCCCTGTCCTTGTCCCAGTACCTGTCCCTGTCCTTGTCACTGTCCCTGTCCTTGTCACTGTCCCTGTCCTTGTCCCTGTACCAGTCCCTGTCCTTGTCACAGTCCCTGTCCCTGTCCTTGTCCTTGTCCCTGTGCCTGTTCCTGTCTATGACCATTACCCTGTCCCTGTTTCTGTCCTTGTCACTGTCCCTGTCCTTGTTCCTGTCCATGTCCCTTCCCCTGTACCTGTACGTGTCATTGTTGCTGTCCCTGTCCCTGTACCTGTCCCTGTCCTTGTCGTTTTCCCTGTCCCTGTCCTTGTTCTTGTCCCTGTCCCTGTCACTGTCAGTGCCTCTGTCTCTGTCCCAGTCCGTGTCCTTGTCGCTGTCCCTGTCCTTGTTCCTGTACCTGTCTCTGTTCCTGTGTATGTCCTTGTTTCTTCCCGTTTCACTGTCCCTGTCCTTGTTCGTGTCCCTGTCCTTGTCACTGTATCTATTCCTGTCCTTGTCCTTGTCCTTGACCCTGTCCCTGTCACTGTCCCTGTCCATGTCCCTTCCCCTGCCCCTGTCCTCATCGCTGTCCCTGTCCAAGTACCTGCCCCTATCGTTGTCCTTGTTTCTGCCCGTTTCCCTGTCCCTGTCCATGTCCCTGTTCCTGTCCCTGACCATGTCCCATCCGCTGTCTTTGTCCCTGTCCTTGTCCCTGTCCCTTTCCCTGTCTCTTTCCCTGTCCCTGTCCCTGACCCCGACCTTGATTCTGCCCATTTCTCTGTCCCTGTCCATGTCCCTGTCCCTGTCACTTTCCCAGTCCCTGTCCCTGTCTTTGTCCCTGTCCCTGTCCTTGTACCTGTCCCTGTCTATGTCCCTTCCCCTGTCCCTGTCCCTGTCCCTGTCCTTGTCCCCGTCCTTGTCGTAGTCCTTGTCCTTGTACGCCGCACGGCATACAACTATAGCAAAAAGTGTCGTTACAACTTTGTTGGTCTTAATTCTTTTCCGTCTAGCCCCCTTTCGCAACGCGCGATAAGGAACTTCGTTCCAAAACTTCGTTCCAAAAATAATTCAGGGACTCAATTAATTCTTATGAATGACTGCACCTATTATCAATGCTTATTAAACTTTTCCGTATGATAGTTTTTAAGCACTTTCTCTGAACATTTGTAAAGAGAAAATGAATATTATAGTCACTCATATAATATTAAAAAAAAAACGAAATACAAAAAAAAAAAAGTTCACTCGTATTATTTGTTGTTTTTAGGGTTCAGAAGGGAAAAACGGAACCCTTATAGGATCACTTTGTTGTCCGTCTGTCTGTCTGTCAAGACCCTTTACACAGCCGTATATGCTGCAAAAACGTATATACTCTCAAGGAAATCAAGGTTACTTTTCGTTTTTGTTTCCGGGAGATTCTGAGTCGCACTTGTCCTGTCTTTTTCTCCTAATATTTCTTTGCTTTTTGTTGTGTATGTGCGCTTATGATGTCTATGTGTGCGTGGCTGCGCCCACGCGATATGTCTAAACCGAAAATACATCAGTGTGTCAATAGCCGTCCTGCGTTTCACTTGTGCCCCGTAGTAAGAACGTAACAGTGGCGACGAGTTTTACCCACATCTTAAATTAATATTGAAAATGAATAGTTTTGGCATTTTGTCTACATTCGATCACAACGTGCAAGAATGGAAGTCGTATAAAGGCCGAATTACGCAATGGTTTATTGCGAACGACATCATCTTGAAGAATGATGCAGCTGGAGCCAAGAGACGGGCGATCCTGCTCAGCGCACTTAGCGAGGGTACTTATAAGTTGGCAGCGGATCTGGCACTGCCAAACGACATCCAGGAAGTACCGTATGACGACATAGTGCTGTTATTGGATGAGCATTTTCTTCCAAAGATATGCGGCTTCAGCGAGCGTTACAATTTTTACGCAGCTGTGCAGCAGCCGGGCGAGACATTTACGCAATGGGCATCAAGGCTACGGGGACTTACAGCACATTGCAAATTTAGTAACGTCGAGGAAGCGTTACGAGACCGGTTCGTGATGGGACTGGTAGCAGGCCATGAACGAGAGAAGCTGTTCGCGCAGGACATCGACAAGCTGACCCTGGCTAAGGCGGTGGAGCTGGCGGAGAGCGTGCGGTGTGCGCGCGTGGGCGCGGGCGCCGCTATGGCTACGGCTGTCCTTGGGCAGCAGACGCCGGTGTTCCAGATCGCCAAACAAGTGAATAGTGCTAAAAACATTAGTGCCGGTAAAATAAAGTGTACAGTGTGCGGTCGTAATAATCATGAATCATCCCAATGTCGGTTTGCAAGCTATAAATGTAATAAGTGCAACACCAAGGGTCATTTACGTAAAATGTGTAATAAGGTTAATTACGTTTTGACAGGTGATGTGAGTGTGGACGACGACGGTAAGGCATTGTTTAACATACGCTCAGTCCGTGGGGAACCTATGACAGAAACAGTTTCAATTAACGGGAAAAATGTGCAATTTCAAATAGATAGTGGATCAGCGGTGACAGTCATATCCGAGGGTACCTACAAAAACTTGTTCAGTAATATTTCGTTACTAGATTCTAAAAAAAGTTTTTTTAGCTACACCGGCAATATTATGAAATGTGTAGGGTACGTAAACTTGCCGGTGACGTACTTACGAGACACTCGCACATTGGACATGTACGTCATCCGCAATGGCGGACCTCCGTTACTAGGCAGAGATTTCATAACAAAATTTAAACTTAAGTTGATGCCTTGTAACTTTGTGGAGGGTGAGCAGAGTACGATGGAACAATTGGAATCGCGTTTCCCGGAAGTGTTTTCGGATAAACTGGGTGAATTTAATAATCAAGGATTCTGGGATGAAAATATGTTAGGGAATTACTGTTGGTCCATTATAACAGAAAGTAATTGAAATAGGTATAAAAAAGTCAAAAAATAGTATTAAACCAAAATGACATAATTAAGTTAATAAATATTTCTTAAACCAGACGTGACCGATTTTTTTTTAATTTTTTCTGGATAAAACTATCTAATGAATAACAACTTTTAGCTGGGGTATGAAAACCGTGTAAACTAATGATTTTGTATATCTCACATTTATCAAACCATTTATCCTAAAATATAGCCCGTATCAAATACAACACGTTTTTTTTTATATTTTGTAGAAGTATGACAGTATAAGAATATGTTAAGTAAAACAAAAAACAAAAAAAATATTCTCTTGCGTAGCTCGTGGTAACAACCAACTCCAAAATCTACTTAACTAGATAGGTAAGTCTTTTGTATTCCAGAGCTAGTTTTCAGCACTACAAGACAAGGGAATCCTGTGATCAAGCGATTTAGTGATGCTGATCTTCGGAGATATACAATAATAGACAGCAAATCTATCTTGCTGGAACTGCTTGGATGTTTATTGTTCACACAATATCATAACATAACATCACGCCCGTACGAAGTGAAGGGGGTTAATACCCCCACATGTCGCCAGTTATGTTTAAGTTTCATTTTATTGGAGATAAGCTAGTATGCCTACTACCGTATTGTTGACAATGTCAAATTAATGCATAGTAAAAATTTCTCTTAGAAAAAAGTTTATTTTATTTTTATCATTTGTAAGCATGTTGTTTGTAAAAAAATAAGCTTTATATCACTAGTATAGTGCTTTGAATGAAATGTGTTCTTCAAGAAATCAGTAGTAATATACATTTCATTCCAGAATAAATGATTTTAGGTAGTATGTAACTTGCTCCTGTCCTGATTCTGTGTTTTAATTGTAAGGCTGGCTACTGTAGATATGAGTAAATATATTTATCAAGCGTAAACTTTGTGTTTTATTACAGATTGGCAGCCAGTTTTCAGTAAGACAAGGAGCGGTAATGACGTTATCATCGTCGGTCCCTATCGATATAATCGGATCAATAGTTGTAAAGGAGCCAAAGTGCGATGGACCTGTACGCGAGCCCCTTTGGGATGCAGATCTACTATCGTTACTGTTGACAGTGTGATTGTTAGCCATAGGACTGAACATAGCCATTAGAATTAGCTCTTTAATTATCAACACACTCTTCGAAACACTGCAAGGGTCAGTATCGCTAAGCTCCGTGACTGCTGTTTACTAGTTGATTCGGAGTCGTGGCGATGCCGATTTTTATGTCGTATAAAAAAACCGGCCAAGTGCGAGTCGGACTCGCGCACGAAGGGTTCCGTAACATTTCGCGATTTTTGCGCATTTTTGCAAATGAACGTTGAAATTTGATATTTTTTGTGACCTTGACGAAAATGATTAGGCGTATTTCGAGGGCCGGACGGTTGACCACTTGAGAAAATCACTTTTTTGTATGGGAGCCTCCCTTAAATATTTATTTTATTCTGTTTTTAGTATTTGTTGTTATAGCACCAACAGAAATACCGAAGATGAGAACTAAGTTTGGCAAAAAAATGTTAACATTTGAAGGAGCACAATTGTACAACAAAATACCCCCATGTATTAAAAAATTACACTCATTCAATGCATTCAAAACTCGTTTAGCTGAATATTTGATTACAAATAACACTCTTTCTAAAACATGAATTCATTGGATGGGTGTATTTTACAAACCTAATAATTGTGATTGTAATGATTGCTTCCGTGACGTCTGTGACGAACTATAAATATAATTTATTTTAAGCATTGTTCTCATGTAAGTGACTTTGTGTCTTTTTTGAGAATAAATATCTTTAAACCTAAATACATAATTTGTGAAAATTTCAACTGGCTAACTATCACGGTTCATGAGATACAGCCTGGTGACAGACGGACGGACGGACGGACGTACGGACGGACGGACAGCGAAGTCTCAGTAATAGGGTCCCGTTTGACCCTTTGGGTACGGAACCCTAAAAACGGCATCGCCTCGACTCCGTGGCAGTATGAAGATATTATATACATAGAATCCGGAATGGCTCGGGTTAGACGATGCTGATACCACCTTAATTTATTTTAGAATAAGATTTTCGTAAGGAAGTAAGTTGCTTATATTTCACAATCTGAACGTAGGTCGGTGGTAGGTTAATTATTTGAACTAACTTAATTTGAAGATTTTTTTTAGTGTATGGATGAATATATTTTGTTTGAATGAAAAGCGTCTTGTTTTTACTCTTTCCGTGGACTTGGGAACCACAACAATAAACACAACACGTTTGACTCAAATTTTTTCTTTGTAAAATGTCAATTTCCGGAACTTTTCGTACAAAATCTGATATCGTCGATGTTAACATCAGTTTGTTGACAAAATTAAATGATATTATATATTTTTTTAATTATTCCACTCGTTCGAGTCACAATCAATACCACAAAATAGTTTCAAGCAATTTATAATAACTATTAATGTGTTATTGCTTATTGCAGACTTGGAGCCAGTCTGTTCTCAGAACGACGTTTAGTGGCAATCCTGTCATCATTCTTGATGATTTAAGATGGAAAGGAACCAAAGTGCGATGGACATGTACCCGGAAGCCAACCGAGTGACGATCGACTATCGTTACTTTGAAAACAGTGAAATTATTAGCCATAAGACTAAACACAATCATTGAGATGATTTCCTAGAACATTTTTATTATCAAGTGGTCTACTATGACGTCTTTTAACAGTATTGTTTTAATCATATTCCTGAAAGGGAAAGAGATGGCGCTAGACGTCCTCTATAGCTCCGTCTCTTTCTCACGCTGAAATAAGATTAAATCAATACTGCTTTAAGACGTCATAGTGCTGTCCTTACTGTTTGTTTGTGCATTATTAAATTGTATCTTAAATTATTGTTTCGTTTTAATCCAATCAGCCTATTATCATATTGAAACCATAGTATGTACAGGTTCACGTGTAAATTTGTAATAGGCGTTTACGTTTGTATGGAATTATCGGGTGCCGCTCCAGTGTCGTTACTGTTGATAATGTAATAGTTAACTCTAAGCCTATCCATAACCAAAAAAAATATGCAATATATTTGAAAGTAGCAATTGTTTTATTTCTGTTTTAATATCATTAAAAGAGAACTAAACGTGTTTCGTGATGTTCGATTTTTTTATGTCCATTGAGTGAAAAAAATGCAATTCTTAAAAATGTATGCGGTAATCAGGCCTATTTTACAAAAAGTCTAGCAGAATTAAGTGGATAGTGAAAATCTTTCCAGTATGGACTCGATATATCTGTCGAGTTAATAATCTCTCTACAACGAATGCCGATGTGATTGTTTAGGACCATTTGGTACCTTTTTGCAATAATGTGCAACTTGCTTCGTCTAGTTTCGAAAGCAACATCGTGTCATAAACGCACGGCGCCGGTTACGTAATGTATTTAAAAGTATCACAGTCATCTCCAAAACGACTTACCTTACTCTGGTGGTTTGTTTCAGATCTATTACCGGCATTCAGTACGTCAAGGCATGGGAATCCTGTGCTGGTTCTAGGATCCTACCGGTATACTCTCGCACTTAATTGCAAAGGGGCCAAAGAACGGTGGTATTGTAACAGATACAGCTATGGATGTCGATCTAGTGCTGTTACCTTCAATAGGATTATAATCAGCCATAAGTCCAAACATAATCATTAAATCGATAAAGACTAATAAAGAAATACTGTTTCATCCTCTAATATGCATAGAGTTTTGAATTGTCAAAACTAGAAGAAAAAACTTAACTAAAAGATTTTTACTAAGGAATCTGTTCTAGATATGATTGCGCCTATTATCCTATTTATAATAAATCTGCTTGATTTTTATCTATTTTATTCGGCAAAACAATAAAAGGGTATTTGGAGCTCCCAAAAAGGAAAATAATAGTAAATTACCAAGAACATTTTTTTATTAATGCGTTGTAATTCGACAAAATGTAAATATGGTGATCACTTTTATATCCTACTTGTTAAAAAAAAGCAATGTTCTCATCATAAAAAATGTGTTTTTATCTCCTTTTATCTGCAATGTGCCAGTTAATAATTAAATAATTATAGATGACTCTACAATACCTACCTAATTATCTTTAGATGAGACACCGAAACATACGAGTATATTAGTAAATAATAACATTTATTATTTTATAATACATATACATAATATTTTATCAATATTTTATCGCATCTTTCATTTTCTATTTTCAGAGCCTATTTTTAGCATAACCACTAAACGGAACGCTATACCTAAGTAAATATTTACAAAAATGTAATTATCTTGATCGAGGAGCTCGTGGCTAAATAATAACAGCCGCCCAGGTCGATCTTTAAGGTTAAGCCGTGCTTGCCGAGGTTGGTCTGTGGATGGGTGACCATAATTACATATCGAGTTTCCTCCGTGCCTCGGAAAGCACGTTAAGCCGTTGGTCCCGGCTGTCATTTATAGATCTTTGACAGTCGTTACGAGTAGTCAGAAGCTAAAAGTCTGACATCCAGTCTTACCAAGGGGTATCGTATTACCCAGTTACTGGGTTGTGGAGGTCAGATAGGCAGTCGCTTCATGTAAAATACTGGTACTCAGCTGCATCCGGTTAGACTGGAAGCCGACCCCAAGATAGTTTGGGAAAACGCTAGGCAGATGATGATGTAATTATCTTGATCCTCCGTCTCTACCGTCACCTGTAGCTCGTCTACCAAAATTAATTATTCACGATTATTACAGATTCTTTGTAAGTGATGGTCTATTTTTAGTAAATTTAACATTAAACTATAAAATGAATTTATGTTTTACAGATGCACGTCCTGTGTTCAGTACAACACAGCGTGGCAACCCTGTGATCGTCATTGGTCCCTGTCGGTATAATCGGATTAGAACTTGTAAAGGGGGCAGAGTGCGATGGAAATGTACGCGTGCCTCGTCGGGATGCCGATCTGCTATTGTTACTGTTGACAGTGTAATTGTTAACCATACTGAACATAACCATTAGGATTAGGATTTTTTATAGACCAACACACACTTCGAAACACTGCATAGGATCAGTATCGCTAAGCTCAGCTAAGCTATTTACAAGTTAATTCCGAGCCGAGACGGTGCCGATTTAAATAAGACGCAGTTGGAGATAAACATAGAATCCGGAATAGCTCGGGTTAGATAATGCTGATCCCACACAATTTTTTTTTCAGAATATGATTTTTGTTAGGAGGTAAGTTGTTATTTTGCTTGTATTTCACAATCTGAACGAAACTGTAGTTAGGTGGTAGGTTAATAATTATTATTTGTTACTGTTTGTTTGTGCAAATATTTATCTTGAATGTAACACTGACATAAGCTACCGATAAGCTCTTGTTGAAAGTCAGTGTAGAATTCCGAAACGATTTGAAAGTAAGATAGTTATTATAAGGTTTTTTTTTTGTTGTAATATTTATTATTTTAGCTAGCTAAGACCTCAGCTAGATAAAATTATACATTATCGAATAAATCGTACGTGCTTATCTATTACGTACAGTGTTCAATGTTTTTTTATGGCAGTATATTTTTTTATGGTAGTATTTGTATTTTTTAGTTCGGTGGTATTGTAATAGATACAGCTATGGAAGTCGCGCTAGTGTTTCTAGTTCGTTCGTTTACTATGGTTCCCTACCTTTGATAGGATGATAATAAGAGATATGAGTCCGAGCATATTCATTAAAATATGGATGAAGACTAATTAAAATTGTATTTAATTTTCCTAGAATCTATGTTTTATGCATATGTTCGAGTATGCATTTTGGTCAAATTATGCGCTATTAACTGAAGGACTAGTTGAAAAATGTTTGTGACTGGGCTACATACAGCATACTTAGTCAAAAAGACGTAGTAAATGGAATTTGTTCGGTTTTAATTCTTTTGTATAAAAATCGGTGAAACTATGCCAGGATATTGTAAAATCTAAGTAAGTAAATCAAGTAATATGGTAAAGACTTGACTCGAATAATGTCGGTCTTTGTCGATTATTATTGGAACTAAACCCCCTGACAATCACTACTGACGGTGCAATAAA
Organism: Cerastis rubricosa; assembly: GCA_949152445.1. Classification (NCBI taxonomy): domain Eukaryota; kingdom Metazoa; phylum Arthropoda; class Insecta; order Lepidoptera; family Noctuidae; genus Cerastis; species Cerastis rubricosa. The sequence continues at coordinate 17,879,062 of OX424527.1, forward strand.
CGTGTTCACTTACTGGACTCAAACTGTACATTATGGATGTAACATCGATACCAAAAGAAGAAGAAGAATTGTGACTACGCTACTATGGCTCACACTATACTTTTGTTTCAGATCCGAAGCCAGTCTTTGGCACGTCTATGCATGGGAATCCTGTGATCTTTTTTGGATCCTATCGATATAACCGGATAACTAATAAAAATAGTAAAGCGTCTAAAATATAGTGGTATTGTAATAAGTACCACCGTGGTTGCCGATCGAGTATCCTTACTTTCGATGGTATCGTCGTTAATCATAAGAAAGAACATAATCATTAGTAAATATTTTTACGTAAATATTATCTACTTTTAGGCCGGCCTGCATCACAAGAGTAACTGAAGAGTTCATTGATCAACATCACTTTAGCAGTATTAGGTAGTTATTTAATCAAATGTTAGAAAACGTATGGAACTATTCATCACCATAATAAATTAACGACTGGTTAAAAGTTAACAAAATCAAGGTGACCAAAGAAAAAATATGCTTTTAATAGTAGTAAATGTTAGGCGATGTTTGCTTATCCAGACGTTTTGAACTACGTGTATGTTGTATTCAACTTTATCGAATAAAAAACTTTAGAACGTTTAATCATGTAAGTAGAGCAGGTTATTTGTTTTGGCATTATGTGCAAATAAGATTTATCATATAAGTGCAAGCGTAGGTCTATTGATCACGCTTTATGTAATATCTTAATAACAGCGAACTTTTAGTAGTTTGCTCACTGTAGTTTGGTACGTTTTTAGGGTTCCGTACCCAAAGGGTCAAACGGGGCCCTATTACTGAGATTTCGCTGTTCGTCCGTCCGTCCGTCCGTCTGTCACCAGGCTGTATCTCATGAACCGTGATAGTTAGCCGGTTGAAATTTTCACAGATTATGTATTTCTGTTGATGCTATAACAACAAATACTAAAAACAGAATAAAATAAATATTTAAGGGGGGCTCTCATACAAGAAAGTGATTTTTTTGCTCGTTTTTTATAAAAAATGGTACGGAACCCTTCGTGCGCGAGTCCGACTCGCACTTGGCCGGTTTTTGTTATTAACTTAAGGAATATAGCAAAACGATTGTAATTAGACATTTAAATTATAACAAATACGTAATTGTAGCTCGACAAGTAATGGGAATTTTGTGATCAATTTGGAATCCTAAAAAATGTCTATATGTCATGTGTGTGTCTTTTTATGCACACAAAGTATATCTGTGCTAAAAATGTTTCATGAAGGAAACAGGAAATTTTATCCGATGCAATCGGGTTAACGTTACGCGTATCGCGTATACTTTAATTTGTACTGAACCTGAACTAGCGCCATCGAGTACATTTTGTCAGTAATAAAAGCTTGCACTAGGGTCACATGTTTTTTTATTCTACCCATGCATTACTCGTTGGCATGTAGTTTTTTTGAGCTTTCCTCCACTGCCAACAATACAATTATTCAAAACACTAAACATAGTTATTACAGAGACTTTGCTAACAAGACTAACATGGCACTTCATTATATTTCAGATCTAGTGCCGGTATTCGGCCAGACGACGCAAGGGAATCCGGTGATATTACTGGGAAGATATCGGTATTATCGAAAGAATCGTTGTAAAGCCGAGCCCAGAGTCCGCACACTCCGGTGGTACTGTACGAGACACAAAAGTGGGTGCCGAGCAAGTGTGCTTACTTTCAACAATCTCCTCGTTAGTCATATGAACGCTATGCATAACCATTGACGGTCAATGTGGTTTTGATGAACTCATTTATTGTTATGTATGTTGTACGTTTGTCATGGTGGACCGGATGCACATTACTTATGTTATATAATAAAAAAGAAAACAATAAAACCTTATTACAATAACTTTTAAACGGAGATCTGTTGTTTTTGTGAAATGTGCGCGTGTATTTTGTAATAAAATAATCTTAAACTTTATTTTAGTTTTACTTGTTGGTAAGTTACGTATGTATGGATGAGGCACTGAAACATGCTTACGTATTATAGTTTTAAAGTAAACATTCATGAACGTGTACAGGGTGAAATATACAAGTTTTTGTGCATGGCCAAATCCAAAACTATGACGACTAGTGAAACTCCCCAAAGGCGTCTCAGGCCGGAATATGATGAAAACTAAAACTTTTTTCTCCCTCTCTACCCGTGATGTGTCTACTACAATAAAGTCTTCACGATTGTATCAAGTACTTTCTGTGTGATGAAAAACTTTTACTAACTAAACACAAACTATACAATACATTTGTTTTTTAGGTAAACGTCCTGTGTTTAGAACGTCACAGCGTGGCAACCCTGTGAATCCTGTGATCGTCATTGATCCCTATCGATATAATCGAGTTAATTCTTGTAAAGGGCATAGAGTGCGATGGATTTGTACCCGGATCGCATCGGGATGCCGATCTACTGTCGTAACTGTTGACAGTATGATTTTTAGCCATAGAACTGAATATACTAGTATAGTATTATTGCTTGGAATAAAGATTATTGTTCAATAATTAGTAATTATATTGATTTCATTCCAGAATAAATGTTTTTTCATAATGTAACTTGCTCTTGTTTTGATGATTTGTTTTAATTGTAAGGCTTGCTACTGTAGATGTGAGTAAATCTGGTTATTAAATGAAAACTGTGTATTCTATTACAGATATGCTGCCAGTTTACAGTAAGACAAAGAGCGGTAATGATGTCATTATCATTGGTCCCTATCGATATAATCGGGTTAATACTTGTAAAGGGGCCAAAGTGCGATGGAAATGTACGCGAAGCAAATCGGGATGCCGATCTACTGTCGTAACTGTTGACAGTGTGATTGTTAGCCATAGAAGTGAACATAACCACTAGAATCATTGTGGTTTACTATGAGTTACTCATGCTGTGTTTTATATGCATTCAATTAATAAATATTTTTTTAAATCTTTTGCCTTTTTATTTTAACAGTTATTCCACCAGCTTTTTTCCTGATAAATACCACAGACTAGTTTTAAGCATTGTTATACTAATTATTGAATGTCTTGTTTCAGGTATGGAACCAGTTTTCAGCACGAGTCCCTATCGATATTATCGGGTTTTTAGATGAAAAGGGGCCAAATTGCGATGGACACGTACCCGGTACAAAAGCTCGCAAAAAATATTTCTTCAAACTTTTTACACTTGGTCCTGCTTCTTTTTGACAAAATGTTACAAAGCATTTATATTTTATTACAGCTACAGAATTCCAGCCAGTGTTCAGCACGACAAAGACTGGCACCCCTGTGATCATCTGCGGTCCCTATCGGTATAATCGCGTTAGTCAGTATAAAGGGGCCAAGCAGCGATGGACCTGTACTAAGACAGCTCGAATGGGATGTAAATCAGTAATCTTTACAGTTAACAATGTTGTAGTTTCACATAAGAAGGAACATAGCCATGCTTAAAACTTTACTCCCTCAACTGTTATTTAAAAGTAATTTGTTACTTATAGGTATATTCTACTAGATTCTTCTATTTCGGCTATTTCTTTTAAATAATAGTCTAATAGTCAAAATAATAGTAATAGTCATAGTTTTAGTGTTATAGTCGTAGAATTTTAAATAGTAGTATCTACAGATAATAATTAGCTTTAATGTCAATGTAGAATGAGTATTATTGTGTATACTTTGTTTGGTATGAAAATTTTAGGATAACAATGAATTTACATGCAGATCATGAATGTTGCAAAATAATGTATTTAAAAAAATATATTTTCAAAGTTGATTTTTCTTACTAACAATACTACATTCATAAACTTACTGTTGCTTAGTTGTTTTAAGAAAGTGGTCTCAATCCTAGGCAGAATAGCGTGCAGCACCAATGGCATTCTGGAGGTACTTGCGGAAAGGCTGGATGGACCTACAATTGGTAGGTTTGTCAAGCTACATGTTATGCATACTTGATAAAGTTACCTTAGATAATAATTTCTAATATTATAATTATTATGTCTTCTAACATAGTTTTAAGCAATTGTATGTAATACCACTATATCGGCCATGTTGTCTTAAAATAAAATATTTTTTTAATCATTTTTGTTAAAAAAGTTTCCTTTATTCAAAAATAATACCAAGAAAACCATAATCATTAATGGTCAAAGTCAAAGAGGTTTTGATGAAGTCAATTATTGTGTCACTAGTTTGGTATTGTATGGTGGTGGGTTAATTATATTATTATAAGTAATTAAAGTAAATTTAGAAACATCTGAGTTAGTATTTTTTTCTTAAATCTGTATCATCATCATCATCTTCCTGCCCTTGTCCCATTCTACTTGGTGTCGGCGAAACACGTTTTCTTCTTCCAGTCTCGTCTGACAGTCGTCACGTGAAAAAAGTCTGCATATTTTTAATAAAATTTTGTACAAAATCTTTTGGTTTTGTATCTACAATGTGCCAGTTAATTCTTAAAATATAACCGTGGATGTTTCTGCATTACCTACTTAATTATCTTCAGATGAGACACCGACACATACGAGTATAATGGCAAACAATAACATTGTCTTAGCAGACCAGCATAATATGAAAACAAAAGAAAAGCACCTTCGAAAAAGGTTCCATTAAATTTCTTTTATCAATATTATATGGTATCTTTTGTTTACATTTTCAGAGCCTATTTTCAACGCCGGTTGCGTTGAAAATAGGCTCTGAATTGTTAAAGGGAACGCAATACATAAGTATATTTTTACCTAAATGTAATATTTTCGATCCTCCTCCTCTATCTCCACCCGTGCCTCGTCTACCACAATTAATTATTCATGTCGTGGTATAGTTTTAATAATCTAAACTCAAAAGTTTACAATCCGGTAGTGTTTTTTAGGTATACGTCCTGTGTTCAGTACGTCACAGCGTGGCAACTCTGTGATCATCATTGGTCCCTATCGATATAATCGGGTTAATACTTGTAAAGGGGCCAGAGTGAGAAGGAAATGTACGTGAACCTCATGGGGATGCCTATTCACTATCATTACTGTTGACAGTGTGTTAGCCATAGAAGTGAACATAACCACTAGAATCATTGTGATTTACTGTGAGTTACTCATGCTCTGTTTTATTTGCTTTCAATAACTAAACATTTTTCTAAATCTTTTGCCTTTTTATTTTAACATTATTCCACCAGTTCTTTTCCCGATAAATACCACAGACTAGTTTTAAGCATTGGTTTACTAATTATTGTACGCCTTGTTTCAGGCATGGAACCAGTATTCAGCGCGACGAGGAGTGGCAATCCTGTGATCATCTTCGGTCCCTATCGGTATAATCGCGGCAGTCAGAATAAAGGGCCCAAACAACGATGGCACTGTACTCGGCAGGCATTGGGATGTAAATCAGTAATCGTCACTATTGACAATGTTATAGTTTCACATAAGAAAGAAGATAGCCACGCTTAAAAATTTACTTCCTCAACTATTATTTAATAAACGTGGCTTCTTGTAGATAAGAAGCTTTAAGGTCCAAATAGAATGAGTATCATTATGTGTACTTTGTATGATGTGACATTTATAGGATAGCAATAAATTTAAATGCAGATCATGAATATTGCTAAATAATGTATTTAAGAACAATATATTTTTTTGGTTTTTTATTTTTAATTCTCATCAAACTACACTTACTTTGCTTAGTAACATAAGTTTCCCTTTATTAAAAAATAATACCAAGAGAGCTTCTTCCCCTAAATGCTCTTACGAATGTCCACAAACACCACGTCGTTTTCTATTTCAGATCGTTCATCATCATCATCATCATTTCAGCCCTTTTAACATCCATTGCTGGACATAGGCCTCCCCCAAGTGTTGCCACATTGACATTTTGGGGGGTGTTGCCATAATCGCCACGCTTGGCAGGCGGGTTTGCGCTCGCAGTACGGTTGTTAAAAAAGGACAGAGAACGCTGCTGCCCGTTCTCTGGCAAGTCCCTTAGTCGCCTCATACGACACCCTCGGGAAGATATGGGATGGTGCTATTCTTAACGTCCGACACCATACAGTTCAGATTTCAGATCGTTGGTATGACGTAAAAAGGTAATCCTCTGTTGGTACCAAATTAATCATAACATATTTATCTAGATTACAGTTCAATGGGTAAGAAAAAATATCGGAAAGGAACTTGCTATTGTGAACGGCTACACATTTTTCTTCAAAAATCAATGTCTGAGAACAAGTGTCTGGAATTGTACGAAAGGAAAATCGTGTAAAGCCAAGCTGATCTTTTTGAATGGCGCAACAGACTCGGAGCGCCATCTTAACTCGGTTAAAGGAACTCATGCGCATCGACCTCCGCAGTTTGTAACTAAAAACGGATTTTACTATAAAATATAAGTTTTATAGATGTAACAAAGGCAAAATTAGTTAAAGTTTTTTAATCATTATCAATATTAGACGAATAAAACTCATACTAACAGCTCAGTATTGTAACACTTTATTATTCGTTTAATGTCCCCATTAATGTTATGTGTATTAAATGAATGATTAAGTTTCTATCAATAACACTTGTAACGGGATATTTACCATGTTTATTATTTGTTTTGTTTTCCCGATATTTCGGCGCTGTTGCAAACGCCATGAACACGGATAAACCAAATATCGGGAACTCAAAACAAATAATAAATAAATGGTAAAATCCCGTTACAAGTGTTATTGATAGTGTTAGTGACCATGTCAGTTTAAAAACATGGATTAAGCTTCCTTTTTGAACAGGAATATGTTAACATGATTATATGGTATTGGACCTACGGAAGACCCCGAAAAGCCATGATATTAATAACCACCAGTGGTGCGACAGCAACGCGACCTTTGCTCTTCCCTACAAGGTCCGCAATTATACTTTAGCTTGACACCATTGTTCGATCCTTAAAAATTATGGAATACAAATAAAGAGACAAATATAAATATACAAACATTATTAAATCTGTCTTGAGAACTACATAAAAAAAACAAGAGCCAACTTTGCGCACGCTCCAAAGGATACAATATGTATAGCTGTTATTAGGTGCAGAACAACGCCTGCATTTTGGCAATCTCCTTTGCAGCACATTAGCTTAGCAAAAGTAAACGAGTGATTTAGTGTGGTATTATTAACGTTGTTTTATTTATCATTGTATAATTATGAATCGTACTACTGTGAAGTGTACTGTGAAACTGTAACACGAGTATTGGGTTTCCTTATAGTGTTATTATTCATAAATAATTGACTTCTTGTAATTGTAGCATTGTTGACCGAGAAATATTTTTTTAGCTAAAGCTTTTACATTTGTAATTTAGTGTTAGTGTACCATTGTAATTTTTATTGAAAAAAGAAAAATCTATTGCAAAATATAAAAATCCTTAATATTATGATGGTTAATTCTTTAATTTAATTTTCCTTAACTAGAAGTGTCTTTTTAGTGTGATCGCCGTGCAAGCGTGATTATCACGAATCTATTTATTTCCAGTTCAATGAGTGAAGAAAAGTAACGAAAGGGAACTTATTATTGTAAACGGATACACCTTCAGCGGTAAAGGACTTGGTCTCGACAAAGTACCTGGTAGTGCACCTTCGGGAGAACATATTGTAAGGCTAGAATTATGTTTATGAATGACGTCATTCATTCGAACCGCGGAATAGTGTTTATTGAGGAGAACCATACGCATGCTCCACCGTCGTTTGTGATTTCTGATGGAGTTTGTGTTAAAGTTTAGGTGATTAACTCAAACTGAAATCAGACGCTTCACTTTCCGTTCAGTTTCGACTTTCATTCAACATCTTTCACACGAAGTGAAATGTCTGATACCAAATTGAACCAAAAATATATTATAAATTAATGCAAACAAAAATGAACAGTTACAGGCAAAAATACATTCCGATAACTAACACTAGATTGGAAGGTTCACCGGCTAAAATAATTTGACCCTGTGGAATAAATACTAATGAGTTTTTTTTTCAGTTGGCGCCCCGGCGACTTTCGCGTACTCGAAGCGAGGATCTAAAATGATATTACTATCAGGCTACACATTTCAACGACAGACCGCTTACCCTAACGGGAAGGTAAGGTGGCAGTGCGCGACAAATCATAAAAATGCATGCAAAGCTGGGGTCTATACATATGACGACTGTATGCTGAAAGTGAAGAATGTACACAACCATGAACCTCGGAAGAACTGGATTTCTTAAACAGCACGTAGATTTCACATCTTCAGCATCAAAAAGGAGCAGATCACCGGGAATTGAATAATATCCTTTAGACCATTGAATTAAAGAGAGAAATTGTACAAACATTGACGTAGACTGCTAGCTGATTGCCTTTGCTGAAGGGCAAGGCACTTGAACCAATGATAGTAAAGTCAGTTTTCCAATGATTTAAGCAAGTGCTGTGCGCTCCTTTGTACGCTGACATTTTGTTAGGTATGTCTGTTCTTGTTCTTCATGGCAGCAGTAAAACGATTACATAGGATAATGTTGACTTATGTTTTGTTTTTCTATTTTTAAATAAAGGGAATAATAATTTTGTAGTGTTGTTTCATGGAGAGAGTCTTTTCTGTATTTTTAAATGAGGGAAGAAACCAATTTGCAAGGCATGAACAATGGTAATCTACAAAGGTATGGTATTTTTCTTGGAAATATATTATCAAAGGCGGAGTTGAAATTTTTTTACAGGAAAATCAAAACCAGATCTTCGAAGATCAGGTTAGACTACTATTGTATCATACAGTGGCAGTAAACATACACATTTCATAGAAAGAACATCGTGGAGAAAAACACTCACTGTAGGTGTTCCCGATACTCAACAAGCGGGGACACCTTGTCTCACCTTGGGGGTTGGCTGTGTAATCGATCGTCTTCTGTATGATGAAAATGCTGCAGAAATCGACACATAGCCGGACCTGGAAATGTCAAGAAGATTTGCAAAAACAACTTCTAAGAAGACAACTTTGTAATCCATAATCTCTCTATCTGTAAAGACGTACTAGCTTTACTTTGTCATATTAAATATGATGAAAATAAAAGTCTAAAAAGCAATCGTATAAATTAATAACATTATTATCTCTTCCTATCTTAGTTTCAGCATGTAAATTAGAAATAGGTACAGTTAGGTAACAGGTTTCCATCATCGGTATCGAAACTGACGAGAAACAATTATTATTACAGGGCTCCAATACGTTAAATCCAGAACAGGCGCAGAGATGATTCTACTGAACCACTACACATACACTCTGGGATATCAGTCCGCGACCAAAGGCACGACTTATTGGCGATGCTCCTCTCAAAATGCAAAGAAATGCAAGGCAAAACTGATCACGAATACTAAGGGAAATGTAAGCGGGAATTCCGTACATACACATCCTCCTTATAAATATTCTGTGGTTAAGGGACAATATATAAGAATTTAATTGAGGGAAAAAAGTACCTTCTAGCCGACTGATGTCTTGATGGGCTAGATGTAGTTTAACAAGATAAAAACCGGTATGAATATTTTTGGCGATCTGTTAAATTAATTAAGTTTTGTAGGTGTTTCACTTACCCTTTTTATATAAAATATAAAATTGCGTTTGCAGACATTTTGAAGCTTGGCTGTTTGTGTGAAAGCTTAAGATACTTCTAGGTATTCACGTGGACGTCGGCCGAAAGCTCACAAAATTACACCTTGGCACTGTTCCACTTATATCAGTAAGAGGTGCAAGGCTAAGCTCGTCATTGATTTCCCTAATCAATTAATTTTTCTGCTAATGATGAACATAATCATCATCCAGGCCAATACGTCGTATGTTATGGGAAATATATAATATACCGATATAAGGGACTTTGTACTTTTGTTAAAACAAAAGTATGTAGTTCCTTGAGTAAATTATCTCTTCGGTTTCATAAAAATACCCAATGTAGGCTTGTACATATGCTGCGTCGTGGGGCTCTGGTGACTTGTACCGAAGGCGTTGCTAGCTAAGCCTATTTCGGGCACCAGACTCTCACAAATTAATGTAAACTTTCCTTAAGATAGCTTTTAAGCACTTTCTCTGAACATTTGTGAGAAAATAAATAGTATACTCAGTCATGTAATTATTCTTATTTGTTGTTTTTCCTTCCTTTTTTTGCTTTGCTTTTGTAACCATAAACGACGTTCTCAACTTAAATAATAAACTCTATACTATTACATTATTTTTTTCAGAGGACTTCAAGTTCGTTGAGTCCCGACAAGGGAAGCAGTTAATTCTAATTAACAACTACACCTATGGTCGCAGTAGTTACGTAAATGCCAAAAATACTACTCGTTGGAGTTGTTCTACTCACAATCATAAGAAATGCAGGGCTAAGCTCTGCACTGACCAAAACAATAAAATTATTTCCGCCAGGTTTGAACATAATCATCCTCCAAGCAAAAACGTTAAAAGAAAAGGGAAATGAATTCGATGTAGTAAACGTACTTTTATTTATTTTCTTTGTATTTGTAACTTCAGATGAGATTCAAAATTTTCTCAACATGCTTCTATGTACGTCATACGTCAAGGAAAATGTGTCCAAACTATAAATCCCAGGTGAGGTATTCTATTTGGTTTGCTTTTTAGTATATTATTATTAGAGTTTTGACAAGATGATTGTTAATGATTTTCGATACTATTTCTGTAACTGTACTTAAAATAAATAAGTGAATTGTGCAAACAACGACATGAAAGGTTTTTTCTTTTTGTAACCAATTTATTATACAGAATGGCGCCGATTGATACGATACTAAATCAAACTGCGTACTTTATGATAAATCCAGTCTGCATACAATAATTACTTTTGAATATAAGTCAGTAGTCTTGTAACAGGACATTCAATATTATTTTTTATTTTCATCATTTTCTACATGATGTAGATTGACAGGCTAGCACCGACAGGTTAACGGCCCTCGCATCGGTATAACACTAAACGCATGTTGGCTTCTTGCTACTTTAAAACCTTTGCCATATTGTTCCTTAAATTATATTTCAAGCTCTACCCAAGTTCCGTGAATCCCCCCCCCTTGCGGGGCAAAATTTTCCGACGCCGATTATGTCAACTTACTTGTATGGAGTCGTTCTAACAGCCTGAATAATCCCGTGACTATTTAACGAATAAAACAGTCAACGCCGAGTCGTGTCCCGCAACACAGACGTATTCGTTGCCTCAGTGTAAGTGCCACAGCTCTATCTCATGAACGACGATATAATCATGATCAACGGACCCTTTACGAAGCCATCAACCAAGCATTCTGCATGCAAAGCCTATTAAGACTTCTTTTTTGGGGTAAAAATCACGTTGTACGGTAGGACTCAATGTAACACACTCAAAACATTGTGCTGGTTGACAAGGCTGGCGGGGGTTGCAGAGGTATTTAAAGAAAGGTCGTTACATTAAATACAAAAATAAAAAAATAAAACTTAATAAAACAACTTTACAAAAAAAAAAAACTTAAAGGTACGGTCTAGAACAAAAAAATATCGCAATGACGGGGAGAACAAGTCCCTTTCGGCTTCGACTTTTACACCCATTACACCTAGCCAAACATATATCAAGTGCACGTGTTCTATTGAAATAATTAGCTCGTGTAACATTGATCTTGTACAATTATCAAACTTGTTACATTCATTCATGATAATTATCAGTTGTCAAATGCTCTTTTTAAAGTTCTTAATACCAATAAAGTGGCTTTTAACAACTTTATTATTTTTCCAGCGCAATGCCTTATGACAGCTTTAATACACGGTTCAACTAAATTAAGATTTTTCTTAATGATTCGAGAGTAGCTATTTTATTGAATTATTGTAATGCAATCAGACACTGTTTTAGTTATTATAAAGCTAAAGATTTTGTTTGTATGTTTGGTTGAACTTCTGCCCTCGTACACACAAACGTGCGGATTCCATTTCCATTCGGAAAGTCGTATGTCTATCTAGCTCGCTTTCGTAATGCCAAAATAAGATAGACATACGACTTATCGAATCGAAATCGAATCCGAGCGTTTGTGAATAGGGGGCCAGGTCCGAATAAAAAAAATGTGTTTGATAGCCCATTTATCGAGGAAGGCTATATAACATCAAACAACGACCAATAGGAGCGGAGCAGTAATGGAAAACGTTGGAAAAACTGGGGTAAATTAATTTTTTGAGTGCTGCCGTTGAGTACCTACGCACACGAAGATGCACGCAGTCAGCTAGAAAATAAGAATTATGTGTATTGTCGTGAGATAATCGCGTGCAGTGAAAGAATGATGAAAAGAATTGTTGCTGTATTTTTTATTGAATAATTGTTTTT